>CM072058.1:8750000-10000000 GCA_036785405.1 Coenonympha arcania | reverse complement strand
TAATATCATTTTATGATTTACCAATAAAATAGCAACCACTAAATGGGTCCCCTGTATAACTTTCCCGACAGTGACATACGGCTTTATGTGCAATTACATTGCAGTTAGCGTTAGCACCGCAAGAGCCGTCACAAGGACTCATACATTTTTCGCGAATGCACGCTAGATTACTAGGGCATTCTTCGTCGTATATGCATTCCGGGCGACACTGTGGTGCGCGTCCGATGAATCCAGCTTTACAAGAACAAGCTGGGGTTTCTCCTATAATCCGGCATTGAGAATTTGGACCGCAAGGCGAAGGAATACAGGGATTGCCTGATGGTCTTGGCTCCGGTCCTAAAATTATGTATATTAGTTTTAATCGTTAGAACTTACATTAAATTTCACAAAACTCATTATATTGTACAATATGGAACTCACTTTTCTCGATGGCACAACTGACGAATGGATCACCATTATAATTACGTGGACAACTGCATAAAGCATTGTGATTCACAACAGTACATTTAGCATTAACACCACAAGCACCGATACATGGATCGACACATCTCTGGTTTATACAAGCTCTGTTGGGCATACAGTCACTGCTGACCATACATTCAGGGCGACAGTTTGGTGGGGAACCAAAGTATTGTTCCTGGCAGGAACAAATAGCGTGCCCATTATTAGCGCGGCATACACTAAACGGTCCACAAGGTGAAGGCAAGCATGGATCGGACGGTTTTTCAATTGGACCTAAAAGTAAAAAATCGGCCATATAAAGTCACTCGGTATGTTATCGATAATTTCTTTCTAAAAGTGTCAACTGAAATTCTTGTTGCAGTTTTATATCAATAAAGTCAATATCTTACTTATGTAACAAGAAGTGAAAGGATTTCCTTCGTATCCCAAACGGCACGCGCATGATGGGGCATGATTGTTTACACGACACTCGGCGTTCATTCCACAAACACCCGGACAGGGATCAGTACATTTGTTATTTATACAGGCTCTATCTTTTGAACAGTCTGAATTTAATACACATTCCGGTCGGCATTCTATATATGGATCACCATAGTATTCGGGAAGACATGTGCATGAGCCTGTGCCGTGTCTCTCTTTACACACCGCATTGACACCACAAGGTGATCGGGCACATGGATTTTCTAGTTGCGGTTCGATAGCTATAAGAATAACAATGTTTATAATTGTACCAAAATAAAATAAATCTCATTATTTCAATATCAAATTGACTTCAACTTACTTGGGGCAATTGAACACCCAGAAAACGGATCACCAGTATATCCTTGTTCGCAAACACAAATCGGAATATGTTTTACAACATTACAAGTTGCATGAAAACCACAGGACCCAGGGCACGGATCGCTACATCTTTCAGAAATACAAGCCAGGTTTCCGGGACATTCAATATTCATTACACATTCTGGCCGACAATTTGGGGGACGACCAATGTAATTACTTAGACAGGAGCATACTGGATGTCCATTTATATCATTGCATTGGGAATGTGGGCCACATGGATTAGGCACGCAATTATTTATCGGTGTCATTTGTTCTGCAAATTGATTAACTTGATAAATAACTCATTGTTTAAACACAAGTATATGCAATTAGTTAATGAAATCTTTTACTTACTGTCTTCTAAGAAGCATTTTACGAATGGATCACCAGTAAAGTCATATAAACAGCTGCAGACTGGATTATGATTTACGACTTGACATTGAGCGTTTATTCCACAGGTTCCAGGGCATGGATCTTGACATTTGTTATGTATGCACGCTTTGTTTGGTCGACAGTCAGTACTAACAATACATTCAGGTCGACAATTCGGAGGAGAACCGACACACATATCAAGACATGTACAAACCGCGTGACCGTTGAACGTACGACATTTACTGTAAGGGCCACAGGGTGAAGGGTGGCACGGATCTATTGGTTCCTCAAAAGCTGTATAGGAAGAAGAGATATAGGTACAGATTGATCACAGAAAAAAATAAGTAATAAAAAGAATCAGAAAGAAAGAAAGATAATCTTACATATGGTAGGAGAACATGCATGAAGAGGGTTTCCTTTGTAGCCCGGCAAGCAGAAACATGAAGGTGCATGATTGAAAACTCTACATTCTGCGTTTTTTCCGCAAGACCCAGGGCACGGGTCTAAGCATTTGTTATTGAAACAGGTTCTGTCTGTAGCACAATCTGTATTCATAACGCATTCAGGTCTGCATCCCAAATAAGGATCTCCATAGAAGTCATCTATACATGTACAAGCACCAGCACCATTTCTCTCTTTACAAACGGCATTAGGTCCGCAGGGTGATGGATTACAAGGATTGCGGAAAACTTCTCTAGGGGCTGAAATATTTTTCAAAAACACATATAACATCAGTAGGTGAGTCTTATTACGCAAGTAGTCTGACGCTACATGTATTTGGTCCGATGATATTAGAACAGTCGAAATTATCATGTTTAAGAAAAATATATGTTTAAGGAAAAACACATACCTACATTTTTCTTATTCCTCGCCCCGTCTTTATTCTTTCACAAAGAGTCTTTGAGACTTGTGAGAAAATTTCCTCACATTAATTTTTTTTACAAGTACAGAACCCAATACTATTTACTACTATTTCATGCAGGAATAATAACTACCATGCACATTACACAATCCCTTATTTTTTTAAAGAAACTTTTGAACTTACTTTCTATCCTATTGCAGCCAGAGAAAGGATCTCCTGAGTAGCCATCATCACAAGAGCATATCGGGCGATGATTCTGGACAACGCAGCGGGCGTTAAATCCACACGAACCTACGCAGGGGTTGATACAGCTCCCACTAAGACACGCAAGTGCAAGAGGGCAATCTTGGTTAATAAGACATTGCGGCCGACATGTTGGAGGTGCACCTAAAGTTCCTGGCTCGCAGGCACAAATTGCGCGTCCAGCTTCGTTGCGACAGCTTGAATGTGGTCCACATGGTGACGGTAGGCATGGATCAGGTGCTGGCAACGAAATACCTGTAATACAAAAAAATTATTAACTAGATTCTATAGAATTATATTCGCCAATTCGATTGTATGATAATTCCTATCCTTATTTTTTGAATAAATAAAATAGGAGCTATTCCAAGTTCTATACAAGGACTGAGGAATAGTCAACTGTTCCAAGTTCTATTGAAAGTTAATACAGAAATTGAAAATGTACTTACTTTTTTTATAACACCGAATAAATGGATCTCCTTCTGGGAAGTTTTCAGGGCACATACAGATGGGATTATGACTGACGACGTGGCAAAGTGCATCAAGACCACAGCTGTGAATGCACGGGTCCTTGCATTTCTGATTGATGCAAGCTCTGTTAGTTGGGCAGTCCGAATTAACCGCGCATTCAGGTCGGCAAGCCGGCGGAGTACCGAGGTAGCCGGCGCGACACGAACACGCTGCACGCTGGCTAACTACGTGACATTCGCTGTTAGGACCACACGGCGTAGGTTCACAAGGATTAATAGGCGTAGATGCTGTAAAAATAAAACATAAAATCATGTAACTTCTGCATATTCTTTACCAAGGCTTTACATTTTACTCTTCGATAATATTAGAATTGGTGGAGCATCTTCATTTTTTTGTATGAAAAATTCCAAATCGGTTGATCCAGTTTGGGTTTTATCATATTCCATAGTTTGAATATGTTTTTGACATTGACCCTTAAAAATGTGTGCTCTAATTTGACTTCTTTAATGCTGTAATTCTTATAATTAGTATATTTTCTGAACGTTACAAAAGTAAGGTCACTTACGAGTAGTATATTTTCTTCGACACGAGGAAAATGGATCTCCTTCGTATCCATTAAAGCAAGTGCAAACAGGAACATGATTCGTAACAATGCACTCTGCGTTAACGCCACATAGGTCTTTACATGGATCTCGACAGTGATTCGACAAACAAGCCAAATTATTTGGACAGTCTGAATTACGTGAACACTCCGGCCGGCAGCCGCCTGCATATGGATTTCCAATATTGGGAGGTATGCATGAGCATCGCGCTGCATCGTTTACAACTGAACAGACTGTATTCTCCCCACAAGGTGACGGATTGCACGGTGATACAGAATCATCTCTCGATACTAACATGCATCCTATAAAAGCGTCACCTTTATATCCTTCCACGCAACTACACAAAGGCGTGTGGTTTACTACATTGCATATAGCATTATTTCCACAAGCATCTATGCATGGATCTGCGCATTTTTCATTTATACAAGCCTGGTTTGATGGACATTCTTGACTAATGATGCATTCAGGTCTGCAATATGGTGGTGTTCCAGAGTAGTTTGGCTGACAAGAACACACTGGATGATTCGATTTTATTTCACACACGGAATTAGGTCCACATGGCGATGGAACACATGGATTCTTCTCATTTGGTCCATTGTCAACGAAAGCTGTACACACAACAAATGGATCTCCAGTCTCGCCTGGTCCACAGCTACATATTGGATTATGGTTGACTACAATGCAGTACGCTCCAACTCCACAACTGCCTTGACATGGATCTATGCATCTTTGGTTGACACAAGTTTCTTTTTGTGGACAATCTGAATTACTGACACATTCCGGTTGACACATTGGTGGAACACCTCTAAAGCCAGGTAAACAAGAGCACACGGCAAACCCAGACGATGATACAAGACAGCGGCTATACGGTCCACATGGCGATGGATCGCATGTGAACAGTGTTGGTGTTGTGACTGGGTTGTCCTGGCATCTAACGTATGGATCACCTGTTTGACCCGGTGAACAATAGCAAATAGCTTGATGGTTAACAGTTTCACATAAGGCTCCAATGCCACAAACATTCTGACAAGGGTTTTCACATCGGTTATTGATGCACGCCGAATTAGACGAACAGTCACTGTTAACGACACATTCTGGTCTACAGGACATGTAAGGATTACCGTAAAAGCCGGGAAGACATTTACACGTTAAAGCATTATTCAAATCTTGACAAATAGCATTAGAACCACATCGGACATTGTCACATGTTTCAGGTGGAGCAGCTGCAAATAAAAAAATAATGAATATAGAATGCATTTATACATCATCAAATCAAAAAATGAGAAATTTAGTAGTATAATATGTGTTTTACATTTTTTCATTTAGTTACTTAGGTATACGAGGTATTGGCTAAAATAACAAAAAATAAAATAAAACAATACTTACGATGCTTTGTATATTTACAATGCTCGTATGGGTTTCCTTCAAATCCATTTTTACATTGACAAATTGGGTCATGATGATACACTATACATTCGGCGTTCACTCCACATGATCCTGGACAGGGGTCCACACATCTGTTCTTTAAACAAAATTTATTGAAGGCGCAGTCTGAGTTCAAAACGCACTCTGGTCTGCATGCAGGATTGTTAATAGCATTAGAGCCAATACAGAGATCGCAGACAGCAAATTTGTCTCCATAGGTATCGCATAACATGTTTGGATCACATGGATTCGGTGAACATGGTTGTATCGTTGAATTATCTGGCACAATTATTATTGCTGAAAGAAATACAAAGAATTTTACAAATTAAATGCTCGCCAATTGTTAAAATACTACAATACATGTGTAATTTAAATCAAAAATAATACTTACGTCGGTATATGCACTGAATTAAAGGATCTCCGATGTATCCGTCCGGACATAAACATGATACAGTGTGGTCTGAACATAGGCAAACAGCATTTATTCCACAGACATTATTCTGTGCGCAGGGATCAACACATTTTCGGTTAATACAAGCTTCGTTAGGTAAACAATCTGTGTTCATCAGGCATTCAGGTTTACATTCTTTAGTTGGATCTCCAAAAAAGTCTGGAGGGCAAGAGCATAAGGCTTTATCTCCAACGTCTTGGCAAATTGCATTGGTACCACAAGGCGCACGATTACACGGTCTATTAGATTTAAGCTCTTCGGGTGGTAAACAGCACAGTAAAGGATTGCCTATAAGTCCATCTTGACAAGTACAAATGGGATGATGGGACTCGACATGACATCTTGCATTCAAGCCGCATAATCCAGGACAAGGGTCACGGCACATATAACCAATACAAGATTTATCTAATGCACATTCATCATCAATTTCACATTCTCGAGAATGGCAGCCTTCTAAACTGAATGGATCACCAGTGCTTCCTTCACTACATGTGCACAGTGCTTGTCCATCATAATTTATATTACAAACTGCTTGCGGACCGCAGGGATTTGGGTTGCATGGACTTTTTTGCGGTTGACAGCCGATATACGGATCTCCAATAAATCCAGTCTTACAGAAACACATTTCTCTGTTGCTACTCACGTAGCAATCAGCGTTTTCTCCACAGTTTCCTGGCTGACAGAGAATAGGCAAGTAAGGTGGAGGCTCGCAAGATTTATAAGGGTTACCACGTGTATTTTCTGGACAATAACAAGAAGGTGTTCTATTTGGATCGCAACGTGCTCCTATACCACACGTGTTCGGTTCACAAGGGTTGCGTGACTCAACACATCCTCGTACTGTATTTGGACTTTCAACATATCCTTGCAAACAAGTACATTTGGAGAATCCATTTGATAAGACTGTGCATTGTGTATTAGGTCCACATGGAGATGGATTACATGGGTTGTTTGGTAAACGACAAGGTTGGCGAGGAGGATTTCCTTCGTAATTAGGTAAACAGAAACAAGCCGGCTTATTGTCTATAATTCGACATCCAGTAAATGGTCCACACGGATTTGGTTCACATTCATTGCCTTCCGGAACTAAAAAGACATAAAAATTAATTAATACATTTCTTTATAATATTTCCGAGTAAAATCTCCAAAACCTAATTTTATAGAATGTTACAAGCAGTACAGGCAAAAGCAGTACAACACAATGATCTGAGGTGAGTTTATAGTTAACTGGGTTCTCTGGATTTTAAACAACGTTCACACGGCCGCAAGGGACAAAAACTAGATCATATAAGATACATAGTGGATCTTCTCTGTGTACTTACTGCAAGTCTTGAACGGATTGCCTGTCAATCCTTTGGGACAGAAACATATTGGATTGCCATTATCAATTTCACATAGTGCATTAATCCCGCATGGATTTGGAATGCAAGGATTCGTTGGTGGTTCACAATTGAGCATAGGGTTGCCAGTGTACCCGGTCAAACACTTGCACGAGGCACGGTGATTTTGAACGTCACATACTGCATTAGTGCCACATCTACACGGCGATTCACATTTCCCGTTTATACATGCCTCTGAACTTGCACACTCATTATCTGATCTACAGCCTTGTACTATAAATAAAATAAAAAAAGAAACGTCAATGAAAAAAAAGATGTTTTTTTCAGTTTTTTAGTTAAACCATAATATTTTAGGCGACTGAAACCTTTTTTTTACTGTACTGTATACAAGTTAGTACTTGACTGCGATCTGACCCGATGGTAAGTGATGATGCAGCCTAAGATGTTATCGTACTAACTTGGAAGGGTTGGGGCTTTACCCCAACGGTTTCTACAAGCATCGCTCCGGAACGCTACATTATTAATGATTTGTGACTTTAAATACATAGAGTTATCATACTATAACAGAATTAATTTGGAAAACAATAAACATAGAAATGGAATCAAAAGACGCGATTGCGCATGTTAAATAATAAGTCAGCAACAACATTTATCATACCTTGGTAACATTCTAAATATGGATTTCCAGTAAATCCTGCAAAACATTTGCACTGTGTTCCGTGATTTTCTGGGAAGCACTCAGCGTTATCCCCACATTCATTGATTGCACATGGATTTATGCATACTCTGTTTAATCTATCGCACAATAGTTCTGGTGGGCAGTCTTCATTGTATTGACAAACTGAACGACTATCAACAACTAAAAACAGTTCGAAAATTCATTAGGAGTTCTCTAATTGACATTTATTTACAATTGTACGTATGTATATTTGATAACTTACCTGGAACACATCCAACGTATCCATTGCCTTGATAACCTTCGACGCAGCTACAATCTGAACCGTGGTTGGTATTTATACAGACGGCATTAGGTACGCATGGATTGTGTATAGCACATGGATGCTGACATGCATTATTTATACAAGCCTCTGTTAACTGACAGTCTTCGTTCCGAGTGCAACCAGCTGTATAAAAGTGAAAATTATCTATTTTACAATGTGCCGTAAGTTTAGATATTACGAATATTCGAAGGTCTCAGAATTTTCCACCACAACCATTTTATAAGACATTTAGTTTTTCAAACGTTTTGTGATTATACATTTAATATGTTTAATATTTGTAATTTTAAATCAGTAAAGTCAGTACTATACAAATTATTGATTAGTAAAGTTATAGCTTACATGTTTTGGGTATACACTTTACAGCAGGATCTCCGTCATAACCAGCTGGACACGAGCACATGGGTCTCTGTTTTACAGGGTGGCACTTAGCTTCCACACCACATACATTGTCGAATTCACAAGGGTTTTGGCATAGTCCCATAAAACAGGCCTCTGTTTCTATACAATCCCGATCAGAATGACAAGGTTCTGGTGCCTTAGGAGTTCCAGGTGATTCTAGTATATTACACGTTGAATTAATCATTAGTACGTTTAATGGAAAGTTATAAATCATTAGTATATTTACAAAGTTTAATTAAGTCCAAAGTGTACTAAATTGTCCGATAAAACAACCATTTTTGTACTGGAAATATTTTACAAAATGTAACTTTTTTATCCTACGGGTATGCAATAATTATGATTTATTTGACTTATATTAATATTAGCATACCTTTATCACAGTTCTCTCCAGCTGAGCCTTCGCACGCACAAACAGCTTCATGGTTGAAAACTTTACAGGAGGCATTCTTTGTACAAGGATTCCGAACTTCACACGGGTTTTGACATACTCCATGATTACAAAACGTGTTCGTCGGACAGTGAATGTTTAATTTACATTGGTTAAAAGTTTGAGTATCAGTAACATAAGTAATAGTCTCAGTTGAAGTTGTGTCGTAGTTGGCAGTGGAGTCAGTCCAAGCGGGGATATCTATATCTTTTCTTCGAGAAGAAAGATTTTCTAAAGAAGTGATTGAATGTGCTGGTATTGTGGATGGATAGTCAATATCACCATACTTTTGGTTAGAACTTAAAGGTGATTCTGATATTATCGAAATGGACTCAGTTGGATTTGTGAAAAATTCACTGGTTGACTTTTCAGTTGTACGAGTTGATAAAATTTTCTCAGTTGTTATATCCACTCCACTATTTAAATCTAATGTATTTGACAAAGTTTTGGCAGAATCAGTAGTAGTTTTAGATACATCTGTTGTCTTTGCGTTGTCGATAATATTTTTGATTGGTGTGGTTAGACCTAAAGATATTTCTGTGGCCGTAGTTGTTTCAGAAAAGTTACTAATATCGTCGTTTTTAGCCGATTCGATATTATCAGGTTCAGTTGTGGGGTGATTTATATCAGTATCAACGTCAGCAGAAGTTGTAATAAAATCAGCTTGTGTTGTTTTAGACATAAATATTTCGTCGCTAACGAAAGAATTAGTTTGTGACTGAGTATTATCATAAGAAATCGTTGTTAAGCCATCTTCTTCACCTTTTGGAGTAACACTTTTAGTAGTTAATGACGGAGGAGTTACGTTTGTTGTAAATTCGTTAGTTATAGACAAAGTAGTTTCTGTTATAGAATCCAAATCGTATTCATTTACAGAAGTTTTACTTAATAGACTTGTGGTTAATTTTATAGCATTTTCAAATGTTGTAGAGTCTTCATTTACATTATCTGCTGGTGTAATCGTTTCGATAAATTTATCACTGGTTTTATCCAATATGTTCTCACTTTGTGTTACTAATATTGAAGGTGTTGTAACAATTGGCATTTTATGATCAGAAGTAATATCAGTTTCTCTAGATTCGGAAAATGTAGTGTCATTAAACTGCGTACTTATCATAGAGAGAGGTGTCTCAGAAGTTTTTGTTATTGAGTGTTCGTCAACTAGTTTTGTGAATAATGTGCCATTGGTGGTATCATATTTTTTTGTAGTAGTAAAATCATAAAGTGATATGTTATGTTTATTATCCGCGTCAATTTTGCTATCAGCTAATCCTGAAGTAGAAAATTGTAGTTCATTATAATACTGTGAGGTAACATCATCAATTACCGTAGGTAAAGTAGTGATCGAGTTTCTAGCTTCAATAGTAGCATCGGTACTTCTAGTATTAGGGCCAGGATTATCTTGTGTCATTGACTTTTCTAAATTAGTAGAAGCGATTGTGGAAAGATCCGGTGATGTGTGAGTTGTGAGTGAATTTTCAGTATCAGATGAACTATCATAGAATGTATTACTTGAATATAATAAAGTATTTGTCGTCATTTCTTCTGTGCCGGACATCAAAATAATTTGTGCAGTGTTCAGTTTATTAGAGGATACTTCTGTTGAATCAGTAGATGAAGATGAGTGAGCTGTTGTTCCTTTTGTGTATTCTGTCCTAGTAGTATCTTTGAAAGTAATAGAAGAAGGGGTTTCAATTTCGCTTTCGGAACTATTTTCTTCTGTATTTGCAGTGGATTGAAAAGAATTACTTAAATCGTCAATCCTAATATCAGTGGGTTTAGAAAATACATTAGTTGTGATTGAGGACAAATCGGTATTTTGAGAATTAGTCGTATATTCTTCAGAATCATTGCCTAACTCTATATCTGTACCTATTGTTTCAGCGATTGTAGTGTACATACTTTCATTCTTCGTTTTTGATGCACTATAATTCTGAGGATTTATTACACTTTCAGTGACGGGAAATAAGTTTATACTTGAAAAACTAGCATTTTCTGATGGAGTAGGAATAATTTTTGTTGTAGTTTCATTACCCTCAGTTTGAGTACTGTTTTGAAATAAAGTCATATCATCTATTATTTCTTTATAATTAGTACTGATAACCGTCGTCGTATACATTATAGTATCATTGTATATAGTTGTGTCTTCATAATATGGTTCAGTTGCATTATAAATATTGTTGATTGTGCTAAAATTTAAACTTCCCTGCTCAGTTGTAGTCATACTTTCATTATCCGTTTTAATTTTGCTATTTTTGGTAGATGTTGTATGTAAATTTTTATATGTTGGAGAGGAGCTTTCAGTTTTTATAAGTTCCGAAGGTATTGTGGATTTCTTTTCGCTATCATACGTGGTTTTAGATATAGCAGAATTAGTGGAAGAAATGGTTTCAGACGTTTTGGTTGTAATTTCAGATTCAGTGGGCATGGAAGTTAACTTTATTTGAACTGTGTCATCTTGACTCTCCAATGTAGTCATTTTAATGCTCACAGGCTCTATGTTTTCTGTTGTACCCACTGTTTCTAAAAATTCCTTATCAGTGCTAATTATATGCTCTGTGCCTTCACTGTTGACCGAAGTAGTAACAAAATTTTGGTACAACGGAGTGAAAGTTTCAATATTTTTCGAATCTTGTTCTGTGTTAGGTGAAGAACTTTTTGATGCAGTGATAGGTGGCTTGTAAGTCGTGGATGTTTCAAGATTTGTATTTGTCGTATACACCTCAGCATTATTGTAGTTTGAGGAAGAAGTTCTGATAGTTTCATAAGTAACTGTTCTACCTGTTGTTGACTCAAGTTCTAAATTATCGGTTCTGTCAACATTAAAATCAAGTAAATCAAATTTTGATTCTGTATGGTGATAGTTGTAAACTGTTGTTTCAGGTGGCATACTTGTATAATCAGATGGCAAAACTGTAGTTGTGGTGGTAAATATATAAGGTTCTGAATCTTTGTCAGTAGTATTGTTTTCGTCCTTTGAAAAAGTTTTACTGCTGTTTACGTAAGATTCTGTCGTACTTAATCGTTCCAGTGAAAATCTACTTGAATTATTATCAATGAAAGGTTTTGTATACAAATCGGGCAACGTACTAATCGGATAAATTTTTTTGTCATTTACATTTATACCTGGTTCGGTAACATCTGTATTTATACTTGTTTCTGTATTTTGAGCGTTGTTTGTTGTTAATTTTGATAAGTCGTCATGCATACTTAAACTTTCAGTTACGTCTTTGTTGACTTCTGTTAGCTGATCATCTATTTCAGAGCTCACAGTGACAGTGGTGGAGGAAAACTCCGGACTTTGATTTAAATCTGTTTTTATTTCATTATTTTTTGTTGTCGATTTTAATACAATATTATACTTTTCTTCATCTTCTGGGGTATTTGTTACTCCATAATCGTGTTCTTCCTTGTTATAGATATTTAAAGAGACTTGTTTAGTTCCTTGTGATGTTGTTCGCATAGAATCTAATAAAGTATAACCTGTAACGTCGTCTGAGTTAGTGCTTGTTGGTTCATGTGTAATATACATTTTATCTTCGTAAAGTTTTGTAGTTTCTAACCCCTCTTCGATTTTAGCCCTCTCTGTCAAATAGGTTGATGTCGTACTTGACCTTTCATTTTCAATTTCTAAGTGGTCAGGTTCGCTTTTTGTGGTTATGTTTGTTGTTTCACTTATTTCATTTTTTACCGTAATTGATGCAATCGTTGGGTCTTTGAAGTTGTTCATTTCCTGAGTTGTAGAAATACTTTCTGTTATACTTGAATATAAATTACTTTCAAATCTAGTATTGTATAACGTAGTTGAGCTATCTGTAGTTGTAACTTGTTCGTTCCTATTATTCGTTGTATGTTCAGGTGCCGAAGACTCGGTATCAATGCTATTTTCTATTGGTGTACCGTTTGGATTTTTGGACGTATTTTCTGTTTGCGTATCTAATGGTAATCCCGTAGTTACCTTAATTTTTTGTATTGTTACTGTGGTGTCTACCATTTTATGAATAACAGTCGTTCTCTTTATGTCATTTGTATAATTGTGTAAATTTCTTTGATTATCTGGCGTTTTTGTATTTTTATTTTCTTGTCCTTGTTTATGTAAACCACTTGCATTTGCCTTTTTATATGGCAATTGTGGTTTGTAAGTACTTTCACCATGAATTGTACTGCTACTTTGTAACAGTTCATCATAGTCAAGCGTAGTCTGAAATTCCTGTTTACTGTTGATGGATGTTGTTACAAGTTCTTTTTCATTATATTCATTTAGTAAAGACGTACTAGAAATTATCGTAGTTGATTCAATATCGTTATATGACATATTAGAGTCTGTTGTAAGTGATTCTGTAAATGTGTCATCAGTTTTATCAATGCTATTAGAGCGCATAGTGGTTAAGTTATTAAAATTAATCCGCTCTGTAGAGTAATCTTCTGTTTCAGTTCTTTCAGTAAATACTAATTTGTTCTCATATAAAGGACTAACAGTTGTCGTGTCATTGTAACTGTCTGTAAATAAGTTAGTCTCAATATTTTCATGAGGATTATTAACATTATTATCTTTGACTGTAGTAGTAGTCGGTTCAAATGTTTCGGAGTATGTTTCGGTTAGTGGGAATTCATCTGTTAATGGGAAAGGAACATTTCGTTAATACTGTGTCAAACAATGATTAATTTAAAAATAATCATAAAAGCAATTAATTTGTATTCTTGAGTCTCACTTTTATTTGAAGTTATTAAAAGCATAAATGTTTATTATAAAGCACTTTTCCATTCATAAAATATTAAAAAAAATTAAGAAATAAGAAAGTGGAAAGACAAGACGGTAGAAAGAAGATAGTTTAGGCTTAAGAAACGTTTTATTTTGTTAATTAAAATTAAAACATGACTGAGTAATGTAAAAAATGTGAAATTAAAAAAAAATAACTAAATTCGCTTAAACAAATAACCTTTCTTTTTTAAGGGTTAAATACTTTGTGTCTTAAGCCTAAGATAATGTATACTATAGGCGTAATTCTACAATAGGTCATGAAGAGTCCGGTCACTACTTCTACATAAGAGTGTTTAAATAAGTGGAATAGGTAGTAAATATCATTGTGTATCGGGTCTGCCGAGAGAACGTAACCAGTACTTTGTGGCGTTTTATCGGACAATGGTACGCTGTTCATAGCAACAACCAGTTAATTTGGAGTTAGATTTGCTATTCACATTTAAAACAGTAGGTATTATACAGACTCGCTAGCTCTATGTAGAAGTCTGTTGCACACATCATATAGAAATGTGTAAATAGTAACAGCTTAAATAAGATCCTGTATACAATTTATCATTAGATAAAATTATTGTCAAATAGTTAGCTATTATTTCATTAGGCATCATTATGTAGCGATAGTATTTTTTGGTAGAGTTACTTACTTTCCATGCAAGCTCCCGAAAAAGGATCACAGGGTACTCCAGGGCGGCAATGGGCACAATTTGGAGATGGACGATCGCCTCCTAGAATAATTCGTTGAGAAAGTATATTAAAATTATCTGTCTTACATTCTTTTTTAATTATAAGCGCGTCTAAAAATAGTACTACATATTACAACATTACGTGAGGAAAGAGTACTATTTCCAAAGAACGCGCTTTACCTTTCCACAGGTAAGGTTGTGTAAGGAAAAGTAGATTTTTAGTCGCGCTTTATTTAGAAACTCTAAAGCCGAATTGCTTTAACAATTGTCAGTATTTTCTATGTTAATTTTTCGATACCTCATTTTAAGCTCATTTAGTGTTACAGTCAACCCATAGTTCATCAATCATCGCTAGAAGATAATAATTTGTTTCTCGGAAGTAGGTAATATTATAATTCATTTCGAAAGCGCGTGCTTCCCATTTTGTCAACAACATGGCTCTAGCGATTTGGATGACATTTTGTAAGTTGTGCTTTTTCATAGTTTTGGCCGAGATAAGCGTCCGAGTTAACTTGGGTGGATTTGCGTTTGTCCATCGATCTGTCAGAATTTAGTTTGGAGCGATGCAATACTTGATATCGACGGCGAAGTGACAATCAACTTTTTTATTTAAATTTTCTTTTTCAAATTAGCGCGTTATAGTAAAATTCTCAGATCACTCAAAGGTGAAATCTCTGAGTTACATTTTCAGTTGTAACAGCATTTATCAAATTCAAGGAACACCTTCCAGAGTAATTGCGTAGGTACACTACTTTTTACTTTACATACTTTTTTTACGCCTCGTGTAAAATTTTAAATTCTGCAGTTAGGATGTATTGGTACTTCGCCATCGATACATATTTTACTTGTATAAACAACGTACCTTGTATACAGATGCACCCGTCACATCTTGAGTTAGGGTATCTTGCACAGTCCGAAGTTGTTTGGCATTGGCAAACTGTATACAAGAATAAATCGATTAAGTACCTACATGATTACATCAAATTTTATAACTAAGTCTTATGAGTATGGTTTAAGCAGTAAAGTAACTTTATGCTCATTTCTAAAATTACATTTTCCAAAAATTTGCCATTAAGGATATAAAACATACCTTACGACCTGCTCTCAGACCTATCGAACAAACACAAAATATAATATTTCATAACAATCGGTCCAGCCGTTTCGGAGGAGTGTGGTTACAAAAACTGGCATGAGAATTCTATATATAAAAGGCGGCTGAAAAGTTCTGAGCCTAGGCCATTAAAAGTCTAGATAAAAATCTAAATAAAATTTATTTTTCAATATAGTCCCCCTGGACTTCAATGCACCTTTGACATGTTTTATAGAGGGCTTGTATTCCTGATAAAAAGTAACCCGCGTCTTTGGCTAGAAAATGTTCATTTACGGCCGCCTTCATCTCTTCATCATCCCCAAATCTTCGTCCCCGTAGGTCTTTTTTCAAATTTTTAAATAAAAAATAATCACTAGGTGCCAGATCTGGACTATAGGGCGGGTGGTTCACTTCATCGAAGCCAGTTTCTCGCAAGGCTTGCCTCGCAATGCGCGCCGTGTGAACCGGCGCGTTGTCTTGCAAAAACAAAATTCCTTTGCTGATTTTGCCTCTTCTTTTTTCAACAATGGCTTCGCGAACTTTTTTAAAAGCCCAGAATAATACTCTGCATTCATTGTAGTTTTTTTGGAAGGTAATCTAGGAGCAAAACTCCTTCGCAATCCCAAAAAATGGTGGCCATGAGTTTGGAAGCCGATTTTTCCACCTTGAACTTCTTCGGCGGCTTTTCCCCCTTCTCTATCCACTGCATTGACTCCTGTTTTGATTCTGAGTCATATTGTCGGATCCACGTTTCATCAACGGTGACAATACGAGTGCAAATTTCCTCCAAATTATCCTTGCACAAGTCTAAAAATTCTTCGGAAATTTCAACGCGCCGCTGCTTGTCAAGTGGCGTGAGCATTTTTGGCACCCAACGCGCACTGACTCTATTCATGTGCAAATGATTGTGCATAATGTCTCCAACTCGTTCCTTACTGACGCCCAGCTCTTCTGCTATCTGCCACAATTTTATTCGGCGATCGTCCAGTACAATTTTTTTTACTTTTTCGATGTTTTCATCAGCGACTGCGGTGTTCGGCCGTCTCGAGCGGGTGTCATCTTCCAGAGTCTCTCTGCCTTGTTGGAATAGGTGTGTCCATCGTTTAACCGTGGCTGACGACGGCCCAGATTCCCCGTAAACACTAGAAGTCTCTTCAAAAATTTCTTTTGCTGTTTTCCCCTTTTTTACGAGGAATTTGATGACGGCGCGATGCTCAATCTTCGTTAATTGTAGCGATGACTCAGACATGGTGATGTTCACGGTTCAATTACTCAAAGCGTAATGAAGCTAATGACGTGAAACTTCGCTTATATAGTGGGCAGATGTCGCTCCAGCAGTGACCTACCGGATGAGTAAATAGTACGACTGCAAGTACCTTAGGCTCAGAACTTTTCAGCCGCCCGGTAAGTATAAGAGAAGATGGTGCAACTTATCAATTTTCCGGAATAATACATGGTGTTAAGTTTACCCTTTGAGCAAACAGGCTGATGGTCTACGACTGCGCAGTGCTGGCCGGCTGCGCACGGGCCGCCGCGCTCGCACGGGTCCGAGCAGCGCCCGCTCACGCACGCCAGCCCCGGCGCGCACTGCTCATGCGCTCCGCATTCTAACGCTGCGAAGTCCAACGTATCATCAAGAGCTTCTTGTCAAATTCATAAAATTAAATTTTTTCAACGTCATGAGTTTTTCACAGCAAATAATATTTACGATTTTTTTAAATTACATACATTTGAGAACTTAATATTTTTACTACAAATTAAAAATAAAGACATTTCTAATTGAAAATTACTATGTACACATAATATATAAATAAATAATTGGAGAAATTTGCTACAAAAACTTTATACATATTTTTCTCAAGTTTAGGTAAGAGTGATAACTGAAAATAGAAAAAAAAAACAATAATAAGTATATAATATAAGGTGGTAAAAGTTTACAGAACAAAGGCATAACACTTGCTGTGCACACTGTCTCGTGGCAGTTTTTTGTATTGATCGTGTTAATTTATAGCATTGAAAGCGTTAAAGTTTACCCAAGCGCAACCGTCACCAAAATGTTTAAGTGAGAGTAAGTCTAAGAATATTTAAGTATGTACACAGATAAAAATACCATGCTCGAATCTATACCTGGTATAGAAGATCTAGAAGGGTTCAACTCTCAAGAGAAAATGATCATGCTAGAAACAAAAGAAATAAAGAACATAGAAAGAGCCGGATGAATTCATAGAGTATACTATCGAATTTCCTGGAATATGAAGAAAAAAATTAATAAGATTGACGGCAATAAACTAATAGTACTGTAATATTTTAACTTTCTTTAACGCTGAATTTACCTTTAATGCAGCCATGTTTTTCGTCGTGTGTAAATCCGTTTGGACAAAACTTGCATACAGGATGATGGTCTTCAACTGAACATGGTGCATCACCGCAAGCCTCTTTACACGGATCTTTACATTGGAAGTTTATGCATGCCAAGTTCTGAGGGCATCCGTTATCTCTTAAACATATAGATACTGTCGGGTGACAGTCTTCCACACATATACAGTGAGCCCGATGTTCAATAACATTGCACTGTTTTCCTTTGTCACAAACAGGCTGTTTAGATGCCAAGCAAGGGTTCACACATTTGGAGTCTCGACAAGCTGCGTTCGAGGGGCACTGCTCGTCTCTCGTACATTCCGCGTGTTCGGGTGCACAGGTTAATTCTCCTCTTTCATTGAGAGCGAACCCATTACGGCATACACAGACAGGCATATGATTCCGAACTTCGCATTTTTGATTTCTACTACAATTCTGATACCCCAGACACGGATTTCGACACTGGTTCGTGTTTAAGTCGCAGGCCAATTTCAATGGACAAGGTTTCGATTCTGAACAGTTTATGTTGACTTCTGCAGTGGGTTTGCAAGTAGGATCGAGCCTGCAGGACGAGCGCGGCTGGCCCACGTAGCACTGTGGACACGAGCACTGCGCGCGGTGCATCACCGACACGCACAGGGCGTCCTCTCCGCACACTCCGCGTATGGTGCAAGGGTCGACGCAACGCAAGCTCAAACACGCTTTGTCTACTGGACAGTCTTTATCACTCGTACATTCGATACCTAGGAAGATGTGAAAGAAGAAAGCAGAGTCGAAAGAGCTGTACCTTCAGCCACGAAGAGGAAACTTTCTCACGAGACAGTGCATGCTTTTTGAAATTGAGGGTTTATGATCAGAAGTATACGAGAATAACGTAATATTATAATACAAGCATTATGTACATGAAGCCGAACAAAATGTTACTGACTGTATTCAAGCACGAACGGTGAGAATGCTTCCACTAAAGTCAACATTAAAATATGACCTAAAGCCCCTTTGTACATATATGTAGTGACATTTATGGTACATATCTGTACAAATATGGAGAAAATTGTATTTCATAAAAATTATCTATGCAGAACAGGGATTTTTTGTAAAATAAAATTAGGATACTGGTTTCCATATGATAAATGAACAATTAACCGGGGGTTGATCGCCCCCAATTTCAAATACGTCATACGGGCGCTACCGGGTAAAATAACCACAAGGGTCACACGCATCAATCACACGTTGATACAATGTCATTTTAAAAATGAGTATAAATAAAGTAATTACGTATTTGCACGTTCATAAAAGAGCTAATATATTTACTCAGTCTTTTAATATCAACTTGACGCACTAAAAAAGACCCATTTTCTGTTGTTCATGATTCGAAAATATTGTTTTGTTTACCCGAATTCTTATACATTATGATCAATTAGAACAGAATAAAATAAAATATCATTTTTAATAAATAGAAAAATAACCTAACTCGTTAACCTCTTCCAGAAATTGATGGTTTCTACTCGACAAAAGTATCCATTCTCACACGTCATGTCCCATATCATATGTCATCACGAATCCTGCTATCCTAGTATCCCGGGTTTATAGAGCTGATTGTAGCGTACCACGGGAACGGCTGCTTTCTCATCAGGAAAATAGTTAGTAGAAAAAAGTTCAGGCAATTTTTACTCTTAAGTGTCTGTGGTATTTTTTACCCGGTAGCAACGGAACTTCGGGTTAAAATCTATTACGTTAAGATTGACTGAACGAATCTGCTCGCCTAATTCAAATTTTATTTTGTTATTCGCAGTTTGTAAGCTAATAAGACATTGAAAGCTTATGACTGTACAATTGCCAGAGTGGCAGAATCGTCTTTACTATACAAAAGTCGGATTACTTTATGAATTACCTACGTCAAATTCGATAATTATTCGAAGTAATTACTTAAAATTGATAAGTTTAAGCAAAGACTTTTAATATTATAATATGTAAGCCTGTGAAGATGCTATTGGAATTCCTGCAAATTCATTGCCATACGCCTATAATATAAGCTTACGAATTGCGAAAAACCTGATAAATTTTGAATATGGCCGGCAAACCCCTATAGTTTTCTTTAATGTGAACGAGTCAAATAAAAACAAATATCCTATAGATTTATAAAATCCTAACAAGAGATTCTGATTTCATATGTACAGTAAACACTCTACTTTTTGTCGTATCAAAATATGTAGTTGTGAATTGAGAAACAATTGTCTTTTTAATTATCAAATACAACTGAGTTCATGTAAATCTATCTCGTGCATTTGTACATGTGTTACACTATGAGGAGTACATAAATAAATTATTTACTCACTGGTGTGACACTCGATATCAGCTTGTCCCTCTGTGCCAGGGATACAACGACACACAAACTCAGCCCCTTCTCTCAAGCATTCGCCGTTGATTCCACATCCAGTGGTTCGACAATCAACAACGCTACGTTCCTGAGTACCTATAATTTTATGAAATACAATAATTGATTTAAAGTAATTTTAGTAAACCATAGCTTCCATAAACAATTAAATTATTTATCATTATTTGAATCAGCCAAAAACTTACATTCTATGTTAGGGTCTCCATTCGGAAAATTGCGAGGGCAGTAACATTGCGCTTCAGTTTTGTGACCAATTTGGCATTGAGCATTAGTACCACATTTCTTATTAGCACACGGTGTCATCGCACCACAGAAACATTGTTTTTGTGGATTTCCGGCACATCCAGGAGGACATGTGCATTCATAACTTCCATCGTCCAAATCACGGCAACGGGCACTAATGCCACATGGATTACGTAAACAACTGCCTGCAGCAGGCTTTGAACATTCTATTTTTGGATTGCCAATGTAGTCGGGCGGACATGAACATTGTGGAATTCTGTTCTCTGGGCGGCATATGGCGTTAGCACCGCAAGCGTTGGAACATACGTTTTTACACTTTCCTTCATTTGTACACGATTCGTCTGATGCACAGTCATTGTTTTTTGTGCACTCGTATTGTTTACATTCTGTTTTGGGATCTCCGGAAAAACCGCTAGGACAGCTGCATATTGGTCGATGTCTATTTGCCAGACAAATTGCATTTTTTCCACATGAATTTTCGTTGCAAACTTTCACGCATTTTCTTAATGAGCAAACCATATCATCACCGCAATCTCTGTTATTATTACAGCCCGGTACACATGCACCTTGCATGCAAATTTGCCTTTCAGGACATTTGTTTCTTACAGAACAAAGTGTCCCGCATCGACCATCAATACATTTCTCTCCACAACTACATTCTGAATTATCGCTACACACTGTTACACAATATCCACTATCATCACACGGACAAAATCCATCGCAGTGTTGGGGTTTCCTCTTACATTCGACAAGTGGATTTCCTGTGTAGTTAGTCGCACAACTGCATAATGTACGATGATTCAATACTTTACATTCTGAACAAATTCCACATGCTAGATTCTCATTACAGGGGTCTGAAAGTAATGATTATTGTAAATTAAGCAAAATTAAAAACTTTTTATTAAAACTAATGCCCGCTTTTTATTCAATCAAAACTATTATTTTGCTTACCTTTACATTGTCCGTTTAAGCAGGCTTCATTCGAATTACAAGCGGTATCATCGCGGCAACCTGGTTTACATATCCTATTCTCGCAAATATGTCCTTCGCTGCACGCATCGTCGCTATTGCAGATTAGCCTACATATACCTCTTATGCATTTTTCATTTGATAAGCATATGTTGTCTCTAGAAATTTCATAACAGTTTAAGTTACCTCTTTATTAAAAAAATTAAAGTGATAATCGTAATACATATTAAATAAATACCTTCTGCATGATGGATAGCACGTATCTCCGTAACAACTAAAGCCTTCAGGGCAATCTTTGTTACTATCGCACGCTGATTGTATTCTTTTACATACAATCTTTGGGTCGCCAACTAAGAATTTAGGACATGTACATACTGCACGGTGGTCTGCCGTAGTACATAAAGAATTGGCACCACACGATCCTGGCTCTACACACGGATCTAAACACTGTCCTGATATACAAGCAAGATTACTTGGACAATGTGAATTAGATCTGCATCCAGTGACACAAAAATGACCATCACAAACTTCGTCATCTGAACAATGTTCATCTGATGTACAAGCATAGCGACAAACTCCAGAATTGCAACGTTCACCTTCTAAGCATTCTGACCCGTCCGCGCTACATATTGGTCGGCATCGAGCATCTTCACATCTCCAACCAACAGCACAATCAGTGTGCAACTGACAAATCAACGACGGCGCTCGAACACATCCAACATTAGGTGTTGGATTTGCAATCAAACCGTCTGAGCAGGTGCACACAGCTTTCCGATCAACAATGGAACATAATGCGTTTGGACCACAAGGGTTAACATCTTGGCTACAAGGATTTTTACAGTAATTGTTGTTACAAACTTCTTCTTGTCCACAGTCATCATCATGTCTACATCCATATCGACAAGTGTTGGATAGACATATATGTCCAAGAAAACAGTCGTTATCGACGCGACAGGTTACTAAAACATTAAAATTCCAGATTAGGGTTACGCTCATTATAAATAAGTAAAATATCATTATAAATAAGTAAATTACTTACACAAGCAAGTTCCTTGGGAGCATCTTTCGTTTAGGGCGCAATTTTCATCGGAGTTACAGCGGGGTACACAAGCCGAATCTTTACAAACATAACCGTCTTCACATTCCCCTACAGAACCACACAGCCTTGGAGCTTAAAGAAAACGAACATTATTTACATGCACATAAATATGTAAAACTACTTTACCATAACTTCAGTCTGTGATGAAAGTGATTTAAAAGATTGTAAAACAACACAGTACATTTTATATTTCTTACATCCTAAGGACGTACAAGATACTTACTTCTGACACATTCAACGTCTTGATTTCCAGTAAAACTATTTGGACAACTGCACTGAACGACGTGGTTTTCAGTTTGGCAAATAGCATTAAGCCCGCAGGTTTTCTCCATTTTACAAGGATTTATACACTGACCATTGTAACATTTTTCTTTTGATTCACATTCTTCATCAGTAATGCATAAACCTAAAACATTAAAAAAATTATGTAAATAAATAATGCTACTGTTAAAACTTAATAATAAAATTTCAATATACTTAATTGTGAAACAATATATGACAACTAAATTTAAAAATTCATTTTATGTCTGGAGATGAGGTATTTCTATGAATCGGGTCATCACCTTTACAAAGTCCCTTGTGGCAGTAAAATTCATCTGGGCAGTCGGCTTTTTTTGTACATGATATTTCTCGAAGATGGCATCCCTTATCACTGGCTGCATTTCCAATGTAACCTGTTATACATTTACACTGACCAGAATGTCTTGCTGCTATGCACTCAGCGTTAGGTCCACATTTAATGCTCTCACATGCATCTGAAAACCAATTATTAGTTGTTGTCATTATTAGGCTTTACCTATTGTTGAAGTGGGTTTTGTAGCTCCCTTCTACTTTGAATTAAAAATATTCAAATCAGTTTTTATTACCGAACTGCAAAAAATGAGATCAACACGTTTATGCATACCTTAAAATTGGAACATACCTATTCAAAATAATGAATTATGATAATCTAAAAGAGCTTGTAACCAAATAAACGCAATTTCATAGGTGTTGGTATGTATGTTTGCATACGTATGCCAGTTTGTCTGCCCATTTCTCAGAAACGGTTCATCGGATTGTGACCAAACTTTCTTTAATTAATTTTTTCTTCAAAACTGAGGATCAGTGCAAATTCCATTATAATTTGTTTACGATTTAAATGAAAGGCTGTGTTCAGTAGTTGAAAGGTGTTGTAAGAGTGAGTGGAGTTGTTTATACTTTGTTAGGATTTTACTTACCAGTGCATTTTCTTACACTGCCAATTACTGTGCAGCGAGCAACAACTGGACAATCTCGATTAAATCTACATTCTTCAGCCTTGTAACAACCTTCTTCATATGGATTCCCAATAGTACCAACAGGACATACGCACTTTGCATTACTTCGCGTATTTATACATTCAGCGCCGTTAGCGCATGGTTGTGATTTACACCAGTTGATTTCTGTGCACCCCTTTTCAGGGTCTCCAGTAAAGCCAGGTTGACAATAACATACATATTTATGTTTTTCGGATGAACAGATAGAGTTCTCTCCGCAAATTTTATGACTTGAACAAGCAATTTTACACATATTATTTTCACAGAATTTATCGTCACTGCAATCTGAATTATCGTCGCACTCTTTTTTTTCACATCCTTTAACAGGATCTCCAAGAAAACCTTTTTTACACATGCAAATAGACTTATGAGAAATTCCTGAACAATATGCATTCCTTCCACATGGTTCATTTTCACATACTTTAAGGCATTTAGATATACCATTCGATCCTATATAGCACTGTTCATCTTCAGCACAGTCATTATGAGCAATACATTTAACATCTTTCAAACAAATTCTGTTAGCACAAAAAAGTGATTCTGGGCAAGTGTCATTTGAACTACAAGTTAGTCTGCATGTTCCTTGAATACAAATTTGATCATCAAAGCAATCTCTTGAATTTTGACACACAGCTGAAACAAAAGAAATATAGTTGAATCATTTTTATATAATGTTCCTCTACAAAAAAATATTTACATATTACCATTCCCTAATACTTACCTAAACATAAGTTTTCAACGCATTTTGTCCCCGAGGAACATCTACTATCATCATTACAATATTGGATTGGCACACATCCAAGTACGGGATCACCAGTGTAGCCTGGCATACAAAAACAGTAGCCAACGTGAGCTTTTGATAAACAGTTGGTATTTTTACCACAAGCACGCGGTAAGCTACACGAGTTAATACATAAGTTATTAGAACATGCTTCTTCGGGCGAGCAATCAGAATCTTTAACACACTGTAACTTTGTGCATTTCTTGTAAGGATCTCCCTGGCTATCGGGTTCACATTCACATATAGGTTTATGTTTGATCACGGCACACACAGCATTAAAACCGCAATTTAATTCATCACATGGGTTAATACAACGGTTCTTGCTACATTTTGTTTGCTCTGAACAATCTTTATCTATAACACACTCTCCAGGCATTTTACATGTGCCACTATTTGCGTCTCTTATAGTTCCATTGACACAATTACACTTAAAAGAACCTATCGTATTATCACATTGTGCATTTAAAGGACATGGATTATTGATGCATTCATTTATATCTTCACATTTGTTATTGATCAAGTCAAAACCTGATGAACAAATACAGACTTCCTTGTGATTTTCAATTTTACAGACACCGCCTTGACACGCGAAATCTTCACATTTTTCTGAAAATACGTAAATACATGTTAATTATCTTCGATTAATATCTTTAGTAAATGTAATGAAAAATGCATATTAACACTATGCTTACCAGAACATTTATTGCTTTGAGGATTACAATATTTATCATTTGGACAGTCCAAGTCACTTATACATTCAACTTTAAAGCAACCAAGGTTTTTATCAAATGGATTGCCTAAATGTCCCTTTTCACAAGTACACGTTACTCTATGTTGATTAACTTGACAAACGGCATTACGGCCACATGCGTTACTTTGACAAGGATTGGAACACTTTCCTCTCATACAAGCTAGTGAGTTATCACACTGGCTATCCCGTCTACACTGATTTGGTAGCAAACAACCATTTTTGTAAGGATCACCAATTGCGTCAGTGGAACAAATACATTTAAAAGATCCTTCGGTATCTATACATTGAGCTGATGGATGACATGGGTTATTAAGACATTCATCAAGATTTGTGCATTCACCATTGTTCCTTTTAAACCCTGGAGCACATTCACATTCGTTTGAAACACAAAGCTGATTATTTGTGCAATCAGAGTTGCTTTTGCAACCAGGAATACATACTCCAGCACTGCAGTGTTCGCCATGTAAGCAATTACTACTAGAGTGACATATTTTTAGACATTTGTTGTCATTACACGTTTCTCCCATTGCACAGTTTGAATTATCTTGACATGGTACTTGACAAAGTAAGCCGATGCACATGTGGTCTGGTGGGCACTGGGATGTTCTAGTACAACTGGCTGGTTTTCGAACACACCCTTGTTGTGGAGTTGGAGACCCTTCGAATCCTTCAGGACATTCACATTTTGTGCTATGGTTAATTCTCGAACATATAGCATTTGGACCGCAAACTCTTGTCGACAAACAAGGATTAACACATTTATTATTAACGCAAGCCTCTTCAATTGGACAGTTCTCATTTGTTCTACAACCTATTAAACATTGACCTTCAACACAAGCTTGTCCAATACTACATTGAGCATGTTGACGACATTTCGTAACGCAATAATTTTTAACACATTCTTCCCCAGGGTTACAATGGCTTGAGTTCTTACATGCTGAAAAGCATTGGCCGTTGTGACAGATATCACCATCGCAGTCATATTCATTTGCACATACCATTACTTTTTTCTTACACGATTTACCATCGGATGCGCCTTCGTAGCCATCTGGGCATGAACACAATGCTTTCTTGTTTACGACATTGCATAAAGTATTCACACCACAAGCTCCTTCGCATGGGTTAATGCAGCTACCATTAACACAAACAGATTCAGCGAGACAATCAATATCACCTCTTGGACAATCGCCTTGTTTTCTACAACCATCGTTTATAGGATCGCCATTATAACCAGGAGGACATTTACAGATGTACGTTGATAGCTGTGGTTCGCATATTGCTGTTTTATGACAAGGGTTGGGATTACATAATTCTGTTTTTCTGCAACTAATTTCTGGTAATGGATCAGGTGCATATCCCGATAAGCATTGACATTTATATTTGTGATCTTCTGCTATACATACGGCATTTTCTCCGCAACTATCTTCAGTACACACATTTATACATTTGTGAGTAAAACGATTGCACAATTCATGTGATGGACAGTCAATATTATATACACAAGGAACTGATTGACATCCTTGTTTCAAATCATCTGGCTCACCGGTGAAAGGACCAGATGGACATTGACACTTAGCTACGTGATTATTTGTAACGCAAATAGCATTTGGTCCACAAACTATTTGTTGACATGCCGGAACACACCTCTTTGAGCTTCCTATATCTTTACATATATCATTCTCTTTACATTCAACATCGTTTGAACATTCATTTTTATCAAGTAGTGAACAACCATCACGGTCATTAGGATTTCCAACAAAACCTGCTAAGCATTGACATTGGCTTTTGTGATTCTTTGTTATACACCTGGAGTTTTGCGGGCATGTAAATACAGCACAGTTATCTACACATTTTTTAACACCTAGAACATCTTTCTGACATGACCTATTGTCGTCACAATCATCATCATTGTCACAATTGGGTGTTGATGGTTGCTCACACATAGAGCTTATTGGATTCCAAATGAACCCGATTTTACAGTCACAATGGGCAACATTATCTACAATGTTACAAATCTCATTTTGGCTACAAGTAATAGTAGAGCATAAATCGATGCATTTATTACTGATTCCGTCTGTTGAAAAGCAGATTTGGGGAGCTACACAATCGCTGTCTGTCTCACATTCTTGATTTTGACCTCTTTGCTCCAAGTGACACCCTGTTTTTACATCGCTAGGTTTACCTATGTAGCCCTCCGCGCAAACACAATGAGCTTGGTGATTAGTGCTGGCACAAAGAGAATTTGGTCCACATTGAATTTTGGTACATGCATCAACACATTTGCGAATTGTTTTACCCAATTGGAAACAAATTTCAGAAATCTTACAATCGGTATCTGTGACGCATTTACTATCAAGGCTGCAGCCTTGTATCAAATCATTTGGGTTTCCTGTATAGCTCGGTAGACAAACGCATCTTCCTTCTTCACAGATTGAATTTGGACCACATATTTTAGAGTGGCAGACATCAACGCATTTAGAATTTTCACACATAAAACCATCAGGGCATGTTGCGTTACGAGAGCACGAGCAAACCGATCCATCGACACACTTAGAAATGGAAACTTGTGTACATAGTTCGTAAGGGTTTCCGATGTATTTGCTTTTGCAAATACAGCTGTAGCTTCCAGGGGTATTGATACATATAGCATTTTCCGCACAAGGCCTGGAGATGCATTCATCTATGTCAATGCATTGTAAATTTGGATTACCCACATATCCTGGTGGACACAAACATTCGACGTGAGACCTAGTTTGTTGACAAACTGCGTTGGATCCACAAGTAGCAGTTGCACAAGTTATTTTTCTTCGCGGCAGACATTTTACATATGGATTTCCAGTATAACCCTTGTCACATTTGCACGTATTAATTTGTCCATAAACACAATGAGCGTTTTCACTACAGACTGGTTCACACTTTGGAGGGGCAACGGCTGTGGAAGAAAATTTATGAATTAATTTGTAATTGAATTCAACATAGCGTGTTATTAAAAAATCATAAATATAATGTTTTTACACTATAGTTGGTGGTGGTAAACATATACCAGATTCATCCGAAATATTCTTAACTCAGAAACTCAGTGTAAAATCAATTAAAATACATACATCTAAAAACTCTTCAACTAATTTCAATGAAATTAATACAAGATATTTTCGCAATTTCCCTGTATCGACTAAACATACAATCATAAATTACTTACGTGGCATGCAAAGTAAATCTGGATTTCCTACAAAATAAGTATTGCAAACACAGTGGCCACTGTTCTCATCGCATGAAGCACCTATTCCACAAACGACTCCCTCGCATCGCTGCCGACATCGTCCTGCTATACAGGTTAACGGTTCATCGCAAGGCAATCCTGGCCCACAAACGTCTCGTCTGCAGGCGCCACCGGGGAATGGGTTTCCAACCATTCCCTCTGGACAGACACATGTTGGTCCTGTTTTTGATATTATGCACTGAGCCGCCAAGGCACAAGAATACTTGTCACATCCTAAAATAAATAAAAAAACAAATAATGAAGTTTTTAGTCATTTTTACGATTTTGCCAAAAAACTTACACTTTAAATTGGTTTGGTTAATGAAATGTTTAGCTTACCAGATATACATTTTCCTCCGTCTGGTTTTGTGTAGCCAGGGTTGCAACGACACCAAGCAGCGTGATTTTCAACCTCACAAAACGCATTGGGTCCGCACGAAATAGTCACACACGGAGATGCACATGTGCGATTTAGGCAAGCGAGATTATTGGGACATTGACTATTTTTATTACATAGCTGCCTGTCGGATGTACCTTCTTCTACAGTGCCTAAAATTTAATTGTATATTCAATATCTAAATGTTCTTTACTTGCTCATAAAGATGTACAGAAATCATCTACCTATCATGTTATAAAAGTTGATAGGTATATAGAAACAAAATTTATATTTCTCTAGTAATACTTACATCCTGTCTTGTAAGGGTCGCCAACCATATTTTGTGGACACGTACATTTGTAGCCTCCCACCTCGTCATGGCAAATCGCGCCATATGCACAAGGAGCACTGTGGCATTCATTTCTATTTGTACAACCAGTGTAAGGATCTCCTTCAAAGCCCGGCATGCACATACACTTTGGTGGATCGCTAGGTGTACACTTAGCATTGATACCACAGACAAATCTTTCGCAAGGGCTTTTACATTTTTGTCCATCGGTTACGTCTAAATAAAACGGTGGAGGACATACACAGTTACCGGGTTGCACACATTTTTCATTAGAGAAACAATCGGAATCACTTATGCACCTCTTTTGATTGAGACTGCAATGTCCTGATACAGAGTCCTTTGCATAACCAGATGGACATTTACAAGTATAGGACCCGATGGTATTTATACATTCTGCTCCAAAACCACAGACAGGTTGGCCAAAGGTGCATTCATTAATGTCTTCACAAGATCCATCTGCGCTTTGTATATAGCCGGCGGGACAAGCACAATAGCTAACTCCGTCGGAAATAATTATACATTCGGCTCCTTTCCCACATTTTCTATCACTTGAACAACCAGACAAAACGCAGTTACCACCTACGAGCTTATACGGTGGTTGGCATTGACAACTGATATCATCGCAAATTTCACATAGATTGTAAGGATTGCCACTATATTCAGAAGGACATTTGCACTCGTAGCTACCGGGTAAATTTTTGCATATAGCATTCAAACCGCAAGGATTCCGTCCAAGTTGGGTGCATTCATTAATGTCTTCACAAACATTGGTTTCTTTGTTGCGGGAAAATCCTTGTGAACAAATACAAACGAACTCGCCTTCATGTAAAATACATTGCTCACCGTAGGGACATGGGTTGACATTACTGCATTCGCTTGGTGTTTTGCTAATAATGCACCCGTTTAAGTAAGGATCTCCACTGAAATTTCCGGGGCACTCACATTGAAAACTTCCAGGTAGATTTTTACACACAGCGCCCATTGAACAAGGATTTACTTCACATTCATTGATATCTTGACACCCTATAGATGATAACGGATCCCCTGTATATCCACTGCGACATGTGCATTGGGCAATTTGATCGCTTAAGAGACACTCTGAATTACTTCCACAATTTAAACTTTCACATGGATCTGAAAATGAAATAAAAATTGATAGAGTTTCTAGATGTCAGTATTCTACTCGTATGTATAATAATAAATTAAATTCGATATGAGATTTATTTTTTACATTCACACGTAACAGAATATTTTATTTTAAACATCTAGTTTGGTTTTGGTTGAGAGAATTATATTTATGAAATAATAATTTTACTAAAAACTTACGTCTGCATTCGTTTCCTATATTTGGTTCTGGACAAAGACATTTTTTATATTGGTCGCAAAAAGCGTTTCCTGGACATTCTGTATCGGATTTACATGAAAGAATTTCAGAACATTTTATAAAAGGCTCAGGGTCTGGTAAAGTACCTTCAGGGCATTCACAAGTGAAAGAGCCTGGACGGTTTACACAGTGAGCTCCTACTCCACATGTATTTTCAATCAAGCACTCGTTGATATCAACGCATTCCTTGCGAGAGTCGCCAGTGTAACCTTCAGGACAGTTGCAAATAAAACTTCCCAAAGTATTCAAACAGACGGCATTGTCACCGCAGCGTCCAGAACTTCCTATTGAATCTTTGCACTCGTCAATGTCAATACAACCAGCAGCTATGTCATTGGGATCAAACGTCCAGCCATCTTCACAAACACAGTAAGCATCCGAACCGTCTGGTTTACAATAGGAATGTTCCCCACACTGTACGTCTTCGCACGGGGCTCGACACATTGTTTTTGGCGGTGATCCAATATAGCCAACGCTACATTCGCATTTAAAACTGCCTGGCACATTCAAGCATGCGGCGTTTTCCCCACATTTAGAACTGTTACTGCATTCGTCAACATCAACACAAATGGATCCTTTGGCAACAAAACCATTTTTACAAAAACATTGCTCTTCTATACATTCAGCGTTATTCGTGCAGTCAAAATTTGATTTGCAAAGTGTATTTACATCGGCCTGCAAAGTAATTTAAATACGGATTATAAACGTTATTGGAATAATTTGTAATTTGTTAAAAAAGTGCAATATTAATTACCTGTTCGCAAGCAATTTCAGGCCTTGGTTTAGCTCTATATCCTTGTGGACATTTGCAATTATAACCGGGATCAGTATTCTCACAGACGGCGCTCACTCCGCAAGGATGTTCCAATATTTCACATTCATTGACATCTCGACAACCGTTGGGCGATTTTGCATCCCCTGTGTACTCAGGTTTGCAACTACACACGTAGCTGCCAATAGTATTGGTGCAAAGGGCATGCTCGCCGCATACAGGCTGGCTACTGTTACATTCATCCACGTCTGGTATAAAAAATAACTCAAGTCTTATTATAAAAATAAATTCCGTGTACATAATATAAACGAAATACGCACGCAGTAGGTACGCCGACAGCGACTACGAAGAAGATACAGGCACACAGGAAATGATGATAGTGGCGATAGAAGGCTTCCCAAAAACTAGAAGATCCAGATCCAAACTAGCAAAATAGTTTTCATAAAAAATCACAGCGCAAGTCCTAGAACGACCAAACATTTGATTTTTTTTCCATGAAATAAAATGCAGAAAGCATCAGAGCCGTCGATTTCAGAGCTGAAAATTGTTACTTTACATAGATAATGTTAATGTTATGCTCATGAGTTGTTAGATTAGTAAAAGCGTGAGGCTACCGCGCGTTCATTGCGGCAGTACTCGACTCGTCCTTACGAGCGATGTGTTATGTTAAATAGTACACAGAAGCTTAGTCGTTAGAGATCGGAAATTAGAGTGGTCACACCTACTCGCGCTTTGGTTAGAAACCTTACCGGTGCACTGTTTGTCGGGGTTGCCTTCAAATCCTGGTGGGCAAAAGCAACGGTATCCGCCGGCGAGGTTTTCACATAGCGCATCTCGGCCGCAACTGGCTCGTCTGCACGCGTCGTGGTCGAGGCACGCGACTCGCGGGTCGCCCTCGAAGCCCGGTGGACAACTGCACTCGTAACCGCCCTCGACGTTGCGGCAAATGGCGCCGGCACCACAGGCGTCTCCACTACTGCATTCATCCAAATCTACACACTGAAAGAGTAAAGCAATTCAGACTACGTGCAGGTGAAATAAAAAGAGTCGAGCTCACGCGTTAAGTGTCCCATGCCATCGAACCATAAAAGCTTTATTATTCGTTGATATAACCATGATAGCTACAAATAACTATTCTGCGCACATCAGAAATGCGTAGAAAAAAGGAACTTATTTATTTTGGGTTCCTTCTTCCGTTTCCCAAATGACAAAACGGCATCCTCACATGATCACTTTGTTATTCGTCTGTCAGTCTGTCTGTGGTCCACTTTTGACCCTCTTTCTCAGGAACGGGTAGAGCTACGTAGTTTAAATTCATATTAAATAAAAAATATTGAGCATAAATTAGGAAAACATATGATTGTAAATTTGTAGGTGTTGCAGGGTAATTATAAAGTTGAAATAGGAATACAAAAATAGGCTCAAAAAACGCACAGATCGTAATGACGCACACAAGACACAGTGCCTTCTATTGAGTAGTATAGTTAGTACGGAACCCTCAGTGAGCAATTACAACTCGCCCAACAAAGTGTATCTATGGGATTCTGTTTACCTCATTTGAAGTACGGAAAGTTAAAAATGACTAAACCTTAGTAAAGAAAATCAAAAATCCTAAAATATTAAATTTAACTTACTCCATCAAAAGGATTTCCTGTGTATCCCGTTTTACAAGAGCAAGTGTAGTTCCCGGGATAGTTTTGGCATATTGCATTAGCACCACAAGCACCAGGCCGTTGACATTCATCGATATCTAAAACAGACGATTTCGTAGAAATTGAGGTTTTTTTTATTTAAATAAATAAATATATAATTGAAAGATAGCAGAAATTACAAATCCATCTTCAAATCGTAGCTTATATTAACGAAGCTTTAAAATTAAGGGCCTTTTCCACAATCACCAAATAAAGTTTATCTAGCGAGTATATTTAAAATTGTGACTATTTTAGTATTGGAAGTCAAAATATCACGTTTATTCGTTAGATAAAGTTTATCTGGCGGTTGTGAAACAGCCTCTAACACTCACAAACATCATAAGGATGTAACAGACATAAAGTCATAATTATTACCTCGACATTCCTCTTCACCGTCTCCCTCGAAGCCTCGATTACATTTGCAGATGAAATGTGCGGGCAAATTGCAGCATTCTGCATTTTCCACGCACCGCGATGCTATGGCTGGATCTTCGCACTCGTTTATATCTATATCATTTCATTAAATACGCATTTATAAATAAAATCAAAATAAGTAGATCGTGAATGAGTACGAATATGACATATCACGACAATAAACAATAATTAAAGGTTTTATCTCGAAACTTTACTGTACCTTTACAAGTGAAACCGTCGCCTACATATCCAGGGAAACAGGAACATTGAAAACTGCCTACAGTGTTTGTACAGTGAGCAAACACGTCACATGGCCTGTTTTTGCACTCATTAACGTCTGAAAGTAACCAAAGTAATAATAGTTTTAATTTAGAAAACTGCTTTTTTATCATCTTACTACTACTGCTATTCATATTTTATTTTATCCTATTGATTCACTCGGCGACCTAAAGGTGACCTACGATACCAGACTCTCCCTATCATCCACGTCTCCAGTTATAAGTGTTTGGTGCTTCCCCAATCCCAAGTCCATTGTCCCGTTCATTTCTTATGTTGTTTAATAGTAGTTTATGTAACGGTTACATAATGGGGGGGTATTAAAACATGAGTGTGAGTTTAAAAAACGAGCCGCAGGCGAGTTTTTTAATAGTATCACACGAATGTTTTAATACCTAATTATGTAGAGTTTCATACACTACTTTATCTACGCTCATAATTATTATCATAAATCCAAACCATAAAATCTTGCTAACGTTTGTCGTAAATCATTGCAACTTCTAAAATGTCAGGTGGAGCTAATTTTTTTAGTAGGTTTCACTGCTAGACATTTTTCAGCGCAAAGTTTTGACTAAGTAACAAAAAAAATTGGTTGTCTGTAAAGTCGGTTTACGGACGATAGATTTACGTGATAACGTCATAATCATAATCGTAATCGTAATCGTAATCATAATCGTAATCATAATCATAATCACAGGCTCAGGTGGAACGTTACGCGGAACGGTACGCGGAACGGTACACGGAACGGTACTATTTTTCATGAGTGCTGCTGGTGTTCATCAATTTATTAAACGTTATCACGTCAATAACACATTAAAATGTTAAAAATTAGTATGTATGGCGCCAAAATTCTGCAAATGTGGCGCAGAACCATACACAATAGACATTGTTGTTGTTGTCTATGGTCAATCATGGCCCATCCTTACTCTCGTCAATGACTACAAACTAAATGTTGTCTGTGGATTCACTTAAAAAAATATTACATAAAAAATATTACCCCAGATAAAAATACAGGAACCCAGAGCCGTGTATCGTTATGGAAATTATACAACTTTCTTTAAATATTTCCATAGTAGAGCGATGTTATTATGAATAACTTTTTAATAATTATAGAAGTCTGTGAATAAAGTAGGTCATTATGTGACACATTTTGATTATGAGCGTAGATAATAGTAGTTTATGTAACGGTTACATAATGGGGGGTATTAAAACACGAGTGTGAGTTTAAAAAACGAGCCGCAGGCGAGTTTTTTAATAGTATCACACGAGTGTTTTAATACCTAATTATGTAGAGTTTCATACACTACTTTATCTACGCTCATATTATTACCCAAATCATAAAATCTTGCTAACGTTTGTCGTAAATCATTGCAACTACTAAGATGTCAGGTGGAGTGAAATTTTCTTTAGTAGGTTTCACTGCTAGACATTTTTCAGCGCAAAGTTTTGACTAAGTAACAAAAAAAATTGGTTGTCTGTAAAGTCGGTTTACGGACGATAGATTTACGAGATAACGTCATAATCGTAATCGTTATCGTAATCGTAATCGTAATCATAATCGTTATCGTAATCGTAATCGTAGTCGTAATCGTAATCGTAGTCGTAATCGTAATCGTAATCGTAATCGTAATCGTAATCGTAATCATAATCACAGGCCCAGGTGGAACGTTACGCGGAACGTTAGACATTGTGTTGTTGTCTATGGTCAATCATGATTCATGGCCCATCCATACTCTCGGCAATGACTACCAACTATAAGTTGTCTGTGGATTCACTTAAAAAATATTACATATAAATATTACCCCATAGACATTGTGTTGTTGTCTATGGTCAATCATGGCCCATCCATACTCTCGGCAATGACTACCAACTATAAGTTGTCTGTGGATTCACTTAAAAAAATATTACATAAAAAATATTACCCCATAGACATTGTGTTGTTGTCTATGGTCAATCATGGCCCATCCATACTCTCGGCAATGACTACCAACTATAAGTTGTCTGTGGATTCACTTAAAAAATATTACATAAAAAATATTACCCCAGATACAAATACAGGAGTCCAGAGCCGTGTATGGTTATAGATTTTATACAACTTTCTTTAAATATTTCCATAGTAGAGCGATGTTATTATGAATAACTTTTTAATAATTATAGAAGTCTGTGAATAAAGTAGGTAATTATTTGACACATTTCGATTTCATAATTCGAACTTTAAGCAATGAGCGTAGATAAAACATATAATGATCCCATGTTTTTAGAGACATAATTGAGGCTAATTACCGGAGCGTGAGCGACGACCTATTATAAATCTACACTAATTACCTTCTTAAAACTAAAACATGTTATTCAAAACTGAACGTACAGTCAATAATGAATACTAACCAAGTTCTTGGCAGTTGCATCCACCGAACCCGTCGTTACAATAACAAACTCCGCCTAGGCAGGCGCCGTTGATACAACGCGCTCCATCATCTTTGGTACAGTCATCTTAAAAATATAAAATTTTAAGTATGTAGAAAGTTTATCATAACAATGCAGTCCGGTCAATTTAGACATCCCACGTTACAATAATAAATATACTTGGTTACAATCATTAAATTTCTTTTTGTGACCGTTGAGCCCGTCTACAATTTTTTCCAGGTGTCGGATCGATGTGGAATTTTTAGATATCATTTACGAGTGTAATAGTGTTATTAACAATCCTACCAATTTTCAGCTGGGTGCCTATTATTGTAACCCCACTCATAGTTTTTGATCTAATTTGACCGGACTAAATGTGTGAAAATCTGTCGCGAGTTTGAGTAAGAAATTTTGAGATCCGTTGGTAAGGACAACATCTAGGATTGTTTCTGTGCAGTTTTTGTTTATTCCGAAATCGCTGTCCACTGTCATATTGAATAACTCTTCATTTGTTAGTAAAATATGGGTACTGTAGTTATTATACGAGCAGTATTTGAATATCTTACCTGAACATTTTAATTCTGTCCTAAGTTCGTCGGATGCCTTATAACAGTCGGGCACACCGTCGCATAATTTAGATAATTCATATAATTGTAAAATATGTGTTGATTCGTTAGCTTGGCAACCGAAGTAACCGTTTTCTAAATTTAAAAAGAATATTTCTCGTTTTATTCCTAAGCCTATTCCATATTGGTTTTGCGTCGCTACCTGAAAAGCAAATATTTTCATTACAGATTTTTTTAATAAATAAAAACGTGATGATCGATGAATCGCGAATAAATGGACTAAATGAATTATAATATTTTTAATATTTATAATATTTTTTATAGGGACATAGATCAAACATGCACGATACCCTGCCAGCAAATAGAAGAACTTAAAAAATTAACTGTAGACGGAGAAAATAGCTTTAATATTATTACATTCAACGTTCGGAGTGCTAACAAAAATCTTGATACCTTCTTACTTTACATTGCTAATCTAAAGATTCACCCCGACTTTATTGTCCTAACCGAATGCTGGTGTAACGATAGTTCAATACCGCCACAAATTGATGGATACAACATGCACTTCACAAAGCGGAGTTTTAATCAAAATGATGGAGTTATTATGTATATAAAAAATGATATTGTAGCAAACGTATACGAAGTTAATATAACGGAAGCAAACTGCATGGCAGCCAGGGTTGGAAACTTGACCGTAATCGGAATATACAGACCTTACTGCTTTAAAGATGTAACCCCCTTCCTTAATTCCTTGGACACTATTATAACGACAACGCGAAATAGGAATATAATTATAACTGGAGACATAAACATAGACACGTTAAACACGAGTAACAAATATACGCTTGATTACTTAGACATTATTGGAACGCACGGACTCTCACCAGCAATCAATCTACCAACACACGACAAAACATGTCTTGATCACTTTATGTGTAAACTGGTAGGAAAACCGAAGAGTTACATTTTTATAACAGATATCACTGACCACTATCCAATATTATTATCTGTTCCTGGTGGTCCTGTCTCAAGAAAAAATACGTCCGGTCCATACACACGGACCAAAATTGACTATGAAGCAATTAAAAAATGCATAGAGAATTACGACTGGAGCAAGTTCCTGACTATCACTGACACAAACGAAGCGGCAAATAACTTAACAGACATTTTGCAAGAAATAATTATGAAAAATACGGATACCATCACAATAACACGAAAACGAATACCGATGAAACCATGGATAACTCATAGCTTGCTTAAATGTTTTAAAAAGCGAGATCGACTACATTTAATAGCCAAAAAGTACCCAGAAAACCTGACTATGAAATTAAATTATACTAGATATAGAAACACATGCAAAGATATCATAAAAAAACTTAAGATAACGTACTTCAGGAACAAACTTCTGGAGCAAAATGGAAACAAAGGTGGAACATGGAAAGTATTAAAAGAAATTTGTAACCTAACCTCGAAAAAGCACACAGCTGAAGAACTCTTAAAGTTATCGCATTCACCTGTGGAGTCACTCAACGAAGTGAATGACTATTTCACAACTGTTGGAAGTAACTTGGCCAAAGAAATATTAAATACATTGAATACATGTGAGGACCAGTTAACTAAGATGGGTAAAACAGATACAAGACAGTTGCACTCAATGGCTATGTATCCATCCAATATTAATGAAATAAAAAACATATTGGCCAAATTAAAAAGTAAAAGTGCACCAGGACACGATGCTATAGCAGTAGACCTATTGAAAACTAACCGTGCTATACTTTGCTACCCAATAGAGCACCTATGCAATCTTAGCCTAATGAGTGGAACATTCCCAAACATATTTAAACAAGCTGTAGTAATCCCTATATACAAAAGTGGTGAGAAAGGGATACCAACAAACTACAGGCCAATATCATTACTAAGTACCCTAAGCAAGATTCTAGAAAAAGTTGTTAACACCCGCTTAATTAAATACCTAGAGAAAGAAAATTTATTAGCAAACAACCAATACGGCTTTCGCGTAAGAAGATCCACTGAAGATGCAGTGATGTCTTATACAAATTTACTGTCAAGATATATGGATGATGGAAAAAAGTGCGTAGGTGTATTCCTAGACCTAAAAAAAGCCTTCGATACAATTTCAATACCCCTACTCCTAGTAAAGCTGGAAGATCTAGGGATACGTGGAACACCACTGAATTGGTTTAAAGACTACCTACAGAACAGAAGTCAATGTGTGAGAGTCGATGGTGTGAGTAGCGAGAGTAGAAAAATAACCCATGGAATTCCACAAGGCAGTACCCTTGGCCCGACCTTATTCTTGGCATATATGAATAATATTTGCAAGCTCCAGGTTAAAAACGGTCATATATTTGCCTTTGCTGACGACACGGCCATCTTATTTTATGGTGCTACTTGGGAAGAAACACAAATAGCTGCGGAGCAAGGTATTCGTATCATTACCAGAAACCTAGAAACAAATCTCTTGACCGTAAATGCGACGAAAACAAAGTACATTTGTTATAGTATAACAAAAGCATCACAGCCCCAACAGGATTTTAAGCTAAAACTGCATTCACACCCATGTAACGCCCATGATACCATGTACCATGACCCATGTACATGTGAAACATTAGACCGAACATCCCATATTAAATACCTGGGGGTCACAATCGACGAAAAACTGAACTGGCAGCCTCAAATAACAACACTGGCAAAGAGAGTGAGAAGACTTATACCAGTTTTTAAAAACCTGCGGGATGTAGTGGGCAAAGAAGTATTGTACAACGTATACACAGCGCTTGTCCAGTCATTGCTAGCCTACTGCATTCCAGCTTGGGGTGGTGCCGCGGCTAACCACATGATAGAACTGGAAAGAGCTCAGAGAGCCGTCATCAAAGTGATGCTGCGAAAACCGAGAAGATACCCCACCAATCAACTGTATAAGGATTCACAACTTCTGACGGTACGCCAACTCTTTATAATGAATGCTGTGCTTCGACATCACCGTACATGCCCAATTTTACAGGAAAGAGAAAGGTGTCGGAGAACTTACATTGCCATATCCAGAACAAAAACAACTTTTGCTAGGCGTCAGTTTTACCACTTAGGGCCTTTCCTGTATAGACACTTTAACAGAATAGCCAACATTAATAAACTTAACAGGCATGGACTTAAAAAGTTCCTTAAAGAAATATTGCCTGACCATAATTATGAGGATACAGAAAAATTGTTGAGACATATTTTATAACATATTATATTGCTCACACACAAACACACAATCACACGCACACACACACACACACACACACACACACACATGCACACACGCACACACACACAAATACACACGCACACGCTCACACACGCATACACACGCACTCATACACCCACACATGTAATCCATGAAATACGTAAATGCTGCATGCAATGCTATTGTTGTTAATTTTGTACTTACTCTTCATACTATTTGATCTTTCATTTTGTAAAGCGTTAAACTTAACCAAAAAAATAAAAGAAATAATTGTAAAATTTTAGTTGTTAGCCTAAGTATTAATAATAATTTGATATGTTTTCAACTTATGGGAAGGCACTGGCCCCTAAGACACGGGCTTTCCTAGTTTAGGGGTCAGGAGTCCAAAGAAGATTGTATATGGAGTTTTTCAAATAAACGCTTTATTTAAAAAAAAAAAAAAAAAAAAAAAAAAATATCTTGTATATTTTGGAAACAAACACCGGTAATTATCAACTCTTCGTGATAAATTCTATACAAATATCTGGGTGACCGAGCTTTGCTCGGTATTTTTTTTTTGGTAGATATGACATTTTCTAAAAATTAATTGAAGCTAAATCTATTAATCGCTCCCGAAACCTCCTGTATACTACATAAAAATCGTTGGAGCCGTTTCTGAGATTCAGATGAAATATATATTCAAGATATAAACTCGTTTAAAAATGTAAGATAATTATCGAAAGGAAACTTCTTAATTATAGATCTAAGTGACGGACACTTATGAAAAGTTAGTACGTACATTATCATCAAAAGAAAAATTATAACTTAAATTAGCTTCTAAACTATAATAGAATATTTATCAAATATCTCTTTCGGGTATCATATTTTTAAAGGTTTGGTTGTTTTGTTACGAATATTGGCAAATTAAAAATAGTGAACATGTATGTATTTAACATTCATAAAATGTTATTTATAAATTATAATAAACAAATTATTATTTATTTACTTACATGCGTTGTTGTTACTAAGAGCGTCCAAACCACGAGCGGTAGGGTTTCTATATACATCGTATCTGAAACAAATAAGGAATTTCCATTAAACCCTGTTTATCAACTTCCAAATACGCAGGTAAAGATCAGTTAAATGTAGGTAAGGATCGACGCGAAGCAGTTATTCACTCGTGATATAGATATTTCAATAAACGAAGACGCGCCCCACACTGTTTTATTCGATTTGTATGGAGTTTGATAGAGTGAAGCGCGTCATCGTGGATTAAAATATCTATTCGTATATTGATTGCAAACTCGCATGTACTTTGGCTCGTGCTTGATTAAAATCCTTTTAATATTACAATGTGAAAGTATATTTGTGAGTTTTTGTATGTTCGTTTTATCATTATTTATACCGATTGGCTCTATCTAAAATATTAGTTATTTGATTTTTGAAAAAAGGTAAAAAGGATAATGACCGATGGATACGAATCCTGTACCAAGCTGATTCAAATCCAAACTTTATTTTTCAAAAACTACGGTCTCCACATTAACTCCTATATTTTTTTTAATTAACACCCGGATTCCAAAGTTATAGGCAAATAAACACGTAATTGTACTGCTCAATAAAATCTATATGACAAGAAATGTGCATTGAAAGTAACCTTTTGATTGCAAAATTAAATTCCGAATATGAAAACCAATTCCTAGTTAAAGAAAATAGTTATTTGTTATGCAAGGCCGCAAAATGGATTTTTGGGCCGAGTGTCAAATTTGAATGCTGAGCGGCGAAGGATTCTAGGGTTGAACCCTGAGCGCAGCGAGGGGTTCAAAGAATAGAATCCTGAGCATAGCGAGGCATTCAAAGGACACGAGACCCAAAAAAATTTGCGGCCGTACATAACACAAAATTTTTCATCTCACCACAGCGAGGAAAATTATTAGAAGAACACTTGGATCGGCATTGCGAGTATGTAAGATGTTGTCTTTAGTATATAATACTCTGCAATAACTTCACTCACTTAATTAAATCCACCACTCATCTTATAACAAAAAAGATAATGAATAAAAACAAGATATTATCACGATCAGAAAAAAAAATGAGATACATACTTTTTTTTTACTTTTATTTTGGATGCGTTCAGAAATATCAATTTCTAAGAACCAACGATAATAGAAGAATAAGAAAAAAATAACAACAATTAGATAAACAATAAGTAAATATCATGGATTTAATTAGATTTCCTTTATAATTAATCAAACTAAATAGGAGTTATTATTTTTATTGATATTCTAAGAAAATGTAAAAACAAAAAGTAATGTACACCTATACAAACTCAAAGGTCGAACTTCGTTATTGACCGTATGCATTATTTAAAAAAAAAGAAGACTTCAGTTTAATTGTGGCACCACACATGGCTATTTGTATTTGCCTATTTTTTATATTTGTCAAATAACTTACATGTGTGGAGAGTATATTTGCCAAAATTATTGCCATATTTGCCTGTTTGGCAAATACAGCCAATAACATATTTGGCTCCATGAGGTCGAAAATTTTGCCAAATACGCGATCATCCAATCACAAATACAAATAGCCATGTGTGGTGCCACCATTAGACATAGACGCAATACGAGATTACGTCATGTTCGAATTTAGAAATGCTTTGCGGCCCTAGGGCGGGAAAGGATTTTCATACTAATTTCTCGCCCTAGGGCGGGAAAGGATTTTCATACTACTTTCTCGCCCTAGGGAGAAATGAAAATTGTTTTGGGCCCTAGGGAATATAATAGCATTTCCCGCCCGCATTTTGGGCATTAAAAAACTCCTTTCCGAGCGGGTGAGATGAAAACTCTTTTTTTTTCCTAGAATATTTTGCTTTTGGTTCAAGAGAAAACTTGATACCACCTTTGGTCATTCTTCTTTCAATTCTATATTATTTACTTATCATGCAAAAACTAACAGGGAATTTTCATACATTAGGTATTTTTGTTTAATTTTAAACTGTTGTTTTAATTTAGCTTTAACACTTCTAACACAGACGGGATTTCAACCCGCGTCCCCCAGCTATTGCGGCTGAGTGCTCTGTCATTGAGCTACGTGAGCACATCAGCCGAGATAATTTTACAAAGCTCGGAAGTTCTGTGATAGACGTCAAGCAGAACTAGATAAATAGCTCTCCGATATGTGAATGCATAACAAACACATACAAATTATTATTTTCAGAGAGAAAAACTAATTTAGAATTAAACTAATTTCTTAATCAATATGAAACCCTCATGAAACACCGACTCAGTATATATTTTAACATTTAATTAACCTAATCTATTTTTTTACTGATGATTACACTCAATATCTTCCGGATACATATAAATAGCACTAATGATTAGCCAACCACTACAGCTGGACAGCTAAATCGCGTAGATCTAGATTTAGCCATAGTTCAACATTTAGCCGTTGTTTTACAGTTTAATTGAGTCACACTTGTGATTAACTTAACTAACATGGTGCGTTCAATAAGTATTAGTGGAATCAGGGTGAAAACTCTTTAGAACAATAAACCAAAACCAAGCAAAAAAGTAACTTCTGGCTGGAATATTGATAAGATAAAAACAAAACGATTTCATCTGCCTATCTGTCTCTCTGTCTTTTATTTGCAGATTGTCAACGCGTGTTAAAGAACATGGATTGAAATTGCGTGTGGTTAAGTATCGGCATGTTCTTGAAAGTTTTCGACGTGACAACGTCTTATAAATCGATAGAGCCCGTTGCACGCACGAAAAAACATGACTCATCCGGCGTTACCTCGCTCATGCTGCGGTACCGGCGTTACCTCGCGAGCGCGGAATGAGCGACAAAGAAGACGTTGTCACGTTAAACTATCGTCAGTAAACCGACTTTATAGGCAACCAATTTTTAGTACGGAACAAGTAAATCAAGATTTACAGGATAATTTAGGTTCAAATGCTCCTCCGTATTTGACAGTTGCACGTTGGTGAGCCGAATTTAAATGTGGAAGAACATCCACCAAATACAACCCTCACTCGGATTATATAACAACTAGTAGGGTGCGTGGGTGCGCGGGCCACATGTGGCCCACGTGCTGTCTTCCCGCCTATAAAAGCAATTCAACATTCCCCATACATTTTCTATGAAAAAATAAATTCCGCCATTTTGAATTTTTTTTCTATCCATGAAATAGACCCTTGAGTGCTGATCAACTCTTGTCAAGAAACCGTTCTTCCATCTTTTATACTTTCCGAGATATCGAGGAAATTCAAACAGCCGCCATTTTGAATCCGCCATTTTGAAATTTTTTTCAGCTCACTGGCAATTGGATGACGTTTCAAATGACATTTGGTCGAGCACCCCCCACCTATCTTCGATACCCTGGCCGTGCTCTTCACCCGTCTCCGAAATCCTCAATCATCAGCTCTATCCGTATTTTTCCTCCGAATGAATTTTTCCCTTCTATACGAAATGGTCATTGAAAAAATTTTTTTTCATACAAAATTGTTCAGGAGAGGTGATCAATCAGTGAGTCAGTCAGTGAATCAGCACGAGTAGCTATATATATAGTAATATGGTATTGATGGAAGAAATGGTTAAAAAAGTTGAAAAATTATTGTAGGAGATCGTCGAGTCGTGTACTTTCATAGCTGAAGAAACGAAGAATTCGACTGGTAAGAAGTTTGGAATAACACCTAAAACGAAAATATCTATATATATAAAAGAATGAGGCATTTTGGTTGTTCCACGGATTCCGCCAAAACTATAGGTCGTACAGATCTGAAATTTGGTACCTAGGTAGATATTAGGTCATGAATTCGTACTAAGACGGGGATTCCAGAAATTCAAATTTTAAGGGGTAAAAACCGTTGGTTTTTTGGATTTCCCCATACAAAAGTAAAATTTTTTTCGTTGTTCCAGGGATTCCCGAAAAGCTACAAGTCGTAGGGATCTGAAATTTGGTACCTAGGTAGATATTAGGTCATGAATTCGTACTAAGACGGGAATTCCAGAAATTAAAATTTTAAGGGGAAAAAACCGTTGGTTTTATGGATTTCCCCATACAAAAGTTAAATTTTTTTCGTTGTTCCAGGAATTCCCGAAAAGCTACAAGTCGTAGGGATCTGAAATTTGGTACCTAGGTAGATATTAGGTCATGAATTCGTACTAAGACGGGGATTCCAGAAATTCAAATTTTAAGGGGGAAAAACCGTTGGTTTTATGGATTTTCCCATACAAAAGTGAAATTTTTTTCGTTGTTCCAGGAATTCCCGAAAAGCTACAAGTCGTAGTGATCTGAAATTTAGTACCTAGGTTGATATTAGGTCATGAATTCGTACTAAGACGGGGATTCCAGAAATTCAAATTTTAAGGGGTAAAAACCGTTGGTTTTTTGGATTTCCCCATACAAAAGTGAATTTTTTTTCGTTGTTCCAGGAATTGCCGAAAAGCTACACGTCGTAGAGATCTGAAATTTGGTACCTAGGTTGGTATTATATCATGAATTCGTATCAGAAAGGGATTTCGAGATCCAAATTTTGAGGAGGAAAAATTTTTAACTTTTTGGCCGCCATTTTGAACTTTTTGTTTCTGGGCCGATTGCTTTGAAAATCGATTTTTGACTATGGCAGCAAGCATAGAGAAGCAATTTGTTGCCAAAACTAAAAAAGTGGCCGCCATTTTGAACTTTTTTGTTACTGGGCCGATTGCTTTAAAAATCGATATTTGACTATGGCAGCAAGCATAGAGAAGGAATTTGTGGTCAAAATTTAAAAAAGTGGCCGCCATTTTGAAGTTTTTTGTTACTGGGCCGATTGCTTTGAAAATCGACGTCTTACTATGGCAGCAAGCATAAAGAAGGAATTTGTGGTCAAAATTAAAAAAATATAAACTTTTTGCCCGCCATTTTGAACTTTTTTGTTACTGGGTCGATTGCTTTGAAAATCAACGTCTGACTATGGCAGCAAGCATAGAGAAGGAATTTGTGGTCGAAATGTAAAAAAGTGGCCGCCATTTTGAACTTTTTTGTTACTGGACCGATTGCTTTGAAAATCGATATTTGACTATGACAGCAAGCATAGAGAAGGAATTTGTGGTCAAAATAAAAAAATATGAACTTTTTGGCTGGCATTTTGAACTTTTTTGTTACTGGGCTGATTGCTTTGAAAAACGATATCTGACTATGGCAGTAAGCATAGAGAAGGAATTTGTGGTAAAAATTTAAAAATTTTGATCTTTTTGGCCGCCATTTTGAACGTTTTTGTTACTGGGCCGATTGCTTTGAAAATCGATATCTGACTGTCGCAGCAAGCATAGAGAAGGAGTTTGTGGTCAAGATAAAAAAAATGGCCGCCATTTTAAACTTTTTTGTCTGTGGGCCGATTGTTTTGAAAATCGACGTCTGACTATGGCAGCAAGCATAGAGAAGGAATTCGTGGTCAAAATTAAAAAAAAAAAATGAACTTTTTTGCCCGCCATTTTGAACTTTTTTGTTACTGGACCGATTGCTTTGAAAATCGACGTCTGACTATGGCAGCAATCATAGAGAAGGAATTTGTGGTCAAAATTAAAAAAATGATGAACTTTTTGGCCGCCATTTTGAACTTTTTTGTTACTGGGCCGATTGCTTTGAAAATCGACGTCTGACTATAACCAGCAAGCAATAGGAAATATTTAGTGGTCAAAATTAAATTAAATGACGGTTAATACAAGAATTTTGGAAACTTAACGCCTGAGGGAGTAAAGCAGAAGATCAACGTGAGCGAAGCCGCGAGCGTTTGCTAGTATTTAATATTTTCATATGTGATTTCACCCATCGCTGGGCAAGCATACGTGGTTGCATGCTTGCCCATTCTGTTGACTATTAAGAGTTTTTCATTATAGATTTTCGTAGATTTTCTTTGTGACGGGATTTACGTCAAGAAAAAATATTTTTCTTTCGCCTAGCCCTACCGTCTGAAAAGCAACTTTGTTTCGAAAAGCTACCTCGGTTTCCTAGAATGCAAACCGATTTACGAATAAGGCTGAACATTTGTCGGCTTCTTTGCAACTGTAGCAACAAAATCCTGAAATTTTCTAGCTTGATTTATAACCATGGATGAAACGTGGCCTCACTATTTTATGCCCCAGTAACAAAATTATATTCCTAATTAATGACCTGTAGACCTTAATAATGACTTAGAAGAGATCATCTCCAACCTATAATAAATTAAAGGTGATCGGTTCGGCTTCGGCCTCAAAGAAAATCTCTCTCTAAAAAAAGCTCTCTCTAAAGCTCTCTTTTCTAGAATAGTATGATAGTGGTTATGATTGAATATTTCCACCTTTGAGTTCTTCGTGTGTAGAAAAATAAAGAGAACTTTTACCCATTCATGTACCACGTATAGATTGCAAGACGGCTACAAGATAAATAATGCTTGGCACTTTCAATGCTTCAGCCTTCATCAATGGTTGCGCAAAAATCCAGTACACTTGTACCAATCAAACATTTATTTTTGCTCAGATGACAAAAAAATACTTAAAAGCAAAGTAGTTTTATTTAAATAAAAACGCCAATACGTATACATTTTTACGCATGCACCTCAAAACCATCAAATCCAAAAAGTTCTGTTGTACTCAACTTATGGAATTTTTTTAGGGTCCCATACCAAAAAATCTTAGTTTGTCCCGCCACCTACGGCCGTTTTCGTCTAGATCGGTTGAAGCTATCAAGTTCATATTTATACTATACCAAATACTAATAATATTGATATTTTAAATGAGGTGTGTGTGTGAAGTTAAGTTTTCCACTTTGTTGAGTTAATAAGAAGCTTGGCTCTACATGAGATAACTTTTTGACAGTGCGGGCTATATTATGGTCTCTTCTTGGCACATGTTTGTTTGTATGTTAAATTGTTCACAAAAACCAATAATGCAAAAATATTTTTGTTTGTTTGTTTGTGTGTGCACATAAACGGCTTGACCGATTTAGATGCGGTTTTCTGTATAATATTTGGTGTTCAGCGGCAATGGTTCTTAGATAGTTGTTACGAACATCGATCACCAGGGGGCGCCATAAAATACATTTATATTGCAAACGAATGTTCCCATTTATTTCAAAAACGGCTTGACCGATTTAGATGCAGTTTTCTGTATAATGTTTGGTATTCATTGGTGATGGTTCTTAGATAGTTGTTACGAACATCGATCACCAGGGGGCGCCATAAAATACATTTATATTGCAAACGAATGTTCCCATTTATTTCAAAAACGGCTTGACCGATTTAGATGCAGTTTACTGTATAATGTTTGGTATTCATTGGTGATGGTTCTTAGATAGTTGTTACGAACATCGATCACCAGGGGGGCGCCATAAAATACATTTATATTGCAAACGAATGTTCCCATTTATTTCAAAAACGGCTTGACCGATTTAGATGCAGTTTTCTGTATAATGTTTGGTATTCATTGGCGATGGTTCTTAGATAGTTGTTACGAACATCGATCACCAGGGAGCGCCATAAAAAACATTTACAGTGCAAACGAATGTTCTCAATTATTACAAAAACGACTGAACCGATTTGGATACAGTTTTGTATAAAATATTAGTGAGTCATTGGCAATAGTTCGTAGATAATTGTTTTTGTGATTGAACAGCAGGGGGCGCCATAATAAACGTCTCTTTATGACTTGGAAGGGATGATGCCTTCAAACGCTGCTAGAGGAGCTAATGGCTAGTTTGAAGATTAATTTTCATTTTTTAATAATAATATAATTTATATTAATAATAATATAAATTACATTAATATACTAATCGAAAAACTATAAAACAAGTGGAAAATTAAAAAAATTTAAAACACCCACGACTTTTGCGGACTTGTAATTGAAAAAGGATTAAATAATTTTTTTGAAACTCCCCGACTAAAGGAAAGTAAGAACTAAGAACCTATCAGTATAATTACAAATCCAAGAAAATCCGTCGGAGCTGCCATTGCTATTTTCGTTTCCAATATCAATTAATGTAATTAGTAAGTTTGATAAACTGCCGGTATATGAGAAGTATCAAGAAATTGAATTAGTCATCAACTGGTAAACAACACCATTAACACCGTCATAGGCAGAACACAGCAGCTCCGACGGATTTTCTTGGATTTGTAATTATACTGATAGGTTCTTAGTTCTTACTTTCCTTTAGTCGGGGAGTTTCAAAAAAAATTATTTAATCCTTTTTCAATAACAAGTCTGCAAAAGTCGTGGGTGTTTTAAAATTTTTTAATTTTCCACTTGTACATCAAAATGTTTTGATGAGCTTTCACTTCTTATTGTAAGTTGCTTGTAACAATCAATTTTTTTTGTTCTTTGAGCCTACTTTTTAAAGCTCACTTTCTATCTTTTTCATTTTTTATGTTTGCATGGGAAACACATACAAAACTCCGTCCCCTAGGGGGTGATTTACTAAAAATTCTAAAATATGTATTTATTATTATTTATAACAAGGCTTCTCTATACTACTTTTATCAGTACTCTACTCCTTAGTAGCCCAGGCAAATTAGACCAAAAAAAGGCCGTGCTTCCCGAAAAATCGTCCAAAGCTGGAAAGTGTTTTAATACCTTTGGGGGGTCCCAAATAAGCATCTTGTGAGTTTGCGACGGATGCTAACTTCTGCTTAAGTTTTGGGAGCAAAAAAACCGCGAAATTTTTGCACTTTTTTTAGTTTTTCGCTTTTAGCTCCTAAATGACGCATCCTGCTGAAAATTTTATTGAATATATTTTTAAGAACATTAAATTTTGCGTCAATTGGTTTTAAGTTTGTCAAAATCGGCTCAACCGTTTAGCCACAATTGATTTTCAAAGTTGGGCCATTTTCATCAACTTGGCTAAAATTTCGATCCTTTTTTTAGTTTTTCACTTACAACTCCTAAACGAAGCATGCTACAGAAAATTACACTCAAAGCTTTTTTAAGACCATTAAATTTTGCGTCGAATAGTTTTTAGTTTGTTAAAATCGGCTCAGCCGTTTAGCCGAAATCGATTTTTTAATTTGTGCCATTTATATAAACTCTCATGTCTGATGTATAATTTTTTTCCAATCGTGCAGTTTTTGAAGTGGCGATTATCTAAAGTTATTCCATTGATCGTAATCGTATTCGATGACATTAGCGTCAAAGTAATATAAACCATAACAGCATTGAATTAGAGCTCAATTTCATGTATACATTCTTAAATGTACGTATGTACGATACGCCCCATAACGCTCCATATTAAAATCGGTTGCACTGAAATTGTGACTTAATCTAAGTTGAGATCTTAATTACGTGAAATCCAACTACAGGTCTGACAGTATCACCTTAGTATTCGATGGATACCCAGAGGATGTGGCCGAGAAGAGTATAAAGTCTGCTGAAAGAGCGCGAAGAGCTCGTGCTATGTCATCTTCTTCGGTTATATTCCAGGAACATGCCACAGCCACAATGCCGAAAGATCGTTTCTTGTTGAATGATCACAACAAGAAACGTCTGATATCGATGCTGACAAAAAAATTGATTGACGAGGGCATTCACGTCAAACAAGCCGTGGAAGATGCAGATACTCTGATTGTGAGCACAGCGATGGAGAGGTCTATAGAGGGAGGCAATGTTTTCATTGTGGGAGAGAACACCGATCTGTTGGTCCTGCTCACTTTTCATGTTGCCGTCTCTGAAGAGCCCATCTCAAACGTGTTCCTCATCAAACCCGGGAAGCAAAACCAGGAAACTGTCATTTACAGTCCGAGTAATTGCCGGCTGCCTGAAGACGTGAGGAAGTATGCCCTATTTCTCCATGCGTTCACGGGGTGCGACACCACATCCTCATTTTTCCGCCACGGCAAAATTTAAATTAATCAAGAAGTTCATGACAAACCAAAACCTCCTTCATCAGGCCTCCATTTTTCTTGACCCGATTGCAACAGAGGCAGGCATTCACATAATAAAAACCTTGTACACGGGTGGCAGCAACAAGTTCCTCAATCAAGTGAGGTTTGACCTCTTCCAGTGCTCACTTTCAAAAAAATAATTTTAATTTGGCGTCCTTGCCTCCTACAGAAGCTGCTGCTCGCCAGCACTCCTTCAGAGCCTATTTACAGGTGCAGGTATGGATGAATAAAGTACTAGATCCAGAGAGATAGGGAAGGAAAATAACCATCAATGGGTTAACTCCCATCACAACTACTGATCCCCCGGCCCCACAAGAACTTCTAAACTCCATATCGTGCACATGTAAAAAAGGTGCAAGGTGCAAAGCAGCTTGCTCCTGTAGGAAGGCAGGGATAAAGTGCACGACCATCTGCATAACTTGCAAAGGGCACGCATGCTTCAATTCCGTCACTGAAGACAAAGAAGTTATATTGGATGCCACTCAGTGTGACGAGGAGATTGATGTAACGAAGGAGAAGAAGGAATGAATCCTTATACTCAAGATTCCGAGGATGAGCTAGATGACGCGATCGGCGAAGATTGACCGTCTTCTCCTAAACGGCGAAAGAAATCGGCAGTATGAGTACCTGGTACATCTTTCATAATATTATTATGATCTTTCATGCACACAGTGTTATCGTTCACATGTATACATCTTTTTGAATAAAACATTATTCATTCAAATGTCTTCTTATATTTAAAAATTGACTTGAAATTTGGAAGGGGGCCTGTACCCCCCCCCCCCTCCCCCCCCCCTTGAATCAATCCCTACATGATATGATTTAATATTATGATCCATTCAAAGGGTCAGAATCAATTTTAACCGAATTTGGTAAAACATGGCCCAACTTCAGGAATCGATTGCGGCTAAACGGCTGAGCCGATTTTCACGAACTAAAAACCATTAGACGCAAAATGTAGTGTTCTTAAAACAAGTTTTGGGTGTAATTTTCTGTAGCATGCGTCGTTTAGGAGTTGTAAGTGAAAAACTAAAAAAAGGATCGAAATTTTAGCCAAGTTGATGAAAATGCCCCAACTTTGAAAATCAATTGCGGCTAAACGGTTGGGCCGATTTTAACAAACTTAAAACCAATTGACGCAAAATTTAATGTTCTTAAAAAATATATTGAATAACATTTTCTGCAGGATGCGTCGTTTAGGAGCTAAAAGCGAAAAACTAAAAAAAGTGCAAAAATTTCGCGGTTTTTTGGCTCCTAAAACTTAAGCAGAAATTAGAATCCGTCGCAAACTTACAAGATGCTTATTTGGGACCCCCCAAAGGTATTAAAATACTTTCCAGCTTTGGACGATTTTTCGGGAAGCATATGTCTAATTTGCCTGGGCTATAGACCTTAGTTTAGTTTAGAGTTTTTCTTGTACAGAATCGACCACAGTATCAGTAACACGTCAGTCGAGGCGGGTTACAGTAAATCGGATCGGTCGAAAGCGGTCTTTTGGTTGATCGGTATTCGGATAATCGATTCTCCAATGTATTGATTTAAATTAATACCTTTATTAATGCAACAATTATGAACCCAAAGATTTTAAATAAATAACAAAATTTAAAATCAGATAAATCCGATTGTTTATTTAGATATTTTTAAATCATGAATTTTATCTAAGCAAAAATAAATAAATATACTAGGGCCTGTAGTGTCACAGGATAGATAGATAGTAAAATACAAATATTGTGTTGATATGAATCAACGATACTTTTTATTGCAGTCGGCAATTATAGACGGCTTAGAAGTTCTGCTAGCAAATATTATATTGAAAATAAGACTGATTGCAGTGCTCATGTACTAAACTACCTAGTTAAATAGTAAATTACTTTCGCGCAAATGAGCTCTGTTTCCGTAGAATTTTACTACACCGAAGTCCGATTGACAAAGGCGAAGGTTGCGCCGCGAGGTCAGGTAACTGTGAGCGGGAGCTGCCGCTGTCGCGTAATGGTGTGTTCTGTTTCACGCATCTATATATCTATATATATAAAAGAATGAGGCATTTTGGTTGTTCCACGGATTCCGCCTAAACTATAGGTCGTAGAGATCTGAAATTTGGTACCTAGGTAGATATTAGGTCATGAATTCGTACTAAGACGGGGATTCCAGAAATTCAAATTTTAAGGGGTAAAAACCGTTGGTTTTTTGGATTTCCCCATACAAAAATGAAATTTTTTTCGTTGTTCCAGGAATTCCCGAAAAGCTACAAGTCGTAGGGATCTGAAATTTGGTACCTAGGTAGATATTAGGTCATGAATTCGTACTAAGACGGGGATTCCAGAAGTTCAAATTTTTAGGGGTAAAAACCGTTGGTTTTTTGGATTTCCCCATACAAAAGTGAAATTTTTTTCGTTGTTCCAGGAATTCCCGAAAAGCTACAAGTCGTAGGGATCTGAAATTTGGTACCTAGGTAGATATTAGGTCATGAATTCGTACTAAGACAGGGATTCCAGAAATTCAAAGTTTAAGGGATAAAAACCGTTGGATTTATGGATTTCCCCATACAAAAGTGAAATTTTTTTCGTTGTTCCAGGAATTCCCGAAAAGCTACAAGTCGTAGGGATCTGAAATTTGGTACCTAGGTAGATATTAGGTCATGAATTCGTACTAAGACGGGGATTCAAGAAATTCAAATTTTAAGGGATAAAAACCGTTGGTTTTTTGGATTTCCACATACAAAAGTGAAATTTTTTTCGTTGTTCCAGGAATTCCCGAAAAGCTACAAGTCGTAGAGATCTGAAATTTGGTACCTAGGTTGATATTAGGTCATGAATTCGTACTAAGACGGGGATTCCAGAAATTCAAATTTTAAGGGGTAAAAACCGTTGGTTTTTGGGATTTCCCCATACAAAAGTTAAATTTTTTTCGTTGTTCCAGGAATTCCCAAAAAGCTACAAGTCGTAGGGATCTGAAATTTGGTAACTAGGTAGATATTAGGTCATGAATTCGTACTAAGACAGGGATTCCAGAAATTAAAAGTTTAAGGGATAAAAACCGTTGGTTTTATGGATTTCCCCATACAAAAGTGAAATTTTTTTCGTTGTTCCAGGAATTCCCGAAAAGCTACAAGTCGTAGAGATCTGAAATTTAGTACCTAGGTTGATATTAGGTCATGAATTCGTACTAAGACGGGGATTCCAGAAATTCAAATTTTAAGGAGTGAAAACCGTTGGTTTTATGGATTTCTCCATACAAAAGTGTAATTTTTTTCGTTGTTCCAGGAATTCCCGAAAAGCTACAAGTCGTAGAGATCTGAAATTTGGTACCTAGGTTGGTATTATATCATGAATTCGTATTCAGAAAGGGATTTTCGAGATCCAAATTTTGAGGAGGAAAAATTTTGAAAAAGAAATTCAAAAAAGTGGCCGCCATTTTGAACTTTTTTGTAACTGGACCGATTGCTTTGAAAATCGATATTTGACTATGACAGCAAGCATGGAAAAGGAATTTGTGGTCAAAATTTAAAAAAGTGGCCGCCATTTTGAACTCTTTTGTTACTGGACCGATTGCTTTGAAAATCGATATTTGACTAGGGCAGCTAGCTTAGAGAAAGAATTTGTGGTCAAAATTTTTAAAAAAGTGGCCGCCATTTTGAACTTTTTTGTTACTGGACCGATTGCTTTGAAAATCGATATTTGACTATGGCAGCAAGCATAGAGAAGGAATTTGTGGTCAAAATTTTAAAAAAGTGGCCGCCATTTTGAATTTTTTGTCAGTGGGCCGATTGCTTTGAAAATCGACGTCTGACTATGGCAGCAAGCTTAGAGAAGGAATTTGTGGTCAGAATTAAAAAAGTGGCCGCCATTTTGAACTTTTTTGTTACTGGGCCGATTGCTTTAAAAATCGATATTTGACTATGGCAGCAAGCATAGAGAAGGAATTTGTGGTCAGAATTGAAAACGTGGCCGCCATTTCGAACTTTTTTGTTACTGGGCCGATTGCTTTGAAAATCGACGTCTGACTATGGCAGCAAGCATAGAGAAGCAATTTGTGGTCAAAATTAAAAAATATGAACTTTTTGCCCGCCATTTTGAACTTTTTTGTAACTGGGCCGATTGCTTTGAAAATCGACGTCTGACTATGGCAGCAAGCATAGAGAAGGAATTTGTGGTCAAAATTAAAAAAACATGAACTTTTTGCCCGCCATTTTGAACTTTTTTGTTACTGGGCCGATTGCTTTGAAAATCGACGTCTGACTATGGCAGCAAGCATAGAGAAGGAATTTGTGGTCAAAATTAAAAAATGATGAACTTTTTGGCCGCCATTTTGAACTTTTCTGTGAGTGGGTCGATTGCTTTGAAAATCGATATCTGATTATTGTACCAAGCATAGAGAAAGAATTTGTGGTCGAAATTTAAAAATTTTGAACTTATTGGCCGCCATTTTGAACCTTTTTGTTACTGGACCGATTGCTTAGAAAATTGATATCTTAGTATTGCAGCAAGCATAGAGAAGGAATTTGTGGTCAAAATAAAAAAAAATATGAACTTTTTGATTGCTTTTTGGCTGCAATTTTGAACTTTTTTGTTACTGGGCCGATTGCTTTGAAAAACGATATCTGACTATGGCAGTAAGCATAGAGAAGGAATTTGTGGTCAAAATTTAAAAATTTTGATCTTTTTGGCCGCCATTTTGGACTTTTTTGTTACTGGGCCGATTGCTTTGAAAATCGATATTTGACTATCGCAGCAAGCATAGAGAAGGAATTTGCGGTCAAGATAAAAAAATGATGAACTTTTTGGCCGCCATTTTGAACTTTTTTGTTACTGGGCCGATTGCTTTGAAAATCGACGTTTGACTCTAACCAGCAAGCATTAGGAAATATTTAGTGGTCAAAATTAAATTAAATGACGGTTAATATAAGAACTTTGGAAACTTAACACCTGAGGGAGTAAAGCAGAAGATCAACGTGAGCGAAGCCGCGGGCGTTTGCTAGTATTATATAAAAGAATGAGGTATTTTGGTTGTTCCACGGATTCCGCCAAAACTATAGGTCGTAGAGATCTGAAATTTGGTACTTAGGTAGATATTAGGTCATGAATTCGTACTAAGACGGGGATTCCAGAAATTCCATGTTTAAGGGGTAAAAATCATACATTTAAGGGTATTTCCCATACAAAAGTAAAATTTTTTCGTTGTTCCAGGAATTCCCGAAAAACTAAAAGTCGTAGAGATATCAAATTTGGTACCTAGGAAGATATTAGGTCATGAATTCGTACTAAGACGGGGATTCCAGAAATTCCATGTTTAAGGGGTAGAAATAGTACATTAAAGGGATTTCTCCATACAAAATTGTAATTTTTTTCGTTGTTCCAGGCATTCCAGAAAAACTAAAAGTCGTAGAGATCTGAAATTTGGTATCTAGGTAGATATTAGGTCATGAATTCGTACTAAGACGGGGATTCCAGAAATTCCATGTTTAAGGGGTAGAAATAGTACATTAAAGGGATTTCTCCATACAAAATTGTAATTTTTTCGTTGTTCCAGGCATTCCAGAAAAACTAAAAGTCGTAGAGATCTGAAATTTGGTATCTAGGTAGATATTAGGTCATGAATTCGTACTAAGACGGGGATTCCAGAAATTCCATGTTTAAGGGGTAAAAATCATACATTTAAGGGTATTTCCCATACAAAAGTAATTTTTTTTCGTTGTTCCAGGAATTCCCGAAAAACTAAAAGTCGTAGAGATCTCAAATTTGGTACCTAGGAAGATTAGGTCTAGGATTAGGATTAGGTCATGAATTCGTACTAAGACGGGGATTCCAGAAATTCCATGTATAAGGGGTAGAAATAGTACATTAAAGGGATTTCTCCATACAAAATTGTAATTTTTTTCGTTGTTCCAGGCATTCCGGAAAAACTAAAAGTCGTAGAGATCTGAAATTTGGTATCTAGGTAGATATTAGGTCATGAATTCGTACTAAGACGGGGATTTCAGAAATTCAAATTGGAAGGGATAAAAATCCTACTTTGGGATTTTCCCATACAAAAGTGTAATTTTTGCGTTGTTCCAGGGATTCCAGCGAAATAAAAAGTCGTAGAGATCTGAAATTTGGTACCTAGGTTGGTATTAGGTATATCATGAATTCGTATTCAGAAAGGGATTTTCGAGATTCAAATTTTGAGGAGAAAAAATTTAGAATTTTTTGGCCGTCATTTTGAACTTTTTTGTTACTGGGCCGATTGCTTTGAAAATCGATATTTGACTATGGCAGCAAGAATAGAGAAGGAATTTGTGGTCAATATTTAAAAAAGTGGCCGCCATTTTGAACTTTTTAGTTACTGGGCCGATTGCTTTGAAAATCGATATTTGACTATGGCAGCAAGCATAGAGAAGGAATTTGTGGTCAAAATTTAAAAAGTGGCCGCCATTTTGAACTTTTTTGTTACTGGGCCGATTGCTTTGAAAATCGATATTTGACTATGGCAGCAAGCATAGAGAAGGAATTTGTGGTCAAAATTTAAAAAAGTGGCCGCCATTTTGAACTTTTTTGTTACTGGGCCGATTGCTTTGAAATTCGATATTTGACTATGGCAGCAAGCATAGAGAAGGAATTTGTGGTCAAAATTTAAAAAAGTGTCCGCCATTTTGAACTTTTTTGTTACTGGGCCGATTGCTTTGAAAATCGATATTTGACTAAGGCAGCAAGCATAAAGAAGGAATTTGTGGTAAAAATTTAAAAAAGTGGCCGCCATTTTGAAAATTTTTGTTACTGGGTCGATTGCTTTGAAAATCGACATCTGATTATTTCACCAAGGATCGAGAAGGAATTTGTAGTCAACATTTAAAAAATTGGCCGATATTTTGAACTTTTTTGTTACTGGGCCGATTGCTTTGAAAATCGATATTTGACAATGGCAGCAAGCATAGAGAAAGAATTTGTAGTCAACATTTTAAAAAGTGGCCGCCATTTTGAACTTTTTTTGTTACTGGGCCGATTGTTTTCAAAATTGATATCTGATTATCGCAGCGAGCATAGAAAAGGAATTTTTGGTAAAAATCGAAAAGAATTGGCCACAATTTTGTACTTATATGTCTTACCATGGTAGCAAGCAACCACGGCCGGATGGACGAACGGACGGTGGAGTCTTAGTAAGAGCTTTTACCCTTTGGGTACAGAACCCTAAAAATGGCCACCATATTTAACTTTTTTGTGACGATCGAATTTTTCAAAATCAATATGTGACTATTACCAGGAAGCAAGAGAAAATTTTGTGGGCAAAATGGTGTGTAATGCAGGAATTTTGGAATTTAAACCACCATAGTAAAGCATAACTCAGAAGTTAACGTGAGCGAAGCCACGGGCGTTTGCTAGTTACGTATAAACGTTTAATTGTGTATCTCATTTTTAACGGTATCACAGCCACTCGGCCTAATGTGCGGTCGAATTATAATAACGTTTACGATTATCATTGTATTCCTTCGGATAGCTGTATTCAATTCAAAGTCAACGTACTTATGTATTTATGCTAATTATTATTATTGTGGTTACGTCACAAACGTAGAAGCGGACTAATCTTTAGCTCGTTGGTTCGCACAGAATTTGTTTTGAGTTCTGTTATCAAAATAAAGCATCTGAGCTTATTTTTATTATTTTTTCGATATATTTTCTTATAAAGTGGCTATACTACCAACTTTCTTGAAACTGCTCAGAAGCCTCTTCAGGGTTCCGTACCCAAAGGGTAAAAACAGGACCCTAAGACTTCGTCCGTCCGTCTGTCACTAGGCTGCGTAGGCACTAGGGTGCTACAGACTTGAAATTTTCACTGATAATGTATTTCTGTTGCCGCTATAACAACAAATACAAAAAAATAGAATAATAGAGAATGTGTTATGGAAACGAATGTTAATATATTTTTGATTAAATTAGACTAACTTAAGTTGAAATAGTTCCGCTTAAGATCCGTATTGTTACAAAATCGAATTGCATTGACTTAGGTCATACTTACTAGTCATAGGGTCCCTCCCTATGACTAGTATGACTAGCACAGGCACGTGGGTGGCTGTGCTTTTCCCGCAGCGCCGGAGACGTGACGGATCCGAAATGGTCGCTATTCTAGAGCTGTCATAGATCTAATTTGGGCACTCCAGTCCCCTGCTCTCGTGTTTTATACATTTCCTATCGCCGTTTAGGAATTGTATAGATTTCCTAGATAAATAAATTTAAAACTAAACTGCAAAAATAATGATCGTGCTCGTAAACCAAAGTCACGACCGCGTAAAAGAAAGATGCCTGTGAAAAAGATTCAATTTTCGAATCATAATGATAGCCTTTTAGAGTACGCGATGTTTAACAACTGTATTAAAAAAGTACTTTGCGCACTGGTGAAAACTTCTACATAATTAAACACTGGTTAATGGTTTGTAGCAGGCGTTAGCTCGCGGAAGTGCATAACTATGTGATTCAAAGAAACGCCAAAATATTTTGCCATATTCCACGACATTCGATAGATCTCGTAGGTACGAGTATTACTCCTCAAAGTATCACATAAATCTGCCGACGAGTTTTCTGCGCGCGTTTCGCCCATACATCGGAACATCGTCGGGAGGAGGTGTCTCATCAAAGTGTATCAAGTCAACATTATAAAGAGCTCAACCAATTTTGTGTTGTACTAACAACAACAAACAACCAAGTAGGTACAATGTAATGACATTTTATAAGCACGTAAGTACCTGCCGAATGTTTGCAAGCTTTTCTCGGTACAAACCTGCTTTCCAATCTTAGCGATTAGAGCTCTACTTTTCATAAAGACCTGTAAGGTTGGTTTATGTGAAAAATTATAGATTTTCATTTTTAATGGCACCTTGCTGGGTTTTAGTTAACATTAACTTATTTGAGGACCTTTCCCACGCCACTCATATAATATTCGGTACGTCATAAGCACATTATTAATTACTACAAGGTTTTAACAACTACTGTCGCGATAATAATCGCGTGTAAAATATTGTCAATTTGCAATGCTGCTAAGGCCACATAAGATTGATGCTCAGAAACTACTTTGTAAATATTGTCTCTATATCTACTCAGTTTACCTTGACATCTTAAAAATGTACTTAATCGTGATGAACAGTTTATTTTAATTATTGACAGAACTCTGAAGTTTAGAAACTAAAACCTAGCTAAAAAAAACATACTGATAAAATATAGCACAGTTTACATTGATCTCAAATAGATTCTTATTTATTGTTATTTATATTGTTATTATTTGAAATAAAACCGGACATAATTGTGTGATTTTATTTTTAATGCAATGATATTTTATTTTTATTTTTATTTTAAGGTCGACTGTGTGACCCAGGGAAACAAATTGGATTTGTCTGTAATGTGTCCCTGGATATGTAATTCAATAAATATAAATATAACGTATTCTTTAGTGTACTTACATATAAAAAGTTTCGCACAAAGAGATTTTCGTATTAACACTATACGAAAGTATAGCCCTACTCTCACTTGACCAATGTTTATTACGTATTTGTAGTTTTACAGCTTACTGCAAACTTTACATTAGGACAATAAAGTTTGTGAGAACTAAGGTTTTTGATGAGAAAGCCAGATGAATGAAAAAAAAAAACAAAAACATTATTAAACCTGTCTAATCCACGTAAAATAACGCGGATAATAATTGACGGTTAATTATCATTTATTAGGATAAACGTGATAATGTTATTAAGCAGAAACTCAATAGAATGTTTACGTACAGGTACCCAAAGGGTATCTAACTGGTAACCATTAGATGCAGCCTACGGGATTCCAATTCCCGTATTGTGTACGTTATGTATGATTGATGGAGACTTGGAGAGTGCATTGCGTGCGTTGCAGCTATTAAAACGCTATTTGTACTCATCGAATAAAAACGTTACATCATGAACGGATTTTTAAAAACCAACAGGTACAAGCGTGAACGTATCAAATCGGGCGGCAAGTCGTATGAACTTGCTTGCGCCATTCACTTTCACGTCTTGTGTCGTTCGCAGGCACGCTGCACGCTGCACGCCGCCTGTAGGTATACGGAAAGTAGGCTGCAAACAATGCCTACATGCCAGTTTCTCTCTTGAGAAATAATTCGTCATTAACGATTGTGTAGCATCGCATTACCTCTTCGGAAAACGTCTGGTTCCAAGTCCATTTTATCAATCAAACAACATTTTACACTAGTACCTACCTATGTATTTATTTTCAGTAAATGAAAAACCCAGGTTTCGGAAGATCGTTGCCAGAAAGCCAGTCAACGTGCTAAACCATCAGGGGAAGTATGCGTCAAAAATAATATAAAATAATACGTGGCTGACAGAAGTGAAAACTTGAACAATTACTTGAGGTGTTGTTTACGGTAACAGTGTGAGATATCGGTTACGGTAACGACTTCAAAGGTTTTTTTCCTATCTCAAATTTTCACTTAAAAAACCATTAATTTTATGACAGCCTAGTGAATCTTCCAACCCTCGATTTTCTTTTCTAACCATTGGGTTTTCGTTTATACCAATACCATGTCGTTTGTACCATTCTGGTACCTAAAAACATAAACATGGTGGTACTGATATTTTAATATCATCAAATGATCAACTTCTCAGTACCTAACGTTTCTCCAGTGCAGAGCAAATTGCTGTGATATTTTCGATCTAAATCGATTACGTTGAATGAGGATTATTACATTTAGGAACGGTACAGATAGTAGCTAGCGGGGCAAAACAACTGTTCTACGAGTAAATCGTAGCGGAACATTGTATTTGAAGGAGTAAACCGGTAAATAATAATTAAAAAAAAAACACGACTGCCCTATGGTATAACGACTTTTTCCAAAAAAAATATAGCTTATGTTACTCGGAATGGTGTAAGGATTCTAACGATACCCCATGTGTCCAAATCTAAAGAAATTCACATACATATGTACATGAAACCTAAAAACATTACACTTCTTTTTTTGGGAATTGTTTAAAAATTCTAATCAACGCAAACAGATAAAGTTACGGTTAATTGTTTGTAAGGTTCCCAAACGTACCTATCAAAACCTTTTTTTTTGACGCTTTGAAATGCATCTACGAGGACGGCACTGAAAATTTCGGGAATCAAGGAAGTGACACAACATTACTATTTAAAAATGTATTTATTGCTTTTCGAAGTATTCTTCTTTTTTGGGAATTGTTTAAAAATTCTAATCAACGCAAATAGATAAAGTTACGGTTAATTGTTTGTAAGGTTCCCAAACGTACCTATCAAAACCTTTTTTTTTGACGCTTTGAAATGCATCTACGAGGGCGGCACTGAAAATTTCAGGAATCAAGGAAGTGACACAACATTACTATTTAAAAATGTATTTATTGCTTTTCGAAGTATTCTTCGCGAAATTTGACACATTTTCCATCATTTTGGTTCCATCGTATGATGGAACCAATCATTGAAGCAACCATTCCATTCGGAAGTTGGGGTCTCCAAAATGGCCGTTTTGTATGGCCTCCACAGCTTCTTCAGGTGATGAAAATCTTTGACCACGCAATTTATTCTTTATTTTAGGGAAAGTATAGAAATCATTAGGGCTTAGGTCGGGGCTGTACGGCGGATGGTCTAATAATTCTATGATTTCTTGCTCTAAAAACTCTTTTGTTCTGTGCGCGGTGTGAGAACTCGCATTGTCGTGATGGAGAATGATGCGGCGGTTGCAGTTCTCTTTACGGAGTTCAGAAACGACTTTTGGCAAACAAATGTTAGCATACCATTCTGCATTAACCGTTCTTTGTCCCTCAAGAGGAATAGTCGCAACATGGCCGGTTTTGGAGACAAACGTGGCCAACATTTTTTTTCCAACACTCCATGAACGAACAATTTTTGTTGACTTTAACTCATTTTCGAACACCCAAACTCGTGACTGGTTTTTAGTTTCGGGTTCGTACGCGTATATCCAGGATTCATCACCTGATACAATGTTGTTTGTATACAGCATTTGAGGATCCTGCGTGGAATCTTTCGAGAGTTCTGACGCACCAAGTAACGCGAGCCGCTTTTTGCTCTTCACAGAGCAAATGCGGTATCCATCGGGAAAACAACTTTTTTACACCTAATTGTTCATGCAAGATTATTTGTATTTGACTCATGCCAATGTCTAAAGTTGCCTGAATTTCGCGGTATGTCACATGTCGATCTTCCTCAATCAGCTTACGCACAGCATCAACGTTTTCTTGGGTGACTGCAGTTTTTGGACGACCTTGACGGGGATCATCACTGAGCTTGACACGTCCACGTTGAAATTCAGCAAACCAGCGATAAATTGTGGTTTTGGATGGGGCTTCATCACCAAATGCAGAAATCATCCGGTCAACACACTGTTTTTGTGTTAAACCACTTCGAAAGTCATCGATCTAGAATTTTCTCGAGTCAATTCCATTTTCTCAACGACTATACAAGTTTGACAAGACCTTGTGACAAGACCGAGAATCTTTTTTTAAATAAATAAACGGTATTCGATTTAAAACCAAGGAGTTTTAAACTAAAAAGATTTTAATATGGCAGGAACAGTGGATGTATTCCATTCCCGATACTTTTAGTGCAGCCTATGTATGCATTCCGCCCCGGGTAGTACAAGAGGGCACCTTAGACTGTATCATCACTTTCCATCAGGTGTGATCACAGTCAAGCGCTAGCCTATATAGTATAAAAAAAAAATGTGAGACTCGCTGACTGACTTATCAAATTCTAACCTTACCTAACCTAGATGTTTGGCAAGAAGCCACTCGTATAGCGTAAGTAATGCAAAAAAATTTGAAAACCCTAAATTGATTATTATAATCCGACGTTTAATTCAGTGCAATAAAATAATATTTCGAAATGTCATTTATAAAATAAATAAACCAAAATTGCTCGTGTGAAATCGATCTTGGCTGATGCTATGTTATCGTCATTGGATTAGCACTTAGTGTTGTACAAACTAAGTATCTGTTTACTTTTCCCCAGCTTTTGTTTACTTTTTCTTCAGCTATTCAGTGAAAGGCGATAAAAATATGTTGAACGGCAATCATCACAAAACCAGCTATGAAAGATACGTGTCTCTCACGGTGCTTCATCGATCAACAAAAATCAAAAGATCCGTACGACGGCCCATGAACCTTTTTTCCGGATTTACGTTATTACAAGCTATAATAACATGACTTATTCCTACCATTTCCGTCTCTGGCGACCCTACCGATCCCTAATAAGCTCATCCTATCATTTATGCCTCTCTTAAATCTTTTATGTTATTTCATTCATTATAACTTATGTAAGAGCCACGTGCACCAGCTATAACACGGGCCTGTGGCTTTACCTGCGTGAATTTTGGATTTTCCCTAATTCCGTGGGAACTATGAACTTTTCGGGATAAAAAGTAGCCTATGTGGTAAAAAGTAGCCAATCGGTTCAGAAGTTGCGGCGTGAAGGAGTTACAAACTTACACACTTACACTTGGCTTTCGCCGTTATAATACTAGTATTAAACTTCTGAATAATCAACCCGCCAAGCTTTTACTGTACGCGCTGGATTATCATAATAACGAATGATGCATTTGAAAATGCAATTTGGGTACAACTCACCAATATGAACTTTAGGATGACCCCCATCTGAACATTTAACGTAAATTTTTTTCATACAAGAAAAAGGTCAAATTTCCACATTATGGCGGTATGGCATTACGTGGAATATTAATGGCAACAATATGCCACAATATGGCGGAAACAGTCCCTGTGGAAACGCGCGTGCGTACTAATTTTGAATTCGACGACCGAATGGCGTATAGTGGTAGCGAACCTGCTGTCTACGCCGGAGGTCCTGGGTTCGATTCCCACTACTGGTAAAATGTTTGTGTGATGAGCATGAATGTTTTCCAGTGTCTGGGTGTTTTTCAATATATTAAATTTATGTATATTAGTATGTATGTATATTTATCAGTTATCATAACACAAGCTATCGCTTACTTTGGGGCTAGATTGCGATGTGTAAAATGTCCCGTATGTATTTAAAAAAAATTACAAGTGATCTGTGGCATGGACCACGGTGCATAAACTATACTGCGACCGGCTTACTATTGACGCCGTTGGTGTCGAAATAAACATTTTTGACACCAGTAAACTGGCGACATTTTTCGCCGCGCGGTTCGCGGGTCCAGTGTATATGTTTATTGTACCTACTTGAACTACAATTTCATTGTTCTGCAAATCGATTTCCGATTCATTATTTATTCCGTCAGACAATAGATTCGTTTTTATAGGTTCCGAAAATGACCGCAACAATCTGTCGTATAAATCTCGTTGACGTATGAAGTTCTGTGGAGGCTCGAGGACCGAGACCTGCCGTGCGTGTTCGGTGTTCCTATGCCGATACTATCTATTAAAGGAGAAAGAGCCGCTCGTGTGTGACTGAGTTCCGGTGACGGGCCCGGCGACGTCGCGGCTGGATCGCGACAGGAATAATTAAAACGTCTTTATCTATTACTATAATGGATATAAAAACACTCGTGAATTAATAGCGAATTCGATTTCATATTAATTACTTCCAACTGATTTAAATTAACAAGTTTATACAGTACGATAATGAAGAGCGTAAGTTACTATAAGTTGTTTGTTCCTTGAAACCCGTAATATATCTTTGCCAGATCTTAGAAAAAAATCATTTCATGATGAGCCGACAGCATGTTGGCCTCATCTAAGAATTGATCATTTACAATTTTCAATATGGCTAGCTGTACAAGTGGGAAACAAAAACCAATTTCACCCCTAAAGGGGTGAAATTGGGTTCACGTCAGCGAAGCTCCTGGCGTACACTAGTTCACATAAGTACAAAATAAATAATTAAATCTTCTCCTATAAAATTATTCTAATTTTCATAATGACTAAGGTTACTTACGTGATAAAAGCAAATTACATCATTCAGAGCTCAAGTTTATTGTGAAAGATGCTACATAATGATAGAGGCATACCTATTAGAAAACAATCAAGGGTAATCCTGCAGTACCATAAGCGGAGGTACTTCAATAAAAAAAGAAACATTTATATGAATTTCTCACAGGCATGGGAGATTGATGGCATACCTATGCGTGAGAGTATGGGACGGGCTTTGTGTTCGTACATCGGAATGGAATGACATAACGGGGCGTTGTCGTCGGTCGACTGCCCACCGCCGCGGCACCTAGCGCCGACGCAACAGGTGCTCGCCCGCTCAATGGTAGAGTCGTCGCCATCTGTGCTAATTCGCCGCTCCCTTGGTTAATGATAGTTGCCCACGTCCTACGTGTATCAGGTTTTATACCTGATAATATTTCAACCACAAAAAGCCGTGACATGTGAAAGTGATCGTTATTTACCAACATACTGCATATTTCATTGAACCCGCGTTTACTTCAATATTATTTTTTTAAATTAATAAAATCTCCAAGGAGTATATAAAAAATCAGCTTATATTAATACTACATAAAAAAATTAATACTAACATACACTAATGAACTCCTAAAACTTTGGAAAAACTAATAAGTACATTATTAATTGCTTGCACAATCAATTCCATCAGTTTTGATTATGACAAAAAGACGGACATTTTTAATCCGAACAGCATTTTATTACACAGACGGAACGGCGGAGGGTACCCTTATGCTTTTAGGGCGATAGAGGTATTTGTTTGCGCCTCATACTATTAAATAAAGGGTTTGCGCATACACATTCCCCTTTTTTTCCAAAATAGCTGGACCTTTTTGGATGCAGTTTTTCTATAATGTAAGTGTTTCTTTGGCGATGGTTGGATAAGTTTTATATATTGAGGGCGCACCTAAACATTTGTATTGTAAAAGAATGTTCCCACTTATTTCATAGGTGGCTGAACCTATTTGGATACAGATTGCCGCCTCCCCGCTATTTCCACAGAAGTTAGGTGTTCCCCCCGTAACTGGGGATTCATTCTTAGCTGATAAATGTATGTCAACATTTCCGTATCCAGATTCTCGGGAGAAATACCAGCCAAGGGACAGGCTGCCTCGTGGTACGGTGGCCCAGCTAGTGTTGCCCAAAATCAGTCTTGGTCTTGCAGTCTTGGTCTTGTTCTTGCGTTTTTGCAAGAACAAGACCAAGACCAAGACTGCCTAATTTTAGCAAGACCAAGAACAAGACTGACAGTGCAAGATTTGAGCAAGAACAAGACTAAGCCTGCGAGACTCTTGCGTCTTGCAGTTAACGTGAAATCGCACCCTCTGCCCGCGAAATTAAAATTTTATTTTGTTTTTTGCAATTATTTAACTAATCCAACGAAGTAGGCTTATGGAATTCATTTTGCGAAAATAAGAGTATCATCTTCACAGTTTTAAATAAAAATGTTTAGGTACTTGAAAGTGTCCAGTTTAGGAATGTAGTTCGATTGTCGACCAATTTGCAAAATTTCAAACTCGGCATTCGAACTACGAGTAGATACATACCTAAACTGGACGCTTTCTAGTAAAGATTTTTATATAAACCTATGAAGATGATATTGCTATTTTCGCAAAATGAATGGCATAAGCCTAATTCATTGTACTAGTTAAATATTGGCGAAAAACAGAATAAAATTTGAATTTCGCGGGCCGACCTCCGTTTTTTTTATACACTACAAGTAAGTACTTGACTGTATCTCACCTGATGGTACCTAAATGACGATGCAGCCGGCTCAGGTCTGGTCTGGTGCGAGGCTTCGGCCGTGGCTAGTTACCACCCTACCAGCAAAGACGCACCGCCAAGCGATTTAGCGTTCCGGCGCGATGCTGTGTTTGCTTTAGGGTTTGCTTACCCCGTCCAAGTTAGTACGATAACATCTTCGGCTGCATCGTCACTTATCATTAGGTGAGATCGCAGTCAAGTACCTACTAACTAGTAGTGATTAAAAAAAAGCTATGTTAATTCAAACTCAAAATGTATACTTACTCAAAATATTACATTGTTCTCACATCTAAATTACCGTTTAATAACTAGCAATAGGCTAACAGGTAATTGCGAGACTTGCGAGACTCTTGCTGCAAGACCAAGACCAAGACCAAGACTGGTGGTGCAAGAACAAGACCAAGACCAAGACCAGATGTACTGGCGCAAGACCAAGACCAAGACTGGCTGAGTCTCGTCTTGTTCTTGCATTTGGGCAACACTAGGCCCAGCAAACAAGCTGTAGCTGTGTTTTTACATAGTTTTGGAGCCAAATAAAAAAAAATGTATGAGAATGACAGCTGCCTACGCAGAAGTCACGTGATATATATTATTCACTCGGAAATGTCACTCTCATATTTTTTTGAATTTCGTTCCGTAAGTCATATGGTTACAACTGCTGAATGTCAGACTGCCATAAGACCGCAGTGCTCTAACCACCTAACCAATAGAAAATATTGTGATTTTTGAAATTAGCAAATAAAAGAATTGTATTTTCTCGTTGGTGTACGCCTTCATAGTAAAAGTAAGGATAGTAAGAGTAAGTGATAGTAATATTAAAAGATTTAGTGTGTAGAGAGATAAATGTGAGAAGTTGAGAAGAGAAATCGCACAAAAATGAACGCTGTTGAGAACAATAACAAAAGATATGATCACTACACTTAAGGAATAACTTGTCTAACGAACTAAGTATTGTGAGCATGTCGAAATGTTTCAGAAAACTTTTTTGATCTACAGTTGATTACAATTAACTTGTTTGTGGGAATGGCATGCAATAAGAACAAAGGGGCCTTGAAGCTAGCGTTTGTTTAGCGGTACCACGCTTCAGCGAAACTGTTTTCTGCGCATGTGTTCTTTGATCCCGGTTTAACAAAATTAAAAGACAAAATGATTTGATAGTGGAATTTTAGGTTTACTGTGTAGTGTTTTAATTTCTTTTTCCACAGTAGGTACCTAGAATTATTATTTCTTTAAATTCTTCACAAAAATGCAGATGGAAAGAAAAACGATACCTAATATTGAGTTGCAGCGTAAAATAAGGTCAATAAGAATGAGATACTTGCAGGGAGGCGGATATTGTTCTGGAATGTGGAAGAAAAATGGTCTTTCCCTAGGCCTGGTGCAAACGAAACATTTATACGTGTTTTGTTACTTTATGTCTACATGGATTTTATCAGTATTTTTATGGAGCTATGAGTTGACTATGTAATTTATTTGGCCGCTAAAACTCGACTGGGCCTATACAATGGGATAGTATATGGGTCGCTAGAAAAGTTCATAAACTTTTCTAGCGACGCAGTTCCGGTTACGATTCAATTTTTCATGTCATCTTTTTGTCAAATTAAAAGATTTATGTCACGAATTAGCGATGCAATTCAGTTTAGGTAGGTATTACTCAATAATAGAGTCGCGATTAGAGTGGATGGATACTGATATGGATTTTCATATAACTTTTGCCGGCTCCTACTTGTTCAGTATATAGTATTTATCTCGATTACAGTTGTCAAAATATGGCTCAAATTTCCAAGCATGTTTGAGAAAAATAAAATAGCTTGACAATTCTTTTGGGCATAGGAGTACGTAAAACTCCGAGCTCAGCTCCGGTATGATTCATAAGTTGAAGGTAAACACGCTTTCTACGATACTATGCAAGTTAACGTTAAAAAAATACGAGTAGGTATAAATACATACGAATAAGAACATGGTTACAGTGGATCGTTTAATTGAGACCATAGGAAAAGTTATAACCAAACTAAAGAGACGAAGAAACGTGACACAATAACTTATGTCTCTTTTGTGAAGAAATCAATATAATAATTCAGTTAAATTCTATTAACTTAGATAATGTTCACTGTTATTTGCTGCTTAATCGAAACAATTTAAATAAAATTTAGTACTGGTGGTGTCTTTTTTGAATTAAGCCTGAACTAACTTTTGATCAAAAAAGCACAAAATAATTCAAAATAAAGTTCAAAATAAGCTTTCACGGAGCATCATATTGACGAAATAATATAATATTTCGTCAATATGATGCTCCTGGAAAGCTTTGCACTTGGCGACGATATTAATTTATTTTGAACTAGGTATACCTACTAGCTTACAGCAGACTATATCAAGTATCAACAATCACGCTTAGAATTCGATAGCGTTATATGTTTTTGGTTACTCTTCGCATAGGTATACATTGTATGGTGAAACCAAATCAAGTCGAACTGTTTATCTATCAACTATACTCTTTCCATTCGTTTATTTTCTCTGTGACACATGAAACAGATATAGCAATAGCCAGGGACCAGAGAGAGATAACGGTAAAGTGGACCTCTTTCTGGTCCCTCCCTATTGCTATATCTGTTTCACGTGTCAACGAAAGAAAACAAGAAAATAAACGAATGGAAAGAGTATAGCACCTACTAACCTCACAGTAAATTTCGTAGTTCACGTGTTGATACCAGGGCCCTATTCATCATAAGTTACAAGCCTTGTATTACAAGCGATTCTCTTATAATTTACATACATTTTCTCTTGTAATACAAGGCTTGTAACTTTTGATGAATAGGGCCCAGTTAGTTATTACATAATATATTATAACTAACCTATCGTAGGAGGGGTCTAAGTGTATTCAAATATTGTCTGTATGAGAAAAAGCTGATTGGTATCGAATACGTGACATATCCTGCAATACGTTCGACTCTATTGTAACCACCTACGATGCCAGCAGAATATTTTCCACCAAGGGCTTTAAGAGTTTAAGCTCTTTGTCATGCCCTTACCCAACGATTACGCCTATGCAGTGTGCATGGTGTGAGCATTGATTAATGTTATTAATGATGAACAATGTTTCTAATCTCAATATTTCGAGCACCATTTATCTCTATACATATCATTTTCTACCTTGCCTATAAGTAGATGATACAAACACTTATTGAGGTGTCTGTATGACGGCAATTGAGAACCAGAGGGCCGACAAACTTGTGAAGCTTGAAGCTAAGAGTCGCATTATTGGGCCAGGACCTTTCTGTGCTATCTCTTTAAGCGTGGCTAGGCTTACCCTGGCCATTGCGGCTAGCTTATTGCGTTCTGAAGACAAACAAAATCACTCAAAAGCACTAATATGTTTCGAACTTATAATCATGTTTTGGACAATTTTACTGATTTTCAGCTTGTTGGAACTTTATGCACCTTCGAATGTCTAAATCTCCTGTCTCCGTGGCAATAGCACTGGGTAGAAAGAAGCTTAGAATCCTGGCCAGGGCACTCACAGGGCATTGTGGCCTAAACAAACATATGTTTAACCTAAAGCTCCGTGACACAGGCATGTGCAGACTCTGCAACGAGGAGGAGAAAACTCTTTTGCACATACTGTGCAGTTGCCCAGCCCTGACGCATACGCGTAGCCGACTTATGGGACGGTGCATCCTCCGCCCAGAGGAGGTCAAATATACCCCTGCAAAGGACGTGCTGCTCTTTCTGGCGGCAAGTGGACTTGGCGAGCACAATAGATAGGGGACGGTCAAAGTGCTGCTGGGAGCAAATGAAGCACTGCATAGCCGCATCATCAAGAAGAAGATCTGTATCATACACACATAACTAAACTCGCCGGCATATTTAGCGGAACATAAAAAAAGGTTTGATATCAGTATCATATAAAGTGGCTGGCTGGTTTATACGTTATTTAATTTAAAAAGAAATATTTTCAAATTAAGAAAACAACTGAACATCACATTTTATGCAATTGTTTTAATTTTATTCAAATACACCTTATCTGGAGCGAACTTCGAGTATTTCTTCCTTCTGAGTTTGATTTAAAATTTCATTGAAATACTGTTTTTTGCTAGTTTTTTTTAATCGCGTATCTTTCTGGAGTTGATGACTGAATTATGCCTGACTTAGCCCCAACGAAGATTGCCAGGGCACTCGAAATGCGAAGAAATGGTCAAACCTACAGAGTGATATCCAGAGATCTTCGTCGACCAGTTTCAACGATCCATCGCAGTATCCAACGGTTCAGGGAGACCGGTACTTATGTGAGAAGAGCAGGACAAGGCAGAAAAAGACGCACTTCGAGTAGGGATGATCGTTTCATTCGGCTTCGTGTACGTAGGAACCCCCGTTTGACGGCCGTCCAAGCCCGACATGAGTTAGAAGCAGTGCGGGGTGTAACCGTAAGTGAGCGTACGGTACGAAGAAGGCTCGAAGAAGCTGGTTTGGGTTCATTTGTGCCCGCCAAGGCTCCAAGGCTCGAGGTAAATCATCGTAGAAACAGGTTAACTTTTGCTCAGGAACATCTTCAGGAACTTTGGAACGCGGACCAATGGAGTAAGGTATTGTTTAGTGATGAGTGCAGAATTCTCTTAAATCAAATTGACGGCGGGCAAAGAATATACAGACGCAAAGGAGAACGATACATTCAGACAAATTTTGAAACTACAGTTGCATATGGTGGTGGATCAATAATGGTTTGGGCGGGCATTTGTTTGGGAGCTCGCACAGACTTGGTAGTGATTGACAGAGGGAGTCTGACTGCAGACCGCTATATCAGAGAAGTTTTAGAAGAAAATGTCGTACCGTTTGCCCCATATATCGGTGACGATTTTGTTTGTATGCAGGATAATGCTCTGCCGCATACCGCTCGGGTAACTCAAGCTTATCTTAATGATATGAATATCACTGTTATGGAGTGGCCGGCGAGATCACCGGATATGAACCCAATAGAGCACGTTTGGGACTTGCTGAAAAGAAAAGTTAAGTCCAGAATTCCAGCTCCTGCCAACGTGGGAGAACTGCGAATCGCCGTAGTTGAGGAATGGCGGAGACTATCCCAGGAGACCATCGATAACATCATTCTCAGTATGCCTAGACGGGTAGAAACTTTAATAAGAGCACGTGGAGGAAATACGCGATATTAATCACCATTTTTCTAATTTAATTAATTGTAATTTTAATATTAAATTTCACTTTTCCAGGTTACATGAAAAGTTCAAAAATGTACCATTTTTCACAAAATAGCCTTTACTCGCAAAATCTGTTCTTAATGTGATCTCATTTTAAGTAAAAACAAATGAAACTTCAAATAACAAAAGAAGTGTAGTAAGTAGATTTTAAAATAAAACCATATTTTTTTTTAATTATGGACCTTTTTTTTATGTTCCGCTAAATATGCCGGCGAGTTTAGTTTGAATTGGTTGAATTCGTGGAACTGCAAGAGCATGTCAGGGATTCATGGTCTAACATTTATCCAAGATCCAATTATAGCAAGCAAAACTGCGATTCTTGTATGTAAATACATACATACGGTGCCCACAGATTATGTCACTCGCAACTTCAGTAGATAGTGTAGAGTATATTGGTAAATGCTCTGAGGTATTGGTTTCAAGCAAAGCCACGTCATTTCGCCTGCGGTTTTTATTCTTATTGATTATAATGGTGCAAGAATATCAATCAGAGATTACCACATTTATAACATTTTATGACGATAAAATTAAAATTTTGGCATTGATTTACGATCAGCTCAAAAAATCCAGTTTGCAGCACGCTAGTTTTAAATGTTGCTTGATTGCCGTGATATATAAACGAGTTGCCTATTCAATATTTATTGATGTGTATTGTGTTGAAATAACTGTTGTACGTTAATTGGGAATACCTGCGCTTTATATTTATGGAACATGCGAAAAATACCATTTATCGTAACTGTATTATATTATAATTTACGAGTAGATTTATAAGCCAAGCAAAATTAGAACCCTGATAACTCCAACACCTAACTAATAAGGAATAATTATCTTAGTAAATTATATGCTCTATCGAGACTCTCAATGGTACAGTGGATCGTTAAACTAATTTGATTACATCATGTTAGTTTAGTATGTGCCTGCGGATGCCGCTAAGGAAATCAGCCTGCCTTTATATGGTAACGAAGGAGCGGGTCCAGCTTACATAAGTGGACCTCGAACGCCATCTAGTGAAACTGACCATCGTTTTGTAACACCATTACGTTTATGTGAACGCGGAGCAATTACTGCAATAACTTTCGACGGGCTTTCTTATGCAATTCGTCGTTTTAACCGTTTTATTCACAGCTCTTACAAAAAAGTTTATGCCTATCGGTTGAATCAGTAGGTTAGTTTTGGTTCAAATGAACGGAACGTTAGTTGCAACAATTGTCAGTTCTAATATCAGTAAAAGTTTTAGAGAAACTTTTTTACATTAACATTTCAGAAAGTAGGCAGATGGTGGGTAGATAACGAATTAGTACCCACCATAACGGCACATTACTGACGAAGTATCACATATTCCTATAAGAATACGGATTTAAGTAAGCGTACAAAATAATGTTAGTTGAGCGGAGTCGTTAATATGTATGAAGTGAATGTTCTGTAGAGTATTGGTTCGGAACAAATACGAGTATTATTGTAATGAGAGCAGAATGGAGAGCAGAAGAGAATGCGAGCGGTCGGGGGTCGCGGGCGGCGTTGCGACACGAAGTTCGGATGCCAACCTTGAGATCATCGGTGAGTGTGGAAGCAGTAATGTACGGGGCTCATTCCTCCCGGTGCAAGCGATCCGCCCTCCCTCGCGAGGCGAACGGCCGTAGGTAACTCCGTAGAAGCAGCCGCGCACCGCTGACAGTGGTACTTTGTAGCGATACACTATCCGTCGGTATGGCTAAAACACACTATCACAACACTGCACCTACAGCACTCCAGAGCTGGAGCAAACTGACACTCGCAGAACGGAACGTAGCGACGCAATTCGGTTTGCACGCACGACCAGCGAAATGGTCGGAGTGAGACTGGTGGCGGTGCGGAAGGCTGCCGCGCGCGCGCACTCGCCCCACCGGCCACCGCGCCCCGCGCTCTCACCGGCCAAGCTTTTGCGTGCCCGGACTCCACCAGATAATAAAACTGCAAGGGTGATAAACGCCGAAGCCAAACCGGCTGGTCGCGGGTTGCCCGAGCTGCGAACGAGACACATTTTTTCAGAGGTTTAATATTTCAAATGGCTTTTGATACCGCTCTCTCTATATCTCTTTCACTCGAGCTTTACGAAACTTACGTTTAACAGCCTTTGAACTCGTAAACTTCCTAATGCTGCGGTAATTTGTATGGTATTTCAGGGGTGAATGACATTGGTACCAATCCAGAACAGGTCTACACGAAGTATTGCGTACAATGAATAAAATGTCCATGAGCAATTACTATCTTTGAAATTGAGGATAAAAGATGTTGTTGTTGCTACCGTGCACTTTAAATAGATATTACATACAATGAATAATATGTCCATGAGCAATTACTATCCTTGAAATTGAGGATAAAAGATGTTGTTGTTTCTACTGTGCACTTTAAATAGATATTACATACAATGAATAAAATGTCCATGAGCAATTACTATCCTTGACATTGAGGATAGAAAATGTTGTTGTTGCTACTGTGCACTATAAATAGATATTACATACAATGAATAAAATGTCCATGAGCAATTACTATCCTTCAAATTAAGGATAAAAAAAAAAGTTTTCGTTGTGTGCCCATTAGCGTCTTCAATGCGTTGTGACGTGATTGAGCATACAGTCCGGTAAAGCCACATCTACGCTTACTAAAATAGTGCCACATGAGTAAGAAGAAAAATAAGAATGTATAATTGGTATATTAAAAAGAAACGTGACTGACTGATCTGATGATGAACGTACAGCAAAAACCCCTGCACGGATTAGGTTACAATTTGAGATACGAAGGCATCCGTTAAAAAGGATTTTTGAATATTCAACCAATAAATGGGAAAAATAGAGGTCACGGAAGCAAAGCCATGAGCAATGAGCATCCTCTAGTATTATTAATGTTTACAGAAAAAAATATTTCTACATACAGCAAATTATCTAGAACGAATTCCATCATTATCTATCTTTTCATCGTCACCGCGGTAACTGATTTGTGTTTACTACTCGTAGTTAGATACTTGTACATAACAAATATCGTGTGTCCACGTCTACTAATGTGAGTTTCCGAAGTACTAGTCAATAAGCACATGAAACTCTTATATTAATACAGTCAACTTTATTTATATTTAACATTAGCGGACCGGGCAAATGTTTCTTTGTCGTCTAGGGATATAAAAGTACTCTGAGATCCACCGAACATACACAGAAAATTCAAAAATAAAGTTTAAAATAAAAGCGGTATGTCTCAATCTCAATATGCCAATCAATATGAAACAACCTTAAGCTACATAGGTACGTTTTTTCCTATCACAAATTACCTTCCAGTTCCCAAGGTCCATTGAAGGGCATAATGCAGCGAATGATGGCAGTACAATCCGATTAATACTTATACTGTCTCTATACACGGTAGCCGGGAAACAGTTTTCTGGAATTATCTGTTTAAAAGAGATTGTCATCCTTTATCATTCTTGGATTGGATTTAATCTAAATTATTATCGTAATTTTAGATTTTCCAATGTCATTAACAGAATCTATGTAGGAGTAGCTAGTTAATCGTTTTCTTCATTAAAAACAAATAATTTGTCATTCTTTTAATTGCTTGTTTACCATTTTTAAGATACACAATTTTTCCTGTTTGTCTAACATGGACTTCGAATACTCATACAAGTACACGATACACGATACACGGGCCAATTTAGGGCTTCCGCATACTGATAACGGGATGGCAAGGGATTTCAAGATGGTTTGGTTGGTGGTGGGCCATTGGTAAAAACTTGAAATCCTCTGCTATGCCGTGGGCCGTGGCCAGTATGCGGTATCTCTTAGTCTTCGACCGCGCCTGGTCACCACCCCGCTGGTAAAGTCGTCGTATCGTCAAGCGACTCAGTTCCAGTGCAGCAAACGTGAAGGGGCTATATTAACCCCTTCCAAGTTAGTACGAAACATCTTCTACATGATTCACTTACTACTATCGTATCAGGTGACATTTCACTCAAGTAATGAGTAAAAAAAGTTAGACAGTATAAAGAAGTAGAAGTTATTATAATAGTTAAAATTGTTGTAGAGTTAGAGATATACTTCTATAACAAAATTACCTCTTTATAACAAAGAAGCTAAGGTGAACAAGTACGAGTATTGTTGATAGAATATATTGGAAAAGGCATTAAAAATAACTTAAAAATCATTCGATCATTAGTTATCTACCAATCAGAAGCCTACTTGAGCATGGTGATAGCGCCGTTGATAAATAAATGATAACACAATAAATTAGATAGATACCTGTAGGTGGAAATATTCCCTAACGCGTCAAATATTTAAATAGTACTTATATGAGAATATTTAACTATTATTGCATTTCAATCCAGGCGTCTATAATTGTAAATACAAAATTCGAACGTGTAACTAATATCAATAATTATTATAGGGTGACCTAAATTCACACAAATGTGACATTACCCGCTCCGTTCCACGCGAGTTTCCCGTATCCCATACATTAGACTTCAACGCGCTCTCAATATTGAGATCAACTGAAAAAATGCAACAAATATTGCTGAAATAGCAGTTCTTTTCACTTTTTGGGGCATTTTATTTTAATACATTATAGTAGTGATAACATTTTACTGAAAATAATATAATAATTAAATCTGTTAAAATACCTGCTATAGCGAAATATACCTTAACGTACCTACCTAAGATGTGGTTGTCAGTTCTAATCTTAAAAAAAAAGAAATAAGTACCTACCTAAGCACATTTTACCATCGTTATGCAAGCGAACATCATACATGTTATAGTAATAATATAATATTATGACTCCGACCGTCACATACGATTTCAAACCGGTATATTTTGATCGCTAAATAATGGCACTGAACCCGATAAATGCCCGTGGACCGGTCTTTCCAGGATGTTTCATGTCTATGTGCGACAAGATGGCAGAAAATATATTTGTATCCCGTTACAGTCATGAGAAAATATTTCTTAATATTTATTATTACTAGATTCATCACGGTGAGTGGTTCATTCACTACCGACAGCGTTAAATCTGATACCTATCGTAAATTATAGCGCGATGGCGGATAAATAGCAGTAAATCATATCCTGCTACCAAAAACATGAATATTCCAATAAAAACCGAATAGTAATATGGTGCCTAATTTGATATGGAATCCATTTATTTTAATAAGAAGTTCACATAATGTCGAGGAAACGAGTACCTCGATTTTACGACCATCTCCCTTTACAGAGTCTTTATTTCGATTATTTTTTCATTATTCAAATAGACATTTTTTATACAATATTCAAATAGATACTTACACTTTTGAATCGTTTAAAATAGGTATTTGTATGAGATGTTGGTAATATAATGACAATATTTGTAGACCTATTTAAAGGTAATGAGGATTCTTATGTGCATTGCACTAAGAAGAAGAGCTCGCAACAGACTTAACCGAGTATTTCGTTTAAAGTTGAAGATTCTGATTGGACAGATTGGGGCTTTTCTGGACTGATGCTATGGTCTTGTGGGTAACTTTGGGCGCGGTCGAATACAACTCTACTGGCAAATACATACCGCCAAGCGTGTTTACGTTCCGGTGCGATGCTGCGTTGCAACCGTTTTTTAAGATAACCGTTTTTATTAATTAAAAACATCAAGTTGCTAATGTTCTATTTTTGTTACAGGTGAGATGGAACACTGATTTGCCGCCATGATATGGATAAACTGATATATTAGATTGTTAGAAGTGGACGATAAAATAAAAATTGGATATAAATCTATGATGTGCGATATCATTTGCTTCCTAATCGACTTGTTTGGCTGAAAATCTAGAGGCGGGAGTCTATTACTATCAAACTTCTTCCTAATTGGTATGGTGTTATCTTGTACTCTATTGGATGCTTTCACATAGTCAAAATTCATGATACAGATCTAACCAAAAACGATTTACTTACCATTAGGTCTGATGCGATAAAGTGTTCCTTGTAACTATCAAGTAGGTACGAATGCAGTCAAACTCTATGTAAAAGCATGAGCGCCAAGAACGCAGTTTGTGACCTGGGGTATAAGAAAATATTGCATGATAACATAACATATGATATTTCATAATAACGACTGTTCCCATTTGTTGTTCTCAAATGTTAGAACGTCGAAGTCATTTTCCGTGGCGGCACGAAGTACGGCGTTCGGCTTACGTAGCGGTGACCAGATAACGGTCCCCGTGGTACTGAGTACTGACACTCCGAGGGCTTACTCCTAGTACCTATGTACCTATCTATGCTCTTAAAATAGATCCGAAGTAAAGCCAGTATTTGTAGGTGACTTATCTCGACTACCATATACTTAGTTATTTGATATTTATCAATTCTTTTGCAACTCTCACACTATTTTACCAAATAACCAAGTAATACTGACTGGAAGCAGGCGTTATTTTGTGGAAATCCATAATTAGCAGGACAGATTAATTTTTTTGCTATAATCCGCTACTTGAAACGAGATTCTGTATGTATGCAGGAACACTGCCCACATGAAACACCATACACATGTCGGGACGAAACGTGCGTCGCAGAAAGTGTTGGAAAAATTTGTCCTGCTAAAGTAGTACTGATAAATAATGTTATATGGATTAAGCATTCAGTTCGATGCTGTGTACCAATCGTAAGATTATTTTTCTACTACTACTAGAAATACCACTAATATAGACAGGAATAGTTATGTTTTGTTTTTTCTTCGAATAACAAATTACTCTGGATCTGGGTAGAGAAAAACAAAACAGAGTATGACTATTCCACCGCTATTTCACGGCTGTTATTAGGTGGTTTGTATATAGATTGCTTATTGGTACGCTGTGGATTTCCACTTGAAATCCCCTTTCCTCTCCAGATTTTTTGTATCTGAAAAACGGTTATCCTTGGAGGGCAATGATTTTTATAAGCCCTAAATCAACTACAACTAAACTGCACATGCGCGACCAAACTAACTGGCTTTAAGATAATGAAAGTTTTTCTTTTTGCATCTTTGAATTTAAATTTGAATGAAGAGAATGGTTCAAACTATCAGGCTTGGATAAGTAGTTAGTAGGTAGTATGAAAAATGTATAGTTTGCACTAGCTAAGGCTTCGTGCAGGAACGGATGAAGTCGTCATTATCATGACCCGCGCCAGTGTCACGGTCGGCTTGCCATCGTAATCACGTCCCGCCATCGCACAAGGTTGGAGTCTCATATATAAGTTTTCACGTAACAGTAACTTTAAACTTGTAATATAACGCAAATCATGGTCACGTTCCTCACACGGAAGTTTCGTACGAACACATCGTGATTTTTAGTAGGTACACATAATAGCACCGCATAATAGCGAGCACAAATGTCACTGCACTTACTTGTACTTAGCTGTATACCTCACACATTAACATCTTATTACTGGTAACATTACGAACTATCTGACCCAAACGGCGTTGTCTTGCCTGTATGTGAATCTAAACCATCACGGGACCCAATTAAATTCAAACAAGTTTCAGCAAAATCGGTATTTTTCCAAAAATTCATGTTTTTCTATGGATTTATACACCTCGTGACTAATTTCTATCCAGAAGCTGTAGAGTTAGAATGAGAATCAGAATATTTTTATTTGAGCTCATGGATTTGATTGTTTGTTCGCTTGTTTGTCTGACAGTCTATTTATGTACTTGCTTATTTGTTTTACATGCTGCTCTTTCTGCTCTTTTAGGTCTACTATCCGGTTAAAAAAAAATATATTTCTCATTATTCAAGATTAACTATTTAATCCCCAAAAAATCTGAATATCTGTGCATGTTTGGTTCTCCCTCACGCCGAAGCTCCTGACCTGATTTGACTGAAATTTGAAATGGAGATAAAGTTTTGTATACCACAAAAACAATATTGCATCCTGGAAAACAAAACATAATTTCAAAGAGATGTGTGAAAAAAGAGGAGGCCGGAGGGTGCTAATATTAGTTACAAACCGCTATAGAACTGATCATGATTATAAAGTATGAACATTCCAGACAATATTATAACTTATCACGAACATAAATCAACACAAAAAATCACTTGGGAATGATCAAAAATACCATCATTGCTATTGTTAAAATTCGCTTCGCTCTTAACGTAGAGTAATAGCTGTAGGTACTAGGTAAATCGTTCACAAATTAAGCTTCCATATAAGAAGCGAGGATATTTCTCGACGATTTTTGGCACAGTGCGAGTGGGTGAGATTTCACCAGAGTTGCCACTTTCTCTGCGTTACGACATATGCAAGTTGTCATCGAACGTTACCTGCGTGCGTCGACGCAAGCTGCGACATTTAATTTTCCACCAATCAAATTTTCAAGGTACTCCTGTTTACTCAGAACGCCTTTAGCAACTGTAACCGGATTACGTGTCATGTTATTCACCGTTCGCTTCGAAAATGGCAGATTATGTGAATCACAATAAAATCTGTGGAGGCGTACAATAAAATAGGAAACCGGTATGGGCCTTTGACTTCAAGCGAGTAAAATTAAACTATGATTAAAAATTAGGAATAGCCGTTTATGATCACACCTACATTTTTACATTAATCACTTCATAATTAAAGCCAAAAGTCGTTAATTATTATTTTTTATGCATACATAACAACTATTTGGGCATTAAAATTTAAAACCCACTTTAATTTTTATTTTAAAACCAGCTTTACCTTGAACATGTGAGCATAAATGTATTATTTTGATGATATAATATTCTGAGTGTTTATCAGCACCCCACTCAAATATCTATTTGAAAAACTGTTAGGGCTTTTTGAGCCGCCGGTTTAAATTATTATTAGTGAATTATGAAGTAATTTTGTTGAGATTGACAGATGAGTAAGAGAAAATCTACCGTAAAAATAAAAATTTAATTGATATCCAAGCATAACAAAAACAAACATATTATCAGTTGATAAACGGAAGATTTTTATAATGATGTAGATACACATTTTAAACTTGTTGGTTTATTGATAAATACAATATTGCAATAAAATTTTATTCATATATGCTCGTACAATAAAAAACTCAAGCAAGAAACATAAGATCGATTCCACTACAATCTCACAACACAAAAACAAAATTTAGACAAAAGATCTTGCTAGCTAGTAATAAAAACAAAACTAAATTCAAATTCTACAGGATTCATACTTAATACATTTTACCCGGTTAGTATAGTATGGTTGAAACAATAATTGTTATAACTTTGCGCGTGTAAATAATACCATCAAGAAATAAAATGATTGTGCAATACTTGCTGGCCATCAAGAATATACAAGGGAGACCTAGTACCTATACCTGATTTGGCTTAAATCAGAGCAACGCTACAAAAGCTTTCCGTTAAAGGCTCTTAAATAAATAAACTATTTTTGGAAAAAATGAACTGCCTACAAGCTTTTATTTAGCTTGCAATGTATGAGTTTGTTTGGGTGGAATTGAGATCAATTGAGCTGACATTTTTTAGCTTGGATGACAGTGACTTCAGCCTAAATCCAACATGGTTGCAATGATTATTTGTGTGACGTCATACTGAATCCTACGTGGAACATCCAAGGTGGTTGGTTTGTTATTTTTAATGCCCTCCTACCATGTATATGTTTCAAATGAAAGAGTTTGTTGGGAAGAATACTGAAAAATTTAAGTATAAAAGCTTGTTTTTAAAAATAATTTTTTGAATGATCATCTAGTCATAATTTCTAAAGGTTCACATATCAACGACACTATTCGTCAAGGTCTAGACTTCAAAAGGCGCATACAAAATCGAAGATTGAGCCTGGACTACCTACGCAGTACGCACTAACGATCCTATTTCTTGGGATACACTAGCGTGACTAGCCTAAGGTAAAACATAGAATGTGTAAGCATTTTATGTGTACATCAGGAAACGTCTATGACGCTAAAATTATAAACAATGTGTATTTTATTACCAAAGATAACTGAAGGAAAAGTTTATTATCAGACACCACTTCGTTACGAGTTTTTTTTTGCTGAAATAAAATTTTCTTTTTTAACTTTTTTCACATCCCTCCCTAAATCTACATTACTGAAATTAACTGCATAAAACTTTTCACGCCTACAGCGTTTGAATTTTAGACTGCATATGTACCTGCTGTTATTTAGTTCCTTATTGCAATAATATTAAGATGTAAATATACAATGTAACTGGTATTGCGAAAAAATATAATCGATTGAGTAATAAGCATGTGGACGTGGGCAGAGTCCTCGACGACAGCGATTGTGACGCCTGCGTAGGAAGCGCCAGCCTGCCACGAATACCTGCTCACATATTATTAGGTAGAAAAAAATCGCCGCGTAGGCGACTCCAAGTCATGATCCGAAAGTTCCTTGAAGAATAATTGAAAGTTAATGTGGCCAGTAGGTACGTTCGATACTGTTACTTAACACAGATTATGTTAGAAATCTAGATTAGGTTTCAATTTCATGTAAGAAATTGATAACTCTAATTAGGATAATATTTTGTATTCTGTGGTATGTCCATAGACCATCCATAGTCATTACGTTTAATTTGACACATTGGTTTACGCTCTCTCTGGTTCTACCGCTCTGCGCATAATGTCCGCCCATCAGCCTTCAGCTTAAATTAAATTAATATAATAATGTATTAGCTCTAATATCACTGAAGTAAACCTAACAGTTTGATTCCACTTCCACTGTGTATTTATTTTTCCCCGTAACAAGAGGTTATGGGGCCCTCACTGAAGGAAATATAAGGTACACAAGTCACGACAACGTGGTTGAGCGGCGTGCCTTCGCAAAGCTTGTGGCGTCTGCCATGAACCCGTGTGGCGTGTGAGTACATTTCGCAACGTGAAATATGGCTTCAGGAGCGTTATCATCGAACCATCTGCATCATCACAATCTACCGTTCGAAAAATTAGAAGAGCCTATCGATACATCTAAGGATCTACGCGCACTAGCCCGCATTAGTTTGGCTGTGAAACAAGCTTGGTATCAACTAAGCGCAGTCTTTGAAGATAAAGGTTTCGGACGGCGTGTAGCATTGTTAAGACAGCTGCACCGTGCTAGTTATGCAGATTTTGATAGTATGAGTGCATACTTTGAGCATATAACGACTCTTGTTCAGCAGTTAAGTGATATTGGCCGAGCTATAGAAGATGCTGAAGTTGCGGAGATTGTCTTGAGTGGCCTTCCACAGGAGTATGATATCATCGTATCCAGTCTCGAAGCTGTAGCCTGCACAGGTACAATTTCAAGTGATTTAGTCCGTACTAGATTGTTACAAGAAGAAGAACGCAGAAGACGGACAGAAAGTAAGGAAGACATGACCCTGCCGTCTAAACACAAGACTATGAAAATATTTGTTTGTCACTTTTGTGCCCTGATAAAAAACGTGACTGCTTTAAGTTTAAGAAGCAGAGAACAGATAAAGCAACAGCATTGGCGGCTATATGTTATGGAGTCTTCGAGAGTAAGGATTGGATAGTGGATTCCGGCCCTCGACGTATATATCCAGTCTTACAGTGGTTTATCAAGATAACAGAATGTGATAAGACTGTAGTTGCTAATGGTAGTACCCTAAGGTGTCTAGGTAATGGTGATGTGATGATTCCTATGAAAAATAACAAGTCTCAATTAGTAACAGATGTTCTATATGTACCTGGCCTCTCGACTAATTTAATTAGTGTTTCTAAATTATGTGAGAAGGCTTTATCTGTGAAGTTTAGTAATAATAAATGTTATGTTTTCAATGGGGAATCTCTTCTTGTGTCTGCCACTAGACGGGGGGGTATTTATATTTTGGACAATGTTTTACAGGATAATTCTTTGACTGTAAATGCTGTGCCAAAGCCACAAAGTTCGCTTGACACAGAGGAAAAAGCCAAGGATACACCAGACTTATGCCTGTGGCATAAGCGGCTTGGACATCTGAGTCTCCGTGGGGTAAGTAAACTCCATAAACTTGCTGTTGGTGTTAATGTTAACTCGTCTCAGCACGATATTACGCCTAACCAGTGTGTGTCGTGCGTTGAGGGGAAGCAAGCAGTGCAAAAGTTTCCTAGGGGTTTAGCAAAACGTTCCAAGCAGTTGCTGGAGCTCGTACATTCTGATGTATGTGGTTCAATGCCGGTAAGTAGTCTGGGTGGATCTAGATATCTGGTAACGTTTACCGATGATTATTCTAGAAAGACATATGGCTATTTAATGAGATTTAAATCTGATGTTTTGTCCAAATTTAAGATTTTTAAAGCAACTGTTGAGAAGCAAACTGGTTATTTTATTAAACGTCTGCGTACTGATAGGGGTGGAGAATATTGCAATGCTGAGTTCTCCAATTTTTTAAAGAATGAGGGTATAGTTCATGAGACTACAGCTCCTTATAGCCCTTCACAAAATGGCGTAGCTGAAAGACTAAACCGAACACTTTTTGAGAATGCTCGCTGTATGCTTCGTGAAGCTAATCTTCCTAAAGAATACTGGGGAGAGGCTATTCCTACTGCTATATATCTTAAGAATCGAAGTCCTACTGCAGCTATTCCCAATACAACTCCTGAAGAAGTATGGTCAGGTAAAAAAGTTAACATAAGCCATTTACGTGTGTTTGGTTGCCGTGCTATGACACTCATTCCAAAGGTAAAGAGAGATAAACTTGATTCAAAATCTAGAAGTTGTATCTTTGTTGGTTATTGTGAACATACAAAAGGCTATAGATTGATAGATCCCTCAAACCCTAGGCAGATTATTATTTCTAGAAATGTTGTACTTTTTGAAAACCAGTTTATAAACCACTGTGATAGAAATGGTAGTTCAGAGAGCAATCGTATTTTTATTTATAATGATGTAGGTATGCAAAGCAACCGAATCAGTAACAATAATGTGAATTTGAATATGCAAAGCATTGATTCAATTGAAAATAATAATATTAATATGGATATGCAAAGCATTGATCCTATTAAAATGAATAATAATTCTGATAATATTAGTAAAATGGATATGCAAAGCAACCAATTATGTGATAGTAGTATACAGAATATTGATACAGATATGCAGAGCAAGAATGAGCATCATATTAATGATATTAGTAATGGCAGCAATGATACTGGCCTTACTAGTAATGAGAAAACTAATAATTCTAGTCAAAATGTTGATGATGATGTGTTTTCTTCTCCAATTTCAGGCGAGCCCTCCTTCCAAAGTGCTGAGGGGACTGCAACTAGTGAAACTAGTGATGGAGAAAGTAACGAGTCAGACTTGACTGTAAGTAACGAAACAGTCGTTCGAGGGGAAGATGTAGTGCTAGAGGCTCCTAGTGCTAGCTGCGAGCGACCTGTTCGTTCTACTCGTTGTCGAAAACCGGTAAGGTATCAAGACTATCAGTTATCTGATTTATCTGATTCATCAGATTTGTCATTTTTAGTAAGCGGTTTTGTCTATGACGAACCTCAATCTTATAATGAGGCAATGGCAAGTCCTAGCAAGGATTGTTGGCTCACCGCTATGCAAGAAGAGTATAATTCTCTGATTAAAAATAATGTATGGCAATTAGTGGATAGACCAAAAACTGGCAACATAGTTAGTTGTAAATGGGTTTTTAAACTTAAATCTGATGAGTCTGGTAACTGTACAAGATATAAAGCTCGTCTTGTGGCAAGAGGATTTAGTCAAAAGCCTGGTGTAGACTACACAGATACTTTCTCACCGGTAGTAAGACATACTAGTCTAAGAATTTTGTTTTGCATTGCAAATGAATTAAATATGGACATAGAACATCTGGACATAAATACAGCTTTTTTACATAGTAAACTTGATGAATATATTTATATGGAACAGCCTGTAGGTTTTATAACTGACAAGAACAAAGTATGTTTGTTAAAGAAAAGTTTGTATGGTCTTAAACAAGCAAGTAGGCTGTGGAATAATACTGTAAATGTTTTATTGACTAACAATGGTTATATACAAAATAAATGTGAACCATGTGTTTATATGAAAAGAAATGACAAGCAACTAACAATTTTAGCATTGTATGTGGATGATTTTTATATCTTTACCAATAGTTCTAAGGAAAAGGACATATTGTATAAGTTATTAGAATCTGAATTTAGTTGCAAACACTTAGGTTGTGTTAAGAACTGTTTAGGTATTAAGATACATAGAGACAGAGCTAATGGAATTATTATGTTTGACCAATCAGACTATATTGTAAAGTTGTTAGAACGTTTTGGTATGACTAATTGTAAAAGTGTCTCGACACCAATGATTGCTAGTAAGCTAGAGAAAGGATCATGTGATAATATTTTAGATGACACTGTTTATCCATATAGAGAGCTGATTGGATGTCTAATGTATTTGTCAGTATGTTCTAGGCCTGACATCACTTATGCTGTTAATTGTTTAAGCCAGTTCAATACAGCATTCACACGAGATCATTGGATCGCTGCAAAAAGAATATTAAGGTATTTGAGTGGTACCATGCATAAAAAATTGGTGTTTGTTAAATCTGGTACCCTTGATATGTCAGTGTTTGCTGATGCTGACTGGGCCAATGATGTCGTGGATAGGCGGTCTTATAGTGGTTTTGTTGTAAAGGTTGGCGGCTCCACTGTGTGTTGGGAGTCGCGCAAACAGCGATGTGTTGCGCTTTCAAGTACTGAAGCTGAGTACTTAGCCCTAAGTGATGCATGCAAAGAAGTATGTTTTATTAGGAATTTTTTGTATGAAATTTTTAATAAACATTATGATTGTAGTATCTTTAGTGACAATCAAAGCGCATTAAAATTGCTTGAAACTAGGGAATATTGCCACAAAAAGACCAAGCATATTGATCTTCGTTATCATTCTGTAAAAGATCTTGTAAGGAATAAGCATGTGAGTGTTAGCTATTTACCATCTGAGAATATGTTGGCTGACTTGTTTACAAAGCCCTTATCTAGTGTTAAGTATTTGGGGTTTGTTAATGATTTGGGTATGAAAAATGTTGAGTAGTAGGCATTTTTCTGTATAAATGATTATTTATGTAAGTCAGCCCTGTAGATCATAAGTTTGGATGGTTTTGTGGTGTATAAATTAGTTAGCACATTGTATGGTCATGCTAGACATGAGATAAACGATGTGGAGTTTTTTTTTTCTTGTCCTAATTAACCTGAGATGTTAATTAATTAATATTTAGTGTCACTCTGCATTGTAAGATGGTTTTTCTCATGTTACGCATGAGGGGAAGTGTTAGAAATCTAGATTAGGTTTCAATTTCATGTAAGAAATTGATAACTCTAATTAGGATAATATTTTGTATTCTGTGGTATGTCCATAGACCATCCATAGTCATTACGTTTAATTTGACACATTGGTTTACGCTCTCTCTGGTTCTACCGCTCTGCGCATAATGTCCGCCCATCAGCCTTCAGCTTAAATTAAATTAATATAATAATGTATTAGCTCTAATATCACTGAAGTAAACCTAACAGTTTGATTCCACTTCCACTGTGTATTTATTTTTCCCCGTAACAAGAGATTACGACTTGCGCTACTGACTAATCCTATAAAAACTTTATTTAAATTCAATCCGTACTTCTTATACTTACTTGTTTAAGCATCGAAATCACATATGTAGTCTTTACTAAGTGGTGAAGGAACATTTCCACATCAACTTAAATAACGGCAAAGTATTTTAAGTATACCGCTACTTATATAACATACGTCATAGCGTAGGACAGTACTTAGCGCATGCCAATGACATCATGACGACCACTTACTGTTACCTAGGCTGGGAAACGTGATCTGAATATAAAAACTACTGCACGACCTCACGAAATCTGTCTTGACACATAAAACTTATAAAATATCACAAACTTGTTACAAAATGAAAAATAATTGCTACTTAATTACATTGGTACCTACTGTATGTAACGACTAAACGAAACCACAGAGCAAAGAAAATTTTGAACATTGTTAATAATAACCTTCTTTGTATTTCACATACATAGCATACTCGGGCTTAAAAGGCGAATGGAAATTAAGCTGCAAAGGGTTTTTTGTTTCTCCTGCATAATTATTGAGTCGAAACAAAGAAATCGCGCAGGGCTTCTCGACGTGGCCCCCTGAATAATTGTAAGGGGACGATATACATCTCTACAACTGAGTCGTAGCAGACTCATTGCCATACCTTCGACTTTGTTTCTTTTGCCGCTAACTTTGTATGCGTTTATTCGCTTGCAATAGCGAGGTTTGGACGTAAAGCGAACGGTGACACAGCGCTAAAAATAGAGCTGGGGCTCAGGGCCAGGCAGCGATGCGGCCGAGCGCCAAACGCCGACGCCGCCGCCGGACCTGTCCCGGCCACCCCTCCCTCGCGGATCCCCCATCTTCCCGGAGCGCCATCTTGTTATGCCGCGGACCGGAGCGGGCGACTACTTCAGTCTAGGTGGCAAGGACATCATGGTCTACTTGGAAATTCCTTTGAAGGCTGATGTTTCGAGTTGATTAAACTTTAGATCTACTTAGGGCTTTAGGATTACTTGTTATAAAGGATGTTGTACTCATGCTATTATGAAAACTTTCACCGCTTGTTCCCAAAGTCTTGTAATAATTGCATAATAATAAAAAAGATGGACCGGTTGTGAGAATCGTGTATGGGCGTGTTAAACTTTTGCATTTTTTGCCAGTGCCCTTGGATCCAGATTGCAAAGGTGTTTTAATGTTGATAAAATTAACGATAAAACTTTTAACCGACTTTCGAAAATCGGGGTAAGGATTGTTTGTGAATTACTTCTGGACTTTAAGTACGTCGTGCGTAAATATAGTATTTTTTTAATTTGTGCTCTTACATATTTATTATGTAATATTATCATGGGGTTGGTATACTCGTAGGTAGCATTTACCTATGCTCCGCCGCGTAGAATTCGACTTTTGACGATTTCATCTGCCCACCTCATCTCTCTTATTAAATTTACATCCTGATATCACTTCATTACTCTACCATAAATAACTTTGAAGGAATTCTGTATCATCACTTTATATAAATTGTTTTTGTGTGTGTGAATGTACCTATGTGTGTATGCTTATGACTCCTTTACGCTAAAACTTCTGCAATTTTTAGACATTTTTTTAAATGGAAATTGATTACACCCTGGATTAACACGTAGGCTACCTTCTCTACCAAACAATCAATGGTTCCCACGGGATTTGTGAGAAGCCGAAATTCGCGTAGGCGGAGCCGCGGGCAACAGTGAACAGCTAATATTAAGTATAAAGGTATCCACGATATAAGTACCTATATACCTATAGCTCTTCATGACTTTTATAGCCACACCACGTAAGGTCCATAATAATCAGCTTCAATTTAAATTCTTTATTTCTTTTTAAGAACGAAATTACTTTCCTTCTTGGAAGTTCGCTGCAGTAAAACTGGATTATTATATTTAGGTGCTGTTTGGGCTTGATTTATGAACATTCTTGAATTTTACCAAAGATCTGAAGTTTATGTTAGGCTCATATACGTATAACCATAATTGTTTTTATTGTTGAGTTAAGATGGATTTCGGCGTTTAGGAATCTATAGCCAAATGGTAAGAGTACCTAGGAGTGGGGCTCGCGCATAAGTTTATTTTACCTTAAAACTATAAATGCTCTATTATTTGTTGACATAGAGCCCTTAGCTACAAATACCTCTTCTGCAAAAATTTGTTCTGCCTAGAAACTTTATGACATATGCAACTACAAAACAACTTTCAGATTTTTTCCTTTAATTGTGGTTTACCTACTTGTGCTAAATGTCCTTATTTCATGCCAAACATAAATTAAAAAAAATGTTTAATTTTTCTCACAATGGTTGAACTTACAGGCAAGAAATGTCAGAGTCTACCGCCAAGTTTGGAAAGCTGTTTTGCACAGATTTTTTTAGTGCAACTGGAAGTAGGTACTTCACAGGTTTTAAGTAACTTTCTATTGAATTTGTACAGAGGCTTCAATTTTTGTTACCTGCGGGAGATCATAGACCTCAATATTTTCAGGATCAATTTCGACTTCATATAGTTCTATATTCGTTCCTGGGGAAAGGGCCAAAAGTAGAAAACTGGGACAACAATGTGGTCCTTTAATAAATGGTTCTTTTTTCGCATTTCAGCTACAGAACATGTCAAATTTCAAAGAATTCTTACATATGCCCATAATGTTTAACCAATCACAAAGGACACGGCCTCAGACAGCGCAGGAAGGTGATGTCACTGATTCAACTGGTTTCGTTTATTATTCGACTGGTGTTTAACTGAGAACCGAGAACACATTAGGCTGTTATTTCAATATTTGGACATATCCAATCACTTAAATGTGATATATAAGCACACGAAGATATATAGGTATTTAATAGCTTTGTAATTACCCTGTACAGCCATACCTACTTCTTTTTGTTCTCTTTAAAATACTTTATTCTCCGTTTACCAATGTTTTCTCATATTTCGGTTTCCTTCTATTTTTTGCTCCTCTAAGATTATGATTTATGTCGGTGTCAGGGAATTCACAAAAATACACTTGCAGACATTATTATATTAAACTATTAAATTTAATGTTATAATTATAATAATACAATTTGGCGGGCAGACCGTTACAGTCGACCTTAAGGCGAAATCTACGAGTCTGCCCGTGAAATTCTAAACTTTCGTGGTTTTTAACAATTTGTACGCTAATTAGACATAATAAGCTTATAGCAGTCAAATTGCGGAAATGCCAGTATCATCTTCACATATCTTTGCTTTAAAGGGTGTCCAGTTACTAAAATTAGTCCGAGATTTGCGAGTTACTCACTTCAACCCCGATGCTCAGACTAATTTCTTGTGCCTACTATGCGCTTAAAAATTGCGAAAAACCACAAAAAATTTCGCGGGCAAACCCGTAATTTTGGGAGGAAATCTGCATGCCTTAAAGTTCTCCATAATGTTCTCAAAAGAGTAAAGTAAATTGTATAATATTCCAGTGTGGTCGATTTTTCTCCACTGCAGGAATAGGTAGATGATAAAAGGCGTCGAGCCAAAGATGATCAATATTAAGCCTATATAAAAACACATTTTGATGATAAATTTCTCTATGGTATCTAAATAATTGATCTGTACGCTCGTCGTGCGAGTTGATTTCTTATTGTAAGTATTTAATTCCGCCGCGCAGACAGGCTTGAAGAGCCAGTATTGTGTTAAACAAAGTTGCATTCCTGAGATCAATTCCAATGTACATTCAGTTCATTAGTTAGCCTGAAGCTAATCTTCGTGTATCTTGTCTTTCTGTGTTATCTTCTAAAGGCTATTATTTTACTTTATAGACACTGTATTCATACTACATATTAATATTAATAACTAAATGTAGGTAAATAAAGATGTACCTTTGATTATTCTTTCAACCAATTTTAGATCTTGCCAAAATTCGGCACGATGGTATCTAATCATAGAATATTTTTTTATTTCTGGAAAATGAGGATACATTACTGACAATAACTATTTTTTTTAATGACAGGAAATGCACACGGAAGCCGAAGAAAGGTGTTCGTCCTTCAGCAACCGGTGCGTCTTCTGCGAGAGGGATGTGCCGCCGTATTTATCCCTCTCGACGGGCGTTCCCGCCCACTTCGGTAATTTTTTACGAGGTTGTCCTTCTCGGCTTATAATAACTATTGCAAACATATACCTATTCCCAATGGGCGAAGTTGTAGGCGTAAAAATTTAACACCTACAAGACACACAAAATAACTTTAAAGTGTAAAAAAATTGACCAACTATTTCGATTAATACTTCGTCCATCTGCCAGCTATGGAGAAGAATGCACGATTAAATTAAAGAACTTAATAAAATTATCATCTGCTAAGACTATGTGAAAAAACACAAATATATAGCAAGCGACATTAGTAGGCTTTAAAGGAATAAGATTAATTCCTAATGTTGATTAAAAATTAAAAGAAGCTAAAGATAAAAAATATGAATGCTTGTAGAAAAGTGTTCTTTCGTTTAGGTAAGCTTAGATGGTTGAGTGCTGACTGTAGTTGGCTTGGAAAGTTGCTCGTTGACATCTATAGGTACTTACAGGACGTAGAGTAGTTTACGTGTGCATAGTGTATACTGTTCCAGTGGAGATGGATTCCCTCAAAGATCATAATAGACAGTCTTAAATCTATGGATTGGGACGGATTCATACTAGACTCCTTTATTCGTTTTGTTATAAGATTTCGTAGTGTATAAAGGTACATCAAATAAAGGTCGATGCCTACGGAACAAAATAACATGTTTATGATATATTCGTTGCGGAAACGTGTATTTTGTTTTGGCGCACAGCTATTATTTTATCTGTATGCTAAAAGCGATGTCATTTAGATGGCATAAATTAAATGTATTATTATGTGATAGTATAATATGCTACTAATTTATTTAATTTGTAGAATTTTGACTTACGGATTTTGTTCCTAATGTCGTAACGCTGAAAACAGAATTTCATCATTTTCATTTATACCACGGATGTCATTTTCTTACAGTTTTCTAAAGCGATTGCAGCAATAGAATCTATTAGTCATTTCGCCTTTTGTGATGTTTGTAAGTTTATTACTAAGGCTGGGTTGCTTGACTTGACTTTAATCGAAAAGTTATAGTTAAGTGTGGCGACCTGACTCTTATGTGTTTCGAAATAAGGATCAGACCGCCATATTTAACTATAACGTTTCGGTTAAAGTCAAGTCAAGCAACCGAACCTTAGCGTATACCTGTGAAACACTTTTAACAGGGATCATTCTAATTTGCAGTCCATTTAATTTTGAGGCGCCTACAGAGGAGAAATAATACAACTTATCAAATTATTAATAATCTGAGGTCTGCGACGGAGTGACATCATCGAAAAGACCTCGACTGATGATACAAGGTGACGTGATTCAATATTAGAACTGGCATATTACATTGCAAATTAAAATTTATTGAAAAGATTCATATAATAATGACATCTAATAAAGAAAAACCCAGACTGATTTTTTTTTAATGTGAATAGTATAAAATTCTTGTAGGTATGTCTACTTGGATTTTTCATTTCCGAAGGCGTAAATGAAAACGCGAAGTTTGGCGTTGGTATGTAAATTTTTTCATGTTGCCAGTAAGTAGTTCAGTATTATAGAGCCCTTTTATTGAACACAACTTTATTATATTTTTCTATAAATTTATTGGAAGGTATATAAGGCTGTTTTTCCACAGCAGCCGGCATTTAGACGTCACCAAAAGCGATCAGACGGCGCCAAAACGGCCGTGTATGTGCTGTGCTACGGTGGAACTAAGGCCTTAAGTTTTAAAGAAATAATACAAAATCTTGACATTCTTGTTTATATTTATTCAAAGCCTCAAACTTTACATAATTAAACTATTCTCGTTCCAAGTAACATTCCAAAGGATAAAGTATATACTTAACTATAATCGCCACAGAGATATTGAATGGAAGCAGGCGTTATTTTGCTGAAATCCATAAAATTGGTAGGAAAGAAGAATTTGTTTTGCTATAATCCGCTTCTTGAAAAGATTCTGTATGGTACAATATGCAGGAACACTGCCCACATGAAACACCACACGCAATTTTCCAACACTTTCTTCGACGCACGTTTCGTCCTGACACCGGGACATCCTCAGGAGACGTTGATTTTACACTGCATGTGGTTTAATTGTGTGTGGTGTTCCTGCATGTTGTACCATACAGAATCTTTTTAAGAAGCGGATTGTAGCAAAACAAATTAATCTTTTCTACGCCACACAGATGTTAATAGTTAGTTATCTTTCTTTATAGGTACTATCCCACATTCCCTTACTACTTACGCACTAAGAATGAAGAAATTTTACAAAAATCAAACGATTAGGTGCCTCTCGCAGAGACACCGAATGACCCAACCTGCTTCATAAATTCACTTCATGTCCAAAGTATTTTTTGAAAAAGCGGACGTAGAAACCAAAAACTGTATTTGAAATTTTCGTCTGTTTTGTCTCGAGAATAAAATGTTTTATTCATAATATTATGCGACGCCAGCGAAATCGAAGATGTACTTGCTGCCTGCAGATTTTATGTACGAGTTCAAATATATAACTATTCAGAATATATGTTTAAGTATCTAATAAATAAATAAATCAGGACATTACACACATCGCAATCCAGACCCATAGTAAGTGATAGCTTGTGTTATGGGTTTTAGATAACTGATATACATATAGGTAATATAATATTTAATATACATAAATACAATTTTCCAGCTGAGGGAATCAATCCCACGACCTCCGACACAGACGTAGGATCGTTACCGCTATATAGTCGGTCGGTCGCAAAATGTTATAGTACTCTGTACTATACGATATTGTTAAATTTTTTATCTCGAATTTGCGTACGCAGTTGCTAAGCTCATCATCTCGGAGTACCTGTCTAACAATATGATATCATCAAAATCAAATCTATTGTATTTTTTATTATAATTTAACGAAGCTAATCATCTCGACTTATAAATAAAGGACCTTGGTCGATGAACCTGAATACAATGGGATCAGTAGACTATTTTCACCTTATAATATTTATATTGTAAAGTGATAACGTGAGGTGGGTATTATTTAGTTTTTGCGGTTGGTTTGCTTAACCATTTAGCGTGTGTGATGTACCTACAGACTGTTGTTTAGACAGAGCTAAGGTGTGGGCTTGGAACGAGCGACCCCGTGCTATATCCGTTGGTCGATCTGTTGAAACCGTGTCGCGGAGTTTGCGTAACATTTCTTTGGACGAACTGGTACCATTAACAAGTGTAACTGCTTTTATACACTACGCATTGGAACGTACGACGGAAAGTCTGAACAAACATTAAAAATGTATGCTTCTTCTTCATTAGTGAACTGGTTCTAGCAAGGATTTTTATAAACCGGTTCTATAGGTGTCAGGCGTAGGCCTTAAAGGTGTTAAGTATAATTTTAAAATAGGCTAAAATACCAATTCAACTTAAAAACCGGATAATAAAGTGGATATGTTTTATTCTAGAGAAAAGAACTGACTCCTATCGAAATCTCAAAAACTTCTGAATCTGTGAAACTTATGATTTAAGACTGTGAAACTTAGTTTTAAATAAAGCGGTTATTTTTAGTCCGTAGACACTCACTACATTTTTTTTAAAGTGCTACTATGGAACAATGTTTGAAACTTTTCATTCTTTATAAGATCGCTTGACATGTAACTTGGTTTAACTTTGAATACCTTATTCTTCAGTTAAGCTAGAAAAATGTGTATGTGTATAATATAGATAACATTTTGTGTCTGTCCTTTCATCTGTCACCGGTTTTCCTTGATGACTAGACAACGTACAAACTTAGTCTGTTTTTTTACTCTATACAAGTTAGTACTTGACTGCGATCTCACCAGATGGTAAGTGATGATGCAGCCTAAGATGTTATCGTACTAACTTGGAAGGGTAAGTAAATTTACCCCAACAGTTTCTACAAGCATCGCACCGGAACGCTAAATCGCTTGGCGTTGCGTCTTTGCTAGTAGGGTGGTAACTAGCCACGGCCAAAGCCTCCCACCAGACCAGACCTGAGCCAATTTAGAAATTATAAAATTCCAAAGTGGCCCGGGGCCGGAACCGAAACCACGACCTCCCACTCGAATCCGAGCGCGCCGCCACTGCGCCACGGAGGTCGTCTATTGACAACTATAGCAAAAGGGGTTGTTGCCATGCACGGGGCTTTCCACTGATACCGGGGTGAATGTGAATATGGATTAGGAGGTTGAATTGATTCATATCGATCTCTAAAACTACTATAAAAACTGAAAGTCTACGAAACTGATATTTTGGCAGAGTCAAATTCAGCTACCTACATATTAAAGAAATCCATTATAAGAATCGTAAAATAAATAAAACACTTGGATCGTAAAATAGAAGAAGATTTCAAGGTTGTCTCAAAGACCAAACCGAATAACATTACCTAAACAAAATAAAGGTCACATAAAATTAGAACCCGCACGACTTCACGGAAAACAAGTAGGCTGAATTTTCCTTTATACATATCGATTGTAATATAAATAAAATAGTACGGGTTTACTATTAGCTTAGTATTTTTTCCGAAGATGGCCGCGTCTTGCGAAAACTTTTACATTTTCCTAAAAAGAAATATTTAACAAAAATATTGTCTTGAAAATCATTGGAAATATACCTAAGTGCTATATACCGTTCTAAAGGGATGCGCTTACACACATTTGGTAATTCATTTTATTTACCTAAATAAAATAAAATTTTCCCGCTTCTCCTCTCCACTCCATCGCTTTCGGCCTTTCAAATTCTCGCGATTTCTCCGTGCTAAAAATTTCCCTATAAATGTTAATAAATAGGCGCATAATCTATTTGGGTCTGTATTTGTGTAAGTAACAATCATCCAAACTCAAAACCTAAAAATATTATTAGATTTAGTCTACGAATGTATTATAAAAAAAATATAGTCTGTTAGGAAATAAAGATACCTCCTAATTTGACCTTCAGGTACATCCTTAATTAAAAACTAGGAACTGTCTTGTAAAGTATAATAATAATTTTCAACATAACGACTGCATAGTCCATACACGATAATATTGTCAATTATTTTATTATTTCTTTATTAGCATACCGTATTAGACTAGTATTGTTGTGATTACGTAGGTACGGGTACAAGTATATGTAGGTACAGGTAAAACCAAGCTTCAAGCTCATTACCATGCGGAAGGATTGACGTCTGTTGTTATGGCTACATTGTGCAATGAAAATCAGAATGAAGATGCCTCTGACACACCTGACACTAACTGCACTTGAATAAGTAATTAACGCATTGTTTAGTTACTGACTATAAATGGCAATGATTTTCGCAATTCGCAGTTCTACCTATTTTTGTTGCTAAATATATGTTCCTCTGGTCAATAGAGAACACGAGGTGTCTAACAAAAGACTCTTTGCAGTGATTATCGAGGAGTATAACAAATCTATCAGATTGTGGACACTTTGCGTCCGTATGTATAAATATAGACCTAATAATGTAATCATTAAATTATTACATTACGTCTATACTTACATTTGTTTTATAACGGAAAATGGAATCAAAACAGCTACCTACCGTACCAATTACATACCATTGCCAGTAACTTAATCTGCGCTTGGATTCGAAATCAAAAATCATGTCGATCGTCGATTTTTAATTGCATGAAGGGGTAGTCCAACAGGATCCTCTAGAATCTAGATGATCCTTTGGATAAAAGGAAGGACAAGAAAACGCGCCTATTTTTAGTTTTTTCGGACCTCATTTATTTTGGAAGGGGATGTGTAATAATATATCTTTAATGCAATTGCATTCGAGTTGGAATCTATTAGGAGCTTTATACCCATTAGTGTAAGTAAGTGTTGCTATTAAGACTACTTTTGGTGTTGGTGCTGATTTAATTTATGACATCAGCGGCCTTCATTAAAATCGTGAAAAAACCCACGAAGCAGCCGCTCATCCTGCGGCCTGCGGTAGATAAGTCATCGATCACTATTTGTGTTGGTAGAAAAATGGTAGAAATGACGACACGTGAACATGCATTAGATCATTACCTTAAGCCGGGTATCCTCCGATGTTATAAAATATCTCAAGATATAATTGTTACCTGCAATAGTAATTTAGTACTATAGTCACCGGAATGAGTAGGTACTGGTACTGGCTGGTAACAATTATATCTCAAGATATAATTGTTACCAGCAATACTAATTTAGTACTATAGTCACCGGAATGAGTACCACCGCAGTGACAGATATTCTGTCCTAAAGCAGCCATTGCGAACCTACTTACACCTACTGTGTTGCGGATGGCACATTTAGCATACATACAAGTAAGAACTGATGTTTCAAGATCAAGAGCGAAAACGCACTGCTTCCGACATGGGCATGGCGTATCACTTATTATTAGCGTGTTGCCGGTCTCATGTTTTTTCATACTTATTCCCAGTGCTTGGATAACAAGTAATTACGTACACTTCCACCGCATTACGCAGTGCTGCTCCGCGACAGAGGGACAGTATTATCATGCAGCACGCAAACGCCGACCGGACAGCCTCGACATTGTTCCGTTGAGTGAACAAGAATAATAATCGAGATGAACATCCGTCTGCTTCTTAGCTATATTCATACATCCAACCCGTCTATTTGATTATAAAAACTATAATAATTAGGTAGGTAAGTAAAAAACAGAAGTACATCAATCGCATGGATAATTTTAAGTGTATATGTATGAGTTACCCGTATAATCTATTCTGTCTTGTTTATTTTTGCTTCTACGCTAGAACTGGTTTGGAAAATAATAATTGTTATTAAAACTCGTACTTGTATAAATTAAATTGAAGTAATATTATGATTACTTATGTGTATTTACCTACTTGTTAGTATGTTTCAGTCAAATCTTCGTAGAGAAACCAAATTGGAACAACTTCTCCTAAAATAAAAAGTTCCCTATTCAGTTGCCGAGTCAGCTTTAGTTGATGTTTTGATGTCAATCTTTTTATTGCGTTTTATATGTATAGGTACAGAAATCGAATCCACAGGAATAGAAACCTTTATAATCCAGCTCGGAAAGGTCAAATACAATGATGACATAATTGCTGCATAAAACAACATTATTTTCCTATTTTTATTACTAAGTAGGTATAAAGTAATAGACATATTTCTGCACATGACGCCATATTAGTAATATCACGCAGGTATTTCCATAGAAACTGTTGGTCAAATAGCTCGGGACCACGATTCAAGCATTTGCGAGTAATATGCAGTAGGTAGTGTGCAGATGGGATGACATCACTCTGTCACAGAACATCACGGCCGCACAAGCTAAATCCGCTTCTAACAAAATTACACACGTTTTAAGACCATCTATTTAACTTAAATATCAATAACTTACAAAGTATTCAAATGCATGCCATTATTTTGAACACCGGTGCCTTCGGTGAACCGCGTTGAAACATTAGATTACCTACCTTAAAATGGCGCCTACCTAGTTCACAGCAAAATGCGGTCAAACAATAAAGTACCTATCTCGTAACACGCATATCTACTTTTAATACTGATAACAATTGTTTTAGTTCAGTCGTTCTGAAAGCGTTAGATACGGGTACGTAACATAATATATACCTACTAAACTTTGTTGATTTTTCCAATGGAGTTGGTAAAGAAACCGTCATGTCAAGCTTTTGACCGATGACGAATAAAATATTTTTTTGCTTCACATAACTACTTTGTATGTTATGTATAAACATATATTAATTTTACCTTATATGGATCGATAGGAATGCAACGACGATAACGTTACTTTTACATTTACGGCTTAGTCATAACCAATATGACGTAACGTAATTAATAATTAATTTATTATGATGGCGGTTTTAACAAATATACAAACAAGTAAACAGCCTTCATATTATACACTTCATATAATATAACTGTAATAACGGGTGGTAAAAAAAATATCTTAAGAACTCAGAACTTAATTAACTTGGAACTAGATTATTAATTGCAGCATTGAATTCGATAGTATCAGATAATGGTAGACCGGTACGCCTGCTAAAGAAGATTACGAGTAGATATTCGTACCTACTCAGTAGTCAGTGCCTCTAATCATTATTGGTATCAACAGGATATACTTTAACGTAGCTCTAATAATAAACCCTGAACGATCAGCATAATATCATCATCATGATATTATGCATCATGGTCGTCGTTCCAGCTAAAGGATAATATTATATAATTTCTACTAACTGACCTGGCAAACGCTGTTTCGCCATTTGGGATATAAAAAATAGCTTACGACCTACTCTCAGACCTCCAGAACATACACAGAAAAATTCAGACATAGCCTAGTAGTTCAAAACTTCTGCCTCCTACTTCGGAGTCATGGGCTCTAAACCCAGGCATGCACTGACATCTGACTGAATGACATACATCTGACTTTTTGGAGTTCTGTGCTCTTGACGCAATTACTCGCTCGATGAAGGAACATATCGCGCCGAAACCTGTAAGCACATATGAGAACATCTGAGAATTCCTTATGTTCACAAATATGTGTACAGTGGGAAGAGGAAGACTGTCAATCTGCACTTGGCCAGCATGGTTAGCTATGAACAAACCTTACGGTATCTCCCCCTCTCTGTATCTTACATTTATGTAGATACTCGTATGTACTGGCATTGTTTTTATAGAAGACTTTTAAAAACAAACACCAAAGATGTAAGATATAACTTTAATAACACATTTTTGGGAATATGAATTAACATTGCACACAGAAAAGAGGATGGGATATTTTCATTTCTGGTGAATTAACAGAACTTCAATAAAAATCATATATTAGCCTTCCTATACCTATTTACGTTAAGTCGGTAAAAAATTTTAATTACAGGAAAATTATATCATAAATTAAAATAATGTGGCAAAACTGTGTGTATTGCTTCGTTACAATGTAGTGTGCCTACCTACTCATACAGAATTCGGTTAGTAATACAGTTTTGTGACGCTATGTTCACCTCCATGCGAGTGGGTGAAGGACCTCGACCGCTATTTCGTGAGCCTGTCGTTTGCCCATTACCTACTTGGGTAAACAAAAGGTTTTATTCTTGGCAGTCCTATTGCACATCTAAGTACGTAGTAAGTCTTACATACTATACACTGCCTAATGCCTATGTGTCTTATGATCAACAATCGTTAATTCAATCGTTAATTCGAAAGCTTCTATCTGGAATTGAGCCATCCATACTATTGTAATAGGTAGGTATAATAAATGTTTTACCAGCGGCTATAAATACATAATACGTAAAATGTTTTGTCATCGTCATCGTTTCAGCCTATGGAGGTCTACTGATTGACATACGCCTCCTGAAATGATCGTTCAATAACACGATCTTGCGCCGCGTGAAGCCAGCGACTTTCTTTATGTCCTCCGTCCACCTAGTGGGGTTCTGCCAACGTTACGCTTTCTGGTGCGTGGCCGCGATCTCATCATCTGGGGTCCCCAACGTCCATCGTCTTACCTTACAAGCTTTATGTGATCGGCACAATGCTATTTCTATTTTGCGACATGTTAAACTAGGCCCTATATCGGTCACTTTGGTTCCTTCACGGATATACTCAATTGTAGTTCGATGGCATATAGCTGTTCTCCATCGCTGTGTTACTCTGAGTCTTCCTACTTAGCCCATAGTCACCATATTTCAGATCCGTAAGTCATTACTGGCAACATGTACTGATCGAAAACTTCAGTGTAGTCGAGGCTAGTGTACTCGAAATTCACACAAGCACATACCTATATCTGTTCTTTTAGTCAACTTAAATCTATATTTTTATCAAAAATATAGATTAATATTAAGAATAACCAAAATTTTTTTTTAATATAAGATTAACTTAAATCTATATTTTTATCAAAAATATAGATTTAAGTAAGTTCAATGCTCGGTTGTTTGAACAGATGTCGCTTTCGGTGATAAGAAATACATTTCTCCAAATAGACTTTATTACTTTGCTTACATTATGCAATAAGTACCTAATTATTAGGTAAGTAGGTAACTCCGTATAGTGCAAACCAAACCTATATTGGGTCGGCTCAAACTATGGTCACATACAAATAAGAAACAGAAGAATAATTTCTACAATCTTTAAAATCACATATACTTCTATGAGAAACAGCATTTATCGAGATGCTAAAACACAATGTTTCCTTAGTATTTAATTGTAAAACAATAAAGTATCGCGTAATACTAAAAATAAGGATAAATTAAATTATTCTTGGACGGAACTTTCAAAATAAAGCCTACATTGAATTAAAGGTACTGAATAGAATCATATTTTATCAAAGATACAATACAGACCTACCTACTTATTAAGAAGTCGAGCCCTCCAGGTACAAAAACAGTATTAATCTCCATGGGATGCTGTGGTGAGAAAATATTAATGGCCTCAACCACACGCTGCTTGTCGCCGTCCCGGTTCAATATCGTATTGAATCGCCTGCACGATCCCGTTGATGTCTTTTGTAGGGTCATAAAATCTAAAATTACTTTTCGATTATTTCTTACCCCACGCGACGCGATGCGACAGCGGGAACCTTTTTCATAGATATTTTTTTTAGCCTTTTTAATCTTAAATCTTGTCAATAATATGCAATTGTATTTAACATTAACTTAACCATATACTTTGTAGTATTAATTCATTTATTAATTCATTTATCAACTGAAACAACGTTACATTTTTACAAAATATTAATTTTCAAATAAATAAACTTGAAATCTCTGTCTGTAATTTCAAAATAACGGCCATAAATTGATTAAGAATATTTGAAAAAAAAAAAAAAATAAGGCGAAAATTAACTTTTTATTTTTCACCACCTGCTTTAAAGCGCTAATATTTGGAACGGCTCAAAGGATTTTGTATTTTCAAAGGCAGTTATATAAATTAACTGTGCGCGTTTGCTAATGGTCAGAAGTAAAATACTAATTGTTATTATCATTCTTATATGTATATGCAATGCTATCTACGTTATTTTGTAAGATATAAAATGAGTTTCGCAGTTCGCTGCAGAATTCAGTATAATATGTATACCTACAGCCGGGATCAACAAAAACTTGTTGTGGTATAGTATAGTACATTTTTGCTTCAAACCATCTATTTTAACAGCATAAATAGCGTCCAGGAAGTGATTAAGACATGCTAAAAGGTCATTTTACAGCACACGTCTTAATTCTTAATTGCGCTTGTAAGATCCATCCTTTGTTAGATTTTTTCTGATCGAGGTTGATGGAATTACGTAATATATTCCTCCATTAGGTATTCAACGAGAGGTCACAGTGTTCAGTGACCGTGGCGACCGGAGGGTTGGGAGGGAGCAAGGGGGCTCCGAGTGCTTAATGACTCAACGACAATTGCACCTGACATGAGTTTGAATGAGCCAGGATATCATAAATCGTGATCAGGTGTCAATGATTTTACCGGACCTGTTATTTGTGAAATGGTACCTACTGAGTATATTAATTCTGACCTATTCAACTGATTGGACCAACAGACATATTAAATATCGACATAATTATCGCTTCTTTAACAATTTGGAATTCAAAAATCCCGTTTTAGTAGGTTAGCTAGGTGTACCGAGCCTTTAACCAACATAGACGACTAGACTAATTAACTATTTTATGTAAACGTAAGCGATCGGTGTTATATGCATTTGTGAAAACTAAATATTACTTTTGTTAACGTAGAAAGAAGACTTCCTAATGTTCTTGAGGTATGCTCAGGTAATGTTCTTGAGGTATGCTTAGGTATGAGGTATGCATGACCACCGAATGGCGTAGCGGTAGCGAACCTGCAGTCTGCGTCGGAGGTCGTGGGTTCGATTCCCACTACTGGTAAATGTTTGTGTGATGAGCATGAATGTTTTCCAGTGTCTGGGTGTTTTTCAATATATTATATTTATGTATATTAGTATGCATATACATTTATCAGTTATCTAGTACCCATAACACAAGCTGTCGCTTACTTTGGGGCTAGATTGCAATGTGTGTAATGTCCTGATATTTATTTATTTATGCTAAATGTGAACCTTGCAACTGCCACTTGGCCAGCTGAGAGGACTATGGCGAAATCTCTCTCATTCTGAGAGGAGACCCAAGCCCAGCCGTGGGGCATAAAAAGGGTTGATGATGAAGTAATAACTACACATTACATACCTACCTGTAGTTGAACTATTACAAATAGGTAGGAACATTATCCTTCCTATTGTTATTAATGAAAATTCAAAATATGAACCAAGCCCGTCAAGTTGTCGGTCACGGTTATTATCACACGAAATATCTAACAAATATTATAATAAGTAAAAATAGCAGACGTTCCATAATGTTATTAGCATTAAAGCACCTAATAAAACTTAGTTTAGGCTGCTGCTGAGCATCAACGACCGGTTGGGAAGGTCACACGACATTCGCATTTAGGTGTAAATACGAATAAGTATCTACCATTAGGTCAAATGTTCACCTTATCTTGTACATGCAACCTGACCATGTAAAGCGAAATGCCGTGACTCAGTCAAAGAGGAAAAACTTCCTCCAGCTCCTTATAAAAGTCTCAACGATACGAAATGATCGAAATTCTAAGAGTCTGGCTAATATATTACGTAAATCGATAATATTTAGTATCTAGGAGATATTTCGTCCATACAGTTAAGGAAAATATAAGAAGACTGAGTGTGGCAACACATCGCCTCAAGGGACCTATTAAAGCATTGATTATATGCAAACGGGCCTGCCATCCACGGCATCGGCCAGGATATGGCTGCTTCCGTTTGGGGTACCCGCGTCTAACCTAACGGTCACGTCCATATAACGAACCTGCCTATAACTGCGATCTGGAATGACTAACTAGTAAAAATGAATAATTATTTACTTTATACAAATTGCGAGCAGACAGACATATTTTTCACCTATTATTTTTTTGCTGAGTTGCTCTATTTCAGAAGCGCTTTTCTTAGACTAATGTCGGATAAAACTGGAGTTTAATCAACAGATAAATTAGCTTTTTCTACCTTATACATTCTGAGATAAGTTGCAAAAGTCCTGACTAATTACTAACTGACTCATCATCGTCCTGCCAAAACTCTTGGTCCCAGAAAGCTGAAATTCTGCGCAGAGGTCCTTTCATTATGTAGATAAGTAACAAGAAAGGATTTTCTGACATTCCCACAGGTTCACCCGAGCAAACGAGAAATGTGCTATGCTTATTACAGAATGTAGGTACCTATTCACGAATCCCGGCGCGCAATACTTCAGAACGACTGAACCTATTGGCTATTTGGCTAATTCTTTTTTGTTTGGTTGTATCTCGTAAAAAACGAAAATCCTCGAGGAAAAATAGTTCGCGAAAATGAATCCCCTCGCTTACAGCAACTGTACTTAGTCAAATATGAATTACACAATACGTTATATATATACGTTACAGTGACCTACTTATATACCTATTTGAAAATGGAAAATAATATCGTTTTTGAGATGAGTTGATAACTTAATGAGAATTTATCATGCGTTTACCTACATTATAAACGTAGCTATGTAGAGCTGGGTATCTAGATAACTAACTTTAGATTTCTCGGTAAAAACTATTTTTTTCTTTGCCTGTATAATTTACTCATCTTTCTTACTATAGCACAGTGGTTAGTAAGGCAGAACCATCAAGCTCTCAGTCTAATGAGTTGGAAATCATTATTCCAGAGGGCTCTAACCTGTATCGTGTTGCATGCCTAATTACTATAATAGGCAAGACTCTGATGTCGGACAAAGGAATTTACAGTCCAATAACGTCTTACATCTTTTGGTATGCGTCTACGGAATTTTATACGTGTGAGTGGAAATAATTGGACAGATAACTAAAAAGCTTTTTAAAAAATGTTTTCTTGTTTTATAGATACTAAATTGGAGACTCACCTCTTTACCTTTACCTCTACTTAAAAAAACCAAGGTCCTTTGTTTTTTTTTTGCATTTTCAGATGGTAGTTAATGTGTATATAGATATGTTTATTGTCTACGTGTGGAGATTTAAATGTTTTCACTAAAAAATATATTGAATTCACTATTCATTCCTTTACAGCTTTGAATTATACCTATTATATTTTTGGTACAGTCTGAATATATAGAGGTTTTACAAAATGGATATCTATTATTTTGTCTAAAACACTAATGTTATGAACGCGAAAGTTTGTATGTGTGTGTTTATATATTATTTTCGAGGTAGATCATGTAGTGGATTAATACATAGGCTTATATATCCCGAAAAAATGTTTGGTAAATGGGCGGAACCGCGGACAATAGCTTGTTACTTATAAAAAAAATATCCATTGCTACATCCTATACCTATAGGCTTTTAAGTAAATAGAATGAGCCTCCGGCCATGAATTTAATGAAACAATGCAGCGCGCAGCACTCCATTATCTCAGGCCATAGCTGATACGAGGCAAAAATAGAAGTAGACTGGCATTCATGGCTGCTATTGTGCTATTTTACTTTAGGTCATAAACAAACATTGTTATTTTGTTGATATAAGATTTGAAGGGCCGCGGCCGCGTTGCTTCTCGCAGAACATCGTGAAGCGTGCTCGTGATCGCGGCGGGGAGGTGAGGCCCAGGGCGACCAAGTAAACAAACCATATTTGTGGGACTGTAGATAATAGATTTTATGATCTGCCTTTACCAGGAATAGGTACCAAGTGACATGTGAGCCGCGAAAAGCAATAATTCTATTATAGGCAATGTATTCAGCAACAGGAAATCTACGAGTATTTTGTGTTTAGCAGTAGACGTAAAACAGCTGAAACGAATAAGACCAAGGTGTATCTAAAATTTTAGTAGTAACCCCTTTAGTGTAGCCTCTGTCTGCAGTTCTGGTGCTATAAAGAGACTTTCTCTGCGCTCCTCTAGTGCTCCGCTCTTGCGCGTGGCAAAACATTCTCAATTGAAGTTACGAGTATATGCCCTTTCTTCATAAACATAATTTTGTAGCTCTCAAAGTCAAACAAAGTAGATATAATAGGTATGTATAGCGGTTTCGCTTGTAATCATCTTCGCAATTACTAACAACTTTTTATTAAGGTTTCTTGTTTGTTCCTTAGACAACTACAAGCTGACGTTGCGACTGCCAAGAGGAAACTATGGACTTGGAAGTAACGAAAACTGAGAAGTAGTTAGTGTTAAAACTTTTGGTACTAAGTGGTGGATTGATTTTGTTAAAATTCTCCTAAATAAAGTGTTATCCTCATTGTGAACTAATATGTTTTTCTTCGTTCCTATATGCAGTGGTTCTCGAAAAAGACTAGATACTAAATTAAGGGAGCAAACTGAAACAGTACCTACTAAGCAAATGGTCAGCAAATATATCAAAGCGGACTCGATATATAGTATTTTTGTACTAATAGGTATAGGTATCTACTAGCATTTACATTGTTACTTTGATAGCCTTGCAAAGAAGTGATAATTAGCGTAATAGGCCAAATGGCACATAGGTACGCCTTACTTAGCTATCAATGTAAAAATTAAATCAGCTTATTGTGAATAAAATAAATCTCAAGCTGATACAATTTTATAGCATAGAGACTAGAGTTTAGTCTGAGCGATACAAAACCGTGTAAAGTCAAGCTTCGAGAGAAAAAATGGAAGTTATATATACAATTGTGGTTACAACTCATTTCTTGAGAAACCGATATATCTGTCTGTCTGTCTGATTGACATTTGGCAGGTCTAGGCGAGGTCTAGGCTTTAATTGACAGTAAACAGAAAAGGTAGTGAAACCAGCGTAGACCTACAAACATCAACATTAATCATTCGCCGACGTTCACAGGCTTACTATCTTATTAATTACCGAACATTTTGTATTGTGTACGAAAAAATACTACTCTGATAACTGACCTAGCGACATTCATCACACCCTCTATTCTAATGAGTATGAGAGAGAATGTCAGTAACGAACATATCACCGTACATCGTGCATCAGTGCTTGTAAAGTGATTCTCGCCAAGTCTTATATGTAGGTATAAAGGTATCATTGCACACCTTGCCAAGTCAACATCATGATGATGTACACAGAGAGTGTTTGATTGTTGTATGATACTGTGCGTTCCATCAGACTTATCTAATATTGTCGACTACAGCAAAACAATATTTGTATTTCATGCACCGATATGAACCTGAGGAACGAGGATGCGGTCATCCGTTTTACGCAAACTTTTTTACTCAGTAATTGTCAAAAAGATTCCGACGAATTGAGAACCGACGAATTGTTTTGTTTTTTAAACCAACTTCAAAAAAAACTCCTTTTTTTTGGTAACAAAACAAGTCCATTATTTCATGTTAATTATGTCCATTATTTCATGGAAAATTAAAAGCAAAAATAGGACATTCCCGGATATCCCGGAAAATTAGCAACTGTACTTGTCGGCGCGGTCGGCGTACTATCCCGGGCGTAGCGCGGCGCAAACGCAGGCTCGAGTTCAATACCCGCACCCGCCTCATCGCATCGCCCGCAATTGGAGTCATACGATTCAACTGCTAAACGGCTCAGCAGCGTCGCTTGCAAGTTTTTAAATTGAAACGGTCGCTATCTTGATTCAAGCAAGTAAAGCTTTGAAGGAATTGTAAAACAACTACTTATAAGTATAACGAAGAAAAATCAGTAATGATATCATGTACATACCTCGTCGTAATACATGTTTCTTTGGCATAGGTTACATTTGGACAGAAAGTATCTACCTACTGCTATATGGGAATAAGGAGTGAGTCCTACTCCGCCAAAACAGCGGATTAAATATTTAGGGCTAGGTTAGACAGTGCAGTTATGCTCCAACCTAGCCCAGGTTGACGCAATTGGGTCTTAGAAACGAGGTAGGTACCTACCTATAACGTTCTGTGTTCTTGGTTTTTTGGAGAGTGCAGACATAGACATTATTTTACTTTTCTGAAAGGCGTGGTTCTAAAAAAATAAAAATACAGAAATTCACGAGTTACGGGCAATACCTAGAGAAAGATGACCAACGCATAGCTCAATCCACCGCACAAATCTGGCTGAAATTTGGCATACAGATAAGTATTATGACAAGACTAAAAGGAATTCAGGCAGTCAAATAGTAAGCCAAACCGCGGGCGTCTGCTATGAAATAACCCAACAGGCAACATGACACATTATATGTATGTATAATAATATAAATTAGCTGACCCGGCAAACGTTGTTTTACCATTAGGGGTAGGTACAAACAATAGCTTACGACCTACTCTCGGACGTACCGAACATACACAGAAAACATAACAACCGTAGGGCTGTTTCGGAGGAGTTTGGTAACAAAAATTGGCACGTGAATTTGATCGAGTATTTGAAACATAAAGACTAGCTGACCCGACAAACGTTGTGTTGCCATGTAAATTATTTCTCACTTAGGGATATAATAAATAGCTTACGACCTATTCTCAGTACCAAACATACATAGAAAATTTCATAAGAATTTGTCGAGACTCGAGCAGTTTCGGAGCCTCGGAGGAGTTTGGTAACAAAAATTGGCAAGAGATTTTTATACATATTAGAGAATTTTGTACCCAATAAGCTTAGACGCCTATTTACGATCCCCCAACATTCTACAAATAGTGAATTTCTAACTATCTGTTCAGAATCTCATCCAGGCATTATATTTATGAGTATATTTAGGCTCTAGGCTAAATTTATAAGTACGCGAGCATCACGGTTTAATTGCATTCTTACTTTTCGGTTCCTAATTATTATGTTAGCAACTGAATTAAGAAACACATTTGGCAGGTGTTGAAATTAGAGCAATATTAAATTGTGTTTTGTTTACTTGCATGTACCTAACAGTCTATACTCCGGAGACTAGCTAGGTTTTCCCAGTCAGCGAATGTTACTAGTTTTTGCACGCATTTTTCAATAATATCGCAGAAACCATAATAATTAATATAACTACCTGATCTCCTTCATTACAAACAGCTTTATTGGTTCAGTAGTTGCGACGTAAACGAGTACCTAACACATTCAGATTTCAGAAACAGCTCACATTTATAATATTAGTGCGATTAATTATAAAAACTTAATCAGCGATTGTGACTGCATTATAGAGCTGTCCGTTCAAGAAACATAAGTAGAAATGTTTCCATGCGTAATGGATATTATAAATACGTAATGCGTAATGCGTACGTATAATGCGTAATGGATAATATTCGATTCTTAATAATTGATACCTCTTTAGGTATAATATTAGTATAGATTAAGAATTGACCATCTACCATATCAATTTATCCTAGCACCAACTATATGTTTATCCTAACCTTTGATTCGTCAAAAAATAAATGATTAAGAGTATAATGAAATCATTTTAGGCCATATGCGGCTAGTTTAGGCGGCAGTAGAGCTTTGGATAGATTTTTACCTACACACTTTTTAATCATTCTTGAAACGTTTATGGCGATAATGTCAGCAAAGTGTGGGTAGTCGGGAAATCATATTAATGTTGGCACAACTAGTGGGCGCCTATAAGGTCAGCCTTGCACCCACACGCGCCTTATAAGTTTCTCACTAAACACCCGACTAGCAAATTAATAACAGCATATACGACACACGGAAGTACCGAAACTTCGACTCTAGTGACATAACATTAGGGACACAAAAAGCTCGGACTCCTTAGTTGAACTTACATCGTGTTTCCGTTTTAGAATTGTTTGCAACATTCACCTTTACCTAATCCGGCAAACGGATTTTAGAATGGTCTAAGTGGGCGAACTGTATGTGGAAGCAAATGTCTACATCGACAAAATTAATATTTTATTTCGATTACTACAGGATAACAGACTACCAGATATAATAATAACGTTTAAGTATTTAATAACGTTTGTTTGATTTCACACTAATGTAAATATCAACAGTGAATTATTACAAACACAAACAAAAGGTACACTCGTTACCCGAACTGGAAACAGGGCTCCCATCTCAGAGCCGCAAGACTAACTTAATCTATACATCTCTTCTTTATACCTACTCTACCACGCAGGCAGAATGACCGCCAGTGAATTACCTAAAATTATTTTTCAGGGCCGAGTTTCTTACCGCGGAGTTTCTAGGTAGCAATCATTCTTCTCAAACACGAAAGTAGACAAACTTGGCGGATCAGGCGCTTGCCTGTTAGATGGACTAATTGCGTGTGTCATATTTATCTAAATATGTAGAAGAAACTGACTAACTGATTGGTAACTGACTGACATACCAACGCACGGCACAAACCGCTGGCTCTAACTAGAGACTCCACATTTAGCACATAGGTTCCGTTATGAAATCTCTAGACTTCTTAAAGGAACCTATGTGTTATTGTCTACAATATGAAAGAGTTTTTCAAAACTCAACTCAACAAAAGGTTTGTCCAAAGTCCATAAAAGGGTTTTTTATATCCATAAACGACAAAACAACGTTTGCCCGGTCAGGTAGTTGTTCCAGCTTACGCAGCCTTTGGATGTACGACCTTCCGGTAGTGTTAACAGTACCAGAAGGTCGTACGTTGAGCATATCACCCACCGCAAAAGAATTGAATTGTTGAAATTTGCCATTTCAACGCCCCGGAAGATGCTCCAGCTTACGCCTCCACATTAATTATACCAATATTGTCTGGGCTACTAATTGCCTTTAAATAGTATAGGCGCATTTATAACTAATCTGTATGATGTTAGATGTTATTTTTAATTGAGAGTCACTCGACAACCATGCTCGAGTGCACCAATTAAACCTCTGAGATTAAACCAAACTAACGGCCAAAGTTGGTGTGTTTTATGCTATATAAATAAGTATATAAGTATATATAAGTATACACTAGGACATAGTATATCCTCACCCAAGTATAGTGTATGTTCAATAAGTCAGTTTACATGGGTAAATTAAAAGGTAGGTAGTTGAAAATAGCAACACTATAAAATAATTACCGATGGATCGAATAATTTTGATACTTCACGGAAAAAATGTATTTGTTAATTTTTTACTATAAAATATATCCGGATATTAAAATTCCTTTCTTTTCCCTGTTTATATTATTTTCTGCAATTTTCCTTTTCTTTAAACTCCAAATTAGACTTAAGATGCCCATGGCTCGCACAGTTTTATTTGTTTCGTAGTTTCATATAACCACACAAACTTAGTTTTATTTTTATTGTTTACTACTTGTTTATATACATTCAATTCAAAAATATAAACTTTTAATATACTAGGCATAATTTTATAAATATGTGCTGAAATTAAATAATAATCAAGTATCAAACAAGGTTTGACGTTCTACAAAGACAGGAAGTAAGTTATACCTATTGCCCAATTCCGCCCAATTGCGATTTTTAATATCTTTCAAAATTATTTACGTAAATTGACTTATAACAGACTCATGAAGGCTGGCTGTCGCAAACTTTATGAGTAGTGCCATCGCTTAAATGATTGGTATAGTACGATTCACCAAAGATGACCACAAATGGCGGGCCTATTTTAGGTCTCTTTGGACTTATCTAACTAATATTATGGTCTTATTTATTTTAACAAATATATATGGTCTTATTTAACTAATATATGGTAATAATTTTGGCTTAAGTCTTTTCTTCATGAGTGTACATGAAGAAAAGACCAGCCATTTGTGGTCATCTTTCGTGAATCGTACTATACAGCAATGACCAAGGAAACAATATACACTGGAACCCGGTCTACAAAATTAGCGTGACTATTTTTATTCTGTCACGTGGCCTATACGATGGCGTCACCCAATTATAGGGTACTCACTTACTAGTACCCACTTTTGACAAAAGCCTTGGTGCTCATAATGGCGCCGCATGTCCCGCAAAGCTAATCTAGACTAAAGAATTAATGAATCCATCCTCCACACATCCTCCATCGTTTTGTTATCTCATACCTTATAAGTCTGTGTCTCATACAGACCTAAGAAACAATTAGGGACAGTCCCCATCTACAAAATTAGCGTGACTATTTTTTATCTGTCAAGTAGCGCATAAGATGGCGTAATTTAGTTGTAGGTACGTCACTCAGTACATGAACATATTTTGACAACAAATCTTGGCGCTCATCATCGCGCCACATGTCACGCAAGTTTCAGCCATTCTCTGTATCGTTGAAGGTTATCAATCTGAATTACTAAATTACCGATTGCGGTAACGTAGACTTAATATCCAAAAAATATGTAAAGTCGTGATCTTCGTGATGTGAGCATCTGTCAATCACTCTTACTCTATAATCATAACATTTGTCTATAACTAAGATGGCGGGTGATGAAAGTGACAGGTTTGTAAATAAACGAAATTTGTATTTTCTAGTTTTATTTCACTAATAAATTATGCTAAATTACATTAAAGTATCCAACTGTACTCATCCTTCATTGCTTTGTTAATAATATATAAGATTCTCAACACCATATTCCAAAACAAATAACATTACTATTATCCATTTTTCCAGTGATCTTAAACCCTCCCAAGTAGTAATAGTTAGAGAAGTGTACGACAGCGAAAATGCTCATATTAAATTTGAAATGGAATTGGAAAGAGCACTTGAGGCTGGTGTAAGCATCATTGTCATAGAGCCAGAGCCGCTTGGGGAGGAAACGGCTAGATGGATTTATGTAGGAAACCTCTTACATAAAGTCTCAGTGTATAGCGGATTGTGTAGTATTGCTTCAGGTGAGTGGAAAAGTTCCATGTTCATAATGCTAGTTTTTTTTTACTCTATACAAGTTAGTACTTGACTGTGATCTCACCTGATGGTAGGTGATGATGCAGCCTAAGATGTTATCGTACTAACTTGGTAGGGTAAGTAAATTTACCCCAACGGTTTCTACAAATCGCACCGGAACGCTAAATCGCTTGGCGGTGCGTCTTTGCTGATAGTAGCTAGTAATAGGTAGTGTTTAGTAATAGATGATGCTTATTTAGTGCACACAAGTATGATATTGAGCGTCCCAGCTTTCAAGTATCTAGTACAAGTACTTTAAACATTCAGTATGCACAATAAGAATAGGTAAAAGGTTTTTTTGGAAACAACTATGGTCTACAAAACTCAATGGCCTTTTGCGTTTTTAGGGATATGTGTAAAATTTCTAATTACACACTAGCCCCCTTTACAAATAAATGTGGAACAGAGGTGGAATAGCTATCTCTGTTTTGTCTTTTTCTTTCAAATGTCAAATTACTGATGACAGAGAAAGACGAGACAAGAGTATAAGTATTCCATCCCTATTCCACAATTATTTGTTTGGTGGTTAGTCTCTGTTTGGTGCAAACACTGCAAAGTTATATCTACTTAATAAATATTTAAGTTACTTCATAGCAAGACATCCAATAGTTGTAATGTAGAAACAAAAAGCAATGTATATGACTGTTACAGGCTTGGCTTGGAGCTCGTTAGCATGTACCCCTTTCGGAGTAGTGTCAGTCCTCTGTGCGGGCTGCTACACCCTCTCGTGGCAGTGGGACCCCTGTTGCAAGTATCAAGAAGAAAAAGATTTACGCCGCTTATCAAAACTGCCCGTATTAAGTGATTTGACCTCTGCTTCACCAGTTGTTTTGGTGCACACAGATAATAGGAGAAAAATCGTTTTACATAACACTATATCATTAGCCGCAGCTGCCATATGCATATGGAGAATTTATAATATTTTTAAATAATGAGTACAATATTAATAAATTTTATGCGGCATATTGTCTGATATGTTCGCACTAGGCAAAAATTAAAAAATAATATATTTTTATGAAATGGGTACACTTGTAAGCTTCTTAGTGCTCTTTCTGTATGATAACTAATTCTTTGTAGGGTACAATGTATATTTGTTATTATTATTTAAAACTCGTTATGTACTAAAATTAGAATAGCATAGAATTCTGTACAAAATATGTTCTTTTAAATGTAAGGATGCTTATTAATTAGGATCGCAGGTTGACAGTGATGATAACAAGAGTGAACCATCACTTGCCATGCAATAAAAGTTAAATTTATAACATTTGCTTTTTTATTTTTACAATTATAACATTTTATAAAATCCAATCACGTCATACACCCCCATTGCCTATTCACTAGATAAAAATGATAAAAATTAACATTCACAGTAGTAATATGTCACCCAATTGAAAGTAAAGAAGTAAAATATTAAAAAATATGGCCACTTACACTTAATTGTAATGATAGATAAATATAAAAATAAAATAAAAAATATGGCCGCTTTTCACTGAATAAAATATTACGCCACTATGTCAACTTTAGTTGGTTTTATTAGCTCGTCGTGCCATTATCCAGAAATATAAAGATGGCATAGAGTGTCTCAGAAACACTGCCAAGTTTGGCAGAAATTGGCTGACAACTAATTCCTTATCCTTATTCACAACCATGTCCAAAGTCTTGATTGCCACATACTCTGAAGTGAAACCTGCTGCTGTACTCTTGTCCATTACTGAAAAATAATTATATGAACTGTCATCATCCAGACTATTTTATAAATAAAGAACAAATAACACTGTATGTAATGCATGTTTGCACAACACGAAACCTATAAATAAAATAATTGAATAGTTATCATCTAGTCACACAGCAGACTGTGGAATGTTCAGTGAACAGAATTACCATCCACTGTGATAGAATGTATAATTTTCACCATGCATCAATTGCAAAAAGTAATAATATATTACCACCAGGTAATTACATAACTAGCAAGGGACATTAAATCAAAACTGAAAACATCAGGATTTTTTAGGGTTCTGTACCCAAAGGGTTGAGACCTATTACTGAGACTACTGTCCGTCCTATCGTGGTTCAAGAGGTACAGCCTGGTGACAGACCAAAGTGCCCAAGTGTACCAGGCTGATAGTTACACATTTGAAATTTTCTCAAATTATTTATTTCCATTGCCGCTATAACAACAAATATTAAAAAATAGAATAAAATGAAGATTAAAGGCTCCCATACAACACTTGATTTTGGTTGATAGTCCAGAGCTCTCAACAGTCAACACTACACAACTTGTAATAGTATGCAAGTAGAGTAGTATTCAGAGTTCTGGACCATAGTAGTAGTAGGGTACTAGTGAGAGTTCTGGCTTCTGCATCATCATCTCGCTATGTTATATGGATGAATGTTATGGAACCCTTCATGTAGCGAGTCCGACTAGCAGTTGGCCGATTTTTAATCCAGTGGTGTGCAACAGGTTAAACATGATTAAGAGCTATTCACACAGGTTTATATTAACTTCATGTCAAAAGTTTTGGGAGCAATTCTCTGCCCAGTAGATTTAACATCAGTTCAGTAGTTGAGCCATGAGAGCAATAGCCTCCAACACATGAGTACGAAATATGTATGTATGCCAAGTGCTAACCTCCATGATGGTCTCCACTGCCTGTGAGAGCATTCAAGGAAACAGCAGTCTTCACATATCCCGGGCTGACAACAGATACATTAATGTTGTGTTGGAACATTTCAGAACGCAATGAATCCGCGAAAGCCTGCATAGCATGTTTAGAGGCAGCATAGGCTGACCGGTCTGGTATTGCTATCAGTCCCTGTACAGAACTGACAAATACCACATGACCACTCTTTCTTTCAACCATTCTGGGTAGCACAGCTGTAAGTAAAGCAAATAAAATATTATTAGAATATTTAAAATATGGGTAACAGAATAAACAAAGTGATTAAATATTCTTAATCTACAGAAACTGTGGAATTTTCTGGATAAAGGTTATGAGCTATCTACATTCCCAGGTATATTGATTGAGTACTTGTGAAGTGACTCAGTACAATGCATCAAAACCTCATCAACTTGTAACAAAAATAAAAACTTCCTATTACATAAAATAGATTAATATACTACATAAAATAGATACCTTTAGTCAATCCAACAGACCCAAAATAGTTTGTATACATTATTTTCTTATCTACTTCCAATGTTGTGTGAAGGATTGAACCACGGTGTGATACTCCACCATTATTAATGAGTATGTCAATTTGCCCACAAGTATCACATATCTTCTTCACAAATGGTTCCAGCTGCTCCAAATCTGACAGGTCCAATTCGCACACCACAGGCTCTTCTGTTGGTGGCGACTGAAAAGAAAAGCATGACTTCAACAAGAAAACCTTTCTTAATAAGATTTCTATAAATATAATATCTCTGATACCTATTCCAATTTAGATCTCTTTTGTCTGTTTCATTAAACTAGTGTAATGCACCTTAAAATATTGTTATTATTCCTAATTTTGAGGTGCATATTAAAAAGAATGCACTATTTTTGAATGTGTCCAATGAGATTATTTTTGGGCAATTTGAAATCTGAATAGGCACCAATGTGCCTTTTTGGTTTTTTTTATGAAATTAATCCATGCTAATATCTAACTTCAATGGCTCAGCAGTCGACAATCTTAGTGTGTTTTTCTTAGAACACAGTTAGGAGATTATCAGAGCCCAAGAAATCGACTCTTGAATTGCACCATTTGGAAATTCTTTGAATACAGTAAAGTACAGTACCTACTTGAAAAATTTATATTAGTTTTACTTACTACATTTTTAGCTAACAAATCTGCTTTAACTCTTTCCAGCTCATTTCTCCTTCTAGCAGCGAGAACTACTTTGCAGCCATACTCGTAGAAGACATGTGCCAAAGCCTCTCCAATTCCTGAACTGGCACCCGTAATGACCACAACCTGTAAACATATAATTTGCTTGTAAGTCATCATACGAAATGTCTTATTACTTCACTGAACTGATTGTCGTTAGTTAATGGGTAAGTGACGGTTGGAGCACTTCACACACCTTTGAGAAGAGGAAACATATGGGAGTCCGGTTGTGACGTCATCAAGCCTAGCTGAACATAGTACTTAGCTGTTGGAAGAACTGAAAAGAATGAAGCAAATAAATAATCCAGTGGGCAGTATTTTGTGTTTATTTTTACACATACCTTTCCTTCTAAAGCATTTCTTCGTTTGCGATTCTTTGATGGAGCACACAAACGATGCATGGCAAGTCCTATGGCCAGCGGCACACCAATGTACTTTACATACCAGTGAAACGAGTTTGCATTTATTTTAATAAGTTTAATCACTGCCATCGATAGCACAAATACGCAAGTTGGAAAACAAAAACTTGTTTTATTACTTTACAGGGAATATATGGAGATGGGGGAAGAGTTGTATTAATATATATTTTCAATACATAATAAACTACTCTGAAACTCCTCAAAAGTCAAAAGTCAATGCTATCAGTTGGAATTTAATGTTTTTATAAAAGTGATTTATCATTCAGTTCGAGGTTCAACATTGTGGTCATAGAGTACCGTAAAACGGGGTAAATAGGTCCGATCTTCAACTTCAACTGGAAATTAAACCTTCTTACGCAACAAATAGGGTGTGTTGTGGTACAGTTTTGAATGTCCGGTAAGCTGTTTTAGATGTTAAGTAGCTTTGGATTCTCAAAATATTGCCAGATTTTAAAATATTCACCAAAAACTATGCTGGATTCCAATTTACCCCCGATGGGGTTAATAGGTTCAAGAGAGGGGTTAATAGGAATTTTACTCAGGGCTGTCTATCCAAATCCAATATTTATCCAAAGTAAGTACCTACCTACCTAATTTAAAAAAAGGTTTCAGTTTATTTAATCTAATCATGCTGCTTAACTTATTTTATGTGTGTAGACTGTAGGTAGGTATAGTAAAAATAAAAACTTTTTGAGATCAAGTTTTTATTGTAGCTAGGGTACATAATACAAGTAACAAAAATATGGCATTGAGCTAGAAAAACAGTATTATAATCAGTCTATTCCTTATTTATTTATGGCCTTCTCTTTAGAATAGCGTATACAAAATTACTATTAAATGTTTAGTTTACAAGTTACTTAAATAAAAAAATGAAGTACTTTATGTAACGCTTAGCGCCTGGCTTGGGTGTGTAGTTACGAGGCATTCTGAAAAAAAAACATTAAGACATTATAATGTTTTTCAAGAAAATAGTTGTACTATTTGAATACAATGCTTCACTCAATGAAGAATAAAATTAATAATTTAGATTATATCAATCATTATTCATAATAGATTCAATTCATTAATCATAATTAAAAAAACAGTAGCGCCATCTGTCAAAATTCTATAGGTGGCTGCTGAGCGAACGGTGGCCTGACTGTTGGTGGCAAATCAAGCATTTTTGGCACCCATAAACTGGCAAAATTTACTTAAATATTCATTTTTTTTATTGTGTATAATGTAAATAATGGTTTACGGCCAAAAGAAGTTTTTAATAAATAGTTTTTAACTTTAATAAGTTTAATAGTAATAGTTTTTAACTTTAATAAGTTTAATAGTAATCGTTTTTAACTTTAATAAATTTAGAAGTAAAATTAACTTTAATTAAGTATTATAGTAATTAAACTTTGGTTTTTGACAACCCTATTTCATGATTCCTATTTACCTCTTGTTCGTACCAAATAGCCCCCGTGCTGTTCCAATTAGGCCTGTTCATGTGCCTATTTCCCCCCTTCGCGTTCCTTTTATCCCCAAAATGACCTTAAAACGAGCATTCATCTAAAATTAAGGTTTACGATGAAATTACGCAATTATTTGCTTACCTCTTAATGTTCCTTCAAATTTCAATCCACTATTATTATAATAATTAAATCAATTTCAACACTTCCTCATTAGAACACATCAAAAACTTAAAGTTAAAAACAACAAATTTCACGTGTCCACGACGACCTCACTTTCAACGCGATTTTTTAATATAACCTGATTGGCTAGTTTAAAACTGGTTAGTCTTGCCAGTAGCAAAAATAATAAGCTCGTTCAAAAATAAAAAACAATTGATCTCTCATGCTTAGGATGACAAAAAACAGGACAGTTTAGAAAGTCAGAAATTTATTCCTATTTACCCCGCCGTTCCTAGTATCCCCGTTTTACGGTACCTAATTTGTTAAATTATGTTCTGTGATAAATACCAAAAACAAAAAAGTCCTCTCGGAGAGTACTATATTAAATTGTGTTCTGTGTTTATGTCTATGCTCGTTATAGAGTATTTTTCACAGAACATATTTTATTATACTCTCAGAGGTACCTACCTATGTTGTGTCTTCTTCTTTTTGAGGTATTGGCTCCGCGCGTTGAGCGATTGAGCCATTGTCAAATTTTTGTTATTTTCTTTCTTTCTTTTTTTTATATTAATAAAACGAGGAAACTTATTTATAAATTTAAACCAAAATTTTGAAATATACAACGGAATTTTGAAAAGGATCAGAAAAGGATAGATAAAAATATAATGGAATACTTATTTAAGACTTATACTTACTACATATTTACAACTTAATATCATTTAATAGAATGAATGAAGAAAACAGTTTATATACACAGGATATATCGGAGGACAAGAGGATGTCAACGGAAGTAGGAAGTGGTATATTACACTGAATAAGACCCTGGTAAAATAGATCCCGGTTATATTTTGGGCAAGATAAAAATATATGATTCAGGTCACCCACCTCACCACACTCGCACAAATCACTGTTCACAATACGAAATCTAGCAGAAATTATACAAATCTTATTTACAATTACAGCAATGGCATTAATACCATCACTGAGGGGAGGGAGTGAAATAATCTTATGTGAGAAGGCTTTGTTGAGTATGGCCACTCCACCATACCCATCATGTCTATCACTTCTCACAGTAACGAAACCAGAGATCCTGAAAGAAAACTCTGGTTTTAACCATGTCTCAGAGAGACACATAGCCATGGGCTTATATTTATTTATTAAGTAAATAATGTCAGTTTTTTTGCTTATTGCACTTCTAAAATTCCATTGAAGTATGTTGTGATCCATACTTAAAAAAAATTGTTAAAAGCTGTCAATAATGATTCGGCGGCGTTGGACGGTGAAGAGCTATCGCTCGGAAATAGATTACTGGTATTTGAAAGTAATTTAATAAGTTCCAAAATTAATTGACCTATAGATTGTTGAGGTATTGTCGTATTTGATTTATGTTTTAGTACATTTCCATTAGGTGTTTGAGAATTATTATTATTGTATTCCTTTATAATTTCGTCATGTATGGTGCGGTCGTAACCTCCAGTTTGTTTTGGGGGTACACGGCGCTGAATATACTCTGTTTTTATAAGAGAATTTGTATTGGGCGAAGATGGTCTTGTTAGTGTAATATTTTTATTTTCGAACTGAGGCGACGAGGCTGCAACATCGGTATAAGGTTTTGAAGAAGGGGGATGGATTTTGGCTGCCTCTGCGTAAGATGTACAGCTCTGGGCCATAGAAATTTTAATTTTTCGTTGTCTCGAGAACTCGGGACAAAGTTTGCTAGTGGCAAAGTGGCGACCAGTGCAATGGAGACAATAAGCATTTTCCAAGATAATGTTACAAGTGTCTGAGACATGTTCGTCCCCGCATTTAAAACAACGAGGCTTTGACCTGCACTGCAATTTAGTATGACCAAATTTGCAGCAGTTGTAGCACTGTATAGTTGGAAATATGTACAATTCAACAGTTACCGTTCCTACTTCTACTTCTCTTTGTTTTGCAAATTCGGCACCTTTTTTGTGGTTTGACTCTTTTCCGTTCTGAGAGAGGAATAAGACCATCCTCAGTGTCCATCGATGAGTCGTCTATAACTACATTATAAGCTACAGGACTAGGAGGGCCAGTGTCTGGCCCTGGACCCCCCAGTCCGGGGTTATCCGGGGGTGGGTCAACCCCCGGGCCCATAGTAGAAAACTATACGCTTACCAGATAAGTAGTACCTATATACACTATTTATATGAAATATCAATAAAAATATGTAAAAACTATTAACTAACTACTATTTTACACAAAAAAACCTCCACTGATCCACTTTATAAAACAATTAAAATCAATAAACCAAAAAACACGTCCACCAAATCAGAAGTTTCCCGCGCTTTTTCCGGTATGTTGTGTCAGTGATCTTGGTTCTTCTTCTTCTTCTTTTGAGGTATTGGCTCCGCGCGTAGAACGATTTAGCCATTGTCAATTTTATTGTTCGTGTCAATTTTTTTTAATAAAGCGAGGAAACTTATTCACGATGTAATAAAAAAATAAAATACCTCGCCCTTTGAATGTGGATTGTGTCTTGATGTTAATAATTGTTACTGTTTAGCCCCTATGCCAAATATTTATGCATTTTTTTTTAAATAATTAACCAAATAAATTGTAATAATACTAATTCATATATATATATCTATCCCCTTTCATCCTTATATCTCTTTGTGTTCGTCTTTGTATTTAACAGACCAGGGTAGATAATTTTTGAAACCAAAAAAAATTACAGTAGGATGAAACCCATTAGAAAAGGAGGGGAATGGTTTTCCTTGATTTCCGGCAAAACTACAAGTCCTATGGAAAAAAGTTAAATGGCAAAGTTGTAGGTAATAAAAAGATCTACAACTTTTTTATTGCCATTTTTTCACATAACCTCAAAATTTAGGTGAAAAATTCAAAAAACAAAGTTTTTGGTTTTTTATTTATATCTTTTTCAAAAAAAAATTTTTTTCTACGAAATTTGGTGAAAACTTACCTTTTTATGTTCCAAATACACTGTAATTTATTTGAATTAAAATATTGATTTTTTTTCACCTTATTTTGAATTTATATCGAAAAAGCACCCTAATTTTCAATCGAAAATTCTGACGTCAAAATATCAGCTTTTTTTCAAAAGTTGTCATGTTTTCTGTTTGTTGAAATCTTTACTTTCCGATGGTGAAAAAAAAAAAATATAATACTATAGTAAAACTTCTCAGAAAATGCAAAGTAGTAAGACCCAGACCCGCCTAGCCCCTTCCCCACTTCTCTATGAAATACCTTTCGATGGGCTACAATTTTTCGTAGGTCACTCAGGTATTTTTTTTTTATCAATGTAACATGTAATCTTACGTTTCTCGAGTAGTTAAAGTGTAAATTTTAATAAATATCTCAAAATTGTATATAATAATTAAAAAAAATTGCGAATTCGAGTTTTTTTTTTGCATTTTCTGAGAATATTTACTATAAAACATATTTTTTTTTTTCACCATCAGAAAGTAGAGATTTCAACAAACAGAAAACATACCAACTTTTTGAAAAAAAGCTGATATTTTGACGTCAGAATTTTCGATTGAAAATTAGGGTGCTTTTTCGTAATTCAAAATAAGGTAAAAAAAATCAATATTTTAATTCAAATAAATTACAGTGTATTTGGGACATAATAAGGTAAGTTTTCACCAAACGTAGAAAAAAAATTTTTTTTTTGAAAAAGATGTAAATAAAAAACCAAAAACTTGGTTTTTTGAATTTTTCACCTAAATTTTGAGGTTATGTGAAAAAATGGCCAAAAAAAAGTTGTAGATCTTTTTATTACCTACAACTTTGCCATTTAACTTTTTTCCATAGGACTTGTAGTTTTTCCCGAAATCAAGGAAAACCATTTTTTACCCTTAAACCCCCCCTCCCCCCCTGTTCCCGAACTCGGATCGACCGTAATTTATTTTTCCTTTTATTTTGATCATATTCCCCTCCTTTTCTAATGGGTTTCATCCTACTGTAATTTTTTTTCACTTTTTATTATTTTTAAAGGCTTCTACCCTGGTCTTTAAGTGTAATCTGTAACCTCATATTTGTGTCCGAGTGTCTAACCCTGTCTAACCTTAACCACTAACCCTTCTATTACAGACTGAGATTACAGATCATATCAAAACTGTGTCATTTACTACTCGACATTGGCGAAGTGCATTGTGCTGTTTTGGCACTACAGAAAGCCATAAAGCAAAAAAAGAAGAAAAATTAGTAAATTTTTCATGCAAATTATCAAAATTATTCGATCCATCAATAATGATTTACCCAAGTAAACTGACTTTGTTAACAGACAACAGACTAATTATTCTAGTCCATTTACATCTAACCAGTCATTTAGTTTAAGTATATAGATAGGCGGTTACTAGCACTTTCTATAGAATTGTCCATGTTGTATACTTGGAGATCTTAAGCATATTGCAAAACATATTTTATATCTGAGATTTTCATGTGGGTATTATGTCTTGGGCTTTCCATGAAGAAGGAATATTTCCAGACAACATGATAGCATTTAAAATACTGAAATAATAGTTCAAGGTAGAGTCACTGCAGTTTATCGAAAAAGAGCATATTATGCCGTCTTCATCTGGAGATGAGTCTTTTAAATAAGACAAAACTCCTTTCAGTTCAGAAAAAGAAAAGGGAGCCATATGATCTGTTTAGCCTACAGGCTACAGAGTAAGGAATAGAGCACAGGGTATTAATAAAATCGGGAGCAGATGGGCCAACTTATCCATAGTGAGTTAGTTGATAGTTCAGTACAATGATGAAAATTACGATCTATGGTTCAGTAATGTACCTGGGGTTGTCTATGGTAATGTACCTGATGAAGAAGAATAGAAAGCGGATTTAAATCTAATATTTTTCCAAACTATCGTGCATAAACGGACTCACAGAATCGTCTCCAACCCTCAATTTTTTTCTTTTTGAGAAGCTTGCAAGTGGAATGCAAGTAAATGTACATTCCTCTGTGGTGATACCATAAAGTTATATAGATTTTACCGTCGCTCTTTATAGTCTATGACCTATGTTAGTTGTCTATGTCATAGACAACTGGTCTATGTATGGTAAAGGTAAAAGTAACATGAAACAGGCAACACTGTTACAATTCCTTGATTATCTAAATGTTAGGATTATGTTTGATTTGTCCTGGATATAAATAGTTAACATAATGTTTCAGTGAGTATTTGAAAATATACTAAAAGCAAATATTGTTGATAATCGTATAAACAACTTTTCCTTCATCATAATATGAGTGTCGTACAGATGCTCTGACCTTCGTTTTGATGCACAACGCACAACAAAGCATCAAATTGACGGCTGCCCTATTTTCACAACAATACTCGGATTTATTAATTAACTATTTCGTGAAATGCAATTTTTGTGATAAACTTCTACCTAAAAATGTGAGACTTCATCGTGCAAAGTGCCGTATATGTGGGATATAAAATGATGGAAACGGCGACTACGCAAACAACTTCTATTGGTGTATGTTACATTACCACACCAAAGACTTTCTTTTTGACTTTTAGGACAGCATTATTATACCTGGAAAAATAAACCGAAATTGTAGTCAAGATGAACGAGAGGGATATTCCAAGTGTCCCGATTACAACTTTGGCAGGAGTGGCCAGTTTGACTGACTGTGAGTATTTGTATGTCCTACTAACTAGTGGACAGTTTACCGCCGTTTATGTATTCTCGAGTTCAAAGCTTTTCCATTAGCATAGATTTGGTTCAAATGTTTGTTTGAACTTATGTATTACAATTAGTAATACTTGTAATGTTGTTGCATGATTCAACAAAATGGGTGTAATATTTGATATTAAAATTGTGTTCAAAATTAAATAAATAAATATTCACCATGTCTAAAATAATCAATTACTTAGGTTTAAAAAATTGTTATCAAATTATGTGTGTTCTAAAATTTAATTTAATTTTAATTAGCTTGTATTTCTGTTTACTAGTGTCATTATGGGATTTGTATTTTTTTATATACAGAAATAATTTCTTTGGATTGAAAGTTTCTAGTGCATAATCATTTCAGCCAAATTGGTTTTGTAACAGACATTCTCACACTCACACATATCAGAACTTTTGCCATTTTAATATTACTGCGCTTTTAGTGACTTTTTATATAATTGAACTCATTTTGTGATTAAAATTCGAACGTTAAAATGATCCAAATAGATGTTTTTTTTATCTGCCTAAACTATAAGACTTATCTATGCAACCTAGTAATTATTCTTATACTAGGTAACATGTATGGTTCTTGCTGGAATTTTGATTTACAATATAATTTATGTGGTTCAACCTAAATTCAGTTAATACGTCAAGCCTACAAACAGATATCCTGTTCAAAATTATTTTGTGGATATGGATTACGCTACCTCATTTTCCTGAGTACAGACCTGTGACCTATTTAAACTGCAATAGGGCACCATAATCTACTCTAGTAGATAGAACAATATTACGGAGACTAAAAAAAAGTATCCTTTTTCAGTGTTGCCAGTGCTTCCATTACCAACACCTCTGCCGTCAACACTCAACAATAAGTCTCAGCTTTTTCATCCTCGTGTTGCGGAAGAAGCAGCCATACTGCTTGCAACTCGTGATGACAACTTGGTTTCTCTTTTACTACAGTCGCTTATGCAGACCTCAGTGGAACACATGTAAGTTTTTGTCAATAACATACAAAGGGCACACAATACAAAAGTAAAAGAAATTAAAAACTTTATTGCTTAACATAGGCCAAAGTTACATCAATCGAATTATACTGTCACATTCAAAATGTAGCTCATCACCATTATAGGTAAACCACTATAAACTTGACCCTCCTGGTGGTCTGTGGGACTCGGGGTAGGTGATAAGATTGGCCATAACAATACATCAGCTCTGCCGGTAGAAAGCGACAGACTTGCTGATTGGTTGAGCGGATCCTGCACCGTGTTCCGCAGACCATCAGCAGGGTCAACTTTATAGTAGTTTACCTATAAGAACTGTCAGAAATATTACCCAGAATTGCACTTGCTCTATTGAAAAAAGTTTTGAATAACGGTTTTTGCTGTCTTTTTATTACTGGTATTATTATTTATATATTACTACCTGTTACTCATGGCTTCGCCTGCATGATTTTTGGTTTTCATATATCCCATTGTAACTGTCAACCTTATAAGATGTTGCAGACTTTTAGATCTTTTGCATAACTTTAAGCATTTACGCAATGCAGGTAACTGAATCTCCAAAAAAGGAACAATTTCTCCTGTTTTTGCAACAATTTTCATTGATGTTCTGCTGCTTTTAGTCATTGCACGATCCTAGGTTTAGCATGTTCTAACAAACAAACTCTTCAGCTTTATAATATTAGTATAAATTTATTTATCATGCAGCATGCCTAAGCAGAATCTTATGAGTAGGCTGGAAATACAAAATGTCTTTTTTTAGGCTTATTAACTAGCAACATTAGTTTTGATGTAACAACTGTAATATTTGTGTATGCAATCTTTTAATTTCTTTTGCAGAGATTTAAAGGATGAAAGTATACCAAATGCAGTTAGCCCGGCCCCTCAACAAGCTGCCCCTGAACTGTTGAAGGCTATCTTACATGTGAACCCCAATGTATTTGATCAACAGCAAAGAAACCATTGGGGCAACCATCTACACACATCCAAATTTAATGGGATGTCACCATCTTCCACCTACAACTATGCATCGCACAACACAGTTCACTCTAGCCCTTCCTCACATGTACACATCACACATCACCATCAACCAGCTTCCCTACCCAACCAGGAGCTGTTGGCCACCCCGTGCCAATCCTCACCTCACGTCAACATGGGGTCACCGCCCTCACAGGCCAGGCCTGGAAGCCAAATAAACATCACCGCCCAAAACAACGTATCTCCCCCATGGAATAACCCCAACCAGCCCAATGTATATACAAGCTCCCTGACCACTACGTCCTGCACAAACCCTCAGAATGGTGGATTTTATAACAATATAGTACAAGATAATAGAAACTTTGGAACTAATATAACTGAAGAAAAGGATCCCCTGTCCATGTCACCGACTAGTATGATGATTGATCAACCGAGTCAACATATGCTGCAGTCACAAGGAAAAACTTATGAACAAGGTATGTATCCCTACTGAAATCTACTTGGTTTTAATTAAGGAACATCAATGTCTGGGATTTCTATTTATTCTAATTTTGTTGTAGATGGCAATGTGGTAACAGGCCAATCACCGGCTCAAGCAAGTGTGGCCCCATCTCCTCTGCGTCATGAGCCACAGGTGCCCCAGCCTTCCATGGGTGCTCCGTATGCGCCTCCACCACAGAACGCTAATCAGGAGAAACAAGACTCTAATAAAAGTACAACTGTTGTAAATAACAGATACCCAGTCGTTAAATTAGGACGCCTTTCTGTAAGTTTTGTCAATGATTTTGAATAGTAAACGTGTAATGTATGATTTAATAACATTAATAGATTAAATTTGTTTATTATTGTCTAAATAGGAGGGCATTTTGAAAAAGCATGAGGCACCTGAAGATAGAGCCAGAAAAAATAGCACAGCTGAATCAGATTCCGATGACAATCTTCCATTAAAGTCTAAATCAAAGAATTCCATGCCACCTGTGGACAAGGAGAAACAAGCTATTGACATAGCGAGGGAAAAGAACTGGGAAGCTGTCAAGAGAAAACATGAGGAAGCTAGCAAAAAAGATGAATCCGAAGCTACTATTGGTAAATATTATATTAAAAAAATAAATGAATTTAGTATTTTAAAGATAACACCACTGAATAAAATCTCTCTGTTTATTTTTGTAGTACTGTAATAACAAGTGTAACAATTATTTATATTATCCTTTAATTTTTAGTTCGCCCCAAGTTAAGGAAAGTGGAAAGGAGATTAGTACCTGTTTTGGAAATGTTATCAGTTGATGAATTGATGGAGACAAATACCTATCAGCGGTTTAACAAATTAATTGAATCAGTTTTTGATACAGTTGATGATGACATAATAATAACAGATGAAATGGGTAAGTTTTTAACCGACTTCAATTTAAAATAATGGAGGCCGACTTCAAAAAAGGAGGAGGTTCTCAATTCGTCGGAATCTTTTTTTTTACTAAATTAACATAGATGTAAAGTATGATTCACACTTAAATGAGTATTTAAAAAACTCAGTGGTCTCAGCACTTGAAAATAATGCACTATAAGTTATATTAAAACTTAACTGATATGTGAAAAGAAATGTTTGTTGGGTAAAAACGTTTCTAATTATGGTGAGTGCACGTTTATGTGCAAGTTTTGGCATAGTTCATAAACAAATAGTGTAGAAATCTAAAATTAATCGCCATCGAGTTTTTGCGACCATAGGATCTCAGACGCATCACTGCTGTTTCCAACTTCTACTTAGGGCCGATTTTTCAATCGCCAGATAGACTATCTTCTGAGGAATAAATTTGAAACATATGCTGTACAAAATCTGTCGACACGTTATATTTATTCCTTAGTTATCGTTTATCTAGCGATTGGAAAATCGGCCCTAAGTACATGAACATCGGACCGGATTGGATGAGAATTGGGTATATTATAATTTGGAAATCATCCTAATAACGCAATACATAAAGGGATAATGGGATAATGTTCTATTACAGAGGGGCCAGATATTCCAGAGGACACGTTGTTGCCGCGCTATCAAATCCAAGAGCTTTGTGCAGAAGCTGCAAAGTTGAAAAACCTTGGTGCTATGGAAGCCATTCCAGCTGACAGATTAGTTCGGTTGCTCAATATATTGGAGAAAAATATAAGGGCAGCCGAAAAAATGTCTTTGGTTGGAGATCCTGTTAGTATTTGTATTACTATTCAATTTCTTTATTAATCACATAAACCTCTAATTAAAATGTGAATATTGAAAATGAAAATGAAATGAAAATTTATTTCAGTATTTATATGTCTTTTACGAAGGTTTTGAGGATCCTGGAGTAAGTTTGTATATAAAACCTGTGTCCCAGGATCCTTATATATGTACAATATTATGAGCAATATTCCCCTTTCCCCTTCAAACAATAACATAATTTATACAAAAAAATGTGTAACTGAATTTTTGATGCTCAATCGCATCTAGTTATCGGTTTAAATCTACATTCAAATAATCGTTATAAGTTATTTTTTTTTGTAGTACACTTGAAATACGCTTCGATTTTAACAGCAACAGATATTTGTAACTAAATATTGTGTTTAACAGGAGGACAGTGAGGAAATGCGACAGATATGGATAGATTCGGCGCTGGAAAGAGTAATGTGCGCATCAGATGCGTGCCTCACGGCTTTGTACATAATGACCTCCCCCAGCATGCCTAAACGCATATTCCTAGAAGACGTTATAGATAGAATCATAATGTTTATAAAGTTTCAACTCAACAACACCATATACTGTGTATATGACCCAGTCTACAGCATCCAGAGCACTTCCAAAAAGAAAGGTAAGAAAATATGTTTACTGTCAATTTTTCCATCACACAGTTTAGTTTTTCATTACTCAGAGATAAAGAGAAATTTTTAGTAGCTAAAGCTCTACTTCCTCTATGCTCAAATTAAACAGTTGTATAGGGACTGATTTGTGGAAAGTGATTGTTATGTTTGGTGTGGAAATGAGAATAAAAATGAACATTATTTATTTCATATAGGCCTCAGTATTCATTAGTCAGGAAATACTTATACTTATTAGTAGTGATAACTATTTAACGTCTTAAAACTCAGTTTAAGAGGGTTCCAAAGCGCCCTGAAATGAAAAGAAGCTCATAATAGCATTTATTTATTAATTCAGCCAACAACACTTTAGCATTACAATAACAATAACTTGATTAAATAATGCCCTTAATTTAGCATAAAGAATTATAATGAATATTGTAACATAAGCGAAATATTAATTATTTTTTTTAATTTGTGTTTTACACACTCAGGATGTTAATTCCTATAAATTAACTAAAAACTCAACATTACGAATCTGAATTTTATCGCGAAGGGATATGGCTCGTATAGCTCTGGTAAGAGCACCCAGCCGCGATAGCTGGGGGACGCGTGTTTCAGTCCCGCTGCGAGTGAAATTTTGATTCGTATTTGAATTTGTATGCGAAATAGTAGAAGTACATTCAGCAACGTTGCGTGTCGGTTCGCAGTGGACGGGCGCAAGCGGCGCGGCGGCGGCGCGGGCCACGCCAGCAAGCGCTACGGCAGCTCGACGCGCGCCGTGCGCGAGCTGTACACGCACGCGCACGAGTGCGTCACGCTGCTCGCCGAGCTGTTCGCCGCGCACCACCTCACCGACACCACCGTGCTGCACGCCTCCACCGTCGGCGTCTCGCCCTTCTTCGTCGAGAACATCAGCGAGCTGCAGCTCTCCGCCTTGAAGCTCGTTACTACAGTGAGTATTCCATTCTCTCTCCTCTATTTTATTTAACAGTATCTATCATAGATGATAGATACTGTTAAATAAAATAGAGGACGACTCAGACAGGTTAGAACCTGTCTGAGTCCACGCGGACCCTTGGTGGGGTCCCGGGGTAATTGTTCGGGGCGATGGCCCCTTTCAGTGGTATCAGCGCCGCCTGCAACTACAGGCGGGGCACTGTGTGGGACCATTGCTGGTCCGTGATGTCTCGTTAGGTGACTCCGCCGCGCTGCGACTTGAGCCCGCGTATCATCTAAGGGCCGGCGGGCTGACGTATAAGGCCCAGTTTCCACCAAAGCGGAGCGGGCTTTATTTGAGTAACCAATCAGATTACGTCATTTTGACATCTCTGAAACCGAGGGGAGAGGAGATGTCCAAATGACATTATGATTGGTTACTCAAACAGCTCCGCTTTGGTGGAAACCGGGATCTGATTGGTTACTCAACTGGACTAGGATGCGCGCGTAGAGATATGTCTCTCTACTTTTGTCGCTCTCTTATCTCATTCTGATCCATATTGATAGACAGAGAAAAGAGAGCGATAATAGAGAGACATATCTCTACGTGCGCATGCTGCATAGGCTGATAATTATTTTGTACAACTGGCAATTTGCACCACGTTTTGAAACCGACGGCGACGCATTACCTGTTAAAGAAAATCGAAAACTTTTGTGTGTTGTTAAGCCGGTCCCTTAAGGTTTTAATGGACAGGCTTTTTTATTTTACATCGCGTCAGATACGACGATAGGTATATTAAGAAGTGTCTGCCTTTCTTGACTTTAGTAAGGTTTATCAAGAGGTGAGGCCTTTGCTTCTAAGAAGAGTGTGCCGAATATGTAACCTCTGTGACGTGAAGGTGAGTCTTGCCTATTATTTTCTTATTTAAATCTTACTTCTTTGCAGATATTCACAAAATATGAACAACATCGGCGACTTTTACTGGAGGATATTTTAGCGTCAATAGCGCGAATACCCAGTTCGAAACATAACTTGAGGTCGTTTCAACTGAGCTCGGACCAGCACATCCAGATGTTGACGGCGCTCGTCCTGCAGCTCGTGCAGTGCGTGGTGACGTTGCCCGAGACGCTGTGCAAGTCGCAAGACAAAGATAAGAACAAAGACCACGCTGAAACTGACAGCAAAAAAGTAAGTTGCATTTGTGTTTTCTTTTTTTTTTAGATTGTAATCTATCTTCTATTCTTGACGACCGAATGGCGTAGCGGTAACAAACCTGCCGTCTGCATTGGAGGTCGCGGGTTCGAGTCCCATTACAGGTAAATGTTTGTGTGATGAGTATTTTCCAGTGTCTGGGTGATTTTCAATATATTATATTCATGTATATTTATCAGTTATCTATTACCCATAACACCTCCTGATAGTCCTGATATATATTTATTTGTTAATATTTATGTCACGAAATTGAGAACCTTCGATTACTTTATTACAAACTAGGATAAAATTAATGAAGTACACTGATTAAAATATTAAAACCAATGAAGATATACAAAGTCACAGGCATTTTAATTTTTGTCTTCTATCTCTTTATCGCAAAACGAAAATTTGTATGAAGCCGTACGAAGCTACTTATGGCATAAGTAACAATTCAATGTCGCTATCGCTGTCTAATCGCTTTTTAATTTAAATGCTTAAACTTTTTTGATACATTTAATTAGTTTTTTTTTTGCTTTTTCAATGTATTTCATTATTTTTATCCTAGTTTATAATAAATAAATAAATAATAAATAAATAAATTTCTTTATTTATGACAACAAAGGCCCAAATTGGTTAGTAACAATTTAACTTAAAAACTATGTTAGTAATAGGGATACACTTGATAAATAGAAATTGATTAGTTAACTAGAACCTTCACGGCATGTGCTAGAAACGGAGAGTCCAATTTTACCGCTAACATTTTCAGTTATATAAAAATTGGAGTTACACACAGGTACAAACAGGTATTCCTTCTACACAATTGGGTATCCAATTGTGTAGAAGGAATACCTGGTAAACCTGGTGTGGAAGGAATACCTGGTGTGGTAATTCTGGGTAAACCTAAATCAAAACATTTTCAGACATAGCGATGTATTGCTTGTTTCTCACTTAATTTGTTAATGCTTTAACAATAAAAACTTATTTTTCAGCATGTAGATAAAGATCTGCTGATCATATCTAAGTACGAGGCAGCGATCAGCGTGGGCGGGACATTTCTGACCTCATTCCTGAACAAGTGCCGGAGTCGATCCGAGGAGGTCGACTTCAGGCCCCTGTTCGAAAACTTCGTCCATGACCTGTTGACTACTGTCAACAAACCGGAATGGCCGGCCACGGAGTTGCTGCTGAGTTTACTCGGGACAATGCTGGTAAGATTATAAACACTGTAGAATTTTAAATTATACGAACTTAATGTTATTTTCAAAGGTCTATTAATGTAGGGCAAAATTTTCCACTCCTTACTAAAAAAAGTTACCAATTTTTTTTTTAAATAATTTTGTTTGCAATTTGTGAATTAAAACTAATGAGATTTCATTTCTCTTTCATAACTTAATCGACAAACATTGTCTAATATAAACATTAAAAAAGAGCCAAAACAGTCAAATATTTACAGATATAGATTAGCATTAATGGTGCGTGCACACTACTATTAAACGCAAGAAGATGTCTGCCTTGTTCATAATTGTTTGGTTGGTACAGGTGAAATACATGTCGGACAAGTCGATGGAGATGTCGGTGCGCGTGGCGTCGCTGGAGTACCTGGGGCTGGTGGCGTCGCGCCTGCGCCGCGACAGCGTCACGTCGCGCGCCAAGCTCGCCTCCATGGACGCCGTCGTGCGCGACATCCGCGCCGAGGAGGAGAAGGATGGCTGCCAGCCGCAGGTAAACACTTACCGCCTAACAAATACATGTCGGACAAGTCGATGGAGATGTCGGTGCGCGTGGCGTCGCTGGAGTACCTGGGGCTGGTGGCGTCGCGCCTGCGCCGCGACAGCGTCACGTCGCGCGCCAAGCTCGCCTCCATGGACGCCGTCGTGCGCGACATCCGCGCCGAGGAGGAGAAGGATGGCTGCCAGCCGCAGGTAAACACTTACCGCCTAACAAATACATGTCGGACAAGTCGATGGAGATGTCGGTGCGCGTGGCGTCGCTGGAGTACCTGGGGCTGGTGGCGTCGCGCCTGCGCCGCGACAGCGTCACGTCGCGCGCCAAGCTCGCCTCCATGGACGCCGTCGTGCGCGACATCCGCGCCGAGGAGGAGAAGGATGGCTGCCAGCCGCAGGTAAACACTTACCGCCTAACAAATACATGTCGGACAAGTCGATGGAGATGTCGGTGCGCGTGGCGTCGCTGGAGTACCTGGGGCTGGTGGCGTCGCGCCTGCGCCGCGACAGCGTCACGTCGCGCGCCAAGCTCGCCTCCATGGACGCCGTCGTGCGCGACATCCGCGCCGAGGAGGAGAAGGATGGCTGCCAGCCGCAGGTAAACACTTACCGCCTAACAAATACATGTCGGACAAGTCGATGGAGATGTCGGTGCGCGTGGCGTCGCTGGAGTACCTGGGGCTGGTGGCGTCGCGCCTGCGCCGCGACAGCGTCACGTCGCGCGCCAAGCTCGCCTCCATGGACGCCGTCGTGCGCGACATCCGCGCCGAGGAGGAGAAGGATGGCTGCCAGCCGCAGGTAAACACTTACCGCCTAACAAATACATGTCGGACAAGTCGATGGAGATGTCGGTGCGCGTGGCGTCGCTGGAGTACCTGGGGCTGGTGGCGTCGCGCCTGCGCCGCGACAGCGTCACGTCGCGCGCCAAGCTCGCCTCCATGGACGCCGTCGTGCGCGACATCCGCGCCGAGGAGGAGAAGGATGGCTGCCAGCCGCAGGTAAACACTTACCGCCTAACAAATACATGTCGGACAAGTCGATGGAGATGTCGGTGCGCGTGGCGTCGCTGGAGTACCTGGGGCTGGTGGCGTCGCGCCTGCGCCGCGACAGCGTCACGTCGCGCGCCAAGCTCGCCTCCATGGACGCCGTCGTGCGCGACATCCGCGCCGAGGAGGAGAAGGATGGCTGCCAGCCGCAGGTAAACACTTACCGCCTAACAAATACATGTCGGACAAGTCGATGGAGATGTCGGTGCGCGTGGCGTCGCTGGAGTACCTGGGGCTGGTGGCGTCGCGCCTGCGCCGCGACAGCGTCACGTCGCGCGCCAAGCTCGCCTCCATGGACGCCGTCGTGCGCGACATCCGCGCCGAGGAGGAGAAGGATGGCTGCCAGCCGCAGGTAAACACTTACCGCCTAACAAATACATGTCGGACAAGTCGATGGAGATGTCGGTGCGCGTGGCGTCGCTGGAGTACCTGGGGCTGGTGGCGTCGCGCCTGCGCCGCGACAGCGTCACGTCGCGCGCCAAGCTCGCCTCCATGGACGCCGTCGTGCGCGACATCCGCGCCGAGGAGGAGAAGGATGGCTGCCAGCCGCAGGTAAACACTTACCGCCTAACAAATACATGTCGGACAAGTCGATGGAGATGTCGGTGCGCGTGGCGTCGCTGGAGTACCTGGGGCTGGTGGCGTCGCGCCTGCGCCGCGACAGCGTCACGTCGCGCGCCAAGCTCGCCTCCATGGACGCCGTCGTGCGCGACATCCGCGCCGAGGAGGAGAAGGATGGCTGCCAGCCGCAGGTAAACACTTACCGCCTAACAAATACATGTCGGACAAGTCGATGGAGATGTCGGTGCGCGTGGCGTCGCTGGAGTACCTGGGGCTGGTGGCGTCGCGCCTGCGCCGCGACAGCGTCACGTCGCGCGCCAAGCTCGCCTCCATGGACGCCGTCGTGCGCGACATCCGCGCCGAGGAGGAGAAGGATGGCTGCCAGCCGCAGGTAAACACTTACCGCCTAACAAATACATGTCGGACAAGTCGATGGAGATGTCGGTGCGCGTGGCGTCGCTGGAGTACCTGGGGCTGGTGGCGTCGCGCCTGCGCCGCGACAGCGTCACGTCGCGCGCCAAGCTCGCCTCCATGGACGCCGTCGTGCGCGACATCCGCGCCGAGGAGGAGAAGGATGGCTGCCAGCCGCAGGTAAACACTTACCGCCTAACAAATACATGTCGGACAAGTCGATGGAGATGTCGGTGCGCGTGGCGTCGCTGGAGTACCTGGGGCTGGTGGCGTCGCGCCTGCGCCGCGACAGCGTCACGTCGCGCGCCAAGCTCGCCTCCATGGACGCCGTCGTGCGCGACATCCGCGCCGAGGAGGAGAAGGATGGCTGCCAGCCGCAGGTAAACACTTACCGCCTAACAAATACATGTCGGACAAGTCGATGGAGATGTCGGTGCGCGTGGCGTCGCTGGAGTACCTGGGGCTGGTGGCGTCGCGCCTGCGCCGCGACAGCGTCACGTCGCGCGCCAAGCTCGCCTCCATGGACGCCGTCGTGCGCGACATCCGCGCCGAGGAGGAGAAGGATGGCTGCCAGCCGCAGGTAAACACTTACCGCCTAACAAATACATGTCGGACAAGTCGATGGAGATGTCGGTGCGCGTGGCGTCGCTGGAGTACCTGGGGCTGGTGGCGTCGCGCCTGCGCCGCGACAGCGTCACGTCGCGCGCCAAGCTCGCCTCCATGGACGCCGTCGTGCGCGACATCCGCGCCGAGGAGGAGAAGGATGGCTGCCAGCCGCAGGTAAACACTTACCGCCTAACAAATAAACGTGGAATAGCGATAGAATAGTTATACTCTATTTTGTCTTACTCTGTCAACAGCAATTTGGAATTCAATGGAACAAGATAAAACACAGTATAACAATTCCACCTTTATTCCACGTTTATTTGTAAAGGGGTTAGGATTTCATGTAATCACTACATTCAGTCATCTGCCTTCTTTGCCTTCTCTATTTCAAAGTATAAAAAAGATAATGGTGCGCTGATGAACAAAATTTTTATATCAAAACTACCATCGCAAAAATTTTCTATTTCAGTCCCTTACGTCCGGCTTGGACGAGGACGAAGAGAGAACAGAATTTCTTCAAAGAGTTCTGCTCGACTACTTGGCTATCAATGGGCAGAAGGACCAGGCTTGGAACTGCGCGAGGCATTTCTACATCACACAGTGGTACAGGGACATGGTGGTGCAGCCGAAGAGCTCGTCGCCCACGAAGAGGCCGAAGCATAAGGGCAAGGGCCACAAGGGGAAATACAAGGACGAGAGCAGCGAGGAGGAGTCCGAGCCCGACGACGACAGCGACGGCGGCATGAAGGAGTCCAAGGCGGACAAGAAACACGTTTCCAGTGCGATCATGTCCGCCGAGAAATTTAAGACGATAGAGCGGCGGAAACATTTCTTCCTCGAGAAAATACGACCGTTCCGATATCAAGGCGGGACGCAAGTGCAAGTGATGCAGTCCTACATAGATTACAGCGGAGCGGAGCTGATCTCGCAATACCTAGCGTCCAAGCGATCTTTCTCGCAGAGTTTCGATAGGTACCTACGGAAAATCTTAGTCATACTGTGTGAGAATACGATAGCTATCCGGACGAAGGCTATGAAGTGTCTGACGATGATCGTGGAGGCGGACCCCGCGGTGCTGGCGCGGCCCGACATGCAGATCGGCGTCAACCGCTCGTTCCTCGACCAGTCCACGGCCGTGCGGGAAGCGGCCGTCGACCTCGTCGGCAAGTTCGTGCTCAGCAGGCCGGACCTCATTGACAAGTATTACGGGATGCTCTCCAATAGGATATTGGTGAGTATTTGTTACTATAGGCACGGAATACATAAAAGTACAGGTACAGAAGGTTCACTCCGCAAGATGATTTAAAGAAATAGCGACTCTAGCTCTGGCACAAAAAGTTCAATTCAGTTCGCAATAGCGCCTGGCTCCACCTCGGAAACAATACGTAACAAACGCAAAGTTGTGGTCTCTTTCTATCGCGTAACTTTATCTCTTTTTTTTATACTAGGCTAGCGCTTGACTGTGATCACACCTGATGGAAAGTGATGATACAGTCTAAGGTGGAACGCGCTTGCCTAGAAGATGCCTATTCACTCTTGATTTTACGACGACTTTACTTGATTTTACACTCTTACGACGTACTAGGGCTACCTCGTTATGGTATTCCGTGGCTGAACAGACAAGAGTCGCTCAACCAATCGGCAAGTCTGTCGCTGTCCGCCGGCAGCGCTGACGTATCGTTATAGCCAATCGCAACACCTGCCCCGCGTCCCGCAGACCATCAGGAGGGTCAAGTTTATAGTGGTTTACCTATAAGGTCACAAGTGTATCTATCTTACTTTCAAACCCCTAACTTGTGTGTTGTTCTGCCATCTGCTTCCCTGATTTCTCTATGAAAGCGTACGTGTTTACAACTACGATTTCCAGCACAATAACGGGGTAGAATCAGTAAGCCAAGTTTTTTTCTTTATATTGTATGCTCTAGATAACCTTGATGTTTTAGGACACTGGTGTATCGGTGCGAAAACGGGTGATTAAAATTTTGAAAGACATTTGCATAGAGTGCCCCGAGTTTCCAAAGATACCAGAGATTTGTGTAAAGATGATAAGGCGGGTGAACGACGAGGAAGGTATTAGGAAGCTAGTGATGGAGGTGTTCCAAAACATGTGGTTCAGTCCGTGTCAAAACTCGTCGCGGCACGGCGCCCTCGACATCACCGCGGCGACGGCGGACCCGCTCACGAGGAAAGTCCTCAACATTACAGACGTGGTCGTGTCCTCGAGGGACATGGGCCTGGAGTGGTTTCAGCAACTGCTGATGAGTGTAAGTGCCGTTACGTTATACTTACTCCTTTTTAGGGTTCCGTACCCGAAGGGTAAAAAGAGATCCCTATTCGAACCCTAGCGGATCTACGGTCTTCGCTATCTGTCCGTCCGTCTGTCCGTCACCAGGCTGTATTTCTTGAACCGTGATAGCTACAGACTTAAAATTTTCACAGATGATTTATTTCTGTTGCCGCTATAACAAAAAATACTAAATAGAATAAAATAAATATTTTCTTCCAAACAACAAACGTGATTTTTTTGCTTGTTTTTGCTCGATATTAATAACGGTAAACGGTAGATGCTTCAAATGTTCACAGAATATTTAATTATATATTTGATTTAAAAATAAATAGTTAAACTAAAATAAGAAAAATATTTAAGGGGGGGGCTCCCATACATACAACAAACCTGATTTTTTTGCTTGTTTTTGAATTTACTGGGCAGAAGTGTTTAATTATTTTAATACTATTGAGAATTGGCCTTGATGGTACGGAACCGTCAGCGCGCGAGCCCGACTCGCACTTGACCAATTTTTTTGAACCCTTTTCATTGCTTCATAAAAAGGTACTAACAATCATGTATTTCTTCCAGTTGTTTAAACCAAAGGAAGACAAGGACGATTCCACAAAAATTATTTATCAACCCCCCAAATCTCTATTGTTAGCTTGCCAACAAATCGTTGACTGCCTTATTGAACATTTACTTCAGTTGGAAGAAACCAATACAGATGGTAAATCTTTTTTTTTTATATAATCATTTGTATTTTTGAATGTATCCTTAACAATGTGCTTATCATCAAATCTTTGGTTTCAGGAACGGGATCGTCACAACGTATTTTAGCGTGTCTCTCCACATTACATTTATTTGCGAAAATCAGGCCTCAGTTGCTAGTTAATCACGCGTTAACACTGCAGCCTTACCTCAGTTTAAAATGTCAAGTAAGTAGCAAATTTTATAGTATGAAATAAATTCAAGGTGAATTTAGAGAAAAAATATTTTAAAGTGCGAGCCTTAGTTATCTTACGTTCCCTTGTTCCCTTATTATAGATAACTCACCAATATTTTCTTAGAGGTCTTTATAGTTAAGCAACTTCTGTATATAACGACCAATTGGACCGATTGGTTTGAAGACCGATTGGTGCGCCAATCGGTCTTCAAACCAATCGGTTCAATCAGAAAGCAGGAGGCAAGATCACTACCGGTCTTGATTCCTGCCTTCTGCATCGTGGAGTCTTTTCCCACAACCGGAAAATGTTTGTCTGATGAGCATAAGCTTCTTGTAGTGTCTGGGTGTTTTTCTACATTATATGATGAGTAATTGTGGATTTTAATCATGTACACAAATATTATGCTGTCAGTTCTTTAGTACCCAAGATCTTGCTTGCTTTGGGGCCTTTTTCATGAAATGTTGTGTTGCATCTGCCCTGTACAGAATCAATACGAGCAACAAATAATGTCGACGGTGGCGTCGACCCTGGAGCTGGTGGTGCCGCTGATGGAGCACCCCAGCGAGGTGTTCCTGGCGCAGCTGGAGGAGGACGCCGTGAAGCTCATCCTGCAGCGCGGCCAGCTCGTCATCGCCTCCTGCATCGCCTGCCTCGCCGCCATCGTCAACAAGCTCACGCACAACTACAAACTCATAAGGGACGTCTTCAACAAATACCACGGTGAGTGGTGCGCCATCACCATACCTCGCTTGTTACACGTCGACCCTGGAGCTGGTGGTGCCGCTGATGGAGCACCCCAGCGAGGTGTTCCTGGCGCAGCTGGAGGAGGACGCCGTGAAGCTCATCCTGCAGCGCGGCCAGCTCGTCATCGCCTCCTGCATCGCCTGCCTCGCCGCCATCGTCAACAAGCTCACGCACAACTACAAACTCATAAGGGACGTCTTCAACAAATACCACGGTGAGTGGTGCGCCATCACCATACCTCGCTTGTTACACGTCGACCCTGGAGCTGGTGGTGCCGCTGATGGAGCACCCCAGCGAGGTGTTCCTGGCGCAGCTGGAGGAGGACGCCGTGAAGCTCATCCTGCAGCGCGGCCAGCTCGTCATCGCCTCCTGCATCGCCTGCCTCGCCGCCATCGTCAACAAGCTCACGCACAACTACAAACTCATAAGGGACGTCTTCAACAAATACCACGGTGAGTGGTGCGCCATCACCATACCTCGCTTGTTACACGTCGACCCTGGAGCTGGTGGTGCCGCTGATGGAGCACCCCAGCGAGGTGTTCCTGGCGCAGCTGGAGGAGGACGCCGTGAAGCTCATCCTGCAGCGCGGCCAGCTCGTCATCGCCTCCTGCATCGCCTGCCTCGCCGCCATCGTCAACAAGCTCACGCACAACTACAAACTCATAAGGGACGTCTTCAACAAATACCACGGTGAGTGGTGCGCCATCACCATACCTCGCTTGTTACACGTCGACCCTGGAGCTGGTGGTGCCGCTGATGGAGCACCCCAGCGAGGTGTTCCTGGCGCAGCTGGAGGAGGACGCCGTGAAGCTCATCCTGCAGCGCGGCCAGCTCGTCATCGCCTCCTGCATCGCCTGCCTCGCCGCCATCGTCAACAAGCTCACGCACAACTACAAACTCATAAGGGACGTCTTCAACAAATACCACGGTGAGTGGTGCGCCATCACCATACCTCGCTTGTTACACGTCGACCCTGGAGCTGGTGGTGCCGCTGATGGAGCACCCCAGCGAGGTGTTCCTGGCGCAGCTGGAGGAGGACGCCGTGAAGCTCATCCTGCAGCGCGGCCAGCTCGTCATCGCCTCCTGCATCGCCTGCCTCGCCGCCATCGTCAACAAGCTCACGCACAACTACAAACTCATAAGGGACGTCTTCAACAAATACCACGGTGAGTGGTGCGCCATCACCATACCTCGCTTGTTACACGTCGACCCTGGAGCTGGTGGTGCCGCTGATGGAGCACCCCAGCGAGGTGTTCCTGGCGCAGCTGGAGGAGGACGCCGTGAAGCTCATCAATATAAGCCCAAAAAATATTTTTATTTATTTTTATAGTGTTATCACATTTAAAATTGATTGTTTCTTGTTGTTTTGCAAATAATTAATTACTTGAGTATTATTCAATGCAAGAGGCAAGCATATATTCACATTACATGTGATAACGATCTTTAATGTTTCAGGTGTACTTCTGCAGTGGAAACACAGCTGGCAACGCAACCCCGACAAGACGCGGGCGCTGCACACGAGGCCTTACTTTCGCAGATCACTTTTCATCGTTGGCCTTTTATTGAGATATTTTGACTTTACCGACAGTAAAGTTATAGAAGGATTAGCGGTTAGTACTCAAATTAATATTTAAATTACAATTTCCATCTCTGATTTTTTTTTAAAGTAAAAATGCAATTTTTGCCCTGGTGCGCTGTATGATTTTAAGGACTTCGTCACGTCCCAGAATAGTAAACATACAGGTTTTGTAGATTCAGTCCGCAATTTTTTTTTTAAATAAATATTGATACTTGGTAAGACAAAATAAAGCGCAATTCAGGTGTCAATAGCACTTATTATGGACGATTTTATTAACCTATATCTTGCCTCTCTTTTTTATCGCGTAACTCGATCACTACTGACAAACCGCCACGTGCTTATATCCTAGTTGTGGCCTTATCTGCGATCGTCACAGAAACCTGCTGATGGTCGCTTAGATGGAGCGGAATTTAAAAAATGTATGAGAATGTATTTGAAGGGTCACGTGATCTATTTAGCAATGGTTATATGTCATCCCACTATATTTTTTAATTCGTTCCATTTGAGTGATCGCTCAGGTTTCTGCTGCTGACTGTTACCCCCCTGCCACACACTGCCCGAGAGGCATAGCAAGTAGCGTAGGAAGTAGGCAGAGACGTCGTGTGGCAGCGATACTCGCCCTAACTACGCCTCGCGCTACGTCCTCGCGCATAGCTCGCGCGTAGCAAGGGCGAATGACCTAGTGCGGAGCGTCGCTATTAATCGCGCGAGTAGAGTAGTGTGTGGCCACAGAGGGCAACTACGCGGCAGAGCGAGGACGAGCTACGCGGCAGCGCGAGGAGCAGTGTGTGGCGGGGGCTTTACACTTGTTACCCTTGTTACTGTTACACCAATTACATACACGGTTTGCGATGATTTACAGAGCGACATAAAGGAGCAAGTGTACACGACGCTGATGTTCTTCGTGGGGCTCGAGGACGAGGACTTCGTGTCGCACACGCTGAAGGCGCTGGGCTCGGTGTGCGTGCGCCACTACGAGTTCATGCTGCGCCCCGAGCTCAAGGACTTCTACCACCAGCTGCTCACGTCCGAGCTGGCGCCCGTCGAGATGAAGGCGGACGTGCTGCGGAACATCGAGATGTACCTGCAGGAGGAGGAGCAGAGGATGATCAGGCAGGACAGTGAATGTAAGTATTCGTGTCGCACACGCTGAAGGCGCTGGGCTCGGTGTGCGTGCGCCACTACGAGTTCATGCTGCGCCCCGAGCTCAAGGACTTCTACCACCAGCTGCTCACGTCCGAGCTGGCGCCCGTCGAGATGAAGGCGGACGTGCTGCGGAACATCGAGATGTACCTGCAGGAGGAGGAGCAGAGGATGATCAGGCAGGACAGTGAATGTAAGTATTCGTGTCGCACACGCTGAAGGCGCTGGGCTCGGTGTGCGTGCGCCACTACGAGTTCATGCTGCGCCCCGAGCTCAAGGACTTCTACCACCAGCTGCTCACGTCCGAGCTGGCGCCCGTCGAGATGAAGGCGGACGTGCTGCGGAACATCGAGATGTACCTGCAGGAGGAGGAGCAGAGGATGATCAGGCAGGACAGTGAATGTAAGTATTCGTGTCGCACACGCTGAAGGCGCTGGGCTCGGTGTGCGTGCGCCACTACGAGTTCATGCTGCGCCCCGAGCTCAAGGACTTCTACCACCAGCTGCTCACGTCCGAGCTGGCGCCCGTCGAGATGAAGGCGGACGTGCTGCGGAACATCGAGATGTACCTGCAGGAGGAGGAGCAGAGGATGATCAGGCAGGACAGTGAATGTAAGTATTCGTGTCGCACACGCTGAAGGCGCTGGGCTCGGTGTGCGTGCGCCACTACGAGTTCATGCTGCGCCCCGAGCTCAAGGACTTCTACCACCAGCTGCTCACGTCCGAGCTGGCGCCCGTCGAGATGAAGGCGGACGTGCTGCGGAACATCGAGATGTACCTGCAGGAGGAGGAGCAGAGGATGATCAGGCAGGACAGTGAATGTAAGTATTCGTGTCGCACACGCTGAAGGCGCTGGGCTCGGTGTGCGTGCGCCACTACGAGTTCATGCTGCGCCCCGAGCTCAAGGACTTCTACCACCAGCTGCTCACGTCCGAGCTGGCGCCCGTCGAGATGAAGGCGGACGTGCTGCGGAACATCGAGATGTACCTGCAGGAGGAGGAGCAGAGGATGATCAGGCAGGACAGTGAATGTAAGTATTCGTGTCGCACACGCTGAAGGCGCTGGGCTCGGTGTGCGTGCGCCACTACGAGTTCATGCTGCGCCCCGAGCTCAAGGACTTCTACCACCAGCTGCTCACGTCCGAGCTGGCGCCCGTCGAGATGAAGGCGGACGTGCTGCGGAACATCGAGATGTACCTGCAGGAGGAGGAGCAGAGGATGATCAGGCAGGACAGTGAATGTAAGTATTCGTGTCGCACACGCTGAAGGCGCTGGGCTCGGTGTGCGTGCGCCACTACGAGTTCATGCTGCGCCCCGAGCTCAAGGACTTCTACCACCAGCTGCTCACGTCCGAGCTGGCGCCCGTCGAGATGAAGGCGGACGTGCTGCGGAACATCGAGATGTACCTGCAGGAGGAGGAGCAGAGGATGATCAGGCAGGACAGTGAATGTAAGTATTCGTGTCGCACACGCTGAAGGCGCTGGGCTCGGTGTGCGTGCGCCACTACGAGTTCATGCTGCGCCCCGAGCTCAAGGACTTCTACCACCAGCTGCTCACGTCCGAGCTGGCGCCCGTCGAGATGAAGGCGGACGTGCTGCGGAACATCGAGATGTACCTGCAGGAGGAGGAGCAGAGGATGATCAGGCAGGACAGTGAATGTAAGTATTCGTGTCGCACACGCTGAAGGCGCTGGGCTCGGTGTGCGTGCGCCACTACGAGTTCATGCTGCGCCCCGAGCTCAAGGACTTCTACCACCAGCTGCTCACGTCCGAGCTGGCGCCCGTCGAGATGAAGGCGGACGTGCTGCGGAACATCGAGATGTACCTGCAGGAGGAGGAGCAGAGGATGATCAGGCAGGACAGTGAATGTAAGTATTCGTGTCGCACACGCTGAAGGCGCTGGGCTCGGTGTGCGTGCGCCACTACGAGTTCATGCTGCGCCCCGAGCTCAAGGACTTCTACCACCAGCTGCTCACGTCCGAGCTGGCGCCCGTCGAGATGAAGGCGGACGTGCTGCGGAACATCGAGATGTACCTGCAGGAGGAGGAGCAGAGGATGATCAGGCAGGACAGTGAATGTAAGTATTCGTGTCGCACACGCTGAAGGCGCTGGGCTCGGTGTGCGTGCGCCACTACGAGTTCATGCTGCGCCCCGAGCTCAAGGACTTCTACCACCAGCGGCTCACGTCCGAGCTGGCGCCCGTCGAGATGAAGGCGGACGTGCTGCGGAACATCGAGATGTACCTGCAGGAGGAGGAGCAGAGGATGATCAGGCAGGACAGTGAATGTAAGTATACGGAATATAAAACATTTACGGTCTCACCACAAAAAATTTAAATAATGCGTGTGCACCCGTTTAATCCTCTGTTTAAGAGTTAAAGTCTTGTTTTTTTGTGGTAACCATATTATGTGTCTTTAGTTCAAAGCCAAACTTGTATTTTTGTGTGGATATTTTTTCTGTGTCAGTTTTTAGCTGACACTATGATGCCCTAAATCAGTACTCCAACCACTACAGGAGTCAAGACTAGCAAGGTTGATAAAATTACTCATGTAAAAAATTTATTATGATTATGTTATGCATTGCACGTTATGCTTTCAACAACTTCCTTATCTCAAATGACCCCTTGTAGGATTAGTTTAAAAATGCGAGTGTGTGGGCGTGCAAGCGATTCGCACTTGACCAATTATGACTTGACTTATTATTTTTAGGGTCAAAGCGGTCAAAGCACGAAAACTTAAAAGAGATGGGCGACGTGTCTTCGGGAATGGCGTCCACAGTGATACAGTTGTACCTCAAGGAGATCCTGGGCTCGTTCCTGCACCCCAGCACCGTCGTGCGCTCGAGCGCGATGAAGGTGGTGCAGCTCGTGCTGGCGCAGGGCCTCGTGCATCCTGTGCAGGTTAGTTGCACCTAGTTTTGTGTTGAGGAGATGCAGTTGTACCTCAAGGAGATCCTGGACTCGTTCCTGCACCCCAGCACCGTCGTGCGCTCGAGCGCGATGAAGGTGGTGCAGCTCGTGCTGGCGCAGGGCCTCGTGCATCCTGTGCAGGTTAGTTGCACCTAGTTTTGTGTTGAGGAGATGCAGTTGTACCTCAAGGAGATCCTGGACTCGTTCCTGCACCCCAGCACCGTCGTGCGCTCGAGCGCGATGAAGGTGGTGCAGCTCGTGCTGGCGCAGGGCCTCGTGCATCCTGTGCAGGTTAGTTGCACCTGGTTTTGTGTTGAGGAGATGCAGTTGCACCTCAAGGAGATCCTGGGCTCGTTCCTGCACCCCAGCACCGTCGTGCGCTCGAGCGCGATGAAGGTGGTGCAGCTCGTGCTGGCGCAGGGCCTCGTGCATCCTGTGCAGGTTAGTTGCACCTAGTTTTGTGTTGAGGAGATGCAGTTGTACCTCAAGGAGATCCTGGACTCGTTCCTGCACCCCAGCACCGTCGTGCGCTCGAGCGCGATGAAGGTGGTGCAGCTCGTGCTGGCGCAGGGCCTCGTGCATCCTGTGCAGGTTAGTTGCACCTAGTTTTGTGTTGAGGAGATGCAGTTGTACCTCAAGGAGATCCTGGACTCGTTCCTGCACCCCAGCACCGTCGTGCGCTCGAGCGCGATGAAGGTGGTGCAGCTCGTGCTGGCGCAGGGCCTCGTGCATCCTGTGCAGGTTAGTTGCACCTGGTTTTGTGTTGAGGAGATGCAGTTGCACCTCAAGGAGATCCTGGGCTCGTTCCTGCACCCCAGCACCGTCGTGCGCTCGAGCGCGATGAAGGTGGTGCAGCTCGTGCTGGCGCAGGGCCTCGTGCATCCTGTGCAGGTTAGTTGCACCTAGTTTTGTGTTGAGGAGATGCAGTTGCACCTCAAGGAGATCCTGGGCTCGTTCCTGCACCCCAGCACCGTCGTGCGCTCGAGCGCGATGAAGGTGGTGCAGCTCGTGCTGGCGCAGGGCCTCGTGCATCCTGTGCATGTTAGTTGCACCTAGTTTTGTGTTGAGGAGATGCAGTTGCACCTCAAGGAGATCCTGGGCTCGTTCCTGCACCCCAGCACCGTCGTGCGCTCGAGCGCGATGAAGGTGGTGCAGCTCGTGCTGGCGCAGGGCCTCGTGCATCCTGTGCAGGTTAGTTGCACCTAGTTTTGTGTTGAGGAGATGCAGTTGTACCTCAAGGAGATCCTGGACTCGTTCCTGCACCCCAGCACCGTCGTGCGCTCGAGCGCGATGAAGGTGGTGCAGCTCGTGCTGGCGCAGGGCCTCGTGCATCCTGTGCATGTTAGTTGCACCTAGTTTTGTGTTGAGGAGATGCAGTTGCACCTCAAGGAGATCCTGGGCTCATTCCTGCACCCCAGCACCGTCGTGCGCTCGAGCGCGATGAAGGTGGTGCAGCTCGTGCTGGCGCAGGGCCTCGTGCATCCTGTGCATGTTAGTTGCACCTAGTTTTGTGTTGAGGAGATGCAGTTGCACCTCAAGGAGATCCTGGGCTCGTTCCTGCACCCCAGCACCGTCGTGCGCTCGAGCGCGATGAAGGTGGTGCAGCTCGTGCTGGCGCAGGGCCTCGTGCATCCTGTGCAGGTTAGTTGCACCTAGTTTTGTGTTGAGGAGATGCAGTTGCACCTCAAGGAGATCCTGGGCTCGTTCCTGCACCCCAGCACCGTCGTGCGCTCGAGCGCGATGAAGGTGGTGCAGCTCGTGCTGGCGCAGGGCCTCGTGCATCCTGTGCATGTTAGTTGCACCTAGTTTTGTGTTGAGGAGATGCAGTTGCACCTCAAGGAGATCCTGGGCTCGTTCCTGCACCCCAGCACCGTCGTGCGCTCGAGCGCGATGAAGGTGGTGCAGCTCGTGCTGGCGCAGGGCCTCGTGCATCCTGTGCAGGTTAGTTGCACCTAGTTTTGTATTGAGGATATACAGTTGTACCTCAAGGAGATCCTGGGCTCATTCCTGCACCAATGTTCCTCTAGTATTATTGAGGTCTACTTTGTTACTTGTCTGTTATATAAACACCTCTTTGCTAAGCTCAGGCCATCACTTTTATCATTTAAGATTTCATTAGCTTTTAGCTCGTATTCGTATTTTGCAAGATTGGTTGACCAAATTTTTAATGTTATCAAGCATTACCCGTATGATATATTTGCGATTGTTGCGAAACTAGTCAACCGCCCAAATGCAACTAAATTAAAAAAATGTATGAGAAATGACATATCGCTAAAGTGATCTCTTAACTTTGCGCAGACAGTGGTCATATAATTTGTTTGGATTTATTTCTATTTTGTTGGTCGAGCTCTCTGTGATGGTCGCAACTATGTTATATGGTTGGAGAAACCTGAATGTTAAAATTTCACAATACGTTAATATGTCCACAGATCGTCCCGTATCTAATAAGCATGAGCACGGACACGGAGGTGACGGTGTCGCACACGGCGGACAAGCACCTGCAGGAGATCGACAAGAAGTACCCGGGGTTCATACACATGAAGGCGCAGCTCGGCATCAAGCTCTCCTACCAGCTGCAGAAGATCTTGCAGAGCAGTAAAAAGGGACTCATTCGAGGGTTTAGGTGAGTTTCTTCCGATATCCCATTGTTCATGAAAATGAAACAAAAAAGAAGTGGGTAAAAAAAGTTTGGAATGTCACCTTAAACTTAGGGTTATTGTAGACTTAGCGGAACGCGAATAGGTGTTTTCAAAAATGATATCTATAACTGTATAGAAATAGTTGCAAGTCCAGAGCTAGGCCTATATTTTATTCTTGATATATGGCTTTATACTCGGCGCGGCGAACCTTGATCCCTATGACACTGACAGCTAATGTCACCACTCACCATATAACATTGTAGTGGCGTCACCATTAAATTGGTATCATATTGGGGGCGTCTAAAAATGCCATTTATAAATTTTACGTAGCTTTATACCATTAGTAATGATATTCCGTTGATATTTTTAACAATTCTTAACATTTACAAGAAGTTATCTCAATCTGAATTTATGTTTACGTCCTGCAAAACTTACGTCGTGTGACGTTTATCGACTAGGGCGGCAAGTATCGATAAAAAAATATCGGTAATGCAAAGGAGTGCACAATTTGTTTTCATACTCACATTTTAGTTCATATATTATGAAATGGAACAGAATATTACGATCATACCATTCATACATACACACATGATTATATTATACCCAATATATTATATTTTACTTACCTACTTAATCTATGAAATATGAATCTTAAAATAATACAACAACAACATAATGGACATTAAAAATGCACATTATAATATTTTTTTAAACATGTTTACCAACGTGGCTGAATGCAAGCCACGCCTTTGTCTAAAAAAAAATTATCGACACGACCAAAGACACGACCCATCACTAACACGAACTGTCATAGGGATCAAGGTTCGCCGCCCCGAGTTTAGGTGATAACGTTTTTACCCCCTCAAAAGTTTACCAAATTGGACAATTTTGGTGTCATTAGATTCAGTACATCTTAATTTGGGCTCATACGTTTTAACTTTTTATTTAAGCAATATTTCTTTTAAAGTAAAACGTACGAGCATAGTACTTCATAGTATCTGCAACATATCCAAAAATTATAAAAATCGGACTACATTTACGGGTACCAGGAAAACTTTCTTATTTCACCGTGAAGCAGTAAAATGTATTACTGTTTTTCGGTTTGAAGGATACTGTACTGTACGCCGGCGCGATTACTGGTCAAAATAAGACCTAAGATCTCAGGATGATGAGCGCAGTGAAATGCATGTGTCATTTACTGCAAAGCATTATGGGACGCATTGCATCGTATCTGGTGAACGTCTTGCTGGTCTCATCATACTTTGCTGTAAAAAATTACAGCTTATTTTATTTTATTTTATTTTCTTTATTTACTGCAATCAACAGCGTTACAGACAATTATTAACAATTAACTTAGACTATAAATAAGGCCAAATAAGATTACATTTTGATAAAATAATAAAAGTATAACCATATAGCAAGAACAGAGAAGTTACAACTTACAAGCACAGTACTAGTTACAATGACGTGAAGATTGAACGCAACATTATAGGAAAAACAAAACAGCCAAGTAAATAATGCAACATGAAATAAAAATTTAGCTTTGCCGGAGGAACAAAAGTTTGCCAAAAAGTGTATGTTTGATGTGCGCGCGCGCGAGCGCGCGCGTGTGTGTGTGTGTGTGTGTGTGTGTGTGTGTGTGTGTGTGTGTGTGTGTGTGTGTATGTGTGTGTTATGTGAGTGCTGTATGTGAATATAAATCAAGAACAGGTTTTCAACATTGTCTTTAACTTTGTAATTTTTGAATCTCTCTTTTTAATTGCATTTTAGTTAGGTGAAATAGATCTAAGTTGTAATAAATTTTATTGTAGGTTTTAGCCAGACGTAGAAGTACAGAATTTTGTGCATAATTAGTTTTAACTTTGGGTATTGCCAAAAGGCGTCTCTGACGAGGCCTAAAAGAGGAGGCATTAAGTGAAAAACTCGCCAGCAGAGAGGGGCAGTCAATTTTCCCAGTAAGGATAGCTTGCAGCAGCAACATGTCGCTCATGCTCCTTCGCTTCTCTAAGGTGTCAATTTTATAATGTTTGCTAGCTTCCTCATAGCATGAGAATTTTTTAAATTCTTTAAACGCAAGATATTTAAGAAATTTTCTTTGAACTGATTCAATTCTTTGAGAATGTATGATATAGTAGGGTGACCAGATGTTACACGCGTATTCGAGCACACTGCGAACAAAAGTATAATAGAGTGATTTTATACATTCTATGTTTTTAAAATTACGAGTTACTCGCTTAATAAAACCCAGTTGCCTATATGCTTTGTCAGCTACAATATCAATATGGTCATTCATAGATAGTTTGCTATCAACTTTGATGCCTAAGTCTCTTACCGTACTCACTTTTAATATACAGTCACCGTTAATCTTGTAATCAAATACTATTGGTTTAAATTTGCGAGTTAAGGTTATGTGGTGACATTTTTTAGCATTGACGATAATCCTATTTTTAATGTAATATGTGGTTAGGGAATTAAGATCTTCTTGCAATTTAAGGCAATCATCATTGCTGCGTATGCTGAGGAATACTTTCTTGTCATCTGCAAACATTAAATGTTGGGCATGTGAAAAACAAATTCCTATGTCATATAGATAGGCATTGTACAAAAGAGGGCCTAAGATAGAGCCCTGTGGTACACCTGATGGTATTGTGACGAAATTACTTTTAGCGCTACCTGTCACGACTGCCTGCATACGGTTCTTGATGTAAGAAGTGAACCATCGGTGTAAGTTCCCACTTATGCCCAGCACGTATAATTTTTGGAGTAAGATTACGTGATCCACTCGGTCAAAGGCTTTAGCAAAATCCGTATAGATCACGTCAACCTGACTTCCTTCATCCATTTTCGTTAGCACGTAATCTGTGAATACAGCCAAGTTAGTCACAGTGGAGCGATTTTTTACAAAACCATGCTGCTCGTACGGAATCGATCTTGTGATAAATGGACTTATGCGTCTGTAGATGACTGTCTCAAATAGTTTGCTCATCCCATTGAGAATCGATATTGGTCGGTAGTTTTCAATTTGAGTTTTTGATCCACTTTTATGAATAGGCACTATTAACGCTTCTTTCCATTTATCTGGGAAGGTGCAGAAAACATTGAGGGACAGGTTAAAGATAATAGAAAGAGGTTTGGCAAGAGTGGAAGCACATTTGTTTAGAAAAATTGACGGAATGCCATCACTACCTGCTCCCTTATTTGTTTTTAATGTTTTTAGCAATTTACGAACTTCGTCTTCATCTACGACAATTTTGCCTATGGTTTCGTTATGCACTATAGTTGAAGGACTTGGTTCGTCGTACGAGTTCGTAGGCTGTACAAATACACTCTCGAAGAATTCGCTGAAGCCGTTGCATGCTGAGACTTCGTCAGAGTAGGTAGATTGACCTAGAGTGAGTTTTGTAGGATACCCGTCTTTGTTGGATCTTAATGATTTCATGTAGGAAAATAGTAGTTTAGGATCATTACGAATGTAGTTTTGCATGCGCTCTGTATAAGATGTAAAACATTTCTTTTGGATAAGTTTTTGCCTTGATCTTAGTAACGCGAATTCATCATAATCACGAGGATTATTTGTTTCCTTCCACTTTCTGTGCTTTTGAAGTTTTTCCTCAACTATGAGAGTCAGCGATTTTGAGTACCATGCTGGGAAGTTGGATTTAGACTTAAATTTTACTGGGATAAAGTTGTCTATGCTTTCTTTTAAAAAGGAGTAAAAAATTTCTAATACATCATTAATGGAGTCAGCAGATGGATGGAGGACCTCGTTCCAATCAATTGTCGATAGAAATTCATTAATTCTAGTATAGTCTCCTTTAAAAAAGTTAGGACGCTTAATAGGTTTGTGATGTATATTACGGACTAGCAAGCTTGAAAGATCAAACTCAAGACAAGGATGGTATACATCTTCAGGGACAATGGGCACACAACAGTGGTGAACATCAAAGTCGATGTTACTAAATATTAGATCCAAAGTATTTTCTTTGGTATTTTTTATAATATTCTGCTGTTTTAAGCCAGCTAGATTACATACATCATTAAGTTTCAGGAATGCATTTTGTAGTTCCACTGCGCCTCTTTTGTAAATTGTGGGTCCAGAGTCAGTCCAAGTGATATTAGGAAGGTTAAAGTCCCCAGCTAGTAGGATAAAGTCATGCGGGTGTAGGGAAATAATATCAGCTAGACGAGTAGTGATCGATTCGATACGAGCAGGCAAATTATTGTCTGGCGGAGCATAAATTAATCCAATGTGGACATTTCGTCTACCTTGGGTGTGAAGCGTCTCTGCCGGTATGGTCGCCCACAGAGACTCAACACCAGGGCAAGTCCAATCATGATTGTGTTGTATTTGCAGCTTTTTAGAAGCACATAACAAAACTCCACCACCTAGCTTCTTTGTGGAAGTTTCAGAGTTACGATCACAACGTAAGACATCATATCTGTTATCGCAGATTTCGCGATCATAGATACCGCTTGTTAACCAGGACTCTGTGATTAAAAGTAAGTCAAAGTCCTGGCTTAGTATATTGTGCCGAATTTCACTTGTTTTAGTGCGTAAACCACGCACATTCTGATACAAGACCCTTATGGAGTTAGCGCCTGTGAATACGAGTTAAGTACCAGGACATTGTTATAGGAATTTAATTTTATGAATGTGCGTGGTTTATAAACAACAGTGAGAGTGACCGTGATTCTTAGATTCATAGACCAAGTTAAGAAAAAGAAACCCCTTGTTTTTATGACAATGTTAAAAAGTGTGTCTGTGCGTAATGAGGAAGATTGTTGCGTATAAAGTGTGTGTTGAGTGTGTGTGTTAAGTGAAAGTGAAAGAGCAGATTCTGCCAAGCCAAAGTAAATCCCGGCCAAATGCTTCATTTGGCCAAAATTCACATTAACTTGGGCAGGTCCTTTTCCGTTCGTATACTTAGTGCCGGAGATTCTACGTTTTTTCGTAAAAAAATGCTACAATTTCTAATCCAGACAAATTTGTATGCTTTTTCTTGCGCGAAAGATTTAGTTTTTTTGAGAAGCTGTTTGTTCTCTGGTGTTAGATGCTCATTTACAAAGAACCTTTTTTCTATTCCACTGATGCCTATATCTTTCGTGCAGATGCCCTTGTTTCTTTTTAAACCTGAGAGTATTCTGTCTTTGCACATCCGATCTTTCATCTTCACAACAATGGGTTTAGGTCTTCCCGCTACAATCTTTTGAGGCTTATTGACAGTTGTATCGTGCTTTGTTGTATGTTTGCTTGGATTATAGTAAGACTACAATATTTGTTGATGCTGGGTCAACACGTATAAAATATTAATTTTTGCCACTTGAATTCAATTGCATAATGTGAAATGGGTTTTGTAGGAAAAAGGACCAAGATGACTTGCCGACTGCGCTCAACGGTTTTTTATATTCACTGCTGCGCAACACGCGGCCGCAGCGGCGGGGGTTAGTTTTGTCACTGCTCAAACAGTTCGACGATGTTTCTGTAAGTTTCACATATATTTTTGTAATTATTAATGTAAATTTTGATTGCTTATTTTTAACAATTATTATCTTTTTTGCACACAGACCGTCCCGCTGGATCAAATGTTGTACCTGGCTGATAATTTAAGCTATTTTCCATATCAAGTTCAAGATGAACCACTTTTTATAATACACCATATTGATATTATTATCTCTACGTCGGGATCAAATTTACTACAGCTTTTTCGTGAGGTAAGTAAGAGTCTAATATTTTACGTATGTAAATTTAGTTTTTGCGGGAAACATTTTGGCAAGAGTTGTGTTATTTTTTTCATGTCTTCCTTTTTTTTAAACCGAGGACCTATTTTAAAATATGACATTTCAAGTATTCAGACTGCATTAATCCCACGGAGACTTATGATCTTTATAAGAAACAATATTGTTAAAAAAAACTGTTGTGCTTATTGACCATACATATTTTTTTTTTTTTGAGTGGAGTTTACAATTTCTGTCATTAGTTTGACATCCGTAGCGTGTTTTCGCTTGCCTTTTAAGCTGCTTAAAATATAAGAGTTAATGCAGCAAGTACGCTTATGTACGCAGGGTCTAATAAAGACGGGCAACGAAGAGAAGGAGCCCCTGGACGAAGAGGAAGACGAGGAGGAGGCGGACGCGTTGGTGGCGCGCCTGCCGCCGCACACGCGCCCGCTGCGGGACGCCATGCGCCAGGCGCGCGGCTGCCTGCTGCTGCTCGTGCTCAAGCAGCACCTCAAGCAGCTCTACGGCTTCACCGACGCGTAAGTGTGGAACACCCTTCCAGCTTCCGTGTTCCCAGGCAAATACAATCTGGGTGCCTTCAAGAGAAGAGTGAATAGGCATTTTCTAGGCAAGCGCGCTCCATCCTAGACCTCATCATTTCTGTTCATCAGACTTGATTGTAGTCAAGCGCAAGCCTATCAATTATAAAAAAAAAAGTGCTGCTGCGAAATGCTACCGTGTAACAGATGGGGAACGAGCGATGATGCAATACGACGATCGTTTGAATATCAGCAGCATTGCCCCAAAGTAAGATCCCATAAACAATCGTAGTTGTTTCGACATCAGTGAATAGTATATAATCGTGTAGCGTTCGCCCGCACCATCCAACTGTCGCTTTTTGACAACAATAAATAGAAAACTAAAAAAAAATTGTCTTTTCAGAAAAATAAATCAGTATTCACCGTCGGAGAGCGCCAAGGTGTACGAGAAGGCGGTGTCGCGGCGGCACGCGCCCGTCTTCGAGCCCAAGGCGACCATCGCGCAGCTGCAGGACTCCGACGACGACGAAGAGCTCGACGAGCGCGGCCGCCGCAGACTCGTCGACGACTACCTCGAGGTGAGCCTTTTCGCCCTTAATAATTTAACAAAAACTTCAGTCCACGACCTTAAGATGTCTGATATTATGTTCTGCGCACACTACCGAAAAGTTTGCTTCCAACTATAGTACTTCCTTACGAGAGGACTTTATTATTATATCCCACCACAACAACCTAGCTTAATGTGTTACTGTTGCTTGACAATTTTGCGAACGAAGGGGTGTCGCTCTTGTGCGTTGTTACAACAGGGTTCCTTGTTTGGATTATTATTAATAACACTTTTCATCCATGTTAATCGTATCTTCTTCCAGTTCAAACAGCTGATGTTGAAGTTCGACCCCGAAGAGGAGGAGGACGACGAGACGCCCGGCGCCGGCGCGAGCGCGAGCGCGGGCGCGACGGGCGCGACGGGTGCGACGGGCGCGACGAGCGCGACGGGCGCGACGAGTGCGGAGGGCGCGGCGGCGGGCGCCACCTAGCCGCCGCCGCGCGCCGCGCCCGCCGCCCGCGCGCGCCATGGACGATAAAGTGTCAGTGCGACCGTGCAGCGCTCCGCTCGCCGCGCTCCGTTCCGTTCGAGGAAGCTCGTTTTTTATGTCGATTTAATTTATTACACGCGGCTCCGGCCCGAGGAGGGCGCCCCGGAGTCGATCGTCGATTTTAATTCTTTATATTATTAGTTATATTTGAGAAGATCGATTTTGTTTTATATAAAGTCTCGTGTGTAGATAATTTTTATGAGGAATATAAAGTATATGTGTCGACACCGAGTTGAGTCTTTGCTCGCGCTCGCGCGTCCCTCGCCGCCCCTCGAGCTGCGCGTGCGCGACGCAGTAGGTCAATTGTTTAGTGCGAGTCTGTCACGATTGCGAGATATATAAAGTGCATAATTTTTATACGTATTGGCGTCTTTGTAATATACATAGAATAAAAGATATATGTTGATATGGAGGGTACTGCAATAGAACTGCATTTGAAATATTAATAATAATAATAAGAAGATAGAATTATATTTTCTTTTCATATTTATATCCCACATAATTTTTCATGTCCATTACGAACAGATACCAAACTCAATGCGGATAAAAATTAAAAACCCTGTATTTTAAAAATACGTTCTTTAATGTTTGTTTATTCCAATGATTTAATTATTTTTTTATAAGTATAATTAATTTATTTCAAAATTGTTTACGAATAATAAAAATCCACCATAAGACTAGGAAAATAGTTAAGTGATTAAACAATTTTGTTATTAAAATCTAGTACATGTTGATTTATTTCACGAACATGTTTTTCAATACAGTATTACTTGTACATACAGAGTGAATCTTTGAGACAATATTTTAGGGTAGCCTTAATCGTGGTAAATACTGGAAATTATTTGAGGTAACTATTTAATTTTTATTTTGTGATTTTGGGTGCAATTTCTAGAACACCTTTAGGTCCCATAGTCGTTATAATCAAAATCTTGCATCATTAAAATTGTATCAACTTATTTCAAGCACGTAATTTCCAAAATCTGCTTATACATACAGATGCAGGCATTTCTCCTACGTTTTCCAATAGCTACTAAATTAATGTACCTTTCCTTTACCCGTCTCAAAAATCCACCCTGTACAATCGGAAATGCTCAGCAAACATCTTATCTTGATTTCTCCTTAGTCCTTATTATTATTTGTGTTAGTTCCACATATTAAAGTTACATAAAATAATTAATTTAATGGGCAAGTTTGGTTTGCCTTTCCTCCGATATCGCAAACTTGTTGCACAGGAAGAATATAACAGTTTCTGAAGAGGGCTTCACTTTTCCCTCCGCGATTAATCGTTTCAAGTTGCGTATGCGCTGCTTGTGCGGGTACTCCTTACACCTCAGATTATCCTTCTGAAACATACTATACGTTAAAAATATCAGACTTATATGGTGTTCTCATGGACACCATTCATAAAAGTGGACTAAACTGAAATGGGACCACACGGGAAGCGTCAGCTTTCTAATAAAAAAAGAATCATCAAAATCGATTCACCCAGTCAAAAGTTATAAGGTAACAAACTTAAAAAAACAAACGGTTGAATTAGAACCTCCTCCTTTTATGAAGTCGGTTGATAATAATCAGGCAGAAAGACGGATTTTTCCTTACTGATACCAAGAAGGTATCAGTAAAGAAAAATCAACTTCTATTTCTCTGTTAACGATACAACAACGATATGGGTATTTTTTAGTGGTTTTTTTTATGTACTAGTGAAGGTACATCGGTCTAAGCCCGACCTTCATTAATTAATTAAAACTTTCTGCCACTCCTTCACAAATGTCAATACATTTATATCATTTTAATTTCTCATTTTACGTCAATTCAATATCTCATTTTACGTCAAAATGAGATAGGTACTGAAATTTCACTTCACTTGAGTATGTAGGAGATTTAAGAATTTGATAGATAAAAAGCTACCGGCTCTTGAAAAGAAAAATCAACAAGTATTAAATGGAAACAAAAGTTAAATGAAAACTTACGCGGAAATAATATTTAACGGATTGTTTTAGTTTCAGTTTTTTTCAGTTAAACTTAATAAAACCGATAATTTTCGGTGTTTTTATATACATCATTTAATATATTGGGTACGGGGTGGCGCCACCATGTTTTCTACTTTCTACTCCTTTTTGCCAAACTCTTCAAACTAATCATTTCGCGGTGAAACACCTGCTGGATAAAATCTTGTTACACAAGGAACAGAACCCACCTGTTCTTCGTCAGTGTTATCGGCGACGGGCGCGTCGCTGGCGGAGTTGTCCCACATGACGGGGTGCCACACGCGGCGCACGGCCTTGTCGTGCTGCGGCGCCGGCTGCGGGGGCTTCAGGGGCAACGACCTCACGTCTACGTATTCATCTTCCTCGAACATCTCGGCCTCTTTACTCATTTCTGGGCAACTACACAAATGCATATTATAGTCCAGTCAATGAATAACCTAAAAGGGGGTGTAGAGTGCATGAGAGGGGACCTAAGTGATTTCTTCTGAAACTTGTTCAGGGTACTTAGGAAGTTAACATACTAAAAGTCCTGACGTCTCGGAGGTGAGCCGGAGTGGGGAGGGGGGGGTAAAGGTGCCACTTTTGGGTTTTTCACTAATATATCAGAAACGGTGCGTCATAGAAAAAAAAAAAGTTCCAATAAATTAAAGCTCATAAAATTATCTAAAACTTTGGTCTTATTCAATTTTGCCGTATTCCTAACCGTTTCCGAGCCACACGCTCCGGAAAAGTTAATACTACAAAAAAAACCTTATCATATAATAATCCGGTCAAGTTAGACATAAAAATAGTGGTCAAATAACAATAATTCCGACAGAGCCAAATCTTCGTAGAGACCTTAGGTTTACCAGAAGGAATAAAGTGTCAAAAGTCCCCATCAATCCTCTGTGTGCAACAAAAGTAATTCGGGGTCAAATATCAAAATTTGAGGTTTTTTGGATTTTTCTCGAAAACGGTAAGTTTTCTCAAAAATAAATTCAGACCAAAGTTGTAGATCTTAAAATTATCTACAAAAATAGTCCTTATGATTTTTTTACTAAGAGTTAACATTCCTGAGATATCGCGGTTCTAAGAGTCACATTATACATGATAATATGCACGTATATATACATAATCAGGCAATTACAATTGTAGTTGCTGAAGATATTGATTTCTTAGTAGTTACTACTTACTGCAAGGACTCTAATGGATAAAATAGTTTATTTTCTTTAGCTTCCTAACATTAACCGTTTACGCAGTGTACGCAAAGGAAACTCTCAATATGGAACAAATTTTCCCATTTTAGCAATATTTTTCATTGATGCTCCTATTGTATTGGTCGTAGCGTGATGTTATGTAGCCCATAGCCTTCCTCGATAAATGGACTATCCAACACAAGAATAATTTTTCAATCAGGACCCGTAATTTCTAAAAAACAAACACGTTGATCCGCTCCTTCGTTTCAGCGAAATGGCGATTGCCATAATAAAAAAATTATAGCGAGTCAAACTTAGAGATAGGTATTTGCTGTTGTGGATTATTTTTTAGAACTATTAAAGGAGATCAACTCCGCAATACATGATTTTTGCGAGACTTTAGCCGTTTACGCAGCGTACGCAACAGAATTATGGCAATCGCCATTTCGCTGAATCGAAGGAGGGGATCAACGTGTTTGTTTTTTTGAAATTATTGGTCCTGATTGAAAAATTATTCTTGTTTGGATAGTCCATTTATCGAGGAAGGCTATGGGCTATATAACATCACGCTACGACCAATACAATAGGAGCATAAATGAAAAATGTTGCAAAAATGGGAAAATTTGTTCCATATTGAGAGTTTCCGTTGCGTACACTGCGTAAACGGTTAATGTTAGGACGTTATAGAGAATAAACTATTTTATCCATTGGAGTCCTTGCAGTAAGTAGTAACTACAAAGAAATCAATATCTTCAGCAACTACAATTGTAATTGCCTGATTATGTATATATATGTGCATATCATGTATAATGTGGCTCTTAGAATCGCGATATCTCAGGAATGTTAACTCTTAGGAAAAAATTATAAGGACCATTTTTGTAGATAATTTTAAGACCTACAACTTTGGCCTGAATTTATTTTTGAGAAAACTTACCGTTTTCAAGAAAAATCCAAAAAACCTCAAATTTTGATATTTGACCCCGAATAACTTTTGTTGCACACATAGGATTGATGGGGACTTTTGACACTTTATTCCTTCTGGTAAACCTAAGGTCTCTACGAAGATTTGCTCGGAATTATTGTTATTTGACCACTATTTTTATGTCTAACTTGACCGGATTATTATATGATAAGATTTTTTTTGTAGTATTAACTTTTCCGGAGCGTGTGGCTCGGAAACGGTTAGGAATACGGCAAAATTGAATAAGACCAAAGTTTTAGATAATTTTATGAGCTTTAATTTATTGGAACATTTTTTTTTTCTATGACGCACCGTTTCTGAGATATTAGTGAAAAACCCAAAAGTGGCACCTTTACCCCCCCCTCCCCACTCCGGCTCACCTCCGAGACGTCAGGACTTTTAGTATGTTAACTTCCTAAGTACCCTGAACAAGTTTCAGAAGAAATCACTTAGGTCCCCTCTCATGCATTCTACAACTCCTTTATTGATTGGACTATTATGTATAAGCAGGAAATTCCCAATCCTACTTGTAGGGATGCGGACTAGTATCGTTTATTTAATCTGTGCCATAAGGTTAATAACTTTTAAGTATAGTCTGTGGTACGGGCTGTAAGGCTTTGGTAGGGCTACAGCCTACAGCCACTACAGCCTACTCGGTATGAGATAAGACTCTTGCAAATGTGAAATTTCGTCAAGATTTCGGGTTCAGCGATTCTCAAAAATGTTTGAGGCTTGCCAACCCGCATTTAGTTAGCGTTGTGAGTTTATGGTCCAAATCCCTCTAATTCTGAAGGAGACATCATAATTTAATCTTTCATCATTGATAATTCACTTAACATAATTCTAAATCCTAGTACCTATTGTGAAAAGAGCAAGTGCAGAGTTTCTAGGCCGTTCTATTTGTTGCGAACTTGCTTCCAAACGTAGCTCTAGACCCGAGTTTGTTTTCATACGAGTGCGTGCACCTGTGAGTGCCTGTGGGTATAAACCTACTATGTGTCAAGTATATGGTACTATTAAGGCATAGAGTATGTTGATGTATTACGGTATTCTGAGGTAAGGTATGGCAATGGTGTCTGACGTCTGTTGGAGTTAGGCCTTCGTTTAGGAAATGCAGATTTTTATTTTCATCGATAATAAGTAAATTAGTAATTATAGTCTCACGGAGGCACGACTAAAGTGGTAATCGATGGTTACGATCAGAGACTTTAATTAACTTCGTTGCTCGTTGCTGGAAGTGTGGGAAGCTTTTCATTTCACGCATTCTATTGAAATGTCATTAGGTGAAGGACAGTGCTTTTGGTAAACAAAAAATATAGGCGACTTTTAGCAGTAGGAATACGGAACGCCATTATCACTTCAGTAACCAGGATGCCGCTAAAATAATGATTGCTCATTTTCGATAAAATTGGTTCTAAATCCCAAGCAAACAACCCAGGCTTTATCAAACGGCGTTTGGTGTTCGTTACGAAAATAAACATCGCAATCTGCTCCTACGAAACAACTACATGCGCAATACAATTTTTTATTGAATCTCTTCCTTGGCACAGAGACAAGATACTTATAAATTTTCGGAGGTCGGGAGATCTGCAAAGCAGCGTCATCGATACCTAACACGAATCTATCAATCTTTCACTTTTTGGTTAAACCAAGTCCAACTAAGAGGCTCTCATGAAAAATCAAAATCCTACTGCCACGTTCGTAAAACACTTTGCCCCGAGAACAACGTCACGAAAATCGGTGCTTGCGTTTCTCAAATTTTGACAGTTTAAAATTTTTCTTATCATTTATTTGAAGTAAATCATTATTTTCAAGAATTTCGCCATCATTCATTTCTTTCTCCTTAGAATATAATAACTGAAAAATGCCATCCAGCCTATTGAGATATTTTGTGACGATTGATGGATTGATGTTTGTAGTTGCTATGGTCCAAATCTATCAGAAGTAAGATTTAACAATCGTAAAATATTTTATCTAATAAATATAAAACAACCGGTGTAATTACCAAATACTTATCTTGATTAGAAGCGAAAATTAACAACGAAGCTTCGGAGATGTAAACAATCAAATAAAGTACCTACATACCTAAGTATTTAGATACTCATTTGTTCAGTTGAGCCATAATAAGAATCAAATAAATACCTCAAAATATCTTAACGCTTTAAAGAATCAATTAAGTACTTTCAATGTAAAAAGACTATTAAAATTACAATTATATACGTGTTTACTTACAAATAAAATTCAATTGGACACAGGCAATGTTTTGCACCACTGAACTGCACTGTGGTTACGAGTTTGTACGAAACGTTTTATTATTAGGTATGGCCAATCAAAGATTTATTTATAAATCGAGAACAGTGAACTGAAGCATGGGAAGAATGAAACTGAAATTAATTACTTTCTCTCGTTTCTCGGTGTGTCCGATTCGCCACGTCCGCTCCTTTGTGACGTATCTTGGACAATTACCAGTAAAAATAAGAACACAACAGTCTAGCACGCTGGCCGCGTTTGATGCCAACAATTTCAGTGACGTTGACCCGCTTTACTACGAGCATTTGCGTTTACAAGGCGTACTGCCTAGGGAGTGAATGGAAGTAGGTACCTAATGGAAATCTTAGGCCGTTAAATCTTCTAGATAGAACCTAAATGCCTTCCACCGTAGTTTTGGACTGTTATCTCACCTGATAGTCGAAAATGATGATGATGACGAGACTAACGATGTAGCCGAAGATGTTATCCTAACGGTTTTTACACAGCATCGCGTCGGAAAGCTAAATCGCTTGACGGTGCGTTTTTGCTGGTAAGGTAACAAGCCACTGCCGCAACCTTTTACCAGACCGGACCTGAGCCAAAATAGAAATGATAAAATCCTATAGTGGCGGGAAGTGAACCTTCGACTTCCTTGAATCGTGCGCGCCACTGCGCCAGGGAGGTTGTCATACACGAATAACTAGCAACTATGTTATTCATTCTTAAACGTACTTAAATTAAAATGAAAGCCGAAATTAATACAAATTATTTTAATTGAAATGCTTAAAACTAGTTAACAATAAGTTGTTGCAGTTGCACAGTCCTACTATAAACAATTAGTCTTACGCTAGATAGGGTTGAACTAATAAAATTATTATTGAGAATAGATCCAATATACAGCTATTATAATAACACTTTCATTAGTTACTTTACAACTTATTTAGATTGCCTCTGTGATACTTTGATCAGTGAAATCTAAGTTGGTGATGCAATAAGCGCCTGTTACGCTCGTTTTGTTCAGGCTTTATTCGAAATCTATACAACTGCCACGCTCTAATTATGCTGATATTGACTAACAATGTTAGCCAACCTACGCTCCCGCGACGGCTTCGTCGAATGATGCTTCGTGCTCCGATCTCGAGAGCATGAACTCGGGCAGCGAAACACCTAACGCTGCGCTGTACCGAGGCAGCGTTTCCGCCCAAAAGGCGCCTCTCGAGTCTGCGCCTGCGAATTCTTCAGGGGGCGCTAAATTTGAGACACCAACAGGCGCACCGTCGTCCTCAGCCTGAGATCCTTCACTCCTTTTAACTTTTGATGTAATTTTCGCTGCTGGATTAGTCGCAGCCGCGGTTGACTGTGCTTTTTTGCGTTTCAGCTTTTTGTTGTAATTAGTCGACGCTGCTGCATATTCCGCCGATTTTTGAGCTGGAGGGGAACTCGTGGTGACGGTCTGACTTTCGGCTTCTTCACTTCCTCCGCCGTCCAGCGTCGCCGGTTTGGACGTGAATGCTTTGTGTTCGTGGTACGCCAAGTGACTTTGTTTGGGTGCTGACTCGGACACGAACATGCACTCTTCATTCTTCTGTCCATTTTTGTCTAAACATTGATAACAAGTCATTCCATTTTTCTTTACTTTCTTGCACGCTGACCTATCCTTCTTTTTAAATTCAGCTAATACGTGTTCGACGTCTTTTTTCGGTTCATTGTCGGTGTAAAAGCCTGGCAATGCTTTTTTATAATCATATGCTTTGGGTGCGACCTCCTCGGAACTCTCCTCGTTGCTCGCTGCTCGGATGGCTTCACTTGATTTAGGTTGAGAGGAGTAATAACCCTTATATTTACCGTTGGAATCGTCTGAGTCTGCCTGTTTGTAGCTGCTGTAAGGTTTTTCATTGCTTCCTGCCTCCTTATAGCTACTGTAAGGTTTTTCTTTACTATCGGCTTGTTTATAGCTGCTATAAGGCTTTTCGTTGCTGTCTGCTTGTTTATAGCTGCTATAGGGCTTTTCACTGCTGTCACCTTGTTTGTAGCTGCTATAAGGCTTTTCGTTGCTGTCTGCTTGTTTATAGCTGCTCTTTTCACTGCTGTCACCTTGTTTGTAGCTGCTATAAGGTTTTTCGTTGCTCTCTGCTTGTTTGTAGCTGCTGTAAGGCTTCTCTTTGCTCTCTGCCTGTTTATAACTGCTGTAAGGTTTTTCATTTTCAGTCTTACTGTATTTCTGAGGAGCGGTGTCCTCTTTGCTCGCTTGTAGTTTTTCGGATTTCTTTGGACTTTCAGATTTCTGTTCGGGCTCCTCGGGATCGTCGTTACTATCATATTTTCTCTCTTTCGAATAGGCATATTTATTATTCTTAGGTTCCGCAACGTAGGAACAGGATTCATAGTTCCCACCAGTTTTGGGGTCTTTACAAACCATACATGACATGTCATCCCTCTTCACTTCTTTGCAATTTCCCGGGTTTTGCTTAATTTCGGCAGCTTGTTTCTCGGAAAGTTCCTTGATCCTTTCGTACTCTTTATGATCGTATCCTGAATCGTAGCTGTACGGATATTCATATTTGTTGCCGGAGCCCTTCTTCTGTGTGTAGGGACTGCTGTAGGGGCTCTCGTCGAAAGCCTTCGGCCTCGATATGTATTCCGCTTTGTAATTGTAAGGGTCGTCTTCATCGTCCTCTTGGGCTTTTTTTAGGTTTTCTCTGCTTCTTCCTCCCGTGTAACGTCGATAGCGAGCTGGTCCTGCAATATAAGGATTTTTCTTGTAGTTTTGTTCACCGTCGAAGTTTTCAGTCAAATCCTCTTTGCGATACTCTGAGGGATGATTTACTTCAACAGAAACATAAGGCTGGAAATAAACAGCTTCTGCGGGTTTTTTGTTTAAAGCTGCTAAATTATTTTTTTCTTCATCTTCTTCTGGATTATAAACTTTGTAATTGGGATCGTGTATAGTTCTTATGTCGTATCTTAAAGGGCTAGCTTGGCGCGCATGAGGCTCGTAAGGCTTTGGCTGCTGCGGCTGCTGCTGTGCTACTAGCTTGGCGGGCCTGCCGTGATGAGGAAAGCTTTTTCTAGGAACTAATTGTTGCGGTGGAGCATAAATCGAACTACTAAACTGTGGAAATTGATTCTGATCTACAAGCGCAGCGGAGGTCTTTTGATTTGAAGCCAACGACGCTATGCCTGGAAGCACATTAAGCAGTTATTGTCAAAATACCATGTGAAATGGGTGCATTATTAAATGCTACAAGACAATATTAACTATCGCTTACCGGAATCCTGGTCGTCGAAATAAGAATCAAAAGACTTAACGAAGGCGTCGTGTTCCTCGTCACCGGAATACGCATTGCCGCACACAATCCACAGTAAGAACTGGAAAATTACAAATCTTTTAATTTTTTTATATAAAAAAACTATTTTAGTAGGTTTTAAATTAGGAATGAGTTAGTATTTTACGAAAGATTCGTACACGTATATTCTAATTCCGTACCAGGAAACATAATCGAGTCATTTTGATGGGGCGCGAACCCAGAAACGCGTCGTTAAGGGCTTGTTGCTCTTGCGCTATGTCGAGTTGTATTTCAGCTTTGCGTCGAGATGAAAGTAACGTCACACGGCGACAATGACAAGGTTTTATAGCCGTCAAAGTTGCGAAGGTGAAAGAGCCTGCAACTAAGCGCGCGCTCCACTCGAGCGTGTCGCGCGGCGGGCGCGCGGCCGGACGACGTCCGCCACGTCCGCTCTGCGCTTGCCTCATCCGGCGCCCGCCGCGCACCGCCCGCGGCTTCGGGTCACCGTCCACTGCTGCAATGAATGAGGACTGCGGCCATATCAAATGTAGACTAGAGTCAAAAATCATTTGATATCCGCAGTCCAACTATCTAGTTACTGGCAGGTAAAATTTCATCCGGAAAAAATCATTTTCAACGAGAAAAGCAAAAAAAAACGGGAAATTTTTACTTTGTCAACGAGTTGTATAAGTTGTCAATTCGTATTATTTTAAACTTCCTCAATTTTGAAGCTTACTGCTTCGATAGCTTATCAAGACGTTGACGACTACATTTTCGGGGTTTGGAATTCAAATTCAAATAATTTATTTTATATACTTACTTACTTAGGTTTTTTACAGTAGGTACTTATACCTACCATTACGATTACGGTACGTTATGATTGTTAAGCTACGCGCTTTTGTGGTGTAAGTTTATATTTAGGAACATGTGAAGGGATTAATCATCACGAGGAAACCTGTATGATTAGAACATGAAATTCTACTGTAAAATCCAACATCAATCATTTTAACTTTTATTTATATCCACTCCAAGTCAATCCTCTTAACGCATTAGTTACTTAATATGATATAATATATAAAAATATATTAGGTAAGGTAGGTACCTAAGTACTTACCTACTCGTACTTTTAGAAGTTAGGAGCGATAACCGATTATTAGCTGATTTGAAAACCGTTAATTTCTTATTAAACTATGACTTCAATAATTAATTTTATTAAGTGTAACATTAAACTTAACCAACCACGGTCACGGATTATTTACATTTTTTGCCCACGATGAAATAAACAAGTTTTTTGCGAGAGCACTTTGTCAAGTTATAATAGCCGAGATGGTACTCGCCGACACCCGCGGGCCGTGTCTTTGACATACCTGCTGTAGAGTCTACACTTTACAGGCTACATTAATTAAGTCTAATAGTTTAGTGGCTATTACTTAATTAATTATGGTAATGATAGAACAAAGAACAAGAACCTCAATTCAACACTTCATTTATCATTGACTAGCGATCATGGAATATAATGTAGTTTTTTAATGATTCAAATGGAGATATCTTAAATAATAGGTACAAAAAAAAATCAATTATAAAAATGAGTTTATTAATACCATTTTTTCTATTATTTTTACATATATTTATACGAAATATAAAAATGAGAAAGGTACATGGAATGTTGAAATAAATAAATGTTATACCTACGACTACAATCACTTATTTCTGAGTAAATCATTAACTTTGATTAATTTTATCGAGTAATCGCCGACTCGCCGCACTTTGGTCGTTTTCCAAAACCGATATTAATGCTTTCTGAAACAAACAACGATGCCGATTTACAATCTATACCTATTATAAGGAAAACTTTGGGCTTTATTGTTGTTTATTTAAACTTTAAAGGTACCTACCTATTTACCTACTACAATATAGCATCTATTTAAACTTTAGACTCATGAATTGCTTTCAAGAAAATAATGAGTAAATAAACAATTATTTGCTGAACCTTGGAATTGATTAGGAATTATTAACCTGAGGACCTTCAGAATTATTATTCATTCAATCACACTTATATCATAAAGCCAACAATCCGTACATTTGATACTCCTTGATGCCAAAACTACTGAACCGATTTAGATGAAATTTGGAATAGATATACAATAGGCTACACAGGCTATCTCGAATCGTCACGGCTGGTCCCAAATTCACGCTACATTCAGTGCCGCGAACTATTACTACATTCAGAGTCAAGTTGGTGAACTTGATGTCGAACCAAATTCAATTTTATTATGAATTAAAAATCCTAAGACATGTCACTTGTGGCAGTCTTGCATCATCGGTTACTCTAAGAAATTTTTTATAGCCTAGGTTTATTTATTTATTTATTTATTTAAGCCTTATTTATCCCTTAATAGTTTATATTTAAGTATTTAAGTTTATCTTGTATTTTTTTTTTTTTTTTTTTTATAACTATTTATTAAGGACCTCACTACGAGTGTAGGCCTCTTCCATCTTTTTCCACATTTTTCTATTTGAAGCTTTTGGAATCCAATTCTTTCCAGTGATTTCGGTAATTTCATCAGACCAACGCTCTAGTGGTCTGCCTCTCTTTCTTTTACCAGAGGGGCCCGGCCAGGTGGATACTCTTTTGGTCCATTTTAATGTATTCATACGTGCTACATGTCCGGCCCATGCCCATTTCAGTTTTTTACTGTATTTCAAAGCATCTATAATGTTTGTTTTCTTTCGTATTTCAATGTTTCTTTTCTTATCTATACGTTTTACATTCAGTATACTTCGTTCCATACTTCTCTGACATATATTTATTCTGTTTTCAGTGAATTTGTTGAAAATCCAAGTTTGACAACCGTAAGTTAGACATGGCAAGATAGCCTATGTAAGTACTAAAAATGTTGGGCTTGCCGCCAAAATGTTGTATATTAGAAATATGTGTACAAAACACCGATAAGAAACCTCAGGACATGGGCATCCGAACGATTTACGTAAACCTTTTTCGTACAAGCAAACAGTATCGACACCTATCAAAATTCTATAGGTGGCTGTTGAGCGAACTACAGAGCGGCCTTACTGTTGGTGGCAAAACAAGCATTTTCGGCACCGATTAACTGCGGCGACATTTTTTCGCGCCGTCCGCCCTTTCCAGGGTAGTGTCTATTGCTTTGATTACATAATATTGTATTGTATTTAGCTAATTGTTACAATCAATATCGGGGGTCAGTTCGAGGGAAGCCAGTATTGAGCCAAGCTGGTCTGAATTGGCACCTCAATCAGATGAAACTCTCAGATTTTACACATTCCTGCTCAGTATCTTCTGACGCAGCACAGATGATGACAATCAATATCTAATTTCACTCACCGCAAACTTATTGTTCGAGTCCTGTATTTTTTGCGCCAGCGCCCACAGATTGGCTGCGAGGCCCATCATGGAGCCCTCCTCGAGCTTTCCCCTCCTCACAATACGCCAAAACAGCTCCAGAGCCAGATTGTATTGCTTCCGTGTCTCCCGCGCGTCCCCGAGGCTCTTCAGAACCACCAACAGCTCCTGGCATATGTTGGTGGCGTGGTTCTCGATGGCCGCTATGAACTCCTCTTCAGAGCCGTACAACTCGTCATTCGATAGAACTAGATGGAAGAAGAAAGAGGCGTTTCAAATGTCGTACGTGGAATTAAAATTCGGAATCGTAATCAGACACAAAGCATAGTTGTTTTAAGTGGGAATCAATTTGCAGATTGATTTGCAGCAGAAGTCCCAATGGTTTTCTCACACTAAGAAAATCCCATCGCAAAGAAATTTACACTATTAAAAACGGCCATGACCGTGCGAGTGAGCTCAACGAAGGTTTTGACCGCAACGGAGTCACACAGTGACATTATTAGTACTGCTACTTACATTTTTGAGTTGAATATACATAATATGAGCTATGCACTACATATAAAGGATGCAAAAATCCTATTTGTAGCACAAGTTGGCAACTAGCATATAATATAATATACATTATACCATACCAACCTAATTTGGTAACTTGTGCAAAAAGAATGCAAAAAAGGTTTAATAACTAACAAATTGAACGATAAAGAATCAGCCGTAGAATCAGTACGCAAAAGTCGATAAAATAAATAACTAAATAAATATATACGGGACATTTTACACATCGCAATCTAGCCCCAAAGTCAGCGATAGCTTGTGTTATGGGTACTAGATAACTAATAAATATACATAAATACAATATATAGAAAAACACCCAGACACTGGAAAACATTCATGCTCATCACACAAACATTTACCAGTAGTGGGAATCGAACCCACGACCTCCGGCGCAGACAACAGGTTCGCTACCACTACGCCATTCGGTCGCCATTCAGTCGATGTTCTAATCTACTCGAGTCTCTTACAAATCCTTAGATATGTCACTCGTGGCAGTCGCTTGCATCATCGATTAGTCTAGGAACATTTTTATAGCCTAGGTACTAAGAACGTTGGGCTTGCTGCCAAAATGTTTTAATATTAGAAAATTACACAAACAGGATATTATTGCTACCTACCTCCGTCGATGTGGTACGAGTATGACTCCTGCGTCATTTCACAAAGAAGGTCTAACGTCCTCAGCAGCAAGTTATAATACAACGGATCGGTCTTCTTCCAATGTATCCTTTCCATCGTCTTTATAAAGCCACTCAGAATGTAGGCCTTGCTGTTGCTATCCATATTGTCCTGGATAAAGATGACAATTTGTTAAAAAAAAATGATTAATTGCGAGTCGGGCTCGCGCACTGAGGGTTGCGTACAATAATCCATTCTCAATAGTATTAAAGTAAACTAAACACCCCTGCCCACCAAATTCAAAGCCAAAATCACGTTTGTTGTATTGGAACTCCACCTAAATTTTTTTATATTTTTAAAGTAAATATTTAAAGCGTCTACCTGTTGCCGTTATCAATATCGAACAAACTCAAGAAAAAAATCATGTTTGTTCTATGAGAGCGCCATTAAATATATTTTAATATTTTAGTATTTGTTGTTTTAGCGGCAACAGAAATACATCATCTGTAAAAATTGTTAGAACCTTGAAAATTTTATCACAGTTCTAGAGATACAACCTGGTGACAGACGGACGGAGGGACGGACGGAGGGACGGACTTAATAGGGTCTCGTTTTTACCGTTTAAACTATAAAAAAAGGTCAAACGCGGATTTGTGGACTGGTTTTACTGTACCACACTAGCCAGTTTATGTCTGTCATATATATCAGACAAAAATGAAACCTTGCTTAACTTTATTCGGGGACAAACAGGATTATTTCCTGCTTTTGTCCCCAAATTCAATTTCGGGGACAAATGAGATTTTTATCACAATTTTTCCATCGATGTGAAGTGCGACACTGAACTTGAAGTTGAGAGTCTGCTGTCTGTCCACACTGATATTATTGATGTTCATGAAAAATTTGATGAAATTGTTTGAATTGGTAATGTGTGTTTGAAGTGGTTAAGAAAATATAATATGTCGAAAGTCGCAACAGCTAGTCCCTTATAAATATAGTACTAGTTGGGTGACCGAGCTTTGCTCGGTAGTATTACAGCTACTCACCAATAGATGGCAGCAGGAGTTTACTGTAATAGTTTTACTTTATCGCCAATAGATGTCAGGTACAGATTTATATTTTTTTTTTTGGTAAATACGACATTTTCTAAAAATTAATCCTAGCTAGATCAATTTATCGCCCCCAAAATCCCTTGTATACTAAATTTCATCATACTAGGCATATTCTGTACTTACAGGCAATATGAGGAGGGTCGATAAGAAATTACTAAGTATTCCGATTACTTTATCGTGCGTAGGTTTGTTTTGACCGTCCTCTTGAACAAACTGTGGAATATCAGGTATCAGACCTACTAAAGTTTTTAAATTCGCCTCAGCTGAAAAATGGGAAACAAAATATGGTTATAAAATAATATACCAAAATAGTTCTATTAATTAAAGTCATCATAGTTCCAATAAATAAAGGCTAAACAGTTTTGTCATATATTATCAATCTGAATTGCTCCCCACCCTGCTGAACTGCAAGCTTCACTAACCCTACATTCACATTAATTTTGTTACACGTTAGAGATATGGAATTATTTTGTATGAATGCAAGTAATACAGAATTTTGAAACGTTGCAGAAGAGCTTTTCATAGGAGAGGACCATATTTCAAATCAGAATTTGTTGGTGCAAGCTGAGCTTTACTGTGGCACCTTCACGAAGTAGTACGCGGCGCCACACGCCCTTGAGACCAGTCCGTGCGCGTCGTCAGGGCGTTCACTGCCAACGAGCCAGCCGCCCGGCAACAACAGCCTCACCCTGTCCGATGCAGCAGTTGAGCAGCGCCACCTGTCCGCCCAGCAGGTACAGCTGCGCCTTGGCGAGCGCGCACTGCAGCGACGGCACCGTCACGAAGCAGTACGCGGCGCACGCGCGCTGCAGCCATCGCCCCTGCGACAGGTCTGCGCGGGCCGCTAGGACGATCACTGCCTACGAGCCAGCCGCTCGGCAACAGCAGCCTCACCCTGTCCGATGCAGCAGTTGAGCAGCGCCACCTGTCCGCCCAGCAGGTACAGCTGCGCCTTGGCGAGCGCGCACTGCAGCGACGGCACCGTCACGAAGCAGTACGCGGCGCACGCGCGCTGCAGCCATCGCCCCTGCGACAGGTCTGCGCGGGCCGCTAGGACGATCACTGCCTACGAGCCAGCCGCTCGGCAACAGCAGCCTCACCCTGTCCGATGCAGCAGTTGAGCAGCGCCACCTGTCCGCCCAGCAGGTACAGCTGCGCCTTGGCGAGCGCGCACTGCAGCGACGGCACCGTCACGAAGCAGTACGCGGCGCACGCGCGCTGCAGCCATCGCCCCTGCGACAGGTCTGCGCGGGCCGCTAGGACGATCACTGCCTACGAGCCAGCCGCTCGGCAACAGCAGCCTCACCCTGTCCGATGCAGCAGTTGAGCAGCGCCACCTGTCCGCCCAGCAGGTACAGCTGCGCCTTGGCGAGCGCGCACTGCAGCGACGGCACCGTCACGAAGCAGTACGCGGCGCACGCGCGCTGCAGCCATCGCCCCTGCGACAGGTCTGCGCGGGCCGCTAGGACGATCACTGCCTACGAGCCAGCCGCTCGGCAACAGCAGCCTCACCCTGTCCGATGCAGCAGTTGAGCAGCGCCACCTGTCCGCCCAGCAGGTACAGCTGCGCCTTGGCGAGCGCGCACTGCAGCGACGGCACCGTCACGAAGCAGTACGCGGCGCACGCGCGCTGCAGCCATCGCCCCTGCGACAGGTCTGCGCGGGCCGCTAGGACGATCACTGCCTACGAGCCAGCCGCTCGGCAACAGCAGCCTCACCCTGTCCGATGCAGCAGTTGAGCAGCGCCACCTGTCCGCCCAGCAGGTACAGCTGCGCCTTGGCGAGCGCGCACTGCAGCGACGGCACCGTCACGAAGCAGTACGCGGCGCACGCGCGCTGCAGCCATCGCCCCTGCGACAGGTCTGCGCGGGCCGCTAGGACGATCACTGCCTACGAGCCAGCCGCTCGGCAACAGCAGCCTCACCCTGTCCGATGCAGCAGTTGAGCAGCGCCACCTGTCCGCCCAGCAGGTACAGCTGCGCCTTGGCGAGCGCGCACTGCAGCGACGGCACCGTCACGAAGCAGTACGCGGCGCACGCGCGCTGCAGCCATCGCCCCTGCGACAGGTCTGCGCGGGCCGCTAGGACGATCACTGCCTACGAGCCAGCCGCTCGGCAACAGCAGCCTCACCCTGTCCGATGCAGCAGTTGAGCAGCGCCACCTGTCCGCCCAGCAGGTACAGCTGCGCCTTGGCGAGCGCGCACTGCAGCGACGGCACCGTCACGAAGCAGTACGCGGCGCACGCGCGCTGCAGCCATCGCCCCTGCGACAGGTCTGCGCGGGCCGCTAGGACGATCACTGCCTACGAGCCAGCCGCTCGGCAACAGCAGCCTCACCCTGTCCGATGCAGCAGTTGAGCAGCGCCACCTGTCCGCCCAGCAGGTACAGCTGCGCCTTGGCGAGCGCGCACTGCAGCGACGGCACCGTCACGAAGCAGTACGCGGCGCACGCGCGCTGCAGCCATCGCCCCTGCGACAGGTCTGCGCGGGCCGCTAGGGCGTTCACTGCCTACGAAACCGATAAGAATTAGTTATTATTAAAAAAACAAGCTTTCATACCGCAATGTATCCCTATTCTTCCCAGCAAATTCTTTCATTTGATACCCATGTTGCAGGAGTGCCTTTAATAAGTGGCCTTCTTGTGTGTTTCACCACATTGAATTTAAAATGACGCTACGCATCTAACCATATTGTGTCATCCAAACTAATGTATACTAAATTTCAGCTTAATCAGCTGAATATATCAACTTCAAAATTGAGTTGTCCAGAAAAAAGAATAAATTATGGTCAGTAGTTTACTTGTGTACAAGTAGAAATTGATTTAGACTAAATTATACATTAAAATTAAACTGTAAAATCACTTAAAAATTGTACGCGAATTTTTAAGAGATTTTACAGTTTAATCACTTACTATTGAACTTGTATGCTCTTACGCATTTATTTACCACCTTCTCTTTGATGAATGAGAAAAGAATGCAAAGAATGATTAAAAAATTCCGGGGACAGAAAGGATTTTTCATTCCTGTTTTTCCCCAAATTTGACTCGGGGACAAACGAGATTTCCTGTAACTAGATTTTATCTTTACATATTCACATCACACATCACATTCCTCTTTAGTCACATGTATGGTGTACGGCGATTTGGCGGAATCTTAAAAAGTGGCCGCCATTTTGAACTTTTTTGTTGATTGCTTTAAAAATCGATATCTGACTATGGCAGCATGCATAGAAAAGGCAATTGTGGTCAAAATTTAAAAAAGTGGCCGCGAATTGGGACTTTTTGTTACTGGGCCGATTGCTTTCAAAATTGATATAGTCTGACCATGGTAGCAACCAAGCACGGACGGACGAATGGACGGACGGCGGAGTCTTAGTAATAGAGTCCCGTTTTAACCTTTGGGTGTGGAACCCAAAAAAATGGCCACCATTAAACTTTTTTGTACAGATCGTTTTTTTTTTTCAAAATTGATATGTGACTTTACCAGCAGGCATGTAGAAAAAAATTATTATTTATTTTATCTACACTCATTGCTTAAAGTTCGAATTATGAAATCGAAATGTGTCAAATAATTACCTACTTTATTCACAGACTTCTATAATTATTAAAAAGTTATTCATAATAACATCGCTCTACTATGGAAATATTTAAAGAAAGTTGTATAAAATCTATAACGATACACGGCTCTGGACTCCTGTATTTGTATCTGGGGTAATATTTTTTATGTAATATTTTTTAAGTGAATCCACAGACAACTTATAGTTGGTAGTCATTGCCGAGAGTATGGATGGGCCATGATTGACCATAGACAACAACACAATGTCTATGGGGTAATATTTTTTATGTAATATTTTTTTAAGTGAATCCACAGACAACTTATAGTTGGTAGTCATTGCCGAGAGTATGGATGGGCCATGATTGACCATAGACAACAACACAATGTCTATGGGGTAATATTTTTTATGTAATATTTTTTTAAGTGAATCCACAGACAACTTATAGTTGGTAGTCAGTGCCGAGAGTATGGATGGGCCATGATTGACCATAGACAACAACACAATGTCTATGGGGTAATATTTTTATGTAATATTTTTTAAGTGAATCCACAGACAACTTATAGTTGGTAGTCATTGCCGAGAGTATGGATGGGCCATGAATCATGATTGACCATAGACAACAACACAATGTCTAACGTTCCGCGTAACGTTCCACCTGGGCCTGTGATTATGATTACGATTACGATTACGATTACGACTACGATTACGATTACGATAACGATTATGATTACGATTACGATTACGATAACGATTACGATTATGACGTTATCTCGTAAATCTATCGTCCGTAAACCGACTTTACAGACAACCAATTTTTTTTGTTACTTAGTCAAAACTTTGCGCTGAAAAATGTCTAGCAGTGAAACCTACTAAAGAAAATTTCACTCCACCTGACATCTTAGTAGTTGCAATGATTTACGACAAACTTTAGCAAGATTTTATGATTTGGGTAATAATATGAGCGTAGATAAAGTAGTGTATGAAACTCTACATAATTAGGTATTAAAACACTCGTGTGATACTATTAAAAAACTCGCCTGCGGCTCGTTTTTTAAACTCACACTCGTGTTTTAATACCCCCCATTATGTAACCGTTACATAAACTACTATAAAAAATTTTTTTACCAAATCGCCTCAGGGGGTGAAACAGTGGTTCAACGTGTGAGCGTGAGCGTTTGCTAGTCTAATATAATATAGCGAATAAGCAAGCACTCGACAAATCAGTATACGGGAGTATTACATAGAATATCTGATACTGTTGTCATATTGATAGTTTAGGGGCGGCTGAAAAGTTCTGAGCCTAGGCTATTAAAAGTCTAGATAAAAATCTAAATAAAATTTATTTTTCAATATAGTCCCCCTGGACTTCAATGCACCTTTGACATATTTTATAGAGGGCTTGTATTCCGGATAAAAAGTAACCCGCGTCATTGGCTAGAAAATGTTCATTTACGGCCGCCTTCATCTCTTCATCATCCCCAAATCTTCGTCCCCGTAGGTCTTTTTTCAAATTTTTAAATAAAAAATAATCACTAGGTGCCAAATCTGGACTATAGGGATTAGGGAGGGTGGTTCACTTCATCGAAGCCAGTTTCTCGCAAGGCTTGCCTCGCAATGCGCGCCGTGTGAACCGGCGCGTTGTCTTGCAAAAACAAAATTCCTTTGCAGATTTTGCCTCTTCTTTTTTCAACAATGGCTTCGCGAACTTTTTTTAAAAGCCCAGAATAATACTCTGCATTCATTGTAATTTTTTTTGGAAGGTAATCTAGGAGCAAAACTCCTTCGCAATCCCAAAAAATGGTGGCCATGAGTTTGGAAGCCAATTTTTCCACCTTGAACTTCTTCGGCGGCTTTTCCCCCTTCTCTATCCACTGCATTGACTCCTGTTTTGATTCTGGGTCATATTGTCGGATCCACGTTTCATCAACGGTGACAATACGAGTGCAAATTTCCTCCAAATTATCCTTGCACAAGTCTAAAAATTCTTCGGAAGTTTCAACGCGCCACTGCTTGTCAAGTGGCGTGAGCATTTTTGGCACCCAACGCGCACTGACTTTATTCATGTGCAAATGATTGTGCATAATGTCTCCAACTCGTTCCTTACTGATGCCCAGCTCTTCTGCTATCTGCCACAATTTTATTCGGCGATCGTCCAGTACAAATTTTTTTACTTTTTCGATGTTTTCATCAGTGACTGCGGTGTTCGGCCGTCCCGAGCGGGGGTCATCTTCCAGAGTCTCTCTGCCTTGTTGGAATAGGCGTGTCCATCGTTTAACCGTGGCTGACGACGGCCCAGATTCCCCGTAAACACTAGAAGTCTCTTCAAAAATTTCTTTTGCTGTTTTCCCCTTTTTTACGAGGAATTTGATGACGGCGCGATGCTCAATCTTCGTTAATTGTAGCGATGACTCAGACATGGTGATGTTTACGGTTCAATTACTCAAAGCGTAATGAAGCTAATCACATCCGGGTCGTCCACGCGGACCCTTGCGGGTCCCGGGGTAACTGTTCGGGGCGATGGCCCCCTTCAGTGGTGTCGGCGCCGCCTGCAACTACAGGCGGGGCACTGGGTGGGACCATTGCTGGTCCGTGGTGTCAATCCGCGGTGTTTCCGCCGCGCTGCGATTCGAGCCCGCGTGGGTTCGCGAGCGATCAGCGAGCGCGGCGGAGTGAGGGTACGTCCGATGGTAGCTTTCAACCCGCCGCTCAGCGAGGTCGTGCCCGCCAGTGATGTCTGGAGGGCGCCCGTCAGCCAGCGGCGAGGAAGCGGTGTACTCCTATGCCGACGTCAGGTCACGTGGCAAACCCCTGATATCCGGCGGCCGCCGATGGTATGGCGCGATGTCCCGCAGGTGCTGGGACCGCGCTCCGTCGGCGCGCGCGAACATAGAGGTGCTCAGGCGGCGAACGTGGTCGTCGAGGCTCTCCATGCGCAGGTCTCTGGAGATGACCTGGTTCCGTACGAAGCGTGGCGCTCCGGAGATAGTGCGGAGCGCGAGTGACTGCTGCGCCCGCAGCGACTTGCGGCCCGGCTCGCTGACCAGCGCGAACCAGGCTGGGGCCGCGTAGGTGAGTCGCGTGCGGACGTATGCCTTGTACAGGCACAGCTTCGCACGGAGAGGCAGGTGGGATGCCAGCACGGGGCGTAGGAGGCCTCGCATGGCGCGCGACTGCGCAACCACGTTCTTCACGTGGGGTCGCATCGAGAGCTTCCTGTCGATGGTCACGCCAAGTATTTAGCCGTCGGGGTCCATTCGACAGGTTCTCCCAAGAGCGACACCCGGGGCGGCAGGGTGACGGTCCGCCCGATGGAGATCGCCTGAGTCTTCGCCACGTTGACCTTCAGTCTCCAGTCCTTCAGCCATGTGGGAAGTGCGTCCAGTGCACGCTGCATTTTGATGGCTGCGTGTGGGGCATTCAGCGAGGTGGTGACGAATGCAGCGTCGTCGGCGTACAGCGCCAGCATGGCGCCGCCGACCACTGGGATGTCGTCCGTGTATCTGCTGTAGCAGACGGGCGACAGGCAGCTTCCCTGGGGCACGCCGGCACGGATGGGTCGCTCCGCGGACAGCACGTTTTCAATCGCCACTTGAAAACGTCTGTCTTGCAGAAAGGTGGCCACAGTCTTGACTACTCGACGTGGAGTAGTAGACGTGGACAGCTTGTAGACGAGGCCGGCATGCCAGACGCGATCAAACGCCTTCTCCATGTCCAGGAATACCGCAACAGAATGCTCCCGCTTATTATAAGCGGCAGCGAGGTGGTGCAGTACTCTCGTGACTTGGAGCGTGGTGGAGTGTTCGGCACGGAAGCCGAACTGCTCGTCGCGTGGCTGAAGGTGGGGCGTGATGTGCAGCAGCAGCAACTTCTCGAAGACTTTCGAAATCGTCGACAGCAGCGTGATGGGACGGTAGCTCCCAGGTAGCAAAATGTTCTTCCCCTGTTTCGGTATCATGATGACTCGGCCGAGCTTCCACGAACTCGAGAAGTGCCCGGTGCGGAGGATGCCGTTGAATAACCGCGCCATCGCCGCGATTGATCGCTGTGGTAGATGGCGCAGGGCTTCGTTGGTGATGCGGTCGGGACCGGGCGCTTTCCGTAGTTTAGTCCGCCGAGTCATCCGGTGGACCTGCCCAGGGGAAAACACGACTGGGTCTTCCGTCGGCGCTATCGGCGACTCGAAGTAAGTCTCCAAGTGTCGCTCGATGGTGTCAACGTGACCCGTGATGAAGCTAATGACGTGAAACTTCGCTTATATAGTGGGCAGATGTCGCTCAAGCAGTGACCTACCGGATGAGTAAATAGTACGACTGCAAGTACCTTAGGCTCAGAACTTTTCAGCCGCCCTGGTATGGTAATATGATGCAAGTACCCACTTGCACACTATCTCCTTTAGGATATTTGAACTTGACCACACAGTAATCTTAAATATAAAACCTTTAAAACCAGTTTGCAGAAACTTGCTGATGATTTCCCCTCCCACTTCATTGATTCAGACGAATGTAGGTTGTAAAGCTTCTGCGAACGGATAGAACTTACGTGCACGAGGGCTATGAGCACCGCGTCAAGCTTGATGAAGGCGGATCGACACTCGACGTAGAAGTTCAGCTGCTGCTCCAAGTCATCGTGGTACGAGACAGCGTGTATGAATTTGTTTATCAATTCCGCACACACTTTGTACTCGTCTTCCACAGTCACTGCACTAAAATTTTTACAAGCTATTTTACAGTTTTTTTAAAAGTATGTACAGTTCCATTTTAGAGTACATAATAAATGCAACCACTTGAATTTGACAACTTGATAAAATTAACCCCAATAACAGTTGTTACACATTAGCATGGTGCAGGTTATAGATGGGGACACAGTTATAATAGGTTGACAGTTGAAACTGAAACGGTGTTATACGCATAAAATGGCTACTCAACAAAATACTAAAAAAAAATTAAATCAAGTTAGTACTTCACTGCGATCTCATCTGATGGTAAATGATGATGCAGCCGAAGATACTTAGGTACCCATTAACTGTTTTTACACAGCATCACTCGGCAGTGTGTCTTCGCTGGTCGGGTGGTAACTGGCCACGGCCAAAGCCACAAGACCAAATATGAGAAAAATTAAAAACCTGTCAAGTGCGAGTCGGACTCGCGCACTGAGGGTTCCGTACTACAACCGGAGGAATAAAACCATAAAAACCACTTTTCTTATCGAACCGCAAAACTAACTTTGTTTTTAGAGGTTTATTGTAAATATCAAAAAAACTACTTATTAGATCTCGTTCAAACCAATTTTCGGTGGAAGTTTGCATAGTACAATACACATCTAGTTTGCATAGTACATCATATATTTTTTTTAGTTTTATCATACTCTTATTTTAGAAGTTACAGGGGGGGACACACATTTTACCACTTTGGAAGTGTCTCTCGCGCAAGCTATTCATTTTAGAAAAAAATGATATTAGAAACCTGAGTATCATTTTTGAAGACCTATCCATAGATACCCCACACGTATGTGTTTGATGAAAAAAAAATTTTTGAGTTTCAGTTCTAAGTATGGGATTACTTTTTTTAAAATTTTGTGTGAAAACCTTAATGCGGTTCACAGAATACATCTACTTACCAACAATTTAACAGTATAGCTCTTATAGTTTCGGAAAAAAGTGGCTGTGACATACGGACGGACAGACGGACAGACAGACATGACGAATTTATAAGGGTTCCGTTATTTGCCATTGGGCTACGGAACCCTAAAAATTAAATCCTCTTCAAGTCAGTACTTCACTGCGATCTCATGATGGTAAATGATGATGCAGCCGAAGATACTTAGGTACCCATTAACAATGATTTGACCAAACATGAGAAAAATTAAAAAAATATAATATTCTTATGGGGTTTCAGCCCAAGTAGCCCGCAAAATTCAATGCTATAATTCGACCACTATTCGCGAAAAACTAAATAAAATTTGAATTTTCGCGCCCAGATGATATCCATCCACCGTAAGTAGCCCGGGGCGGAAATCAAAACCGTCACCTCCCACTCAAATCCGAGTGCGATCCGTTACGCCAGAGAGGTCGTCAATAAATAAATCGAGATATTATAATTGCTAGTATAATTTAGCGTTACTCACTTGATTGAATCATGCAGTATACAACACAGCCTCATGAGGCTGGCTATAATGATGTGATCCTCAATTTGCACAGAAGTATATCTCTCGAAGAAGACGGTGAGCACCGTCTTAGCCATCATCGTACGCGCGTTCGATGTCTGCACCAGCTCGACTAGCGGCATGAAAGCATCCTGTAACAAAATTACACGTTCTATTAACAACCTAAGTATGCCGTTTCAACGACGTTTGGACAGCGACGGCGCGAGGCGAGTCCATATTTGTATCGTCTTGGCATGGGGAGAGTGAGCACATAGACAACATCAACAAGAAAACAAGATGGACAAGAAGCGAGAGAAAGTGCCGCGCAGTATCATTGTAACATGAAGCGATAGCTGTGAGTAGTTACCATGAGGAAGAGTTCCTCGACGTCAGGTATGGAGTTGAGCATTCTCTTGGTGACGGCTTGTATCTGCGCGGAGTAGTCGTCGGCGGGCTTGCCGCACTTGATCATGTAGCGTATCGTGCCGCGCAGTATCATTGTAACATGAAGCGATAGCTGTGAGTAGTTACCATGAGGAAGAGTTCCTCGACGTCAGGTATGGTGTTGAGCATTCTCTTGGTGACGGCTTGTATCTGCGCGGAGTAGTCGTCGGCGGGCTTGCCGCACTTGATCATGTAGCGTATCGTGCCGCGCAGTATCATTGTAACATGAAGCGATAGCTGTGAGTAGTTACCATGAGGAAGAGTTCCTCGACGTCAGGTATGGAGTTGAGCATTCTCTTGGTGACGGCTTGTATCTGCGCGGAGTAGTCGTCGGCGGGCTTGCCGCACTTGATCATGTAGCGTATCGTGCCGCGCAGTATCATTGTAACATGAAGCGATAGCTGTGAGTAGGTACCATGAGGAAGAGTTCCTCGACGTCAGGTATGGTGTTGAGCATTCTCTTGGTGACGGCTTGTATCTGCGCGGAGTAGTCGTCGGCGGGCTTGCCGCACTTGATCATGTAGCGTATCGTGCCGCGCAGTATCATTGTAACATGAAGCGATAGCTGTGAGTAGTTACCATGAGGAAGAGTTCCTCGACGTCAGGTATGGTGTTGAGCATTCTCTTGGTGACGGCTTGTATCTGCGCGGAGTAGTCGTCGGCGGGCTTGCCGCACTTGATCATGTAGCGTATCGTGCCGCGCAGTATCATTGTAACATGAAGCGATAGCTGTGAGTAGTTACCATGAGGAAGAGTTCCTCGACGTCAGGTATGGAGTTGAGCATTCTCTTGGTGACGGCTTGTATCTGCGCGGAGTAGTCGTCGGCGGGCTTGCCGCACTTGATCATGTAGCGTATCGTGCCGCGCAGTATCATTGTAACATGAAGCGATAGCTGTGAGTAGTTACCATGAGGAAGAGTTCCTCGACGTCAGGTATGGTGTTGAGCATTCTCTTGGTGACGGCTTGTATCTGCGCGGAGTAGTCGTCGGCGGGCTTGCCGCACTTGATCATGTAGCGTATCGTGCCGCGCAGTATCATTGTAACATGAAGCGATAGCTGTGAGTAGTTACCATGAGGAAGAGTTCCTCGACGTCAGGTATGGTGTTGAGCATTCTCTTGGTGACGGCTTGTATCTGCGCGGAGTAGTCGTCGGCGGGCTTGCCGCACTTGATCATGTAGCGTATCGTGCCGCGCAGTATCATTGTAACATGAAGCGATAGCTGTGAGTAGTTACCATGAGGAAGAGTTCCTCGACGTCAGGTATGGTGTTGAGCATTCTCTTGGTGACGGCTTGTATCTGCGCGGAGTAGTCGTCGGCGGGCTTGCCGCACTTGATCATGTAGCGTATCGTGCCGCGCAGTATCATTGTAACATGAAGCGATAGCTGTGAGTAGTTACCATGAGGAAGAGTTCCTCGACGTCAGGCATGGTGTTGAGCATTCTCTTGGTGACGGCTTGTATCTGCGCGGAGTAGTCGTCGGCGGGCTTGCCGCACTTGATCATGTAGCGTATCGTGCCGCGCAGTATCATATTGATATGCTGAGTCTGTAACAACAATACCTTTTGTCTCAGTATAATTTAAAAAATAAAATAAGAATAAGAATAATTTATTGGACAAAAACTTACAAATGTAGCTTACTGTCTAACGATCGCAACGGCTTGTATATTACAAATTTTGAACGCGTAGACTCTGAGCTCTGCAAGATTAAATTTGTATTGCAGAAGTCTACATACCCTTCGGGAGATCAAGCGATGAAATGATGAAATGAAATGATTTATTTATTTTGCCAAATGTGAGTAATGAACAATATGGATAGTAGGTAAGATTTATAGTTTCTTTCACATTTTGCCATTATATTGTATGGCGTGCAAAATATAATAGTTTGCTTGTTACGATAAAGAAATTAATTTACAAATAAATCCTTTAGAGAAAATCAATATACATATAATATAAATAATTATCTACAATTATCTAACGTCATAAATCAAGAATATTCTCAATAATGTCAAATCTTACTACATCTATTCAAAAAAGCTTTACACTAAAGAAGCATTGAATAACTGGAAATACTCGTATGTCAAATCTTACAATTATTCAAAAAATCTTGTACACAATAAAAGCATTGGTAAATTAAATAGTCGAATAATTTTTTCCTAAACTTAGACATTGGCTTGGTAGACTTTTAGTGCTGTCAGAAAGTTTATTATATAAAGTGACGGCCATACAATAAGAGTTACGGGAACATATTTCAAGTCTTCGCCGTGGTATGTCTAGCTTAAGTTTTTGTCGTTGGTTTCGATTATTTGGTTTCATGTCGAATAAATGAGCGTTTTTCTTTACAAATAGACATGTTTCAAAAATATATAAGCATGGCAAAGGCAATATCTTATATCTATCAGCATATATATCAGCACCACACAGTGATCTGATGCACTTTTTTTGTACTCTAAAAGCCTGACATCGACAGAGTTACCCCATAATATAAGTCCGTATCGCAGTATGGATGCAACATAACCATGGTATGCAGTTGTGCCTGCTTTTTCAGAGACGGTATTTCGGAGTCGGTACAGTGCATACACAAACCTATTGAGTTTTTTACAAGTAATTTGTATATGTTATTTCCAGTTGCAATATTTATCAATTGTAACCCCCAGAAAGGTTGCCGATGGCACCACTTTTATTTTTTCATTATTATAATTAATATTAAGACTAAGAGATGAACTGTTATATGTCTGGAATTCGACTATTTTTGTTTTGTTTAAATTTACGCAAAGGTTATTTAAATCGAGCAAATTAATAATTTTATTTAATGCAATATTGAAGCGACCCCAATGTTTAGATTTTTTTTTTGAAAAAACTTGTATGAATAAATGTATGAGTATTGTGTGTGTGCATGTGCGTGTGTGTGTGTGAAAGTTTGTAATGTTTACTAAGACCTAAAATTTCATATATTTGTGGGTACTTGCACAAAACAAATCAAGTTGGTTTTGCTTGGTAACTTACCGACAACTGAGTGCAGGCGAATTGTAACCAGGGCTCTAGCACTTGTAGGAAGTTGGCCGTTGATTTCATATTGCTAGCAATTTTCCACCAAGTCTGGCTCAAAGCCTCCGAAGACAGCTGGCTGTAATTTTCCGTGTGACAAAGATGCTCTCCCACTGACGCCAATACTTGGCTCAATAAAACTGAAATCATTCATATTCCCTGGTGAATATTGTTAATCATAAAATTATAATGTATTATTATTTTATAAAATGTATTATTTCTGACAGTGGGCATATAATAGTGTATAGTGTGGCAAAACAGAGTAGAAAAATGGCGGCGTTACTTTCAATTACGTAAAAACAGTAACGCCGCCATTTTTAACAAGAAAAGGAAAAATCATAAAATTATAATGTATTATTATTTTATAAAATGTATCATTTCTGACAGTGGGCATATAATAGTGAACAGTGTGGCAAAACAGAGTAGAAAAAATGGCCGCGCTACTGTCAATTACGTAAAGACAGTAACGCCGCCATTTTTTGTCGCAACAATATATGAAATTAGTAATTAGTATCATACGATGAATGTTTTCGATATGTTAGTACAACAAACTCACCCATATGATCGCATTGATTGCGTATAATATCCAAAATGGCTGAGGACTTTTTTATTACACTCGGAGAATCAAAAGCGGAAACACAACAGCAGAGCAACAGTTCACTGTGAACAATGTCATTCATTGATACATCGGAAATACCAAAAACGTTACATATAAAAATATTTACTACATGGGAGACTTTTGAGAGAGTTATTTAATATCTTACCTATTCTCTGTAGTTTCGCATTTTTTCAGCATATCTTCCAAAAGCGATTCTTTACATTTAGTGTAGTTGAATGTTCCAAACAGAAGCCAATCCACGGCAGGAATGTACAGGCTTAGATACTGATCAGCTGTCAACAACTGAGTTCCAAATTTTTTTGCCATGTGAGGAGAAAAAATCTGTAGACAAATCATTAGGCATTCTTTAATTATAGTTTAATTTAGTTAGGTTTTCTTAAGCTTAAATTACGATCTAGCCGTAAAGTTATCCTAACTCTAAGAAGCGGACTATTAGACTTTATCATTATAATTATCACGATCATTTTTTGCTTCCAAGTAGCCAAGAAAGGGGCATCACTTATAATCTAGTCGTAAAGGTATAATGAATCTGCAGAAAAAAATCTGTAGACAACCCAATATGACATTAGTTCTTTAACACTACTTACTTTAGATTTAAGAAATCTAAATTAAGTAGCTTAAATTACGATCCAGTCGTAAAGTTATCCAAAATCAAGAAGCGACCTATTGCATTGGACTTAACTAGACTTTATCATTATATCTTGATAATTTTTTTGCTTCCAAATTTCCAAAAAAAGAAAGGTATCACTTATCAGTATTTTTAAAACTTACTTGTTGATACTCCTCGAGAAATTCTTTCAAGTTATCATTGAAATAGCATTCACTCTCTTGTCCGAAAAGATTAGAGGCGACATTACACAAGTACACCCTTACATAAATCGCAACTAGCGGATTGCCGACGCCTCTGATCATTTTCGTCAGCCTCTCGATCGCTGGCTTGATTTCACTTTTGGATATAAATGCGTAGCATTTGAGTAAAGACATTTCCATGTACAAGCGCGGCAGCAGTTCTCTGATTGAAGCCATTTTAAACATCCAGTTTTGGCAGGTCTCTCTCGCTGATTCTGGGACATTGATTGGATCTATGTCTTGAAGTTTTATATCCACATCCCTATATAGTAAGAAAAAAAAAAAAAATTAATTGCAACAAAAGCAGGCTTAAGTAAACAAAGAGTATGAGCACAGTGTGAGGCTTGACAACTTGTTAAATTTTTAAGTCCAGCAAGATTTTCTTCACGCATTGTTATGTTTTTTTGTCCTCTACAAGTTAGTATTTGACTACAATCACACCTAATGGTAAATGATAATGCATGCAAAGATGTTATTGTACTAACTTCCAAAGGTCCCTAATAGTTTCTACACAGCATCGCGTCAAAACGCTAAACACTAAGGCTCCAACGATTTTCATGAAATTTAGTATACAGGGGGGTTTTGGGGGCTGTAAATAGATAAAGCCAGGATTCATTTTTAGAAAATGTCGTATTTACAAAAAAAAATACCGAGCGAAGCTCTACACCCTGATATTAATTATAAAATTCTAAAGTGGTCCGTGGCGGAAATCAGACCCGCGACCTTTCACTCGAATTTGAACGCGCTCGACTGCGCCAGGGTGGTCATAAAATTAAGAATAACTCACTGAAAACTCTTTCTCTTAAGGCGATCAAACACTAGAGCTCCAAAGTTTTTGAGCACATCGCTGATGAGTACAAATTTACTGGGATAAAACTGCATTACGTTTATGTCAGACAGGAGTTTAGAGCACTGTATTGCAATTTTGAAAGCTTTGACTCGTTGTTCCGTATCCCAAGCCTGTGAAGTATTAAGAAAGAATATGTTTTACAAAAACAGCAATAAATACTAAGCAAATGTAAACGAACATATGCAATTTATCACTGATAAACAGAATACCTTTTTAATCTCATCATCCAGCATGTGAATTTTAGTGACAAACTCCTGCTGACTCAAACCCATAGTCTTTCTAACAGATGATTCATCAAAATCGTCCAGCTGTTCCAACCTATGTTTCACTTTCTCATTAAGATTTGATACCTGTCTCAAAAGAGCTGAAAAGGAACTAACTTAAAAAACAAAAACAAAAACGAAAACAAAAGCATTAGTACATAGTAGAATAAAAAATATTTTGGGTGGTTTTTAGAGATTAGTTAGGAAATGAATAATTGGTATGACCTAACTTGTGGAGTTTTTTTTACCTTGCATGTTGTAATGAGTAAGTAGGTACTCCACCTTTTTCTAACTCCACTAATCCAACCTATGTTTCACTTTCTCATTAAGATTTGATACCTGTCTCAAAAGAGCTGAAAAGGAACTAACTTAAAAAACAAAAAAGAAAACGAAAACCAAGCATTAGTACTTAGTAGAATAAAAAATATTTTGGGTGGTTTTTAGAGATTAGTTAGGAAATGAATAATTGGTATACCTAACTTGTGGAGTTTTTTTAACTTACACGTTGTAATGAGTAAGTAGGCATTCCACCTTTTTCTAACTCCACTAAGCAAAGCTGTGTGAACTACTATAAGAGGGTAGGTTTAACCCTCAAAATTTTCTCAAAATTTTCCAATCTAAAATAATATTATAAATTAAATGGATAGTTTCACTTTCTAACATACTTTTTTCGCCTCCAGGTAGAAAGCTACTGACGATTGTCAATTTTTCCCCTGTGGTGTATTTATTTAATATTGCAGTACGCTTAGCATTCCAAACTTTAGGATAATTTATTGAGATTTCATTCTTTTCATCTGGCCCTATATCCTGTGATGAAAAAATATTATTTTACCAATATTATTTTTTAATACAGTTACATTTTTTTAAATTTCCGATAAAAATATTATTTTATACCCACATTTTCTATATTTAGTTGCTCAAATCTCAGTAATGGATCTAATTCCTCAAAAGGAGAACTCCATTTTTGAAGACTTTCTATAAAACTTTTATTGCCACTGAGTTTCTGAAAGGAGGAGATATTGTGCACATTATAGTGTAGTACAGTGTCTCTAACATTTAACGATACGGTCCACTTTAGTACAGCAGATGTAACAACTTTTATGTTGGGTGTTTTATAAAAAAAAAACATCAGTTGTTAAAAGATTTTCCAGGTTTTCCTACTGTGATAGGCATCTGTAAAATGTAATGATTAAGTTTTTTTTTAATTGAATAATTGGTTTTAAATTGATTTATAAAGAGCTTTTTCATCAAACTCCCAAATTCTGGAAACCCTAGAGACAACTCTTTCTGCAGGTTGCGACCTAGATAGGCACCACCACAATGTGTTATTCAGCTGTGAAATATTCAGCATTGCTGCTGTTTGAAGCCACTGTAGACATTAATATTATACATAATGAGACATAAGATCTTGCTGTCTACAAGAAGACAGTGTAGTTGTTGATGAGACGGGAGACCATTGTCGTTTATCAAAACAAGACAGTGCTGAGTTCTGGGAAACTGGACATCAAATGAGTCTCTTGCTTGCCTTATCATTCTTTTGTATAACAAATACATACCATATTCAAAACTTCAACTTTCAGTGGATGGTTGGTAACTTCCAAACTTGGATAGTCATGCTTTTTTTTCTGTTTACTTTCAGATGTCCTGTAAGGGCAATATCAATCTTAGTTAAAAATTTGCAATTAAAAGAATGAACTCTTGGTATTCATAATTTAATAGATGTGGGTGGATTCGACAAATAGGTAGGTAACGAAAAACATTGTAATTTGTAGGTTTTCTAATAATACACATTGGCCTCCTAGCTAGGACCACTGATTATAGCGTATTTCGTCATTGGCTAGGACCTCAAGGACCTAGATTCCTAATTCTATAACCACTAGCACATTAAGGTCCTGTAACCTGTTGCACCGCTACAGGCCTTTAGGTATATCTGAAAGAGAAGCCTAACAGTTGTGTTAATTTCGCATGTTTCAATTGAGTAGAGTACTATGCTTACCATTTATAATATAGAGGCATAGTGCGCGCAGTTTTCTATTTCATAAAAGTCGTGAAAAGTTTAATAGATCAACATTATAGTTTTGTTAATGTTTACTTTTTGTAGCAAAGAATGTTTTGATGATGTTTTGAAGGTAATTTTAATTTTATTCTCTACACAGATTATATCAATTAAATGTTGAGTGTTGACAGTTGACATCAGTTGACATTTGTCAGATATAAAAAGGAGGTATATTTTCTCTGAGGACTGCTCAGTAGCTCTGTGGCTCCAAAAGCCCATGCCAAAAGCATTTAGCTTATTTGGATTTGAGAATTGAGATGTGATTGAGATTGACTATCCTCTAATCCCCCACTAGTAGGTATTCATAAATAGTTTTGAGCTCTACACAGGTCTAGGTTGATCCTCTATGACTATCCTAAACATTCTGAGTCCTGACTGTGCCTAAAATTTTATGAGATTGACATCAGTGTGACCGTTTGTGACAGATTTCTGCCATTTGGACAGATTTGGCTCCTAAATTTTAACTCTGGCAGAATAAATTGACTATTCAAGAATGTGGCAGATTTAAAATAAATTCTTATTATCTTTGAAATAATATGAAAAACTCGTGATTTTATGTCTATTTACTTACTTTTGTATGACTTAGTTAGTCGTAAATGTCACTAACTAAACTTCGATGGATTGAGGATTTACCGACGTAAAAAACACTAGGCAATTACTGCTTGTCGAGTAAAATTAACTTGTAGAGTAGTCTTTATACAGTTCGAATCGAGTTAGCAGATTTTGGCGGATTTTTTTGCCAGTGTTTGGCAGATTCCCCAATTTTGAAACGGTCACACAGATTGACGTTTGACAGTTGTTTACAGTGATTTATGGTAATCTGTGGTTGTTTATATCTTTTATCTATGTGTATGGTTTTTATGGTTTTTATTTTTTGGCATTTCCCAATGAACAGTGATGTTTTTTACGATACAAAATTACAAACTGCAATCTTCAAATGAAATCCATGAAATGCTGCCAAATATAATTTTGCAATATCAATGTGCAAGTTAGGTACCAATTGTATTTTTTTATTAAAGTGAAAGTGACTAATAATTATGCCTCAACTGAGTGTAGATCAAATTCATTTTATTACTCAAAATAACTGCACGTGTAAACTTCCTGGCACTCTTTCAAATAAAATAACACAGTTTATCCCACTTCCTAAAATAGTTAAAGGTTCTTATTAGGCATTACATAAGTGAAATTAATAATTATACAGGGATTTAAGAGAAAAAAATGGCAGCCTGGAGCAAAAATGCTGTTACTATATTCACAAAGTATCCTTTACTACGGGGTATGGCTTCATATGGTGTAATTTGGCCCATTTCTAGCTTTATACAGCAAACGTTCGAGGGACGAAGTTTTGGTAAGGTTAACTATCATTATTATAACTTAATATTATTAAATCATTGTTAATGGATAGGTAGCTAAATAATAATAAACTGTTATTATTGTTGCCAGATTCAGAAAACAAATATGATTGGTGGAGATGTGCTCGTTATGGTTTGTATGGCTCTTGCTATGTGGCGCCAACCATTTATACCTGGTTTACTATTGCTGGTGTAGTGTGGCCTGGCACTACATTAAAAGTTGCTCTGATAAAGGTAAATATATATGAGGGGTGGTCTATAGTGTTGGACCCGTAGCGGGGGGGGGGGTGGAAGGGGGGGGGGGGGGGGGTGGGGGGTCAACCCCCCCCAAGCCAAATTTTACGAGGCCTAATAGTTTTCGAGAAATAATTTTTTGAAATTAAAAAATTTTCACCCCTTGTAAGGTGATCTTTAGCACCTGAATCGTAACTGGGGGTAGTGGGAGGGGGGAGGAGGGAGGGAGGTTGGAGGAGGAGTCGGTAAGTTGCACCTGACCCATAGCGGGGGGGTGCGAGGGGGGGAGGGGGGAGGAAGGTTGGAGGAAGAGTCCGATTTGAAATTGGTCGCCTTGAATAATCTTTAATCCTCTTAAAACACAGGTCGACTATTTCTGGGTGGTCATAAAAGAAAATAACCACTCAGGTGCCCTCCCACTCTATTTAAAGCCTCACCCAAAATGGGGACCAATTCCGAACCGTGACGTCTCCGGCGCTGCGGGAAGAGCAGCCCCTTCGCCCTAGCGTAGCAAAGCACAGGCACCCACGCTCACCTCCGCAGCCTCGGCATGCTGGTCGCCTTCGGCGACCAGCCTCGGCCGCTCCGGCTCGCCCGGGTGCCTGTGCTGTGCTACGGCGGGGCGGGCGGGGGCTGCACTCCCTCCGCGCCTCCGGCTTAAAAAAAACACTCTAGGGGTAAGACAAACAAGACTGCATGGTGTCGGGGTTAGGCAGTTCGATTTTATGACATGTTTCCGAACCGTGACGTCTCCGGCGCTGCGGGAAGAGCAGCCCCTTCGCCCTAGCGTAGCAAAGCACAGGCACCCACGCTCACCTCCGCAGCCTCGGCATGCTGGTCGCCTTCGGCGACCAGCCTCGGCCGCTCCGGCTCGCCCGGGTGCCTGTGCTGTGCTACGGCGGGCGGGGGCTGCACTCCCTCCGCGCCTCCGGCTTTAAAAAAACACTCTAGGGGTAAGACAAACAAGACTGCATGGTGTCGGGGTTAGGCAGTTCGATTTCCGTTCCGTTCCGTTTTTGTCAAAATTTGGTAAAAAAAACCATAATTTTACTTTGTAATTATACATGTTTATGTATCATTAGTATAATAAATGAAATATAACCATTACGAAAAAGTTAATTACGTGTCTATTTATTGGATTTAAATTTAAATGGCTTAGTATTATTTTCTAATTTTCTGTATTTGTAATAATAGCAATACGTAAAACGAAACGTTTTGGGAAATCAGGTGTCAAATCGCACCTTTGACAACTTTTTGACAAATGAAACGTCATTTTATGTAGTTGTCTTAGGTGATCATATGTTTTTACGTATTTATAATTATAAAAATTCAGAAATTAATTTTTCTTATTATGTCTCGAAAATTAAAGTGATTTATCAAAGAAGACAATAATGTGAAGTGTATTACATAAAAAACTTTCGTGAAAATATAAGTTAAGTGGCAAAAATGCGAAACGGGTCCAATTCTATAGCAAAGCCTATATGAGTGGTTATTTGATTCAATTTCTTTATTATAAAGTAAGAAAGAGATCATGATAAATAGAATAGTCAGAAAAGTCCGTCTCTTAGAAAATTTAAATCTAAAGGGAACTATAGACATTTAAATCCACAAAGACACCCCACTCTGTCAAAATCGCTTATGTTTCAATTGATTTGTATGGAATGTGACGCGTCTTCGCGGATTGAAATATCTATACAGTAGTGTTAACTACAGTGCGTTCAGCGTTATTTTGCCTCTGGCTGTCATATTGCCTAACCTGAGCTCTGTGTTGCCGCTTAAGGTTTGGAAGATACCCGGTATGAAACTGCGAAATATTTTCGTAGTTAAATTTCTCAATTAAAGTAAGATTGGATGTTAGAATTTAAGTTTGTAATCTTTGGATTTGGTTTGTGGGTATATTTTTATCCCAATATTCATAGGTACGGGATCAGGACTTATGCGGGTAAAACTGCAGGGCGCCGGTGCGGCGCCGGTACTTTAAAATAATTAGGATAGGTATTTGAATTAGTATTATGTACCTCAAGTTTGCATTTATCTATATACATAGGTAATATATGACTAAATTAAAACAACATTTTTATAGGTTTTATTTATTTTGAATAAGAGTGATCCAAGCGGGTCGCTAGTGGTTCGTCACTGTCTGCTGATGAACGTGAATCGTCAGAACTGCTGCTGTCCGATTCTGTATCAGACTCGTCATTTAATTCTATAATAAATTTATCGATTTCAGAGTCTATAATTCCATCTGTTTTAATAAACTGTTGTTCAATATGGCACACATGTTGACACTGCTTCTGCCAGTCTTCTGCAGTGATCGATTGGAACGCTTCTTCTGTTAATTGTAGTATCTTGTCTGCTTCCTGTCCAACATTTTTAGCAGCTACACGCCTTTTCAACAGGCTCCACATAAATTCTATAGGATTAAGTTCGCAGTGGTATGGTGGTAACCTAGCCACTTTGTGTCCATGCGCTTCAAGAAGTTGATCAGCTTCATATTTTGGAGCTTCTTTATGCTCTTTTATAATTTCGTATAATTGAGCTTTCACCATAGTAGGAAGATAAGATAACCCCTTATTTGTGATCCAATTTTGCATATCAGTTTTGGTAGAGCTCATTGTTGGTGCCTTGTTCACCTTTACAGTGTGATAGGGCGCATTATCCATAACAATTAAACTATTAGGCGGTAAATTGGGGATGAGTTTGTCTTCTAACCATTTCATGAAATTTGTCCTGTTCATGTCATCATGGTAATCTCCTGATTTCGACTGCGATTTAAATATTAATTGTGCATTTGGAATAAACCCCATTTCGCCACCTGCATGAACGATGATCCAGCGTGCACCAACTGAATCGCTTTTTAAAACACCTTGTTCATTTTCCATCTGCCAACATTTGTTGACAGAATATGAAGCGTGTATATAAGTTTCATCAAGATATACGATAGGTCGGCCTTCATTTCGATTTTGTCTTAAAATATTTAAGTATCTGTACCTCCAGGCTACAATGTCATATCGTTCCATTAAAATTTTTCTTTTAGAACCACATTTTTTAAATCTAAATCCAATTTGCCGATATATTTTCCATAGTGTGGTACGACCTCCATTGAAGTTAATATCAATTTTTAATTCAGCCAAAAGCTTGCCCAAAGTAGGCAACTCCTTTCTGACTACGTACATTTGATGTATTTTAGTTCTGATTGCACATAGTTCAAAATCATCTAACTGAATTTTATTCGATTGGCAGCGTTTTTTCCTGGGAGTGCATATTTTCTTAGACGTGGAAGCAGCAACCTCACACTCTTTGGTAATAGTGGTGACAGTTCTCTCAGAAACGCCTGAAATACAAAACATTACATTAATAACATGCATATTGTACATTTTTTTAATTAATCTTGTTATTAAATAATACATAATGTAACAAAGGTTTGTATTAAAGAAAAAAAACCGATCGGGACTTGCGCGGGTGAAAACGCAGGGCGCAGCTAGTTTATACAATAAGAATCAAATACTATGTTTTTAAAACAAATATAATTATTATACATATACCTATGTACGGAATGTATTACAATTAAAACATCGCGCCTACATACAAACAATAATCTATTAGCAAAACAAATAACTTTCGATCCCTAATAACGGGAAACTATTAATAGCAGGTAACACTAATTTACTTACCAGTCATGGCGGCTACACGTTGACGAACATGTTCAAATGGGATTATTGGTCCTCCATTAGCTTTTTCCCGCTCACAAAAATTACGAACTGAGGATACAATTTTTCTGCCGCTACTTTGAATCCTTTTTGGCATGATTAACACGTTTAAAATCAAAAAAAATAAGAAAAACGCAAGGAGCTTCACACTGTGTTAGAGGTACTTGTCAGCAAGAATGGCGGGTAATGCCAACTTAACAGAAACAGCTGTCAGAGGCAAAATAACGCTGAACGCAGTATAGCATTTGACATTATACAAAGATTGAACAAGACAAAAAACTTTCTCTGTCTAATCTGCAATACGTTTAAACTTCTTGTAATAGACACTGCATTTGACATATACAGAGATGTATCACTAAATTTCAAATAAAAATTTTACGTGTTTCATCATTGATTACAATAGAAGTAAAAGTTATATTTTCTGATTTATTTCAGACATTTGTAGAAACTATAACATACACCCCGTTTGCTATGTGTAGCTTCTACTTTGGGATGAGTTTATTAGAAAGGAAAACTTTCGATGAAGCTGTTTCAGAAGTACAAACCAAATTTTGGCCCACTTATAAGGTAAACTATTATAATAATATATTTTTTTATAAAGTGGATTTTTCCAAATGGGATTGTGATCTTCATATAGATTTTGAGATCCTTTGATACCATCCTACAGATTAAAAGTTATGTTTTTTAACTTCCTCAAAGCCTCAAAGGTACATTGAAGATTATTATATAAAACCAGTTTTCTTATCATCTATAAACTTGTTTGTTGTCAATTTTTTTATCGTTTCACGGCAGTTGTTTTGTTGTTTACACATCATTAGCAAGCTACAGTGTAAATTACGATATTTTTTTATCGTGGCTATGATAGATTTGTGGTCACGTTTAGTCATAATGATTTTTTATCGTTTTGTCTTGCTAGCCGTTCCAATTGTCATGACAATTTGTTGTCACTGCAAAACATGTTGTAGATGACAGTAAATTGTGTTGTTCTATATGTGAACACCTCCAATTAAACATATAAGCCACAACACTTAAGACTAAACAATTATCTGTTGTCACAACAAAGTGGGAACGCGCCGTTACACAGTATACGCTAAACATGCCATTTTTTAATTTCAGGTTGGAGCTTCTGTTTGGCCTGTTGTTGCGCTGATTAATTTCCATTTCATACCTCCACAGAACAGGGTGCCTTTTATCAGTATTTGTAGCCTCATTTGGACCTGCTTCTTAGCCTATATGAAACATTTGGATGCGGAAAATATACCTTTAAAACTAAAGGACAGATCTGTCAGGCTAAGTGCTTGAAAAAATAGCAAATATTTAGATCTTTAATTAATTCTAACTTATTATTATTATTTCCATATTTAATTTAACTCTCACACCCTCTCTCTTATTATTATTATTGTTAGTGCATATTTTGGTGTGATATTTAAAAATAGATTAGAAATAATTATGGGCATATTCAAAAGAGGAATTCTTTTAACCTCCAATTAAACATATAAGCCACAACACTTAAGACTAAACAATTATCTGTTGTCACAACAAAGTGGGAACGCGCCGTTACACAGTATACGCTAAACATGCCATTTTTTAATTTCAGGTTGGAGCTTCTGTTTGGCCTGTTGTTGCGCTGATTAATTTCCATTTCATACCTCCACAGAACAGGGTGCCTTTTATCAGTATTTGTAGCCTCATTTGGACCTGCTTCTTAGCCTATATGAAACATTTGGATGCGGAAAATATACCTTTAAAACTAAAGGACAGATCTGTCAGGCTAAGTGCTTGAAAAAATAGCAAATATTTAGATCTTTAATTAATTCTAACTTATTATTATTATTTCCATATTTAATTTAACTCTCACACCCTCTCTCTTATTATTATTATTGTTAGTGCATATTTTGGTGTGATATTTAAAAATAGATTAGAAATAATTATGGGCATATTCAAAAGAGGAATTCTTTTAATAATATTTTTCTTAGTGTATTAGTTAAAACGTGAGATCTGTTTATGTATTAGAAAATTTTTAATACCTTTTTCCTTCATTATTCAAATCAAAATTTCAACCTACTCTTCTAGTAATGCATATGAAAGTGAAAGTGATCTGTGAAAAATAATGATATTTTATATTAATAAATAATTTATAGTCGTAATGTAGTTACAACAGTATTACAAGAGTATTTAATACTTTTTATGTTACATATACAAATGTAATTATTTTTTGAAGTCTATAAATTGTTATTGTTTGAATATAATATACATATCTTTATAAAATTATTAATTAATAAATTTAATAAATCACAATATTTTTAGAGAAAATATCCATTGATATAAAATATCAATGTGTGTTATAAGTAGATATATCAGTACCTACACATTGTTATGAATTATTTATTTCATGTTAGGCTTTAGTTTTTAATTGCAAGTGACATTATTAAATACAGGTAATAAGTTTAAAACGTTTAAGAAATGTAAGTATAACTTATTGTTGTGTATGGCCTTTTTGCAATAAAATCATTATTGAAAAGTTTTTGTTTCATTATATCCACTGTCAGTTTTACTATGTGGGATACCTACCATTAGAATGGAAAGTCCTTTATGTCTACTGAGCAGGGTACCCTAAGGGTAGGTACTAGGTAGGTCCTAACTCCTTTCAACATATGATTTAATTTTAGACTAGTTAATAAGGTACTTCAAACTACGAAGACGCGCCCCACTTCTACACAATCGATTAAGTATGTTTCATTCGCTAATCGATTCATTTCATTTACTCTAGCCTAGACTTGCATAGCATGACATGCGGCGCCATGATGAGCGCCAAGATTTATTGCACAGAGTAGGTAGGTACTTTATTATTTTATTACAATTTTATTGTCAAATGTTCATGTACCTAGCTTGATTTTTTGGTACCTCGGAAACCTACCCCACCCCAGCCTGCAAATTTATGATATTCGCAATAAAAAAAATACTAATCGATAGATTTTTAATAGCTCAATTCAACTACGTTGCCCTTCCAAATTGCTCACCATTAAATATAAAATAAAAAATCAATAAAAAAAATTCATTTATCCGTATATTCAAATTTCGCCGGTAACGCCGTATATTCAATGTACTCTATGGCCGGATGAGTCATGTTTTTTTTTGCGTGCGCCGTGCCACAGAGCAAGGAATGACTTTTATATTGACACCGGCTCTATCGATTGTCACGTCAAAAGTTTTAAAGGACACACCTCCATTTATGTCTGTGTAGTTTTGTTATCTCTGTTAATTTGTCTGTGGTTGACACATGACAGTTACGAGGAGAGAGGTTAGGTACAGTATCGCTCAGTACCTATAGGCACTGCTGTGGTTGTCTATGAGCAAGGAATATACTACTCTCTAACGAGAGTCTATGAGTATAGGTATACTGCGTTCAGCGTTATTTTGCCTCTGACAGCTGTTTCTGTTAGGTTGGCATTACCCGCCATTCTTGCTGACAAGTACCTTTAACACAGTGTGAAGCTCCTTGCGTTTTTCTTATTTTTTTTTATTTTAAACGTGTTAATCATGCCAAAAAGGATTCAAAGTAGCGGCAGAAAAATTGTATCCTCAGTTCGTAATTTTTGTGAACGGGAAAAAGCTAATGGAGGACCAATAATCCCATTTGAACATGTTCGTCAACGCGTAGCCGCCATGACTGGTAAGTAAATTAGTGTTACCTGCTATTCATAGTTTCCCGTTATTAGGGATCGAAAATTATTTGTTTTGCTAATAGATTATTGTTTGTATGTAGGCACGATGTTTTAATTGTAATACATTCCGTACATAGGTATATGTATAATAATTATATTTGTTTTAAAAACATAGTATTTGATTCTTATTGATTAGATTAATTAAAAAAAATGTACAATATGCATGTTATAAATGTAATGTTTTGTATTTCAGGCGTTTCTGAGAGAACTGTCACCACTATTACCAAAGAGTGTGAGGTTGCTGCTTCCACGTCTAAGAAAATATGTACTCCCAGGAAAAAACGCTGCCAATCGAATAAAAATTCAGTTAGATGATTTTGAACTATGTGCAATCAGAACTAAAATACATCAAATGTACGTAGTCAGAAAGGAGTTGCCTACTTTGGGCAAGCTTTTGGCTGAATTAAAAATTGATATTAACTTCAATGGAGGTCGTACCACACTATGGAAAATAATTCGGCAAATTGGATTTAGATTTAAAAAATGTGGTTCTAAAAGAAAAATTTTAATGGAACGATATGACATTGTAGCCTGGAGGTACAGATACTTAAATATTTTAAGACAAAATCGAAACGAAGGCCGACCTATCGTATATCTTGATGAAACTTATATACACGCTTCATATTCTGTCAACAAATGTTGGCAGATGGAAAATGAACAAGGTGTTTTAAAAAGCGATTCAGTTGGTGCACGCTGGATCATCGTTCATGCAGGTGGCGAAATGGGGTTTATTCCAAATGCACAATTAATATTTAAATCGCAGTCGAAATCAGGAGATTACCATGATGACATGAACAAGACAAATTTCATGAAATGGTTAGAAGACAAACTCATCCCCAATTTACCGCCTAATAGTTTAATTGTTATGGATAATGCGCCCTATCACACTGTAAAGGTGAACAAGGCACCAACAATGAGCTCTACCAAAACTGATATGCAAAATTGGATCACAAATAAGGGGTTATCTTATCTTCCTACTATGGTGAAAGCTCAATTATACGAAATTATAAAATAGCATAATGAGCTCTACCAAAACTGATATGCAAAATTGGATCACAAATAAGGGGTTATCTTATCTTCCTACTATGGTGAAAGCTCAATTATACGAAATTATAAAAGAGCATAAAGAAGCTCCAAAATATGAAGCTGATCAACTTCTTGAAGCGCATGGACACAAAGTGGCTAGGTTACCACCATACCACTGCGAACTTAATCCTATAGAATTTATGTGGAGCCTGTTGAAAAGGCGTGTAGCTGCTAAAAATGTTGGACAGGAAGCAGACAAGATACTACAATTAACAGAAGAAGCGTTCCAATCGATCACTGCAGAAGACTGGCAGAAGCAGTGTCAACATGTGTGCCATATTGAACAACAGTTTATTAAAACAGATGGAATTATAGACTCTGAAATCGATAAATTTACTATAGAATTAAATGACGAGTCTGATACAGAATCGGACAGCAGCAGTTCCGACGATTCACGTTCATCAGCAGACGAACTACTAGCGACCCGCTTGGATCACTCTTATTCAAAATAAATAAAACCTATAAAAATGTTGTTTTAATTTAGTCATATATTACCTATGTATATAGATAAATGCAAACTTGAGGTACATAACTAATTCAAATACCTATCCTAATTATTTTAAAGTACCGGCGCCCTGTAGTTTTACCCGCATGAGTCCTGATCCCGTACCTACCTATGGATATTGGGATAAAAATATACCCACAAACCAAAGATTACAAACTTAAATTCTAACATCCAAACTTACTTTAATTGAGAAATTTAACTACGAAAATATTTCGCAGTTTCATACCGGGTATCTTACAAACCTTAAGCGGCAACACAGAGCTCAGGTTAGCCAATATGACAGCCAGAGGCAAAATAACGCTGAACGCACTGTAGGTACTCTTATGTCTATGGTCTATACTCGAATCGCCAAAAAATCGAAAATTCAAATGATTTTGTAGACCGAAATTGTGTCAATTTAAACTGAAGAATTAGATTATTTCAACTCAAACTGAGACGTTTTTCGATGCAGTGAATTAGTTACACATCTTGTTTGCAGCATGGGTTAAACCTGTTCTGGTTTTTAAATCTTTTTTGGGGTTTATCTCGTAAACTACAGTTGTCAAGATGAGTAGCAATTCCCTTTTGTTTTCAATTAATAACGAAGGCAAAGTTTATGCTCTCTCTACTAGTGGATCATGTTGGAGAGAGTTCATGTATCTTGGATTAGAATTTAAAACGTTATCAGCAGTTCCACACTTCCTTTGGGCGCTGGGTGGAGATCGGCAGATTTACTTACACGTTCATGGATTAGAAATTCCTATCAGAGTTAAAGAAGAGTCTTACGAAAACGAGAGATGGCTACCGTTGGAGGGTTTCAGTGGAAGACTGTTGCCCACTGATCGTTATCATTTTTCTTCACAAGATGGAACCAAAGATAGATCAATAGAGAGTATTAGACTACCATCTATGGCATGGCAATGGGAAGGCGATTGGCAGCTTGAGCTTACATTGGATGGGCAGCCCTTAGACCATGATGGATGGACTTATGCAGTGGATTTTCCAGCACAGTTTGGAACAGCTAAACAGTGGAAGTCCTGCGTGAGAAGAAGAAAATGGATAAGGTACAGAAAATTTAGTGCAATGAATTCATGGTGTGCCATAGCACCTCTCCATAAAGATCCCACTCAAGAACCATTCATAGATGTCAGCATTGGTGGTAATCAGATGCCCTATGCTTCTCCGGGCACCTTGTCAGTGTGGGCTATTACAGCACAGGGCCGCGTCATGTACAGGGTTGGAGCGAGCACAACATCCCCAGAAGGATTAAAATGGATTAATGTTAGTATCCCACCAAACTGTGACATCAAACAAATTTCTGTAGGTCCTACTGGCTTAGTTTGGGCATTACTATGGACTGGCAGAGCTATTGTAAGAAAAGGAATAAACAAAGACTGTCCCACAGGAGAAGCTTGGCTCGAAGTTAAATCACCGGCTGAAACTAAATTAACTGCAGTGTCAGTAGGCTTTAATGCAGTTTGGGCTGTGAGCTCAGATGCTAGAGTATGGTTTAGAAAAGGTATCGAAGGCAATTCAATCGGGCAATCAGAGTCTGCTGCAATGGGAATTGGTTGGTTAGAAATTAATGGTAATATGACACATATCTCAGTCGGTATAAATGATCAAGTTTTTGCCATTGGAGAATCTAACAAAGGAGTATATTGGCGTAGTGGAATAACACCAGCTGAACTCACAGGCAAGAGGTGGAGAACAGTACAGGCAAACATGCAGCTGAGCAGAACATCTAGCTCGGCTAGTATTATTTCTTCTACATCAAACCCAAAACATCACAGCCTCAGTTTATTAAATGAAAATCCTGTAGAGCTCAAAACAAACATTAATCTACGCAACTCCTGGGAAGAGTCCCACTCTGCGCCTATTGAAAATACTTTGCCACTAAAGCCATCGAAAGAATTGAAACCAAAGAATAATGTTAAAGTGGAAAATATTGATTTAACAGGTAAAAGTTATGAAACTACACTGAAAAATCCACGAGCCTGGAGCCCCGTGAGAAGCGTCGGCTCAGTGGTGGGCATGGAAGCCCAGCCTGACAGTGACAGCAGTGTATTCGATGTGGACTCAGGGATGTACTTTGATGAAGAAGTCAGCCAAACAGCTTGGGGAACCTGTGACGCCACATGGACCTTTATAGAAGCTGGCGCTTGTTCCATAGACACAGTTCAAGTACCTCATTGGTTTTCAGATAGTAAAAATGCACATAATTCTGACATAACAGCTAAATGGAGAGCTGAAATATTAGATTGTTTGAAAAACAGAAGCGATTTCAATATTGACCTCAGTAACTTTGGCCTAGCTATTGAAGAAAAGGGCTGGACACGCAGTTGCGAAGCAAGATTAGTTAGTGACAATAACACCAGTGAAGATTGTATTTTATCTCTGTATTGGCATGCTTTGGAAAATGCTGGAACGTTGTCAGTGTTCCAACCGGATGGAACCATAAAGTTTATTTTAAACTTAGGAGAAATTACAAGTATAATAACATCCTCAGAACCTGGCTGCCCGAGGATTACACTCACAATCCCTAATCAAAGTCAAAGAATCATAAAAATTCAATTTATGACAGAAATGGAACAAGAGGAATGGTTTAGTGTTCTGGTTGACATATCATCACAGATAAATGGTTTATCTGGAAAACCTTCTAATGACTCAATATGGATTGTAACCAGTTCTGGAGATGTTCTCAACTGGGATCCCACACCGGCTCAATGCAATGTGGACAATCATGGCAAATATGTGAAAGAATTCCAGGTGTTTGGTAAAGATATAGTGCCTGGATTCACTGCAGCTTTGTATAATATTTTTTTACCTGGAAGTGTGTTAAAAATGTCAGGATGCCTGTTTGATGAAATAAATAGATTTCATATTAATTTGCAAGGTCCAGAAGTACTCAAGCAAAGACATAAAATTGAAACGGAGGTGACAGAAATACCATTACACTTCAATGTCAGATTTGATGAATCTACAGTAGTCTGCAACACAAAGAAGTCTGGCCATTGGGATTATGAAGAACGACATCCGTTGCCATTAAAACCTGGCCAAGAGTTCTCAATTAAAATTACATGTGAAAGTGAGAAATTCATCATTCATGTGAATGACACACAATTTTGTACCTATAATCATAGATTAAGCTTTGAAAGTATAACATCAGTATTAGTGTTGGGCCCTCTTAAACTGTATAACATGGAGTATTACTCAACAAGTGCTATTATTGGGCCTGATGAGATGATCTGGCGGACAATGGGAGGGCATTTGCGAAAAGTTGAGAGTTGTCAAAATGGAGTGGTGTGGGGAATCTCCCATGACCACAGAGTGTGGGTCTACACTGGTGGATGGGGTGGCGGGATACTTAAAGGTAATATTAAAAAATATTCATACTCTTAAATCTTCTAATGCCCTAATAATATTAACCATGTTTTTTTAATTTGATTTGCTAAAATTATTTTTTTAATCCTTTACAGGACTTGGTGGCAATGATGGTATTCACCCGATGACAGATACACAGACATATTGCATATATGAAAATCAGCGATGGAATCCTCTGTCTGGTTACACCTCGACTGGACTTCCAACTGACCGCTATATGTGGAGTGATGTAACAGGGAAGCATAAAAGAACTAGAGAACACACTAAACTGCTCGGCCGTCATTGGCATTGGGTAAGATAAGCATAAATTTCTTTATATTTTGAAAATAACGAGTCCGATGAGATTACAGTCAGCTTTTAAAAAATCGTAAAACTCATTGCGTGAAATCGATTTGTTACTGTGACTACTCGATTAGGAAAATCAACAAAATCAGCCAATCACGGAACAGTATTGAACCGCAAATTCACCCTATCATGGAGCAGGATTGGTTGCTGATTATAATGAATACGATTTTGTTCACAATCAACCCTCAATCAATTGATTGTGTAACGATCGTAACTATTTTCAGTTTTTTTTAAATCATAAAATGTAAGATCGTGGTTTTGAGAAGTACAAACCCACAAAGTACAAAAAGTAAAGGTTTTGAGAAAACAAAGAAAGGCTGTTTGCCCACCGTAACCGTCGTATAGAAGTCACCGGGAAAGAGATTATTCTGGCTGAGGTCAATAGCTGGCAGGCTGTAACAGGTAAATTATTACCCATTCGCAGAAACTTTGCCGATAACTTCCCTTCCTACTTCATACTACCGCGGCCCGCATTCTGTGATAACGTACAAGCGCCGGTCGCGGTAGTATGAAGTGAGAGGGGAAGTCATATTTTCTTTGACTTCCCCTCTAACTTCATATGCGGGTTATGTCCTCGTTTTCTGTGACACCCGATGACTACTGTGGTGGACAAACCGCCTACGACTAACCAGAATATATATAATGTCAGATTTCAGAATGGATGGTAGACTACAACACTCCTGGCGGAGTCGACAGCGAAGGCTGGCAGTATGCAACCGACTTCCCTGCTCCGTACCATGGGAAGAAAGTATTCACCGATTGTGTCCGCAGAAGGCGCTGGTATCGTAAGGCTCAACTAGTCACCGAGGGCCCGTGGATCCGTGCGGGAAGTACAGCTCTGTTAGACATATCATTGTGGGTGAGTAAATACGTACCAGGTACCATCATACTAATCATGTCACAATGAATATAAAGCCGAAAGTTTGCATTGTGTTTGCGTGTTTTTACGTTAATTATCCCTTCATACTAAAACTACTGAACCCAATTTGGATTAAATTTAGTTTAGAGATCGATTATTATTATATCCGAGATTAAAACATTCTCTATTTTTTTTAATCCATGGTTCCTGCGGGAATGGTGAAAACCTGAATTTCCCACGGGCGGAGATGCGGGCAAAAGTTACGTAAAGCAGCTCATATGATAATCGTCGTTAATTATAGAAATAATGGTCAAAATCAAAATGTTTATACTTTCACATAGGCCTAATTTACAGCTAGGCTTATGAAACGGACTCTATGCCTAACATTCGTAAGCGCCAATGCTAACCTACCTAACCTAACACGTATGTCAGGGCGCCTTCATTTAACTTGGGCTCTAAAAGATAGTTTTTTTTCCAGGCAAATGAAAAAACAGTGTCTGTATGGGCTATAACGTTGGCTGGCGAAGCGATATACAGGACTGGAGTTACGACTGCTACCCCTGTGGTAATTAACATATTTATCCTATTTATATCATTTATAATGTTGTTGCTCGTAATTTCTTTATTTTTTATAATAGGTAATAGGTTTATACTATGACAACAACTACGCCTATAGCGCCTACGCGCTTGCCTTGAAAATTCCTATTCACTCTTTCTATAAAGGCATCCAAATTATATCAGATATGTAAAGTAAACCGTTTTGTGCAACTTTGTTGGAAGTCAACCACACTAGGATGCCACAGCACTCTCTGCGTCTTGCCTTTCTAATGTAGAAAGATAAAGAATAAAGATGTAAGCTTAGGGTTCTTGATGACTCCTAAACATAACCTATATTTTAGGGTCTCCACTGGGAACATGTAAACAGCCCGCACACATTTGTATCAATCAGTACTTGCAACGATGTGGTTTGGGCGGTCGGTCGGAAAGGCGAGCTCTATTACCGTGAAGGTATTACCAAAGAAAACCCCGGCGGATCAAACTGGAAGTTAATAGAGACTCCTAAATGCACATTCACGTTTAACCCCAAAGCTGCTAATGGAACCAAACTAGTGTCGCTGACTTACAATGCCGCTTGGGTCATACTCATGAATGGTGTGATTGCCGTGCGAACAGAGGTCTCGATTCACCAGCAAGAGGGCAAGCAGTGGAAATATTTGACAGGTAAATACCAATCAACGTTAAAATGAACGACCTAACCGGCCGCGGCGGTAGTAGATTCGAGTGGTAGGTCGCGGTTCGACTCCTGCCACGGGCCTATATCTAAATTAACTCCGGTCTAATTTGGTAGGAGGCTTTGGCCTGGGCTATTTACCACCCTACAAGGAAATAAGTTAATTGACTAACATTTTCGGCTGTATCATCACTTTCAAGTGAGACGAAGTTAAGTACTAACTTGTAAAGTGTAAAAAAAGATAACATACTCATATACATAGCAGTTCAATTTACAGTTGAGTATGATTGAGCTAGGGACGTGGGTACAGATAAGTGTTAATGAGAAAGGGTCGTGGGTAGGCGGCCTTCACTTGATTCACTGGCCCGGAGTGGTACTGCCCTGGGACACGCTGCGCTCCGGAGAAGACGCTCGAAGCTCAGGCCGGCGGTGGTGAAGAACCCGGCCCGCGTAGCACAGGGAACGGGCCGTGCGCCGTGGTGGCGCGCTCAGGTGCAGTTGATGTCAAGGACCGGCCGGCGCGTGGCGAGGCGGCGCTCAGTGACGCAGCCGGGACACGCAGCGTGCGCAGCAGAGACGGGCGCGTGCGACAGGCACGCGGCCCGCGTAGCAGGCGGCTAGCGGACACGCGGCCTCAGCGGCGGCGGCGAAGGCGCCGGCCGCGGTGGTCGCTCAGCGGTATTCCGCGAGGAAGACCACGGAAAGCACGCGGCGAGGCGACACTCACGACCAGCCGCTGAGAGCCGAGTCTGGAGGTGTCACGCGCTGGTCAGCACGTGGGAAGGCGGCGTGCCTGACCAGCAGCCGTGATGGAAGCAGACACGTGGCAGCTAGCGCATGGCCCCAAAGCAGGGTTCGTCACGCAAAAGAGGCGAGACGAGCCATGCCGCGAAGCATCAGCCGTATTCTGGAGTGAGCCCAGCCAGGGAACCCTGGAATCAACATCCAGTTCCTAAAGAGGTGACCTTCAGCCCGTCGCTTGCTCGCGCCGCGCGTCACCGACGGCAAGTACCCACAAGAAAAACTGGCGTGGCGCTTAACGCAAGCAAACGACGTTTTACAGCGGTCAGAAAAAATCGTGACACTCACCCGGTATTGGGGTCCTATATTTTCATGATAACGAACTATTCATGAAGTTATTTTTTTTTTCTTAATGACTAAATTTTGGGCACGCGTTTAGCGTTCAACTTCCCGGCCAAGACTGCCGGGCGACCGCGGTGCAACCGTGCGGCCCGGTGTCGGCACGCACACATGCGCGCGCGCAGAACAAAGACTGTGTAAGCGTGCATTTCAGAGTTCCGCAATGGTTTTATAGAACCACGCGCTCGTATAAATTTGTACTAAATTAAATTCGCCATCCTAGCTATATATTACGTTACATATCCCCCTCTCCTAGCGAAGGATTTTATTCTACTCCAAATAAAATCCTCTAACCAGCTCACCAGAAATGTTAGTACAAAATCACACACACTGCCTTTCAATAAAACTGTCATTCATCACGCAATCATAAAGAGCCGCGGTAACTAGAACATTTACATAAACTGCTGCATCCTAATAACGTGAGTTAACGGTATTAATGAACCTTTAACTCTTGCACTAACCTACTACCAAGCCATAAGATGGTATAATTCAACCTAGGAGGATTGTAAGTAAGAACTATTATTTAAGTAGTATTAGATTTGTTAAAAAAAATTAGTATTTAAAATCTAAGTAATTATTGCTATTGAAATTTGTTATAGTTATTATTATTATTATTAATTTATTTTAGTTATTAGTTATAAAATGATTAATACAAGCTTATTTAATATTAATATATTTTATTGGTTTTAAATCTTTTATATGCCATGTGCCTAAATCCTTGCCCGCCATATCCTGTAAAATGTAAACTAACGGAGATTTCTTAGCAGTTATTCGGGCTTTTATGAATTTTGGGGCTAATTTACGAGAAAATTGATTTTCCTTGTTACTTAAGAAGTATGCACGCTTCATAACTATGTCGCCTACGTTAAATTCTGCAAATTTACGACGTAGATTATAGTGAGAAGAATTTTTTACGTGAGATTGCCAAAGTCTGAATTGTACTTTATCGAAAATTGAGGCTAGATTACCAAGGTTTTCTGCATGATTTTCGCGAGGCAAAAATACAATTTCATCACCTACATCGTTATTAACATAATGCGAACCGCAAGGCACGAGTTCGCGACCGTAAACTAAAAATGATGGTGTGAATCCGGTGGATTCATTTACAGAATTATTGATCGCGAATTGGATTTTTGGAATGTGTATGTCCCATGACCTATGATCATCCTCGACAAACATAGGAAGGCAGGTAACTATAGTCTTGTTGTACCTCTCAACTAAGTTGACTTGAGGTGTGTACTTAGGAGTGTAATAAACATTGGGAATTCTATATTTTTTAAAGAAAGCATCTGCTACCCTTCCACAGAATATAGTAGCATTGTCAAGAATGACAAACTGAGGGACACCATGAACAAGAATAAGCGATTCTTCGAGAATTTTAGTAACGACTTCGGCTGTAGCTTTTTTAATTGGGAAAATCAAACAATATTTCGAGAAACAACAGGTAATGACGAGAATATAGGAATTACGTAGTTTAGTTGTAGGTAATGCACCAACTAAATCAATTGAAATTGATTGAAATGGTCGAGAAACTTCTTTCGGTCTACCCATAGTTCCTAAGGTACCTTGGGTAGACTTTTTGTAAGCTTGACATTTTTCACAGTTAGAGATAAATTTAACAACGTCAGAGTGAATGCCAGGCCAGTAGTAACGAAGAGCAATACGCCTATAAGTTTTAAAAATACCCAAGTGACCGGCAGTTGGTTCGGAATGGCAGTCAGCTAATATCTGCTGACGTCGCTCCTCAGGTACAACTTCCTTCCACTCGAATTCTTTATTTAAACTACATTTCGATTGCATATAACGATATAATTGATTATTTTTTACTATAAAATTTGGAAAAGCGACAGGATTATTTTGACAACCATTATAGATGTTAAGATACCAAGGATCTGATATTTGTGTCAAAGATGCTACTTGTACAGCTCGAGATAGCGCATCTGGAATTATGTTATCTACACCACGGCGATGTTTTATTTCAAAATTAAAGCATGATAACCTCACACCCCAACGTGCAAGACGACCAGTGGGATTGTTAAGATTCAGAAACCATTTTAACGCAGAGTGGTCGGTATAAACAGTAAATTTCTGGCCGTTGTCTAGATAACACCTCCAGTGTTCCAAGGCTACTAGAACAGCTAGCGTTTCACGCTCAGTGACACTAAAATTTCGTTCTGAAGGTGTTAGTGCTCTACTCATATAAGCAATGGGATGTTCTTCATTGTCTATGGTCTGGGAAAGTAAAGCGCCAATTCCGATATTCGACGCATCCGTATGGACCTGGAAAGGAAGATCGTAGCGAGGGCAAGACAAAATAGGAGCTGATATTAGATATTCTTTAAGTTTATTAAAGGATTCATCAGCTTCTTTTGTCCAAACAAAAGGTTTTGCATTTTTTCCAGAAGAAGTTAGACGATTTAAGGGCCCAGCAATAGTGCTAAAATTAGGTACAAACCTGCGGTACCAAGAAGCGGTACCTATAAATCTCTTAACGTCTTTTTTTGTTTTAGGAGTTGGAAAATTTAGTATAGCATCAACCTTACCGGGATCTACATGCAATCCTTTGGAATTAACGACATATCCGAGGTACTTGAGCTCTTCACGAAAGAAAACCGATTTAGCCAAATTTATTGTGAGATTTGCAGATTGAAGCTTTTTGTACACTTTAATTAGTAGAGATATGTGAGTATCAAAGTCGGGAGAAACAACTATAATGTCATCAACAAAAACGAATACTGAATTTTCAAATTCAGGGCCATAAAATAAAATGTCGACTAAACGTTGCTGTGTCGCAGGAGCATTGGTTAAGCCGAAGGGCATGGTGACAAAGCGGAAGGTACCACGGCCTGGAACGTAAAACGCAGTCTTGTCCCGATCTTTAGATTCTATTGGTATTTGCCAAAAAGCCTTAGATAGATCAATACTAGACAAATATTTAGCGTTCTTCAGATTGTCCAATATTTCGGATACATATGGAAGCTTATATGCATCTTTTTTAGTGACAGAGTTTAATTTACGACTGTCTAGGCAGAATCTAAGTTTGCCATCCTTTTTAGGTATGAGAAGTACGGGTGAGGACCAAGGGCTTTCGCAAGGTTCAACGACTCCTAGTTGTAACATAGTATCTAGTTCTTCACCTAGTATGCGTTGTTTTTCAGGTGACATACGGTAGTAGCGCTGACGGATAGGTTCTGCGTCTTCCGTATCGATCTTGTGAGTGATAAGGTTAGTTAGACCGAGACCCTTCTGTTCAAAAGATATGTCATTATAAAGTTTGATGACATTATTAGCAAGTTCTTTTTCTGATTGATTTAAGTTAGTGTAAGATTGAATAAAAGCTGTGCTAGCAGAATCATCCTTAGACTTAATATCATTTTTAGTTTCAGATATATGAACACTGTTGACATATTTAGGACAAAGTTGAAATTTTCTCCAGAAATCGACACCTAAAATCAAATCAGGTTTAATATCAGGAACAACAATAGCTTTTAAGATATGAAATTGACCTTCAAAATTGACCGGAAGATTAATATAGCCGAGGCTTTGTAAGGACTGGCCTCCTGCCGATTTTATATTTATGTAGCCTTCTGTTATTAAAGGAAAACCAATTTTTTCTAGTTTTAAGTACAAATCGTTCCCCAGTATCGTAACGTCGGATCCGCTATCGAGGAGTCCTGATAAGGTGAGATGGCCGACTTGCACGAGAGCGTATGGCCTATTGTCCGAAGTGTACTCCTTGTTCAGAATTGTGTGAGTTTTATAGGTGTTAAAGTAAAAATGAATAGTTTTAAGCCACTCCTTCCATTCATTTTGATCAAATTTAGCATGCACACAATTCTTAGTTGTTAGTTTTTTGATTGTGGCTGCTTAGTTTTGGCACACTCGGGGCAGTCAGGAGATTTAACGTTTTTTAAACCGCAGCGAAAACAAAAGATCTGGCTGCGATCAGCGGTACATCGTCTAGTAGAGTGGGAGTTAGTTTTGCAGCGAATGCAATACGAGGGTTGTCTATTAGGAACACGATTTGGAGTAGCATTAAGAGCATGAACGTAATTACTATTTTCTTGAGCTGAAGTTTTGCTATTAGAATATTGAGTTTTGTTAGGAAAAGATTTACTAAAGTTATTGTTATTATTATTAGTGTAATTGTTTTTAAATTTAAAATTGTTATTGCTATATTTTTGAGAATAATTGTTAGAGTTTTGTTTACTACCGGAATTGCTGGAATAAGCGAGATCCGGTGCTAAGGTTTCACTGTTTGCTCTTGGAGGTTCCCTAAATTGCGATAGTCGTGATTGTATGTTTTCGTAATTCCTGCACAAGTTTCTTAAGTCACTGATAGTTTTAATTGATGATACTGCGGATAATGCGTTGGCGTAACATGGCCTAATGTTATGTAATAGAATCTCTAACTTATCCTCTTCTGATGGTTCCTTAGATAGTCGGGCGAAAAGACCAGCCATTATTGATAGGTATATAATGATGCTTTCCTTTTCGCCTTGCGTGCGCGCTTTTATCTCGGACAACAATCTATAATCGTAATCGGCCTGACTGAAGTCGCGCTTTAAGAGAATTGCGAGTTCGTCCCAAGTTGAAATGCTATCCCTAACACTGCGGAACCAATGTAACGCGTCGCCTTGGAAAATTTCGGTAGCGTTCTTTAGAATTTTATCGCCTTTCAAATTTTTAGCGAGACAAAATTCCGTCACTCTTTGCAAGAAGGCCCTAACACAAGTTTTACCATCGTATTTTAGTTTAGAAAATATATTAAGGTTGTTAGCTTCACAAGTAACATGAACATTTAGAGGTGATGATGATGAGGTACTTGGCATCGAAGGATTATCGCTAGTTGAAATGGCTAAGGGATCTGTAGCGGTATCTAACAGTTGGCAAAGTGTGGTTCTATAATCCCTATACAGTGCCACACATTCATCATAATCGTTCTTAGTTTTAGGTGTAGTTGTAATGCGATGAAGTCGATGATATATATGATTTAATAAATTTTGAGCCCGTTACATTGGCGCCTCTCACGTGGTCATTCACTTGTTTCATAGGTCCGGTAAAAATTGGTGTGTGTGCTTGTTTTGTAAAACGTTTATTTTGGTTGCCAGCAACTAAAGTGTATTAAGTGCTACTTGGTTCCGTACTAATTAAATTAAAATTTTTGTTTAGTTGAATTGAACTTAAGATAGCCTTACTGTTATTATTGATATTCTTGTATCTTGATACCTACCATTTAATTGATTTACATTAATTTTGCCTTAATTTGTAATTAATTGTTTATAATATTATTATTATACTAGTAAGTACACTTTAGTTGCATATCGTTTTATTATTTACTTTTATTAATTATTTTTTGCGATTTTTTTTAATTTCTTTACTGACTTATCTTAATCATTCACTATTCAATTATAATTCACTCAATTTTTTAAAGGAAAAACAACCAAACGTTATCTTCTAATTTAATTGTAACAAACGGCGTTAGTTGTTTTTTTTTATTGCGTTGACACTCACCCGCAGTAATTTTTTTTCTTTTCTTCTTTCGATTTTTTTAATATCACCATGTCTTACGAGATAAAGTTCATGTCTTTGCAAAAAGGTGAACTTGAATACGAGGTCGCTATTCGAGGGGAAACTCCCGGTTCCACTGTTCAGGAACTTAGAAAGCAGATAGCAAAGTGTGGTCCCTTGTATCCCTCAGAAGACATACTAGCTAGTCCTTTCGAAGCTGCGCTTGACCTTGAGGGCGTTCTTGACGCACTAACAAAAGTCAACGCCACTCTCGTTTCGCCAACGGATAAAAGCGCACTGTTACGAGCTCAAAATTTATTAAATCATATATATCATCGACTTCATCGCATTACAACTACACCTAAAACTAAGAACGATTATGATGAATGTGTGGCACTGTATAGGGATTATAGAACCACACTTTGCCAACTGTTAGATACCGCTACAGATCCCTTAGCCATTTCAACTAGCGATAATCCTTCGATGCCAAGTACCTCATCATCATCACCTCTAAATGTTCATGTTACTTGTGAAGCTAACAACCTTAATATATTTTCTAAACTAAAATACGATGGTAAAACTTGTGTTAGGGCCTTCTTGCAAAGAGTGACGGAATTTTGTCTCGCTAAAAATTTGAAAGGCGATAAAATTCTAAAGAACGCTACCGAAATTTTCCAAGGCGACGCGTTACATTGGTTCCGCAGTGTTAGGGATAGCATTTCAACTTGGGACGAACTCGCAATTCTCTTAAAGCGCGACTTCAGTCAGGCCGATTACGATTATAGATTGTTGTCCGAGATAAAAGCGCGCACGCAAGGCGAAAAGGAAAGCATCATTATATACCTATCAATAATGGCTGGTCTTTTCGCCCGACTATCTAAGGAACCATCAGAAGAGGATAAGTTAGAGATTCTATTACATAACATTAGGCCATGTTACGCCAACGCATTATCCGCAGTATCATCAATTAAAACTATCAGTGACTTAAGAAACTTGTGCAGGAATTACGAAAACATACAATCACGACTATCGCAATTTAGGGAACCTCCAAGAGCAAACAGTGAAACCTTAGCACCGGATCTCGCTTATTCCAGCAATTCCGGTAGTAAACAAAACTCTAACAATTATTCTCAAAAATATAGCAATAACAATTTTAAATTTAAAAACAATTACACTAATAATAATAACAATAACTTTAGTAAATCTTTTCCTAACAAAACTCAATATTCTAATAGCAAAACTTCAGCTCAAGAAAATAGTAATTACGTTCATGCTCTTAATGCTACTCCAAATCGTGTTCCTAATAGACAACCCTCGTATTGCATTCGCTGCAAAACTAACTCCCACTCTACTAGACGATGTACCGCTGATCGCAGCCAGATCTTTTGTTTTCGCTGCGGTTTAAAAAACGTTAAATCTCCTGACTGCCCCGAGTGTGCCAAAACTAAGCAGCCACAATCAAAAAACTAACAACTAAGAATTGTGTGCATGCTAAATTTGATCAAAATGAATGGAAGGAGTGGCTTAAAACTATTCATTTTTACTTTAACACCTATAAAACTCACACAATTCTGAACAAGGAGTACACTTCGGACAATAGGCCATACGCTCTCGTGCAAGTCGGCCATCTCACCTTATCAGGACTCCTCGATAGCGGATCCGACGTTACGATACTGGGGAACGATTTGTACTTAAAACTAGAAAAAATTGGTTTTCCTTTAATAACAGAAGGCTACATAAATATAAAATCGGCAGGAGGCCAGTCCTTACAAAGCCTCGGCTATATTAATCTTCCGGTCAATTTTGAAGGTCAATTTCATATCTTAAAAGCTATTGTTGTTCCTGATATTAAACCTGATTTGATTTTAGGTGTCGATTTCTGGAGAAAATTTCAACTTTGTCCTAAATATGTCAACAGTGTTCATATATCTGAAACTAAAAATGATATTAAGTCTAAGGATGATTCTGCTAGCACAGCTTTTATTCAATCTTACACTAACTTAAATCAATCAGAAAAAGAACTTGCTAATAATGTCATCAAACTTTATAATGACATATCTTTTGAACAGAAGGGTCTCGGTCTAACTAACCTTATCACTCACAAGATCGATACGGAAGACGCAGAACCTATCCGTCAGCGCTACTACCGTATGTCACCTGAAAAACAACGCATACTAGGTGAAGAACTAGATACTATGTTACAACTAGGAGTCGTTGAACCTTGCGAAAGCCCTTGGTCCTCACCCGTACTTCTCATACCTAAAAAGGATGGCAAACTTAGATTCTGCCTAGACAGTCGTAAATTAAACTCTGTCACTAAAAAAGATGCATATAAGCTTCCATATGTATCCGAAATATTGGACAATCTGAAGAACGCTAAATATTTGTCTAGTATTGATCTATCTAAGGCTTTTTGGCAAATACCAATAGAATCTAAAGATCGGGACAAGACTGCGTTTTACGTTCCAGGCCGTGGTACCTTCCGCTTTGTCACCATGCCCTTCGGCTTAACCAATGCTCCTGCGACACAGCAACGTTTAGTCGACATTTTATTTTATGGCCCTGAATTTGAAAATTCAGTATTCGTTTTTGTTGATGACATTATAGTTGTTTCTCCCGACTTTGATACTCACATATCTCTACTAATTAAAGTGTACAAAAAGCTTCAATCTGCAAATCTCACAATAAATTTGGCTAAATCGGTTTTCTTTCGTGAAGAGCTCAAGTACCTCGGATATGTCGTTAATTCCAAAGGATTGCATGTAGATCCCGGTAAGGTTGATGCTATACTAAATTTTCCAACTCCTAAAACAAAAAAAGACGTTAAGAGATTTATAGGTACCGCTTCTTGGTACCGCAGGTTTGTACCTAATTTTAGCACTATTGCTGGGCCCTTAAATCGTCTAACTTCTTCTGGAAAAAATGCAAAACCTTTTGTTTGGACAAAAGAAGCTGATGAATCCTTTAATAAACTTAAAGAATATCTAATATCAGCTCCTATTTTGTCTTGCCCTCGCTACGATCTTCCTTTCCAGGTCCATACGGATGCGTCGAATATCGGAATTGGCGCTTTACTTTCCCAGACCATAGACAATGAAGAACATCCCATTGCTTATATGAGTAGAGCACTAACACCTTCAGAACGAAATTTTAGTGTCACTGAGCGTGAAACGCTAGCTGTTCTAGTAGCCTTGGAACACTGGAGGTGTTATCTAGACAACGGCCAGAAATTTACTGTTTATACCGACCACTCTGCGTTAAAATGGTTTCTGAATCTTAACAATCCCACTGGTCGTCTTGCACGTTGGGGTGTGAGGTTATCATGCTTTAATTTTGAAATAAAACATCGCCGTGGTGTAGATAACATAATTCCAGATGCGCTATCTCGAGCTGTACAAGTAGCATCTTTGACACAAATATCAGATCCTTGGTATCTTAACATCTATAATGGTTGTCAAAATAATCCTGTCGCTTTTCCAAATTTTATAGTAAAAAATAATCAATTATATCGTTATATGCAATCGAAATGTAGTTTAAATAAAGAATTCGAGTGGAAGGAAGTTGTACCTGAGGAGCGACGTCAGCAGATATTAGCTGACTGCCATTCCGAACCAACTGCCGGTCACTTGGGTATTTTTAAAACTTATAGGCGTATTGCTCTTCGTTACTACTGGCCTGGCATTCACTCTGACGTTGTTAAATTTATCTCTAACTGTGAAAAATGTCAAGCTTACAAAAAGTCTACCCAAGGTACCTTAGGAACTATGGGTAGACCGAAAGAAGTTTCTCGACCATTTCAATCAATTTCAATTGATTTAGTTGGTGCATTACCTACAACTAAACTACGTAATTCCTATATTCTCGTCATTACCTGTTGTTTCTCGAAATATTGTTTGATTTTCCCAATTAAAAAAGCTACAGCCGAAGTCGTTACTAAAATTCTCGAAGAATCGCTTATTCTTGTTCATGGTGTCCCTCAGTTTGTCATTCTTGACAATGCTACTATATTCTGTGGAAGGGTAGCAGATGCTTTCTTTAAAAAATATAGAATTCCCAATGTTTATTACACTCCTAAGTACACACCTCAAGTCAACTTAGTTGAGAGGTACAACAAGACTATAGTTACCTGCCTTTCTATGTTTGTCGAGGATGATCATAGGTCATGGGACATACACATTCCAAAAATCCAATTCGCGATCAATAATTCTGTAAATGAATCCACCGGATTCACACCATCATTTTTAGTTTACGGTCGCGAACTCGTGCCTTGCGGTTCGCATTATGTTAATAACGATGTAGGTGATGAAATTGTATTTTTGCCTCGCGAAAATCATGCAGAAAACCTTGGTAATCTAGCCTCAATTTTCGATAAAGTACAATTCAGACTTTGGCAATCTCACGTAAAAAATTCTTCTCACTATAATCTACGTCGTAAATTTGCAGAATTTAACGTAGGCGACATAGTTATGAAGCGTGCATACTTCTTAAGTAACAAGGAAAATCAATTTTCTCGTAAATTAGCCCCAAAATTCATAAAAGCCCGAATAACTGCTAAGAAATCTCCGTTAGTTTACATTTTACAGGATATGGCGGGCAAGGATTTAGGCACATGGCATATAAAAGATTTAAAACCAATAAAATATATTAATATTAAATAAGCTTGTATTAATCATTTTATAACTAATAACTAAAATAAATTAATAATAATAATAATAACTATAACAAATTTCAATAGCAATAATTACTTAGATTTTAAATACTAATTTTTTTTAACAAATCTAATACTACTTAAATAATAGTTCTTACTTACAATCCTCCTAGGTTGAATTATACCATCTTATGGCTTGGTAGTAGGTTAGTGCAAGAGTTAAAGGTTCATTAATACCGTTAACTCACGTTATTAGGATGCAGCAGTTTATGTAAATGTTCTAGTTACCGCGGCTCTTTATGATTGCGTGATGAATGACAGTTTTATTGAAAGGCAGTGTGTGTGATTTTGTACTAACATTTCTGGTGAGCTGGTTAGAGGATTTTATTTGGAGTAGAATAAAATCCTTCGCTAGGAGAGGGGGATATGTAACGTAATATATAGCTAGGATGGCGAATTTAATTTAGTACAAATTTATTCGAGCGCGTGGTTCTATAAAACCATTGCGGAACTCTGAAATGCACGCTTACACAGTCTTTGTTCTGCGCGCGCGCATGTGTGCGTGCCGACACCGGGCCGCACGGTTGCACCGCGGTCGCCCGGCAGTCTTGGCCGGGAAGTTGAACGCTAAACGCGTGCCCAAAATTTAGTCATTAAGAAAAAAAAAAATAACTTCATGAATAGTTCGTTATCATGAAAATATAGGACCCCAATACCGGGTGAGTGTCACGATTTTTTCTGACCGCTGTAAAACGTCGTTTGCTTGCGTTAAGCGCCACGCCAGTTTTTCTTGTGGGTACTTGCCGTCGGTGACGCGCGGCGCGAGCAAGCGACGGGCTGAAGGTCACCTCTTTAGGAACTGGATGTTGATTCCAGGGTTCCCTGGCTGGGCTCACTCCAGAATACGGCTGATGCTTCGCGGCATGGCTCGTCTCGCCTCTTTTGCGTGACGAACCCTGCTTTGGGGCCATGCGCTAGCTGCCACGTGTCTGCTTCCATCACGGCTGCTGGTCAGGCGCGCCGCCTTCCCACGTGCTGACCAGCGCGTGACACCTCCAGACTCGGCTCTCAGCGGCTGGTCGTGAGCGTCGCCTCGCCGCGTGCTTTCCGTGGTCTTCCTCGCGGAATACCGCTGAGCGACCACCGCGGCCGGCGCCTTCGCCGCCGCCGCTGAGGCCGCGTGTCCGCTAGCCGCCTGCTACGCGGGCCGCGTGCCTGTCGCACGCGCCCGTCTCTGCTGCGCACGCTGCGTGTCCCGGCTGCGTCACTGAGCGCCGCCTCGCCACGCGCCGGCCGGTCCTTGACATCAACTGCACCTGAGCGCGCCACCACGGCGCACGGCCCGTTCCCTGTGCTACGCGGGCCGGGTTCTTCACCACCGCCGGCCTGAGCTTCGAGCGTCTTCTCCGGAGCGCAGCGTGTCCCAGGGCAGTACCACTCCGGGCCAGTGAATCAAGTGAAGGCCGCCTACCCACGACCCTTTCTCATTAACACTTATCTGTACCCACGTCCCTAGCTCAATCATACTCAACTGTAAATTGAACTTAATAATTACATAACTACTATTCATGTATACGGGTTTCATTCTTTCTCCTTAACCCGTTACACAATTTATGAAAACATACTCAAGTAAAGGTTGCCTGCAACATACTCAAGTAAAGGTAGCAATGAGGCCGCCGCACCCATTATAATTATTCCGTCAAATTGTGAATCTCTATCTGTGATGTTTAGTATGTGTGTGCAGACTCTTTCTAATATATAATACAATTCTTGTGTCAATTTTTGTTACTGAAATCCTAAACGGCTCGACCGAATGTTATGAAACTTTCTGTGTATGTTCGGTAGGTCTGAAGCTATTTTGTTTTGACGTGACAACGTCTTATAATTCGATAGAGCCAGTTGCACGCACGAAAAAACATGACTCATCCGGCGTTAACGGCGTTACCTCGCTCATGCGGCGTTACCGGCGTTACCTCGCGAGCGCGGAACGAGCGACAAAGAAGACGTTTTCACGTTCAACTATCGTCAGTAAACCGACTTTACAGACAACCAATTTTTTTATATTCACCTAGTATATAGCAGTCGGCTAGTAAAGTTATATAAATAAACATTTCTTTTGACAGATTGCGAGTTGGCCTTCAAGCACGTGTCGTGCATAAATCAAAAGTGGGCGGTGCGCAGCGACGGCTCGCTGCAGCGGCGCGTGGGCGTGACGGCGCACAACGCGCTCGGCGTCGCGTGGCAGCAGGTGCACTGCGGGCCCGCGCTGCACGTCTCTGCTAGAGGATGCTAACTCGCGCGGGCGTGACGGCGCACAACGCGCTCGGCGTCGCGTGGCAGCAGGTGCACTGCGGGCCCGCGCTGCACGTCTCTGCTAGAGGATGCTAACTCGCGCGGGCGTGACGGCGCACAACGCGCTCGGCGTCGCGTGGCAGCAGGTGCACTGCGGGCCCGCGCTGCACGTCTCTGCTAGAGGATGCTAACTCGCGCGGGCGTGACGGCGCACAACGCGCTCGGCGTCGCGTGGCAGCAGGTGCACTGCGGGCCCGCGCTGCACGTCTCTGCTAGAGGATGCTAACTCGCGCGGGCGTGACGGCGCACAACGCGCTCGGCGTCGCGTGGCAGCAGGTGCACTGCGGGCCCGCGCTGCACGTCTCTGCTAGAGGATGCTAACTCGCGCGGGCGTGACGGCGCACAACGCGCTCGGCGTCGCGTGGCAGCAGGTGCACTGCGGGCCCGTGCTGCACGTCTCTGCTAGAGGATGCTAACTCGCGCGGGCGTGACGGCGCACAACGCGCTCGGCGTCGCGTGGCAGCAGGTGCACTGCGGGCCCGCGCTGCACGTCTCTGCTAGAGGATGCTAACTCGCGCGGGCGTGACGGCGCACAACGCGCTCGGCGTCGCGTGGCAGCAGGTGCACTGCGGGCCCGCGCTGCACGTCTCTGCTAGAGGATGCTAACTCGCGCGGGCGTGACGGCGCACAACGCGCTCGGCGTCGCGTGGCAGCAGGTGCACTGCGGGCCCGCGCTGCACGTCTCTGCTAGAGGATGCTAACTCGCGCGGGCGTGACGGCGCACAACGCGCTCGGCGTCGCGTGGCAGCAGGTGCACTGCGGGCCCGCGCTGCACGTCTCTGCTAGAGGATGCTAACTCGCGCGGGCGTGACGGCGCACAACGCGCTCGGCGTCGCGTGGCAGCAGGTGCACTGCGGGCCCGCGCTGCACGTCTCTGCTAGAGGATGCTAACTCGCGCGGGCGTGACGGCGCACAACGCGCTCGGCGTCGCGTGGCAGCAGGTGCACTGCGGGCCCGCGCTGCACGTCTCTGCTAGAGGATGCTAACTCGCGCGGGCGTGACGGCGCACAACGCGCTCGGCGTCGCGTGGCAGCAGGTGCACTGCGGGCCCGCGCTGCACGTCTCTGCTAGAGGATGCTAACTCGCGCGGGCGTGACGGCGCACAACGCGCTCGGCGTCGCGTGGCAGCAGGTGCACTGCGGGCCCGCGCTGCACGTCTCTGCTAGAGGATGCTAACTCGCGCGGGCGTGACGGCGCACAACGCGCTCGGCGTCGCGTGGCAGCAGGTGCACTGCGGGCCCGCGCTGCACGTCACTGCTAGAGGATGCTAACTCGCGCGGGCGTGACGGCGCACAACGCGCTCGGCGTCGCGTGGCAGCAGGTGCACTGCGGGCCCGCGCTGCACGTCTCTGCTAGAGGATGCTAACTTAAAACTACACTTCATAGACCTTTCTGTGTACCCTGCACTCTGCAGACGCGAGAACATGCATGTAATGCACAATGAAAACAAAAATGGAGCAATATAGTACTTTTATACTTTATTAGTTCGCGAAATGTTATGATCTGAATCTGTTAGCCGAGGTGCGGTACGAGCGCGCCGCGAGGGGAAGCGTGTAAGAGGCGTGAGATGTACCTGCACAACGGCCAAAATTTTGGGTCAACTTATAATTAAAAAAAACATACGAAAGAAAGATCCAAAAAAAAAAGAAAGTGGTAATCCACTTATCTTTCTTTCGTATGTTTTTTTTTAATCTTAATATCGGCTTGTTTGGAGAAGCACTTACAGCACGTGGTATACATAGGATTATGGATATTTTATTTATATTTAAGTAAAAATGTAGTTTGTAATTACTTGCATTAAGGTTTTTTTTTATCAATTTAAAGACGGGTGTGATTGTCAAAATTTCTCATGTATTGTTTAGTTGGAAAGGTCTATTGCAACTTTAATCTCTGTGTATGATGCTCATTTAAAGTTTACTATCATTTATTAAGAGTATGTAAAGACAAAGTATTTTTGTAAATTATGGGTTATGTACGAATTTATTGATTTAATTTCCAACATTCCTTTAAATTGTGTGATAATAGTTTTACTTTTAAGAAATTATTTATTTCGAAGCCTACATGAAACTTTATAACTATCCAAAGGTATATAATTTTTATGAAGTTATAACCTCCCAATTGTATTTCTAACTAAAAACTAAAAGTAGCACGACTCAATAATATCTAGTCATGATAATTATGTAAAGTTCCTTTATATTTTAAATCATATTGTACTTTGTATCTTGTAGTTTAAGTTAAACTCGTATGATTCTCTATTTATGAATTTAAGTTCGCTGGCTTGATTATTTAAATTATTATAAAATAAATGGTTGTACTCTCAGTTTTTAATATATTTATTTTTATCCAAGCATAGCTTTTTTACATACTGTAGGTACTGTTGTTATACAGTAGAAATACAACCAACAACCGACCTCACCACACATGTTGAGAAGAATCAATTAATAGTTTTTACCAGAAGCTACAATAGACTTTTCGTCATTGTTTGTTTTTAGGGTTCTGTACTCAAAGAGGCAAAAACGGCACCCTGTTACCAAGACTCGCTAGGCTTTATCTCTTGAAACATGATAATTAGAAAGTTGAAATTAGTTCACACATTGTTGACAGTTTTTCGCAGACAATTTCTGTCGTTTGTTAAGTAACAGATTCTGAAAAACAATGAAATAAATATTTACCTTAAATATGTCGTGGCTCCCATATGTCGTGATTTTTGCCGCTTTTAATAGAAAATGGTACAGAACCCGATGCTCCGACTCGCGCTTGGCCGGTTTTTTACAAAGTTTTATTAATTTACAACGTTTGTATGTGATCCTATTTATACTACAATTAGAATTTTTACATGTAGATTCTCAATTCCGAGGACAATAATTTTTATGATAAACGTAATTCGAGTCCGAGCTATGAGTCCTCGCAACGGTTAACAAGTGGACACAATACAATTAAACCCCCCGTTCTTCACTCGCGTCGTGTCGTGCTCTATCAAAATGAAAGTTTTTGATTGTCAAATTCCGCTTTAACCGTCCAGTAACTAACTGCTTAGGGTGCTTGTCCACTAGAGATGTGCTATGTAATTGTGCATGCTGTTTTATTATGTCAGACCTAAGGTCAGACGGTCAATATAAAGTCATTCCTTGCTCTGTGGACGCGCCAATAAAATCGCTTGATTTTGATTAGATTTTATTGTTTCCGAAAATCAAGTAATTCCTTTGGTGCGTTTGACACAAAAATAGCAAAGCTACGTAGCACAACTCCGCTGGACAGACAGCCGATTGACCGAAATTAATAAATCTGGTAAAGTATGGCAATCTGAAAAGATTAATTAATTTTTGCCATAAATCTATCAAAGCATAGATTCTTACGCCTATTAAATTAAAAAGGGTATATTCTAAGAGCAAAAATCTTTGTAACACTAATCGGGTATTTGACTCCAATTATTTTTATTACTTTATTATTAACTAGGATAAAAATAATTACGTACACTGAAAAAACTAATTAAATCGATCAAAATTCAAATGTCAAAAAAAGTTATAAGCATTTAAATATTTCTGATTAGACCGAGATAGCGATATTAACGTCACACCTCACGAATGCCATAGTAGCGTCGTGCGGCTTCATACAAATTTTCGTTTTGCGAAAATGGGATAGAAGACCCTCCCACACCAAAATTAATATGCCTGTAACTTTGTTAATCTTCGTTGGATTTTAATATTTATTTCAGTGTACGTTATTATTTTTATCCTAGTTTATAATAAAGTAATATTTATTAACAAATTCAAAAGTAGTGTAATACCCAACTCCTTTCTTAATATCGTCAATAATCAATACCATCAATAATCAATTAATTAAGTTTAATCTATTTAAGTTTAGTGCATGAATGCACGTGTTACAGCAGATAGTCTAGCTCGTATCTAACGAAGTGGTTGTTGGTCTCGTTGTGTATCCGCGGGTAGCCGGCCACGAGCGCGTCCTGCCCGCCGATGTACAGCGTGTTGTAGATCTTCCAGTACACGTCGCGAACCTTCCGCGCCGGGTGGAACAGCCCCTGGAACAGTCAAATACATATACATACATATACAGGGTGTCCCATAATTAATGGATCAAACCTATACGGAAGATACATCACCCAATTATCTAAAACCAATTTGATCAGTTTTAAAAAAAACCGTAGGGTGACCAAGTTTTTCGCGTTTTTTTAATTTGTCCATTTTTTCTACCGTAAATCAGTTTTCTTAACACTATATTCTTATTAAATGATATTGTGTAGTATTGACTTTTGTTTAATGTTGCTGATTAGTGTACTAATGTATTGTGAAAACCATTTTACTAAATAATGTTTAACTTTTTTCGGAAAAAAGGTTCGAATCGAATAATTAATTTTCTTTGATTAAGATGACCCAAATTAAAAACACTCTCCTGTAAAAAAAATGTATGACACCGAAGTGAACCATTATTTTAAAAACTAGTCCACTTATCAAGGTTTACAAATTGGTATAAAACTTGCATCTGCTCCTTGTCGTTACAAAGTGGCTGACAAAAATCCAAGGGAGGTGACGAAATTACAAGATAAAATGTGTGCAGATTCTAATTTTTTTTTTACTTTAAAATGTTTTACAATGGTGCTTATTCTGTTGTACAAAATCTCTAACTTAAAATTGGCGAGTTTAAGTTTAGACTCGCCAATTTTAGTTTTTCTAAACTCATGACGCATTCGGCAGTCACGTCGAACTAAATATGGAGATGATTTGGAGTCTCCAAAGACTCGCTAAACCTGACGTTTGGGTTGAATAGTAAGTGCTGCCATTTATAATAGCAAAAACTCCACAAACGTTGTTTTTTATTTTCCCCAATTGTAATAAAAATATTTTTTGCGAAATGTATGGAAATTAGTTACGTAAAATACAAAGGTAATAGTTTAATTGATTTATTTTGGTCCAATCACCCTAAGAAATTCCGAAAGTTGATATGTTTAATTTATCGTCTGATTTGTCTGTGTGCAAGCATAGACAAACAAGCAATTATCATTTGTCTATTAGTCTATGCTCATGTTATGGTTGGTCACTTGTGTTCTTGATAGTTTCTGAAATAAGTTCAATAAACACAGATAAGCATAGCTTAAGTACCTACTTTGTTACTTAGTTGGATTAATTTTAGTGTCTCTTTTTGCCTTATGGAGACTACAAACATTTCTTTACCTACGAGAATAGTGCTTATTTACCTTAGAATAAGATAAAGAATATTATAAAATTACCTTTCGCTGGAATCAATCACAGCCGCAACAACGAATTTTAAGGTTATCCCATTATGATGTTCAATTACAATAAATACAAGCAAATCTGTTGAAGTGTAGGCAGCGAGTCTGTGTTATCACTCCGTAACACCTTCACAACTACTCTGTGGACTCACCTATGATTATGCTCTACTCTGTGGTTTTTGTCTCTTCCCACCGGTTCCGAAAAAATGTCGGTCATTTTTCTCACAATAATTTTGTAGCTTTCAATAAATTATAGAATCTTCGAATATTGCCGTGTTTTTATTTACGTCAAAATCACCACGTTTTTTGCACTCAAATGTTAAGATGAAGCCAACGAAAAATTTAATAATTTACTCTAAGAGAAAACCAAGATATAATTAAAATATTTCGTGTATTTGTCTATAGGCAAGTGTTAGGCAGACACCTTAAATTTAATCGGCACCTCCCGAGGACCTCTCTTATTTTAAAGAATTTTAGATTGAAATCTCTCAATTTAAACATTTAACGCGTACAACGGAATAGCTTTTGTTCTCTAAATTCTAAATTGAATAATTTAGCGCTGTCAAATTATATTTTAGATTAGAGCTGTCATTTAGGGATGTAACATAATGTCACATCTCTCTAAGTCTTATTTTGGCGATTTTTAGCGATTTTTAGTTTAGAGATTGGCAACAGAATAAGCACCAATGTCTGTTTTCCTAGCTAACACATTAATGCAAGCATGTTTATTGCTTTAACATTCGTAGAAACTAATTCTTAAATTTGGGATAATCATTGTTGACTCGAATGCAGCTGTGCGTTCGAGTCAACAAGGATTATCCCTTGTTGACCGCTCAGGTAAAGGAATGTGTGAAAGAGAAAGAAAGCGCAATGCCTCGTTATGTGTACACGTCTCGGGAATACGCCAACATGCATTTTATCTACGGACAAGCAAGATGTAATGCCAGGAAAGCCGCAAGATTGTACCGTCGAGCATATCCGAACGCGGATCGTCACCTCGACTATCGTGTTTTCACTAAAGTCCGGTCGCGGAGCACGAAGAATTTCGTACATTGACCTGTTACTACCTGTTTCTGTCACTCCCGCGTCAAAATAATGCGGTCACGCTCGCACAGGACGGGGTCATTGCATCTGTGCGCGCGTGACCGCATTATTTTGACGCGGGAGTGACAGAGACAGGTAGTTACAGGTCAATGTACGAAATACTTCGTGCTCCGCGACCGTGCTTTAGAGTGCATAATGCGCTTGTTGAGGGAAGGATTCTGGGCACCGGAGTTGGCGGTTCTAGTGAAGGAAGACCAGTACAAGAGATGACGAAATCGTTCTCCGTGAAATAGAAGAAGATTCGTCGACCTCAGTGCGTGACATAGCACGACGCACTGGTATTTCAAGATCGACCGTGCATCGAGTACTAAAGGGTACCGGTTGCACCCATATCATGTGCGACGTGTCATTCTCTCGTACTGGTCTTCCTTTACTAGAACCGCCAACTCCGGTGCCCAGAATCCTTCCCTCAACAAGCGCATTATGCACTCTAGTGAAAACGCGATAGTCGGGGTGACGCGTTCGGATTTGCTCGACGATACAATCTTGCGGCTTTCCTGGCATTACATCTTGCTTGTCCGTAGATTAAATGCAGGTTGGCGTATTCCCGAGCCCTGTACACATAACGAGGCATTGCGCTTTCTTTCTCTTTCACACATTCCTTTACCTGAGCGGTCAACAAGGGATAATCCTTGTTGACTCGAACACACAGCTGCATTCGAGTCAACAATGATTATCCCAAATTTAAGAATTAGTTTCTACGAATGTTAAAGCAATAAACATGCTTGCATTAATGTGTTAGCTAGGAAAACAGACATTGTAAAACATTTTAAAGTAAAAAAAAAAATTAGAATCTGCACACATTTTATCTTGTAATTTCGTCACCTCCCTTGGATTTTTGTCAGCCACTTTGTAACGACAAGGAGCAGATGCAAGTTTTATACCAATTTGTAAACCTTGATAAGTGGACTAGTTTTTAAAATAATGGTTCACTTCGGTGTCATACATTTTTTTACAGGAGAGTGTTTTTAATTTGGGTCATCTTAATCAAAGAAAATTAATTATTCGATTCGAACCTTTTTTCCGAAAAAAGTTAAACATTATTTAGTAAAATGGTTTTCACAATACATTAGTACACTAATCAGCAACATTAAACAGAAGTCAATACTAAACAATATCATTTAATAAGGCTATAGTGTTAAGAAAACTGATTTACGGTAGAAAAAATGGACAAATTAAAAAAACGCGAAAAACTTGGTCACCCTACGGTTTTTTTTAAAACTGATCAAATTGGTTTTAGATAATTGGGTGATGTATCTTCCGTATAGGTTTGATCCATTAATTATGGGACACCCTGTATACGGGACATTTTACACATCGCAATCTAGCCCCAAAGTAAGTGATAGTTTGTGTTATGGGTAATAGATAACTGATAAATATACAAACATACTAATATACATAAATATCATCACACAAACATTTACCAGTAGTGGGAATCGAACCCACGTCCTCCGGCGCAGACAGAAGGTTCGCTACCACTACGCCATTCGGTCGACAACAACACAACAACAAACAATACAATTGAATCTTATGCATAAAACCGCCCACATAACCAAGATTTAAAGGGCATGCGACAGGTGTGCCCGCGAAATTGATGTTTTTTTGTGGTTTTTCGCAATTTGTAAGCTAATAAGACAATAGGCTAAAGGCAGGCAATGATGAAACACGATTTTTAAAAATGTAATGTAATGTACGAACCTGCAGGGCGTACTGCAGTATCTTGATGGGCCCCAGAGCGACGCGCATGCCCTCCACGGCGTCCATGAAGGCCTGCACGAGATGCGGCGACGTCTCGAAGATGTTCGGCCACACGTGGTTCAGCAGGTGCACCAGCGCGTCCTCGCACCCGAACCCGTACACGCCGAGCGCCGTGTGCTCGTCCGCTAGTGTAATGTAATGTACGAACCTGCAGGGCGTACTGCAGTATCTTGATGGGCCCCAGAGCGACGCGCATGCCCTCCACGGCGTCCATGAAGGCCTGCACGAGATGCGGCGACGTCTCGAAGATGTTCGGCCACACGTGGTTCAGCAGGTGCACCAGCGCGTCCTCGCACCCGAACCCGTACACGCCGAGCGCCGTGTGCTCGTCCGCTAGTGTAATGTAATGTACGAACCTGCAGGGCGTACTGCAGTATCTTGATGGGCCCCAGAGCGACGCGCATGCCCTCCACGGCGTCCATGAAGGCCTGCACGAGATGCGGCGACGTCTCGAAGATGTTCGGCCACACGTGGTTCAGCAGGTGCACCAGCGCGTCCTCGCACCCGAACCCGTACACGCCGAGCGCCGTGTGCTCGTCCGCTAGTGTAATGTAATGTACGAACCTGCAGGGCGTACTGCAGTATCTTGATGGGCCCCAGAGCGACGCGCATGCCCTCCACGGCGTCCATGAAGGCCTGCACGAGATGCGGCGACGTCTCGAAGATGTTCGGCCACACGTGGTTCAGCAGGTGCACCAGCGCGTCCTCGCACCCGAACCCGTACACGCCGAGCGCCGTGTGCTCGTCCGCTAGTGTAATGTAATGTACGAACCTGCAGGGCGTACTGCAGTATCTTGATGGGCCCCAGAGCGACGCGCATGCCCTCCACGGCGTCCATGAAGGCCTGCACGAGATGCGGCGACGTCTCGAAGATGTTCGGCCACACGTGGTTCAGCAGGTGCACCAGCGCGTCCTCGCACCCGAACCCGTACACGCCGAGCGCCGTGTGCTCGTCCGCTAGTGTAATGTAATGTACGAACCTGCAGGGCGTACTGCAGTATCTTGATGGGCCCCAGAGCGACGCGCATGCCCTCCACGGCGTCCATGAAGGCCTGCACGAGATGCGGCGACGTCTCGAAGATGTTCGGCCACACGTGGTTCAGCAGGTGCACCAGCGCGTCCTCGCACCCGAACCCGTACACGCCGAGCGCCGTGTGCTCGTCCGCTAGTGTAATGTAATGTACGAACCTGCAGGGCGTACTGCAGTATCTTGATGGGCCCCAGAGCGACGCGCATGCCCTCCACGGCGTCCATGAAGGCCTGCACGAGATGCGGCGACGTCTCGAAGATGTTCGGCCACACGTGGTTCAGCAGGTGCACCAGCGCGTCCTCGCACCCGAACCCGTACACGCCGAGCGCCGTGTGCTCGTCCGCTAGTGTAATGTAATGTACGAACCTGCAGGGCGTACTGCAGTATCTTGATGGGCCCCAGAGCGACGCGCATGCCCTCCACGGCGTCCATGAAGGCCTGCACGAGATGCGGCGACGTCTCGAAGATGTTCGGCCACACGTGGTTCAGCAGGTGCACCAGCGCGTCCTCGCACCCGAACCCGTACACGCCGAGCGCCGTGTGCTCGTCCGCTAGTGTAATGTAATGTACGAACCTGCAGGGCGTACTGCAGTATCTTGATGGGCCCCAGAGCGACGCGCATGCCCTCCACGGCGTCCATGAAGGCCTGCACGAGATGCGGCGACGTCTCGAAGATGTTCGGCCACACGTGGTTCAGCAGGTGCACCAGCGCGTCCTCGCACCCGAACCCGTACACGCCGAGCGCCGTGTGCTCGTCCGCTAGTGTAATGTAATGTACGAACCTGCAGGGCGTACTGCAGTATCTTGATGGGCCCCAGAGCGACGCGCATGCCCTCCACGGCGTCCATGAAGGCCTGCACGAGATGCGGCGACGTCTCGAAGATGTTCGGCCACACGTGGTTCAGCAGGTGCACCAGCGCGTCCTCGCACCCGAACCCGTACCATCGAGCGCCGTGTGCTCGTCCGCTAGTGTAATGTAATGTACGAACCTGCAGGGCGTACTGCAGTATCTTGATGGGCCCCAGAGCGACGCGCATGCCCTCCACGGCGTCCATGAAGGCCTGCACGAGATGCGGCGACGTCTCGAAGATGTTCGGCCACACGTGGTTCAGCAGGTGCACCAGCGCGTCCTCGCACCCGAACCCGTACACGCCGAGCGCCATGTGCTTTATGGCCGCGCATGCGGTTTGCCGGTGCACGAGGTCCCTGTTCAAATTATAATACTAATCAGTATTTTTCAAATGTTCCTCCTATCCTGCACATTTGTGCACGCCTCATTGAAAGCAAATTCTAGCGCTTTTTTAATTAGCAATCACCTAATAGAGAACGGTGCTAATTCTGTAAACCAATTTGACGTGTTTTAAAATAGTGCTATCCTAATAGTGAACCATTCCGCCGCTTTTCCACTTATTTAGAAGCGGAATAATATTTTATTCGTAAAACAAATGAGCGACCCTACCTGTCCATGAGTGCATCCTCAAGCAAGGGGCAGACAGCGTAGATGTAGTCTTTGCCCATCTCGCCGATGTATTCGAACAGGAAGGACAAGGACTTGAGCACGCCGTTCTGCACGTTGAGCTCGGGCACGCGGTACTCGTTCATGAGCGCGGGCAGCACGGTGAACGGGGAGCACGTCTCCGCCACTATGGCGATGGCGACTGTGGTGCACACCCTGAAACAAACCATCGATGTATACCTGTAGCAAACAGTTGCCGCCGGTGAACCGATAACAAGGGGAAACAGGCCGTTTCGATCTCTGTCGCACTTACGCCTTCGCGGGTAGCGGGCTACGGCGAATATTCGGCAGAAAATACACGGCGAATAGTAGACGGCGTATTTAAGCGTTAATTTTTAGTGACCTGCAGTTTAAAAACTATAAAAGACAATTAGTTTCAAATTTAAATGTTATGTATTTTGGGTATTTAACCTAAAATAACTGTAAAGCAGTAACACCATTGGATAAAATTGTCTCAATAGAAAATACTCCCGAAAGTTGCTTTCTTTACAACTGACGCAATTTTACAACGCATTCTTACAACTGACGCAAGTAGTGTAGACGGCAGTAATTTCGCAGCTCACAGCAGAAGGTGAGCGTCGAGTAGCGTTTAGTTCGCGCTGTTTATCGTCCTGTAAGCGCGCGTACTCTCAGATCGACCGGGAAGCATTGTGTATGGTGTTAGGAAATTATTTACGTTGAGGACGGATCACAAGCAACTAACATATATTTTTGGAAATAAATTAGGCATTCCAGTCATGACTGCGCCTCCTTTACAAAGCTGGGCAGTGCTGTTGTCAGGAAATAATTATGAAATAGGATTCATACATGACAATTAATCAGGAAAACAATAACTTTATAAAACCTCCATACATTACAGTCACTTGGCTTGGGGGGCTGTTTTTGTGAACATATTGCAGTCAAACGTAACATAACGTACCTGTTCTGTCGCTCTTGCACTTTCAAGTTGTTGAGCAGCGTCGCCAGCACGTCGTGCGGGCCGATCGCTTTGGCGATGTAACCGAACGTGTTGACGGTGGCTCTCCTGATGGCCTTCTTGTGCGCTTTCAGCAGCTCCAGCAACTCAAAGCATATTCTCATCCACTCCCTGGCGGAGACAAACTCCGGTCCTCTGTCTGCAATACGTCCGACTAGATCAATGCAATTCTCTTGCACTTTTTCGTGTCTGTAAACATTCAAAATAACAATTAATTATGTCAATGAACACAACAATACTTTCTAACAGATTTCAGCTAAAATACTCTGATTACGTAATTGGTGTTGTATCAATTTTATCGTGCCATCTTTGTCACAATTCTGCGTCATGTGTCATGTCTTTGGTAAAATTTATACTTGCATTGAGACAGGTCAAAAATTGGCCAAAACTTTCATTTGATACCTATTCAATTAAACTTCAATCAAAGAAGCAGTGGTTCATAAATACCTGTTTTTCAGAATCGGCGTTAATCTGGGCAACAGATCTTTGATGGGCGGCGTCATCTTTGTCATACCGATGACGTTGACTATGGCCTTCAGGGCTCCAAGGATGGAACCGAGCACCTCAGGGTACTCCTCACCCAAATATTCATAGAGTACCACACCAAGATGACCCATGAGTTTTTCCTGTAAAGCACAGATTATATAGATCAAAGTGTCAAAAGAATTAAATCTTTTTTTTATTTCAATCGCAAATTAGTACTAGACTGCGGTGCAATCAAATATGACAGTCAATTGATGATGCAGTCGATATTATATTTGAAAAAGGCAGACAGGCAAAGGGAAACCTCCTCCGTGACCAGAAAGAGACCTCCCAGATGAGGTTTGTATTTTTTTCAGAGCAGGGTTTAATATTTTTTTTAGGAATTTGTTTCTCATTATCTAGAATTTAATTTTGCATAGGTACAAAAAGTTACTTTCTTTTCAGTGCACATTTCCTATCATACAGATTTTATTGAGAAGTACAACTTATTTATTTGCCTATAACTTTGGAATCCAAATGCTAATTTAAAAAATAAAGTTTGGATTTGCATTTGAATCAGCTTGGTTAGTACAGGATTCCATACATCTATGGTCATTATCCTTCAATTAAATAAAATGCCAAAAAGTTGAGAACCATGTATTAGCAGGCCAGTCTCACTTATCACGTGGCCCACCCGGCTACAAGTACGGGTCCGGACCTCATGGTTGCCGCTCGCGGGCCGACTTGCACGCGCTAGTTCTGTACGGTCTATTTTACGCGCCGTCTGACAACGGCAGCCCTAGTACGTCGTAAGAGATAAAGTTACCACATAGAAAGAGACCACAACATTGCGTTTGTTGCGTGTCGATTTTAAGGGCGGGGCCAGGCGCTATTGCGAACTGAATTGCACTTTTTGTGTCAGCGCTAGAGTCGCTATTTCTTTAAATAATCGTGCGGAGTGAACCTTCTGGTACAATTTAGTGTTCTGTGGTATTAGTAAAGTCGCCTCACCTCTTGGCAGGTCTTCATGACGACAGCTATCCGGGAGATGAGGTCGGCGGCCTGCTGGCGCACCTTCGCGGACTTGTTGTTCATGCGCCACAGGATGATACCGCAGATCTGAGGCAGGTACGGCTTCACGCGCTTGCCCAGCTGGTTCACGATAGTGCCGAAGCCGTTCAGCATCACCACGTCCTACAACACCAAGAGATTCATGAACTTCGTGATCAACAGAAACCAACCCACTTTGGAGCCTGCAAAGCTTCAAAACATTTGAGTCTTAGCTTAGCTCCGAACACCAAAACCACAAAACAGTGTTCCCTCAAAACAACATGGGGTTATTTATTCAAGGGGCGGATAGACAACTTTCTTTAGAGCCGGCAACGCATTTGAAGTTCCTCTGGTGCTGCAAATGTCCAGCGGCGGCGGCGGTGATCGCTTTCCGTCAGGTGACCCGCCCGCGTTACTTATAAAAAAACCCTATGACCACTGCTATGTCCAGTTGTGTCATAAGTAGGTTATTGCGGTGGTGACTAGCACGGCTGGACCCTTAAATTTTTGAAGTGAGTTACTAGTCACAACCCGAAATTTTGGAGATGGTCACTAGTTGCAGCCTGAAATTTTCAAGGGTGGTCGTTAGTCGCAGCATATTTTTTAACTTGATATACTTTTCAGTATCAGTTTACTGCAATGAACTTTGGCACGAGGAATAGACCAAGGTTAAGAACATGGGTTACTTTTTGAGCTGACACTAAGTCTGCGCAAGCAATTTTTTTTTCGTAGAAAAGAAATGCAATTCTAACCTCAGTAGTCTGTTCTTGGAATGCATACAGGATGCCGTCAATCAACGCTTCTTCAAGTTTGGAGTCGATATCCGCTGCGCCCAGGTTTGCGAGAATCTTCTCGATTGATTCCATTACCATTTTCCTGTACTGCTCATTATCGTCTTTTAGATCGTCAACAATTCTGTTTATGATTTCTGATGCACCAACCTGTACAGAAAAAGATACAAAAAATTTAAAAAAAAAGATTGTTTGGTTGTAGAGTTATTTGATAAAATAAATCCACGATATTTGTAGTTTAGTAGTTGTTCAAATACAAACCTTGTTGGCGATTTCGACGGTAGTATCGACGAGTTGTCGGTAGTTGCGACGGTCTAAAGCCATTCGATGGTTCCAAAAATGTTTGAAAAAGTGGGGGAGAATCTCATCCATGATGTACTGGGGCTCCACACCATCGGTACCGCAACACTGTTTTACGACCTGCGAAAAATTAAGCGTTTAATAATCAAGGTTCATCAGTGAAAAATTAACTATTTAATAATCAAGTTTCATCGGTGAAATGGTAAATATGACTATTCAATCATACATATTTGGGGGATAATGTGCAAGGAAAAATTACAGGTTATTATTTTTATTTGAAATCTTCATTTCTATTAAAATATCTTTCATATTATTAATTTTGTATATTTCGTTTATTCAAGACAATTTGAAAAAAAAAACCAAGAAAATTCACTTTCATAACAAAACGCGTGACGTCACCATCCAGATGACTGCGCTCATAGGCCAAAAACATTACTACGATTTATAAAGCATTTTGAGCATTGCGAGCTGATTGGCTGAATCGTTGAATTGTGAGAACGATGAGGTCACATACCGAACGGCGCCGTTTGAATTTGGTAGTTGTTTTTAATTTTTGACGTGATAACGTTTAAAAAATTGATGAACACCAGCAGCACTCATGAAAAATAGTAACGTTCCGCGTAACTTTTCACCTGAGCCTGTGCGTGCAAGCGAGAGCGCGCAACAAGCGATAGAGAGGCACGACAAAACAAACGATAGAGAGATGAAATGAAATGAGATAGAGATTATGACGTTATCACGTAAATCTATCGTCCGTAAACCGACTTTACAGACAACCAATATTTTTTTCTTTTGCAATGGATCGAATTAAACATAAGGGTTTTTGACAGAGTGGGGCGCGTCTTCGTAGATTGAAATATCTATGCTTACTTTTAAGACAATCTTCTTCATCTCCTCATCGGGCGACTGGAACTCTCGGATGAGGATGAGCATCACCTCGCGCGTGTAGTAGTTGGCGTACTCGGCGTCCATGAGCGGGATGAGGTAGCCGATGGCCTTGAGGAAGGCGGCCAGCCCCTTGCCGCGGTGCGTCCGGATGCCCTTCCACAGCGGCTTGAGCACGGAGTCGAACGACTCGATGCCGTACGGCGTGGCGGCCTCGGCCAGCGCCGCGCCCGCCAGCGCGGTGATCGTGCGCACTTTCTGTTGCTCGTCCACCAAACCTATCAATATCAAGTTATAGATATTTCAATCCACGATGATGCGCCTCAATCTGTCAAACTCCATGCGTATCGAATGACATATGAGCGATTTTGACATGGTGGGGCGCGTTTTCGTGGATTGAAATAATTACCTACTAGCCCGGCAAACGTTGTTTCGCCATATACATGTTTTTCTCTCGAACATAATAAATAGTATCCTATGTCCGTCTCCTGGCTCTAAGCTACCTCCTCCCAATTTTCAGCCATATCGGTAAAGCCGTTCTTGAGTTATAAATAGTGTAACTAACACGACTTTCTTTTATATTTAAATAGATATTATATTACAATTGTTTCTTTACTTCACCAACCAAAATTTATGTATCTAAAAATATTGCAGAGAAGTCACAAGAATACCACTTTTTTTACACCTGTGATTGAATTATTTCAAAACTGAAATTTAAAAAAATGGTTTTATTTTAAGCTGATCTTTTAATATCATCTTGTTAAATTGTTATTATATCATTAATATAGGTATCAAAGAATAAAACTTACATAATTCAAAAGTCCTATGGAATTAATAAAGTAAGAGAACAGAAGGATTGACTCCTAAAATCACAGCCTCAGTTTATGGATAGTATTATAAATTACCATGTTCAATAATTTCCACGAGCGACTTCAGGTGAGGCAGTATGGCACATCCCATCAAGATAGCGATCTGTTGCACAATTTTAATGCCCGTGTGTCGAGCTTGCCAGGATTTTTTTGATCTGCACACAGCCTTCAAGAAGGGTAGTAGAGATGGGATACCTAAAATTTAAAAATACTATTAAAAATTGAAGTTTATATAAAACGAACCCATTGACATTACAAATGCAGTGATCACTTTTTTTTTTATAAATATATACGGGACATTTTACACATCGCAATCAAGCCTTTGGGGCTAGAAGCGATAGCTTGTGTTATGGGTGCTAGATGACTGATAAATAGACATACATACTAATATTCATAAATATAATATATTGAAAAACACCCAGACATTGGAAAACATCACACAAACATTTACCAGTAGTGGGAATCGAACCCACGACCTCCAGCGCAGACGGCAGGTTCGCTACCACTACTCCATTCGGTCATCAAATCTTTCTTGTAATTTATTACAAAATTAGAATAGTCATTAACTATGTGAAATAGTTGGTTAAGTGCGAGTCGGGCTCGCACTCTTAGGGTCCCGTACCATCAAGACCAATCAAAGAAAAATACCTCATATTAAAAAAGGAGCGTTCATCATGTTTGTAATATTAAAGATGCCCAATAAATATTTATTTTATTCCATTTTTTAGTATTTGTTGTTATAGCGGCAACAGAAATACACAATCAGAGAAAATTTCAAGTCTGTAGCTATCGGTTCCAGAGATACAGCCTGGTGACAGACGGACGGACGGACAGCGAAGTCTTAGTTATAGGGTCCAATATTTACCCTTTGGGTACGGAACCCTAAAAGTAGTGTAAAAAATATTACCCAAAGCGGAAGCGACGACAGCGAATGCCCTGGCGGTTGTGTTACGGACGTATTCATCAATATTATCAATGTCGGGCCTCATGGTAGATATCATGGTGGCGAGGCCGGCGGCTTTGGCCAGGTTCGATATGATCTCACGACCCTCCACGCGAGCGTAGTAATCTTCGTCGATAAGCAATGGTTCAATCACCACCAAAATCTGGGAACAGTTTTAGATTTAAAGGGATTTGGAATTTTATTAATTTATAAATTGGCTCAGGTCTGGTCTGGTGGAAGGCTTCGGCCGTGGCTAGTTACCACCTTACCAGAAAAGACGCACCGCCAAGCGATTTAGCGTTCCGGTGCGATGCTTGTAGAAACCGTTGGGGTTAATTTACCTACCCTTCCAAGTTAGTACGATAACATGTTAGGCTGCATCTTCACTTACCATCAGGTGAGATCGCAGTAGTAGATCAATCAGTAGTAGATCGCAGTACTAGATCGCAGTAGTAGATCAAGTACTAACTTGTATAGAGTAAAAAAAAAAAGATTTACAGAGCAAAAAAAAATACTCACAAGAATGGCAATATTTGCATCATTAATCATACCTTCACACCAGTAAGTTTTCATTCATTATTAGCTTTATTTTGATTCATTTGTATTTAATTTAATTTATCGTAGTAAGTTAAGGATCATGATTAGTTAAGAATTTAGGTTATGTTCTATTTAGTTTTAAGGCGCAAAAGTTTTTCTATGTGTATGTATGCATAGTCAAATTTTTATACCGTATTCGAATTCTTGCATGTCAAGTACGTAAGTGTGTATACCCAGGCAAGCCGCCTCAGCTTAAGTGTACGCAGCGATCATTTTGTATGTATTTCGTAGAAATAAATAAATAAGAATAACTTACTTTGTGCACGTACGGACGGACCAAGTCGTCCAATTTGTACAAGATTCTGTCAATGACTTTGACGAGCAAGTGTCGCTCCTGGTCCTCCAGCGTGGGGCTCATCAGCAGCGGCAGGATCTGGTTGAAGAGCGGCCCCGCGCCGAAGTCGCGAGCCTTGTCCGTGATCTGTCTGAGGGCGGCCTTGCACATGGGCGGAGTTCCGTTCTGAAAGCATGCATTAACTTTAGTAATAGTGCTTCATAGTTATGATTGTATTATTTCGACCAATTCGAGTACAGACCTCGATGGGGCCTATATGAAAGCAATACCTCGATAAAATCAATTTAATTCAGTTCACGAACAAAGCAAACCTGATGATTTAGACTGCCATGCTTAACTTGAAAGAAGAAATGGCTGTAAATATTTGTTTTGATTTTGGAAGTTGTTTTAATATTTTGCAAATGTGGAATTCGTCAAATATATAGATATTTCAATCCACGAAGACCCCCCCCCCCCACTCTGTCAAAATCAATCATTCGACGACAGAGTGGAACGCGTCATCGAGGATTGAAATATCTATCCTATACCTTGCCCTTTCCTCTATTGACATAGAAATATGACATCCTGCTATGCCGCGACACGGTTGAATGTCCACTGTAAAAAACTTGAAATCCGTTGCCACGCCGTCCCTAGTATGCGTCAACCTTAACAACTCACTTTAATCTTCAACAGTAACTTCATAATCTTCCGTTCCTTGAGCTCGTCGGGGGAGAGGCTGTCCTCATCCACATCTACGAGCAGTTTGTCGAAGTACTGCGCGTCCTCGGGCTTCATGAAGGGCAGCTGCTGCGCGCCCTTGGGCTGCGGCTCCAGCAGGCGCGCCGCCGCCGCCGCGCTGCCCCCGACTTCCTCCGTCTGCATGAAAAAGCCGATTGGGGTACCAGCCAAAGGCGTGGGTGTCGCGGTCAGCTTACGAGCCGGGGTCCGAATCGGAACATAACCTGGACAACAACATCAAATATTAATACATTCCGTCGGATAGACGCACGCGTATATATATTACAACAAGGGAAATGGTGGCAGTAAATTTAACCGCATTCGCTTGAGACGAGTTAAAGTTAATATAAAAAATCAATATGATATCACTCAAGAGACGGAAACATTCCAAAATACCTCACAAATCTTGCATTCTTTTAGCTGATTGCTCTGAATGGAGGTAATAATGTTCTTTACAAATACATCTTGAGACAATTTTATAATAATTTCTTAATAGTCTTTTTGCACAATCTAATCAAAAATATAAAATTGCCACCAGCTCCCTTTTTTATTTATCATGCATGCAAGCAGTATTTCAAGTCTGCGAAACTGCATCTGAGGTAATAAAGTACAAAGTCGACGACTATCCGACGGCATGGCCAATAAAACCTTATTGTCATCATTCATCTGAAAGAAAAATTTGATTATTAAAATTGATTGTTTGATGTTATTCATAATTTAAAAACACATGTATCGTATTTGACACCATTATTTGGTTCGACGATGTATCCAAGACTTAGGCGTGGTCGTTTAATACATGTGTCCTGAAACTAAAGTTGCGATTGATTACTGATGTGATCAGCTTTACCTCTCAGTTGCTTATATCAGTTTAAAAATAAAATACAAAATGAAAATTACGGCGACTCAAATTGATATGCACTCACCGGCAGGCGGAGGCAAAACCTTGTACCCGGGTGGGAACATGGCATCCAGTTCTTCATCTGTGTAGGGTCTGTTGCGTTCGTCTATTTCCTTTTCCCAGCGGTAGGCTTGCAGCTGCTCCGGCGTCATGGCCGCGATGTGGCCCGGTGTGGGCGTGGCCATGGCCATAGCCTTGACGCCCACTGGTGTCGACTGCATCAAAGAAAAACTACCATCAGTAATCCGTTCATGTGGTTAATGCACTTGACACAGAGATAAAGTACAAAATCTACAAGTTAAATGCAGTGCGGATTGGCGGGTAAAAAACTTATGCTAAACCTTCATTGCATGCAAGTCTTCTCACGTTAATTTGCTTCAATACTGTATTCAGTTTTCATTGCACATCGAAAATTTAGAGATCAGAAAGTACGGCAGAGGCACGGAACACTAAATAGTACAAGTACAGAAGGCTTACTCCGCACGATGATTTAAAGAAATAGCGACTCTAGCGCTGACACAAAAAGTGCAATTCAGTACGCAATAGCGCCTGGCCCCGCCCTCAAAATCGACACGCAACAAACGCAATGTTGTGGTCTCTTTCTATCGTATAACTTTATCACTTAATACGTACTAGGGCTGCCGTAGTCAGACGGCGCGTAAAATAGACCGTACAAAACTAGCGCGTGCAACTCGGCCCGCGAGCGGCAACCATCTGAAATATTGGCATCCGGACCCTACTTGTAGCCGGGACGGTAACGTAACGATGAGTGAGACTGGCCTGTCAGAGGGTTGAAAACCCCAAACCTACTAATCAGAGGCAATTGCGCTCCTATATTATACTTACTCCACCAGGGGTGAAGACGGGCGTGTGTGGCGTCGGCGTGGCGTGTGAAGGCGTGGCGTGGGACGGCGTCGCGTGGGATGGCGTGGCGTGCGAGGGCGTGGGCGTGGCGGGGACAGGCGTGGCGCCGGGGGTTTCGTCCCAGCGTGAGCGACGCTTGGTGCCGGGCGTTGGCGTCTCTTGAATAGTGTCGACGCCGGCTCCTCTGTCCGTGCGAGGCGTCTCTGCCCACCCGCTTGCATGTCCGGGGGTTTCTGTGTTCAAAAATAATATCATCTAGTTTTTCCTGCGTGAATCCTGATGTTTCAACATTTCGCGGGAACCATAGATTGACGCATAGCCTACTTTTTATCCAGAAAATCGTTTAATTTGTCTATGGTTCTCATGGGATTTATGAAAAATTAAATCAAATCCTCCCGTCCAGAGCCGCAGGCAATAGCTAGTTCATAAATAACTACATACTTATTTGTATGTTATTTAACGTTCTTCTGATTATAATAAAAATTGGGAATTGAGTTTCTGTGAGGTTCAAAAACATTTGGAATCTATGTGTCGTTTAAAAGTTAAATATTAGGGGGAATCATCTACCAGATCAACTAGTGGTCAATAGCAACTACCTTTAAGATAGCAAGTTTCGTTCATAAAAAGGTCCCCCTGAGCCAAATGAAAAATAGCGTTACGTCGCGACGAATAGAAATGGAACAAAATTCTTAAAATGTATGCGATTTGACGTTCAGTGATGCTCAGCTGAGTGGCACCAAGTGACAAAATAGCGATAGTTCGAATGCATTTCTTTAATTTTGTTCCATTTCTATACGTCACGTCATAACGCTATTTATCACTTAGCTCAGGCATGGTGTCGGCTGATGGTTTTTTAAGAATAATAATAAGAATAAAAATTTATTGCTTTTAGTACATTACATTATTGCAAACATATTATGAATGCTCTACCCTCTGCAGTAGTAAAACCTGTGTTGCAGAGGGTAGATCCTTCCTGGATGTTAATTTAGACATTATTTATTCCTATTTGAAACCTAGTGATAACACTTACTGTACGGTTATAGGTACGTTTTCTCGTATAAGTCAATTGACGCGTCATACCTCTATCAGTCTTGGGCGTCTCGTCCCAGCGGTTGCGGCGCGAGGCGTGGTGCGCGGGAGTCTCGCGGCCGGGCGTGGCGTGGCCGGGCGTGAGGTGCGCGGGAGTGGCGTCCCACACGCGCGCAGAGGGCGTCGCGCCCGGCGTCTCCCCGCCGCGACCGCCGGCTCCGGGAGTCTCTTCCCATGCACCGCGCTACAAACATGACAAGTGCTTACTAAACTAAGTGCTACAAAGAATGACGTAAATTGATTTTATCTACGCTCATTGCTTAAAGTTCGAATTATGAAATTGAAATGTGTCAAATAATTACCTACTTTATTCACAGACTTCTATAATTATTAAAAAGTTATTCATAACAACATCGCTCTACTATGGAAATATTTAAAGAAAGTTGTATAATATCCATAACGATACACGGCTCTGGATTCCTGTATTTGTATCTGGGGTAATATTTTTTATGTAATATTTTTTTAAGTGAATCCACAGACAACATATAGTTGGTAGTCATTGCCGAGAATGTGGATGGGCCATGATTGACCATAGACAACAACACAATGTCTAACGTTCCGCGTAACGTTCCACCTGGGCCTGTGATTATGATTACGATTACGATTACGACTACGATAACGATTACGATAACTCGTAAATCTATCGTCCGTAAACCGACTTTACAGACAACCAATTTTTTTGTTACTTAGTCAAAACTTTGCGCTGAAAAATGACTAGCAGTGAAACCTATTAAAGAAAATTTCACTCCACCTGAAATCTTAGTAGTTGCAATGATTTACGACAAACGTTAGCAAGATTTTATGATTTGGATTTATGATAATAATATGAGCGTAGATAAAGTAGTGTATGAAACTCTACATAATTAGGTATTAAAACACTCGTGTGATACTCGCCTGCGGCTCGTTTTTTAAACTCACACTCGTGTTTTAATACCCCCCATTATGTAACCGTTACATAAACTACTATTTTTTTTTTATTATCAAATCAAAATACAATACATAAGCTTAGACCAAAAACACCGAAATAGCCACAGAGGTTTAGTCCTCAGTGCTAGCTGCAACGATTAGGCATTTACTATTTACTTATAGAAATAATCCAGCTGTGAGGAAAAAACATAGGTAGGCTAGAGTGGTAGAGAGATACTAGCATAAGCAAATGCTACTATTTGTACACATATTAATATATCTTGTAAATTATTTATTATGTTCAACATAACCAACTTTATCAATGAGACAAGGTACTTTTAGAATACAAAGCATAACAAACTTTAACGTAATTAAACTCAAACTCAAACTCAAAATATATTTATTTCACATAGGCCTAACTTACAAGGCACTTGTAAAACGTCAATATGATATATTTTACAAATTATGTATGGGGATAACTACAAGACGACTTAAAACTAAGTTTACGAGGGTTCAAACGCGCCCTGCACTGAGAAGAAGCCCACAACAAACTCAGCCGGGTTTTGTTTTCGGTTATCACCACTTCACAATGCTTTGAGCTAGTATAATTAAAATTAAAGCAGGTCACTCCCAAGGATTCGATTCATTTAAATAATCCTTAACACTATAGTAAGCTTTATTAACAAGCTTTCGTTTTACAACGACTTTGAACTTTTTGAGGGATAAATTTAATATTTCACTAGGAAGTTTGTTGTAAAAGCGTATTCCGTTGCCTTTAAATGATTTATTTATTTTCTCTAGTCTTGTTTTATTCACTACTAGTTTGTTTTTACTTCTAAGATTAATTGCATGGAGATCGCTTTTTTTAACAAAATTATTAATATTTTTATGCACATATATCAAATTATCAAATATATACTGTGCATGCACCGTCATTATATTAAATTCTTTGAATTTTTCTCTTAAAGATTCCCTTGGTCCCATTTTGTAAATGGCACGAACAGCCTTCTTCTGCAGCACGAAAATGGTATCAATGTTAGCAGCATTACCCCATAGCAAGAGACCATAGGACATAATGCTGTGAAAGTAACTAAAATATACCAGTCGAGCAGTCTGGACGTCTGTGAGCTGCCTAATTTTTTTAACCGCGTACGCAGCAGAACTAAGCCTGTTCGATAAATTATTTATATGAGGGTCCCACTGTAATTTAGCATCTAACGTTATTCCTAGAAATACGGTTGTATCTACAAGATCCGATTCCTCTACACCTAGTTTTACATTTGTTTGAACTTGCCTAACATTAGGTAAAGTGAATTTAATACATTTTGTTTTTTTGCTATTAAGCAGCAAATTATTAGCTTCAAACCAATGTACAACTTCTTTGAGACAACTGTTTACGTCGTCAAAATTGCTTTTTTGTCGATTAATTTTGAAGAGTAGTGATGTATCATCAGCAAACAGTACTATCTCATGCTTGTCCTTAGTAAGGTAAGGAAGGTCATTGATGTAAATAAGGAATAGGAATGGACCCAAAATAGACCCTTGAGGAACTCCCATCCTCACAGTAGAACCAGAAGATCGTTTTCCATTGACCTCCACTTTTTGAATGCGACAGCTCAGATAGGAGCTCATCAAATCAAGAGCTGCACCTTTAATTCCGTAGTGGTGTAACTTCCTGACCAATGTATCATGCTCTACACAATCGAACGCCTTGGATAAGTCACAGAAAATGCCCAACGCATCACGTGACTCCTCCCAGATCCTCATTAAGATGTGATTTCAAATCTTGCATAAAAAAGTACCATTAACAATCAAATAATCCAATCAAATCTTAGATATCAGGTAATAGATAGAAAATATCTACCTCATTTTCCCAAGAAGGTGTGGCCTGTGAGCTGGGGGTGGCGGAAATCACTGTTTTCTTCACAGAAGGTGTATCTTCCGAGCTCTGATCCCAGCGGCCTTTGCGTTTAGCGGCTGCTGGTTTAACACTTTCTCCGTTTGCCTGTGCAACTGGTTTCAGTGTACCCTCTCTAGCTCTCTCTAATAACTTTTTCCGGAGCTGAAATGATTAAATACAATAATAAATAACGATACATGAGAAAACACTCAACTCATGAAACATTTTTATAAATTTAATTAGCTGAGTTGCAGCTTGATTTGACAAGCAATTCAACCATTCACCATCGCAATTCCAGTCCAATCATAATATATTATCAGGGTGTCCACTCTAAATCGTCAAAACATTTCCCTGACTTTTCCCTGACTTTCCCTGACCATTTCTAAAATTTTCCCTGACCTTTTTAGCTGTAATTTTTCAAAGTAAAAATGTTTCTCTTGCGAATGATTGTAAGAGACAAAAATTAAGTCTTCACAAACACTCAGAGATTTATGTTATTGGATTCACAAGGTGTCCAACTATCAAGGTGACAATTATCAACACAGGTAGATTGCCACACCATAACCATGGTTAATAGACCAGGGTAGATAGCTTTAAAAATAATAAAAAAAGAAATTAAATAATAGTAGGATGAAACCCATTACAAAAGGAGGAGAATATTATAAAAATTAAAGGAAAAATAATTTACGGTCGATCCGAGTTCGGGAACAGGGGGGGAGGGGGGGTTAAAGTGTAAAAAATGGTTTTCCTTGATTTCCGGCAAAACTACAAGTCCTATGAAAAAAAGTTAAATGGCAAAGTTGTAGGTAATAAAAAGATCTACAACTTTTGTATTTACACTTTTTTCACATAACCTCCAAATTTATGTGAAAAATTCAAAAAACCAAGTTTTTGGTTTTTTATTTTTATCTTTTACAAAAAAAAAATTTTTTTCACGAAGTTTGGTGAGAACTTACCTTTTTATGTCCCAAATACGCTGTAATTTATTTGACTAAAAATATTTATTATTTTCACCTTATTTTGAATTAATATCGAAAAAGCACCCTCATTTTCAATCGAAAATTCACCCGTCAAAATATCAGCTTTTTCCAAAAAGTTGGTATGTTTTCTATTCATTGAAATCTCTACTTTCCGATGGTGAAAAAAAAAATATATATTACTGTAGTAAATCTTCTCAAAAATGCAAAAAATCTAAAGAAGATTTGACAACTTTCTCCAAATATTGTAGATGTCTTATTATATAATAATTTTATTAACATATTTGTTTGTTAATTATTGAAGTATATTTTGATTTGCAATTTTTTTTATCAATGTAACATGTAATCTTACGTTTTTCGAGTAATTAAAGTGTAAATTTTAATAAATAGCTCAAAATTGTTAAAAAAAGTTTTTCAAATTCGAGCTTTTTTCGAGAAAATTTACTATAGTACCATATTTTTTTTTTTCACCATCGGAAAGTAGAGATTTCAACGAATAGAAAACATACCAACTTTTTGAAAAAAGCTGATATTTTGACGGGTGAATTTTCGATTGAAAATGAGGGTGCTTTTTCGATATTAATTCAAAATAAGGTGAAAAAAATAAATATTTTTAGTCAAATAAATTACAGCGTATTTGGGATATAAAAAGGTAAGTTTTCACCAAATTTCGTGACAAAAAAAAATTTTTTGGTAAAAGATAAAAATAAAAAACCAAAAACTTGGTTTTTTTAATTTTTCACATAAATTTTGAGGATAAGTGAAAAAAGTGTAAATACAAAAGTTGTAGATCTTTTTATTACCTACAACTTTGCCATTTAACTTTTTTTCATAGGACTGGTAGTTTTGCCGGAAATCAAGGAAAACCATTTTTTACACTTTAACCCCCCCTCCCCCCCTGTTCCCGAACTCGGATCGACCGTAAATTATTTTTCCTTTAATTTTTATAATATTCTCCTCCTTTTGTAATGGGTTCTTCTTCTTCTTCTTCTGGGTTTCATCCTACTATTATTTTTTATGTTTTAAAAATTATCGGCCCTGGTCTATAAGTCCAAGGTTAAGTCAAATTAAGCGATGCATTCTCGACATTCATAACGACAAAATTCGGGTCGATAGGATATTGTTGTCCTACCTACAATACATAGAGTCGAAGCACGATTACTTATCAAACCGAATTTCGTCGTTATGAATGTCGAGACTGCCGGCCCAGGTTAGTATTGCACATGTAATAGCAGCAGTTAAAAGAAAAACAACCAAATGAGTTAGGGAATTAAGGGACCTGCAAAAGAATGCTTCAATAGTCTGGGTCAAAACAGACTAGAGCATAAAGGCTTCCCTCACTTACCGATCACTGGGAAAAGAGAAAGTTTAATAAATTAAATATATCATAGATTAAGTAAAAAAATACAAAGAAATACTTTTTTTACTTAATCTATGATAAAAGAACTGTCATTTTCCTCTCTCTAATTAGATGTTGGAGTATAAATATGTATATAATAAGTACTAATGACTGATAAGATAAAATTATTTTTATTTATTCTATACATTTTTAGACTTTTACATTAATTTTAAAGATCAATCATCAAAAAGTCCTGGTTTTCCCTGACTTTTCCAGGTAGAGAAGTCATTTCCCTGACTTTCCCTGACCCACAATAGCTTCCCTGACTTTTCCCTGACTTTCCCTGACCTTCCAGGTCCGTGGACACCCTGATTATAAGCCTGCTGTTGATATCAATTGATTTAATTTTTGAATCAAAATTTTTTTATGCACTATATCGAGCAGTGGACTTGGTGAAAGAATATGGATTTTTAGTGACAAAAATACCAATTACCATCTCATAATTAATATATAAGTGGGAGTTTTGTTTTAAGTGTATCCAAACTTTGTTTCTACTGAGTGTTCCACGACACTCACATCTTCTTTTCTATAAAATATCTCTAACACTATAATGCACCAATGATACTTACTTCAGTTTCTTCAGCTCTGAGGTATTGCTCTTTCATAATTTCTGTATAGGTCCTGGAACCAACATCTGGGGTTTTTCCACCTGGAAACAACATTAAATATCCATTTCATAAAAATATTAAACACACTCATTAAGCCTCGCAGTGCTTCTGATCAACTAATAGATCAGATTGCAGTAACATAATGTTGTATATTTGTGCTTAAAGGTGAGGATAATAATTATATGCGAAAGATATCTGATGAGTCACAACTTTATAAGCCTATCTCACCTTCAGCAAATGGATCTGATCGTTCAGGCGATATAATCATCCGACGCCTCTTCTGACGATATTCATCTTCCCTGTCTGCAATCGTAGGCCTCCTTTTGTCTGCAAATGGGTCATAATCTTTGTCACTCTGAAAAATAAAAATAAAAGATTTTTTTATACAATCAATTTGAATCATTTCTAATAAATTTAAATTTTATAACTGTACACTATCTCAAAGATTTAACAAGGATCAAGATTTTTCTAACACGATGTTCATGCAAGCTATGATTTGCTTGCATGAACTAGCCGAAACCTATATCAATCTAATTCTAGAGTCAAGATCTGTCACTTTGGGATCTTCATTATGAACTGAACAGTCATTGGGTCACATAACACACTTTGTCTAAAGTACAATTGAGTAGAACTGAGATCCGAGGACCATCGTCATCAACCAAGGATCTTCCCCTGCACTAAGAAGAGTCTTAATAAACTGCCCCTATATTGTGTAAGAAAAACTTATTCATCTTTATTGTAATCATTGACGAATTCTGCCAACTGATTGGGTTCCTGATTTATGTCAGTCAATCGGCGCGCAGAATTCGCTAATGATTACAATAACGATGAATATGTTTTTCTATTTTCTGATTGTTAAATCAATTTCAGTAATTTAATTTCAAGATAGTTTCAAGATATATGTCACTCAACAAAACATTACCTGTGCTATATCATTAAGTAAAGATGCTGGCGCAGTGTATCCAGGTCTCTTCTGTGATATTGGGACATTCTCCACGTCCTCATCTTCAACTTCATCATTAGCGGCGATGGACGTCACATAACCATCATACCGTGACTTTCCTGTGTGTCCAGCATTATCATATATATCACTGTCGTAATATGAATCACCGAGGGAAACACCCTTTCCCGATCCATTTTCTGGCAGCTCATTCTTCTTTGCCTGTATTTCCCTTATCTGTGCCTCTATAGCTGTGAAAAAAAATACAATCATCCAATATATAAAATTCTCTCGATTCTCTTTGTAACCAAACTCCTCCAAGATGGCTGGACCGATCGTTATGAAATTTTCAGGGTATGATCTCTGGGTCCGGGAGCAGGCTGTTATCTATATTTGATGTCCCTAAACGGCAAAACGAACTGACCAGGCAGTCAGCTAGTCTAATATATAAAATTCTGTTGCCATTCTCTGTTACCAAACTTCTCCGAGACGGCTGGACCGATTGTTATAAAACTTTCAGTGTATATTCTCTAGGTCTGGGAGCAGGTTGTTATCTATTTTTTTTTATAAACCTATACGTTTGCTGGGTCAGCTAGTTATGTATTTATGTGTCTCAATTGAAAAGTGGTTGTTAGAGAAAGACCTAACAAATACACATCATAAATATTATGAGCCACAGAACAATAGCTTACATTGTACATACAGTAGCAACATACACCCAATCAATATTTCATGGCATGTGCTGTTTACAGTAATATGTAAAACTTAGGATAACCCTTGTATCTTGTTGTTTTACTAAAAAAAACTCAATCTGTGTGCATGTGAATATGTTTTTTCCGAAATATCATTCAAGCTTTCTAAAATCGATCTGTATTGTAGCACACAAATAATAATTGGGCGAATCATATTGTGACGCCAAAATAAAAGACACACCATTGATTGAATAACAATCATATTATTATAATTTCTTCTTTTGTGAAAGTACGTACATCAAATTATTTTTTACAAGAGTATCAAAAACTATGTGCCATGGATAGCATAAAATGGCCGGGTGTGTATCTGTTGCGAATCAAAGTGGGTTACCTTCATGAGTCCTGGCTATTTTGTCCATCCTTAATCTGACATGGAAATTAAAACGCGAGAATCAATAGCTAATTGGATAGATTTTTACCCCAATTATACTATAATTTTTTATTTACGATTTAGAATCACTCCAAAAATTCATGTGCCACCACAGATCACAGACATCATAGAGGAGTATATGTGTTCTATGTCATAGACATATAACACTATACAGACATATCCACAGAACCATAGACAACCCACATCAAGCCATAGAGCTTTAAGTACAACCTCTATGCATCAAGCAGAGACACAGAACAAATATAGGTACTCTGGACATGCTCTGGACATAAAAGTCAGTCTCAGAGATCAGTGATCACCATAGACAACTAACACTTCTTCTTCATTTGAGGTATTGGCTCCGCGCGTAGAGCAATTGAGACGTAGAGTATTACAAAAGAAAACCATCTCTGTAATGTGCCAATATTATATTATCGTTTTAATAAATATACACGTAATACATAGGTTAAAAGTTAGTAACATTAACTATATCGTTATATTATATCAATCATGCAAAATTTTAACCTTAATAAACTTTAATTTATATTGTAAATTGTTTTTGTTTTGTATAATTTTAAATAAGATAATTTTTATTATTCCTAATCCCTTTTGCTCCCACTTCTGATTGTGGATTGGTGGGCTTCTTACACCTTTGAAAACATAGTGCTCAGGCATGTAGGTTACCTCATGATGTTTTCCTTCATAGCTACGCAAGTAATATTTAGTCCTAAGACGCTCATTACTCCAAACAGTTAAAAGACGCGAACCCGGGACTCGAACCCCCAACCCCCTGATGAGAGGTAGAAATAATAAATGGGTCAGCAATTTAATAAAGACTTGTGTGAAAACCGATATAAAAAAATAATTAAATTGCAAGTATCAAACTGAGTTATTCCAATATTTGCACTATAATTTTGGGGATGACCTACAAAAATTTTTTAAATTTGCCGGGCGATTTCAGTGCCTACTTTCAGTAGACAGACTCTAGACGTAGATAGAGAATAACGCTGTGTACAGATCTAGGAAACAATACGTCTCTGCTGTGGGTTGTCTAATGAGATGTCTAGGACGGACAGAACCCGATGCCGTCTACAAAATTAACGTGACTATTTTTGATCTGTTAGGCGGCCTATAAGATGGCGTCATCTAGGGTAGGAAGTAGGAACTCAGTACCATGAACATTTCACGACAAATCTTGGCGCTCATCATGGCTCTGGATGTCATGCCTGATGCAAAGCTAGGTTAGTCTATAGTGTTATATGTCTATGGTATGAATCATGTATGAATGAATAGGGCGCCTCCATAGTTTCTTCATCTCTGAGTGTCTGACGCAGTCTGACGTCTTCTGATTTTGTACTTAGTACTCTGTAGTCTGTGCTCTGTGTTCTCCTTGCTCGCGGCAGCATCGGGTACGTTACTGACTAAAAAATATTTTTTTGTTATTATTTTTGAAATAAAATATTATAAATACTTTCTCTGATTTTCTTAGGGGAAAGAAAAATCGACCCTGGCGTCTCAAGGATAATTTTTCAGGTTGATTTGCTACAGTACTTAGGTACGTAATGATAAATTTTGTTAGACAAGTTCCACGACTTCCACGTCAAATGTGTTGGAAGAAGGTGACACGTATTAAACAGTCCGGAATGCCGAATAATTTAAATAATATTTTTCGTGCGTAGCTAGAGCAAAGAAAATTGTCGGTTTTCCAGTGTATTACATGGAAATGCTTCAATTTACAACAATTTCAAATTTTAATAGGCAAAATTATGTGCAAACTATGCGATTGTTATGGTTAGAACTTCTGGAAAATACTGATAAAAATATAATACAGCCCATAATATAAATTATAATATGAACGAGAAGCCTCTTTCCAAACATCTTGCTTTAGCATTTGTTACAGACATTTAAATGGATGAATGAGATCCAATGTGAATACCTATTTCTTAGTACTTACATACTTAAGTCAAAATATTCAATTCCACATTTTACTAACCATTTTATGAATAAGCTTATAACCTCACCCACTTAAAAATATGTATACTTACTGTAAGATAAATCTCCTGACTATTCTACACAGATTGAGAGATATTTATGGTGCTAACTGCTATGGGGTATTCCATCTTATAGTTATTATCTATTAACTATGATGCAAACTATCTTATGAAATAAAAAAGTATTCATTAAATGAACACAAATTGAATATTATGATCAGTTGACTATGAGGCTACTTGTGCACATAGTAAAAAAAAAACGAAGAATTAGTTTCAGCTTTTTAAAACTGGGCATGGGCTTGAAACCTTGTCAACTTTGTTAGAAGCTGTGAATAGATGTCATATAATATAAAATAAACATCTTGTTGATATTTAGTGCCTGTAAATTGTGGCTATGTGAAAATAAAGAACTTTCATCTTAATGTTATCTAGATATATCATCTAAGTAATTGTTACGTTGCCTAAAAGTTATAAATAGTTAACACTGCCTATGAGTCAGTATACAAAGCTATTATCAAAAAATGTATAATATCAATAGTTCTAGAAAAAAAATCAATTAAGTTTTATCTTGTGCTAGTTTGGTTCTAAACCTGCACCAGATGTGACATAGGCCTATGGCTTCACTTATAGACCCATATCATAATATGTTGCAAGTTAAAAAACTATTATAAATTGCATAACATATTCTGAACATCTGGGTCTGCTCTCCATAACAATGAGTGGCAAAAGTGTATCAATTAAATCTGGCAATTCTATGTAATACACATTAGTTAATGTTTAAATTTAATAATGCTGTTCATTAGCACGATTTTCTCTATTTAAAGAATTTTATGTGACATAATAGCCCAGTTGTGAGTTTATGCATTATACATTAGCACAGTTGTGATAATTACAATGATAAGTAGTGTGGAAAAGAGGCTATGACAAAAAATTTGTAGATAAGATCAGGTAATTATAAATATTTTCTGTTAACACTAAATTAATAAAACTCAAAATTATATCTAGGTATTTCATAATGACACTAAGATTAAAAATTTGGTTTCTGTTGTTTTTCTGGTTAATAATGATATATTAGCAGGTGCCTGCGGCTTCGCCTGTGTGAATTTCAGTTTTTTACAACACAACAATGAACGTTGAATTTTTCCAAGATACTTAATGTGTTAAAACAGGTTATAAAGCAATTTATTTTCCAAATTTCAGTCAAATCAGTTCAGTAGTTCTGGTGTAAAAGAGTAACAAACATCCAAACTCACAAACTTTCACATTTATAATAAAAAACTGGTTTTATTTTAATGACCAGTTGAGTGACCCAAATAATGCTTTATATAAATGATTTACAAATTATCTCTAGTATGTTACCACATTTTAACATTATTTAACTTTGACTGCCTTTCAACTTTTGCATAATTATTTTTATTGTATGTACCAGCCTGTATAAACAATACCAATTGTTCAAACATTACATGCATATTCACACACTTAGAACCTGTAATAATTAAGTATAAGATAAATTACTCATTTTAAGGGTTCTTCGGGCCGTACCACCATCTCTTAAACCAGTAATGTTGCCGAACTATATTAATATTTTCACACTGTAGTATGAATATGAAACTAAAGCCAAATAACTTTAAATAATATGTCTTATGCCATTTTAGTTGAAGACTGGATTTTCAACTATTTTTGTGACTAAAGTAGAGACTAAACTGATGTAAAGTTTTGAAAAATACTACAATATTAAGTTATTTATTTCTGCAAAATTATTTGTGTTCATAATGTTACTGTCATTTTGTTAGTTTTTGTGAAATAGCTTATATATCTTATTTTATGAGCTTCAAAAGAGGTTGGAAACCCTAACTTGTTAAATTTAGGGCTGCAAAATCTGAATAAATGTGATTGCACGTTCACAGAAAGTTATTGGAATTTTAATGTGAAGAAATTAGTTCATGTTGTTTTTGATTTGTGCTTTATTTTCGGGATCATACATTTTATGACAGCCCCTATGAACAACACTGCCATTCAAGTGTTTTCGTTAATTAAACTCATTGCTTTTTATCTAGTACTGTAACGACTTGGCGCGCACAAGGACTGCAGGAGGAGTAGAAAATGATGCATCAGCAATCCATGATGGTTGGAGACATGATCCCCGTACACTCTGAAATACCCACGCATTCCGAGGAGATGAACAACGTGGGCTACGACAACAGCAACTCGTACGCCTACGACGACCTGTTCCCGGCGCTGCCGCACGCGCAGGCGCCGGTGCAGCGCAGCATCCAGCAGGTCACCAACAAGCTGCGTGTCGGCTCGTCGCTTCACACCCAGGTTAGTCTCTTTGTGACGGTAGGACTTATTTTTTTGTTTCGCAGTTAGGACGTATTCTCAGAAGTCAGACAAGTTGTCAGAGACCCTACTATTGCGAATTTTGTTCTAAATAAATGCCAACTCACTATGGTCGTGGTGTGATCACAGCCAAAAAAATTGGTTGTCTGTAAAGTCGGTTTACTGACGATAGTTGAACGTGACAACTCTCGCTTGCACTTCAAGCCTTACATGGAACGCCTCAGAGCGAGGTAACGGCACGGTAACGGTAAATGAGTCATGTTTTTTTGTGCGTGCAGCCGGCTCTATCGAATTATAAGACGTCACGTCAAAAAAAATAGTTCTGGGCATACAGCTGGTGTGTGTCTGTTTACTGATGATCATGATGATGATACTTCTTGCGGGGTTCGTCTGGGTAGGTACCCCCACACTGTCAGTTATTCTCCTATGAAGCAGTATTACCATGTCTTGGTTTGAAAGGCTGTAAGCTGACGTAATTACTGGGTAAAATAAGACTTAAGAACTATGTCTCAGGATGATGAGCACAGTGCAATGTATCATATGATATTGCAATACAAGGTTGTGAGGCACTCTTTGACGACCTCTCAGGTGCAGTGGCGCGCTCGGATTTGAGTCGATTTCGGGAAGCCGCGGGTTCGATCCTTTAGAATTTTATAACTTCTAATTTGGCTCAGGTCTGGTCTGGGGGGAGGCTGCGGCCGTGGCTAGTTACCACCCTACCAGCAATGACGCACCGTCAAGCGATTGAGCATTGCGGCGCGATTAGGAATCGTTAGGGGTTATTTAATTTTCTCTTTCCATAACATCTTCGGATGCATCGTCACATACCATCAGATGAGATTGTGTTAAAGTACTAATTTGCAGTGATTATCAAATAATAATGTAACATCTCTGATACGTCTTGTCAATGTGAATTGTCTCATCACTCTTTGTTGTAATAAAGAGAGCACTCCTTATAAATATTAATATGTGTAAGCGGTATACCATTATATAGGTCCTATCTTTCTTGTCTCGTGTCTTGAGTCTGTTGCGAATAGCGATATCCGTTAACACCTGTCGCGTCATCAAAGCCGATAAAAAATTACCACGTGCTTTCGTCGACACGTTTAATGACGGCGCCGCTCGCGCTGTTGCCTATTTAATTTGTACAATGATTTTGTATTTTACTTATAAATCAAGCACTTGTTGGAAATTAAACCTTAAATTGTTACATGTAAAGTTCGTTTTTTAAAAAGAATGATTCATTAGAAAGTCCAGTCAGATAACATGACGTGTCTCGGTTATTTTATTTAGAGTTTGGTTCGTATGTTTGGTTTATTATATTTTGTGATAAGCATTTTATGACTTCTGATGTGTTACAATTATGTTTTTTTGAGTAGGTCGATACAGATAGCAATGCAACTTAATTATTTATTACAACATGCTAAGGGTTATCATAGCTCTTGCCGATTTTAAAACGAATATTTATCAGAAATCTTGAAAAAAATGAACCGTTTCTCAATGCAAATTAATTATTTATCACATCTTTAGTGTTACTACTGTTGTTGATTTTAAAACGAAAGATAAGTAAACAAATTAAGTGAAAAATAAATTGAATTTTAAAATGTTACTAAGTACTTTTATATGACGACTGAATGCCGCAGTGGCATTGCTCTTTTCCTCTGCCACGGACTTTGTGGGTTCGATTCACACAACTGGAAAATGTTTGCGAGATGAGATGAGCTAGAATGTTTCCCATTCTCTGGGTGTTTTACTTTTACCCATTAACCAAGCTATAGCTTATTTTGCGGTAAGATTGCAATGTGTGTAATAAACACGCATGTAATATCCTGATATCTTTATTTATTATTAAGTATAATAATAAGCTAGTAAGCTGACCTGGCAAACGTTGTTTTGCCATTAGGTAAATAATAAAAAAAATAGCTTACGACCTACTCTCAGACCTACCACCGAACTTACACAGACAATCGGTCGAGCCATTTCGTTGAAGTTTGGTAATAAACACGAGACGAGAATTTTATATGTTAGACTAGCTGACTCGGCAAACAGTGTTTTACCACTAGGGATATAAAAATTAGCTTACGGCCTACTCTCAGACCTACCGAACATATACAGAAAATTTCATAACGATCGGTCGAGCCGTTTTGGAGGATTTTGCTAACAAAAATTGGCATGAGAATTATATATATTAGAGATCATGTTTATTTCAGGTTTTCCATGTGCCATATGAAGAGAGAAAACTGGACAATGCCAACACTTTCGGCGAAGGCGAATCTTTAAGAACTTGCCAATCCATAACGAAGGATACCGGAGCCCATATCGAGATTTCTACCAGCAAGGATGGGAGCTTGACTTTCCTTATCACGGGAAAGCATAGCGCTGTCCTTGATGCTAGGAGACTCATCTTGACTCATTTCCAGCAACAGGTAATTAGAGGTTTTTACAAAATTATGTACTTCATATCTGGAAGTCTAACTTATGAGACAATGGTTACAAATATTGGCAAGAGAATTTTACTGGGTTTACTTTAGAGATTTAGCTAAAGTCGTTAAGTTGACTGCAGTAGGAAGCTACTAAAATTAAAAAAAAGGTTTTTGTGCATGTATTTATAGGCCAGCAAGCAAATAACGATCCCTAAAGAGCACTTCCGCTGGATTTTGGGCAAGCAAGGGCAGAAACTGAAAGAACTTGAGAAAGTCACGGCGACCAAGATCAGCGTGCCGAGCATCGCAGACAGCAGCGAGACGATCACGATTACCGGCACTAAGGAGGGAATTGAGAAGGCTGAACATGAAATAAGAGTGTGCTCTGAGGAACAGGTAACAATCATTTTATTTAGCTCTATAAAGATTTCATCCATGTGGACTCTGAAATATTAAGTCATATTTGAGGAGGAACATAATAATGGTGTTTAAAGTAAGCGTCAAGTTTCGCTCTGCTCGGTACTAATACTAGGCGTCATGCATAGTTTCCCCAAGGGGATTTCATGTAAATCAAGGAAAAAATATTGAATGTTTATTCTAATTAATATTTATTATGAAATTACTTTCTAACTCCTAATTTTCGGCCTAAATTAAAGTCAATTTATACCGCGGTGGAATAGAATCGAAGCGACTTTTATTTTACCTAGCATAATGAACTTTATATCAATTGTATTATACACAAAATAAATAATTCTTGAGAATGCGCGAGAATTCCCCGGAAGACGTTCGACCTTTTTTTGGCTCGTATTTAGTGAGTATATTTTTCAATTGACGATGATGACGATATTTTAATCCACGATGACTCGCCCCACTCTGTCATACTCCATATAAAACATAAGCGATTTTGACAGTGTTTTTGTGGACTGAAATATGTATAATGTTGTGTTGTGTGATTGCAGTCGCGCAAGGCGCTGGAGCGCATCACGGTGCCCAAGATTTACCACCCGTTCATCCAGGGCCCGTTCGGCGAGCGCGCGGCGGCGCTGAGCGCGGAGACGGGCGCGCGCATCCACATCCCGCCCGCCTCCACGCAGAGCGACGAGATCGTCGTCGCGGGCGAGAAGACCGGCGTGCTGGCCGCCAAGGCGCAGATCGAGCAGATCTACCAAGAAATGGTAACCCTCACATGATAACATCCAGGGCCCGTTCGGCGAGCGCGCGGCGGCGCTGAGCGCGGAGACGGGCGCGCGCATCCACATCCCGCCCGCCTCCACGCAGAGCGACGAGATCGTCGTCGCGGGCGAGAAGACCGGCGTGCTGGCCGCCAAGGCGCAGATCGAGCAGATCTACCAAGAAATGGTAACCCTCACATGATAACATCCAGGGCCCGTTCGGCGAGCGCGCGGCGGCGCTGAGCGCGGAGACGGGCGCGCGCATCCACATCCCGCCCGCCTCCACGCAGAGCGACGAGATCGTCGTCGCGGGCGAGAAGACCGGCGTGCTGGCCGCCAAGGCGCAGATCGAGCAGATCTACCAAGAAATGGTAACCCTCACATGATAACATCCAGGGCCCGTTCGGCGAGCGCGCGGCGGCGCTGAGCGCGGAGACGGGCGCGCGCATCCACATCCCGCCCGCCTCCACGCAGAGCGACGAGATCGTCGTCGCGGGCGAGAAGACCGGCGTGCTGGCCGCCAAGGCGCAGATCGAGCAGATCTACCAAGAAATGGTAACCCTCACATGATAACATCCAGGGCCCGTTCGGCGAGCGCGCGGCGGCGCTGAGCGCGGAGACGGGCGCGCGCATCCACATCCCGCCCGCCTCCACGCAGAGCGACGAGATCGTCGTCGCGGGCGAGAAGACCGGCGTGCTGGCCGCCAAGGCGCAGATCGAGCAGATCTACCAAGAAATGGTAACCCTCACATGATAACATCCAGGGCCCGTTCGGCGAGCGCGCGGCGGCGCTGAGCGCGGAGACGGGCGCGCGCATCCACATCCCGCCCGCCTCCACGCAGAGCGACGAGATCGTCGTCGCGGGCGAGAAGACCGGCGTGCTGGCCGCCAAGGCGCAGATCGAGCAGATCTACCAAGAAATGGTAACCCTCACATGATAACATCCAGGGCCCGTTCGGCGAGCGCGCGGCGGCGCTGAGCGCGGAGACGGGCGCGCGCATCCACATCCCGCCCGCCTCCACGCAGAGCGACGAGATCGTCGTCGCGGGCGAGAAGACCGGCGTGCTGGCCGCCAAGGCGCAGATCGAGCAGATCTACCAAGAAATGGTAACCCTCACATGATAACATCCAGGGCCCGTTCGGCGAGCGCGCGGCGGCGCTGAGCGCGGAGACGGGCGCGCGCATCCACATCCCGCCCGCCTCCACGCAGAGCGACGAGATCGTCGTCGCGGGCGAGAAGACCGGCGTGCTGGCCGCCAAGGCGCAGATCGAGCAGATCTACCAAGAAATGGTAACCCTCACATGATAACATCCAGGGCCCGTTCGGCGAGCGCGCGGCGGCGCTGAGCGCGGAGACGGGCGCGCGCATCCACATCCCGCCCGCCTCCACGCAGAGCGACGAGATCGTCGTCGCGGGCGAGAAGACCGGCGTGCTGGCCGCCAAGGCGCAGATCGAGCAGATCTACCAAGAAATGGTAACCCTCACATGATAACATCCAGGGCCCGTTCGGCGAGCGCGCGGCGGCGCTGAGCGCGGAGACGGGCGCGCGCATCCACATCCCGCCCGCCTCCACGCAGAGCGACGAGATCGTCGTCGCGGGCGAGAAGACCGGCGTGCTGGCCGCCAAGGCGCAGATCGAGCAGATCTACCAAGAAATGGTAACCCTCACATGATAACATCCAGGGCCCGTTCGGCGAGCGCGCGGCGGCGCTGAGCGCGGAGACGGGCGCGCGCATCCACATCCCGCCCGCCTCCACGCAGAGCGACGAGATCGTCGTCGCGGGCGAGAAGACCGGCGTGCTGGCCGCCAAGGCGCAGATCGAGCAGATCTACCAAGAAATGGTAACCCTCACATGATAACATCCAGGGCCCGTTCGGCGAGCGCGCGGCGGCGCTGAGCGCGGAGACGGGCGCGCGCATCCACATCCCGCCCGCCTCCACGCAGAGCGACGAGATCGTCGTCGCGGGCGAGAAGACCGGCGTGCTGGCCGCCAAGGCGCAGATCGAGCAGATCTACCAAGAAATGGTAACCCTCACATGATAACATCCAGGGCCCGTTCGGCGAGCGCGCGGCGGCGCTGAGCGCGGAGACGGGCGCGCGCATCCACATCCCGCCCGCCTCCACGCAGAGCGACGAGATCGTCGTCGCGGGCGAGAAGACCGGCGTGCTGGCCGCCAAGGCGCAGATCGAGCAGATCTACCAAGAAATGGTTACCCTCACATGATAATATAATTAATGTTTAGATTCTAGCCATGTGGGGAATGGACTCAATCGTTTCGAAATTCGATTTTGAAACAAAAATATACACATCTCATAGAAAGAAGAAGCTTGCGTTTGGCTGTTATATCAAGGTCTGCATACAGAAAGGAGTAGTTCTACAGGCGGCACGATTCTGAGGAGGCTCCTCATCCTGAAACCCTGACCACTGTTAGCTTGGGCTCTGCTGCAGATGTGTACAATTATTATTGAATTAAGTAACAATTACTAGTATTGTCGTAGGTATTCATTGAGTAAATTATCAAATGGTCATCATGCCATCCTACCATCTTTAAAGGACAGTTTTATAATCAGACTTGTACTTACAGAGAACACAAACATTTAATTATTAAATTATTGAAATTAAAACTGACATAAAAATGTATTAATCAAAGTATTTCTATGTCAGTTTTGATTTACTCTGAAGTGATTGGTGTTGAAAAATTCGTCTTCACATCTGATATCGGCGTTCTTTTATTATTTAACCTAGGCGTCAACGCGTCATAGTAGTTCTCAAAATTAGTGTCAACTGGAAAGAAGCCCAGAAGGCCAAGTATTGCCATGTTGAATGCTGTTATTATTGAGTGAGTTTTTTAAAATAATCTGTTTTATTTGACTAGGCTAAGAAGTGCTCAACGGTGCGTGTAGAGGTCCCCAAGTCGCAGCACAAGTACGTGATCGGCGCGCGCGGAACCACGATCCAAGAAATACTGAAAGAGACCGGCGTGTCCGTCGAGATGCCGCCGCCCGACTCGCCCACTGGCACCATCACGCTTCACGGACCTCACAACAAAATTGGATTGGGTAAGTGCATATACTGACGACCGAATGGCGTAGCGGTAGCGAACTTGCCGTCTGTGTCAGAGGTTGTGGGTTTGATTCTACTGGTAAATGTTCGTGTGATGAGCATGAATATTTTCCAGTTTCTGGTATATAAAATATTATGTGTATGTATCAGTAATCTAGTACCCATATAACACTAGCTATCGCATACTTTGGGGCTAAATTCCGATGTGTGTAATGGCCTGATATATTTATATATTAAAAAAAAAACTCAACTTAAACCTGTATATTAGCTGGTGCAAAGCCATTTAACAAACTGATAGAGTTATTACACCCTTCCTGAGTTAGTACGGTAACAATCACTGCATCGACTTACAATTAATACAAATTTTTACTCTTAAATTTAGTAGTAATCTTCAATTCCAATGGTGTGTATAAGAGTAACATTATTGTTTGTTAGTTAAATTGAGAAATCTAATGTGACCGATTGGGCCACTGTTTCACTGATATGGCATCAATGAAATGCAAGCCCATGTGGCCCTAGATTATTTGCTTATCAATGATATTATATATATAAAGAAAGAGGAAAAAAAGAGAGTAAAATATCATTGTTGCTTATCTATTTGCCGTTACCCTAGATTATTTGATAACTAAAAAAATTACCAAATAATGTGATGATATGTGTATCTTTGTTTATAAATGACAACAATTTACAGCATTGTCTAAGGTGTGTGAAAAAGCTAACTCTGTGAAAACTGCAACTGTGGACGCCCCTACGTGGATACATAAGTACATAATCGGCAAAAATGGATCTAATATTAAAAAGATTACACAAGACCTGTCCAAGGTAACTTACACCTGTGAAACAACACATTTTATTTGTTGCATTTACATTAAAGAAGAATATAAATTAAAACTGCAAATCTTTATTTGTTTTTTGTTTGTAGGTACATGTTGACATTACACATTCCGAGGATAAAGTTAAAATTGATGGACCCCCAGAAGAAGTGGAAAAAGCTCAAGTTCAGTTGGATGACTTTGTTAAGAATCTACTTGCTACACTTACATACGTCGAGCTCACTGTGGATCCTAAATTCTTTAAGCACATAATTGGCAAAAGTGGATCAAACAGTAAGAAATTACTATTTTGATATATTTTTTTAAGAATTATATTTGGTTCAAAAACAAATTGACCCTAACAATTTATATTATCTTGCAGTTAACAGACTGAAGGATGAGACTGGAGTAGTTATAAATATCATCGAAAATGAAGGCAATAATGTAATAAGAATCGAAGGCAGCCACCAAGGTGTGGCCGACGCTGAGAGAGAACTGCGGGAGATGGTGATGAAACTCGAAAATGAGAGAACGAAAGATGTGTTCGTCGACCACCGATACATCAAGTCTCTGATAGGAGTGCGGGGCGATAAGATTAAGGAAATTCGCGAAAAGTTCGAGCGCGTGCTCATCACGTTGCCGGACCAAGGCCAGAAGAGAAGCCCCATCAAACTGCGCGGCCCTCAGGAGGACATCGAAAAATGCGAAAAATACCTTCACAAGCTCATGAAAGAGATCGCCGAATCGTCTTACGTTCAAGAGGTGCCTATTTTCAAGCAATTCCATAAATTCATTATCGGCAAGGGCGGTGCTAATCTGAGGAAGATCCGCGACGAGACGCAGACGCAGATCGACCTGCCGGCCGAGGGAGACGACAGCGACGTGATCACCGTGCGCGGCAAGCGCGAGAACGTGGAGGAGGCGGTCAAGAAGATCCAGCAGATCCACAACGAGAAGGCCAACATCGTGACCGAGGAGGTGACGATCGCGCCCAAGTACTACAACTCGCTGATCGGCGCCGGCGGCAAGCTGATCCACTCCATCATGGAGGAGTGCGGCGGCGTGCTCATCAAGTTCCCGGCCGCCGACAGCGACAGCGACAAGGTGGTGATCAAGGGGCCCGTGGAGGACGTGGAGAAGGCGCGGCAGCAGCTGCTGGCGCACGCGAGCGAGCGCGAGCTCACGTCGCACACGGCCACCGTGCGCGCGCGCCCCGAGCACCACAAGTTCCTCATCGGCAAGAGCGGCGCCAACATCAAGAAGATCCGCGAGCAGACCGGCGCGCGCATCATATTCCCCACCGAGAAGGACGAGGACAAGGAAGCCATTTTCATCATGGGTATGTTCACTTAAAGCTGTTTTTTTTATTATAAGCTTTCATGTAACTTCATGTGTGAGGGGGTGTGTTATGGGGTTGAATACTTTGACATTGAGACTCACTTTGTATCGCTGGGAATGGTCTCTGTACAATGTTAAATTACTCCGTACAAATTTATTTATTTGAGTCGACTAATTCCTAATGGCGGCCATACACATTACGGTATACCGCACAGGTTACCTGTGCAGGTTTACCTGCACAGGTCAAGTAGCGTGTATGGGGACGTTCCGGTGTACCGTAACGGTCTTCAGTTCTATTTGCGATGGCATCGAGTGAGGACGAGGACGCACTAGCACTGCTAGGTCTTGCGGTAATTTTGAGGAAAGATTAATTAAAATTTTGGCTATTTTTTTACTTTACTTTATTTTAAAAGCTGAATTAAGAAAACGGAATGCATTTTTAACTGAAAAAGGCGAAAATCCTTGGTTTCCATTTTTTATGCGTTAAGCTAGACCTATCTATGACTTACAATTTTTCTTCGCTGCACATTCGTAAGAAAACAATGTGCGTCATACTATTACATTCGTACTTGGTAGGCACAGATTTAAGGCAATTTATTGAGTTATATGAGATTATTCAAGTTTCGGAAAAAATATGTATGGATTTTGACATCTGTTCAGCACCAGCGAGGATGGGACACCTAGAGGGATAAATCGGCAGCGTGCCTCCCTATTGAACACGTGGTTAATGAAGACGACCTGCGCAGGTACCCACACACGCACAGGTTCACCGTACGGGCGACCGGAGCAAAATCGAAAATCGATTCTGCTCCGGTCGCCTGCACAGGTCAAAAAACCTGCACAGGTCGGTCGGCATACACGCTCCGGTCTACCTGCGCAGGTACACCGCACAGGCAGACCTCTCCGGTAAACCGTAACGTGTATGGCTTACATAAGACCCGTATAATGACGCGGGTATGCGTGTGGCAGGTCGCGCGGAGCAGGTGGAGGCGGCGCGCAAGCAGCTGGAGGCGGCGGTGGCGGAGATCAGCAACGTGTCGGAGGGCGAGATGACGGTGGACCCGCGCCACCACCGGCACTTCGTGGCGCGGCGCGGCGAGGTGCTGCGCCGCATCGCCGACGACTGCGGCGGCGTGCAGATCTCCTTCCCGCGCCAGGGCGTCAGCAGCGACCGCGTCGTGCTCAAGGGGCCCAAGGACTGCATCGAGGCGGCCAAGGCGCGCATCAACGAGATCATCGAGGATCTTGAGGCCAAGGCATGCGTACAACTTGGCTGACATTGCTAAGCTTAGAAACACGTTCGAAATTATGCTTGTTAATCGGTGTATATGGGAATACCATTCATATTTCTATCACAGTACGACATGACTTCACAAGGGCTGACATGTGATTGTAGATCTATTAGAAAGATAACTATTTACAACAATATTCAGGTGTGAAATGTCTTTTCGGTGTTCGCTATATTTCTGCATATTCTAAGTAAATGGTACTTGTATAACTGATCACAAAGGGCTGTGATTTTAAATGTCGTAACTATTTATGTGCGTTATTGTTCAGGTGATGATCGAGTGCATCATCCCACAAAGGCACCACCGCACCGTGATGGGCGCCCGCGGTGCCAAGGTCAAGGACATCACGGCCGAGTTCGACGTGCAGATCAAGTTCCCCGAGCGCGACGCCACCGAGGGCGCAGACATTCCCGTGAAGAACGAGGACAACGCCGAGCCGGGGCCCAATGACGTCATCAGGATTACCGGCCGCCCCGAGAACTGCGAAGCTGCCAAGAAAGCTTTACTTGAACAAGTGAGTACCATGACTAATACTGTAAATTAGTAAGATGGTGTGCATGTAAATGTTTATTACTCTTTCACGCGATAACCACTGAACCAAACACCGGCACACGTGCTACTAAGACGCACTGGAGGATCGGACCAACGCGACCTCAGCAACACCCCAAGATATCCTGTGCAACCTGGGAGGCCTCTTCGGATTCTGAAGTGAGCTCGGCTGGCTGGAGTGATCCAGTGAGAACCCACATTGGCAACCCCACGTGCAATAAGCGTTTAATCGCGGATACGTCCCTGTGAAAAAAGAAGAAGAACCGCTGAACCGATTTGTCTTAAATTTAAAATGGAGATACCTTGTGAGCCATGTAAAACACGTGGGATTTAAACCCGGAAAAATTCACACTTCCTGCAGAATTTTTGTAAACAAACGCTTACCATTCCAGCACAAGCAGGTAGAACTTAGGCTAAGTTCATATGGCCGCGCGGCACCGCGCGCCGCCGCGCGTTGTTAGAGTTCACATGACAGGGTATATACGAGCGCCAGTCTGGCATTAACATTGATATACAATGGACGTGGAGGAGGCAATTTGCTTGTGGATTTTATATAGAAGACTGAGACGTCGCAGAAGACGACAAAGGCGATACTGGGTGCATCCAATATAAAACTTATTTTAAATAAATAAAACTAATTAAAAAAAAACTTACCCAAATTTTTCTTTTTTTCTTCGGAATCATCATTTTTGCAAAAAATTAAAACTAGTTCTTCCCAAGACCTTCTTTTTAATATTTTATTTGAATAATCCTTAGAGTTAAGATTCCAAATCGCATCTCTTTTTTCGATTTCGTCGATAAGCAAATCGATAGGCACAATGTCATCTTCGGTACTCATTGCATCGATCTATGTGTCTTTCCGTCTCAAGGCGCGCGGATCAACTGAACAGGTCGATACAGGTTTGAAATACTTGTGCCGCGCGGCAGCGCGCGGTTCTAGATCTTGCGCGCGGGTCAGAGCGCGCCGCGCGTTGGCGTGCGGTACCGCGCGGTAATGTAGACGATAATTATCGTTTATATTGATCTTGTGCCGCGCGGTTCGTAGTTCCGCGCGGTACCGCGCGGCCATATGAACTTAGCCAATCTATTTAGGTAGTGCGTCCGTGCGTGCGTGCGTGCATGAGTGTGTACGCCTGAGCGCGTGTGCGTGTAGAGTGCATACGTGTGTGCGTGCGTGCGTGCGTGCGTGCGTGCGTGCGTGCGTGCGTGCGTGCGTACGTGCGTACGTGCGTGCGTGTCTGTGAATGTGTGTACTGTGTATGTTTTAAGGATATTTTTCATTGGGTATACTGTGTATGTTTTACGGATATTTATGATGTGATTTAATGTTTTCAATAGGTTCCAATTACGATAGACGTGGAAGTGCCGAATGACTTGCACCGACTGCTCGCCGGCCAGAAGAGAAGGGAGATGATGCAGACCTACGACGTTCACATCTTGATGCCGCCCAACGAGGACAACAGCGACATCGTGAAGGTATTCAGCAGGGAGGAAAGAATACTTTTCCATCCTAGCGAAATTAACTAGGAATCATGCAACTCGATTTAATTCTGCAATATTTTGTCAAGATGTAATAATAGAATCACGCGTGAGTTTCACTTTAAGGTGGTACAATTAAATTAGCCAGATAAATTCAGAGAGCTTTTGGGAACCAATATGAAGTAAATGAGTATTTTTAAGCAATTTTTTTGTAAAAAACATGTAGGTGTATAAATGTTAATTTGGCAAAACTTATTGCCAGAAGTCTACAATGTATTGTACGATGTACTTTTGTGGCCAACAGAACTTACCCAAGAGCAAATACTTACAACTTTTATTCATAATATCAGGTAACTGGCACACCATCGAATGTGGAAAAAGCAAAAGAGGCGCTTGCTGAGAAAATTGTGGAAATGGAAAAAGAGAAAGAAGACAGATTACTCAGGTAACTCAGTCATGTAATATGCTTTTAAAATCATCTTAATATTTTGGATAGGTAAATATGAGATAGACCTGTGACTATAGTTATTGCTGTAAATGCTAAATAACCACAACAACTAAAACTATATATAGCAGTATACTAAAATTATTGTTATGTTTTGTGTTTCGGTGTATTCTGCTTTATGTATTAAGCCTACCTCATTGCTTTTGTATTAAGTGCGCCATCGCATATATTTGAATAACTACTTACACATGGTATTAAATGATCCATATTCAGGTTAACAAAATCTCAAACTGAAGTGCCAACAATAGGAATATTTTTACTAATTATTGTTAATTTACTGGAGTTTTTGTAATCTCAAATAAACAGCATTGTCTACTTGTCTTTATTAAATCATTTGTCGTTAGATCGTTTGAGCTGAAATTCCAAGTGGATCCGGAATACCATCCTCTCGTCATCGGCAAGGGAGGGCTGGTGATCAAGAAGATTCGCAACGATTTCGGAGTACAAATCAACCTGCCCAAGCGCGGCAAGCCCGACGACGACATCATCACCATACAGGGCTACGAGGACAAGGCGCTGCAAGCCAAAGAAGCCATCATGGCTATCGTTCACCAACTCGTAAGTACAAATCAACCTGCCCAAGCGCGGCAAGCCCGACGACGACATCATCACCATACAGGGCTACGAGGACAAGGCGCTGCAAGCCAAAGAAGCCATCATGGCTATCGTTCACCAACTCGTAAGTACAAATCAACCTGCCCAAGCGCGGCAAGCCCGACGACGACATCATCACCATACAGGGCTACGAGGACAAGGCGCTGCAAGCCAAAGAAGCTATCATGGCTATCGTTCACCAACTCGTAAGTTCAATCATGTATAGATATTTCAATACACGATGACGCGCCCCACTCTGTCAAACTCCATACGGATGAAACATAAGTGATTTTGACAGAGTGGGGTGCGTCTTCGTGGATTGAAATGTACTTCTATTTATTACTCCTTAGACTTCACTTATGTTTCAGTTGTACAACTTAAATTATCAAGGACCAAGGTCCTAGAAGTTTTACCTCGTACGTTGCGAGGTTTGGGACAAACGACTAGTAGATCAGTCAAGTCATCCTTCCGTCGTCCGTTATTTTAGCCCATCCCTTGCAATAAGTACATGTCTGTTAGAGTCGACTGCCACACTATGCCCGCCACTCATGAGCGAGAGTGGACATCTACTTCAAGTATTCACTTTGTTAAAGCAGTACCTTTGTGATGCTCCTTCTTGGGTTTTGATTCTTCAGGAAGAGCGAAAAACCACTTAGGAAACTCTGAAATTAAATGACGATGCTGCCATAAATTTTATGGTACTAACTCATAAACGTATCGTACAAAAAGTCTTTAATGAAAGATATTGAAGTAAAATGTGTAATCAGGACAACCAATACCGGGAGGAGGTGGACATCGACCCGCGCGTGCACCGGCGGCTCATCGGGCAGGGCGGCAAGAACATCAAGCGCATCATGGACGAGTACAAGGTGGACATCCGCTTCCCGCGGCAGGGCGACGACAGCGTCGTGCTCATCGCCGGCGACGAGGACAACGTGCTCGACGCCAAGGACCACCTCTTGAACTTGGCGGAGGAATACGTAAGTGCTCGCGTGGAAACACTCTCTCCACCCCCATTGACGTTCAGCACCTACAGGCAGCACAGGGGCCTTACCACCACCGCTTATAGCGGTTCCCAATATCCTATCTATCCATGGTTTGCCTTACTAGAAATTTGACAGAGCTTGTGTCACATTGATATGACGATGATATAAGACGACCGAATGGCGTAGCGGCAGCGAACCTGCGTCTTCGTCGGAGGTCGTGGGTTCGATTCCCACTACTGGTTCGAATATATAATATTTAAGTATATTAGTATGTATATATATTTATCAGTTATCTAGTACCCATAACACAAGCTATCGCTTACTTTGAGGCTAGATTGCAATGTGTGTAATGTCCTGATATATATTTATTTATTTATACCTCTAGTATGGGCAAGTAGAAGATAGATAGAATATTGGAAACCAGCATTAAAGCAGTATTGTAATATTTAATATTTTCATACTAACATTGTATCAAAATGTTAAAACAGTATTAAAATAATACTGCTAAGAGGTGGTGGTAAGTCACCAGTCACCATCGCAGAATGAGCGGTTATAGCGTTGCCTGTTGTTGATGACATAATCGTGAAATTCTTATAGCTCCTATCAAAGAAGTAATTATAGTTTTATGAAACTCAGTATAATATAAAATTTGTGTTGTAGATGCAAGACGTTTGGCGTATGCCTCCGACTTAGATTTAATGAAATGTCGCTAATCATGGATAAAAAAGGGTAGTAGAATAAAGGCTATTTTTATTTTATTTTTTATTTTAGATGCAAGACGTCGCAGATCGCTACCAGCGGCCGGCGGCTCCGTCGCTCGACTTCGGGGAAGTGCTCAACAGCGCCGAGCGGGAGAGCAGCGGCGCGAGCAGTGGCGCGCCCTCTACCGGCTTCGTGGTGAAGGGCGGGCCGTGGGAGCAGCGCGCGCCCGACACCGCGTCCACGCACGAGTTCCCCACCATGCCCGGGGCGCCGCGCGCCGCGGAGCCCGCGCCCGCCGCCCCCGCGCCCGCGCCCTCCTCCGCCTGGGGCCCGCGCCGCTAGGCCGCCGCGTCTCGCCCAGTACGAACGACGCCCTACACGACCTCGCTGCAGGTGCGCTAATAAAACGTGTAGGCATATTCATAATATTTCATAATATACCGCTGTCTCGATATTGGAACTTGCTAATTTCGCTTTTAATTAATTTATTAGTTTCTACTTTGTCTGTAATCTGTATAACGAATTTACAATTATTTTTTTTTACAAAAGAATCACACGTTGCCCAATATCCTACTGCATGTTTTTCAAATTATTTATATTCCAGCGATATATTTTACAATGGTAACAAATATGTTATTGGTAGTACTGAATTAGTATTTTCTTTATTATATGTTATTTTTTTTGTATTTTCTATATTTTTTGAGTTCGTATTTATATGATCAGAGGGCTTGTGATTATGTTATGCATTGAACATAATATACCGTTTACATACTATTATTTAAGTCTGTTTATAATAATGAATTTTATATCAAAAAAATGAAATACTTGTTTGGTTGTTTGGAATTCATACAGCTAAATTGTCAAGTTTGTGGAGCTAGGAAGCCCATTATTTACAGTAATGCAGTCTACAACATTTTTGTCCATTCAAACGTTACATACATAGTATAAATCAACGATGGTAAAAGTGAAAATTATGTACTTATCAGGGCAAAGGTGTCATCAGGACTAATTGAAACTTTAAAACGGTAAACTCTGTTTAGTTAAGTTTATTAATACTGTTTACGACGCGTATTCCCCGATATACTTTTGATAGAAACTTTAGTGCCGAATTACGCCATACGAATATGTTATAATATTACTTACATTATACAAACTATTATTTTAGTGAAAATCAAGTGCGTAGAATAATAATAATTTTTATACATTTATGCATGATTAATATATTGATTATGATAATATATTATTATTATATTCTATTTATCAAAACATTTTAAAGTAAATAGTTTATGATTAAAGTTTGGAACTGTCATAATCATTCTGTAATGAACTTCTCTTTTTTCTTTTCTGGCTTATAAAGATAATAATAATTATAAACAAAGCTTTTATTTTTGGCATTGCAATCAATTTTCTTTTCATATTTATTATTTTCTTCCCAATTTTAAACATAACATTTTCTTTAAAATGTACTGTTGTACTTACGAGTATATTATATTATGTACTGGTTAAAATTTAAATGAAATAATTTTTCATAATAATTTTTTTAAGTGTTGTCTTTAACAGTAAATATATCATAATTATTATTAAGACGAGAATGAATATTTTTACAAAGTAATTTGTACATAGTGAATTGTGTTTGAAATATTAATAAAAACTTTTACAAAACTTTAAATTGTTGTTTTGAGTAAAGAATCGGTATAATAGAGCTTTAATCTTTTATCTTCCCAACTTTAAACGACATAAAGCAAATTTTAATTCACTCGCGTCAAAGAGGATGTCCATAATCCTATACCTAACAAGCAATTCTTGTATATATATATATATATATATTTATATTTCTATATAATCTGAATCTCGGAAACGGCTCGAACGATTTTCATGAAATTTTGTATACAAGGGGTTTTGGGGGCGATAAATTGATCTAGCTAGGATTCATTTTTAGAAAATGTATTTACCAAAAAATATATATAAATCTATACCTGACATCTATTGGCGATAATGTAAAACTATTACAGTAAACTCCTGCTGCCATCTATTGGTGAGTAGCTGTAATACTACTGAGCAAAGCTCGGTCACCCAGATATTTATTATTATTCGCGAGCAAAGATGATGGACATCTTTGAACTGATGCTGCGGCCGCGATTAATTAAGGGCGCTCAAACTTTTCGCTCGTTGACAGTTTTAGGTATTTTGTAGGAAACACACGTTCGCACGGCGCACTCACATATGGATATCACAAAGTTTAATGGTATTGTAGTGCGACCAACACAATATTTTGGTTATAATTTCAGGTTTCAATGCAAGCATTCGAAATATCTACGGTTGGTACCTTTCATATTCAAGCTAGAGCATCCTCAATAACTGGTTTCCACTCTACTGGTGAAAAACGAACCACCAAGCGAATCGCACCGGAGCGCAATAACTATTTGGCGGATCATTTCATTTCATTCATTTATTCTATTAAAATGAAAATATTAAATTGTAGATAATTGTAGATTGTGTATAAGTATTTCATTATAATATATTCTTTCCTATGCTTTTCTGATCCTTTTCAAATTCCGTTATATATTTCAAAAGGGAACTATATTTTCTATCACCAAAATTTATATTTGTCATCAAGTTGTATCACCTAATAAATAGATCTATCGCCACGAAATATTTTCGTTCTCAGATAAACAAAAATTGTTCCCAGGTATGAATTATCAAATTAATGTTAATATATGTGTAAAATAAGAGATCGATAACCAATAAAATTATATTGCATTACATGAATATAAACTTCGTTCTTATAATATAAAATATTTATAGGGCGGGGGATAATATAAAATATTTATAGGTAATTAGGTTAAGGTTATTATCCTTTTATGATCACCCGGAAATAGGAGCCCCGCGAAGCGGTGCTCCGTAGACAGGAACTTGGAGGGGGTGAGGGGGTGAGCAATAATATAAAATATTTATAGGTAATTAGGTTAAGGTTATTTTCCTTTTATGACTACCCAGAAATAGGAGCCCCGCGAAAACTTGGAGGGGGTGAGGGGGAGAGCGATAATATATAGGTAATTAGGTTAAGGTTATTTTCCTTTTATGTCCACCCAGAAATAGGAGCCCCGCGAAGCGGGGCTCTGTCGACAGGAACTTAAAGAGGGTGAGGGGGACAGAAATAATTTTTTATTTGAACTTAATGCAATTTTCTAGTAACATAATATGATTTATTGGTGATCTCTTTAAATTAGTTTGTTTAAATACTTATTAGGACACACCTATTATAATACATACAAAAACATTTATTTGGTACTAGACCTTATATCTCAGGATTTTTGGTGATTTATTGTGGAACTGATTTTGCATTGTTTGGTGACTACATTTTGGTGACAGATCTACTATTTTGAGGACAAACCCTATTATTTAAGAAACACAAAACTAATTAAATTAGTGATAGCTTAAATGATACCCATTTCAAAATTTTAATTTAGATTGTAAATAAGTTTCCTCGCTTTATTAAAAAAAAATGAAACGAACAATAAAATTGACAATAGCTCAATCGCTTCACGCGCGGAGCCAATACCTCAAAAGAAGAAGAAGAAGAATACTGTTAACACAGACATTTAAAGGGAGTTTGATTAGGTATATCCGATCTATGTAGGGATATGTCTGTGACTGTTAGTAGCTGTGGTTAGTAGTCTATGATCACATAGGCTTTATGGTCTTCGATCTTTGCATGTCCCGAAAGGGACGAATGGATTAACCATAGAGTATATTGAAGGCATAGAGCTATTATGTACTTAATAGCTCTATGATTGAAGGGGTATTAACCTCAGACCAATAAACAGAACAGTCTATAAAGGATCACAATTTTGTAGAATTTTGTAGTCTACTATGATCACAGACCACTAATCTGTGTTCTCTGTGTTCATCATGTTCATCTGTGTTGGTCTATGATGTGTTATATGTCTATGCTATGATAGGTAATTGCTGTGGGTAGAATTGTAAATGATTACGTACTAAATTAATTATTTCAAATAAAAATTAAAAATAAAGGAATTTGAGTTTTTGTCATTTAGAAAATGGGAGAGCAATCGCATAAAAAACTGTTAGCAGTAAATATAATAGATTATTTATTTATAATGTAGTTACTTTTAATATTTATGGTGATATTCGTTTACCCTACCCCTTTTTTAATTTCAGGATATTAACAATCCCTTTTCTTAGCAATCAGCAAGCTACACTAGTTTCAAAAGTTTTGAACGTGGATAAAGAATTCAAAGGAAGTGGAATCCAAAAGAATATAACGGCACTGGAAAATAATCTCATTGTGTAAGTGCATAATTTAAAAAGTAGTGGCTTAGAGAGGCTAGTTAGAAGAGTAATTCCTCAGACTTTGGGCCCCAGCTCTCATAAGTTTATTACAACCCGGGTTACCACTTACCAGGACTTACCACTTACCAAGTTAATACTGAAACTCCATTCAGTCTTACCACTTTTGCCGGCCATTTGATGTTCTGCACAAAAAACTTATATGTATTAATAATATTTATAATAGGTAATATATTAGGGGAGGTGGTTTTATCGGAGCTGTAGACAAAACCGGAGATTTGAAATTTATTTTAACAGAGCCGAAACTGGAATTGTAACTGATTGGAAGGGATTGCATTTGAAATACGCATCTGGATTTATGGGGTGGGGGTGGAGGGGGGGGTGAGGGGGGAAGGTAGGAACCCTCCCCACCATCCCCCGCGGCGCGGAAACCCATAATTTTTTTTTTATTATTTTTTTATTTTTTGAGGTTATGTGTTAACTTTATATAAGAATTTACGACTATAGCCTAAGAAAAAGTGGGGGACCTAGGAAAACTCCTTAGCCGTCACCCTCTTCCCCTTCAAGAGCATGTCGACGGAGCCCCGCTTCGCGGGGCTCCTATTTCTGGGTGGTCAAAAAAGGAAAATAACCTTAACCTAATTACCTATAGGTGCACATTGTTGGTTGGTTCTGAGATAGTAAAATAATACAACAAATATTTAATTAATTATAATTTTTTTTTATTTTTTTTTTATTTTTTGAGGTTATGTGTTAACTTTATATAAGAATTTACGACTATAGCCTAAGAAAACGTGGGGGACCTAGGTAAACTCCTTAGCCGTCACCCTCTTCCCCTCCAAGAGCATGTCGACGGAGCCCCGCTTCGCGGGGCTCCTATTTCTGGGTGGTCAAAAAAGGAAAATAACCTTAACCTAATTACCTATAGGTGCACATTGTTGGTTGGTTCTGAGATAGTAAAATAATACAACAAATATTTAATTAATTATAATTTATTTTTATTTTTTTTTTATTTTTTGAGGTTATGTGTTAACTTTATATAAGAATTTACGACTATAGCCTAAGAAAAAGTGGGGGACCTAGGAAAACTCCTTAGCCGTCACCCTCTTCCCCTTCAAGAGCATGTCGACGGAGCCCCGCTTCGCGGGGCTCCTATTTCTGGGTGGTCAAAAAAGGAAAATAACCTTAACCTAATTACCTATAGGTGCACATTGTTGGTTGGTTCTGAGATAGTAAAATAATACAACAAATATTTAATTAATTATAATTTTTTTTTTTTTTTTTTTTTTTGAGGTTATGTGTTAACTTTATATAAGAATTTACGACTATAGCCTAAGAAAACGTGGGGGACCTAGGAAAACTCCTTAGCCGTCACCCTCTTCCCCTCCAAGAGCATGTCGACGGAGCCCCGCTTCGCGGGGCTCCTATTTCTGGGTGGTCAAAAAAGGAAAATAACCTTAACCTAATTACCTTTAGGTGCACATTGTTGGTTGGTTCTGAGATAGTAAAATAATACAACAAATATTTAATTAATTATAATTTTTTTTTATTTTTTTTTTATTTTTTGAGGTTATGTGTTAACTTTATATAAGAATTTACGACTATAGCCTAAGAAAACGTGGGGGACCTAGGAAAACTCCTTAGCCGTCACTCTCTTCCCCTCCAAGAGCATGTCGACGGAGCCCCGCTTCGCGGGGCTCCTATTTCTGGGTGGTCAAAAAAGGAAAATAACCTTAACCTAATTACCTATAGGTGCACATTGTTGGTTGGTTCTGAGATAGTAAAATAATACAACAAATATTTAATTAATTTCCTAGGTCCCCCAGTTTTTCTTAGGCTATAGTCGAAATAAAAAAAATAATAAAAAAAAAATTATAGGTTTCCGCGCCGCGGGGGATGGTGGGGAGGGTTCCTACCCTCCCCCCTCACCCGCCCCTCCACCCCCACCCCATAAATCCAGATGCGTATTTCAAATGCCGACCCGATTGGAACCAAAGGTGAACCGTGCAGTGTTGGGGACAAATGAGAACTTATGTAAAGGCTGGGTCAGATAAATGAATAAAAAATGCTATTATTAATGTATTCATTAAAGAACATATGAATTGGAGCATTTTTTATTAATTTATCTGGCTTTATCTGAACCAAAGACAAAATCGGAGATTTGAAATTTATGTCAATGGAACAGGAAGTGTGAAATTAACCGATAATTTTGGTATATTGGAACCGAAACTTGAACTCTATAACATCTCTAGTATATTATATTCTACTTACCTGTGCTACTTACACATACATAGTAGGTTTTCAACAACTGACTATTAATTGTTTTCTTCCAGAACCTTCGAAGGATCCGATTACAAGAAATTGAGAGTAACTATAAATGGATTTCTAAAAAATGTTATGTTAGTAGTGAAAACTATTGAAGCTTTTCCAACAGAATCAAATAAGCAAGATGCCTGAGCACACTCCAGCGCCTACACCTTCGAGATCTTTGTATGGTTTCTTCATGTTTATGTTTAGTAAAATAATTTTAGTGATATATTGCATTTGGGCAATAACTCCGGATCACTATCTACATTATCTGAACATTTATTACTACCCACAGAAGTATTGGTCAACAGCAGTGCCTATTCAATGTCTAGTGGCATTAACAATTTTTGCATTCCTGGTTTACCCAAGTTCAAACTTAATGTTAACAAGCAGTATTGATAGTATTGAAACAATACAAGATTCTTTCAGTCAGTACGGCATTGAGGATTTCAAATCCTGTTACAATGAGTTAAATGATTTTTGTATATGTAAGAATGATGATAAATGTATGAGACATGACTATGTAGCCACTCCAAGAGAGTTAAAAGAAAATACTGTACCGCAATTAAAAGACTATGATATAAGATTTATATCTAAAAAATTATATCTACCTATGAAAAAAAAGGTTTTGTAGACTGTAAATAATGTAAAAAAGTTTAGGAAATAAACTTAAGTACATACCTATTAATAAATAACGTTATTTTTTACGATTGCCTATTTTATTGATTTACTAATACCTACAGAACAAATTACGTATTTAATAAATTATTATTATTGGTAAGGAATTACTCTGCTAAAGTAACTAAAATTATGTGGTCCCTAAAGGCTACCGAAAAATAAATAAAAATTAAAATAACGATCTTCAAAATTATCTTATAATTTGGAAGCATAACAATTTATGTCATATTTCAATATTATAATGTTTGAATTTCCATTGATAAAAAACTGAATCCCTTGCCATCGCGTGACCGGAATGTGGGAGCCCTTAGTAGTTTTAAGTATAATTATTGCAAGTTTTTATACAAAAGGGAGTTATTTAATATTCATAGGCGCCCAGGCTAGATGAGATGCTGTTGTCACTTGTCACAGTAGGATTTGTAGATTTGTATAGGTAGGATAAGGCGCGTGACACACAGCGAATATACTTATATTTTTTATCAGATAAATATCTCAGCATACGACAGATCACGAAGAAAATATAAAATATTCAGTACACTATCTTCGCCGTGTGTCCTTTGGTCCTTTGGATTGTATAGCACGAGATAATTTTCTTAAGATTTCATATAGCATCGTGAATGCTTAATATTGCTACAGATATTTAAATGAGGTACAAATGTTGTAGGTACCATAATAAAGCTAATACAGAGATATAAGAAAGCTAATACATAGATGTAAGATACATAGATATAAGAATTGAAGGTAAGTACCTATATAACTACTTAGTTGTTGTCTTCGGGCTCCACCCGTGTGACATCGATGTGGTGAATATTTAAGTTGGTTGGTTAGTATAAATTCGTAGGCCATGGCAGGGATGATTGCCAATTGTATTGACCTACGCCATCCCATCCTGGCGCCATCTACTCTCCTATGGCTTAAGTACTTATAGCTACGGCTGGGACTTTTTATTAGGTCGGGTCAGTCTGCAGGCGCACTCCAAATGATACCTAGGTATAAAGTTACATATAGCAAATAGGTAATTCATGACGCGACCAAATAAATGGTATCGGAAGGCAAAAAGAATTACAAGATACAGTTTGACGGCTTCCGCGGCGCAGTGGAGCTAGCTCGGAGTCTACTGGGAGGTCGCGGGTACGATTCCCGCCACGGAACACTACAATTTTATAATTTCATCGTTAATAATCGAAAAACGTATTCATCGTTATTGCAATCGTTAGAAAATTCTGCCCCCCGATTGGCTGACGTAAATCTGGGAACCAATCAGCAGGCTGAACTTAACGATTACATAACGATGAAATTTTTTTTCTGCTACAATATTTTCAAACTGTAATAATGTATATCGTCTGCCAGTAGCAGAGTTCTGAAATTCGGAGAGACGGGAAGTCTATAGAGCACAATAGGGCATATTAAGTACGCCTTTTACGAGTCACAAAATCCTAAAAAAACTTGAACTGGTTTCTTTAGGTAGGTTAAGGTAGTTATTTTATTTGAGCGTGTTCAATAACTGTAGCACCATCAAGGTCTACTCAGCTATTGTTATGTATAGAACACGTAACAAATAGGTGACTGAGTTGGCTACAGGCTATGTATAATATCTAGATAACCACTATAGGCATAAGCACAATTCTAATTACCTAAGTACCTTCTATCTAAATAAGCGAGGAGTAAAGGACCTAGTCATTCAAAATATAAAACCGAATTATATCAAACAAGCACCCAATTGTTTGAAATACCTAATAATACAAGCTAAAAAATATACTGGTATGATATTACACAGCATCGCGCTGGAACGCTAAATCGCTTGGCGGGCGTCTTTGCTGGTAGGCTGGTAACTAGCCACGGCCGAAGCCTACCACCAGTACAAGCCAATGTAGAAATTATAAAATTCTAAAGGCCCGGAATCGAACCCGCGACCTCCCACTGAAACCCGACGAACTTTTCGAGTTCACCACGATCCCCTGGGGGATTATGTTACGGAATCCCGGTGGACCATCCTTACTTATACACCGTAATAGCTATATTTACGGACGTCCTCGAACTCCTGAATGACATAAGCCGCCCACGAGGGAAAGAACCTTGCCGCAACCATTCGTGGCCCCAATATCGCCACCATAGCCTGCCCTCCCCGGTCTCCCGGGGAATACAACCCCAAGCGGACAACATAAACATAGCTGCCACGGAGCGGGTTGCCACTCCTGACCGCTGGTCGCCCTCGCCGGTCCTCTCGTTTTCTCACGTGCTGGGGCTACGGCCGCAGCCGCTCCGTCACACAAGCCCGCATTCTCATCCCTCCTCACTTCAGTGGGCTTATTCTGCATAGTTAGTTAGCAACTCGATACAGAAATGAGTAAGAAAACGGAGGCAACAATCCTAGTTTTGTATTATTTTTGCGCTAGTTATCAACCTAGGTTGGTGTGGTATCACGTCAATATACCATGCTATAGTTGCTAAGTTTTGCAAAAATAATACGAAAATAGGATTTTTGCCTATCCGTATTCGTTTTCTTAGTGCGCGAGTTGCTAACTAACGATACAGAATCAGCCCACAGGAATAGAATGCTGAAGCCAAACGTTAGTCAATCCAGTGACCCTGGCGTATTTACGCCACGAGGAAGAACCTGCTTGAAGGGGGCTCAGTACCGATCAAGACTTTCCGCGCCCCTGAAAGGCGCGTCAACAGTGTAGTGAGTGGCTATTAGCTATAGCCTATAAGTTTGACTGTGATTTGGCGGATTGGCAGGCCTCAGACGCCTTTGAGTTTGAGGACCCGCAAGTCACAAGGCTCGTAAATATCTTCACTTTATATGTATAATTTGTAGGTATGAGTACAATAAACGTACCTACGTAAGGTGTTAATTTTTTACCAGATTGTTTTTGCAGTCACCTGAATGGATACCACTATAGTGACAGATATTCAGCTGTTGCTGTGTTTCGCTTTGAAGAGCAGTGTAGCCGTAGAAATTATTGAAGTCGGCTATATCTAGTATTTATTTTTCATACAATAGGAATAGAGTAATTGAACAAACCATTACGAATATACAAGCAAATATTTATAAAAGTTTTGAATTTAGTGTGAAGATTGCAATCGCCGACCTATTAATTTTGAGAGGCAATACTATTTTAAACTGAATGTAAATGCTGTTAGAAAAATTTAATTTTTAATGTAATAGATTCAGTCAATAACATTTATCTAACATTTACCTACATAAATTGGTAAAAAATGATAAAAAAAAGAAAATCTTTCGGAGTTGAAGATATAGTATTTAATTATTGTTTAGTGCAAAGTGCAATTAACTTTTTATATAATTTTATATATAAAATGGCACAAAAGATATTAATAGGTAGCTTAAAAAGTAGGTATTTGTAATCTTTTAGATATTATCAATGGCCTTTTAAAAAATCTAAAGGTATACAAATTAACTTAATAACATTAAAATATGATTTTACATTAACTAAGTAAGGTAATTTATTGATTGCTCATAATAGGATAAAATCTAGGAGTGACTTATTAAAACTATGATAAGAGCTCAATGTTAATATATTTATATTAATATATGGATAAAAACAACACATCCCACGGTTAGTATAAAATAAAATTAAATATATTGTTAGTTTTTTACACAGGTTTTATTAAATTAGAGAAGGACTACACACTGATCGAGATAAAATACTTAGAACTGACTTTGAAAAAGATGTAAGCCACTTTAGTATTCACAATGAAGTTATTGCATTGATTATAATAATTATTTGGCAGACCAAAAGAGATTTTCCAACAGTGCATCGGTCATTAAACCTTATCATAATTATACTTTAAGTGAAATTTGGAATAAAAGCTGTAAGAAAATCTGCAATTAGACTAGCCGCTAAGGCTTGTATGCGGAAACATTATGACTAAGACTGATGTGATGTTCCAGCATACAAGTCAGCTGCATGCAGGCAACAGGGCCAGCATACACCCAAATTTAATTTATTTTAAGTATAAGTTCATAGGTAGTAATTTAATATATTATTTTGTACAATAAAATACAATTAAGTACAACTTGTAGCAAAGATATTAAAGAGAATTATATTTATCTCAAGTGTTAAAGCTGCGACGGCGTGTGTACGCCGCAGGCATATTTACACGGCACGGCAACACTCCACAGCCACCGTGTGCTGCTCTATGGTACATAGTTAATATTATGACTTACACAGAATATAAAGACACGCCCAAGCTGAAACCTCCACTTACTTTACATATTTCAATGCATGATTAGCCAATGAACATGCCCGTACTTCACTAGCAGATCGCTATTAAATAATACATTGATCAACGCTTAATATCACAGCTAATTATGCTTTGAAAATTATAGACATGACTAATTTTCACTAATGTAGATAGATAACAATGTAGAGTATAATAAGTAGACAATCTGAATAAATTTACATTACAATATCATGTCTTTTCATTTGAAAAATTTAAAATTACTTTACCAAAAATTAAACAGTGCAGCGCATTATAAATAAATGTGCATACCTTAACATTTAATTGACTAAATAAATTTGTTGCCTGCAGATCTGATAATATTACTTTAAATATCGAGAGGTAATATCTTAAGAGAAATTTCAATTTTAACTATTGAAAAAAAGTGAAATCCAACTTTAATATATTATTTAGTATCTATAGTGACAATTCCCTTCAAATCCACCTAGTTATTACGACGCGCAAACCATTCCAGAAGCGGAGTCTCCACCACACACACTGCACTAGCACGGCCCTGGGCCCGGTGAGCCTGAAGAGAAGCGTCCGCCGGCGCTTCACGAGTGCGCGTTGTTGACGTGCGGCTTCTTGTCCGTCGCGTCGGGCGTGCGCTGCCCGTCGCGGCGCGGCGGCATGCGCTCGTTGATGGCGTCCAGCCCCTTGGCCTCCGCGAACGACGTGATCTTGTGGTTCGGCGAGAAGCCCTGCAGCGCGTTCTTCAGCGACGTCTTGCCGCCCGACAGCGCGCCCAGCGGCAGCGCGCCCGTGGGCGTGAGCCCCTTGAGCTGCAGGACAGATTCACTCTCCTCACGCAGCACTGAGAACACATGTGCCATTTTACCAATGGCTCTAATTTTGTTACGTATGACCTCTTTCCTGAGATTGGCTTCCTCCAATGCGTCGTCTCCTTCGGACATGAGCTCGTCGTCAGAGCAAATGTTCAAGACGTTCACCAACATCTCGGTGACTTTCTCGCCTACGAAGGGTAGGGACCAGGTGAACACATCCATGAAGTTGGGCAGCCAGTATGGATGGGGAGAGCAGTTAAACTGTCTGATGTTCATCACATTGTTCTCGTACTTCAGAACTGCCGCTTTGTTGTTGTACACGTCTAAGTAGTTTGGGGCTGAGAAGATAGTGATGAGACTCGGGAAGCCTGTGGTTTGGCTCTTGCGGTACATTCGGTAGCCGGCGTCTTGCGCCTCGTGGGCGCGAATGATTGACAACAAATTGTTTCTCTGTAGGAAGTCACAGCAGGCAGCGTAGCTGTAGAAGTAAGAACATCCTCTGACGGAGTTGTGCGAGAAGTGTTCGGCGTTCTTTTCGTTGCCGAAGTCCTCCAGGGGGTCGGACCAGAGCAGGTCGCACATGGCGCCGAACGCCGGCGGCTCTTTGAATCTATCTAGTTTGCGAATGTCGTCTAGGCTGCTGATCTCGGGCGACAGGCCGCCGTGCACGCACAGGAACTGCTGGTTCATGAGCGCGGCGAGCGGCAGGCAGTCGAACGCCTCCATGCAAGCGTCGTACACTTTTTCCGAATATTTTATTTTACATTCTTGTTTGAACGTGAAGTATTCGGTTAAATGTCGGCACTCATGGTTGCCGCGTAATAAAAACAATGTCTTCGGATAACACAGTTTCAAAGCCCAAAGGTAAAGAACACACTCTATACTGAAGTAACCTCTGTCGACGTAGTCTCCTAAGAATAAATACTTGGTGCACGAGGGCGAGCCCCCCACTTCGAACAGCTTCATCAAGTCGTAGAACTGGCCGTGGACGTCTCCGCATACTGTCACTGGTGAATCAATTTCGATCATCGTTTTTTCGGAACGTAATAGGGTGGCACCATCTTGGATGATTCTGAGCGCCGCATTTTCTTCGATTCGACCCTCTAATATGAAATGTTGCTTCAATACCTCTGGCAAAGGTTTTCCAGTTTTTTCATCAAAGACTTCGGATACGTTGAGCTTGTGGCTGGGTGGGAACGCCACACTATTAATCATGCGCTGCGTCGTCGACACCTTATCATTCCCGGACATATTTGTTCATTGACGAACGCGACCAAAATCCATACACGCCACTATTTTCAAAATGGCAGAATAGTTAAAACCTTAAAACACAATCCCGATTTCACGATAGCGAAACTACTGCGCACTGGAAAACAATGCGCAAACATCTGGCGAGTGGTCAATAAAATAAACAGGGATATCGAGCGCGTTTTATTACTTTGAACATATCATTATAATAGGTAACACTGGCGATAACAGCAATAATTGCCAGCCTCGAGTCATTTCGTTCCTCAGTCCATGAAAATCAATGACGAAATACGATATAAAAATTGAAACAAACCGGGAAAATTATTATTTATATTATTGTAAAATAAAAAATACGTCTCTACTGTCATATTTTCAATACCCTGTAATTAACTTTATCATCTAGTAAAAAGCTTTTTATTTCAATACTATTTTCTTTTCTTAAATATACAATAACAAATAATATAAATATATATTTCAATTTTTTAAAGAATTTTTGCAGTATTAGTTTACCCCAAAAATACCCAAATGATTTTCATCAAGCAATACTAAAAGCTTTACAACCAATCACAATTCACGGCAGACTGCACAAAGTCAAAAACTATAGACTAGAATGATCTTCTTTCTTTCTGACTTTATGAAAACACCCAGAGATAAAATAATTTCAGAGTCCATTTCGGTAAAAAATCCCGCGGCGGCAAACGTGGATTTCTGTTGAGCAAAAAGTAGCATTTACCAAAAATAGTATTTATCAAGTTTATTATTAATTATACCTACCTATGCACGTTTTAAAATTTTCGCATGTTATTAAAGACGTGTTTTTTCGGGATACTTTATTTTAGAAAAAATCAACTTTAGGTAAACTTGAAACTCAAAGGCTTCCTAAAAATAAATTACAAGATTAATATTGTGTAGACAAATTCGAATTTGACGGATTAGCCCGGCGCTTTCCCTTTTTTCCATGTAACAATGAAAACACGATTTAAGTAAATATCTGATGAAAATTTCATACTTATATCGGATCAAAATTGAAATTACCCAGTAGCAAAGCCCAGTAGGTACTTCGCAATTCGCAATATAAGTACGTACTGGTGATAGGCGTGATGATTATTTCGGATTTTTAAGTATTTATTAACTGTATTAAAAATATAAAGTAGGTACTTAGTTATGTACCTATTTGCCGCTCGTGACCCGACAAATGATTGACCCGGTGGTTAGACAATTCGTGGTAAGTATAACACGATTACTGACTGCTAAATAATAACGGCTGCACCATTCAATGCTTATCACACGTCACCCAAACGATAGGTCGGTATTTTTATCGTTAGCGACTATTTTTAACCCTAGGGTAATAATTGCTTTGTAGTTTGTACTGCAGCGGTTAAATATACCAACACACAGGTACCTACATTGTTTCTCCGGCTATAAACATAACTGTAATTTGATATCCTCAATACTTACATTATACAAACGTTATTATTCCAATTGTTGCCTGTCGTCGGGTTGCTACTGTCGTACTATGACTAATTTAAATGTTTACCTATACTTTACTTAGTCATAGGATGCAGTAACCAATTCGGGTAGCGATTTCATTTGAACGTCTTAAAACTACGTACTATCGCGGAAAAAAATTATATTTAAAGTAATTATTCTATTATTCTGTTTCAAACAATCACGATGGTAACGACCATTTTATCAAGTTAATTTCTAATTTTGTGAAACTCAATTTTCAAGCTCGAATTAATTATTTTCACTTACAATCTCACAAAGTAGGGATTAGCCCATTAATGTGACCTAAATGAATATAGGTATGTACTTAATAAGTATAAACAAGTGCTATAACCCGTTTAAAAACCTCACTACGACGAGCCAGACGAGTATGAGAAACGGTCGTCTGAAGTGGAAAGAGTTCTCATCGACAAAGCTTGTTTTCGGGTATTATAGACCTTACAAATCTAAGTGAGCAATCAGGCAATATTTAATGTTTAAATACAGAAATAGTATTTTTATTCGATCATTAATCAGCCTATTGCTATCCACTGCTGGATATAGGCCTTTCCGAGAGCGCGCTACCACACACGGTCCTCCGCCTTCCTCATCCACCCGCTACCAGCGACCTTCTTTAGGTCATCGGTCCAGCGGGCAGGAGGTCGTCCTACGCTGCGCTTACAGGTACGCGGTCTCCACTCCAGAACACGTCTGCCCCAACGGCCGTCGGTTCTGCGACAGATATGGCCCGCCCACTGCCACTTCAACTTGCTAATCCGTTGGGCTATGTCGGTAACCTTGGTTCTCCTACGGATGTCCTCGTTGCGGATTCTATCCTTCAGAGAAACACCCAACATAGCCCTCTCCATAGCACGCTGAGCGACTTTGAACTTGTGGACAAGGCCTACTGTGAGTGTCCACGTTTCTGCTCCGTATGTCATGACCGGCAAGACGCAGGCGTTGAAGACTTTTGTCTTTAGGCATTGGGGTATCGGCGAGTTGAAGACTTGACGCAGTTTTCCAAATGCTGCCCATCCCAGCTGAATTCTTCTGTCAGCTTCCTTGTCGAAGTTGTTTCTACCTAACTGTATTACCTGTCCTAGGTAGTTATATTCTCGAACAACTTCGATGCTGGCATTCTCGACAATGATGGGCCTTGCGATGACGTAATCATTGAACATGATCTTCGTTTTGTCAACATTCATCTTAAGACCCACTCGTCTGGAAGAAGTGCTAAGGTCGGTCAGCATTTGCTCAAGTTCCTGCGGCGTTTCTGCCAATATTACTATGTCGTCTGCAAACCGTAAGTGTGAGATGTATTCGCCATTTACGTTTATGCCACAACCTTTCCAGTCCAAAACCTTGAACACATCCTCGAGAGCGGAAGTAAACAGATTCGGAGAAATGACTTCCCCCTGCCTTACTCCCCTTCGAATTGGTATCGGATGTGTTGCATGGTTCTGCACCTGAACGGTCATTGTGGCGGCGTCGTAGAGACATCTCAGCACTTCGATGTATCGCCAATCGACTTGGCATCGCTGCAGTGAGTCCAAAACCGCCCAGGTTTCGATGGAGTCGAAGGCTTTCTCGTAGTCCACAAATGCAAGACACAGAGGCAGATTATACTCCTGGGTCTTCTGCATAATCTGCCTCAAAGTGTGGATGTGGTCTACGGTGCTGTAGCCTTTTCGAAACCCGGCTTGTTCCGGAGGTTGGAACTCGTCAAGTCTTCGGGCAAGTCGGTTCGTAATAACCCTGGAGAACAGCTTGTAAATATGGCTCAGGAGTGAGATGGGCCTATAATTCTTTAGCAAGTTCTTGTCACCTTTTTTGAAGAAGAGCACGGTAACACTTTTGCTCCATTCTTTTGGCGTTGTTCCGGTGGTGATGACGACATTAAAGAGACACTTCAGTTCATTCAGGATTGGTGTACCTCCTGCTTTCAGAAGCTCCACTGTAATACCGTCATCACCCGGTGCTTTATTATTACGAAGCTGTTCCAGGGCCATACGAATCTCGCCAACGTCGATATCCGGGAGGTCATCGGTGTAGTGGCGAGCAAGTCTCGCTCGCTTGTCATTCGTGATTTGGTGAGGGACGGGTTTAGGGGCATGCGAAGAGTATAGTTGCCCATAGAAGTTCTCGATCTCAGCTAACACCTCTGGAATCGAGGTAACGGTTCTACCGTCTGAAGTCCTCAGCTGTGTTAGATGGCTTCTCCCAAGACTTTTAGCGAATACTTTGGTCCCCTTGTTGCGTTCAATCGCTTCTTCGATTTTTACGGGTACTCGCGTCTCGCAAGTCGGAGCGTACCCGCTTTTTAATGAGCTTGTTCAGAGTATGCCGATCTACAACAGCTGCGGAATTCTCCCGTCTTTGCCTCATTAAATCCAGGGTCTCGCTAGAGATTTTGGACGTTGAACTTCTCCCGACTTTTCTGCAATATTTACCTCCCACTTCACGAATGACCTTCACCAAATCGCCGTATTTCTGTTCAACTTCGTCGGTGGTTTCCAGCAGATCGAATCGGTTCTTAAGTTCTAGTTGGAACTTCTTTAGTGTTGCCATGGATGGGCGGAATTGAGGACGAAGATTAGACCCCATCATGCGCCGTCTATATAACTGAAGGTTTATATTCAGAGAGCCCCTTACAAGACGGTGATCGCTCCCGGTATTAAACCTGTTGATCACAGAGACGTCTCTGAACATTTCCTTTTGATCGGTCATGATGAAGTCTATTTCATTCCTGGTGATGTTATCGGGGCTCTGCCAAGGCCACTTCCTGTGGGCGCTCTTCTTGAAGAATGAATTCATCAAGAACAATCCTTGTTTTTCTAAGAAGTTGACTTGCATTTGCCCCCTATGGTTCCTATCACCGAATCCATGTGGCCCTATTTTCGACTCATCGCGTTCTTGTACTCCCACCTTTGCGTTGAAGTCCCCCATAACAACCGTGAAGACGGACTTGTTCGTATTGCCCATAGCTCTGGATACGTCTTCGTATAGAGCTTCTACGTCTTCATCAGAGTATGTCGACGTTGGTGCGTAGACCTGTATTACTTTAAGAGAGTATCTCTTGTTTAAGGGCCACAAGCTAGGAGATGCTCTCATACATTTTTCACTTGAATTAATCTTGAAAAATATGCATTTGTTGTTAAATTCATTGATATTTACGATTTACTTAGGACTTTTATACCCGCAATTTAAATATCAGGCGAATATTTACTTTAGTTAACGAATAATACGGCATTTAAAAAACGCCAAATTTACACATGTGTGCGTATCTAAGTACCTTGTGTTACTAGCGACATCTATTATAACTACCTAAAACAACTACGTGTCTAACATTATTTTTGAAGTTGGACAACGCCATCATGATAGATGGCGTTGTATAGATACATGATAAAAATACTTGCTGGCGCGGCTGTTTACATCCGAATTACATGGTAGGTACCTACTCGAATTTGTCGAGTTCATGAAAATTCTATTTTTCGCAATTATTTAACTAATCCAACGAAGTAGGCTTATGGAATTCACTTTGCGAAAATAAGAGTACCTACCTACTAAAATCTTCACAGTTTAATATTTTATGTAAAAACTAGATGACCCGGCAAACGTTGTTTTGCCATATAATTTTTGACGTGAACACGTCTTATAAATCGATAGAGCCGGCTGCACGCACAAAAAAACATGACTCATCCAGCGTTACCGGCGTTACCTCGCTCTGAGGCGTTCCATGTAAGGCTTGAAGTGCAAGCGAGAGTTGTCACGTTCAACTATCGTCAGTAAACCGACTTTACAGACAACCAATGTTTTTTTCTCACTTATAACAATCGGTCCAGCCGTTTCGGAGGAGTTTGGTAACAAAGAAAAGCGAGAAAATTTTATATATTAGAAGAAAAAGATGTTTAAGTACTTGAAAATGTCCAGTTTAGAAATGTAGTTCGAATATCAACCAATTTGTGAATTGCGAACTCACGTCAAACTCGGCAAACTTTTTTATATAAACCTGTGAAGATGATATTGTTTTTTTCGCAAAATGGATGCCATGAGCCTAATTCATTGTACTAGTTAAATATTTGCGAAATACAAAATAAAATTTAAATTTCGCGGGCCGACCTCCGTTTTTTTTACACACTACAAGTAAGTACGTGACTGTGATCTCATCTAATGGTAAGTGACGATGCAGCCGCAGATGTTATCGTACTACCTTGGAAGAGGTAAGCAACCCCTAGCGGTTTCTACACAGCACACACCGGAACGGTAAATCGCTTGGCGGTGCGTCTTTGCTGGTAGGGTGGTGACTAGCCACGGCCGAAGCCTCCCACCAGACCAGACCTGAGCCAAATAAGAAATTATAAAATTGAAAATTCCAAAGTGGCCCGTGGCGGGAATCGAACCCGCGACCTCCCATTCAATCCGGGCGCGCGTCATTGCGCTATTGTAGTGTTATTATCTCGCTGCAGACTCGGTCATAAATCATTCGAGTGTTTCGCTTTTGTTGTTCTTTGTTGAGTTGTGCATTACTGCAGAACAGCAAAAGCGAAACACTCGAATGATTTATGACCGAGTCTGCAGCGAGATAATAACATTACTATAGGACGTCGTTGTGGCTATGAGTGTCGTTTTGGAGAGTGTAGGAGTTCGGGACCAGCAATAGGCTAATAGATAATTGCGAGACTTGCGAGACTCTTGCTGCAAGACCAAGACCAAGACCAAGACTCGGAGTGCAAGACCAAGACCAAGACCAAGACCACATGTACTGGCGCAAGACCAAGACCAAGACTGGCTGAGTCTCGTCTTGTTCTTGCATTTGGGCAACACTATTTACCGCGGCAGTCTCCGAGTGCCACAGGTCTTTCTTTTTACTGATATTTTTATACCTAATCATTTTTCATTTTGTGCTAATAAAACAGTCGGGAAGGAGTTTGGCGAGCATATAAAAAGATGGAGCCGAGCATTATATCATTATATAATATTGACACCTCGGGGTAGAAAGGTCGTATAAACCATTTTACCGAAAATGAGTTATGAATGCAGTTTTATTCAAAATTTCCCGCTCTATCGATTGGTCTTTGTGACGCTTTCAAATTCGCAAAATAACGGGTTATACGACCCAGATGACTTCAAAGTTTGAACACAGTTTTTGTGGAATTTATGATGTAAGAACCAAAAAAACTATTATTGCTATAACTATTTGGAGTAGTACCATATTAATTTAGAAGTTCAGGGTGTAAAAGACAGTAGATTTGAGCCAAGTATGGTGTAACACCTAAGTAACAAAATGCGCTTGGTTGTAAAAACCAATGATAAGTACAATTTAGTTTTTACACCCTGAACTCAAGTTGATCAACTGACGATAAAGTATCTACACCCATTCGGAATACATTCGTGAAGTGCAAATTGGCTTTTGCATCCCTAAACAAATAACTTGAAACGACATTACGTTCGAAAAAATACATTTTAAGAAGAAGTAGGTACATCGTCGGCGACTCGTCATACTAATTTTTGACGTTATTATAAAATAATATACTTTTTTTTACAATAATAACGGGCCTCCCATTCCATTTTTTATCAACGTCATAGATTAGTGCAGATAATAGTTAAAGAATTTAGTTTTAATTTTCGTTTTCTCAAGAGGTCAAGTGGTGTGGTTCAATGAGAACAGATAGTGAATTGACGCCGGTGACAATAGATGTTAAGAAGACGAGCCCCATTCATTCAAAATCGCTTATGTTTTATTCGATTCGCATGGAGTTTGACAGAGTGGGGCGCGTCATTGTAGATTGAAATATCAATACATATACACAAAGGTGTATAAACCCTTTTTGCTTTCAATTGATTTTTTGTTTTGATGATATTAAGGGTTTATACGACGTAGTTTACTATTTCTCAAGGCTTCTACTTCCAAATCACTTTCTTCCTTTTTTATAATATTCAGATGAATAAATTCAAATAAATTAGTTGGAATCTACGGGGACCGTCACTAGAATCCTTCCAATCTCTTTCCCAGCACACTGACTCCTATTAGTCGATTGATTGTTTTTATTATTTACAAAATTCAAAGGTCTATACTCGAAAATACGTCTTCTTTACTCGGTATAGAAAGAAACGATAAAATGAAACGTCTTCATAATTATTGTACATTTTTTTTATTCTAGAAAGATTTTTGGAGAAATGAATCAGTAATAAATTAATATAGTTCATTACGAGTTCAATTCACGGATTATATTTTAGGCATATTTTTAGAACATAAAACTGCATATACACTGCACAATGGAACCGGCATAAGAAGACACTACTAGTGTTTGATCCAGGAGTTAACTGGCTATGGGCATCAAATATAATTAGGTACATAAAGGCAGGTTAACATTGGACCAGTTACTGGCATCAAATTCGATGTAAGACAGTGCTGACTCTGTACTGTCAGCGTGTATATATAAGTCAAAGTATTAGAAGTAGGTACAGCGCTATCGCGTCAGTGCTGACTTGAGTTTTCCCGATTTTATATTTTGCAGTCACTCTGCTCCCCCCGCCACCCGCACCAACTATACTGACCAGTGACCTCGTCTAAACTACGAAGTCATCGCCAGCAGTAAGACAGTCGCCAACACTGTGCTGCAGGGTGATCATCGTGTTGAAAAAAGCGCTAATGTCGTGAGCTACATGCGTCTATTCACTATAGATATTTCAATCTACGATGACGCGCCCCACTCTGTCAAACTCCTTACGAATCGAATGAAATATAAGCGATTTAACTTGCTCGATTATGCTGACTTATAACACCAGAAATAACCAAGACAACTGACTGCATGTAAACAGTGTGAATCAGTTCTTGGCGTCAGCGCTGACGTAGAGAACTGACCCAATGCAAATCTGCCTTTAATAACAATATGGGCCCTCCTATCTTGCTGTGTATGAGCATGGTAAATATAGCGATAGTGAAGAACCAGATAGACAGAAACCTGCAGCCTCAGCGCTCTGGGAGTTCACTAATACTAAATCTGTTTTATGTGCAAAAAGTAAAATTGCAGACAGATTACTTATAGAAAGAAGAACAACGCATTACGCCGTCCGTCGCCCGCAATGAGGCTTTCCGTATTTGCTGCTTCTAACTTGAATTGGACTCTTATTGATTTAATTTTGTTACTTCATAAATGCGTTTGTAATGATAAGTATAATTCAACCCCATTTGTTAAAGGCGAAGACCTCTTATTTAATACTATTGTCGTACACTCCACACTCCACATTAAACGCACAATACTCCTCATTATCGGATGAATCTGTGTGATAAAAGAAGTAACTAAATAATCAGGCCCTAAATTGCTGAAAACCATCGTAATATATCGTAATCGTTTACGAATTACTATATATATAGCTACTCGGGCTGATTCACTCACTGACTCACTGATTGATCACCTCTCCTGAACAATTTTGTATGAAAAAAATTTTTTTCAATAACCATTTCGTATAGAAAGGAAAAATTCATTCGGAAGAAAAATACGGAGAGAGCTGATGATTGAGGATTTCGAAGACGGGTGAAGAGCACAGCCAAGGGTATCGCAGATAGGTGGAGGGTGCTCGACCAAATGTCACTCGAAACGTCAAGCAATTGGCAGTGAGCTGAAAAAAATTCAAAATGGCGGATTCAAAATGGCCGCCGTTCGAATTTTGTCGATATCTCGGAAAGTATAAAAGATGGAAGAACGGTTTCTTGGAAAGAAGTGATCAGGACCCGAAGGTCTATTGGATGGATTGGAAAAAAATTCAAAATGGCGGAATTTATTTTTTCATAGAAAATGTAAGGGGAATTTTGAAGGGATTTTTTTATAGGCGCGAAGACAGCACGCGGGCCACATGTGGCCCGCGCCTCCACGCACCCTACTAGTCGTAATATATCGTAATAGTTTACGAATTCTGCCCGCTGATTGGTTCCCTAGTTTACGCCAGCAAATCGGGGGGCAAAATTCGTAAACGATTACGATAGCGATGAATACGTTTTTCTTACGCAATAAGACCTCAGATGTGTCAAAATCCAAATATCATCACACAATTTTTCAAAGAAAGAAATATATATTCGTTTTATAATGTATGTAATAAAGTTGTGTCTTGTGGAATACATAATGTAAGTATCTAATTTGCTTGTCATATTTTATTATTAGTGAGTTTAGTGCCCCCCCTCGACATAATGCGATCGCGCTTGCTGATATGTAAATTTTGTGAGTGTAAGGTGCCATACCAAATTCATCCAATATTGCAGAATACAGTAACATCAGTTTGTGAGTCAATGAATTCCCTTCTGCAAAATAAAGACTGCTTCTATCTAACACAGTGGTTTTAAAAATGTAAAAGTAATAACATAGGTACAGTGCGACAAGGCTATCTTCGCGCGCGGTCAAAATCAGAACTAGCGCCGCTATCTCGTGACACTGTTCGATAATTCACTCAGTCGGCATATTTTTCAACAAGTATTTTGTGTTGTCCTGGTTTATTAACTAAAATTGAGAAAATTTTATTAGCTGGCTGCCATAGTTCTACATTAATTTTGTTCTACAACTACGCCCTCCTGACAATGTCATATTGAAGTGCCAAGAGATCCTTGTCGGACTGTACCATGATAGGTGATGGCATATTATATACAAAAAAGATTTTTAAAACATGAGAAATGCCTGATATTTCTATAATATATAAGTATGTATACTGTAAGTGTAAAGCTACATACTATTTATATTCTACACTATATTAAACTTATTAACAATGATAATATATAATTAATAATTTAGTAAATTACATAAATTATTCTATTTAATCAATAAAATCTGTTCATAAAAATTACAAAGTGGCATACATACCTACATACTTGACAAAGAAAAGAAAATTAATTACAATAATTAAAACATAAAAAAATAACTGTATTTCTAAAAATATTTCCATACAACAGTTTTCATACTTTTTGACAGATTAAGGCAATACTAGTCTGTTTCCATTCAATGTCAGTTTACTGAAACGCCGGTGTCCACAGTCCTGTACTTGGGTTTGTTGTGAGTGAATGGTAAATATCGGTATTTAATCATGTGCTGAAAAAAAAGAATATTTATTAAGGGTAAGTTAAAGCTTGAAGGAAGGTTTATAATATATGAAGATGACATTGAAGGTATTATCAAAAATATAGTTTAATTATCAGGGCAGCGGCAGGGCGCGTTGGTGAACCTTCGTAAACTTGGTTTTAAGTCGTGAAATAGTTATCACTACTAAAGAGATGGTATAAAATGAAATGTATGACTTGTCATAAACGTCTCTGTATGCTAGGCCTACATGAAGGAAAGTATTTTCTATTCTATTTTATCTTGGTGAACTTGTAAACGACACAACTTATTTTGGTGATATGGTATGGTTGTTTGGCGTTAGTTGTATCCAGTGAGATTCAAATTGAAGTGGGTAAGCAGCACTGCCATTATAGAGAGAAACAAACTCTAGAAACCGAACAATCTAATGGAAAACAGTCAATTACTTACAAGTAATTGAATTAAAAGTCTTGCACAAAAATTGCAGGAATAGTAGTAGCATCTTAAGTTTTTAAGAACCTTTGCTTTAAATTGTTTATTTTAACATATTATAGTAAGAATCAACTATTTTAACCAACTTTAAAAAAATAGCAGGAGGCTGGTGGTTCTCAATTCATCGGGATCTTTATTTTTTTTTATTCAATACTTACTTAGATTAATTTGCTGAAATAGACACTTAATTAAGCAAAGATTTTTCATTTTTAGATGTTACTTCAATTTCCACAACTTTATTGTATACAATATGTTATTGGTTTACAATTTGCAAAAAAAAAAGTAAATTCTAATTTGGCAGGCTACCTCACCAAATGCACCTTAAGGCTTGAAGAGATGTCAAAATGGCTCTTTTTTATGATGTTTAAGTCAAATTGTTTAAATAACTGATCATCGAATCCTTACAGAAAAAATATGTAAGGGTTTAATGAACAATCGTTATTGACAAGAAAATGAATTTTCTCAAACCATCTTTCAGAAAAAAATCCCTAAAAGCATCCCTATGACAGTTTATACAAACCATGATTCAGCCTTCTTAAAGCCTTAAGCGCTTAATATATGTATGATTTACTGACCTTAATTTGTCTCTTCATTGTTATACAAAACAGTGTAATGAAATACATCACTAGTATGGGCCAGAATACTGGAATGTTGAACGCATCAATAAATGTACAGAAGAAACCAATGATAGTGCTTTTTGTGACTGAGAGCCAAAATTTGAATTCTGGCAATCTTCTAATGAATGGTCGAAATTCTTCCGTTGCTCTTGTTGGTAGTGCGGGGCCATTATCATCCTCCCCTGCAAAACCATAAACATTTAATTTTGTATGTAAAACAAAATGCCTTTATTTGTATATGTTACCTACAATCGGTATAATTCAGGTATTGTGTACAATATCTAGGCAATGCATAGAATGCCGGGTACCTGCAGGCCATATGTGCATTCATTTTATACAATACTGGATTACACAGATTGCCTGGAACATGTACATAAAAAATTAAGAAAATTTGATTAACATAATTATGTTTATAGTCAAGGGTCTGCTGAAATGCTAGAATTAGTTAAGGCTACAACATAACAATGTTGCTTCACTTCATACACACAGATTTTGGCATTTTAAAAATCTTGAACCCAGAATTTTTGAGTTAAAAATTCATTTGATGTTGCAGCCAAATTAGTGCAGTTGTTTTGTTACACACAAACATTTCTGTAACATTTACAATACTAATAGAAAAGAGGATTTGCAAACTTACCATCGAAGTCCATTGCAGGATCTATTTTTGGTGTAAGGAATGCAATGAACAAGTTTAAATGGTAAATTCCTAGTGCATATGTGACTATGTACCAACCCTGAAATTATAAACAGTGCATTATTTTATGACCTTAATACGAGTAGTTCAATGATTATCAAGTAGAGTGAAACTTAATACAGATTCATTTTCTAAATAATCTATGAAAAACGTGAAAAATTTTTGGTACAAATTATAAACAGTGCATTATTTTATGACCTTAATACGAGTAGTTCAATGATTATCAAGTAGAGTGAAACTTAATACAGATTCATTTTCTAAATAATCTATGAAAAACGTGAAAAATTTTTGGTACCTGCTATTATAGTCCAATGATTTCAGACAAAATTCTCATAGAACAAGCTTTACTATTATTCAGAAGGAAACGGAGAATATAAACCATGTTTATAGATATTTCAATCCATGAAGTTGCTTATGTTTCATTTGGAGTTTGACAGAGTGGGGCGCATAATCGTGGGATTAAATATGTATACACATAAATGGAAATAATTAATATGAAACAATAACTTAAATTTCGGCCTCAGAGAATTGAGAGGATAAATGCTATAGTTTTTTTTACAATTAGTGTTCTGGGAATGGTTTTAATCAGACAACTTAAGCCGCAAGTCTCACAATTGATTAGTAGTTTGTGTCATGCCAAACAGGACCAGCAGATTTATGCAGTTTCAGAAAAGCACAGACCAGTTAGACTGAGTTTGTGCCAGCTATAGTTTATACCATAGTAATAGATATGTGTGCTGTGTGCCCTGGACAGGGCAGACAGCGCAAAAAATGTTGGCAGTTTATCGGTGCTAAAAATGCTTGTTTTGCCACCAATTTATAGAAATTTGACAGATGGGGGGGGGGGCTACTGTTTGCTTGCACGAAAATGGTTTACACAAATTGTTTGGATGCCCATATCCTGAGGTTTGCTATTGGTGACCGCAGCATAGTTATTCATTACTTGAGATGAAGCAATACTTGTATGCTTTCCCACTAATTGGTGTTGGCAACATTCAACTAAGTTTGTGTTGTTATGTGCAATTTGCCTGTATTTAAAAGTGCAAATTTCCTAGTTTCTTTTAATTATTATCATAATATTTGGACTTACTTGTTTTAAAAATATTCGGAGGATGAATATAGCTAGCAGTAATATACTGGCAGCCCATCGACTTTTTATATGGGGTGTCCATTTATCTAAAAGTCCTTGATATATCTGCAGAAGGAAAAAACAATTTTAAATTATACCAGAAATGCCTTTTTTAACGTTTCTATATCAGCCGTGTTTATTGTTATACAATATTTATTTATAAAACATGTAAGCTACTTCATATTAAGATAACTACAGCAAATTAAACATTTCAACTTGGATTAAGATTGAGGTTGGGTTTCTTCCTTACATGCTTTACCCTTTGGTTATTTTGCCGTAACCGAGTTTTAACAAATTCAATTAAAATAAATTTAAATTACTTGGGAAATACGAGTCCATCCTTGAGATATAAATCCTCTTCTATTAGATTCAGAGGCAAGAATATCGTTTCCATCCATCATTGTTGTTTTCTAATTACGCCTTCAGCCTTCCTTAACTAAATGACATGAATTATAAATAAAGAAACAGACTCTCTTATTTCAACCAAATTTTCACCAGTTTAACTGTAATTCACTCATATAAAACACCTCCATAAATTAGGTATACTGTAAAATTAGCGATCTTGTCATTCATCCATATCATATCAGCAACTCAAGCAGCTGACGTTTACCAAGCACGATGTTACCCGATAAAAAAATTATTACGAATCTCAGATTAATTACGAATACGTGTCATTAAGCTTATACAGACTCTCCAACATAGCATAGGATTTTCAATTTTTTTTTGTTTATACATTTATGGTAATACCAAAGACTAACATTTCTTCTTTTTGAGGAATTGGCTCCGCGCGTTGAGCGATTGAGCCATTGTCAAATTTTTGTTATTTTCTTTCTTTCTTTTTTTTTTTACTAATAAAACGAGGAAACTTGTTTATAAATTTAAACCAAAATTTTGAAATATACAACGGAATTTAGAAAAGGATCAGAAAAGGATGATAAAAATATAATGGAATACTTAAAGACTTATACTACATATTTACAACTTAATATCATTTAATAGAATGAATGAAGAAAACAGTTTATATACACAGGCTATATCGGAGGACAAGAGGATGTCAACAGAAGTAGGAAGTGGTATATTACACTGAATAAGACCCTGGTAAAATGGATCCCGGTTATATTTTGGGCAAGATAAAAATATATGATTCAGGTCACCCACCTCACCACACTCGCACAAATCACTGTTCACAATACGAAATCTAGCCAGATGAACTGGAGAGCAAACGTGGCCCAGACGCATACGCGTCAAGATACACGTCACTCTCCTGCTCAACTTCAAACTTGAGAACCATGGCTTCGATGGAATAGAGCTTTGAATCCTAGCAAATTTTTTGCCTTTTGATTGGCTGGAAATCGACCAAGTCACTCTCCAAGATTCTTGAAGTGAATTCTTTGGCAATGTACACAAATCATGGGCATCATTGCAATAGTCTGCCATATCTCCGCATAAAATAGCCTCATTGGCAAGCTGATCAGCGCGTTCATTTCCCGAAATGCCGGAGTGACCAGGTACCCAGGAAAACACCACTGTATAGCCTTTTTCATTACATGTAACTAGTAGGTTTCTGATTTTAATAATAACATGGTTGATCTGACCAGACTTAGATTTGAATGGGAACCTAGATAAAGCTTGCAGAGCACTCATAGAGTCAGTAAATATAACGGATTTCTTAAGTTTAGCAAGAAGAATATATTCAACAGATTTAAACAGGCCAAGACATTCTCCAGTAAATACAGATGATTCAGGCGGAAGTTTTGTTTTCTGGACAATATTATACTGGAAATGGAAAACTCCCACTCCAACTATGCCATCTGATGAATGTTTCGAAGCATCACTATATATATAATGAAAATCCAAAAATTCATTTGCTTTTAATATGTTCACATACCGAGGAGCTTCCAATTGATTTCTTGGAATATCTGGATTGATCCTAACATCCGGAATGATTGTCAGTGCCTTATATTTAGAATTAAACGTTGGGTAACAATATGCACTATACATCGGCGCTTGTATGGAGCAAAATATTCGATAACTCTTGATAAGACGGGGCGGTGATTTATGGGACCAGTAAGAACAGGTGTCTATACATTCCGAAAGAAGATGAAGTTTATCACGAAGAGGATGATGAGAAAATTGCATAGCTTTGAATAGATACCTATCAGATAAATATTGACGTCTTAAACGTAAAGGTGGTTCAACGCACTCTATTTGCATAGCATTGATAGGGCTAGATTTCATAGCTCCAAGGATGATCCTTAAAGCTTTGGCTTGCACGCAATCTAATTTGCTAAGAGCAATGGCACTACAGGGCTCTATAATAAAAGTAGCATAATCTAGTAAGCTACGGATGAGAGCGTTATAAATAAGACGCAAACAAAAAGAGTGGGCACCCCACCAGACGCCGGTTAAACACCTCATCATATTTAAATTTTTTTCACATTTATTTACAATATATTCACAATGAGGTATTCCAGTAAGTTTTGAATCTAGAACTACTCCTAAAAATTTAACTTCAGACTTCACAGGTATAGGTTTATCCCTGTAAAGTTCATTGAAATCCGGAATCCTTCTTCGTCTAGAGAATACAACCACAGTGCTTTTACTAACAGACAATTCTAGTCCATTTACATCTAACCAGTCATTTAGCTTATTAAGAGTATTAGATAAGCGGTTACTAGCATTTTCTATAGAATTGTCTAAGTTGTATATAAGCAGATCATCAGCATATTGCAGAATATTTATATCTGAGTTTAAGGATGTTTCTAAATCATAGGTATAAACGTTGTACAGTAATGGACTAAGGACTGACCCCTGGGGCAAGCCTCTCCATACTAGCCTTGATAGTTGAGTACCATTGTTTAGGTCTAATTTAATACATCTTTCAGAAAGCATATTGATGATAAACGTAATCAATAATTGTGGTACATGTAAATCATGTAATTTTTTATGTAATACTGAGATCAGCACATTATCATACGCTGAGCTAATATCAAGAAAAGCCGCAATAACCGACTTATTTTTTGAGAAAGCTAACCGAATGTCCAAAGTAAGAATACTTATATTGTCTATGGTGCTACGGCCCCTTCTAAATCCCAACTGATTAGCTGTCAAAATATTAATATATTAATATTTTCAACGAAAAATTCTAACCTGTTTTTAACAAGATGCTCAGCTATTTTGGCAAGAACAGATGTTAAGGCTATTGGACGAAAAGAAGAAACATCAGAAGCTGGTTTGTTTGGTTTTAATATGGGAATTACGTCTTGGGCTTTCCAAGAAGAAGGTATATTTCCAGACAACATGATAGCATTTAAAATACTCAAGTAATAGTTCAAGGTAGAGTCACTGCAGTTTATCATGAAAGAGTATGTGATGCCGTCTTCGCCTGGTGATGAGTCTTTTACATAAGAGAGTACTCCTTTTAGTTCAGACAAAGAAAAAGGGGCATTAAGGTCTGTATAGCTACAGGCTATAGAGAAGGGAATACAACACTGGGTATTTATGAAATTGGGAGCAGATGAAGGAGCCAACTTATCCATAAATTGGTCAGCTAGCTCAATAGGTAATGTACTTGATGAAGATGAACAGAAAGCTGATTTAAATCTTCTAATATTTTTCCAAACTATCGATGGGCATATATCTGGATTCAAGGACTCACAAAATCGTCTCCAACCCTCGAATTTTTTCTTTTTAAGTAGCTTGCGAGTGGAATGCGCTGTTTGGGTATAAATTTCAAAATTTTCTGTTGTCATCATGGAACAATACCTTTTCTCTGCCTCCTTCCGCTGCTTTATAGCTTTAGTGCACTCACTATCCCACCAGGGAGGAAATGGTATTTTACTAGATCTATTGCCTTTTAATGGAAATAAAGCGTTAGCGGCATCAATCAAGACTTTAGTAAACTCATCGGCACATACTGTTTCATTACCACTGTTAGCAATAGGAAGGCTAGATAGTTTTTTTTCCACATAATGTTTAAATGTACTCCAGTCATCTGGCAATTTATGTTTTAATCTAGGTTTGTGTTGTAGGTTACGAGGAGGGCAGGATATCGGTAATGAAAGAAGAATTGGAATATGATCACTGCCAAAAGAATTATCAAGTACACTCCAGGATATCAGAGATGCCAGACTTGGGGAGCAAAGGGACAAGTCAGGAGCACTAAGAATTTCAGTGGGACCAGTACGTCGAGTTGGAGTGCCGTTGTTCAATATACATACATTTTGATAGTCTAATATATCTGCCATCATTTCACCATAACAATTAGTGCTAACACTACCCCATGATCGATTTTGGCAGTTAAAGTCCCCAAGTACTAAAAATGGGCTAGGCAAGGTAGTAAGCAACTGACTAAATTCATTGTATAAGGAAGAAGAAGGATGAGGTATATACACAGAAATTATACAAATTTTATTTACTATTACAGCAATGGCATTAATACCATCACTGAGGGGAGGGAGTGAAATAATCTTATGTGAGAAGGCTTTATTAATGAGTATGGCCACTCCACCATACCCATCATGTCTATCACTTCTCACAGTAACGAAACCAGAGATCCTGAAGGAAAACTCTGGTTTTAACCATGTCTCAGAGAGACACATAGCCATGGGCTTATATTTATTTAATAAGTAAATAATGTCAGTTTTTTTGCTTATTGCACTTCTACAATTCCATTGAAGTATGTTGTGATCCATACTTAAAAAAATTGTTTAAAGCTGTCAATAATGATTCGGCGGCGTTGGACGGTGAAGAGCTATCGCTCGGAAATAGATTACTGGTATTTGAAAGTAATTTAATAAGTTCCAAAATTAATTGACCTATAGATTGTTGAGGTATTGTCGTATTTGATTTATGTTTTAGTACATTTCCATTAGGTGTTTGAGAATTATTATTATTGTATTCCTTTATAATTTCGTCATGTATGGTGCGGTCGTAACCTCCAGTTTGTTTTGGGGGTACACGGCGCTGAATATACTCTGTTTTTTTATGAGAATTTGTATTGGGCGAAGATGGTCTTGTTAGTGTAATATTTTTATTTTCGAACTGAGGCGACGAGGCTGCAACATCGGTATAAGGTTTTGAAGAAGGGGGATGGATTTTGGCTGCCTCTGCGTAAGATATACAGCTCTGGGCCATAGAAATTTTAATTTTTTGTTGTCTCAAGAACTCGGGACAAAGTTTGCTAGTGGCAAAGTGGCGACCAGTGCAATGGAGACAATAAGCATTTTCCAAGATAATGTTACAAGTGTCTGAGACATGTTCGTCCCCGCATTTAAAACAACGAGGCTTTGACCTACACTGCAATTTAGTATGACCAAATTTGCAGCAGTTGTAGCACTGTATAGTTGGAAATATGTACAATTCAACAGGGAGCGCTGTATAGCACATGTAAACTCTTTTTGGTAATATTTGACCATCGAACGTCAATACAACCATGTTGGTATTAATAAATAAACTAGTACCATCATCTTTCGGTGTTTTTCTTTTAATACGCCTAACCTTTATAATTTTTCCACAACCCATAGGAACAGTAATGTTTTCCTGAATCTCGTCCTCAGACCAGTCTTGGGGTACACCCTTTACAATACCTACTCTAGTGACAATAAAACTAGGTATGAAAACCTTGTATGAGAGATTAGCAATTAGTGGGTTATCTGTGAACAAATTAGCATCTTCGTAGTTGGTAAATGCCATGGAAACTCTATTTCTGCCAATACGTTTTAAGCTACCATTAACTATATTATTGATATTATATTTTTTTAAATCTTTACCAAATTGAATAGGATGCAGCGTAACAGGATCATTCGGAGATGTGGTTATCCTTTGAATGTGAACAGTGAACGGCCCTGAATCTGTGCTTACATATTTCCTTACTAACTGCGGTTGTGAGGGACCTGCACCAGTGGGTTGTGTAGCGGAGACACTATTATTGAAAGGAGTTTCAACTTTCAACAGGCACAGTTTTTTCGCCTTGAGCATTATTCACAACAGGGACCAACTTCTCGTCTGAATCGTCACATTGGCATTCATGAGTAATCTGTTTACCGTTCCTACTTCTACTTCTCTTTGTTTTGCAAATTCGGCACCTTTTTTGTGGTTTGACTCTTTTCCGTTCTGAGAGAGGAATAAGACCATCCTCAGTGTCCATCGATGAGTCGTCTATAACTACATTATAAGCTACAGGACTAGGAGGGCCAGTGTCTGGCCCTGGACCCCCCAGTCCGGGGTTATCCGGGGGTGGGTCAACCCCCGGGCCCATAGTAGAAAACTATACGCTTACCAGATAAGTAGTACCTATATACACTATTTATATGAAATACCAATAAAAATATGTAAAAACTATTAACTAACTACTATTTCACACAAAAAAACCTCCACTGATCCACTTTATAAAACAATTAAAATCAATAAACCAAAAAACACGTCCACCAAATTAGAAGTTTCCCGCGCTTTTTCCGACTAACATTTTAACCAGACTATGTACTATGGCGAACAGAAAATACACACGAATGAATAGGCTCGTAGATAGAGAATGAACCAAGGCTGTATGGTCTCCAACCTTTGCCTGTCCCGAAAGGGACGAATGGATTAACAGAACAGAACAGCACTATGGCGAATAAATCAGTCCGCGCGAGAGGGCTCCGTAAGTAGTGCGTCCCTTTCTAATTTAAGGCGACCATGATAAAACGGACACAGGTCAAATTCCTATGACGACAACTTTTATTCATTTATTTACTTAAATTTCAGTGTATTGCAGGGTTTCCGCGCTAAATTGAAATTCGTTCCGTGAGAAATCTCTCTGCTCGAAGGTCAACCTGTTGCTTCTACTATTGTTGCATGTATTGTTTTATGTTTATTTGAAACGATAATATAATAATAATAATATCTGCAACATTATATGTGTATAAAACTTAAAATAAAATCTTAATATATAATCTAATTCTAGAAAAGAGGTGACAAAAAAAGAAGGAATTTTAAGCTTCAAAGTATTCCTCCGAATCGGTGTCAACTGGAAAAGTGCCCAGAAGGCTCGCAGTATTGCCACGTTGGATGGCAATGCTTATCCTCTGACCTAAAAATAGGCCAGCCCTTTGGTCACGAGAGGCGTCTATTAAGCACTTTGAAATTTCTCTGAAAAAGAAGCGCGTACTTGGACCCCACGGACCCAGCGTCTCGACCTCAAACGGCTCAAATTCCGTAATCTCCAACGAGGTATTGTATTTATGTGTTTATTCTGTACTGTTGTACTATAATTGTATCATTTTTATTTCTGGTACTAACTTACTCATCTCCAGCTCTATCCCACTTTTTCAGTTATTCTTTCCTGTAGCCAAACAGGTCGCCTGGAAGCATTGATCATTACTAAGGATAGGCCTGTTCGAACATTTTGCCAAAGCCTTTTTCATACAAGGAAATTTAGCGCCATCTATCAAACATCCTGCGAAATACTTGTTTTTTTATGTAATATTTCTTGATGTTACTTACCGATGATACGTTATCCCATGCTTCTTTTTAAATTTCTTGGTGTAATTTTTGCAGTCTTTTATCGCACAATTAGGCATTTTTATCTTTTAGAGTTAAATTTTCCACTATTCTCTCGCTACTAAGCGTACTTACTAAAATGGCGGGAACCGTCTCCATGGAAACGTGCGTGCGGAGCGTCGTGAGCTGAGGCGGGGACCGCGGCATAGGCAATAGTGCGCGTACAATGGGGACATTTCCCCATTGAACTGGCAACATTTTTTCGCGCGGTTCGCCCTGTCTCTATATAGAGGTCAATGCCTGGAAGAGAAAGCTTGCAGCGATAAGACCGCCTTTGCACACCATTGATTGATATTTTAATTTGTTTTGTGTATCTCTTTTTTTGTATAGTCTGTTAGATAAGTCAGTTTACTTTGATAATTTTGAGGAAATTCAAAAATCACAATCGGGGAACATTAAACTTCCTGTTTCTTACTTAAACTTCCTGTTTGATACTTGATTATTACTTCATTTCTGTTTTTGTCAGTACATATTAATAATATTAAGAATAGTATGTTAAAAGTTAATATTATTGAATTGAATGTATATATAATTATGTAAACAATACAAAAAAACTAAAATTGTGTGGTTTTATGAAATAACGAAACAAGAGAAACTTTGCGAGCCACGGGCGCCATAAATCTAATTTGCAGTTATAAGAGAAGGAAAATTTGCAGAAAAAAATATAAAGAGGGAAAAGTAAGAAATTCTACTTTTTTAGTATATTTTAAAAGAAAAAAATAGCAAGTAAATTGCAAAAATGTAAAGTAACAAAATTATTCGATCCGATAATTATTTTACAGTGTTGCTCTATACCACTTTTCAACTACCTTTTAATTTGGTAAACTGACTTACTTAGCAGACTATAATGCTTGGGTGTAATCACAGATCACCAAGATACGTTACGTTCATAGCAAATCGTGTTTGAAATCTGTGCCAAACTGCCGAGCAATCCCTCAGCAATCCACAGCTACACGCACACAGTCATACCAACATTACACACGTACGTACACATTGACAAGTTTCACTGATAAATAGAACAAGATACGAAACAGCACGCAAACGAAAGAGACAATGCACGCCCGCATGCACGCATCCTTATCGCTCTCGGGTCAAAACTAGATCGCCATCTCTTTTTTCACATGAATATGGCGTCTTTGCATTATTTATTAGATTGTTCGCAAAAATAATTGAAATATACTAAATAATCTAAGTATCTTAGCGTACTCACGTGTTGTATGTAATTCCTTGGGTTTTGTTTATCTTTGAGTAATAATTGATGCACTTTCGAAACACACGATGGCATTTTAAGACTTATTTTCACGACGACGTATGTATAAAACTGTGCGGCATGCTCGTGCTTGCGCTCGATTCAGACTAACTAAGAAACTTACAATTGTAGGATTTTTGAGTCTTCACAACGCGCGCGCTTGTCCCATATCTGCCTCTTTTTATATTCAATAATATATCATTGGGTGTAATAAAGTGTTTCTTCTTCTACTTCTAAGTTGTCTATGTCTATTTTTAAATTCATTATTTTAAAACTAAACCACCGGATAGTTATAGTGTCGGATGATCCACGACTTTCATATTATAAAATATCGAAAATCTCACAGAAAACAAAATACACTAGAAGTAGCATGTGGGTGTTACCCGTGTCGCCACTAGTAGGGTAATTTACCTTACTTGCTCGACATGCACACTCAGTCGCTGTCAAAAATGCATACAATAAAGTGCTATAAAAAAATATTAAAATGGCTCAATGCGCTGTATTAGTGTGTAAAAATCGTAGCAAGACTTATAATCGTTTACTTGGAGGGATAACTTACCATCGGTAACTTGAATTTTACTAGTTTTAAGTATAAATACGTAAAAAATTGTGTTAAATTTCTATAGGGCTTCAAGACATTTTAAAATGATCCTTAAAATAAGAAATTTACGGTTGATTTCACATTTACTAATAATTTTCTTCTAGAACGTTGTCATTCAACTTTCGCTACTCAGCCAGTACTGTATCATGTAACTATCGATAAAATATTATCGACTTTTATTAAAACGTTCCGCGTATTGCCGTATGTGTTCAGTGCAATCTCAAGAGTTAAGAAATTCACCACTACTGTTCGCACGCTTATCCATATTAGGAAAAAAATGGGTTTTCATTACGATAATAGGCTGTAAGAAGAAAATTAAGAATTAAAAATATTACTATTTCAGTTTCCCTAGGGAGCCATTTGTAAAAGAAAAATGTATCAAAGCTACTGGAAGGTTTAATTGGTTCCCTTCAAAAGCAAGTACAATCTGCTCCGATCATTTTTTGGAAGAGAATTTTATTGTTAAGAAAAGTGGTAATAAATACATTAAAACTGGAGCAGAACCACGTAAAAATATTTTAATTCATCGTACACTGGTATTAAGTAATTTACTCGCAAAAATATATAGAAAGTATGACATGACATGATAAGCCTTTAGACGTCCACTGCTGGAGCTAGGTGAAGGCTTTTCTAAACTTACACCTCCACGTACGGGATATCTCTTGCCACTAGCAACTATCTTCAGCGCAAGTTCTGTAGCCTGTCGTACGATGTGGTTCTTGTTGTGCCCTGCGCGGTTTTTACTTCAAAGTAGACATAAGTACGTGTGGGGTATACGGCCCTCAGTTCTATGATAATTATAGCTTGGCCACTGCTATTTTAGCTATTGGGCTATGTTAATCACTTTGATATGGTCAGGTAGATTCTTTCTAAATACGATTACTCCTTTATATTTGCTTAATAAATCGATAATCATTATTACAACAGCTATTACTTCCTGTACTTAGGTTGAAGTCTCCAAAAATGAAACATCTAATGTACAGTCAGAAGGCGGAACGCTAACAGGACGGAATTCATTAAAAATTATATTATTAAATATTATTTATTCATTAAATATCATTTATTTTTTTACCATAATGTGTTATTTTATGTGATTTATTATGACTAGACGGAAATTAATTAAATCGTTTTTTTTTGTGTACATATTAATATAACATTGCTTTTTATTTCAACTTTATCGATAATTTTACGATTCACGGTTAAGATGCATCACTACACTTTGACAGTTATCAAATATTGAAGTTTGTTCTATGCCATTCAAATTTTAATCTTAACGTCATATAAACAGAGTTTCTCAAAAAAATCTTTATAAAACGAATCTACTACTGCCGATGCGGGCAATAGCGGAACTAAACATATTTGAAGTAAATTTTTGCAATATAAATTGTATAGCTGTGTTAATAAGATTGACTTTAATGGAAATATATTTTGAAAATCACGTAATTTTTTTGACCAATCTAATGTGGAGGATTATGGTGTGCGTGACTTGTAAATATGTGAGTTTAGCGACACTGGTTTCCTAAGAAGATCGTCATCATGCTAACTCTATTAGCCAATATAAAGTCATTCCTTGCTCTGTGGAAAATCTCATAAAATAAACACGTGGTTTCAAAACGCCCCAAATGTACCTACAATCTGACAAAGCTCTCTTGGCATTTGAATGACATTGGCATGAGGGCTGGGCGTAGTTGTGGTATAAAGACACCCGGCGAATAAAATATCCTCAATTTTAGTAAATATTATGACGAGACAACGCAAAATACTTGCAACATACCGACAGATATGCCGACACAGAGGACTGTGAGTGTCACAAGATAGCGACGTTAGTTCGGATTTTGGCCACGCGCCAAAATAGCCTTGTCTCACCGGCCATATTATCTAGATGTCAGAGAGCGTAGCATCCGGTTCCTAGTCTGTCAAAGCTCAGGCTCAGGCAGGTAAAGTCCTTTTCATGAAAGAAGTCCCCCAGACGCAACGCTGTACTCGCGTGACATTGGCATTTTTGGCATTGTAAACAATCTTTAAAATGCACTAAGCTAGTTAAAAACTCACAAAAATCTACCACAACAACAAACGAACTTGATAACATCGACGAACGACAATATGACCGACCTGTCAAGTTCCAAAAATCACCGCGGGACTTCTTTCATGGAAAGGACTTTACTCTCGAGCCGGAAAAACACTTATTTACGTCATATCCGCTGTCACTTGTCAGCCGGCCCTTGTCTACGTTTTCATGATTCGCTATTCATCTCGTATTCGACGAAGAATTCGTTTACGAATACCAGCGCGAACTGACTGTTCACACATTCGTGGTGTGAATGTGAATATCCTCAAAAAACCTATATCACTCCACACCTTCGGTTCGTTGCAAAGATTATAATATTTGATTCGTTGCACAATTCGCCACAGCTTTTTTGTCTTTACTGGATGTAGATACTGTGGAGTATCATGGAAACTTTGAATATAATTATCGTAATTTTATTTAAATTTTGACGAAATGTGCTCTCTGAAGTGGTCTAGTCTTTCACATAGGCCTATTATTTAGGACTTAGGTCTATCGGATTCACACAGAAATTAATATCCCGTTAATTGTAACTCAAAGACCCATAGCCGGCGACTGCATATAAACTGTAGGGATTATATTTTATGCCAACAATAATTTTCATTTCTATTTCATGTAAATTCTATTAATTTTTTATAAATAAATATGTGGTGCAAATGTCGTAAGCAAACCCGGGAACTCGCGCATAGCGCACAAAATTAAACTTGTGTGGATCGGCGTACACTCGACGCGCGCGTATTGAGAATTCGAACTACCTCCAACTATCGCGATTTGTTCGGACGCGGCCGGCGCCGCGGCAGTCAGTCGCATAGAGTAATTTGTATATATAGGGAATAGAGACCTCACTTCCGGCCATAAAATGGAAATGCTAAACTAGCTCCCCTATACTTGAAAGTTGGAACTAACCTTATCCATGTGTATAACCATATAATGTACCTATAGGTATACTTATCTATATGCGTAGCAGCTACAGTCTACACATAGGTAGGTATATATAATTATTAAAATATCTTCATTGTATTCAGAATTTTAAATAAAACACAACAATGCTTATCCAATGCCATTATTTATTACAACTATAGCTTTAGAAGTTAATCACAATATAAATTAAACACTACAAAATTTGAGTCCTGTCTCAAACTATAAAATACCTAATATAAGAGTTCTGTCCCAATTACTTTACAGAATACTATAGGAGTCCTGTCTCAAATTGGTAAACACACAGTGCACAAAAGATAAAGCGTTGCTCAATTATTAACACAAAATATTACAACGAATAATGCCATCAGGCCACTGGACATTTTGTGAATTAAAACCAGAGTCTTGTCTCGATTACACTACAAATTATATTTGAGCGAGTCCTGTCTCAAATTGCTAAAACCACTTGCACAAAGGATAAGCGATATATTCTTATTCCTTTCACAAAATACCACACAGCGAAAGAAGTGTTTTTGTTTTGGAACAATCGGCCATTTTGTGAATACGATGTTGCTAGTTAGATTACATAAAAATATTACTAATTAAAATTTCATAATTCCGATTCATAGATTTTAAAAATGTCGTAATATCTGAAATAATATGAATGATAATGATTTTCATATTTGGTTTTTTTTTCTCCTTTACAATTAAAAAAGATAAAATATATAAAATAATACGTAGCGCCATCTAGTGACGCTCATGGAATCACTAAGCAACGCTCCTGCCACCTAGACTTAAAAGTTAGAACTTAACAATTTTAATACTGTTAAATCTAAACGTACATTCCGTTTTACTAAATGTAAGGAACTTTGTGAACTTTATCATTTGCAGTATAATATCTTAAAGATTTCCCTGTTCTAACGAATAAGTGGAGGCACCCTGGTCAGTCGCTACTCGAGTTCCTCTGCGAATGCTTGCCCATTGGTACCGTGCAAAGTTTACGAGCGTGCTTTACTGGATCATATCCTGCATCCTGCTAGTAGCTACAAAGGAAACTACACTGGTGACCCCGACGAAGAGAATATCGGAATAAAATGGATAGAAGCAGCAGACAGGACCCGGTTTCGGACCAAGCATCGGGAAGCCGTACGGTAGGCGACACAAGTGCCGCGGTAGGTGTTTTCAAAGTTGGAGTGAAAATACCGCCTTTCTGGCCAGAGGAGCCCGGATTGTGGTTTTCCCAAATAGAAGGTCAGTTCACTATTGCCGGAATAACGTCCGACGCCACAAAATTCTACCATGTGATAGCGCAATTAGACCGACAGTATGCAGCAGAAGTTAAAGACATAATTATTTCACCGCCAGCCGATAACAAATATATAAAATTAAAGACGGAATTAATAAAAAGGCTGTCAGATTCGCAGGAAAAAAAAGTCAAGCAGCTATTAATGCACGAGGAACTAGGTGATAGAAAACCGTCGCAATTCCTCAGGCATCTACAGACCTTAGCGGGACCGACGGTACCTGATACTTTCATTCGTACGTTATGGTGCAGCCGATTACCGCATAATATACAAACGGTGATTGCTTCGCAGACAGACGCACCGTTGGAGACAGTAGCGGAGCTAGCAGACCGAGTGTACGAAATTGTATCTTCACCAGTCACTGCAGCACCGGTCGTGGCATCGACGGATTTTTCTTTTAAGGATATGGCGGAGCAAATCACACGCCTCACCCACGAGGTAGCATCGTTAAGAGGTCAGCTATCCCGGTCTCGTAATTACAATAGGCCAAACTCACGCGAAGGCAGCCGGCAAACATTTCGCAATAGAAGCCGTTCGCGCTCCAGGCAACGTAATCCTGACTTTTGCTGGTACCATAACCGATTTGGCAGCCGAGCTACCCGCTGTACGACCCCATGCAAATTTAGTTCGGAAAACGGGAGCGGCAGCCGACAGTAGCGGCTAACGACTGCCCCTCCAAGCCAGGCCGCTTATTCATTACAGATAGAACGACGAAGATACCATATTTGGTTGACACAGGGTCAGACCTCTGCGTATATCCTCGATCCGCACTTAAACGAGCTCGCGCTAGGACAGATTATCAGCTCTACGCAGCAAATGGATCGGTTATAGCTACGTACGGATGGATCCACCTGCACCTCAACATAGGACTACGTCGTGTCTATAGTTGGCGTTTTGTGGTAGCCGACGTTTCCAAGGCAATCATCGGTGCCGATTTTCTCAGATATTACAATTTGCTTGTAGATATGAGGAACCACCGTTTGGTCGACGGATTTACGTCACTCTCCACCACAGCAGCACCTGAGGAAGAGGCAAATGGCATCTCTTCGGTCAAAGCGGTCTCAGGGGACACAGTATATCACCAACTTCTGCGTGAGTACCCTGCTGTCACTTGCCCAGCTGGAACGCACCGAGAGGTTAAGCACTGTACAGAACATCACATCAGAACTACACCAGGTCCACCCGTCTCTAGTCGACCCAGAAGACTGCCACCGGATAGACTGCAAATCGCAAAGAAGGAATTCGACGAGATGCTCGCAAATGGTACAGCGCGCAGGTCAGAAAGTTCGTGGGCATCGCCACTTCATTTAGCACCGAAAAAAGATAATGGTTGGCGGCCCTGTGGCGACTACCGGGCACTGAATGCACGAACAATCCCGGATAAATATCCCATCCGACATATACAGGATTTTTCTCAGCATCTGGCGGGTACTAAAATTTTTTCAAAGGTAGATTTAGTAAAAGCCTACAATCAAATACCTATACATGCGGAGGACATTCCGAAAGCTGCAATCACCACGCCATTCGGACTATTCGAGTTTCCATACATGACGTTTGGACTTAGGAACGCTGCCCAAACTTTCCAGCGATTTGTGGATGAAATGCTGAAAGGACTGCCATTTTGTTACGGTTACTTGGACGATATTTTGGTCGCATCGAAAAACGAAACCCAACACCTTCAGCACCTCAGACAGCTATTACAACGCTTGGAAGACTATGGAATGCTCGTAAATACCATCAAGTGTGAGTTCGGAAAGGCACATATTACATTCCTAGGGCACGAGGTAAGCGCTGACGGCATCAGACCTCTCCCAGATAAGGTGCAGGCGATTCGAGATTACCCGACACCAACCACGGTGAAAGAACTGCGCCGATTTTTAGGAATGTATAACTTTTATCGCCGTTTCGTACCCGGAGCAGCCAAATATCAAGCACCGCTTAGCATCGTGCTATCAGGACCTAAGGCGAAAGGATCGCAAAGTATCACAATGACTCCGGAAATGCTGGAAGCTTTCAACGCTTGCAAATCCAGTCTCTCCGACGCTGTTATGCTAGCACACCCAGAAGCGGATGCACAGTTAGCCTTATTTACAGATGCTTCAGACACATCCATTGGAGCAGCGCTTCAGCAAAAATGTGGCAATGACTGGAAACCGCTAGCATTTTTTTCAAGACGCCTGTCTCCAGCCCAAAGAAAGTACAGTCCGTATGACCGAGAACTCTTAGCCATTTACGACGCAATCCGACATTTTAGACACATGGTTGAAGCGAGGCCATTCACCGTCTTTACAGACCACAAGCCTCTGACGTTTGTTTTTGCGCACAACCGTGAGAAATGTTCCCCAAGACAGTTTCGATACCTGGACTACATTTCCCAGTTTACAACGGATATCCAGTACGTCCAAGGAAGCCAGAACGTCGTAGCGGATGCACTCTCCCGTATAGAGGAACTAAGCACTTCACTGGATTATGAAGCACTCGCTAAAGCACAAGACTCAGATCTAGAACTTCAACAGCTGATACAGAAGGGTTCAGCACTAGACTTGAGGAAGATCAAGGCACCCGACTCCGATATATACATTTATTGCGATCTCTCAACGGCAAATTCACGACCATATGTCACTACTGCTTTCCGGAAATTGGTATTCAACGCATTGCATCGGTTGAGCCACCCAGGTGCGAAAGCGTCTGCAAGACTGGTCGCTGAAAGATTTGTTTGGCCAGGAGTGCAAAAAGATTGCCGTCAATGGGCCAAAGAATGCACAGATTGCCAAAAGACTAAAATATATCGACACACCCAATCACCCACCTCCACTTTCCCTATTCCTACCTTACGCTTTTCCCACGTCCATCTGGACATCGTAGGACCCTTAAAAATATCTTGTGGTTACAGGTACTGCCTCACGGTCATCGATCGTTTCACCCGTTGGCCTGAGGCATATCCACTCGCAGACATCACGGCGGAGACATGTGCCCGCGCCTTCATCGCTGGCTGGGTGTCCCGCTTTGGAAGTCCTCACCGCGTGACCACGGACAGAGGCCGGCAGTTCCAGAGCGACCTCTTCCGCAGCCTGACTACACTGCTGGGTGCGCAGTATCGTCCGACCACGGCGTATCACCCCGCTTGCAATGGCATGGTGGAACGCCTCCACCGTCAGCTTAAAGCGGCGATCATGTGCCACCAAAACGCCAGCTGGACTGAAATACTACCTATAGTATTATTGGGAATTCGCAGCGCATGGAAGGAGGACATCAAAGCCTCAGCAGCAGAACTCGTGTACGGGGAGCCACTTCGGTTACCAGGTGAATTCTTCAATCCTGACAACACGAACCATGACATAACGGACTTCACATCACGACTCCGCGGTCATATGGCGAACTTATCACCAGAACCTGCAAGTAGGCATGGACAGAAGACGTTTTACATTCCCAAAGGCCTGAGCACAGCAGAGTACGTTTTTCTCCGGCAGGACGCCGCAAGGCGCTCGCTGGAACCTCCGTATACTGGCCCCTATAAGGTTGTAGAAAGAGGAAGCAAAACTTTTAAGCTCATCATCAATGAAAAGGAATCAACCGTTTCCATAGACCGACTGAAGGCCGCACACATGACCAGAGATGATGTGAAGACAACGTCACCAACACCAACTGCAAAAGCCATCCCCGCTCCACCGACATCCAATCTTGTTCCTGAGAGGAAGACCAGATCGGGGCGAGTCGTCCGATTCCCAGATTACTATCGACCTCAGTAACCTTCGGTCTCAACGGGGGAGTAGTGTAGGGATTATATTTTATGCCAACAATAATTTTCATTTCTATTTCATGTAAATTCTATTAATTTTTTATAAATAAATATGTGGTGCAAATGTCGTAAGCAAACCCGGGAACTCGCGCATAGCGCACAAAATTAAACTTGTGTGGATCGGCGTACACTCGACGCGCGCGTATTGAGAATTCGAACTACCTCCAACTATCGCGATTTGTTCGGACGCGGCCGGCGCCGCGGCAGTCAGTCGCTACTCGAGTTCCTCTGCGAATGCTTGCCCATTGGTACCGTGCAAAGTTTACGAGCGTGCTTTACTGGATCATATCCTGCATCCTGCTAGTAGCTACAAAGGAAACTACAAAACTATGAAACATGTTTGGGGAGGGTTTGCAAAAGCAATATGGAGTCTGATTATTTAATTATGTGTAGGTAGGTTCAATATAAACAAATTATGCAATTACAGGTTAGGTTTAATGAAATAATTGTTCTAGTTACATTTTATACATATTTATTTTACAATACATAAAGATATTTTGTTTTAGAAGTATGCACCTAGGTAATATATTGGGTATACTTAGAAGTTACTCAAATGTGAAATAATTATAACATAATTATTTGACCTTAACTACCACTATTACTATTATTGCAAAGATTTATTTACAAGTATAATTCACTAAATTTACAATAAAAGGAATTGTTCATACGCTAGTATCATTGTTTCGAATATAAAGGAAATTTTGGTCCAGCTATATCCTATGCTAAGCACAACTTCTAAAGGAATAAGTTGATATTGCTGTTATGAATACATTTGAGTAAACATAGGAATAAACAGTGTAGGAAATATTTGAATACCTATTGTTATCGTACCTACGTATTCTAAAAGAGTTTTAGACTCATAATTACTATATTTTTGAGTAACACGTTTACTTACGCGTGTAATTTATAAAAATCACATTTTATACTCTTAGCTTGATTCAAACCACAATAGTACGCTTCCGAGCTAAAGTTCATATAAAACTTTTAATCAAATATGTTTAAGCAAAACATACTTACCTAAAATTAACAAATTAAAAAATTCAACAAAGATTTTTACTGTTTCAAACTTAGTAAAAATCTAAAAAAATTACCAGAATACTTTTTAACTTTAACACAAATAACTTCATTATATTTAAACACAAATGTACCATTTCTAATTTCATTATTTTTAACATAAAAAGCCAAAATGACAGAAGGTGGGAGAAAATTACTTGGTTGCTGTAACACTCATCCTTTGTTGTTTTATCTCTTTGTGGAAGTGGTATACTGTACAGTTTCTAAATACCATTCACAACTGTCCGTGTGTTGTTATTAGGCAAGGCACTCCAATTTCACATATATTAAAAAAATATCTGTATGAAAATAAACATATTTCATCATCGGAACAAAGTAATTCTCTCCCCGATTACGATCATTATATCCATGACAAAATGTTATCAATTATCATATTTTAAATTACATATAATTTTTAACACTTGAGTTAATAAATAACGATAACAAGGCAAATTATTATGTTAACATTTTTACACTATCCAAAGATTCACAAATCATTAAGCTGATATGTTACCATTCTATTTAACAGCTGAGAAGTTTTGCATTTGATTATTCGTGTTTGAGGCTACCCATGAGCTGAAGACATCCCTGAAACAATAAGAAAAACATCATTCACGGTACTCGCATGTACATCACTTCAGACCTTTGCTCCTCTTTTAAAAGTTGCACATTAAAAATAAACAAAATAGGAGCAATAGTACATTACTGCAGCGCCCAGCAAAAGAGGTATTGATTGATGCCGAGGTATATGTGAGTCCATCAATGCTTATATTCCGGCCGCTCAAAGAATGCGTTTCTGACACATTTCAATTCGTCATACAAAACAAAAAAAAACAGTTGGCATAACCTTGAAACAGCGCCGTTCGACGTGGTTTGACTTTTAAAAGCTATAGTTTTTATATTTGTTATTTAAGTAATTGTAATAATTTTAGCCAAAAATAAATACATTTATTGTAAGTTAGTATAATTATTCGAATTTTAATGTTATCATTCGTTAATAACGTAAATAAAAGATATTTAAAAAATTTCCGTAAATTGTACGGCAGTTATTTGACACTCAGTTTGGCACAAAATTATAACATTAATTGATTATTGCTATAATAATGTTGTTTTAATGCTCATCAATTGTTAAAACGGTAAACAACCAGCAATAATATTTTTATCGTAACTGCAACGCCATTACAAAGTTACGTCGTCAGTTCAAAAGCGATGTGTCAGGAACGCATTCTCTGAACGGCCGGATAATAGTTGTGGCCAATGGTTGTTTAATACTTTTCTCGAACAATGCGCGGAAATTTAAAGTACCTAAATAATACCTAGAGAGACATTTTCAATACCAATCACCAACAATGAACAATATTTTTTTCTCAAACATGCTAGAAATTTGAGCATTATTTTGATAATCTGCTTTGAGATAAATCGAAATTGCTGTACCGCCAAAAGTTGTATGAAAATCTAATACTGTTTGTATAAATTACATACTAAATTCATGTGTGATACAAACAAACACAAGATTTCTTATTGAAATACAACTTGATATATATTAAGGTTTATTTATTTATTACCTGCAATGACTGACCACACATTCATTGGAACAATATTCGTCCTCCCATTCGCTATTGGCTATGGCAGGGTTGGTGCAGCCCTGGCGGATGCAAGAAGTTGTGCTCCGATTTTCGTTTTGCTGAAAGTTTTCCAAATGTATCATTCATAATATAACAAGCATGATGTAATGTATGACTTTTAAATTTTTATGAATTAGACAGATTGTACATAATATTAATATGGGTTTGTTCAATGTGGGAATCTATTTTGTATTTTAATTAGTCTAATGATTGGTTGTGATTTGATTAGGTGAAAAATTGGAACAATAGACCATGAAAAAATATATTACGGGCATTGTAACAAAAAGATAAGATCAAGACTGTTATTTAAATTTGAATCCTCGCTAATTAAAGCCCTGTATAATAATTTGAGAATATATAATATTTGTTTTTCTGAAAAAAATAGGTAGATACCTCTGGCGATTTATGTGGCATTCCTGCATTACCATTGCTATTGGAAGAATGCTCATTGTTAGTGGCTGGGTTCTGGGGTTGCTGCTGCTGTTGGTTTTGCTGTTGCTGTTGTTGCTGCTGCTGCTGCTGGTGCATCAGGGGCTGCTGCGGCTGCTGCTGGTGGTGCTGCAGCTGCTGTTGTTGTTGTTGCTGCAGCTGTTGTTGTTGCTGTTGTTGCTGCTGCTGCTGTTGGTGCTGCTGCTGTTGGTGCTGCTGATATTGCTGCACTTGGTGAGCTTGCTGCATCTGCTGATAATGAACTTTGATAACTTCATAGCTTTTGGTTACAAAAGAACTTTTTAAGAGTATAGTATGCACTTTTCCAATGAAATAACATAATCACCCTTTATTGGTGCATGAGTATTTGTGCCAGGTCATATGTTCAATACCCAGCATGGCCCTACTGGTTAAAACTTTTTCAGGTGTGTTAGATAGCTTTTGCAGTAACTGGTTGCCCACCCGAAGATACTGGTAAACCTTTCAGTTTGCCAGGAGGATGCTGCATTGTGACTTAAAGCAATTACATATAATTGCATCCTTTCCATGTAATTCTGTTGCTTAGAGTTCTATAGAATAACATACAACCCTATATAAATAAATCAGGACATCATACACATCACAATCTAGCTCCAAAGTAAGCTACAGGATGGGTACTACATAATAACTGATAAATATATGAGTACATATTATTATTTGATAATAGGCTAAACAGCTTTTACTGATGCGCCTATATCTACTGTGCTCAGTTACTGTTGCTTGTTTAGGTATTTTTCAAGCCGGTTCTTTAATTGGTTGAGTGACTTTGCTGTCATATCTTCTGGCAATATGTATAAATACAATATGTAGAAAAACCCAGACACTAAATTATTCATGCTCATCACACAGACAAATTTCAGTTGTAGTAATCAACAACCTCCAAGGCGGAAGCAAATTCACTACCGCTGCACGTATCTTTTTGTGGTAAAAACCTGCATAGTAGCCCTCATTGCAGCATATAAGATTAAATAAGAGGATAATTGTGTGAGTTTCCTAATCTCCTGCACTAGTGTTTGTCATTTTTAACCGACTTCAAAAAAAGGAGGAGGTTCTCAATTTGACTGTCGTTTTTTTTTGTATGTTTGTTACGCGATTTCTCCGTAAATTGTAATCCGATTTTGATGATTCTTTTTTGGTTGGTAGGGCATACTTCAGAGGTGGTCCCATTTCAATTTGGTAAAGATCTCATGAATATCTTCGGAGATACGGAACAGAACTCCTCATAAGAGTAAATCGCTTGCGATCAGTATAAAAGTTTACTAAACAGTAGACTTTTAATCGACTTTAAAAAAAGGTTCTCAAGTTGACTACAACTAAAAAAAACGTCATCCGTATACCTAAGGTATATCTCACCAAACAAGAGCTAGGTACTCATTGCCTAGAACTATTTAAACACGATTAAAGCTCATTTTTAGGGTTCCGACGCAGAGGGCAGGACCACTACGCTGCGCCATTTGGTTGTCGTTAGGAGTTATTAATTAGAAAGGATGTATTCAACTGTAGTTTGATGAGAGTTGAAGTCGGTTTTTTGTTAATTAATTAACGTATAATAACATATCATTAGGTAAACTGGCAGTTATCACAAAGTGGTGATTGACTAAAACAAGAAATACCTGCTGAGAGTGATGGTACTGCATGGCATGCACAGATTGCACGGGAGGTGACTGGGAGGGCACTTGTCGGTAGCCCTGGGGTGCGAGGCCAGTGTTGGCAGCATAGTTGGGGGATTGAGAGGGCTGGTAGTTCCTGGGTGACTGCGCCATGTTGGACTGACACCCTTGGGGTGGTGCTGCTGTGTTCGCTTGGTATCCTTGTGGAGCTTGTCCTGGCACACCCTGCAAATTCAATAGATCCTACATTAATAAGCATATTGCATCTCTGATGCGAAGAGTGTGGGCAGCATTTTGAGGGTGTTAGGACAAAGAAATGACTCTCCAGTATATGGGATGTATTTAAAATTGCATGTAGATTAAGTAATATTCGGTAAGTTATTAATATAGTAATCATTGTAATTTTGAAATTTTTTATTAATTTTAGTTAAACTTTATTACAATATAATTTGTATGGGGGCCATAGTTGCCACAAATAAATAAATTGGTATAACACCAAATGTTAAAAAACCAAATAAATAATTATTTTGAGATACAACTTATGATTTTAATTACTCCTATTACCTTTTAAGCTTACTTTAGATTTTAACAATATGAAACTGTCTTTTTAATACTTCTTACAAAATACAAGTATTAATGTATTTAATAAAATAATTTTTATTATAAGTACCTAGATAGTGGTGATGATATAAAAAATGAATAATATTTATTTATTTATTCAGCTGTACGAAAAATAATACAACTTATCCAATCTTGAAATCTATACTATACCAAAATCATGCAATTGTGTAGGCATAGCACAAAAAAGAATCAAGAAAAAGGGGGTAAAAAGTTAAAAATTGATTTCAAAACAGATAAATATATCTGTTATAAATTTTCCAGCTGGCTTGAATAGGAAGCATTATCAATTCAAGCCAGCTGGAAAATTTCAGATGCAGAGAATTGAAGAGGTCTTATTTTATGGTAACTACAATATCAGGCACTTCTGAAACATTTACCAAAATAAAACACCTGTATAAGCGCTTGCAAATGACCAAAGATGTTGTAAATCGTTTTCTCATGAACCAAAACCAAAATATTCTTGGAAAATAAATAAGTGTTTTTAAGAACCATTGCAACTAGGAATTTGTTTTTCATATCAGGAATTTAATTTTGCATACAAAAACTTACTTTCTTTTCAATGCATACTTGCTGTCATACAGATTTTATTGAAAAGCACAACTTATTTATTTGCCTATAGCTTTGGAATGGAGAGTTAACTTAGAAAAAAATCCTAGTCTATAAAAAATAATGTTTGGATTTGAATCAGCTTGGTACGGGATTCCATACATCCATGGTCATTATCATTTAGCACAGTCAGTCCAGCAATTGTCACATGAAGGAAAGAAGTAGCAACATGTTGATTATAGATACTTCAATCCACGACGATACGCCCCTCTGTTAAACTTCATGCAAATTGAATTAAACATTAGCGATTTTGACGGAGTGGGGCGCGTCTTCGTGGATTGAAATATTTATGAACTAATAGGAAGAGTATCTGTGCACTTTCTCACCTGATATGTTTGTGCAGTGTGCCCCATATTGCCCTGGTAGTTCTGCTGCGACTGCTGATTGTTAGGCGGATAGCTCTGAGGCGGGGCTCCAGGGTAAGAAGGCTGGGATTGACCACCCGGGAAAGTCTGAGGCGAATATCCTTGCGGTGTTGAGTTTGGTACATAGCCTTGAGGCGAGTGTCCGTTCCCATAGGTTTGGCCTTGATAATAATTCCCATAATTTGCATTTGAATTCCCGTGATTATACATTACTTGATTTTCTTGTTCTCCTCCCTAGAGAAAAAAGTAATGTTTAACATATTTAGATTTATTTAAGTAAGTAGGTAAATACATTTTATCATTTTGTCCTTTCAGGTCAAACATGTAAATATATCTTTAGGGTAATGCACTTAAAAAACTGAATTTAAATACAATTTATATCTTACAAAGTTAATTCTATAAATAAAGAAAATAATATTATAAACAGAAAACCAACCTTTTTTTAGCTAAAAGCCTCGGAAAGCTTACCGGCAAAATCAACTACAAGCACGATCGAACGCCTGATATACCGAAGCGTCTTTTACAAAAACGTGTTTCCAAATTAATAATGAATTGTTATGTATTTAATGCTAAACGTAATTTCAAAATAAGACAGAAAGCTCCAAACAGACGCTGGACCAAAGAATATAATATTCTCTACAGAGTAACGACTAACAAGGTCCGAGTCTGTAGCGCGACGTAAAAGTTAATGACTTCGTCCCCGCGGCTCGCCTCCCCTCCAGTAGCCATCTTTAAAATCTGCGTCGCTGCGCAACTAGCTGCGCGAGTGAACCACATCCACAGACGTGCCAACCCCCAACTTAAATCGGGAGCAGTCTTTATTTTGTAACTTCGACAGTGTACAAATTACTCTATGGTGTCGACATACAAATCTTTTATCGTTATGACCGATTGACAAGTATTAGTATTTTTGTTTTATTGTATTTTATATTTTACTAGCTGACCCGCCAAACGTTGTTTTGCCATATAATTTTTTTCTCACTTATGGACAAAAAATAGATAACCTGCTCCCAGACCCAGAGAATTTCATAACGATCGGTCCAGCCGTTTCAGAGGAGTTTGGTAACAAACAAACGGGAGAAAATTTTATATATTAGAAGAAGATGTTTCATACAATGTTTCTACACTCCACATAATCACCTAAAAAATTGGTTGCCTGTAAAGTCGGTTTACTGACGATAGTTGAACGTGACAACGTCTTCTTTGTCGCTCGTTCCGCGCTCGCGAGGTAACGCCGCATGAGCGAGGTAACGCCGGTAACGCCGGATGAGTCATGTTTTTTCGTGCGTGCAACCGGCTCTTTCGATTTATAAGACGTTGTCACGTCAAAAATTATTTTTGATTTCCTTAATTTTGACGTGACAACGTCTTATAATTCGATAGAGCCGGTTGCACGCACGAAAAAACATGACTCATCCGGCGTTACCGGCGTTACCTCGCTCATGCGGCGTTACCGGCGTTACCTCGCGAGCGCGGAACGAGCGACAAAGAAGACGTTGTCACGTTCAACTATCGTCAGTAAACCGACTTTAAAGACAACCAATTTTTTTTAAATTATTTTTATTAACAAAATATAGCAGCTAATAGCCTCATCAGGGTGGCTCATTTTTTACGCAACGAATCAGCCTAGCTGTTCAGCGCGGAAATGAAGCAAGTAAACTTGGCACCATTTCACCGTTCACGCGGGCAAGACTTATACATTACTTATAAGTTAAAGATATGTTTTATTGTAACATTTAACATTTTCAATAATAAAAAAGAAAATATATAAAAAAGTTTATTTCACGCATTTCGCACTTGCTTTACATTATTTCGACTTTTTAATTCAAATATTTACAAAAAAAAATTGCAGGTATAACAAGGCATCATGATCGCGCGTATCTAAAGAATTATTGTTTGTAAATATACATACGTTAAATGTTTCAACTTAATTTGGTTAAAATGATTGTTGATTTAGATCAAGAAATAATATAAAGTTACTAACATTATATATATGAAACTTAAAATAAAAACTTAAGTAATATTATTAAACTTAATTAGTAATACTAAACTGGCAATCAATGCATTCAAATGGCTTGTATTTGCTGTCTGATTTTTAAATATTTTTAATTATAGTTATTTGTGAAGCACCTTGTGTTCATCATTCCCAAGAATGTTTTGGATGCTAACATCCAGGCTTCTGAACATATTTCACAGAAAGGTTCAGGGTGCAATTGATATTTGATTTCTAAAATTTTAATACTCATAATGTAATTCATTAAGTTACTAACTTACCTTAGATACTAAACTGGCCCGGTATGCAGCTAATGCTTTTAAGTATTCTTTTTTCGCTACTTCTGTCTTCTGTTTGTAAACCTGTGGAAAAAAATATTCTTAAAAATCTTATCTTTAATGGAACTTGGTTTGTATAAAGAATATTATGGACACTTACACTTTTATGTTCTGAATCTAAGCCATCCCACATTGACGCTACAATCTTAGAAACTTCACCAAAACTTGCATTTGGATTTTGACCTTTTATTGCTGCTTGTGTGTCGCGGAAGAATAAGGCGTATGCTGACACGGGTCTGCAACAAACATTTAATTTTGTAAATTAAAATTTCTTTTGACCTGTCAAAAGCTTAACAGATTGAAAAATATACATGAAAAACTTATAAAGCTTACAAATAAGCGAATAAAAATATTTAACAATCATATAATGAGCTATGTAATAAGTGCTTAAGTACTGTATTTATTAATTCTAAGTTCATACTTTTGGGGTTCATTTGGATCTCGCTTTTTCTTTTTTTTCTGGACCTTGGGCTTCTTTTGCATCTGTCCGCGGTTCATTCCATTGTCTATTGGTTCCGGGGAGGACCTTTTCACTCCCATGTTGCTTACACCAATCTATACAAAGGTATTACGTACAATTTAAAATTGGTGTACAAAGTATAGAGACAATAGTTCATTGGCAATACAAATCTACAGATGAATATGCATATCTATGTCAATCTAAGTGCATAAACTATAAGTTTGCCTATACCTGATGCATCGTAGTTTGCTGCTGCCGGCTCGCCGAGCAATAATGGATCGGCAGAAGGCTTTCCGCATCGCCAGGCAACTACCAACAAACAACGAGTTTAAAGGTGACGAGTGTTTCATAATTTGAAATAGATCAAAGATACTACAAAAGTATGAAGAAATGTATGCCAATGAACTATTTACAGCAAATGAAAAGTAAAACATACAACTGATAAATATTTATAACATTAAAATGTAATAAAAACCATAATCATGAAATTGTTGAAATGAATGAGCAAAAAAATTCTAACAGAATTGAAAACAGCAGGGGCATTAATTGAAAGAGATATTAATTATTACAGTGCTCGATAGTAGGCGGAGATTTGAATTTTTTACTTATGAACTCAATATTGTTCTTAAAATCCTTGTCAATTATTTTGTGTATAATTGGCTTTTAATATTAATGATATGTTCTATTTCTAGATAATAGTCTGATATGAAACTATAAATGAAAGAACCAATTTGTAAGGATGATTGAATTTGTGATTGAACTTGATGCCAAAACTAGAGATGGAAATGAAGCAGTTTTTAAGTCTTTTCAGTGCAGTATTCACCTGGGAATGGTGTGAAGGAACGCTGTCATCAGAATCATCACTAGTGGTGCCAGGTGGTGATGCTCTTTGTGGGGAACCGTACACGGGGCCGGGTTGAGTGGGAGTGCTTGGTGTGGGAGGCCCGCTCATCACTTGTGTTGGCTGCAGCATCAGCAGCTGTTGCTGACCACCAGGCTGCTGTTGGATCATATAGTTGCCTGCCGGAGCAGCTGCATTACTGTAAGCAAAATTAAATATGTAAAGAAAAAATTCTGCAGCGGGTATATCTAGTGCAAATTTTAGATTTTTAGAAAAATATAAATATTAAAGTTAAATTATTAATAACCTGTGTGAAGTAACCGGCGTGTGGGGTTCTTGTAAATATAATGGCTGTTGATACGACGGCGCACCACCGGGAGGAGCTAGCCCGTCCTGAGCTGGATTCATCATACCAACCTGATAAGTATAGAAAAAAAAGTAAAAACACACTGAAAGTAATATTACTTTAAGTTATATTACTGAAAGTAGTATTTTTTGATAATTTTTAACCCTTATAAAATAGGCATAAAACATTAGAACTTTAATTCCTACATTGTGGTAAAAAAACTATTGTTTACGTAGGTATGTAATCCAACTAAAATTCGAAATTGGGAATTATAATAGGATTAAAGGTGCTGTCGACTGTCGGAGACAGATGTGGACCTCATGTGGACAGATGCATGACAGATGCTTATTGACAGATGACAATATTTGTTCTTGACACTTGACAGTCGCCATCCGTCAGTGTTCAAAACTATATTTAATACCTCTATGTTCAAAACGCAGAGTTTAGTACCTATGATATCCTTCTTCTTCTTTTGAGGTATTGGCTCTGCGCGTAGAGCAATTGAGCCATTGTCAATTTTATTGTGCGTTTCAATTTTTTTTAATAAAACAAGGAAACTTATTTACATTCTAAATCAAGATTTTGAAATATATAACGGAATTTTGAAAAGGATCAGAAAAGGATAGGAAAGAATATTATATAATGAATAAATATAAAGAATATCATTTAATGGAATAAATGAAGAAAACAATTTATATGCACAGGATCTATCAGAGGACAAGAGAATGTCAACGGAAGTAGGAAGTAGAATGAATAAGACCCTGTTAAAATTGATCCCGGTTATGTTTTGGGCAAGATAAAAATATATGATTCAGTCAGTCACCAACCTCACCACACTCAAAAATGGGCTAGGCAAGGTAGTATTTAGTAAGCAAATGACTAATTGTATAAGGAAGAAGAAGGATGAGGTATATACACGGAAATTATACAAATTTTATTTACAATTACAGCAATGGCGTTAATGCCATCACTGAGGGGAGGCAGTTAGATAATCTTATATGTATATGAAGGCTTTGTTAATGAGTATGTCCAATCCACCATACCCATCAAGCCTATCACTTTTCACAGTAGCAAAACCAGAGATCCTGAAAGAAAACTCTGGTTTTAACCATGTCTCACAGAGACACATAGCCATAGGCTTATATTTATTTAACAAGTAAATAATGTCAGTTTTTTCCTTATTACACTCCTACAGTTCGACAGAAGAATGTTACTTAAAAATCTGGTTTATAGCTGTCAATATTGAGTTGACGGCGTTGGACGGTGAAGAGTTATTACTCGGAAATAAGTTACCAGAATTAGAAAGTAATTTAATAAGATCCAAAATTGGGTAGGTTAGGTTAGGTTAGGTTAGGTTAGGTTAGGTTAGGTTAGGTTAGCGAATTCGGTTACAGCGAAACAGGATCATTGGGAGATGTGGTTACTCTTTGGTGAACAGTTAAAGGCCCTGAATCTGTATTTACATATTTTCTAACTACCTGCGGTTGTGCTTGTGAGGGACCTGCGCCAGTGGGTTGTGTAGCGGAGACACTAGTACTGAAAGGAGGGACATGAGTTTCAACAGGCATAGGTTTTGCGCCTTGAGCAGTATTTACCACAGGGACCAATTTTTCGTCTGAGTCATCGCTTGGACATTCATGAGCTATCAATTTACTGTTTCTACTTCTCTTAGTTTCGCAACTTCGGCACCTTTTTTGCGGTTTAACTCTTTTCCGTTCTGAGAGAGGAATAAGACCATCCTCAGTGTCCATAGATGAGTCATCTATTAGTACATTATACGGCACAGGACTAGGAGGGCCAGTGCCTGGCCCTGGACCCCCCAGGCCAGGGTCATCCGGGGGTGGGTCAGCCCCCGGGCCCATGTTAGAAAGAAATTTACTCTTACCAAAGAATGTACCTATATACACTTTTTACATAATATAATGATAAAATATGAAATAACTATACACTAACTACTATTTTACACAAAAAAACCTCCACTGATCCACTTTATAAACCAATTAACCAAGTCAAAAAACCAAAAAAACACGTCCACCAAATTAGAAGTTTCCCGCGCTTTCGACTTACTTCTAAAGTTTTCTTATATCAATTTACTCTGTAACCCGTCTATGACTATAAACCCCATAAACTGCTGAAATTACCAATGAGTACCTAATGACTTAGGAATAGTTTTGTTATCTCATAGGAAATTAGGAAATTACTGACATAAATTATTACATAGCAGGGAAAAATATTGCATTAGCTGGGGAAGGGTAAATAATAAATAGCATCGCACCGGCAAGCTAAACCGCTTTGCGATTAGGGACTAGGGCATCTTTTTAACGCTCTGGGTGGCAACCAGTCACGACAGAAGCCTTCATGATGGCAAACTTGAGGCAATTTGAAAATTATGTAAAACCGAATTGGCCCGAAAATCGTACTCGAGGCCTTCCGCTTATCCGAGCGCGCTCCAGTTTCACCAGTGTGGTCGTCAAATGGCGGTAGGGCTCCTCTAATTTAAAAAAATGTTTTATTCAAAATTTTCCCCTCATCAATTTTTTTTCTTTTAACCTGTTAACGCAAACATGTTTAGATTAGGCCATCTTTACTTAGATAAGTTGCGTAGGTATCTATCATTCTAGATCAACAACATTCATGATAATTGTAACTACTTACAGCTTTACAGACACAGCCACGGGGCGGGATTGTAGTAAAGTAAGCAGGTACCTGCTTGCACCCGTCAATAAAATTTAACGATTGTACTAGAAACATTATGGCATCGATACATTAAGTTTTATTTTTAAAATAGCTCTAAAAGTGATCTAAAATAACTACGAGACCCGAGTCTCTTATCGGAATTCATTCAAAGGCAATTCCATTTCAATAAAAGCAATCTAAAAAGTAGGGCAGATGATAGAGGACGCGTTTCGTAAAAGTACTCCCTACAAAATTACTGAATAAGATTTTGATGTGATGTTGAAATTTTTCAATGATAAATTTATAAGATAACTAGGTAGGTACTTAGCTTTTTTGAGTTTTTAAAGTTTTTGGATGTAAAGTACAATATGAAAAAAAACTAAACTCTAACTCCACCATAGTTGTAATTTGCTAAAAAATATCGTGCTGGAAATTGTATTGTATCGTACTCAAAATTGCTTGTTGTTATTGTTTTACCCTTGGGTGGAAAATATCGAGGGTTAGATATGTTATCAGTTATCACAAACTCGTGGCGCCGAATGGAAAATATCAAGGGTTATGTAATCACAAACACATGGGGCTGAATGGAAAATATCAAGGGATAAGTAATCACAAACACGGGCTGAATGGAAAATATCAAAGGTTATGTAATCACAAACACATGGGGCTGAATGGAAAATATCAAGGGATAAGTAATCACAAACACATGGGGCTGAATGGAAAATATCGAGGGATAAGTAATCACAAACACATGGGGCTGAATGGAAAATATCAAAGGTTATGTGATCACAAACACATGGGGCTGAATGGAAAATATCAAAGGTTATGTGATCACAAACACATGGGGCTGAATGGAAAATATCAAAGGTTATGTAATCACAAACACATGGGGCTGAATGGAAAATATTAAGGGACAAGTAATCACAAACACATGGGGCTGAATGGAAAATATCAAAGGTTATGTGATCACAAACACATGGGGCTGAATGGAAAATATCAAAGGTTATGTAATCACAAACACATGGAGCTGAATGGAAAATATCAAGGGTTATGTAATCACAAACGCATGGGGCTTAAAGGAAAATATCAAGGGTTATGCAATCACACACACATGGGGCATAATGGAAAATATCAAGGGTTATGTAATCACAAACACATGGGGCTGAATGGAAAATAACAAAGGTTATGTTATTACAAACCCGAGGGGCTGAATGGAAAATATCAAGGGTTATGTTATCACAAACCCGTGGGGCTGAAGGGAAAATATCAAGGGCTATGTTATCACAAACTCGTGGCGCTGAATGGAAAATATCAAGGGTTATGTTATCACAAACCCATTGGGCTGACTGGAAAATTTCAAGGATTATGTTATCACAAACCTGTGGGGCTGAATGGTGTAGCTGTGTGTACTGTATATGAGGCTGCCCCGTGCTCGGTGCAGCATGTTGTCCGTGCATCAGGGGAATGTCAAATTCTTCGTCTCCAAAAGATGGCGTGTGAAAAGTCTGTAACAATATAACAAGTCGTCCTTAAGTGTCGCAGGGTGTCCTAGAAAAAAAGGGGGTAACCGAACTGCCAAGTAAATTAATGTAAAGTTTGTGGAGTCTTGACACAGATCAGAGAAGTAAAATATTAACAGGTCACACAGCTTTGTGTGTTTGTTTTGTATGGGTAAAAGAGGTAAATAATGAAACGATTTGGCTGATTAAAACATACTAATTAGTATGGTACTTTTAACTAGGGAATTACAGTTCTTGCGAGATTTGTGAAAATCCGAACTTTACGTGAACGGAACCACGAAGGATTAATATTGCAATAAGTTAAGCTACAAATAATTAGGATAGGGAAAAAGGCATATTAGTTATTTAATACTAACCTGATCATTCATAGCGTATACACTTGCCTTAGTATCGCGTGTCCCTGATAGAGGAGATTCGAGGCTTTCAGGCCGCTGCAAAAGAGATACAACTAATTATGATACCATATTACACAACACAATGTATAATAAGCTTATAACTATTATATTAGTAGCTCAGTTCATCTGTATGAAATTTTCTGATCTCACCATCTTAAAGTACTTATGACTTTCTCAACTAATTTTTTTTACAGTGGCCATTAAGGTCTAACTTAAGATAGGTAGGTCTGTTAATCAACACACTCTGGCTGAGTGCGTAGCCTGGACCTTACCCCGGGAGGCACTAGTGGCAATTGTAGGTCAAGACCTCTTCCTGTCAGCTGTGGTTATGGCCATGGTAGAGAGTGACAGGTCTTGGAAGGCGTTGGAATGCTTCTGTGAGGAGGTAATGACGCAGAAGGAGGCTGCGGAGTGGATGAGAGAGGATGACGTGGACTCTCATCCCCTCCGCCGCAGAAGGGCTGGGCGCAGGCGTGCAGCCCATGACCGCGAAGGGCCCCCGGGCGAGTTTGTCGCCCGATGGAGAATGGCCCTGAGCCGGGAGGTGCATCTCAGTGTTCACGATGCACCTCCCGGTTCTGTCAGGGAATTTAGACGTAGATCAAGAAGAACGGAGGGTCTGCTTCGGCAGACATCGTTGGCTGGGTAGCGCGAGTGCTTCCGGTCCCGTTGCTCAACCACCAGGCGACGAGGTGAACACCGTGGGGTTTTAGTCGGCGCGACTCTGTCATAACCGCAGTGCCTCCCCGTGGTACACCCCATAACGGATTTCCCCACGTAAAAAAAAAGGTAGGTCTGTTAATGGCCTTCGAAAAGTTAGATTTTTAATATTTGTAGTGACTTCACCGTAGCTTTAATCATACCTACTTAACAATAAAGAAAATAAGCTTCAAAAATTCGGCAGTTCCGTAGAGTTCCTACACCCGTAGTTCAGATCTGAGGGAATGTTCATCGCATTTCGGATTGTATTTGTGGCGCTGGCGCCCGACAATAAATTATGTAGGGACCTATTGTCTCTATTCTTATTGTGATATTAGGTGACCCGGCAAACGTTGTTTTGCCACTAGTGATATAAAAGATTGACCTACTCTCAAACCTACAGAACACTGCAGACAGAAAATTTCATAACAACCGGTCGAGCCGTTTCGTAGGAGTTTGGTAACAAAAATTGGCACGAGAATTTTATATATTAGAAAAAGAAAGAAGTAGGTAAGGCTAGAGTGCGCTGAATTTGGGTAATTTCGGAAAAGAAAAATATATTGTATGTAGTGGTCTTTCAGCTCCACTTTTCCGGAAAATAGTTTCTCCTGAATTTGGACTAGCAACAAGTAACAACCTAAGTATTACATATACAGTAAAACTATATTCCGTCGTTAAGCTAACAAAATTGTTCAGTAATTGATCATAATCATGATGGGAGATCAACCTCTGGGTAAACGGTTAATTCATCTCGATGTGAATTTACAACCTCGTCGCAGGGCGATGGATGCTTATTACCCGGCAATGACCGGCCGCTGCAGACTACAACGCACCCGCGATCATCAAACAACAACCTCGTTAACTTTCCGACATGATAGTCGAGTACAATTTTATTAAATTACTAGCTGACCCGACTAACGTTGTTTCGCCATTAGGAATATTAAAAAAAATAGCTTCCGACCTACAAAAATTGGCACGATTCCATGTAGCAACCGGAAGTTATAATTTTTCTGATAGAGTAAAATATTTTCCTTTTTCACATATTTAACATTTTACTATCGGTAACAACTACCTGGTACTTAAATAGTAGTAGGTGTAGTAGGTAGTACATTTTTACGAAACAAGACATAAAATTCCGATGTAGTTGTCGACTAAGAATTTTTGGAACGAAACTTCTCTGAAACGACTCGACCGATTCTTCCCGACCGACCGCTCTTGATAGGGAAAATCCATGGTTTCCCACTAGATTTGTGGAAACACAAAACTCACGCAGCCGAAGCTGCGGGGAACAGCTAGTAAATAAATAAAATAAATAAAAATAAAAAAGCCATTTATTTCTATTACGTTACAAATAAATATTAATAAAATTTCCATATTTCAAGAGGATTCGAATATTTTACAGTCACTATTATATTTAAAGTACGTCAATTAAATTATTATTAAAATGATAGTATCCAAAGTCAAATTTAATGTCATTGTCAAATGTTCACGTAAAAGTCGCCTCTGCGGCGTAGGCCTCCCCCAAATTACTCCAGAGCTTCCTGTCACGAGCTTTTGCCATCCAGTCCGGGCCGCATCTCTGAGAGAATATATCTCTCCATCTCTTTCTTTGGCGGCCTCTTTTCCTTTTTCTATCTCTAGGAATCCACTCCGTAACTATTTTTGTCCATCTCACACTATCTAATCTGCAAACATGCCCGGCCCATTTCCATTTTAATGTCCTTATTAGTTTTATTATATCTGTTACTTTTGTCTTTTTACGAATATTTTTATTTCTGACCCGGTCATTTAATTTTAAGCCCAGCATACTCCGTTCCATCTTTCTTTGACATATGGCTAGCCTGTCCTCCTCTTCTTTTCGGAGTGACCATGTCTGGCAGCCATATGTCAAGCACGGCAGTATCGCTACATCGTAGAGTTTCTTTTTTACTTTAATACTCATCTCTTTACTCTTCATTATTTCCTTAAAACTCCAGTATTTTTTCCATGCTATAGCGATTCTCCGTTGTATTTCTTTTTGGGTGCAATTTTCAAAAGAGACAGACTGTCCTAAGTAAATATAATCCGTTACGTACTCTATGTTTTCTCCTTCTAATGTGACGTTTTGCCACGCAGAGTTCGTCATAATTTTGGTTTTAGAAAAATTAATGAACAGCCCAGCTTCCTTACTTTCTCTCGCTAATTCCTCAACCATGGTGCCTAGATCTGAGGCACTTTCTGCGAATACTACGATATCGTCAGCAAAACGTAAGTGGCTTAGGTATTCGCCATTAATCTTCAGACCTTTGTTTTCCCAGTGTAGGTTCTTAAAAATCTCTTCGAGGACTGCCGTGAAAATTTTTGGTGAGGTTGGGTCTCCTTGCCTGCAGCCTCTATAAATCGGAAACCCGGCACCTTCCTTCTCTAATCTTACTCGTGCTCGGCATTTTGAGTATACACTTTTAATTATGTTGATGTACTTGGGATGTACACCTTGTTTCGACAACGACGCCCATATTGTGTTGTGGTAAATAGAGTCGAAAGCTTTTTTGTAATCAATGAAACACATGTAGAGCTCTATACCGTATTCGTTGGCTTTCTCTATTAACTGTGTCACAATCTGGATGTTATCAATAGTAGAGAAGTGTTTTCTGAAACCTGCCTGCTCACGTGGTTGGTATTCGTCTAGTATTTTCGACAGTCTATTTAATAGTACCTTTGCAAAAACTTTATAAATATTTGAAATTAGGCTAATTGGCCTATAGTTACCTAATTCGTCTCTAGCGCCTTTCTTATGCAAAAGTATTATAATGTATTCGGACCACTCCTGAGGTGTAACTTCCGTGTTAATGATTTGGTTGAATAGGATATGTAGAGGCACCTTAAGTGTGGTTAGAAATGACTTTAAAAGCTCGTTTGTGATGTTATCACTTCCAGGAGTCTTGCCGTTCTTTTGGCTTTTTATAGCATGTTCAATTTCGGACTGAATTATAGGAGGTATGTAGGTTCTGGCGGATTCGAAGCAATTAGAAATATTACAGCAGTTACTTGAAGATCCATTCGTCTGGTCGGCTGAGTAAAGATTTTTATAAAATTCAGTAGCTTCGTTTATGATGTCTGGCCGCCTAGACAGTACTTTCCCAGCTCTATCTTTAAGATTTGCAGCCCATTCAAGCTTATTGTTTAATTCTTTGTAGGCTTTACGTATTGCCCCCGTTCTGGAGATGTATTTTTCGAATGTAAGCTGTCTTTGTTTTTTCTTTTCATCTGTTATATTTCTATTTATTAGTTTACTTAATTGTGATATTTTGCATTTTATGTCTTTTGTCCTTTTTTTAGTATACAATAATTTTCTTTCTTGTAGTAGGTCCATGGTTTCTTCAGTCACATATTTTTGTCCTGCTTTTTGCTCTTTTGGCAATTGTCTTAAAAGAAGTTTCATCTCACCCATAATGCTCTCATACTGTTCCTGTACATTTTTGTCTGATTTATTTATTGATTCTATAAATCGTTCCTCCCAATATTTTTGACATTCTACAGGTAATTTTGATATGTTGGTCGAATACTTTATGGGTTTAATAAATCTACGACTCCTTTTAGTATGTAATTTTAGTTTGCATCTTATCATGCGATGGTCAGTACTAAAGTTTAGGTTATTTATAATATCAAAATTTTGTATTTTATTCGACTGATTGGTTAGTATATAGTCGATTTCATTGAAATGATGGGAAACATTTCAGCTAGTAAAACGTGATAATTAAATACCCTATAAGGTTTCATTAAGAAATTAGTAAATTCATGTAGAAAAAGTATTTTATTGAATTCTAAGAAAATTTAATTAATAACTTGGTGTGCGATGAAATTGAAATGATTTGTTGGAAAAATTGGCTCCTCATCTCTGGGCTACGTATCTCGCGACAAGTTTAATAGAGGCCTAAATCTCGCGATCATAGCTGTCAAACGTCACTTTTTATGAAAAAATTTAATACAAATGAGACGTTGGACAGCAATGATCGCCAGATTTAGATACCCCTGTTGCAAACCTGTCGCGAGATCCGTAATAAGGGGGCTAGAATGACCATTCCCATCTGAGTTGCTATTAAATTACTTTTCTATAAAAAAAACGAGGCCTTTTTAATTTTTTATTTTTATAGGTTTAAAAATTGTTGTCGTTATTTCAGTACGCTTATCATAAATGTCTAAATTTTGTACAGATGTTGAGTTTAGATTAGACTCTGAATTCATACAAAGTTGAATTACGATACGCCTTGAATTTTGGATTTTAAAAGGCAAAGGTAAGATGTTTTTTTTTCACCTTTTGGCCAGCGTTGACGTTATAAACTCTACATTTTTTATGGACGAAATTCACAGGAGACAAAAATAAAAGTAACGTAGCGGGCACATGAAAAACAAAGACAAAATAACGTTCATTGATGATGTCTGCTACAAGTACAATCTAAGTACCTATACATAATTATAAGGTAACGATTTAATATTAAGAAACACAATAACGAGTAAATAAAACAACGAGTTATGAAATCAGTCTAGCAGATAAAATTAAAAACGATTAATTAAATCAACAGAAATCGATTTTGAATTGAATTTAATCAAAGAAATGTAATAAAATGTGAGTGTTCTGGCCATAAAGCTATTGAATACTGACTTAGCGGAATGCGAATAATTTTTGAAAACAAAAATGATATCTATGCTCGTATGGAGAGAGTTGCAAGTCCAGAGCTAGACCTACATTTTATTCTTGAAATATGGCTTTGGGTGATAACGTTTTTACCCCCCAATTTTAATGTCATCAGATTCAGTACACCTTAATCTAGGCTTGTACGTTTTATTGTTTTTAGTATTTTAGTTTATTTAAATTAAAAAAAAAAATTAAAATCCTCGAGCAAGTTTTTAGGTCAAAATGTGGATGTATTTAGACCAAATCTTAAACGAGCAATTCTTGTATATATATATATATATATAAATATGTATATATATATATCTATATAATCTGAATCTCGGGAACGGCTCGAATGATTTTCATGAAATTTAGTATACAAGGGGTTTTGGGGACGATAAATTAATCTAGCTAGGATTCATTTTTAGAAAATGTCGTATTTACAAAAAAAGAAATATTATATAAATATTAACTGACATCTATTGGCGCTAAAGTAAAACTATTACAGTAAGCTCCTGCTGCCATCTATTGGTAAGTAGCTGTAATACTACCGAGCAAAGCTCGGTCACTCAACTAGTAACTTTTAATATAAACAATATTTCTTAAAAGTAAAACGAGCATAGTACTTCATAGTATCTGCAACATAATTATGAAAATCGGACTACATACGGGTAGGAAAACGATATCGCTTTTTGTATGAAAGCTAACAGGTATACAATCCTCTAAGGCGGCTGGGCCACTAATACAAAGACCTACCTAGAGTACTTTAGTGTGCAACTTAGCCATTTCGATATTGCAATCTTAAGAAATATGTGCTAAGTGGAACGAGTTATTTTTGCAATGAAATAAATATTGTTCCACTTGATTATAATAGCTTTAAAAACTTTTTAGACTATTATCTATTTATTATATAAGGGAAATGTAAGTGTAAAAAATACATTAAGTACATTTCAAGTCCACAATAGAAATTTAAAGTAAGTATGTTTAAGTTTGGGTTTCCGATGAGATTAAAAACAATTCGGAAAGTTCGGCTTCGGCTGAAAAACCTGTGTATGCACACAACTTCTGTAATCTGTTCTAGTTCTACAGACTACAATCCTTAGCCATCCATAGACGCGCACGCCGGACATGACCGTTTTTAAATACTTAACGTATCATTGTAATCGTTATAAAACGTCTCCCATTTATTTTACATAAATTTAGCCTTTGCGGAGACCTTTATAATAATGCTTAAAAGGTTTTAAAGAAAAATTATTATTATCGATGTTCCAAAAAATCGATTGATCAATATTGTAGTGCCTTGACTTGAGTTGGTCTCATTCCACGACCGGTTTGTGGTAGCTCAGCTCAGCGCACCGGCTGCTGTGCTCCCAATAGCTATAGCTCTTTACACTGGCACGTTGCACACTATTGAGCGTAAGTGAAAGGACACGCCGCCGATAATTGCCCTATGTTATTTATTCCATTTTGTAATAATATGTTACACTCGAGTTTAAATCATTTTTATATTAATTTTAAGCAAGATTAATATTCTATTGATACAAATAATTTGAAAGAGTTTTTGTTTGTAGCTCGGATATTTTTTAACTGACTTCCAAAATCAAAAGATGGAGGTTAGGAGGAGGAGTATAGCGCTATGGTAACTTATTAAATTGTTTTTTGAACGTATTTTTGTTAAAAACTTTGTGCCAATAGCGTCTAGATGGTCCAAGGATATGGTCTTAATAAAACATGTTCTGAATTTGAAGCGTTAGTAACTCTACTCCACTTCTACTTACAAATCTCACGACCTCACAAAATACGTGCTTGGAGTCTTGTTGAACACAGGGTAAAATTAATTACTTTTACATAATTATGAACTTCATTTACATTAAAAAGTACATAAGTACTTCTGGTCAAATTATTTTACATGGAATTTTGGAGGAGTGATCAATGATGAAGATTCTCTGAGATAGATGAGAAAGATAGGCACTCCTCGATAGTAGATCGAAACTTTGTAATTATTATTTATTGATTGTGATTGTTCTTTTTTGGTTTACTTTAGAGAGTTTTTTATTTGTTGTTAGTTGATCTTTTAACACTTTTGTCCGTTCGTTCGTCTATCAGAGCTATAAATTCTGGATTAATTAACAAAATTACTTCAAACTCAGCAGTATTATGTAAATTAAAGTGACGACCCAAACCGGTGATTACAAGAATAAATTTGAAGCGTCCGCCTAGTATAGTAAACTATAAACCTATAGGTATTTTTATTATTTTTACTAAAAATTTGACTATTTTAGGGCCTTTCTGCTGTTTTTGTCCCGGGTAGGTTGCTTGGTTTTAGTTCAGGGTGAATCACTACATGATTGACGAAAGGAAGAAATTTACCTTTCCCTCAAATTTTTATTAAGAAGTCTTACCCCGAGTTGCACGAAATAAACTTAAAAATTTAAGTGGTACTTTAACTAATTTAATCGCGAGAAATGTCAAAATTTCATACATTTTTTGACATTGATTGTGATTAAATTAGTTTAAGTACTACTTAAATTTTTGAATTTGTTTCGTGCAACTCGGCATTAGAAGCGATAACTTGTTAAAAGAAAAGAATTTCAATAAATCTGTACAGTCAATTATAATGTGCCGTCCATAGCGATAGTATGTTTCTAATATGTTTTTAGAGCGTGGAAAGTAGAAAGTCTTAAAAAGTAGGCGACTTTAATAAACATACCTCCGAAGGTATCTATTTGCCTAAATTATTATTATTATATTGTGTGCCTAACATTTACAGTAAAGTTGAAGTTGAATAAAAAGTATTGGAATGGAAGGTTACGAGAAAAATTAACGCTAAAAGGAGTTTTTCCAATAGTGAAAGGAAAGACTAGGGCGTCCTAGATAATGAACACATAAACGAATTCATGAGAGGCAGGATTCGTTTGCTGGGCCAGCAATCTATGGATATAGAGGGCTGGTAGAGGCAAGGAACTACACGTATTAGGTCAACGTCAAAAGCAGTTTTAAAATTCTGATGCAATCTTCTTCGAATATTGGTATTTTCATTACTTTTGCGTTCAATAATAATAATATTGTATGTAATATTGGGGAAGTAGGTACCTATCATTTAAACCATAGTCCAATTGCTATAGGATTGGATTCTTAGTTAAGTATTTAATTATAAAAATATATTGTACCATTTCGATTTCTTGCTAGTAAAATATTTATTACATAAAAATATGATCTCAAGATAATCAATATAACATGGTAAATCTTCTACAACCAGGTATAACCTATAAATAAATACAATTTTAATAGCCGTTACAGAGTTTACCGAAAATAAAACTTAATAAATATAACACAATGTAAGTAAGTACATATTATTACCGACATAACATTTGAATATTGTAAAAGAGCGAGGCACCATTATTAATGCCGGTTATGGTTCAGAATTCTTTAGGACATAATTGCCGGTCGCTGACCCCGTTTAGTTCCTCCTACTAAAATAGCGTTAAATCAATTGATGTTATTACAATTGGAACGCATCTCTCATCGTAACCTGCTTGCTTACATTCACTAGGGGAGTCTTAACTGACATAGTACGTATACACAAAAAACATCTCCCAATTTTGAGTTAAAAAAATTAAACAAATGTGTTGAAAATATAGTAAAAAAACCTTACAAACGCTCAACTTTACATTTTTTAAGTCGAAAAGATGTAAGCAGGTGAATTTAGTTTTTGCGATTATAGAAAAAAAACCGGACAAGAGTGAGTCGGATTCGTGAGTGGGTTCCGTAAAACATACAGTTCTTTTTATAAATTAAGTATTTTTATGTTTTGATTTGAAATGTATATTTCGTTTATATTTAGTTTTCAAATGTTGCCTGTACTTGTATTAGATATAAGACGATATTACTCTAGTTGAATGTGAAGTACCCTATTGATTTCTTTGAGAGTGTCAAAATACTGTACGTGTTTCTATTCTAGCATAAACGACCGTATCTTTTTTTTATTCCATCGAGCTTAACGGGTTTTACAGCGAATTTTAAGTGACAGCGATTTTAAGTTTTTGGTGAACAATAAATAAGACAGTACCTACATATGTATTTTCGAATTTAAACTTTTTTTTAATTTTTTTATTCGTAAATTAGCTTAGAAGCAGAAACACGTTTAGAAGAAATTTTCTTGAAAGAAAGTTTTCGCGAAAGTTGCTCTATTTTTTATTTTTTATCGGAAACTACAATGTATACCTATTATATATTTTGTGAAAACGCTCAGAAAATATCGTTTTTCAGTGATATTTTCCTGCAATGCTTCCTTAATTATTATTAAGAGCGTATGTAAGTAGTAAGAGCGAGGAGCACAACATTAAAAACCGTCTTGGACCTTAACTTCGAAGTTTTTTTCACGGCTTCGAGTAACTAAGGGACTTTTAAACTTGAGTACCTACCTTTATGGTTTTAATTTTGAATCGATACCTCCACGTTCCCTAGAGAGTCTACACAGTCAGACAAACAATATAGTGATCCTATAATGATTCCGTTTAAGACAAACAATGAAGTGATCCTATAAGGCTTCCGTTTATCTTTTGAGCTACGGAACTCTAAAAACGTAGAGATTCGTGTCATAGGAATTTTGAATGTTTCATGTGAACTTGTGTGATGTGTTTTTGATCAATCATTTTTATAACTAGAACTTATCCTCAACTTCATCAATTTTGGATTAGCAGCGTGCTGCCGCTGTGCAGCAGTTGTTTTTCCTGTCATCCATCCCTCTACATAGAAGTAGGTATGGACACTTTCTTGTCTCTGCTGACGCTTCCCGACCCCGTGGTCGTATTTAAATACGACCACGCGGTCGGTAAATTTAGTCCAGTCTGATAATGGTTTCCATGAGAAAACCATATAAGTAAGTCTTAAAGTTTTAATTTGAAAAGGTTGTGTTCAACAGTAGTTTGATGGGAGTTGAAGTAGGTTTTTTTGTTAATTAATTAATGTACCTATGTTCAGATTTGGCTTGGTCGCTTGGATAACCCTCTTTATATGTATTTAAAATCTTGGTCTCAAACCTCTCAAAATAATATTATTTGGTAGGGTTGTAGATATTCATATTCGATAGTGATTTCATGTGTTCAGTTTTGTTGGAAAAAATCTATATTAATATTATAAAACTGAAGAGTTTGTTTGTTTGTTTGAACGCCCTAATCTCAGGCACTGAAACTGACTTGACTAATCCGAATTGAAAAATTCTTTTTTTGTTGATAGTCCATTTAATAGGAAGGTTATAGGGTGGCTATAGGCTATATAACGTCTTACTATGACCAATAGGACCGGAGCATTAGTAAAAAATGTTGCACAACCGTGATAAAATATTTCTGTTGGAGAGCTAATGTTGCGTTATACGCAAAAATCATGTTCCTATGACGGAGTTGATTTTCTTTAAAAGTTTTGATTTTCATTTCTTTTGGTGTACATATTTTGTTCGATGTGAATTTAGTCATGTAATTTTAATAATAAAATCTGAAATTTTATGACGCAAGAATTAGGCCCCAAACATTGCTTCAAATGATAATTTATAAAGACTGAAAAATCTAAGATTGCCTACATTTAAGTTTACAGTAGTAATAATTTTGTACCTAGGCAGATAAATAGGAAACTACCTTTTACAACTAACAACATGTCTTATCTAAATGTCACTGGGCAAATAATATATCTTCCGTCCCACTTCGTCAAACGATAGTGGTTTATCTAGTGCATGTATCTATTTAAGTAAGACGTTATGTGATAATCAAACAATTAGGAACAAAATTTATAGTTCAACACGCCAGAGATTGATAGGTACTGATTTAAACCAGAATTATACATAGGTAATCAATTATAATATTATAGATATCAGACACCTGCTTACTACGTAGGTACCAATAAAAGTAATACAGCTCATTGTGACATAGCCTAACACAAATCAGCATTACAAATTAAATATTATCTTTAAGTTGATAATAAAAAAATAATTATTTTTAAGGTAACTATGCATAATAATACATAGGTATCTTTAAGATAAGTAAGTATGTAGTACGGTTATCAGCTCTACCTATGTGCGTGGTAGTTGAGTCTACAACTCTACACTAAGTATGCCGAGAAAATGGTTTATTTAACATTCATATTATTAAAATAAGTACTAAATACAACAATAAACTTAGAGTTTATAAGTGTTCAAAGTATAATAGTAGACTTTATATTAAACTTATTAAAAAAACAGCTATTCAAGCTAAACAAATAGAATATATAAATAAATAGAAAGTCAAATACACACCATACAGTTTGTTGATGTTACACATCTCATTCGCCGTAGTATAATAAATTCCAGGCTTTAATTAAATACGTTCCGGTTCCATGTAAGATCTAATTAATCTATCGAGGAAGTAAAATTTATAACAATTGAGTACAGTTTAAATTGTATTGCACTGAGGTCATCACAATGTTTACTCGTCACAGATAGGCACGGTTTTTTGTGGTTTTACAAGTTGAATTGCACTGTATAGATTTGGACCGAGTTGGATCGACAGCGATTACTTGAAATAGCGTATGATGACACGCTAGACACACGTGCGGGCCGCGCGGGAAGACTGCGTGGCGGTCGGCGGCCGCGGCGCGTTCTCGGTGGGGCGCCGCGTCTAGTTCCCGCGGCGGCCGAGCCACGCCGAGAGCGCTGCTGTTGTCTGTGGCCGAAGCCTTCCAAACCGGCATCGGCATCGGCGCTACTCAAATCTGTGGCCCGATCTTTTGAACGGGTGTTCCCGATGCCTTATAGGGCTTGAAGCTAACTTTAATGCAATCTGAGACTCAAATGAAAGCCCTAACGACTTTCATTACAATTAAGTTAGTTACTATGTAGGTACTAAGTACATTTTTAATTGATCATCTGTTGTAAGGGTTTATATCTATTTTTTACGCTACCTACTCGCTAGCACTGAATACCATAAAAATAGCTTACTGTTATATTCATCCTGTGCGTATAGCCTCTATAGACACGGTACTCCATAAAACCATTCAGGATATAGGTATAGGTATAGGGAAATTTTATTCAAGATATATTAACTTTAAATACTAGTACAGTACCTACCAGTTTAAGTCATAACGTTAAATTTTCAAGAAGGTCTCTAAAAATAACTAAAGTAAATTTGAAAATAATTGTACCTAATCAATAGGTACTGGCGCATTGATGTAGTTCGAGATCGAACCGAAATTGTATGGTCCAAAAAACACTAGGTAGGTACATATTATACTTACTCTATATTTATATCTGTCCCAATACACTTATCTACCTAATTCAGTCAGTTTAAACATTGAAATGTTTATACCTTAAGTTTTTCAGTATTTCCTGCCTTTGGCGGAAAATCTCGTTGGATAATGATTTCGAAGGGCCAACCGGTTTAATAACTTACGAACTGGTACGAAGACAGTAGGTATCTTCGAAAGCTCCCCAAATTAAAATTATCTTATTTTTTCAATAAAATTATGTCGCAAATGGGGGATGTGGGAAATATTAGAGTATATAGTCTTGAAGATTCTCACTTCCTTGAGGCTGTGCTAGAGGTGTCCAGATAAACATACAAAAAGTCGCCAGGGGTGGAGGCTATAGTACGAAGTACACATTAATTTTTACTTTTATTTTATTATTTAGGGTTCCATACCAAAATGAAATTGGAACCATTATTATTGGTCCGTCTTTCCGTCACACTTCATTATTCCAGTAACAATTAAAACTATCGGCACGAAATTTGGATTCGTGGTATATATTAGTGAGCCATCAACCAAGGAATAAAACTTAAATGTACTATTTATTTTTGTATAAATAGCGTTCCACGCTATTATAGAGGGATTGAAATTTCAAAGTGAGATAGCTATTAGGAGTATTTTATGTGGGGTATCAATCTTTACCTAAAGGTACTACTTTCTTAAACGGATTTTTATTTATCTTTATGCGTTATGGTATTTGGGAAAACAGTCGAAAAAATCGTCCTTGTATTTTTTTAAATTATGTAATTACAAAAAAACGTGCGTCACAAAATAACAGTTGATTTTTAATATTTATTTTATTTTGACATCAATTAATGGCTAAAATGATATGGGATCCATTTTTATTATTTTGATATGGAAAAGTCGCCCAAATGGGAGTCAGACTCGCGACCAAGGTCCGAGGGTTCCTAGTTTCGAGAGCCTTCTACAGAAGAGGTACCTAAAACCACAAATATTAAACGCTAAGCTAAGAATCATTATTACGTGTTAACGAAGCCAAAAACTTTGTTTTTAGAACCCATAATTAATCGCTAATTCCTGAGCCTAGGCCATTAAAAGTCTAGATAAAAATCTAAATAAAATTTATTTTTCAATATAGTCCCCCTGGACTTCAATGCACCTTTGACATCTTTTATAGAGGGCTTGTATTCCTGATAAAAAGTAACCCGCGTCTTTGGCTAAAAAATGTTCATTTACGGCCGCCTTCATCTCTTCATCATCCCCAAATCTTCGTCCCCGTAGGTCTTTTTTCAAATTTTTAAATAAAAAATAATCACTAGGTGCCAGATCTGGACTATAGGGAGGGTGGTTCACTTCATCGAAGCCAGTTTCTCGCAAGGCTTGCCTCGCAATGCGCGCCGTGTGAGCCGGCGCGTTGTCTTGCAAAAACAAAATTCCTTTGCTGATTTTGCCTCTTCTTTTTTCAACAATGGCTTCGCGAACTTTTTTTAAAAGCCCAGAATAATACTCTGCATTCATTGTAGTTTTTTTTGGAAGGTAATCTAGGAGCAAAACTCCTTCGCAATCCCAAAAAATGGTGGCCATGAGTTTGGAAGCCGATTTTTCCACCTTGAACTTCTTCGGCGGCTTTTCCCCCTTCTCTATCCACTGCATTGACTCCTGTTTTGATTCTGGCTCATATTGTCGGATCCACGTTTCATCAACGGTGACAATACGAGTGCAAATTTCCTCCAAATTATCCTTGCACAAGTCTAAAAATTCTTCGGAAGTTTCAACGCGCCGCTGCTTGTCAAGTGGCGTGAGCATTTTTGGCACCCAACGCGCACTGACTTTATTCATGTGCAAATGATTGTGCATAATGTCTCCAACTCGTTCCTTACTGACGCCCAGCTCTTCTGCTATCTGCCACAATTTTATTCGGCGATCGTCCAGTACAATTTTTTTAACTTTTTCGATGTTTTCATCAGTGACTGCGGTGTTCGGCCGCCCCGAGCGGGGGTCATCTTCCAGAGTCTCTCTGCCTTGTTGGAATAGGCGTGTCCATCGTTTAACCGTGGCTGACGACGGCCCAGATTCCCCGTAAACACTAGAAGTCTCTTCAAAAATTTCTCTTGCTGTTTTCCCCTTTTTTACGAGGAATTTGATGACGGCGCGATGCTCAATCTTCGTTAATTGTAGCGACTAGTATAGTATTATATTATCTGTGGTAGCGATGACTCAGACATGGTGATGTTTACGGTTCAATTACTCAAAGCGTAATGAAGCTAATGACGTGAAACTTCGCTTATATAGTGGGCAGATGTCGTTCAAGCAGTGACCTACCGGATGAGTAAATAGTACGACTGCAAGTACCTTAGGCTCAGAACTTTTCAGCCGCCCTGGTATTTTACACTATTCGATTGGTAAACTTTGAAAACTAAAACCATATTATTTTAAGGTTTTAGTTTTCAAAGTTTATTGTGTAATTTTAATTAACCATATTAATTTATTGTTACGTGTGAAATCGGTTTAGAAACGAGTATTGCGAGAAGAAATGTGATATTTCACTATTTCAGAAGATCATCAGGAAAATTTAAGTTTCAATTAGCCTGTGAAGTCAAAGCCGAACCTTTTCCCTAGGTCGCTTAATAATATTAATTAAATCTTCTCAAAAACAATGTAAAATGATGATTAAGAGCGTTCATGCGGCGCGGCGTGCCTAGCGTTTCGATCCATACTAAAAAGGAATTCGTTCCCGCTGACGCAATTTTGCGCGGATAATGGTAGTTATTACAAAAAAAATTTATAGTAAAATAAATATACAACTTATTAAAATAGTAAATAACCAGTGACAAAATTTAAAGTGACAATAGTTGAATTAAATTACTATAATTCAGAAGTAACAAAATATCTTGGATTTTATCCTAAAATAAATATACGTTTAATTTATCGAAAAATGCTAAAAATGACACTTTTCGGTTTATGGTTTTTGAATAAAAATCTAGGAAAATCGTTTTTTTTTGAGACACTTTTTTGTAAATGTTATTAATTTTCTAAATATGTCATTGTTATAAGTTTGTGTTAAGAAACATGGCAAATATCTTGCATCAAAATAGAGCTTCCACCGCTAAGTGAGTAATTAGCCTTTACCTTAAACTTTCTAATGAGAAAGTTATAGACATATTTTCAAATATTTTTGAGACAAAAACTGGATTATGAAATGCCAAATAATATGATAGCAATTATATTATCTAATCAATAATTGAACACATGACACTCTTATGTTACGTCGAAAATTGACAATTTTGACTCAAGCATAATTCCAACGCATGAATGGTCTTAAGTACATATTGAAATGATGAAAATTTTCAATATGTGCTTAAGTACCTACCTACATGAAAAGATTTTGTGTGCACGCCGACGAATTTGAGATTTGCACAGTGAGTAAAACTACGCCAACTTAGACGTAGGGTATGTTATCTAAAGTATAGTTAATACGAAAGACAATTTATGCAGAAAAGTATGTAGGTATGTATAATAAACCTTGTGTTAAGATTCTTTCTTTGAGAATTGAGCAATTCTAATGCCCTTGCATAATATCATAAACAGATTTTTAACATACTTACTTAGATAGAGATACATCGTACACTACGCTTTTTTTATTTTTGAAATAAAATATTCCAGATTGGTGTCTACTCGTCTATCCATTGATAGGAATATAATTATAGATATAATATGAGTGTTAAATTAATTGAGGATATTGATCAAACTTTATAATTATTTAAATAGTGACTACAAGTCTATGAAATCAGAAACCCTCAGCGGTGAATTAAATAGTATTCAAATAAACGTTTTACTGTTAGCTTACCTTGTACATATTGTAGATTTTATTATAGCTTCTATCTCGATCGTCCGTAGCGACTTGAGTGGATTCCATGGTGACTCATGAAACAAGTAGATCACTGCTTTCCCAGCGAAACTGTCCATTTACTACGAATTTTTCTTTACTTTGTCTATTGGTAGATAATCAAATTTTCTACTTATTATAGGTATAAAGCTTTCATAATTCAGGAATTCAAATGTTTAGCTTACTTAATTAAACATTTATTAATCACATGAAACATTACTTATCTATTAAATTGAGTAATTAAGTAAATTGATTTCAATAGCAATATGATGATCTATGATCGAAGTATAGGTCCGTAAGAAGTGAATAACTACTTATATGAAAACTTTAAAACGCTAGCACAAAATTTATTCTAGTAACACCACAAAATAGGTAAAGTCTTATTTCTTATTATCGACCAAACAATTTCATACCTTTCCTTACGATAAATTAGATGGAAATTCTTATGTGAAAATCCAATACAAGGGAATGAAGTTTTTGTTTACAAACTATAATTGATTGGCTCTATTGGACGAGGTGTCCTGCCGGTCGCTCAACAATCGGCGTGCACCGTGTAGTAATTACTGTATTTATCAATGAAGTCGGCACGCGTAACGCGAGGTGCCAGCGGAGGCGAGCGGCACGTGGCGCGGTCAGTGCAGCGGGCAGCGGGCGCGCGGCCTGCGGGACACACTCGCGACGGAATCCGCGAGGGAGCACCCGCCGGAAACCGAGGTGTACCGGGGCTCCTCGAGTACAGAGAAGTGGCGGCCCGCGGCGCGCCCGCCCCGCGCGCCCCGCCCGCCCCCACGCCCGCATGCACTCTGGAGCCTCCACCGCCGCGCACCCCGCATTCTATGCTCGCCTTAATCGCGAATTAAGGTTCCACTAATGTTTTCTGTTCAGCTTAGAACTTAATTTGATGACATTCATTTCTTTAGTTAGTATTATAGTCGGAATCAGATATGCAATAAAATATTACTTAGCAATACTTCCTTTTGCTTGGTCTTTACTTTATCTTATAAGTATTTTAGCAACATGGTTAAAATTGGGAAACATTATTTTGAACCTGCAAAGCTCTTGATAGCGACTATAAATCGCGTGGGAGTATTTTTTCGAAGAATTTCATAGATGTACTATTACGTTAGACGTAGTATACAAACTATTTGCACATGATTTACCTGCACAGTTCAATCACTTTTCCAAGGAGTACTTACTTACCTATGCATTACCTCGTGCAATTACTCTCCATTCTTACAAATATGTTGTGTGCGAGCGACGGGGACGGGCAAAAATCGCTTACCGACGTTTTTCCGAATTAGAAGCACAACCAATGAAAACCCTAAAGAAGTAACTGAAGAAATGATTCTAGGCTTTGTGACTAAACCTAAACCAAAAAAAAAAATATCTTCCTAAGATACATTTTATAGCTGAATTTGTCCAAGTAAACATGAATTTAAAAAAAACGTGTTCTTAGGGTTCCGTATCCAATGGTAATAACTTGATCCTATTACTTTGCTGTCCGTCTGTCCCAGGCTGTGTCTCTTGAATCATGATAGTTAGGACACTTGAAATTTTCTCAGATGATGTATTTCTGTTGCCGAAAAATACAAAAAAATAGAATAAAATAAATATTTAAGGCGCTCCCATCCAATAAAAGTGATTTTTTGCTCGTTGAATTTGGTGGGGGTGTTTTGATTGGAATTGGTCTTGATAGAAGATAGAACGGAACCCTTAGAGCGCGAGTACGACTTACCATTGACCAATTTATAAATATCATACCTAAGTATGATTTCCCCAAAAATAAAGGTGTCACTTTTACAAATTCTGGAATAAATAACGATTAGCTAGTAGCTACTTCTTACATGAATTTTTATTTAAAATATTTTCTGTGAAAGAATAAACAGAAATGCTTTTCAATTTTAAATGATGAGAGTAGATTTAAATTTAAAAGTGAATTTCCGATAAACTTGTTTTGCTTTCGGCTCCTACCAGTTTAGCAACATCCAGACAGACAAGAAGGAAATTTCGACTCAAGATTATTTGTGTACGAAACATACATATACTTAGTATTCATAGCAGTTACACCTATATCCACACTGATCTCTATATTTATACTAGTACGCTGGATCAAACTATACAATAGACAGTTCATTTATTGTGCCGATTTGAAGCGCCCCCATCGAAGGTCCACGGTACTAAATTGACATTTATTTCTAGTAACCGTCGTTTTGAATGTCATTTTATTTTAGTTCCATGGACACTCACGCCAGGTTACGCAACAGTCAGCGCCAAAATGGCGAAAATCAAGTGTCTTCATTTTTAGGTTGACAGTCTGAGATCCATAGAATAGAGATCAGTGTATATAACCGTCTCAAATGTAGCCCGCTTACGTTCTGATATTTCTCTGTTTACGTATCTTCTTCTTTTTCTGCCCCTGGGATATTTTCCGGGTGCAGCCGAAATTTTTTTCTGTTGATCTTCAGTTGCAGTCAGTCGCCTTTTCTATTTGTAGACAATAAATATTATCTTAGATTTGATCGATTCACAGTAAGTACTTATTAAGAGACCAAATCTGTGTCTACATGGCATCGCGATTCGAATTATTTAAATAATTTTACTCAGTTATCCGAGCATGTTCTGGAAGGGAGCCAACACCAGCAAAGTTGGTATAAGTATACGAAAGTTGTTCAAGTTTGTCGGCCAAGTGCGAATGAAATTAGATTGAGTTGCAAAGTACCTACACTTATAATTTGTTGCATTGATATAAATGAAAGGAAAATAGGTATCAGTTTTAAAACTTTAAACGATGTTATTGCTTGCCACCATTGATATTCCTGCCCTATTTTAGCCAGCAGGAATTAGTCGTGATGATGGCAAGAGACCTGATGGATTGACGGTGGTTCCCTGGGAACGGGGTCGGGCGCTGATGTGGGACGCAACTTGCGTTGACACATTGGCTTCGATTCATATCAGGGAGACAGAATCAAAGTCGGGAGCCGCAGCTGAAACTGCTGAATCAGGTAAGCGTCGCAAATATGCCTCTCGATTAGAAGGTTACGCCTAATAGCTGGGCTCATATTAATGAGGAGATCATTAGCCCATGAGTTGAGAAGCTGAAAAATAGTGTCACTCTCATATGGTTATGTATATAAGTAGTTATATTATAATTCGTTCTTTATTGACGGCGTTAGTAACCAAAAGCTCATACATACGTAAGAACTTTTGATTGCTAACTGGACTTCAAACCGCGAGCTTTCCCTCATAGGTACATTCTCAAATTGCTGAAGGTATTGTTATAAGTTCCTTAGAAGCCTACGATATAAGAACTCATCTGTAAGTAAAAGTTCATTAGACGGTTCCATTTCTTTGTACTCACGTATAGTGTTATGTCCTTCAAGAATTTTATACAGCTTTATACATTTAACTATGACAGTTATATATGCAATAGGCAAGAATATGTTCAAATGTACCTAATGTAGTTCAGTATTCACTGCAGTGAGTGAACGAATCGTTTTTCTTCCAAGTTTCTGATACAAACGGCTAAGGTGTGACGCCCTTCCAGCTTCCGTGTTCCCAGCCAAGTATAATCTGGTCTTCAAGAGAAGGGTGAATAGGCATTTTATAGGCAAGAACACTCCATCCTAGACCTCGTCTTTGCTGTTCATCAGATAAGATTGTAGTCAAGCACAAGCCTAGCAATAATATCAAAAAAATGTTTCGCATTTGGATGTCCTATGTTTCAGGCTTCGTAGGGTTGTGGTCTGTCTACAGTTACTTGCTACCAGGGGTGACGAATGATCACGTGGTGGTCTTACTTCCTGTTCAATTGGTGCTCCAACGAATGGATCATGATTTACGATAGAACTCGGACCGGCTCGTGTTGCAGAGCGCGTCGGCGGCGGCCGGCGGGCACGGCGCACGGCACAGGTTGTTGCGAGTGGGTCGGTCTATTTGTGGTGACAGCAGAAGCGTGGGTGCCGCGTGTAGCTGGAGTGGCAATGACCTTGACACTAAGCGAGTGGCCTTGGGTAGCACGTGGCGGCTGACACCCGCTGTCTGTTGTCGGAGCGCCGCCGCCTTTCCCAGGGGAGACTGTTGTGGACACGCCACTCTAAGTTTGAGGAAAATTTTTCCTGAACCAAAGTAAAATGTCGTGTTAATCTGTGATTCTATTTAAAATGTGAATGGTGCTCAAATTGTCCTGTTGTTTTAGCTCAAAAAATTTCACCATTTGACTGGGATTTACCTGTAATATTATTGTGACGAATCATTAGTTAAATAATTAATTGTTTATTTAATATCAGCAATGTAGGTGCTCGCAAAAAATAATTATTTTGTGATAATTCAAAAACGTAAAATGATATGCATCTGCTTGCTGACTTAGCTTGTCACCAAGTAAGTAAGTTGTAAGTAGCTTGTCAGTTTTTACTACACGAGAATTAGTTCATTTGTTCATCATCATTTGATCAGACCTTATCATTAATAACTAACATAGTGATTGACATAGTGTAGGTACCTGAGCTTTAGTATACTGAAATAATAAAGAAGCCTTAATAGCTCGGCTAATTTATACCAATATGGTCTGACTAAAAAACAGAGAATGGATCTGGCTGTTTTTAACTAAACCACTCATGTAATGAATTATTCCTTATTTTAATTAATTATTACCTTCAGTTTATTAAGTGGTGTAATGTTACTCGTAGCTACGTGAATACTGAAAAAATTGTATCCCTCGGATTTGTTATCATCAGCTTTGATTCCTCGTTCCTGATACGCACTGCAAAGGCCTGGAATACTCTCCCGGGCAGTGTTTTTCCTGCCACTTACAACCCGGATGCCTTCAAATCAAGAGTGAATAGGCATCTTCTAGGCAAGCGCGTTCCAGCTTAGACTGTATCATCACTTTCCATCAGGTGTGATCACAGTCAAGCGCTAGCCTATATTATAGTATTATTATTGTTAGTAGTAGTTAGTAGTAGTTAGCTTTTTGAATTGCCGGAAGCAAATTCAACGACGTCTTTACGTCAAAAGTTGTTTGTCTAGTATAGGTATGTGTTTAATAATAAAATTAAAAATAATAAATATTCGCATCGGGCATGTCCACGCTACGCCAGTGTGAATGGGTGCGATTCAGCGTCGGCGACGTGCGGCGTGTCGAGTGCGGTCGCCGCGGGGCGCGCGGTAGCCCCGCCCGATACGTTTACGAGCCGACACTAACTTTAAGTGACCCCGCATTCAGCCCGCCGGCCCGCCGGCCCGACAGCCCGACAGCCGACAGCCCGCCTGCACTCGTGCCCGTGCCGGAGCCACTACCGTGTTTACGTTCAGTTCAGGCTCAATGGAAACACCACTCGTTCCACGTCTTTTGGTAACATTTGCATATCGACATAGTGACTGACTTGGCGACACCATGCTTCCGCAGCGATGAACGTTTGTCTGGTTTCGTTTATCTTCAATCTGAATAAAGAAGTCCTGATTGATTCATTTGTTCACTCACTGAATTTTCTCTAGGGCAAACTAGAGATCTGAACTTTTGTATAGGGGTTCCCTTCGTAAGGGCTAAGGAAATATTCTGGTTGGAAATTTCAGCCGCAGCAGTTGGTAACCAAGTGACCACACTCCAAACACGATTATGCGTTCCAGGTTCCCCTTAGGCCTTTCAGCTCGATGCTTACATAGTCGGCTTCGCATCGTCACTTAGCGTCAGGTTAGACTGCAGTTACCTAACTACTCTAAAAAAGTATAAATCAACATGCTAAGCGACGGTATCAATAGGTAAAAAGCTCGCACAGTAACCGAACGCAATAATGGTGGACATTTCCTCAATACGGTATGCAATTGGAGTATTCATTCAGCAATTTGAAGGCAAACGAGGTTATCAACTGTCAAAGAATGCGTGTGGCACTCGGCGCCGGCAGCGGCCACTCGGGCAGGGAAGCGACACGCTGCGTCGACCGGGCACGCCGCGCGCCGCCTCCGAGCCGACGCGTGCGCAATGAATGAACGCGCCAAGTGCCAACTCGCTTTTTATCGCCACTTTGTTGAATGCGAGGATTTGCCTCCACACCTGTAATTCGCTTTTGTAGCTGTCAATCGAGTAATCAAACGAGTCTGTTTTTGTATTCCTTTCTCACGTGACTTGTTTACAGTTTTTTTCTATTCACTTAAATTACTTAATTTAAAGGGAGATTTGACAATCGCGCTGGCGTAGTTTTCGCTTTAGATTTAGGCGGAATGTCCGAGTCCAATTCTCGGCACAGGCTAATTTGGTATTTAATTATTTCTCAAATTGCGTTGAATAGGTCCAGATAAACGAACTAATGACACAGGACCCCGGTGGGTCGGGACTCGGGAAGATATTATAATTTTCAATCACGTAAGTTTTTTTACCACGGCGGCGACGAGTTTTTAAGTTAGCTCAGCTCTGGTCTTGTGGGATGCCGGTTACTCTACGGGAAAGGAGTACTACCCTGCGAATTATGTTCAGCTGCGATGACATCTAGCACCCGTTAGAGCTACTTATCCCTCCGGTTCAGTACGGCGTCCATCAGGCGACATTGCAGTCTAGTACACTTCTCTTCTTCCTGGCCTTTTTCCCACGTTATGTGGAATATAATGAGAGTTTATATATTTATTTATTTAAAAAGGCCAGGAATGGAAGTAAGGGAAGGTCGGCACAACATGTCTTCTTCTTCCATTCGCTTCTATCAGCCGTTAACTCGCAATCCACTCCTTTCACACTCATATCTTCTTTCACGCAATCCATCCATCTCTTCTTCATCGCAGTCTAGTACTAACCACTACTAATACTTAAGCAAAGATGGGTGACTGACTCAGTGACTGACTTTCAAACTGACTGACTGACTGAACAACTGATGTCCGCAAAATTGGAAAAATCGAGCTGAAGCACACAGATAGCTGTTATCACGTAGGTACAAAATATTTTAGAAAATTCAACCTTGGGATAAAAAAAAAGTTCACGGGAGAGAAGGTGCGTCAATCGCCTAGTATCATTATACTAACCGTAAATTATTCAGTTTAATATAACAATATTGAAAGTCAGAGAAAATATATGTGCCAAGATTTTTTCTGTTTTTGATGAATTCAAAAGCAATATGCTACGAGATTGCTACAATGCTACGAAATTGGCTACAGCGATGTAGCGTTCCGATATATTTATTTAATTTCTGCAAAATGAGGGAAGTCGTTTAATGCTACGTTCTTATCATGTTTTATTTTTTTAATCAAGGATGTATTTGGCTGCTGGGGTAGTATTAGGTGCTTACATATGAAATTGGCGTTTTGTCGTACTGGCCACTTTGATCTCAAATATCTCTTCTTTGGTTAGAAATTCCAATTTCAAATTTATACAGCTATTTACTCATGCTTTTGTGTTTTGAAAATCGTAATTAATTTGTTTTTTTCTCTTTTGGTTTTTTTTTTGCGCCACTCTGTTTACAAAATGGAAAACTTGAAATATCGCGTTATTTACGAGTACGAGTTCCATCGTGGCACCAGTGCTGCAGAAACGGCTCGAAGGATTAATGTTGTGTACGGCGAGGGTGTCGCAAAAGAAAACACAGTGCGTTTTTGGTTCCAACGTTTTCGTTCTGGAAATTTCGACCTGCAGAACAAGCCCCGTGGACGGCCGGAGACCAAAGTTGACAATGAAGAATTGAAGGTTATTGTGGAAGCGGATCCATCGCAAACCACGTCCGAGCTAGCTGCAGGCTGCAGTGTTAGTGATAAAACTGTTTTAGTTCACTTGAAGCAAATTGGGAAGGCGAAAAAGCTTGAAAGGTGGGTACCTCATGAATTGAGTGCAGCAAACCGACAAACGCGCGTAGACTGCTGTGTTACATTACTCAACCGGCACATTAATGAAGGGATTTTAAATCGAATCATTACCTGTGATGAAAAATGGATCCTGTATGATAATCGGAAACGCTCATCGCAATGGTTGAACCCTGGCGAACCAGCCAAATCCTGCCCCAAACGAAAATTGACTCAAAAAAAATTACTTGTGAGCGTTTGGTGGACTAGCGCCGGCGTCGTTCACTACAGCTTTCTTAAATCTGGCCAGACGATTACGGCGAATATCTATTGTCAGCAACTGCAATCCATGATGGAAAAGCTAGCTGTTAAACAACCGAGGCTGGTCAATCGTTCTAGGCCACTGCTGCTTCAGGATAACGCTAGACCACACACTGCACAACAGACGGCTACCAAATTAGAGGAGCTTCAATTGGAATGCCTAAGACATCCACCTTACTCCCCGGACCTTGCTCCAACAGATTACCATTTTTTTCGAAATTTGGATAACTTCTTACAAGGGAAAAAAATTAACTCCGATGAGGCAGTCCAAAGCGCTTTCAAAGATTTTATTGATTCCCGTCCGAATGGCTTTTTTAGTAAAGGGATCAATGAACTACCTATAAAGTGGCAAAAGTGCATAGATAGCAATGGTACATACTTTGATTAAATATATATATTATAGTTAAAAAAAATCGACTTTATGTTCCTCCCGTACAAAACGCCAATTTCATATGTAAGGACCTAATATTAGTCTTAACAAAGTTTAAATCATGAAAGACTGACATTACGAAATTCCAGACCTGAAAAATGAGGTACTAAGCTAAGAGAATCATTTCATACAAGAGTTACAAAAACTCTCTTTCTTCAAAGGAGACGCTTCATGATAAATTGATAAAAACATGAGAGGAGGACTTGATTTCTTATAACTAAGAAAACGAATTACTTTATAGAAAGCAGGTGCGTGTGTTATAATATAATCAAATTCGATAAATAATTGTGTTATTTGTCAGTATTTTGTTGATTTTTTTTCATGTTTGTCTCAAAACCGTGGGATAACACCTTTCTCACTACGTTCACGGCGGCCATAAAATCATTGTTCGCAACTTTTAAATATTTTCACTTTATTTTTGTTAAAGCACTATCGTAAAATCATAAAACTGTATTAGCAAAATTCTCGACCAAAAGACACAATAGGCAAAAGTATTGTTGTTGTTCGAAAATGACTGGTAATGTTTATGATTGTTTTTAAACCCGGCATCGGTGTCTTTTGTAATGTTATGTAAAGGCAAAAACCGTCTTTTACTTGTGTCAAAAAAATACGGAGGTAACTTTACTTATAGTAATAAAACAGAAAAATACAATAATAGAAGGGAGACATCAGTTCAGTCGGCACCGAGAAAGCATAAGGTTAAGATCACAAGTCGATAGTCTAACGTGATACTTTTATTAATGTCGTACAAGTAATGTTGATTAAATCTGTTCAAAGTTGTGAATCAAATACTATGTGTCGTCGGTTGCTGTTATTAAGATAAGTATTAACTAATTATAATGTGTAACATAGAATAAGGTTAAGGGCTGATGAAAGTAATATTGTAAATGAATAATATTGTAAAATATTCAGTTTAAAAAAGGTGTGGATGGTTTTCTTTCGGTGTTTCTTTTTTCCACCACAAACCATTTAACTTAGTGAAACACCGGCTAGAGTCATTTGATTTGAAATAAATTGAAAAGTAATAATTATAAAGTAATTTAACGAAATACACATTTTTAAAGTGCAATTGATTGAAGTTGTTTTATTTTTACTATTCTACTATAATAGGTGATGAGATAGATTATCTATCAAAACGATATTTATCGTTTTTATTGTCGAATCATAAATATTTATCAGATCTGACAATTTGAGATCCAGCCTTATTTCAGATAAATCCTTTTGCATTTTTAGACTTTGTTATTTCAGTACTTCATTGTTATTTTGAAATAGGGTTACTGAGTTACGAAAAAGAAAATTAAGGAAAAACACATCTGTAAAGATAATTTTCATAAACCATCCTGAACATTAGTTTTCCAATTTCCTTTATAAACTACGTATATCAGTCTAAAATCCTAACATCAGAAGTGGGATCGTTTCTCAAAGCCCTTATGAATTTGTCTAAGGTATGTTTAAAACATGTTTCAGATTCAGTACACGTATCGCATCGAGTATTGTGAATGGCTACCCACAATGGGACAACATAACATTGGAATTACACCAAGTGCTTCGAAAGCTTCAGTTCATCTCTTGTGCTATCATCGTAGTATATTGTGGATGACCATCGACCATCTTCACTCCTTGGAATTACAGGACGCTGGAGTTAAACTATGTGCCTAAAAAGGTTATGTAAAATGTATGTTATAAACGTATTGCTTGTTAATGGTTAGACTATAATTTTAATAGCAAAGTTAAAGTAAAAGCAGTAATTTTATCTTTTAAACGTGATTAAAGCATCTTCGAATTTTTATAAACATCGGATGTACTTTAATGTAAATTAACTTCAGATCAGTCATATGAAAAAAAAAACACTAAGCAAAAGTAACTCGTGTAATGTCTTGAGTTGTAGTTTGACAAAAGTGAGTTTTGAATTCGTTTTGTCTCGCTATAGGTTGAATAAAAGATATCCAAAGTTTTTTTTCATTTATTTGCTAAAGAACTACTTAGTCGTTGAACATGAACTTTTAGGTCACCTTTGGAAAGTTTATATACGAAGTGTAGTCGTTAGTCGACTAAAGATGTTTGATGACAATTTTTTTTTTCCAAACTCAGTTTGACTACTATAAAATAAATTCAAATCAATTCAAACAATCTTTCAGCGATCATTCTATAAAAGTTTTATTTTAAAAACCAATTCATGACTGAAATAGCACGGAGAATGGTCAGTGCTGTTATTGCAATTAGCAAAAAAAAAATAAGCAAAATAAAATAATACTCATAATAAATTCAATGTTGGGTTTACTCGTGACAAATAACATAATAAATTTTATCAAGTCATATCGTGCTAGATATAGGTTTTTTTTTCTAAAGTGATGTAAGTGAAAAATTGTGCTAAATGGAAACAAAGAAGTTTTTTAAAAAAATATGTTGATGTGAGTCTGTGAAGCCATTTTTTTTTTAATTGAGTCTCTGTAGTCTGAAATAATTAGATTGTTTCTTAAATATAATATACCTGAAACTATGAAATATTTTAGGTCAAGCTACACGTGGATTTTTCGTCATTTGCATAACAAATTTAAGATTTTTAGGTCAATACGGTAGCTACATATTTCATTTAACAACACTTATACATAATTGATACCTTGTGCAAGAAAAGGTTACGTTAGTAAATATTTAAAAGATAGTTAAAAATTAAGCTTATTGAGACTTGTTGAATATAGAAGTAAAATCATCCCTAAAATTTAAAAGAAAATTCTGATCTTTCAGATGATTTGTCATGACTGGCCGAACGGTTACTTGCTTTTTGCTATATACCTAAAAAAAAAAAAATAAGATTTTTTTTTATTTTGAATTGGTACTGCATTTGTAATTACAAAAATAAAACTTTTGTAATAGACATGTACCCTGGATAGGGTGGACGGCGCGAAAAAAAAAAATGTTGTCAGTTTATTGGTGTCAAAAATGCCTGTTTTCCCTCCAACAATAAGGCCACGGTGTGTTTGGCTCAGCAGCCACCTATAGAGTTTTGACGGATGGCGCTACTGTTTGCTTGTAAAAAAAAAAAAAAACTAAATAAAGACAATTACTTTCAAATTTTAACGTTATGTATTTTGGGTCTTTAATCTAAAATCGCTTAGAAGCAGAAAAACGATTGGATAAAATGTTCTCGATAGAAAGTTCTCCCTAAAGTTGCTCCAAAATCTCAATTTTCCTGTTTTATCGGAAAGTACAATGGATGTAATTGTAATTTTTGTTTTAATGTGTCGTTAATAACAATATCCAAAAACGCTTTAAAACTGATTTTTGATAACTGGCTTAGTTTTTGAGTAATTAGGTAAAAGATCGTTTTTCTGTTATAAGTATTCTTCCGCGACGCTGCATGTCGCACCTACCAACGTATTCGTGAAAGTGAATAAGATACGTAAATTATAGGTATGATTTGGTAATGATAAACTTCAGTTTGCTAAGTATGATAAAGATCATAAAATGCGCAAAACAAATTAAAAAAAAAAAAAACTTATACGAAAACGTTTTGTTTTTGGAACTAATAAGTTGGATTCAAGTTGAATATATTATTATTGTCCTGTGAAGATAGTAATTAGTATGACTGCTGTGAGTCGTAATTCGTCAGATAGGGTATGAGGCAATTAGTGAAACTAAATAACAAATACACAGATTCTTATAATCAATCACACACTTTTCATCAAAACATAACACAGTTTTCCTATTAAACTACTAACGTTACCTACCACACATTACTTCCACTAATACAGCATTCAGTGGAGAATTCAATTATTAAGTGGACTATTAGTAATTACACCTTCAAAATAAGATAAAAGAACGATACAAAACGTTTAGTACAAGAGTAGTTCGTTTAAAATTTCGATATAGAGGTATAAGAAATACAGTATGAAGTATAAATAAGAAATCGAATGAGCAGTACAGATTAATTTGTTTTACTATAATCCGCTACTTGAAAAGATTCTGTATAGTACAATATGCAGGAACACTGCCTACATGAAACACCACACACAATTTTCCAACACTTTCTTCGACGCACGTTTCGTCCCGACACAGGGACATCCTCAGGAGATGTTGACTTCACAATTCGAAATCGTAGAGAAATCTAATGGTACTAAGCTTAAAAATGACGGTTACCTAATTTTGAATAGATAATAATGTACTGCCTACAGTTGTTGTAAACGCAGTTTTATAAGCAAGTATTTTGTATCAATCTTCTCAGCAATATTTTGGTTCATCTTTCCATGAACGTGAGTTGAGTCTACTACGAAATTGAGTCAACTTATAAATCAATAAACCTATCGTAAACGTTATAGAAGAATATAACTTTCAGAATGTTTATTCTGTAATATTCATTGATGATCATTAATATTATAATGCATATTGAGATTTCTACCATGAAAGTGGATTTTACCCTACTGTGTATAAAGAGTATATGCGAAGAAAACTGAACTAATAGATACTTCTTTTAATTTGCTTTTCCACGTATTTCCAATTTATAAAGATTTCATTAATGTTTTCTTTTACTTTAACTTTGGCATGATCTAATGATAATAATTAATTTATTTTATACCACCAAAGTGGGTGGGAGTAGAATGTATACCACCAGAATGGGTGGGAGTAGAATGTATACCACCAGTATGGGTGGGAGTAGTCTGTATACCACCAGAATGGGTGGGAGTAGAATGTATACCACCAGTATGGGTGGGAGTAGTCTGAATACCACGAGTATACGTGGGAGTAGTATAAATACCACCAGTATGGGTGGGAGTAGTCGGAATACCACGAGTATACGTGGGAGTAGTATAAATACCACCAGTATTGGTGGGAGTAGTCTGAATACCACGAGTATACGTGGGAGTAGTATAAATACCACCTATCAGAAGAAGGTGTGGACGTAACTTGAGTGTGACTTAACATGTGGATATCACTTGCAAGTGACTTTTTATACCATCCTTGAGTTAATAAGCATCACCAATATAATGTAAAGCAATGGTAAAAGCAAATCAGGATCTCTGCTTACAGCTGATTATCTTTCAGCGTCTGTATCTGAGAAGGATGCTGTTAAACACAAATTGCACGTTCGTTAAATTTCCATGGCTTGAACTTTTAACTTTTACTATGTGACGCTCACTGTCAAGAGGATTTCATAATCAGAAAATTCTTTCAGTAAAATTCAAATAGGAAATTGTCATGTTACTTATAGTTTATATTTTGTATGACTATAATTTACGGGTACTGCTATGGTTAAGTATTCAGTAGTAGTGGTTCTGTACATTTTAAACGTAAAAATTCCCAAGTATTAAAATGATGTCTTAAAATTGACCTTCTTCTTTAATGAAGTAGAAAAGAAAGGATCATTACCTATTGACTTTATTCCGGGATAAGGAGTATAAAAGTCAAAGTGAGCTTCACTTATTTATGTGGTGTAAATACTTTACACAGTATTGGGACCGAAATAAACTTTAAAGTTATCAGATTGACTTAAGGACTGACATACAATATGAGTTGATTACGATACTCAAAAATTCATGATGGAAGTTATCATTTAACTATTTGTTGTTTTGGTTATTTTAATGCACGTGCAATGTGTTAAAATCTCAGATATATTTTTTTTCAAAAACTATGAAACAGATTCACAATGTTTGCTCGACAGTTGTCATCAATTTAGCTTCAAAATTATTGACTTAATTTTGTAACTTAGATAATAAACCAAATAGTCATAAGGTTTAGTTAAGGTTTTACTAAGTTGACTAATGTGGTGCCAACCTTTATTTAGTCGTACTATCGGTGTTTTGACTATTAAATAAAATTGAAGTGATGTATTTGCACCTGCTAGTTGTAGTTACCATATTCGATAAATAATTGAATAATAAACATAACATGGAGATGGACATAATGTATAATAAATGTTACGGAGCATCACTGTAGATTACTGTAAGTAGATTTTTTTTATACTTTGTGGTAATTGTTGTGAACATTGTTATAACAATCTGGGACAAATCATCAATAATAAAGGTTACACTGAGATGAAAATATCAACTTAGAGAGAGGGAGAAAAGAGATGAATGTTTTTATTTTCATTTATGAGATATTGCCTGAAGAATATTTGTACTGTAAACTATTAAGTGGAAAATATTTTTGATGTTAAGTTAAAATAATTGTAAATGTTTTTGCAAAAATATGTAAATATAACCTGGAAATCATTATGTTTACTGAAGAGTTACAGTTTTTTAATAAGTAAAATGATTTTTAATAAGTTTAAATTAAAGTTTTTAAATAAGTAAAATGACTATGTATCATATAAAGATACTGACACTGTGCAGTGTATAATAGAATCATGATACCTTCGTTCAATGTGAGCCTATGTACTTCGAGAACGAAGTACATGTCAGTCTGGCCGTGTTATAATATAATCAAATTCGATAAATAATTGTGTTATTTGTCAGTATTTTGTTGATTTTTTTTCATGTTTGTCTCAAAACCGTGGGATAACACCTTTCTCACTACGTTCACGGCGGCCATAAAATCATTGTTCGCAACTTTTAAATATTTTCACTTTATTTTTGTTAAAGCACTATCGTAAAATCATAAAACTGTATTAGCAAAATTCTCGACCAAAAGACACAATAGGCAAAAGTATTGTTGTTGTTCGAAAATGACTGGTAATGTTTATGATTGTTTTTAAACCCGGCATCGGTGTCTTTTGTAATGTTATGTAAAGGCGAAAACCGTCTTTTACTTGTGTCAAAAAAATACGGAGGTAACTTTACTTATAGTAATAAAACAGAAAAATACAATAATAGAAGGGAGACATCAGTTCAGTCGGCACCGAGAAAGCATAAGGTTAAGATCACAAGTCGATAGTCTAACGTGATACTTTTATTAATGTCGTACAAGTAATGTTGATTAAATCTGTTCAAAGTTGTGAATCAAATACTATGTGTCGTCGGTTGCTGTTATTAAGATAAGTATTAACTAATTATAATGTGTAACATAGAATAAGGTTAAGGGCTGATGAAAGTAATATTGTAAATGAATAATATTGTAAAATATTCAGTTTAAAAAAGGTGTGGATGGTTTTCTTTCGGTGTTTCTTTTTTCCACCACAAACCATTTAACTTAGTGAAACACCGGCTAGAGTCATTTGATTTGAAATAAATTGAAAAGTAATAATTATAAAGTAATTTAACGAAATACACATTTTTAAAGTGCAATTGATTGAAGTTGTTTTATTTTTACTATTCTACTATAATAGGTGATGAGATAGATTATCTATCAAAACGATATTTATCGTTTTTATTGTCGAATCATAAATATTTATCAGATCTGACAATTTGAGATCCAGCCTTATTTCAGATAAATCCTTTTGCATTTTTAGACTTTGTTATTTCAGTACTTCATTGTTATTTTGAAATAGGGTTACTGAGTTACGAAAAAGAAAATTAAGGAAAAACACATCTGTAAAGATAATTTTCATAAACCATCCTGAACATTAGTTTTCCAATTTCCTTTATAAACTACGTATATCAGTCTAAAATCCTAACACGTGCATATTTGAGCAACTGAATATTAATATACCTAGTAGGTTCTTACTTGCGGTTGGGACGTGCTTAATGCACGTTCAATAGCAGAAGTGATGATATTGTAGAGTTTTTTGTGGTAAAATTAAAAAAAGTATATTCTTAGAGTGGAATATGTACACGACTTTAATGGATAAGTCTTATTATAAACGGCTTTTATAAGACCTGAAGGTAAGTATTCATCAAAAGTTTTCATATTTCATTTTTGTTCGGACTAGCGCTGGGAAATTGTGATCTTTGCAATGCGATTGAGTTTAATGTTATTCTCAGCGACGTCGAGCGCTTTCAATTTAATTATTTGGGGCCATAATAGCGATGACGGTAGAGATGTTATTATACTAGCTCTAGCTAAAAGATATTTTTAATCAGTTTGTGTTTTCTTTCTAATAGTATTGTTTTTCAAATTAAAAAATGAAGCAAAAGTGGTAATATAATTGTAAATAAGAAAGAAAATTTCAGCGGCTCTATAAGGAATTAACATATTCTCTTTCGATATGACCTGTACAGTGTACACGTATATATAAGTCCTTTGAATGTGTTCTGCGATTTTAACAGCCGCATTGAAAGTGTAAAAAGGGACTCGATTCAATATAATTTTCTTTACATGCTCCAGTAATGTTGCTCGAAGAATCTAAACACGATATAGATAATATAATAAAATAAAATTGCTATGCGAATTCGTGAGAAAATTTAAATAAATGACTTTTCTGTTTGCACATAAAAAGAAATATATTGCGGCACAATGAATGTTGGGGGGTGGAATGGGTGGTGGGGACGCCGTGAGGCGGACGAGAGACGGCGGCGGGGAGGGGAGTGCGGGGGTGGCGCGGGGAGCGCGGGGGTGACCCACTTTAACGGGACAAGTAATATTACTTTTTACTTTTAGGTAACTATTTCATGTTTAATAACATGTATTGTACAGTCATAAAAATGTTCAACGATAACAAAAATTTTACTGCCCATCAATGTATGTGTCTTTAATGAGACTGTAATATAAGAGTTTTTAAGTATGTAGATGTAAGAAAACGTACATATCTACATTCGTTCCAAATCCATCCATTCCATCTTTTCAAATTAGAAGTTTTATGAATATTGGCGAGACGTCATAAAAGATAATTAGTATAGGAATACTGCACCCTGCGGTTTATCAGCCGTTTTCAATTAAGTACTTACCTAGGTTTAGGTAGATTTTTAATATTATATCGGCAGTCGGCACGATATATAGTTCCATGGGGAAACAGAATTCGCTTTTCACTAACTGCCAGATAAGCGTATTCCTTATTTCCTACGAAATGACGAAAAATTATTATATAGTTATGTACCTAGTAGGTAAATTAGCAGATCAGAAAATAATGCATAGTTTTACAACACTTCTTCTTACTACAGAGCTAAATCACAAGATTTAGCTCTGTAGTAAGAAGAAGTGTTGTAAAACTATGCATTATTTCTAGATGTAGTCTCTGGAACTGATGTGATTTTGAAAAACATCCTTTCTCCTATACAAAAGCTAAGTACAATGTAAGTATTTTCTATCCAATATTTTATAGTGTCTTAGTCCTAGGTATAAAGATGATATTTTACTTCTAATTTTTCTATTGTCTTTGACTGATTTTTTTTTTGTCTTTTTAATTTTTAGTACACGTTTTGTATGGAAGAAAATGTTTGAAGAATTATACTAAGGAAAAGTAAAAAATCTAGGTTAATATAAGATCTCCACACTATAAAAAGTGTGTAAAAAAGTAATAATTACTTATTGAAAATTATCGTCGAAATTATTTTATTACGTAGGTACCTATTGAAAAGGAAGATTGGATCTCATATTTTGTCATTAGTAGGTATATATGAAACTAGTAGGGTGCGTGGGGGTGCGGGCCACATGTGGCCCGCGTGCTGTCTTCCCCCCTATTTGCCTTACAACTTTAGTCTCAACATTCTTCATACATTTTCTATGAAAAAATAAATTCCGCCATTTTGAATTTTTTTTCTATCCATCGAATAGACCTTCGGCTCCTGATCAACTCTTGTCAGGAAACCGTTCTTCCATCTTTTATACTTTCCGAGATATCGACGAAATTCGAATGGCGGCCATTTTGAATCCGCCATTTTGATTTTTTTTCAGCTCACTGCCAATTGGATGACGTTTCAAATGACATTTGGTCGAGCACCCCCCACCTATCTTCGATACCCTGGTCGTGCTCTTCACCCGTCTCCGAAATCCTCACTCATCAGCTCTCTCCGTATTTTTCCTCCGAATGAATTTTTTTCTTTTATACGACACCATCCTTGAAAAAAATTTTTTTCATACAAAATTGTTCAGGAGAGGTGATCAATCAGTGAGTCAGTCAGTGAATCAGCACGAGTAGCTATATATATAGTAATAATAAAGCTAATGATTAATATATACGTTGATTATTCTAGTAAGTATAAGTATTGTGTTATACCTAAATGAACGACGGTGCTTATAGAAGTGGCAACCTTATATAATAATATAGAATGTTTGCTCACCCCATCCCCATATTTGTTCAAATTAATTAAATTTTACTTCATTTTACTTGTTATAAAGAATACTTTATTATTTTGCAGGCTAAAATTATCCATTACGAAAGTACTACTAGTGTCAATAATATTCAGTAAGTTTTTCAGAAAACGTTTTGAATAAAAATGAAGGTATGAAAGTAGCAACTCAAAATGTATAATTAAATGGTTTTTTTAAGTTGTAAGAAAAATGTCTCTACGCCTTAATATTTGTATCAAACTTGACCAAAATCTACTAAAGTCTTTTTAAGTCCACTGCTCAAACAACGAGAATATCACAGAATACAATAATAGTTGTTTGTGAAAAAATATGATTGGGTATGATCTGCAGGCTGGGTCATCGCCCGCCGTTGTAATGTTACAATGGCATTGAAAGTGTGAAACTTAACCTAAAGGGGCTTAAACTATAAATGTAAATGTGAGTAAATATTAACGTAAAATACTATTTGGGATGCATATAAGGGCGAAAAGGAAAAGTAATTAGATATCTTGCTATTGCTACATTCCCTACTATAAAGTGTTATAGTAGGGAATGAACCAATAGGGAGAATCAGTAAAGATTTAACGTTTGGGTATTTTATGTAAATTCAGTATGAAGGAAACCCACTTATGTATTTTTTTTTATTACTGTGGGTTTATAAATTTATGTTACAGTAAATCTTATCACTATAGCTTATTCTAATTAGTATACAAGCGTTGCCCGCGTGGAATGGTGGCAAGAATACTTTCCTGCTGCATTTCCGCGTTGAACAGCTAGGCTGATACGTTGCGCAAAAAATGAGCCAGCCCTTCTGTCACCTGTAAACTAGAGACCACTCGCGGCTCCCGTCGAGTGACCTCTATTAAAACCCCTGAAGGGATGAATTTTTAAGCATCCTACTTAAGCGGACATCTAATTCTTAATCTCCTTTTCCTTTTAAAGTATACATTATACAGATATTTATGTATTTGTAAAAAAGTGGTCTATGGCAAAAAGTATTTTTACCCAAGGAATGTTTCTCTATCTGTGTTCTCTTTACTGTGCGCAGGTGAGAGATTCAACTAGGAGCACGGCGAGTAAGAGGTCTGCGGCCGAGACATCCTCGCAGGCAGTATAATAAACACTTAGCCACACTTACATACACATGTGACGTTTAAGAACGAAACGAAGACGAGTGCTCGTTTATAAGCGTGATTTAACAACTCCAGCATATTGATTTTTACGTCGCCGTGGGCCACCCCGCCCCGCGGGAAGAGTTGTGCACGGGGGTAATGCTAAAATGCTTGTTCCCCTATTTGAGAGTACATACTAGTGGGACGTACAACATCGACCGCCGCTAAGCGATGTTTTCCTCAAAAAAAAAAAATGCTTTCAACATTATCAGATGTCGTCCACGTAGAATTTAAGACCGGATACGAAGGCACTTTAACGCTAACGTGACACATTTTCTATTGTTTTATTTACTTATCTATTCGTCGTTTGTATATTTAGTTTTGTTATCGTTTAGAATAGTTCGTAAAAGAATTTTTTAAGGTAATATTTTAAAACATTAAGGTTAGATATTCATAATTATTCGTAGGCAGGTAAGTAGGTACCATTTCGTTATTCGTTTACATTTTATTGAAGAAAACCTACATGTATGGTAAAAAGAATCTATGATTTTGTTCACCGATTTGGAAAAGTTGTAATTAATGACAATTTTTGATTAAAAAGCATAGTTATTTTACGGAAAATATGGAAAACATCTAGTCCGCAGTTGCATGTCCCCGCGAGTTTGTTCAGCCCCACCCGCGCACTTTTCAGCGGGCCCCCGCCGCACCCTTCGCTGCACCCCATGTGTTATTCTCCTCCGTCCGGGCCCGCGCCGGGACGCTCCTTCATTTTACTCCAATTTACAACTGAAAAAATTCAAACAAACATTTCCTAAATTAAATCTCCATTCAAGACTGAAATTAATTTTGAAAATGTTCAATTACGAGAGATATTGTGTTGATATAATACAATTAATCTACAGAGCATCTACTTTTATATTGATTCCATGAATACTCTCTTCGAATTCATTTACGTACATGATATTATACAGGAGCGGACTGCTGAGTCTATTTCTCCAGTAGACTGCCATTTTGTGATAACTAAGTAATTAAATAAAATTACGATTTGCCCTATCCGAGATAGAAATTTGATATTAGTTTTGTAAAAGTTATTACTAGTTATTATATTGTAAGTTATTACATTAGTTTTATATAAGTTAAATGTCAAATTTCTATCGCGGATTAGAGATGGGTGATAAATCACGTCACGACCAAAAAAACGTTGATATCTCTCTCCTGGATTGATCACTGTGACTTTTTATAAAATATCAATGTGACAAAGTCACGGTTTTTTAATACATTTACTCGTTCACTTCATAGAGTTCACTCCATAGAGTAAATACACGATTCACAAGTCACAAGTCAGAGTCACGAGTAGTCACGACGACACGAAACGAAGTTAACCGAGCGGGTTGTGATTTGTGAATACGAATTACGAGTGCGACAGTGACAGCTATTGATTCCCTATTGCTGTCCCGTTCACTTACATAGGTACACACAGCACACTATTTACTTTGGAAAGTTTGTAAACAATAATATTTAATAGTTATTCGTTAATCGTTTGCGCGTCCGCGTTGGTTCGCGGAAATTAAGTACGTAATATTGTTTTATGTTATTAAAAAGTAAATAAATCTTTACGGATTGTGTGACAGTCCCAAGCCTGTAAAAAGTGTGAAGTTCCTATGTATACTCGATTTATCATACTATGTAACACAATTATCTGGTACATGCAAAATAAAATAAATAAATAAAATAAAGGTTGTTTGAAATCAACTATCTCACTATTAGCGGACAGCGGTACAAATAAAAACGTCAGCCGAACAAAAAGCACGGCACGGCATACTTCACTCTGTATTCTGAGACTTCACTAAATCACTTAAGTGACAAAGTCACGGTGATTTTTCACTGTGATTTTTTTGTAACAGGAACGACAGTCACAGTGACGAGAAAATCACGCTTTTGAACATCTCTATCGCGGATAGAGCAAATCCGGATTGGATAGGTTATTAATTTCGGCCGTAAGTCCTAGGTTCCTGCAAGTTACTGTTATCGGTTTTACGAAGCCATACTCTCAGTTTTCATTGGCAAGTAGATGTTATTGTCAAGATCATAGACTCTATTTAACTTATTCTCAGGTAGCGCCCTTTTTAATGGGTAATATTACCTGGTATCTGTTGGTCAAAAATTAAAAATATTGATCTTATTGATATTAAATTAAGATTTTAAGTGGGCATAGGCTAGATTTATTACAAAGTAGATTTTCATACTCAATAAGCCTTTATAGTGTTGCATTTGCAACGGAATACACAATATTAGGGCGAAAATGTTGAAGGTCAATCCAAATATTATGGTGATGGCAGTGGGATAGACTTAACAAGAAAAGTAAGCATCGCTGCTCAGCTGCCATTTCACTGGAAAATAGTCAGAAATACGCAGACCACAGAGTCAATCGATGCCAATCTGAAGAGAGTGGGTCTTTCATGGAAACATGACAGGACAACAAGGATAGACCTAGACGCGACGAACTATTGTTGCGGACGTCTGTTTCGCGAAGGAATAAAAAGACTTGATTCCTATTACTATTAATCTCGTAGAAATATGAAAATTTAAGGATGTCTTTACATTATCATAATATATTTTATAGTTATAGATTTCTGCTTAACATACAGTATACGATACTATTATACAATAAGGAAAGAGTTTACATGTTTTCCGGGTATAATTGCATCTTGAAACCTCATATTTACCCAAAAACCCCCTGGCTATCCAACAGAAGTCCTAAAGTAGGATTGTACTGTCTAAATTACAATTTCCAATAAAATAAAGTACCTACCTAAGCTACTTTGTTATTGCGGATCGTAATATTTTGTATGTTTTAGGAGGAAAAACAGAATACATCTACTATTAAATTTAGGTACCTAATAAAATAGCGGGAGGGAGCCACCCCAATTTTACTGCGATTGAAAAGGAAAGCTTTTAAGAGCTTTTTGTTTTGTAATTAATGTTTTTTTCGTAAAGCTATGTTTAAGATTAGTTTTATTCTTGTAGGTTTATTTATATTTATAGAGTCGTTATTCGGATATATTTTATTATTAGGTTTTGAAATAAGAAAGTAAATGAAATGCTTATTTTTGTGATAGAGTTTTTCAATTATAATTTGCGGATTGTTTTAAAATCCCTCGGACAGAAATAACCCAAAGTGAATATTAAGTAAGATAGGTAGGGACTCAAGTCAACCAATACATAAGAGTCGACAGTCCTTAGTCTCTAAGGCTGACACAGAACTCTTTCGTGCTGTGGACAAAATCACTAGATACTGCGGAAAATCAAACTCCAAAACTATCTAGGCTAACTGTTTTTTGACGGGGCATTAAGAGAGCTTACAGAAAACCTTAACTTTTTGTAAATCACGTTACACATATATTTACATATTTTTATTAAAAATGTGCGGTCCCTAAGACAATGGGCCATATTCAAGTAAAATATACCGGTAACGATTTTTGTGGTTTCTCACGTTTCCTAGTATTATATTCCTTACGCATACTTCATTTGGTCCCAATATGATTCTTTTTTTCCCTATAGAAAAGAGGACATGGTTGGACATGGGGACATAAGGTTTAAAAATAGATGTGTTTTAGTTTTACCTAACTTTCAAAATCCACCGGTCGAAAAAATGTTTAAAACGATGATGAATCGTTCAATCCTGATCTGTTTTTTAAGTCATTTTAAAATTATTATAGAAAGCATAAGTAGGAAATCATAATAAAAGCTTTTTGCAAGAATATATCAACAGAATTATACAAAAGCGTTTCTTGTATTCGTTTATACAACAAATATGACTTTACAAAGGGAATAACTATTCATAACTTGTTGAGGGATTCGATTTTTATCGACGCTTATTTGATCTTATATTCTGATATCAAAACTGGTATCCAAACATTTTTTATACTCATGCTAGTCTCAGCTTATGCTAAGCATTTTAAAAAGCTGGAAATTATATCTAATAACCTTATAGATATTTATTTCAGGGATATAGGAAATTTTTTTGTACTAGGTACTACCTACTTTCTCCTAATTTTTATTTTTAAAACTTCATACAGTGTTTGTTAACTGAAATAATACCTATTTTGTTTAATACCTTTTGATCGATTCTTTTAAAATCAACTGATTATGATATGCGTATAGGGAGCTGCGTCAGCTATTTTATATTACTAGCTGATGCCCGCGACTTCGTCCACGTGGGATAAAAACTATTCTATCTTTTAAGTTGGACCAAATGACAGATATTCATAAAGTTTGAACTAAATCGGTTCAGTAGTTTAGGAGTCCATCGCGGACAAACATTGTGACACGAGATTTATATATATTAGATATATAAGATATCGCTTTCAAGGCTTCTAAGACCAGGAAGATGAAAGCTACTTTCGCAAAGTAACTCATCAAGTCATCACTTTGAATGCATGAATGAATGAATGAATGATACGTTACAATAAGATCTTAAATAAATGTTAACAACCGATTACATTTTACCAATAATATTGGTGTATGAATATTAAAGCGAATACTAACAATTTCAGCGTAATTTAACGATTGACTGTGTGTATGGCTAAAATTCAAAGTAAAGACTTTTGTACCTACATCACACTAAGTATTTTAATACTAAGGTATTTAAGATCTAAACAGTCCAGAATTTTAAGTATAAAATAATCATTTCCGAAAACGAACACGAACGATAAGTTATAACAACGTTTCCTTTCATCGTGAATCTCTCGAGGGCCATCTAAAGAAAAGGGTTTAAATTGTTTCTCGATGTTAATAAATTTTAAACAGATAAACCTGTACATCTCGAGCTCACGGCTTAAAAAACGAGTAACGTGAGTGTAGAATCCAGACGAAAAAAGTAGTCGCGCAACATTTCACAAGGCACAACGGCCCGCTGCACGCATTGTGCGCCTAACAATATACTGCCTGGACGCCGCACAATAACCTACAACCTCCTTGCTGTGCGTTCTAATCTCATTATACTTATTTGCGGATATTGCATTCGATCCAATGTCAGTTAATTATGGTCTCCGAACCTCTCCGCGCACTCTTCGATTAGTGATTTGATTTCTGTAGTACCAGCAACATAAACACAACATACAGACAAATACTGAGTCCTCGTCAGTGTCTTTTAGTCCAAAGTCTTTCAGTTTAGGACTCCGTACTCAAAGGGTAAAAATGGGACCCTATTACTAAGACTTTACCGTCTGACCGTCCGTCCGTCTGTCACCAGACTACCTAGACTAGTTGTCTGTCTGGTACCAGACTGTACCTCTTGAACCGGGGTAGTTGGACACTTGGAATTTTCACAGATGATGTACAGATTTCTGTTGCCGCTATAACACCAAATACTAAAAAATAGAATAAAATAAATATTTAAGGCTTCCATACTATACAAACGTGATTTTTTTTGGTTGTTTTTGCATACAACGAACTTCATGTTTTTTTACTTGCATTTGCTCGATATTCATAACAGAAACAGGTAAACGCTAAAAACATTCACAGAATATTTACTTATATATTCATTTTAAAAATAAATAGTTAAATTACAATAAAAAAAACCGGCCAAGTGCGAGTCGGACTCGCGCACCGAGGGTTCCGTACTCAAGAAGTACTGAAGCAAAACAATCAGGCATACTAATGAAGATGTAACACGACCAAAACTGTAACGACCAAAGATGTAAAACGGTAATAATTACCTTTGTTAATGAACCGCAAAACTAACTTTGTTTGTAGAGGTTTATTGTTAATATCAAAAAAAACTATGTTAGTTAGAGCATTGGCTATAGTTTTCCTGTAAAATATACGTAAATTCCTATTGACCATAATTATTTGAGATTTTTCGATTGGTAAACTCCGGAGATAATGGGGGGGGAACGGTATTTTTTTTAGACATTTTCCCCGATAAATCAAAAACTATCATGACTAAAAATAATTAAAAATCGGTTTTAGAATGTACAAAGTAAATCCTTTCATATGATACCCCACACAGTACAGTTATCTCACTTTTAAATTTCAACCCTCCGATTTTCCCCCCTTTTTAAATAAGAACAAAAATAATTTCCATTTTTTTTTATTCCAGTGTCATCGGGCCACTAATATACACAACTATTCCAAATTTCATATCGATAGCTCCGGTAGTTACTGAAATAATCGAGTGTGACGGACAGACAGACGGACAGACAGACAGACGGAGAAAGTCGCACCATAAGGGTTCCATTTTACCATTTTGGTACGGAACCCTAAAAATGGGGCTCCCATACAACAAACGTGATTTTTTGCTCTTTTTCCTAATTTGGTGGGCAGTGAGAGGCTCGTCTCGCTGCCAAGGTAAAATTCATTATCAAACAGCTAAAGTGAAAGACTATCGAATCATATTATTACCTACCTATGTAATTAATGGTTAGTAATAATTTTCAAGCAATCAGTATTTCATCTAATATAGAAAACCGAATCAGAATTTCAAATTGTTTGTTTTCTGCGCATATAAATAGCGTCTACCATAATTAATGCAGTCATCGAAAGGTACTTCAACGGATGGGTTAATAAAGTGGTTAGGCTAAGTCGGTAGATGTTATTATTGGTATTTTTGTTAAAGTATTCCTAAAACCAATAAAAATGACGGTTTAAATTGTTACAAACGTGAGCCCTGTACACATACAGTCCCATAGGGAGGGGTCGCAAACAGGTTATGACCCCGACAAGTGAGTTGCCCGGAGCGTTGAATCCAACCACAATGAAAGATCTCTCCGCCCTTGACGTCTGGCCCCTGATCCTCCACGATATTATAATACACGGGAAGCCTGGTAGGTCTTCGGAAACTGGTCATCGCCGTTGACTCTTTGTCTCGAACTAGGATGAGATTGAAAATATGTGACATTCAAACGCAGGTGTTTTTAATGACAACTTTTTAACCAAGTAAATTGGGAGTAATAAATAATTTAGTCATAGAGGTCCAAGAGGGAGCCCTCGACTTCAAAAGTGCGGCAAAAAAGACTTTGCCCAAATTGGCAAACCCGAGCCGTCACTACACTATTTTTCAAGCACACTAGCATCTGCATACCATACAAATTTCAAATTGACACATTCACACTACAAGAAAAAGTTGCCGCACTCACGGAGCTGTCGTTTTTAGATAGAGCCCTAAGTCTATGAACTTAGTCTAGGACGAGCGATAAGTCTATGAATTATACAGTATTAGGAATGAATATAATGATAACCTGGGGTACATAACCTAACATAACCTGGGATTCTAAAAATTGCCATGCTGGTTTTTCTTTACCGCTACGCAAGTATAGGTAGGCAACCTTCCTAATAAATATCTAATATTTAGTTGCATCCATAAAACAAACTCACATAATTCCGAATAAGATAAAAAATACCTAGGTATATTATGTTCTATTAGGTTCTCTAAAGTCTATATTTTTCATATTTTTTTTAGTTTTATATTTTTTATAACAGATATTAGGTAGGTAGTTACCTATCTATTCTACTTAGGTACCTAATCATGTCTGATAAAAAGATTTTAGTTGGTTGCTATTTTCAGACGTCGATCATTGCCATCAAAAGATATTTATATGATAAACGTTTTAATAAAATTGTGAATAAATAGGCCTTATAAAATAAATAAAAACGAATACTTGAGTCAATCGTAATATATTAACGTCGTTGTCTTGGTTCGCAATAAATTGTTGGCTGCACGGCCATAATAATATGAAAAGCTACCGGCCCTTTTATTTGTGTTTCGCGTATAACAATACCGCGATTTGTTTAGATGATACTTTTTTCCACGCATAAGCAAACGAATACATTTCCACTATTACCACATAATACTCCATTGTTCTTTGGTAGCTTGATGTTTCTCCAACATTTTAACTCTTGAACGCTATTTAGCGATACACGTAGCCATCAAAGCATGAATAAGCAACTTGAAAGAATGTTACAAGTCGGTGTAATTAAATGTCTGACTTGTAATTTTACAGATTGCTCCTTTTTTATCGCTACCGTTAAATCAGAACTTGGATGCTTTTACAAAGTGGATATAAATTGTATTTCGTTTCAGTAGCTACCTAACTCAGCGTTTTCATGAAGTAGGTACCTATCTAATCTATAAAATATAAAGTCGTTAATGACTGTAATAACAATATAATTGTCTATCTTTTTTATAAGTACACTCTTCTATATAACTTCTTTATATAGTCGTTCTTTATGACGTACCTAATCTGTTTATACTACATAATCTATACTTATAATAAATCTGTAACAGGTCAAATTCTGTACATTATAGATATTTTGAAAATTTTTTTTCGAGGGCACTCTAAAATCGGTTCTGAACCCAAAACTGTATTTTTTTTCATTTTTGTCTGTCTGTCTGTCTGTCTGTCTGTCTTTCTGTATCACGGCCGCGCATCACGCCGAAACTACTGAATGAATTCCAATGAAACTTGGTATGACTTGAGTTCATACTACGAGGAAGGACATAGGATACTTTTTATCCCGAAATTCAGCATGGTTCCCTTAGGAGAGGGGATAAAAGTTAATCTAATATATAAAATTCTCTCGATTTTCTTTGTAGCCAAACTCCTCCTAAACGGCTGGATCGATCGTTGTAAAACTTTCGGGGTGTGATCTCTGGGTTGGGGAGCGGGTTGTTATCTATATTTGATCTCCCAAAATGCTGAAGAACCCTGGCCTTGGCCGATTTAATTTTCCCATACAAAAACCAAGGGCGGTACCGGTGTATGGTGGAATCGAACGAATCGCACATCAAATGAAAGAGCGTAAAAAAATAATCGATCCGAGTCGAGGACTTATACGTGGAGACTTAGGATTATCGAGTATTTTCTAATTGAAAATAAAATTAATAAATTGGTCTAATGGCGTTGCTATGTAAACATTTCATTGCTGTCACGTCAGCACCTCTGACAAGTTTGTTTCGAAATTTGTAGCCGGAGTATGATGTCCGACCTCTTTGGTCTATTTAATTTATTTGATATGCAAATAACGTTATAATACCGATTGTTAGTTTGGGAGAAAATCGTCGAATTACGTCGATGCCAAGTATTTGTTCAAGAAAGGATTAACGCTGAAACTGAATGACAAAGAAGTAGGATCTGCTCCATCGTATACAATCGTTAAAAAATGGTCAGAAGAATTGATGACCCACGAGCTGGACGGCCATCTGCTTCGAGTACTGAGAATAACGTCGAAAAAAGAAAAAATAAGCCACAGAACTTTTTAAATATGTTATTTGTAGTATAAATTTTATGACACAAACCACTTAGGATCTTGAGCGAGCGAAGCGAACTCGGGCAAATCGGGGAAATTGGGGCACCCCGACTCGGATAACGGATTGGTGACGAAGAGGATTGCATTGGCCTTGCAGGCCCCACCATCCTTCTGAGTGGTTATTTTCTTTTATGACCACCCAGAAATCCGTCGACCGAGCCAAAAAAGGGTAAGGGAAAGACAGAAGGCTAAAAGAGTCTTAACCTCAAGATTTTAAAGCTCTGTCGACTCACCCTTAGGGGGGGTGAGGGGTAGATGGTGATGGATAAAGGGTTTTCCTAGCTCCTTTACTTCGTCTTGAGGATACAATTCCCATTTCAAAACATGTATTTCAGTAATTATAACAGCAAAATTGAATTCAAAACTTCATAATTAAAAAAAATATTTCTTAAAAACTACTACGTGTCGAAAGTTTTAGCTTGGGAGGGGGGAAAAAATCCCATTTTTTTCTTCCCACCCCTTCCCCTTTCGCTTCTGTCCGCGACGAAGCGACTCCATCATCGTCATTTTAATTATTTTCATTTTTTTTAATTTGTTCAAGAATGGTGCAATACCTTTTCAGGGAGTGGTATCGGGGGTTAGGGGACACTCCCTCTCCCCCCCTTCCCCCTTCCCATCCCCCTACTCCTGCCAAACGATTCTAAATTTTTACCATGGAGTCTTCTTCCATTCTCTTCTTCTGCTGTCAACGTGCAATACTCTTCCATACGATCCATCCATTTCTTTTTTGGTCTTCATCTAAGTAGGTACTTACTAAACAAACCTCTCTTATTCTGAGAGAAAACCGTAACCCAGCTATTGTGGGGTTAAGAAGAAATTCAATTAACTATATTTGATCCAGCGAGAGGCTTCGGCCGCGTTCAATTAAATGTTGACAAAAAATAACAGGCAAAACGAAGTTTGCCGGGTCAGCTAGTGCATATATATGTACAGTACGCTGTACGAGTAGGTGCAGAAGATAATTATTTGATGAAACGTTAATCAATTAACAAAAAACCGACTTCAACTCCCATCAAATTACTGTTGAGACAATACATCCTTTCCAATTAAAAATTTAAGACTTATATGGTTTTCTCATTGTAGCTACACCATTATCAGAACTGGACTTATTTTAAATGGATACGGAAGCGTTCTAATAAAAAAAGAATCATCAAAATCGGTTCACCCAGTCAAAAGTTATGAGGTAACAAACATTAAAAAAAAACAGTCGAACTGAGAACCTCCTCCTCATTTGAAATCGGTTGAAAAATGTACCTGATTTAGAGAGGGATTTATGCCATCTGTGAGCAGTTTAATTAAAAAAAAAAGGGCCAATAAGTTTTTACCCCAAAACCGGTGCGCGTCGCCGGGAAACCCCATAACTATCTCAATCACGATATTTGTGCAGCTATTTGGAGTGAAGAGCGTGTAAAAATTCCGATGCCTAGCGAGCAGCGAGGGCTCCGTGTTTACCGTACACGGCAATCCGAACACTACACCCGCGCCATCTGGTGCCCATCAACGAATCAAGGAAAATAAACTATTTGTGAAAATAAACAAACGCGCGCATCAAAAATAGATGAACTTCTGTTTAATTTAAACAATATTTGACATAATAGGTATTAGCTTCGTAATTATTTTCTTTTTGACGTGAATGACGCCCTTAAATATGCTATCATAGTGGGGGGTAATTAAAAAAACTGATAAAAGTACATCGGAGATACGGTTTGGCTTAATCTGTAATCTAACATCCATTAGGTACACATCTCCACTAGGCAAAACACTTACCTTTCTTAAGATTCAAAGAATTCCTTAGGTAGTGATAGGTACACGTGTCTAAGGTAGTGTTCATTGATTTGTGAGCTAATGTTTTACGCCAATAGGTGGCGTAAAACATTAGCTCACAAATCAATTTATTTTTATATTTTTGAAACAAAATTTCTTTTCGGATGAAACGGCAAAGGGGGCTAGGCAAAAATTGAGTGTTTCCGTCATGAAAATCCCAACACGAAGAAAATCCGCGCAAATGCCATCATTTTATGCACGAAAAATCTTTAATTGTTATGAACATATTATGTATATCAACTCTACTTACATCATGTTTAGTGTTCCAAATACATAATTCATTAAGAGTCCTGTTGTTTCAGCAATAATCTAAAATGTTCAAAACTCCCTCCACTCCAACCAAAATAGGATAAACTCTCTAAACTCCTTCCGTCGAGAAATACGTTCAAATAATATACGTTAATTAAGACCATTCATGTGTTGGAATTATGCTTGAGTCAAAATTGTCAATTTTCGACGTAACATAAGAGTGTCATGTGTTCAATTATTGATTAGATAATTGGAGGATAATTGCCATCATATTATTTGGCATTTCATAATCTAGTTTTTGTGTCAAAAATATTTGAAAATATGTGTATAACTTTCTCATTAGAAAGTTTAAGGTAAAGGCTAATTACTCACTTAGCGGTGGAAGCTCTATTTTGATGCAAGATATTCGCCATGTTTCATAACACAATCTTATAACACTGACATATTTAGAAAATTAATAACATTTACTAAAAAATGTCTCAAAAAAAAAAACACGATTTTCCTAGATTTTCATTCAAAAACCATAAACCGAAAAGTGTTATTTTTAGCATTTTTCGATAAATTAAACGTAAGATATTTTGTTATTTCTGAATTATAGTAATTTAATTCAATTAATATTCAATGTCACTGGTTATTTTAATAAGTTGTATATTTATTTTACTATAAATTTTTTTGTAATACCATATTCGACGCAAAATTGCGTCAGTGCCAACGAATTCATTTTTTGTATGAAGGGAAACGCGATTCACACCGTGGCGCATGAACGCTCTTAATTAACAAAAAAAACCGACTTCAACTTTCATCAAACTACTTATACTGTTGAATACATCCTTTCCAACTAAAAATTTAAGACATGTGGTTTTCTCATGGATACCATTATCAGAACTGGACTTAATTAAAACGGGAAGCGTCAGCTTTCTAATAAAAAAAAGAATCATCAATATCGATTCACCCAGTCAATAGTTATGAGGTAACAAACATAAAAAAGCATACAGTCGAATTGAGAACCTCCTCCTTTTTTGAAGTCGGTTGAAAAGTAGAAATATAACTATCAGCAGCAAATAGATATCAAAGTTAGTGGTCAAATTAAATATTAATAGGCAGTTTTTCAGTATTTGGTGTCTGGACTTAATATCAAAAGCCCTTCAATTAAAACAGAAGATACACCAAAAATCTGCTCGACTTTTTTTGGTTTCTTTGATGTTCTTTGTCTTTTTAAGTTTTGTATTAGATTTGTTTTGAATACAATCCCTACCTTAATAAAAAAAGTTAGCATTTAGATAACTAAGTACCTTGTTTTGTATATCAGGATAGTTCAATCGTAGTTGCTCAACCGCGTTACAACTATGAGCCAATTTGGCTAGGATTTGGAACGTACATACTCGTAATTGCTTTTTACCTCAAATTAACACAAAGGCTAATTTTATATCCCGGAAAAATCCAGTTCCCGCGGCTTATTGAAAAAGCTTAAAGTTATAGTAACTATAACTACAGAAATAGGTAGATAGTACAAACTTCCTTCAAAGCAGGCTATAATGGTTGGGAAAGGGCGCGGAAAAGGGAACGGGAAATGCACGAAACCCTCGGAGATTGTATAAAAAACTGAAATTCACGCGGGCGGATTTACAGGAAAATCGAGTATTATGAATACTTTATTAAGTATACTAGCTAGTAGCTATCTTATATCTTGTAGTTTTTAAATTACCAATAATTGATCAACGTTTATTTAGGTAGGTACTTAAGATTGTTTTTCGGTAACCTGTTTAACCACAAAATAATGATAACGATAAGTATGGTTTTCCTTCAGAGAATAGGTACATAGTAAGGTAACTTAATAAGGTATAAGGAAAAGGAAAAATCTAAAGTTCTGACTCATTATTTAATTCAGGCTGAACATCAGATCTCTACCACAAAATCCTTGACTTAGGTGTAAAGAGATTCCTTCGACAAGGGATAAGAAAAGATTTGTGGAATTCCTAGGGCATCACACAGTAGGTAGGAGTAGGTATACATGTGAAAAAGTAATATTTCAGTTTAAGTTAAAGTTTTATCGCAGCAAAACAAAAACAGAAAACTGTCGCTTTCCATACTTTTATTCAAAAACTTTAAAACGAAAATGATAATCTACCTACCTATTTAAATAAAGTTTATCTGACGAAGGTTGGCATTATAAACAATGTTTAGTCTCAGCGTCGTGTATACAAAAATGAAAATAAAAAGAGACTAAAAATTGTAGAACCGGTCCCGGCCATCGTGGCTCAGAGATCGTCGGATGAGAGGAGTGACCTCAGTTGGCCTTGACAGCTGCGTCGCTGCTCACAGCCGCGGCTGGCCAGCTCGACCCCAACTAGCAACTAATAACTCTACTACAGCGTTACAACGAGGTATGAAGCATGCTGCTCTCTACCCTTCCCTTCCTCGTCTAACATACACAGGTTACAGACAAAAAAAAAAGGTTATTAGAAGATCTTGTCTTTGGAAAAATAAGGTAAGTGTACACTATGCCGGTATAGTCCATTATGCCGTGACCTTTTGGTTTTAGTCGAAAAATAAGAAAACTATCAGTAAAATCGTAATTTTATAGAATGCTACATAAACTATAGTTTGTGTACGACCAAAAAAACCTAATTTTCTAAGATAAACAATAGTTCTAAAACCCATACCGAGCTTCTGAACGCGTCACTCGCTATTGTACTACGGTGCCTATACAAGCTTGTTGGTGAGCGTAAGGCAACAGTGGAAATTTCATAAGGACGTGATGTGATACTGGTAAGTTAGAGTTATCGAAATTAATGAAATTATCGATTAATAGTTATCAATAGTATGTTATATAGTAAATTCAAGGTGTTATAAAGTATATTTTTAAAGAATTTGTCACTTTTCTCACTACCGTAATTATGTTCACAATTCTGAGTCGGTGAACCTAATTGCGTGCGTATCACGCAATAAAGAAAAATCCCTTCGAAATGTTTCCTTCTTTTTTTTCTCTCATGGGTTAAAGTCATGTATATATGTAAATAAATTTAGTAATAAGTGCACATTACTGTGACCTTATTGCGGTATGTGAGTTTATATATGTTTACTTCTATAATCGAGTCTGAAATGATTACACTTTACGCCATACTTTCGAATTAATAGACTAAGTACGTCAACATAATTCCATGAATATTATTTTAGTTAATCATATATTATACATTATATATATTTATATTATATAAAAACTATATTAGCTAGCAGTTTACTTAATTTTTTTATTAAAAATATGAAATGGAAACCATTTTTTTGAGTACCGTAATAAGGTACACAAATTTTCTACTCATGTCCCTTATTCTGGTATACCCGAAATATAGCATTCGGAGAGAAAATGAAACGTTTTTTTATTTATCTTTGACTAAGAAGTAATAAAACTAAGTTAGGGAGGGGGCCATGCAATATCTTCTTAGGGTTCTATACCCAAAGGGTAAAAACGGGACCCTATACGACCTCGCTGTCCGTCCGTCCATCTGTCCGTCCATCCGTTCGTCTGTCCGTCCGTCTGACCATCCGTCCGTCTGTCTGTCTATCACCAGGCTGTACCATGATTGTTAAATGATGTATTTCTGTTGCCGCTACAACAACAAATGCAAAAACAAACGTGATTTTTTGCTTGTTTTGCTCGATATTGATAACAACAACTGGTAGTGGCTTAAAATGTTCACAGAATATTAAATTATATATGTATGCACTTTAAAAATAAATAGTTAAATTAAAATGAAAAATAACCACACTTACCATCAGGTGAGATTGCAGTCAAGTCACTTGTAATGCGTTATAAAAATAAAATAAAAATATCACGGAATTATGGACAAAGACTACCGGAATTATGTCATGAGGCAAATTTTAGCACGGAATTAGAGACAAACACGAGGTTCCGCAAAATAACGATTATTTATAAAATTTAAAGGTTACGGCGCAAAATAATATTCCACATTAATCTGATAATACTCGTCTACAAAATAAAACAGTTTTCAGTTCTAGCACATTCGTACTTTTTCTTAAAATCATCCTCAAAGTTGAAAGTGCCTTAACATACCGTAATATGGTACATTTACCTTAACTGTGTCTTTTTTCATCGTCATACACAGTAGGAAGGTACCAAGCAATAAATATATATTTTTTTTATTTCTCAACTATATTTTCCGTCGTGTGACGTCATTTAAGCTTCCAACGATTGGCTTGTTGTATAGGTACCATTATTAGATGTGTTTCGGTTTCGATTCAGTTTCACAATTACAATTGCGGAATACAATTGTATAAGCGGGAAGTAACCTAAACGTATGACGCTATAGAATTCTTAGCAAATAAAAAAAAATAATGGAAATTGAATGGAATGAAATGAATGGAATTTGGAAATTAGCATAAGAGCCTGTAAGTTAGGCCTATGTTAAATAGATATGTTGACTTTTTGATTTAATGTAAGAGCTAAATCATTGGTTGGTCTGATTTTTAAAACACTGGTTGAAAGAGTAGTAATAATAGGGAGAAAAGACCGCATCTAAATAAGTTGAGTGCTTACTTTTCAAGATATGGACTTATAAGGTAGAGCTAAGTCTGAAATCGTTTGCCCAAATGAAGCTCCTATTATAATCAACAAATGGTTCGTGCTCATAATATTATATTGTATTTTATGTCGTAGTTGTCAAGACACGGGTTACTGCCTAGTTTGGGAGTCAGGGAGTGTCTGTGTGTGGGAATAAATTGTGTTACAATTTAAAAATAACCAAATCTATCGAGTGAGGTATCAAAATGAAGGAAATTAAAAGAAGTTTACAAAAATACATACCTATTTAGTATTTTTAAATATACATTACCTACTTATATATGACTTCATAAGTTGATACTTTTGCAGTCGGGTTTTTTTAATTTTAAAATAAAGATTTGTGTCCATGATTTATGTATTTCCATAGGTCAATAAACGTTATGCACTAGTTGCTAGTAGAGCTTTATGCTTTTGCTATCTAACTCTTCCGGCGTCGCGGAGGTGATAAATTACTGTCGACCTACATTTATTGCCTTATCTTTGTGAACGCAATAAACTTGAAAAGAAAATGTTTGAGGTACGCTCGAATGAAAGCAATGTATCGTAAAACGTAGTTATAGTATATTATTTAAGTAGGTACACACGCCTTTACGAGTTGAATAAATGTTCTATTCTTTATAATGAATGTTCGGGGTTTTTCTATTAATAATTCTTATAAACGTTGTTCAACAGTTGATTAGTAACAGTAATTACCTTCCTCTTTCGAAATTCTTTGACATGAAAGATAAAAGCAAAGCAAGGATTAACAAAAACACTTCTTGTAAATTAAGACTGCTTGTCTCGGCCACAATATTATCATATACACGATAGTTATCAAAGAAAACTATCACACTAATATAATAAAGGCGGAAGTTTGTGAGTAAGTTTGTTACTCTTTCACGCCGCAACTACTGCATTAATTTGGCTGAAATTTCGTATGGAGATAGTCTATACCCTGGATTAAAACAAAGGCTACTTTTTATTTCGGGAAAGTCCACAGTTCCCGCAGTTTGTGAAAAACCGAAATACATGCGGGCGGAGCCGCGGGCGTTTGCTCGTAAAATAAATGCAAGAGTATATTGCCGACACGCACTGCGGATCCCAAAGCATACCAACAAACAAAAATATGGCGCGCAAAATATTATAAATTAAAATCTTAGAACTTTCAAATTATTAAGTAAGTATTCAAGTTATTCACCTCAGAAACTGGTTCTCATAATAATTTAGATTAACGTAACTTAAAAACCATTCCAATATCCGATGAAAAAGATAGGTATTCAAAGCGATGAAATTGCGCTCTCCCATCAGATATTAAAAGAAATACTCGTAGTTAACCACAACAAAGCACAAAGCGATCTGTATCGGCTCCGAGGTAATGAGATATTCCGTACATATTGTAATAAAAAAGAACAACAATCACGTCTCTACATTAAATTTTACTAGACTAACTTCGCAAAGGGATTACATTGAAGTTAAAGATATAGCGTAGGTTAGTAGGTACAAAATGTAGCCAATAGGATTATGTAAGGCCAAACTTACAGGCTGTTATAAAAATTTAAAACTCTACCGCCAAGTTCGGATAGCAGGTACGCACCGAGAAGAACTGGCAAAAAACTCGGCATATTTAAAAATAATATTTTAAACCTATTATAATAATTATTATCGTCACAATATAATATTAAGTACGTTCAAATATTTTTTTAATTCAAGCGTCGTCGCGTCGTCGGGGGACCGTTAGAGAGATACTCCGGAAAATGAGTGAATGAGATTATAATAGGTTTAAAATATTATTTGTTACTTTTTATATTTTATTTTTTGTGTCGGGGGTTCTTAAAATTTGTAATTTTACTTTTATTTTGTCCTTTTTAAAGTAGGTAATAAGGTATTAAATATAGGGAAGGTATTAATAGCGATAAGTAAGTAACATAGTTAGTTACTAGGTATAATATTAGTTTTCATTTACTAGATTAAGTTTTACCTTCCTACTCGTAAGTTTAGGTTATTTTCATGTCATCTTTTTGTAAAATAAAAGAATTTATGTCACGAATTAGCGATGCAATTCAGTTGAGGTCTCTTGTTGAGTCGCGATTACAGTTGATGGTAGGCCCTCAGGTCATGATTACCTTACCATACGCTTTAAATATCATTAAAATAACACGGTACCAAATTTCGAAACGATAGGACATATTATGGAAGGTAGTCAGATCCCCTCATCAACTATTAAAGAGCTGATCTTCTTCAAACGGCTGATCAGGTCATGATTACCTTATCATACGCTTTCAATATCATTGAAGTAACACGGTACCAAATTTCGAATCGATAGGATATATGGAAGGTAATCAGATCCCCTCATCAACTATAAAAGAGCTGATGATCTTCAAACGGCAAATCAGGCCATGGTTACCTTACCATATACTTTCAATGTCATTGAAGCTACACGGTACCAAATTTCGAATCGATCGGACATAAAGAAGTTAGTCAGATCCCTTGATCAACTAGAAAATAGCTGATAATCTTTAAACGGCTGAACAGATTTTCATGAAACATGGCTAAGAACACTCGGGATAAAATTATCTGTGACACAAAATAAACTTCATGAAAATCGGTCCATCCGTTTGGGAGCTACGATACCACAGACAGAAACACAGATACACAGACACGTTAAACTTATAAAGGCTCCTACACACTATGCCGCCGGCATGGCCGGCGGCCATGCCGCCAACAAGCCCGGCGGCATTCCCGGCGGGTATTTGAGCCGCCGGGCTTGCCGCACAAACGAGCCGCTTGCATGGCCGCCGGGGTATGCCGGCGGGTTGCGCGGGGAGCCGGCGTCAGTTCGCTCTGCGAAATGAATGATGAAAATGATGCTCTGCGGCCACCAGCGGCAAGTGCCGGCGGCCTGATTATGCCGGCGGCATACCCGTGCGGCAAAAACCCGCCGGCTGTGCCGGCGGCATAGTGTGTAGGAGCCTTTACACCCGTTTTGCGTCGGAGGTTAAAAAAGGTAATTCCAAACCAGGCTTCGGGATCTTTATGAACTGTTCTAGCGACGCAATTCCGGTTGCTTTTCAATTTGCCATATTATCATCTATTTGTCATATTAAAAGGAAATTGTTGAGTCGCGATTAGAGTTGCATCAACTCTAATCGCGACTTCTGGATCCCAGCCACGCGGACGGTGTGGCACAATAACTAACTTATGCCACTAAAGTCTATTTTTACTCTATAAAAGTTAGTAAGTGATGATGCAGCCTAAGATGTTATCGTACTAACTTGGAAGGGTAAGTAAATTTACTCCAACGGTTTCTACAAGCATCGCACCGGAATGCTAAATCGCTTGGCGGTGCGTTTTTGCTGGTAGGGTGGTAACTAGCCACGGCCGAAGCCTCCCACCAGACCAGACTTGCGCCAATTTAGAAATCATAAAAATTCCAAAATGGCCCGTGGCGGGAGTCGAACCCGCGACCTCCCGAGTCGTCAGGGATGGTCGTCAGTGAGGTGTGCAAGGGATGTCCTCTATTTCTAACAATTGTTCGGTTACTTATTACTTACTGTCAATACGTTGCTTACAATTATTATTAGTTGCTATATTAAAACAAGTACATAAAAGGTATAGAATCAAAATATTGAGATGCCACTTTAACAAAGCTACCTTTCTATTGACTACAGACAGATAGTTTTAATACCATAATGGCATAAGTTGTTCGTCGACTGTAAAGACCTTGGACAGGCAAGTGACATTTGAAGTAAACTTTACTTTTCAAATTACATTGGTTCTTATCGAAATAAAAGATTGAAATGGAGGTCATCGTCTTGTCATATTGGCTGATGAATCCTAATTACTAAAAATACAAAAAAATCCCTAGAACTCATTATTATACCACCGTTTATCATCTCCTGAGGATGTCCCGGTGTCGGGACGAAACGTGCGTCAAAGAAAGTGTTGGAAAATTGTATGAGCAGTAAATAAAAAACTGTAATAACATGACTGTGGCAGTGTTCCTGCATATTGTACCATACATAATCTTTTCAAGTAGCGGATTATAGCAAAACAAATTAATCTGTCCTGCTTATTATGGATTTCAGCAAAATAACGCCTGCTTCCATTTAATACCACCGTTTATATTGCTGTCCGTCCATCGGAGTGCTACCGACATCGCGATTGGTGTGGTCACCATATTTTTACCATCTTTTAAGGCTCCTACACACTATGCCGGCGGCACAGCCGGCGGGTTTTTGCCGCACGGGTATGCCGCCGGCATAATCAGGCCGCCGGCACTTGCCGCTGGTGGCCGCAGAGCATCATTTCAGTTGTGACACACCGCACAACACTATCACTCCAATGCCGGGAGCGAACTGACGCCGGCTCCCCGCGCAACCCGCCGGCATACCCCGGCGGCCATGCAAGCGGCTCGTTTGTGCGGCAAGCCCGGCGGCTCAAATACCCGCCGGGAATGCCGCCGGGCTTGTTGGCGGCATGGCCGCCGGCCATGCCGGCGGCATAGTGTGTAGGAGCCTTTAGAGACCCTTCTGTCATTTATGCGTATTTGCAGTTTAGCTTCAATATCTTCGAGAAAGTTTTAGAGAAGTACAAATGACGGGGAAACAAAATCTCATCATTACTAGTATGCATCTATGCATTACGAAAGAATAAAACTTATTTCCACAGAAATCGAAAGAATTCTTCGTTATTCAGTGTAGGTACCTAGTAGCATTTTCATCCAAGCTTATTTTTATGTCTGTGTTATTATGAAATAACTCGTTTCAAATCATACAGCTTACATTGTGGGTCTGTTTAAACTGAGGAACCGGTCGAGAATAAATTGTTAACTGTACTTAACGACGTCGTTACTAAACACAAATATTACAGAATATAAAACAGACCTTAAGTCGATAGCAAATCATGCAATTACCTCAATTGATAGACGCGCACAATGTTTCTTAAGTCAACATGGTAAACATACTTATTTTAAGGATAGTTTTCTAAAATATCTAATGAATAGGTAGGCCAACATAACAGTAAACTATCTGGGCAAAAAATTTGAAACATATGCCATACAAAAGCTGTCAAAACTCAAAACGTCATATTTATTCCTCAGTTAACGTTTATCTGGCGATTGAGAAATCGGCCCTAAATCGACTAGATTAGAAAGGATCGGGTTAGATGGCGCTCACTACAGAATACCTAGTTGCCAGTGGATCATCAAGCTGAAATATGGTGATGATTGGTTTGACTCCGCGATAAGTATGGATCGCGACTGAATTGAGTAATCTTTCTTCTAATATATAAAATTCTCCTCCGAAACTGCTCGACCGATTTTCATGATTTTTTTTTGACTATCCATTCAGTAGGTCTGCGAATAAGGTTTTAAGCTATTTTTCTTACTCATAAAAAGCAAAACAATATTTGACACATCAGCAAAAATGATGTAATATTTTGCCTAATATTTTTTTGCGTGATTAAAAAAGAAAATTAAAGGATTGCACGTTGCACTGTGCAATTCTTGTTTGCTATCCTGAGTTCAGACTGAAAGTCTCACAGCCTAGTGCCTAATTTCGCCAGCTACAGTGTCCTTCAAACCCAGTTATGTTTGGCAATTAATGATTCACGGCAAAATATGTGTAATGTGACACTGCAGTAGTAGCTGGTAACCGATCAGGCGGACTCAGAAAATAAACATAAGTTTTTCATAAACCTTTTATTATGTTTGTACTGTTGCAATTTGCCCAGACCTTAAGGTATTGCATACTGACTTAGCGGAACGCGCATAGGTGTTTTCAAAAATGATATCTATGCTTGTATAGAGAGAGTTGCAAGTCCAGAGCTAGGCGTACATTTTATTCTTGAAATATGGCTTTGGGTGATAACGTTTTTACCCCCTTAACGTTTACCAAATTGGACAATTTTGGAGTCATTAGATTCAGTATACACTTTAATCTAGGCTCGTATGTTTTATTTTTTTAGTATATTTAAATTAAAAAATGAAAATACTCGAGCAAGCTTTTAGGTCAAAAATGTGGATATTTAGACTCAAATAACTTTTAACATACCTAAGCAATTTTTCTTAAAAAGTAAAACGTACGGGTTAAAAAGTAAAAATCTGAAGTACCTACTACAGGTACTTCAGATTTTTAATCTGCAACATATTCAAAAATTATGAAAATCGGACTAGATTTACGGGAAGGGAAACGTTATCGCTTTTTGTATGTAAGCTTATAGGTATGCAATCCTCTTAATTATATAAGCGTACGAGCATAGTAGGTACTTCAGATATTAATCTGCAATATAACCAAAAATTATGAAAATCGGACTAAATTTACGGGTAGAAAAACGTTATCGCTTTTTGTATGTAAGCTTACAGTAATATAACCATGAAGAGCGGGGATTCTTTGATACAGCTTTAATAAAAACTTACTTCACACTTCCAAAAACATTGTAAAACTACTACTAATTTTCATTTCATTACTGGGACTGGGATGGGATAAGATACCCGAGTCTGGTGAATTCATTCATTATTTTCTCCTAAATATGGTGTTACATAATACATTGATCATCTTTATCAAACATCGAATAAATGTATTGATATGTATGTAATAATGTAGACTAGTGATTTACTACAGGTTTCAGCCGCGAGGATCTATATTTCTTGGTTCGCATCGAGAGAAGACGTTATGACTGAAACTTAAAGCATTGGAATAGCCCTTGTTAATATTCATTCAATATTAGGTACCTACTTAAGCACAAGTTTTTCTATGTTTTTAAGATTACTATGTTAAACACGAGAACTTAAGATGTAATATTATTAACTTAGTACTGCTAAGTGCTAACACATAATATAAAGTCATTCCTTGCTCTTTGAGTCCGCACCTTCGCTTGCGTGACTTCTATTTTATCCCTTAGCTACAATTCATAGCTTTTTGATGCCCTACGTTTTCATAGCTTTTTGTATGCAAACAAGCCTGATCCGTCCGTACTATTAGCCTGAGCGTTGATATCTATTAGTCAGTCAGCTTTCAAATTTACTGTTTACTGTTTGTTGTACTCAAAGCTTACTGACGGAAAGCTGTCTGACTAATAGAGTGGTCCCGCCAGACGTTATACTGCCCTGTAGCTTCTGATAAGAAAACTCAGGACATGGGCATCCGAAGGATTTACGTAAACCTTTTTTATACAAGCAAACAGTAGCGCAATCTGTCAAATTCTAGGTATAGGTGGCACTGAGCGAACTACAGCGATGCCTTACTGCTGTTGGTATTGTGGGCACCCGTGTCATTTTTTCACGCCGGCCGCCCTGACCATGGGTTAATTCCTGTAACGCAACACGGATCCAATTACTGTGAATTTAAACCATCACCAGACCCTTTCTGAGTTTTCGCAAGACTAACAAACAAACGTCAATCCATTTATATATGTAAGAAAAAGACAGAAGAAGAGAGAAATAAGAGAATTGTAACACAGAACGATAATTGTCACTTATGTCTGACTGAAAAATAAATTTCGAGTCTCTTGTTGTATTAATATTTCATGAATCTCTAAGGTTTTCCTGTTCGTTCGACAAAAGTGGGTTTACTCACACAGGGGAAAATCCAATTCGCCGTGTCGTGTACACGGGTGCACACAGCCACGCGTGACTTGAGGGAAAAATAAAATTTCTCGCTAAGTTTATAATGGGAAAACTTTGAGAACCACTTAATTATGTTAATGTTTGAAACAAAATTTTAGAAGAGACGTTTAAACACGGGAATGACATTATTTAAAAAAATGTTTTTTATGAATTCGTACTTGTATTCGTATGAACCTACTTGTGACGAAGTACCTTTAGTATAAAGTGTGCTGCGAAATTACTGTCATTTATACAGATCTTCTTTTTGTTTGGAGTTGCTTGCTGACACAGTTGAAGTGTGAGAACCCGTGTTTGAATCCCGATACGGGCCAGTTAGGTATTTTTAGGGTTCTGTACCTCAAAAGAAAACTCTTCTAAGAAGGTTTGCGGTTGGATAAGAAAAGTGATTCTTATGGACACTACTTTTTCGATAGCAATACGGAACCCTCGGTGTTCGAGTCCGACTCGTACATGGCCGGTTTTATTCTAAAATGAGTCAAGCCTGGTCTTGGACGGGAAAAAAATGCGCATGTGTACCAAGCGTGTTAGCCTTCCAATGAGATGTTGTGTAGCAATCGGTAGGGGTTTAAGGGGGTTATAATATACCGCATAACCGTTCTAAGTTAGTATATAAGAAATTATGTTTAAAACTTATTAAATACCTACTCGTATATTGAATTCAAAACAAGAAATAAATTCAAAACCGTTTGCTGTATTACAGAGAGATCTAATAGCATCAGTAAATTAGATTCGGTAAATTAATACTGCAAACTAATTAAAGTTTCGCCAATGTTTCACAAGCCGCATACTATTAGGCGTGTTCCTCTTATAGATGCAGGGCTAGTATAAGAACGATAGGTATCTCGCGGATCATATCGACTTAAAAAATTAAATGCGACGATTTTGCTTTCCTATTAGGAGCACCGCGAGATATTGCTGTCGACATTACTGATTTTTGTTGGACGTATTTTGATACGCATGAGATTGCGTTTTTCTATACCTACTTTTTTCTGTCCAATCTTACTTTTGACGCGTAGGTAATGGTATCAGGCTCATTGTAATTTTTTGAGTAAACTCTAGGAAATATAACAAGGCTTATGCGACAAAAGTCACAAGATCTTATTCTAGCCCTGTTGATGTAAATAAGTATCTGTTTCATCTTAATAAAATTGTCACGTCTTATACCACGAGTAAACGGTTTGTACGATGTTTCTTCATAAGGAAATGTAGGTATAGATACTTGTCTCATAAAAACTTCTGAGGTTTTTTGACAAAAACTTATGAGGTTTTTTGACAAAAACTTATCGAGCTTTAAAAAGTTATTTAATTTTCCGACTAATTCTATTTCAAAAGTAATTTTATTTTATCACGACTAATTTTGTCTAAAAATTTCATAATTCGCTTATATAAGTTAGATTTCTGGCTGTGACAAATGAGCTTTATCTAATGTTAAAAAGATTCCGATGAATTGAGAACCTCTTCCTTTTTTTGAAGTCGGTTAAAAAGATCAAGAAATCATAACAATCAAGAAAACCTGTTTGTTTTGTACTGAAACTGTAAGTTATTAAATAACGTCCCTATTCCGTACCAAAATAATATTATAAGTAACAATAAATACGATTTATGATCCATAAAAAGAAAGTAGATCGCTCGAAATTCAATTCCCTTAAAATAGTAAGTTTTCTGTATTATTCCTGTAAGTAGGAGCGAGAGGAAAGATTTAGGCCAAGTTACTGTTTGGAATGTGGGTAGGTATGGGAAGGAATAAATCATAAAACATAGCCTCATTTTCATTTTAATGAAAATATCATTTCCTTCCAAGGAGGTACCTACTTATATCCAAACTTTACATCCGTCATTTTGCATGGGCCAACGGTCGAGTGTCGGCGGCGGGGCGGGGGAGGGGGGGAGCGGGTGGAGCGGCGCCACCCCGCGAGTTGAGCCCCCCTCCCCCCACGCGGGATCGATACGTCATTTGAGCTGGTCGCCATGGAGACCGCGAACGGCGCGGGGCGGCGCCGCGGTCTGAACCTTCTGATGCCGGGAGGTGCATGGGACTCCGCGGGAAAGCCGGTTCCCATCTCGTTAAACCCCGTACAGCCTATTTGGGTTCTACCCCTTTACTTAACACGACATTTATCGCTTTCGGATTGACGTTTAAGTTAAGTGGCTAATGTCGACGAGTAAGTGTCTATTCCTGCCCTAGAGCAATGGCTACATAATATTGGGCTTAAATTTTCCATTTTCCGTGACATCGTCCAATTCGGATAGAAATAATGAAGAATGTACAGGAGAGCTGTTTATGAAGTTTTTTTTTTATACTATTATCCGGGATAGATTTGTGTAAAATCTTAGTCCCGGGTTCGATCCCCGAAACAAATTTACTTGCGATGTTATAATATCTAAATAGACTCAAGGTGTCTGGTGGAACACTTTTGATAGACAAAAAAGTATCGCTAAACGTTTGAGAGTTCCTATGCGATGTTAAGGCTCCTACACACTATGCCGGCGGCACAGCCGGCGGGTTTTTGCCGCACGGGTATGCCGCCGGCATAATCAGGCCGCCGGCACTTGCCGCTGGTGGCCGCAGAGCATCATTTTCATCATTCATTTCGCAGAGCGAACTGACGCCGGCTCCCCGCGCAACCCGCCGGCATACCCCGGCGGCCATGCAAGCGGCTCGTTTGTGCGGCAAGCCCGGCGGCTCAAATACCCGCCGGGAATGCCGCCGGGCTTGTTGGCGGCATGGCCGCCGGCCATGCCGGCGGCATAGTGTGTAGGAGCCTTTATACCTACTTGTAAGGAAATACACCTTAGCATTTACCCCTTCGAAGTACCTTGAACATCGTCGTAAGGTTGCCTGTCTGTCGGTATTCTATAGAATATATTTCGGAGAGTGTGCTCAGGAACTTTTTAATTTGGTTCCCCCATCACCTTTCTACCATAGAACGGCAAGGCATCGTAAAGGCTTCCACCCATACATAGTCGACGTACCAATGACGCGTACGAAGCGGTTTGATTCCTCGTTCCTGATACGCACTGCAAAGGCCTGGAATACCCTCCCAGGCAGTGTCTTTCCTGCCACTTACAACCCGGGTGCCTTCAAATCAAGAGTGAATAGGCATCTTCTAGGCAAGCGCGTTCCACCTTAGACTGTATCATCACTTTCCATCAGGTGTGATCACAGTCAAGCGCTAGCCTATACAGTATAAAAAAAAAAAAAAAAGTACGAGTATGTAATGCATACTTCGAAGGGGCAAATGCTAAGGTATGTTAGGAATGCATTACATAACATGCGGCAAGATTGCAGTCGAGTACCTCATTAAAAAAAACACTGAAAACTATTAAATAAATTAATGAAATCATTCAAGAAAAGTGCCAGTGGATCCAAAGTACGAATTCGTACGTAAAATTGTAAAACTGGATTGAGGCTTTTGGGAAGAGTGTGAAGTGTGGCGTGCCTTCTATTGCTGGGTATTCCTAAACTTGAGAGGTTTAGAAGATTTGGAGGACGAGTGCATGCATAGTGTATGCCCATTTACACCTAAAGGTTCCTAATTCTACCAGATAGGTTTCTAGTACCTATAATTCTATCATTATTGCTTGTTAAGCACTGATAAAATCAAAACTTTAGCGTGATATTCAGGGGCTCACGACTCAAATCCCATCTCGGCAAACACGATCCTTCGACTTTGTGTGTTAATTGTTGCAACTTACTTCCGTAACCGTGTCTCGTCAAGGAAAACATATTGCATGCTTAAAGTTTAACGTAGTGTTCACAAAGGTGTGTGAAGCTTACTTATCCGAATAGACGGGTAGCGGGCAACAGCGGGCCTAGTTGGGTGTGTAAGGGCCATTTCTCACTTAGACGGACCGTCTCTTTTATCGGTCCGTCTAAAATGACGAATAATTATGCCCAGCAGTACAATTTTGATTTCACATATGACGGGTCTAAAAAAAATAAGCCAAATGTCAAATATGAACACCCAATATTGTCATATAAATTGTAATGTACCTAATACAACTGACATATCCTCTTTTTTAGACGGACCGAGAAAACGAGAAAGCGTCTAAGATCCGGACCGCCTTAGCAGTGTCTTAAATATTTAATATCAATATTGTGTGAAGTATAGAACAATAAAAGCATCTTAGATGTATAGAATTTCTTCATAAGTAGGCTTATAAAATTGAAAATATTGGTATTGCTTTCGAACATAATACAATAAGGATTTGAGTACAATAATATTATAAGCTATATTTTCTCCGTCGACATTTACGACTTACACGGGAAAAGAAACATCTGGTGCGTTGTTTTTATTCGTGTCCAAGTTTAAAAACAGCATCGAACTGTGTATGAGTAGCGAGTAGTACCTGTGCAGTGTGCAGCGTCTAAGTTATATCTACAGGCACATATTCATTTAAGGGGATTTATTGAATTTATTTTTGTCTTTACCACTCTCACGGATACGTTGGTAGGTGCCACATGCAGCGTCGCGGAAGAATATAACAGCAAAACGACCTTTTACCTAATTGCTCAAAAAATAAGCCAGTTATCAAAATCTGTTTCTAAGCGTTTTTTGATATTATTATTACCGACACATTAAAACAAAAATTACAATTACATCCTTTGTAGTTTTCGATAAAAAGTAGAAAAACTGAGATTTTGGAGCAACTTTTGGGAGAAGTTTCTATCGAGAAAATTTTATCCAATCATGTTTCTGCTTCTTAGCGATTTTAGATTAAAGACCCAAAATGCATGACGTTTAAATTTGAAAGTAATCGTCTTTGTAGTTTTTAAATAAAACTTCATTCAAAATCGCTTAAATAGCGTTTCTACGCCGTTAATGGTTCTGTATCTATAAATGGCACATAATACAACGTGTAACGAAAAGTTGAAATAATATTAAAGAGTACATAAGTGAACTTAATACCTAATGAATCACCCTGTAAAAATATAAAATAGAAATAAGCTTATTTATTTTTCCATAATGTATGGAAAATGGATATGCTTATTGCTTATTCAATTTGCTTATTTCCAATATGCTTATTTCCATTTAATATTTCTACAGAGTGATTCGTAATCAAGTACACCTATGTACCATTGTACCCTTCAATATTATTTAAATTTTTCGTTAAAGCGTGTCCAAGAATACTTGTGATATTTTAAGGTCATATCCATCCATAGCATTTTTTTATTTAGATATTGAAGAAAGGTCCTGACTTAACTGAGCCGTCGCGGTCGTGGCCCAGTCCCAACCCTTAGGTACTTATTTTTGTTTTAAAGTGTCCGTAATAATAATATCCAAAAACGCTAAGAAACAGATTTTTGATAACCAGCTTAGTTTTTGAGTAATTAGGTAAAAGGTCGTTTTTCTGCTATATTCTTCCGCGACGCTGCATGTCGCACCTACCAAATCTCCGTGAGAGTGAGAAAGACAAAAATAAATTCAATAAATCCCCGTTGTAGACAAGAGATTTCAAAATGAATATAAGTATAATAAGAGAGTATTTCAAAATTCCAATCAATGACCTAGATCAAGGAAGCAAGGGTTAGTTAGTTAAGTTAAGTAATATTTTTCTAAAAAGAGCTAGAATAGCTTCTAATACTTAAACAAGGAAGCTATTTTGTTGTTCATAAAACACGTAAGTAGTGTGATAAAGTATCGCTAGTTCAGCCTCGTTCACAGACCACAGTACATAAGTTGAAGTCAATTCTGAGGCCTGAGGGCCTGAGCCATATTATTATGACATATTTCGATTCGATTGTTGTAATGTAATGGAACGAAATTCAAAAATGTATGAGAATGACAGTTGGCTGCGTGGAAGTCACGTGATGTAGAACTAGTGGTCATTCACTTACATTTTTTTAATTTCGTTCTATTAGGTAGGTAAGTTTTACCATCGAAATGTCATAAGTTGGCTACGGCTGCAGCTGCAATAGATTATTTAGTGACTGCAATAGATCGGATTATATATCAATTTTGGATCATGTTTATTTGTATGAGTTATTCTTACGAGTACAAACAGGTCAATTTTCAAACTTAATTTTGATAAATAAAAAAGATCCCATTATAATATTAATTTTGAGAAAAATCTTAGGTATAAATATCTTATTTCAACAGGAAACCATAAACTAGTCTTCACATTAATATTACCTATAGTAGTAACTAGCCACGGCCGAAGTCTGCAATCACTTGTGGAATACGTAAATTGCTATAGATTTGAGAACTAAATACCAGCATTGTTAACTTGCATCACAGCCCTATTTCCTTACCAATACAGCAATTATTACAATTTAAATTTATTAACAAGCTGTCTAAATAGTGTGCTAAGAATGTATAAGTATGTACTTATCAAAAACACAGCAAACAAATACTTATTATAAACTTTCAAATACGTGTATTTGCTTATACAAACAAGAAAGTTAGCGAACAATATAAAAGTAATGGGATAGAGCGAAATGGATGATCAGAGCTAGCGCAAGTGTGAGCGAGAGGACATTATTCAAATTGAGGATACATATTTCTACATAGGTTACAAATAGCTAGTTAACAAAACGTGGACAAGTCTTAATATTTTTACAGTAGCTATGTACCTAAATTATTTAGACAAAGATTTTGTATGTAGAAAATCTCTAATTCAATTGTGTACAATTGCTATGAATAGATCATTTTGCTTAGGTACATATAGAAAATGAAAATGCCATCTTCATATTTTCTTTATCATATGAAAAAGTATGTGTTTTATTGTGTTAAATATAAAAACAGAATTTTAGAAATTGATGATATCTTTGTAGTTAATCGATCTAAAGTGAAACATTATTCAAATATCAATTCGTTACAATTTTTTATCTTCATTTACTCTTTTTGAAATATGCGATAGGTATATATTATATCAACATACGTACCTACTCATAATCAATAAATATAGTAGATACTAGCGCTGAATATATACGCACTCTTTTAAGTTTATATATTACTCACATTAGTGAGCAGAAATAATGTAACCTTCTGTTAACTTCCACAAATGGTATTCCCATATTATGATCATTGAACAAAAAGTAGAAAAGTTGAAGAGAGTTGCAGGAGCAACTTAAAGAACAGGTATTTACAATGTTTGAATATGTAGGTTGTGCAGGTAGTTTTAGATAACTATGTATGGGTTATTACTATAAACAACTATGCAATCATTGTTGAATAAATCTAGCACATTTAGGTAGTAATAATTGATCATCTCAATAAAAAACTTTAGAGTACGTGTACGACGTACGTGTTTATTTATTTACTGATTTCATGTATTAAATATTTAAAAATACTGTAAATACCTACCACATGTTGTTACCTCAGTGTAAAATAGCGTATTTATTACTAAACGTTTTTACAAATATGATTTCTTCTGCTATCCCGTAATTAAAATAGTAAATACTTTGAGTAGCGCCATCTCGTGACGGAAGGCCGAACCATTACAAAGGCCAAAAGGTGCGATGAACTCAAGTTCATAAGCTCAACGGAAGCTACAAGACTAAAAGCTTCGGCACGTACAAAGTAGAGGGACGTAGAGTGCTAGCAACTTCACAGTGCTACGCATTCGTAGCGCGTCTACGATGAATGGTTACATAAATCTATATCTTACTTTATAACGTTTTTCCTGTAATTCAGTGTATAATTGCGTTTGTGTAGAACTCGTAATATTTAATTAGTCGGACACTACTGCCGTTTGTAGTACTCGTCGATTCTTATAAATTAACAAATTGTTAAATATGGTTAGTACAAATTGGGGTCACACTATTAATTTATTTATTACTAAAGCGATTTGGCAGTTTGAAATGAAGATGATGCCTAACGTACACATAAGAGTCAGTCCTGAAGAGTAAAGAATCCTCGAACATACATTACATTTCAATATTTCGATAAGATTGGTAATCCCCAAGTCATTCTTGGTAGAGTCAAACATTCAGCATGCCATGGAAAGAGCTACTCTTGGATTTCTTTGATCGCTATGAAGCTTTAAAATTAACGAATTTATGGAATGACATTAGTTATCCATTAGTTCCGTGATCGACCAGACATTTTTTTTTAATTTCAATCCTAAACGTTCTATAGCGGATGTGGCCACGTCATAATTATATATTAGAGTCTAGTAATCATCGTTGTTCAAAATTTAAATGCAGTTGTGGTAAATATGATCTTTCGTATCTACCTAGCCTGGTGTACTCGGTCAGTCTAGCTCTAGGTAGGCTATGCTATATCTAGTTCGGGAATTGAATATTTGTCTCCAAATTTTTGACTTAGACTCCAGACTTTATTATGAACTAAGATAAAAATAATGTCATTCACTGAAAAACTAATCAAATAACAAAAAGTTTAAAACAAAAAGCATTTAAATATTTCTGATTAGACATAGATAGCAACATTGAATTGTGACGTCACAGCTTAATAATGCCATAGTAAATTCATGCGGCTTCATATAAATTTTCGTTTGTGAGACAGGGATAGAAGACCCTCCCACTCCAAAATTAAAATGCCTGTAAGTTTGATAAATAATCTTTGTTAGACTTCAATATTTTCTCAGTGTACGTCATTATTTTTAAAATAGTTTAAAGTAAAGTAATAATTTTTACCAAATTCAAAAGTAGTGTAATACCAAATTGGCACAAAAGGTGGTAATCAAATTCCTTTTTTGATTATTATGTCATGTATAATAAGTAATAGCTGCGAAAACCCCCTTGGGCTTCCATTTTTTTCTTTTAGCCTTTTTCGAATTGGTTTTTATAGCGTGTAGCGAATTGATGACCTAGGGAAGCATACTTAAAGGCGTTGCAATTTTAAGGGTCACTTTGGAAGGTTTTGTAAAGTTTTGTTATGAGCCGCTTCCGTAGAGTCTCGTGCCCTATAGTAGGAGAGCCCAAGATGGGATTTCGGTAGTTACTCGAGCGTTGTGGAGACCTATTGCATTGTAAATATTAAACACTTAAAAATAAGGTTATAATATTATGATGTATGCTATTTCAGCGGTGAGGAAAGAAAAAAAATCGTCATCTTGAATTTTTTTTTCTCGAGCACGTCAGATTTTTATACAGACGCTTCATCTTGATGTGCTTGTCGTCCTTACCTCATATAATATTAGAGATTATGTCGAGAAATTTCCTTAATCTTCTGGGTCAAAAATAAATTTTTCCAAACCGGCAGATTAAAACTCCTTGACAAAATTTTCCGATTATGGGGTCAGGATGACAAGCATATCTTTTTGGGCCGAGTATCAAAGTATGAATGATGAGCGAAAGCTTTCATAGACCGTTTTTTATTTATTTTTTGGACTACTGAAATAAAAAACTTCATGTAACCTCTTTTTCATTTTAGAACCCAATATTTACAATGCAATAGGTTCTCACGACGCTCCAGTAACTACAGATTTTGCAGCGTGGGCTCCCCTACCACTATAGTTAGTTGGATCTGAGTAGTTAATGATGCACCCTGTGCTTTAATAACTATTGCATGCCGAGATCCGAGTCTTCATATACTTTTTTGAACTTTTGTAAAATTAACACTTAACTTTTCCCAAATGTTTCTGGCATTAGTGTTAGTTATCTAAAGGTTGTAAAGACAAGCTGTTTATGGTTGAAATGTGCATTACTTTTCTACAAGTGTATTTCGTGTTATTTTCATTGTAAAGTAAAACAAAATCGAAAAAAAGACAGTGGATTTGAAATATTTTATTTAAAATTCGTTTGCAGAAGTTGTACAGGCAGCTATACCTAGCTCGGGGGGTGTTCGGTGAAACATTAATCCAATAAAATTAATAGATATTAGATAATTGACATAAAATTTCGTAATGAACTGCAATAAACCATAGTCAACCTTTGAAACAGTACATTATATCACCAGTTAAACAAATAAGTATCACTATTACTATAACTTTAAATAAATAAGGAGATATAACTACAACCTCTTTAAACAGAAGGAGGTTGGTACGAATTAATGCGACCGTTCATTTACCGCCAGGCAAATAACGGTTACAATAGTCGTGAAAACTTTCGTACCCGCCTCGACCTGATATTCAATTATTCAATGCACTACCAGCACTTTTATATCAAAAGTTACAAAAGATCCTACAATATGCTTTATCAATCAGCTACATTGTAAAGTCTTCACAAAACGATCAGTGTTTTCGGCCACTAGTACGGTGAAAGTGCTAGTATAAGATATTCCACGAATTATAGAAAACAAGACCGATGTCGTGTCGCTTTCTGTAAAACATGAAAGTGAGGAAAAGGGCCAGCCGAGGCTAAACGCATCGACTGGCACTTTTCGGAGTCAGCGTAAAGGGCCTCGTTTTACTCCTAAATAATAATAAGTAGTCACTGGTCTCGAAACATGGCTTAAGTACTATACACCTAAAATATATAAATTATTACAAATTAAGTAAGGCATTTACAACATCTTCTGGGATCCTTAAATTACTTTACATTTACACGATACTAGACCGCTCAAACAACATCGTGTAAAAATAAAGAATTGACTAAACTTATATCGGTAATTTTTTGTTTATATTACGTAAAAATGGTCAAGATTTCGGCGATCTAAGCTGACCTTCGAAGCTTTACATTAACAGATGAACAAATACTTGGGTCGGCAAGACTTCGATAGATCAGGCCATGTTAAAAAAAATCATAAATTTAGAATTTTTTAACTAAGGGACGTTACAACTTAGTAATATCGTTTGGCACTGACTTTTTTTAGTGTATTTTCTAATAAATAAATCATCATTAATAAAATATGACTCGAAATTGACATTTGAGTTTTCAAAAAATTACATAATTACCTATGCAAGTATAATTTAATCACAGTCATGGTTGTTTTCAAAAACAAGGATGGTGCGTGCCACGACACAATAGAAGTCTAACATTATTATAGCGATTACTACATATGACACGAAATCTTAAACTAATTCATCGCGAAATTTGAGCATTATTCTTGTGCATGAAATAATACATGAAAATCTATATCACATTCAGGTGTTTCGCTTGTGATTACGCACTTCATGTTTCTCTTCGTACGAAACCGCTGAGGTGTTTCACCTTCGTCTTTTGGCCGAAACAGCTGCGGCTATCATCTGCCTTAACATCGGCTCCGGCGTGCAGGCCTTGGGATCACATTTCATTTGACCATCACCACCACATCTGAAATCGACAATTACGATATTGTACTCTACATACTATTTATGCTTTGAGAAGAATAAAAATATTATGAGAATTGAATTTCAGAACAATGTAGTTTCAAATAATAATAATGAGCAAAAAAAAATCATACTCACGTGCAATGTAAACATGGTCCTGATGATGCTCTGACTACCTCGCCAACCTTATAAGTGTGGCCCTTTATTTGACAGCCTCTTCTCTGAGCTGCGCCCTTGTAGGCGTGAGGCAAGAAGTGAGGGGGTAACGTAGTAGTAGTGGTGGTTGTTGTTGTGGTAACATTAAGTGTGGTCGCCATTGACACGGGGCATTCGTATCTTGGACAACAGAAGCCTTGTATGGGTTCTTCGTGGCAACCATGAATTGGCGGTGGGCAACTTTGTTGAAGACAGATGATATCACTTCTAAAGCAGAAACAAAAATCACAGGGGTCATCCCTAGGAATTTGTTGCGCTGATACGTATACTTTGCCACCGTATCGACAGGTTCCAGGTCCGAACGCTTGATCTTCTTCAATGTAGTCTGGTTCTTGTCCATAACCTCCGGCACCACTTGGTGGGAAATCTGGGGATGGTATTCCCTCGTTGATTTCATCGTCAAATGCAGGTTTCGTTAATTCTTGCGTAGATGGTGAAGTTGTTGTTCTAATTGGCTTTTCTTCAGGTTGAGTAGGTTTGTCAGGCGATGGTGAGGGTGTTGTTATATCCTTGATCTTGCTTGTTGTAGATTTTGAAGTTTCTTGCATTGAATCGTCGTCGAATACAGTAGTACCAATTGGCACATCTGGTTTTAATGGAACCTCAGTTCCTAAATGTATATCTTTTTCAGTCGGAATACTCGAGGTTTCAGGAGCTGGATAAGTTAATTTTTGTTCATCAGTTGCAACAGTGGTGTAAAATTCTTTCTCGCTTGCTGTTTGTGGCGCTGCGGAAGTCGTCACAACTACATCTTGTATAGTGCTAGTGTCATGTAAGTCTATTTGCGGATATGTGGATGGCGTTTTACTTACTGTTTCAGTAACACTAACGCTTTCTGAAACATCTTTCTCTGGTGGATTTGTAGTTGGAAGTTCCTGTTCCGTTTGGTCTTGGCCAGAAAGCTTTTCTTTATCTTCGTGATCATGTTCTGTTTGGTAGATAGGTGATGAAGTTCGATGTTCATCTTCGTATTTTTCAGTAACGTCAAGATTTTGATCACCGCGTTCTGTTTGCTCAGGTTCATAAAGTGAAGTTGTAGGTATTTCTTCGGTTGGTGTCCTTGGACTTTCATCGACTACTTGATGTGTATGTTCTTTAAGTTCAACTAGGAATGGTGTTGTCTCACTAAATTCATGCACTGATTCAGTGGTCTGGGTTGGTTGTTCAGATTGACCGTAGTCTTTATTTGGTTGTGTAGATTGAGATATTTCTAAAATTGTAGGCGTAATTTTTGTGTAGGTTTCTACATTTATTACTTCCGTTTCGGTTTCTTTACTTAATATTGTTGTAGCTTCTGTCGTTGAAGATTCTTTCCCAATGTTGGATTGTACATCTGGCAGTATGGGTTGAATTTCAGTGTCTATTGGTTTAGGTGTTTCAGCTTCTATAGTTTCTATACCACTAGATTCGGTTTGAGTTTCTGTTAGTAATGTTTCAGGAATCTGTGTAGTACCCTGTGGTGTCAAAGAGTCAGAAGCACCATACTGTTCTTCTTGTTCAGGTAATTTAGGCACACTTTGAGGAGTTATAGTAAAATGATCAGGTACATCTGTAGTGCTGCTCTCTTTTTGTTCAGTAACAGGATATTGTACTTCTGTAATGTCTGCAATTGGTACAGTTTGAGAGTATGAGATATCTTTTTCAGTGCCAGTCTCTAAATCGGTGTACGCTGTAGATGCCTCTTCAGGTTGCAGCACGGTTTCAGTAGGTTTGTCTAATTTTTCTGTAACATCTACTTCCTTAATTTCTGTGACAACGGAAATTGGGCTTTCTGTAAGCTCGGTGATAATAGGTACATTTATTGGTGTATCTTCTTCGGATTGTGTCTCTGTTGATAATTTAGGAGTCTCTATTGTCACTACCACTCCAGTGCCAGTAGTTTCCTTTTCGGGTGAGATAGTATGCATGTCGAAAACATCAGCTGGATGTTCAGTTCCTTGTTGCTCAGGTAACATGCCTTCGGTACCAACGGTTTCTATTATATTCTTGTCATCCTTCAATATTGAAGAAACTGTCGTAATATCTTTCGTGTCCGTACCTGTTTCGTAAGGGGACTTTGTCTCATTTTCATCGGCCGATACGGTTATAAGAGTTTCCTGTTCATGAGAAATGTCAGATTCTTTTTCTGTAACTGGTACTGATGCTGTAGTGGTCTTTTGTGAAATGTCAATTGTTGCTTTTTGTGTATCTGAAGAAGTTGTACTTTCTCTGATCTCATCGCCAGGAACATCTTTAGAAAAGTCATATTGTTGGATAGGACTTACTGTGGTCTTTACATCCGAGCTATATTCATCCTCCATGATAGTCGTTGCTTTATCTGCTATAAATATATTAGAATCTTGTATACCAAATTTGGAAGAACTTTCAGTGTCAAATGTCTGTTGTGTAACATGAAGATCTGGACTTTCTGTCGACTCCTTTTGTAATTCAGTTACGTGCGCTTCAGGCGAAGATGTTTGTAATTTTTCGTCATCCAATTTTGGTAATACAGTAGTTTTTGACTCTTGCTCTGCTAGTTCATCGATAGTGGATAACGTTGTATGAGATGGTAAAACATGGTCAACGTGAGTAACCAATGACATTGGTGATTCAGTAACTTTATTAAAATCTTCGGGTTGAGAGCTTAAAGTCGTCATAAGGTAACTGTCATTATCTGAAGTTTGTTCTTTTTGTACTTCTTTATCAAAAATGTTCGTAAAAACTTCATCTGCATCAGAACTTGTAAACACAATCTGTGGTTCGGTTGTTACTCTATCTATCATACTAGAGGTACTCTGCTTCAGCACTGTTACAGATTCAGGTACTTCAGTACTCAATTCGCTAGGCTGTTTTTTATTATTGTCAGTATCTTCATCAATGAGCCATTTCTTGTCTGTGGAAATCTCCAGTGAAGATTGAGTAGTTGATGAATCCATAGCAGTGTGTTCTGGTAAATGAGATTCATGTAAACCAGATTCTTCCGACGTATCAGATATTTTTTCATCTAATTTCGTAATTTCTTCTTCATTACCAAATTGCGTAAGTTCCTCTTCACCTTTTGTTGTAAATGTGCCTGGATCTTTTTCAGTAACAATATTTGAATCTGGTTTCTTCATAATTGACAATGTTGAACTCTCTACAACTTTTTCGCTGCTTTCAGTAGTTTGAGATCTTGATGTAGTTTGTTCGTCTTCTGATTCCTTTTCTTCTTCTGGAATAGTCTTTGTACTTGTTTCTTGGTAAGAATCAGTTACTGTTTTGGTGTAACTAGTTTCTTGAGATAAAGTATGATGACTTTCTGTAGACAACTCTTGTGTAGATTGTGTAATTAATTTATCAGTTATTATTTCTTCGTATGTTTCGGTGGTTTTGTGCTCTCCAGGCAACTTAGTACTTGAATCATGTTGTGTTTCTTCTACTAGAACAGTAGGTTCAGTAGAGATTTTACCAATTTCTGTCACAAGATTTAAAGAATCAGTAGTTTTTTGTTGTTCCTTTTCTTCGATCATAGTGCTCAAATAAGGCTCTTGTGAATCTAGTTTCTGATCAGTTGAAGTTTTTTGTTGTTGAGGCTCAGTGGAGTACATGTCTGGCCTTTCTGTAATCTGGTTACTGACTGTAGTTGCTAACTTTTCGATATTTTCTGGGGTAGTTTGGTAGTCCAGTGTATCTTTTTCCTGTTTTTCTATGTCTGGAGCTGTTACATATGGCTTCTCAGTCAAAATATTCTCTACTAATGTTGTATATAATTCTGGTTCTTTTGTTGTTAAATATATTTCAGGAGATTCCGTATCCTTTTCTTCTTTCTCAGTGATTCCATGTTTATCTTGCGACAATGAATCTGCCTCTGTCACAGAACTTTCCTGGACAAATTCTGTACCTGAGAACTCTGGTGCTTTCGTCAGCATTTCTTGACTTTGAGTAACAGCATGATCAACGCCTTCAGATTTTGTTACGTGCTCATCAGGAATATTCGTGTAAAGCAATTCTTCACCAGTTGTAACATCTTTTTCTTCTGACTTAGTTCCAATTTCTTGAGGCAATTCTGTATATACTTTTTGTTCTTCAGTAACAACTTGAGTTTCTTTTGTAGTCATTTCACCTATTTCTTCTGGTATGGTGGGATATAAGATTGATTCTGTTACACTAGCTCCTGGCTGTGATACCATTTTTGTTATGTCAGATTCAAAACTTTCTGTTACAGTTTCATGTGGTGTGTTAGTTGCTAAATGTTCAGTAACCATTTCCGTCGTACCTTCTGTGGGCTCGCTGTCAGGTATTATTGGTTTCGATTTGTGTGTTTCGTCGTACTCCTTTTCTTCGTTTACTACTGGAATCTCGGTTATTGTAACCAGGGGTTTGACAGAAGGTTCTTCAGTTACACGAGATGTATCATTTTCGTCAGTTTCTGGACTTAAAGTTATGCTTTGTCCTTCCATTGGAGTTTGACTAAATTCGTGCACAGTCGTAAATTCTAACTCTTCGTCATGCCGTTCTGGAATACTGACTTCAATTACTTCTTTTTCTGTTGCTATTTCTATTATATGTTTTTGATCGTCTTCTTTTATGGTGGCACTTGTAACTGGAGCTTTAGTTCGAGATTCTTCAGTTGTTACCAGTTCTTGACCTTCAATTTCAATTGTTTCCTTAGTTGTGCCCTTGATCTCTGGGGATGTGGTCTGAAGTGCTAACTGATCTGGATATTCAGTTGAAGTTATGTCCTTAACAGGAGTCAATATGTCTGGGATATCTGTATGTACTTCTTCTTTCTCTGCTGTTGTTACTTTTATTGTTTCAGTTTCTATAGCTACCCTTTCTGTAGTTAATGTTTCCGGAGCCTGTGTTTGAATATCTACACCTAAAGTGAATGTTTCAGGTACTTCAGTCTGTAGCACTTCTTTGTCAGTTATTATTAATTCTGGAGATCTTGTGATGATTTCATCCTGTTCCTTATCTACGCCAGGAACTTCGCCGGGTACTTTTTCTTTTTCTTTTAGTAGTGTAGTTTGAGTTCCTTCCAGCATAGATGCTTCAGTAGATTCGGAACCCATGTTTGACGTTTTTGAGGGCTCTGTTTCTGTTTCTTCTGTTTTAGCTGCCTCGTTTTCCGTTACCGTTAATATTGGTAGGACTGTCACAGGTTTTTCAGATTCAGTAACTGTACTTTGAGGTGATTTTGTATTTTCTGCATCTGAAACAGTTTCACGTGAGTCTATGGAAATCTGCGGCTTTAAGGTAGACATCTGTTCATTTTCTCCAGTTATAGATTTTTCTGTATCTATTTCTACATATTCCGGTACTTTGGTGTAAGATAAGTCAATAGATTTTTCTGTATCTATTTCTACATATTCTGTTTGTTTAGTGCTAGGTAAGTTAATTTCTGTAGTAAATCTTTCCTCAGTGCGAGTATACATATCCTGTGATTCTGTAGTATCTGCTGTAGGTAATTTTGGAGATTCAGGTTGAATAATTTCTGTTTTCGTAACATGGTCTTCAGGTTCCTCAGTAAATGCCTGAACCACTGGACCACTAGTTTGGAGCAGTTCATTGTCAGTATCATGTTTCTGAGGACGCTCAGTAACAATTTGTTCAGATGTTGTAGACAGTTTTTCAGGAGGTTCAGTGAATATAGACTGCTTAGTGACGTCCGTATCTGATTCTGTAAATTTATCTTTGCTTGTTGTTGTTTGTGATTCTAAGCTTTCAGTCTTTTGCAGATCTTTGTCGGATACTGTAGTACCTTCATATATCATTTCAGTTACATGATCAGGTTTAATGTTTGGTTCATCCTGTAGCTTACATTCAGATCCTGAACATTTAAATGGTACTTTTCCTCCAACTTCTGCCACATCTTTTCTGTTACAACTTTCACCAACACATTCATCTTGTACAATAACATTACTTTCCTCGCATCCATTTTCTTGATTACAAATAGGCACATCATGTGAGCTAGGTTCTATGTGCTTGCAATTATCACCCTCGCACGGTGTAGTTGGTAATATTTCACATTTGCCATCAGCACAATCTTGAGGTTTTGTTTGAATTTGATCTGTACAATCGTTTGAATCACATTCTTGCATCGCCGGAGATTTTGTTGACTGTAAGTCTTTGTCAGAAATATCATGTTTAGATGGCTCTATTTTACAATCTTCGCCTTGACATGGTACGACAGGCAATTGACATTTTCCATCAGAACAATCTTGAGAAGGCAGTAACGGACTTATTTCAGTTTGTTCTTTACAATCATCTGATTCACACTTTTGTATAGCAGGAGTTTCACTCAAACAGTTACCAGATGTGCAAGTAATTGGTTCTGTGGGTGGTTTCATTTCTTCACTTTCTATACAGTCATTGCCAACGCATTCACTTGCTGTCACAGGCTTAGGGCTTTCAGTTCCAGACATATGACTATGTGATTCAGGCGGTATAGTCTCTTTAACGCTGCACACATAAGTTGGGCAACAAGAGTTCGGGGTATCGTAAATGGGCTGACAATCGTTCATATTTTCCATATATTCTGGCGGTGGACTGCAGATAATTGGGTCGCATTTAATTATACTGCTAATACATTTGCATCCTGTGTGGCAATTATTTGTACTTGGCACATTTGTGTTATTATTATAAGTGACTCCATTCAATAGACAGTCGCCCTCGCCGGGTATTCTACTAGGTGATAGATTAGGTGAAACGTTATCATCTATTTCATTAATATTTGGGTTCACTGACGTACTTTCTGCAACAACTGGGTTGGTAACAAGGTAAGTTGTTGATTCAGTAACAGTTTCGGGAGAAGTTTTAGATAATATATCCTTGTCAGTTACTATAACTGTAGTAGACTGTCCTATACTTTCTGTACTCATCTCTTCTTCTTTTGATGTTTCTTGAACTTTATCAGTATATTCAATTGATGCAACAGTAGTAGCTTCATTTTCTTCCTTATGAGATATTTCCTCATCTGTGTGAGTGGTTTTTTCAAGTAATTCAGTAAAATCGGTTGTAGCCTGTTCGTCTTCAAAAGTTACGTCTTTCGGGGTTGAAGTTTTATGTGAGACACTTTCATCATCTTCTTTAACTATTGACTCAGTAGTACTGATTTCATCCTTCCGAGTTACTAAATCTTTTGTAGTAGTATATTCCTCAAAAATTGTCGTCATAGGTGAGCCAAAACTAGATAGTGTTACCTTATCTTGAGGTGTTTCTTTGTCTATTACTATGTCAGGAATTGTATTTTGTCCTTTGTCTGGTTCTGTACTTTGACTGAATTGCAAACTGATTTCAGTCGTAGTTAATAAAGTTTCATCAATTATTTGAGGTGTTTCTTTTTCTGGTTTTACGTTATCTCCTGTATCTATTTGGGGAGCCGTCATATATTCTTCACCACTGCCCTCTATTTCAGTTGTTAATGGACTTATTTCTGTGTAAGGTTCGTCTGGTTCGTTTCTATATCCACTTCCTTCAACTCCAACTCTTCTTGGCGGTGACGAAGTTAAATCGATTTCGGTTGTTAATTCGATTTCGGTTGTGGAATCTGGTGCACGTTCATCCCCTTCACAAATATACGTGTCTGGACAACACTGACCGGGGCGTGGAGGTAGAGATGTACAGTTCTTGCCTTCGTTTTCCATGGGTGTACCGCATTCTTGAACGACACACACAATATCTCCTTTCATGCAGTAACAATGTTCACAAGCTTTTTCAGTTTTTATAAGAGCTCCATCTGGGAATATTTGATCATCATGTACACAGTCTTGAGACATCTGGGTCACGGGCGATATCGTAGTAGTTGTTAATAAGAATCCTGGAGTTGGACGTACGGTGGTTGTCATATCATCCAAAAGAAGAACTTCATCTTCAGGGTGATCTGAAAGAAGGAAGTTTTGATTATGTCGAACGCGTAAATAGAATGAGTACTTATAATCGTAAAATTAATGTCGCTTACCACAAGAATACCGAACCGGGCAGCACACGTCTTTATGATAAATAGGAGTGCATCCATCGACGTGCAGTGTACATTCTTGCATGACACATGTTGTCATGTTGCGAATGCAGTAACAGTGCTCGCACGGTTTGTTCGGCGTCGGTGGAACTTTAGCTCCTTCGGGGAAATATTTTCCATGAACTGTGCATCCATATTTATCTAGTCTGCCAACTCCAGTTGCGCCATATTCAGCGGGCGAAGATGTTGAAGTCGACGTGAGCAGGTCAACTGGAACTGAACCGAATTATAATTACGATTACGATCACTTAAAATATCACGATTCTAATCGTTACACATTTTTCTCAAAATATATTTTGTAACGTTATCACACAAACGACAACCAACCAACTTTTGAGTTGGAGATTAGGTCTGTGATTTCATTAAAACGTTATTTAACAAAACTTATAAATTTGAATGGAATGTAATCAAAAACTGGAATAAAATAATGTGGGAAAAATCTTATGCGAAAGGCAAAGTGCATACCGTCAGGGCAAGTAACTATGGGACAACATTGGTCCGCTCGCTTCTCCACCGTGCAGTCCTGGCCTATAGCCTTTGTGAACGGACAGACCCTCAAGTAGCACATCAGCATTCGGTTATGACAGGTACAGTTGAGACAGGGCTCGTTCGTCATGATTCGGTCGCCCTCGCCGTAGTGCTGGAAATTGTAGTAGCATCCCTCCACAGGACCTGAAATGAGATATATGCATTTAAAATATTTGCTTTGTGTGAACCGAAAACGTGTTAATGCGATTTTACTATACGAGGTATCGGCTAGTACCTGCATGTGACTAGATTGCATGCCATAAGGCTGAATTAATGAACTTAAATTATAATAATCCTTTATTCCAGATAAATTATATTATGTAAGATCTACTAGGTACGTATATTGTACCTGAAACCTATTATATAAAGTATATTATATTATTTTGTAACTATTATATCAATCTCTGTTATATGTACAAACTTAGGTAATGTTGTATTTTGTAATGGGTTAGATCATAATAATTACTTTTATTTTTTCTTCAACCTAAAATTGATTTTAATAAAAATATTTTCTATTTGTTTTTTCGTGGTTGTGAAGCATCGGTTACTTACCATCGTGTAACTCTAACGCGGTGTGGTTGCTAGCCGTCGGTGCTAGAAATAACAAAATAAAATGTCATTAAAAATACATTCAGTTAAATTCACAAGTCCGGAACGGTTTGATTGATGTTTATAAAATTTTGGTGTATATTCGGTAGATCTGCGTAACAGGACGTTCTCTATTTTCATAACCCTTTATACTGAAAAATCGTTAATATGGCAGAACAACGTTAACGGGTCAGCTAGTCTACTTAGGTATATTTTTGTATATAGGTATAATGACTAAATCTTGGCGCGGTGGCATGTTGAGAAATATTTAAGTGAACGTAGTGGTTAGATAAATGGAAACAACAATGAAAATGTAGTTCCACAAGTCTAATAACCTTTCTGCATAAATTACCCGCCGAGTTATAAAATGTTGTTCTGAGAAAATTTTACTGCTGCTTTTATAGTTGGGATAGAGCGAGTTACAGCTGGGCAGGATATTAGCTGCAAATCACTCGAGAGTCGTCTTAAGTCGTTATACATATCCGTTTTACTGCGTATAATTACTGAAGCCTAGTGATGGAGCGACAAAGCTGTAATTAAAGTAACGGCGTGCGTCGTTAACGTCAGAGCCTCAGCTTCAACATCGATTCGATCCGAGGGCATAAGTCATATAATATTGGCCGGAGGTAATTCTCGCATAATCGATTTTCGGATACGAAGCTGCGAGTTTTAACGGTAGTTAAGAGGATCGTCTAGTGACTAAGCGCGGCGCGAATTGTTTTCAAAAATGCTATCCATGCCCGTAGAAGCAAGTCCAGAGCTAAGCCTACATTTTATTGTTGAAATATTGCTTCGGATGATAACGTTTTTACCCCCCAAACGTTTATTGGGATAATCCCCAATTTGTATAAGTTTGGTCTCATTATATTCGTACACCTTAACCTAGGCTCGTATGTTTTATTATTTAGTATTTCGTTTATTTAAATAAATAAAAAATAGTCAATGAAGTGTTTAGGTCAAAATATGGATACTTAGACGCTAATAACTTTTAACAAAAACAATATTTCTTAAAAAGTAAACCGCAATATTTTAAAAAATGATGAAAAACATTTACGGGTAGGAAAACGTTATCGCTTTTTGTATGAAAGCTTACAGCTAGACGATCTTCTTAAGTGCGACTGTGGCTGGTGTGGCATCCATTCATTTTTCTAATTGTTAATACTAAACTACACTATTTATTTTAAAAGTAAATGTATAACTAACGATTCTGTGAACATTTTAACGTCTAGCGTTGCCGTTATGAATATCGAGCAAAAACAAGCAAAAAAATAAAACAAACGTGATTTTTCTCGTTTTGAATTTGGTGGTCAGAAGTGTTTTGATTGGCCCGACTCGCACTCGACCATTGTTTTTACTTTCAAGGTACCGTCCTAAAATATCGCCTAGGCTCATAATCTACAATTATCTGGTGGTATTGGTAATGTGCGAGTATCGGTCGGGTCGGGAGTGCGGGAGGTCCACCGGGCGCTCACTCCGCACGGAGAGGTCTGAGGTCCACATAACGGTCGCCAGGAATGTCGTCGGTGGCTGCTTTTTGTCCGCAGCGATTTTGATTATAATATTTTTTCCATTCTCTCGATTGGCATCAATAAACTAATAAAATCATTTCCGGAAAACGGGAAAGTGTTATCTTTTATCTACATACATAGATTGTTCAATTTGTTCTCCTTTTCATTCGTAACATTCTCTTTACATACAATAAATAATTAATTAACAGTAAGAAAATAATTTCAGACACCAGAGTAATTTGTAGCAATTTCTCTGCGAGTCCAATGTGTTTAGAGATTGACGATTTGACGTACCTAATTAAAATAGATGCAGGCACCTCCACATTTAAATTAGGCGAGGCGCAGTGTCACTCGTGTCATTCGTAATGTAACGATTTTATTGCATGTAAATGCGTGGTTAAAAATGGCTTTGCACGAACAAAAAACAATTTATGCAAAGTCGTGCGCTTAGAAACACGGCTCGAAGCAATCGAAATGAGGAGGCAGCATGAATTTAAAATTTGCACTACATTAATATGGATTGTTGTTTTCAATGAATGAATGCCGGCGCGGGGGCCATGCGCGATGAAGTTCACACGCTGCGGGTACACCTAAACATTGTAGGCCGCATTTGAATATACTTCCTATGTATAACATAAATTCAGTACGAATTCTTTGAAGGGGCCGTGCTGTGGATGCTTAATATCGCCTGACTAAAATAGCATTATCTAATGGTATGCTCGAGGGAACGGTAATTCCGTTCGCGCAAACCACCCCGTTCCCGGCCAATTAGCTGGTACTGTTCGCCGGCTGCGTGATTTGACTTTTATATTGCACGCATACTGATCGTTCTTAGGCCGTTTGTCCACCGCTGTCGCCAGAAAGAGATTATTTCTGGCTGAGATCAATATGAAGTGACCGGCGCGCGGGAAGCTCTTGCTGTAGTTGCTACGTTAACCACGATTCGTTAATAATAATTTTCGCTTTCGTAAAAGTACCGTTATCATATCATTTCCCCACGATATACTTAAGTTGTTTTGCACGAATACATTAGTCGCTAAAAGAGCAATAACCTCCTAAATATGTTTCCATATAAAGCGGCCACGTCTGGACCTTGGCCTGGTCAGTGGTCAAGTGTTTTATTTATGGTTAATTTAAAGGTCATCAACACCTCAGTTTCAAATTGTGATTCATTATAGTATGCTTGAATTATGCAATATTAAAATGAGTTATGCAGGATGTTATATTCTGTGCAAGATATTTTTATCTTTGATGCAGTTCCACTTTTCCACGGTTATTTTCAGTTAAAAATTCAGGCTATCACCATTTGGCATACAACACTTTTTAAAAAGTGGGATAACGGCGCCGTACTATGCAGGGTTTTGTCGTTAATGTGCAATTATTACAGCTCGCCCTTAGCCTTTAGTTTTGTTTTTCTAGATCGGCTTCAATCTGTTATGCTTCGCTCGCTTTTTTAATGAGTTACGCTCTAAAAAATTAACGTACTCGTAGGAGACGATTAATAGGGCTTAGGGCTTGATGGATGACGGCATACAAAGACCGGTAGTTAGCGACTCTATACGTACTATTATGTACGGTCTACTATAATTTTCTAATATACTTAAAACAGTCCTGGCTTTCTCAATAACTTATGAACACCCAGCTTTAAATATTGGACCTAAAAAATTGAAATATTGGAAAAGGGCACTTTAATAAACTATAAGAAAATTTAATGATTTTTAAAGTTTCTGTGGGGTTACCTAGAGGCATCATAGGTGCATCAACTGCTGCTACGATAATTGACGAAGAAGCACATGGATTTTGAACTAGACTTTCAAGATTTTTTTTAATTAACTTGATGCATTAAAGATTTTTTATATGGCGCCACTAATTCGCCAATTTAAAACATTTATGCTCAGTGAGTCCGGCGCGCTCCGGTATCGCGCACGAACATCTAAGGAATAGGCAGACCTATTCTAGGTCACCAGACAACACAACGGTTCTACCTGTTCTCCCTCAGAATCAAATGGATTGCGAATATTCGATAAATCAAATCAATGACGAGCCACGAACAAATGGCTGCTATATCAGATTAGCGAATTGATTTTGTTTTCGTTAAATTATCAAAAAACTTTTCAAATTTCAACGCAATTTTTTATTCTTTCACATAGCCCATGATTACTACAGGTGCACCTTGAAATTATCGCCTTTTTAACCGACTTCAAAAAAAGGAGGAGGTTCTCAATTCGTCGGAATCTTTTTTTTTTTTTTTTTTATTTTTTTTTATGTATGTTCCCCGATTACTCGAAGATGCGTGGACCAATTTCGAAAATTTTTTTTTTGTTTGATAGGGTATAGTTCACAGATGGTCCCATTGTCATCAAGTCAGGATCTGATGATGGGATCCTGGAGAAATCGAGGGAACTCTTCAAATTTTACAGGCACACTTGAAGTGATTTGGGTATTGTTTGAAAGAGTAATTTTTTCCAGGTAGTCTTATGGTCATCACGTCGGGATCTGATGATGGGATGTTGGTAAAATCGAGGGAACTCTTCAAATTTTGCTAGTATACTTGAAGCGATTTAGGTATTTTTTATAGTTACGATTGCATTTCCTTGCAGTCATCAAGTAATGACTGTATTCATCAAGTCAGGATCTGATGATAGGATCTTGGAGAAATTGAGGGAACTCTTCAGACTTTAGAAGCATACTTCAAGCGATGTGGGCATTTTTTCCAATGCCTTGCGCATTAGTTGTTTTCCACTAAAAAGTATAAAATAAAATGGAAAATTTTTTCCAAAAAACCAACTTCAAATGCCACTACAAAGAATGAAATAATTTTTTAACCGACTTCAAAAAAAGGAGGAGGTTCTCAATTCGTCGGAATCTTTTTTTTTTTTTTTTTTTATTTTTTTTTATGTATGTTCCCCGATTACTCGAAGATGCGTGGACCAATTTCGAAAATTTTTTTTTTGTTTGATAGGGTATAGTTCACAGATGGTCCCATTGTCATCAAGTCAGGATCTGATGATGGGATCCTGGAGAAATCGAGGGAACTCTTCAAATTTTACAGGCACACTTGAAGTGATTTGGGTATTGTTTGAAAGAGTAATTTTTTCCAGGTAGTCTTATGGTCATCACGTCGGGATCTGATGATGGGATGTTGGTAAAATCGAGGGAACTCTTCAAATTTTGCTAGTATACTTGAAGCGATTTAGGTATTTTTTATAGTTACGATTGCATTTCCTTGCAGTCATCAAGTAATGACTGTATTCATCAAGTCAGGATCTGATGATAGGATCTTGGAGAAATTGAGGGAACTCTTCAGACTTTAGAAGCATACTTCAAGCGATGTGGGCATTTTTTCCAATGCCTTGCGCATTAGTTGTTTTCCACTAAAAAGTATAAAATAAAATGGAAAATTTTTTCCAAAAAACCAACTTCAAATGCCACTACAAAGAATGAAATAATTTTTAATGTACACCAATTCGAAGTCGGGCAATGTTTCGTTCATTCAATAATAGTCCTTGGTATTGTCGATAATTTTGTCGTTTCTTTGCACATCAAGTTTTATAATAAGAAGGACTATTAATGATTGAACAAAACATTGCCCGACTTCGAATTGGTGTACATTAAAAATTATTTCATTCTTTGTAGTGGCATTTGAAGTTGGTTTTTTGGAAAAAATTTTCCATTTTATGTGATGTAATGAAACGAAATGAAACAAATTTTACTAAGCCAACAAAAGATTACAACTACGCAACAACCCGTGCCTTGGGGTGATAACTATATCTTCTGTAACTTGATAACTAAATAGGTACGCTTTCTGTGTTCAATGAAGAAATTAATAATTATCTAAGAAACCTTAGTATGATAAATGATTTTATAAGACATACTGTTTGTTACACTTAATTAACCATGTTCCATTAACTGAATCTTTTTATAAGTTCCCATATTGTTCATTGGTGTCATATTCCATGTATCATCGAGAGTACGAAAAATCCAATTTCAAGAAGTGGTTGTTTCTTTAAACCTCATTCCAATTAAATTGACCGATGCCTAAAAACTATCGTAAAACACATCGCTGCTTATTGTTTAGTTACATTGTAGTATTTAAATTGTAAGAATTAAGTGTGTAGTTAATTCGCAGGCATAACATTTTCACATACAAATGCGGACCTCGTCCGCATGCATAAATGGGCTTTCGGTCTCCATTAAAACCGGTATAAACAAGAATTTTATTCATTTAACAGTTATGGATTCTCTCGTAACGAATGAATACAGTTTTAATGCGGATTATTATAATTTATGTAATAAATCGGTACTCGGTATAAATACTCCGTTAGGAATATATAAAAGTGTCGAGCGGTACATTTAGTAGGCGAACCTGTTAATCTTCCAAAAACATAATACTACACTTTTACGAGCCACGTAATAAACATAAATTATTGCATGTTATGACCATCTGATTGTGCGCTTGGTGATTTATCTGTCTACGGAAATAATTTAATAACGGATCTACCTATCAAACCTTTGAATCGAATATTGGCTAATCGCCTGTGAAATTTCTATTAAAACTTTGAATGGACATTCATTTGTTTGAACGAAAATATTCGTAAACTTTGATAGCTTCAGCTACAGTATTCCCTGATAGCTTCCTGGCACATTATTGACACGCGCTCTCATACGCGAGTTGCGCTGATTTGACTTCCGGTAAGGGCCAATATCATTAGGTACTTTAATATTCCTAGATTTGCTCTGCTGCCTGAGCCAAGTGACAAATAGCGTTACATCGCGACGTATTGAAATGGAACATAAAATGGAAAATTCTTTCCAAAAACCAACTTCAAATGCCACTACAAGAGTGAAATAATTTTTAATGTACACCAATTTGAAGTCGGGCAATGTTTTGTTCAATCATTAATAGTCCTTCGTATTATAAAACTTTATGTGCAAAGAAACGACAAAATTATCGACAATACGGAGGACTATTAGTGAATGAACGAAACATTGCCCGACTTCGAATTGGTGTACATTAAAAATTATTTCACTCTTTGTAACGTGGCATTTGAAGTTGGTTTTTGGAAAGAATTTTCCATTTTATTTTTAACTTTTTAGTGGAAAACAAGTAATGCGCAAGGCATTGGAAAACATGCCCAAATCGCTGGAAGTATGCTTCTAAAATCTGAAGAGTTCCCTCAATTTCTCCAAGATCCCATCATCAGATTCTGACTTGATGAATACAGTCATTGCTTGATGACTGCAAGGAAATGCAATAGTAAATATAAAAAATACCTAAATCGCTTCAAGTATACTAGCAAAATTTGAAGAGTTCCCTCGATTTTACCAAGATCCCATCATCAGATCCCGACCTGAAGACCATAATACAACCTGAAAAAAATTACTCTTTTAAAATACCTAAATCACTTCAAGTGTGCTTATAAAATTTGAAGAGTTCCCTCGATTTCTTCAGGATCCCATCATCAGATCCTGACTTGGTGACTATGGGACTATCTCCGAACTATACCCTTTCAAACAAAAAAAGAATTTTCTAAATTGGTCCACGCATCTTCGAGTAATCGGGGAACATACATAAAAAAAAAAAGATTCCGACGAATTGAGAACCTCCTCCTTTTTAGGGTTCCGTAGCCGAATGGCAAAAAACGGAACCCTTATAAATTCGTCATGTCTGTCTGTCCGTCTGTCCGTCTGTCCGTCCGTATGTCACAGCCACTTTTTTCCGAAACTATAAGAGCTATACTGTTGAAACTTGGTAAGAAGATGTATTATGTGAACCGCATTAAGGTTTTCATACAAAATTTTAAAAAAAGTAATAAATTTTGGGGGTGCCCCATACTTAGAACTGAAACTCAAAAATTTTTTTTTCATCAAATCCATATGTGTGGTATCTATGGATAGGTCTTCAAAAATGATACTAAGGTTTCTAATATCATTTTTTTCTAAAATGAATAGCTTGCGCGAGAGACACTTCCAAAGTGGTAAAATGTGTGTCCCCCCCCCTGTTAATTCTAAAATAAGAGTATGATAAAACTAAAAAAAATATATAATGTAGATTACCATGCAAACTTCCACCGATAATTGGTTTGAACGAGATCTAATAAGTAGTTTTTTTGATATTTACATTAAACCTCTAAAAACAAAGTTAGTTTTGCGGTTTGATAAGAAAAGTGGTTTTTATGGTTTTATTCCTCCGGTTGTAGTACGGAACCCTCAGTGCGCGAGTCCGACTCGCACTTGACAGGTTTTTTTTGAAGTCGGTTAAAAATTTAAAACATTTATGCGAACTATCTCTATTTTAACACAGTTTGACGTTTAGTGACGCTCAGCTGAGCGTCACTAAACGTCAAATCGCATATATATATTTTTTAATTTTGCTCCATTTCTACACTTCGCGACGTAACGTTATTTTTCACTTGGCTCAGGGGGCTGCAGCTGGTTACCACCCTACCAGTTTGTAAAAAAGCTTCTAAAAATATTTCGGTTTATAAAAGATTTTACTTAGGAAAGATCAATTTTATTTATTTAGGAATTACAAAGTTAGCAATATTATTTTCATGTAATTTAGGTGCAACACTGTCAATGAATGAAAACTATGTGTTACCGATGTATTTTTGCACCTACGCGACGGAAAAATTCGACTTTTAGAACCAACTTCTTACAATAATTATTTTTGATATTTCTCTTACATTCTGGCTGATTCGACCAGTGCACAGTGGTTTGAGCTGTGAGTTATCCGTAAGATCAGTCCGTTAGGTTAAAGGTGTTTCAGCCCTTCTAGCAAGCGAAGTTCAAATTTTATTTAGCTTTTCACAAATATTAAACTAACTACACATTGTAAAGTTTATGGCAGTGAGTTTTGCGAGCATAGTATTTATGCATCTACATGTTTTTAATAAAAACTTTGCTCGAAAATTCCCATTCACCACATAATGGTTCCCGAAAGATTATTTTTTGTAGTTTTCCAAAATAGGACCTATCGGGAACCAACATGAACGAAATGCGTATTTTGAGTAAAGTTTTTATTAAAAACATGTAGATGCATAAATATTATGCACGCAAAACTCATTGCTTTAAGCATACGAGGATCTATAATTAGCCTACTATTAGCGAAAAACTAAATAAAATTTGAATTTTCGTGCCCGAATGGCACCCATCTTTCTTAAATTCGGATTGCGAGTATAACAAACGTTTACCTGCTGCAGAGCACGCGATGCAAGCGGCAAGCGCGAGCAGCGCCGCTGCCGCGCGCCTCCGATCCATCTGCCGCCTGCCGTCTGAAACAAAGCACACAAACTGTTACAACTAGGCTATTTGCTGGTGACATTCATTCATAAGGAGAAAAAGATTATAAATTACGTAAGTATTCCGCATGGCAGTCCAGAGGGACTGCCATGCGGAATACTTACGTAATTATAGGCCTGAGCCAAGTGACAAATAGTGTTACGTCGCGACGTGTAGAAATGGAACATAATTCAAAAAATGTATGCGAACTACCGCAATTTTGACACTTGGTCACGCTCAGCCGAACGTCACTGAACGTCAAATCGCATACATTTTTTAAATCTTGATCCATTTCTATACTTCGCGACGTAACAGTGCCACTTGGCTCAGAGGGCCTATTAAGTTGACGGTTACAATCAATGGGATCTTAGAAAACTTCTGTCGACATGGTGAACACTAATTGCAAATTCCACACAGGGCACACGGCACTCAAAGATTATACAACATGTATTCTTCTCATATTCTTAAAGACTGTCGTTCTTTTGGTTCTAGGTAGAGATTACTTTTTTTTAGAGATCATAACAGCCGATTGCGGCAGAACCACGTTTCAAGCACAGAATAATGAGACGATACTTTATAACCTCGGTATTTTCGCCGGATATGCTTATGCCTAGTGGAACACCAGTGTTGATAAAAAATGAAGACGTCAATCCACAGATGCGCCTTCATTTTTACGAATATACGAGTACGTATGTAATGAGCGGAAGATATATTAAGAGCTGATTGAAAAGTTTACGGGTGGTTTCGATATTCAAACTTTGTATAGTACGATTCACGAAAGATGACCACAAATGGCGGGTCTTTTCTTCATGTACACTCATGAAGAAAAGACTTAAGCCAAAATAATTACCATATATTAGTTAAATAAGACCATATATATAAGTTAAAATAAATAAGACCATAATATTAGTTAGATAAGTCCAAAGAGACCTAAAATAGGCCCGCCATTTGTGGTCATCTTTCGTGAATCGTACTATACCTACAATCTACATATGTATTATACCAACGGACCCCCAGCATCCACATCGTATCACCCTATAGGAGCTATAGGTACGATTACATTTATTGTAGTATCTTGTATTTAAATAGGATTTACTTGTTAGTTACGAGCCTCTAAATGTGGCATAAGGTTATTTCAAATCGTAATTTAAAGCTCTTGAATTAGATGCACGGTCGTATTAGGATCAATAAATTTTAAACGTATAGTAGATACGAGTAGATACCCCGAGAACGAGTCCGAGGATGTGGTACTGTAAAATATTTCTGTGCATCTTAAACTGTTTTCATTTGGGAAAAGGATGTTGTAGTAAAACCACCACCCAATTTTCTTTTTTAATTTATCACCCGAGTAAATTAAAATAATTATAATAAATAACTCGTAATATTTTTATAGGGCCTGTGATTGAAGTTGTAGCTTTGTTTGGTTACCTATTGAATCTCCCACAAGACGCTCACAACATAAATCAATACTGATTAAATTATTATTTTAAAAAGATTTAAGAATTATTTCAAAAGTTTTAATGAACTCCACTTAGTGACCGAAAGAAGTAAGAATATTATAAAAGTTGCAAAGAAATTATTATTAAGAAGCACAGGCCGCCCTGCAAACTGAGCTTATTAAGCTCACTTGCGACGGAAAACAAAATGTGTTTCAAGCGAAGTTAAAGTGGGCGAACTTTGTTGTTTTAATAAGAGTAGGTACATTACACGGGGGTCGGCAAGAACACTCGACTGTTCTTCGTTGCCGGTGTTTATGGTTAGATGTAATAAATAGATGTGGAGCGGGCGGTAGGGGCGACATTTTGAGAGAGGGAATGTGTGTCGTGCCGCGGAGCTGGCGTCCTGGAGTAAAGGTACTGTGTGAGGGCGAGGGTCGCTGTGTGAGTGCACCCCGATACTCACACATAATCAAAATGAGATGTTTGTATAAACACCGGATACGCACATTAATCTTTATTGTTAAAGCGTCCACGTCGTTCTTATTTTTCCAGTAATGATCGCTTCGATAAAGATCGCTAAAGTTAATGTAGAGCAATCGTAAAATTCATTTGGGACTAAGAAAATAATTATAGCACCACGAATTAATTTCCAAAGTATCAATTATTTCTCTACATAATAGTAACTGTATACATATTATTGAAGGGAACGAAATCTTATCTATTTAAACGTGTAATTCTCGTCAATCTTCATTAGGTACTGAAGGTCGTGTCTGCACTGCAGTTCCTTCGATTTGTTCTTCTACTGGGTACCTAGTTATTACCAAAGCTATAAAAATAATGCTTACACTGCACTGAACAATATTGCTCAGCCTCCGAGAACTAGACAGTAAACACGCGAGCTTATAGAATCATAAGGCACGATAAGTATTACCTACGAATGCATGTTGTAGCCAGTTGCACAGTTAGTCTCCAAGCAGCTAACTTGTATTTATGGCTCGTACGTCAATAACTACAGGGCAAATTATTGTTACTCCAGCCCCGTAGGTATAACCCGAGAGTTACCGTGGGAAAGCATATCATGAATTCATGACTTAAGTGTACACACGTATAAGCGAATATGTATGTACCCACTAACAATATTAGCAGATTCCCCGACGGGAAGAAAAGTAGACATATTTGTCTAGGTACTTTTCTTTTCGAAGGAACTAGATTTTACAAAAGTAAAAATTGTAATTGTAGGATAGTACCTATTATTATCTAACTTTAATATTTGTGAAAATTATCAAGTGACCTAGATACCTTCGAATTTAATGGAGTATGTGTGTATGCATGTAGGTTTTACGATATTTTCGTCTATTGCAGAAACTTTCACAACATTATACCGGTACGCGAAATCGCCTGGTACGCTTTTGCTTCGAAATTCAGATTCAATTCTTTCCTATGATGCAGAATAGTTGATACAAAATTCAATAAATTGAAAGAAATATTATGTTTAATTCATAGAGCTTGCGAAATCATATTTCATTTATAAGTACAAATAACTTTTGTTTCATCGCAAGTAAATACATAAATAATACTAGTTTCGTCTTTTAAAACCTTTGCAAGTTCCGAGTACCTATAAGAATATTCTTTCATATATCGCTGTCTTATACAAACAGCTTGAAAATTCTTTTTTTCCTACGCGTTTCTTCAAATTCTCAGCACGCATTTTCCGTCTTTTCTTCAAATCAAACATAACTACAAAAAAAGAAAACGGTTGATTTCTCGAAATCTAACAAACTCTGCGAAAGCGATTTTCCTCAAGAAACCATTCACAGTTAACTCAATTTAAGTTCATCTTAGATAAATAGAGGCTGGTTCTATTCGCAGATAGGGGCTCCCTCCGTCTAGACGCTCTTCGCAAGTCACCTTCGCCGGAGGGTGAGGGAGCGGCTGATACTATCTATTTATTTGGTTTGTTGAAGTGCGACTGTAACGGACGTTAACAGGTCCACAAATTGACATAATATAATATTATGTTTTGTACCGACTTAAATCAACCGCTAAACGTGATGTGTTGTTTTATGAAATTTTACGCGATAAAAATACGTACAAAAATCACATCTAAATCTGTACAGCATGATTGAACGAAATCATTTCACTAATGTAGTAGGTATGTATCTCTAATTTATATAAAATTCTCGTGCCAATTTTTAGTAGGTACCAAACTCTTACGAAACGGCTCGACCGTTTGTTATAAAATTTTTAACTCTTAGACCTACCGATCATACAGATCGGTAGGTCTGAGAGTAGGTTGTAAGCTATTTTTTTTAATCCCTAACAGCAAAACAACGTTTGCCAGGTCAGCTACTTAATAAATAATAGTGTGATTGGGTGTAATGTTTTGCGATTTAACTATATCTATACGCTTAAATTAACATTGGTAACATACGTCACAGAGTTAGGAAAGGTGTTAGGAACGTCTCATGGGTCTGGAAGTTTTGAGAAGCAACTGGTTTACTAATTTGCAAAATTAGGATACATCGCGAAGTTCAAGAGATTTATCATTAAAGTTACGACACAGTTGTAGTGAAAGGCGCTTAATGGGGTTTTATGATAACTGCGTTAAAACGTTAAACACCGCTTCTTTTTATGTACAATAGGAGCCTGGTTCCCATGCTTAATTTGGCATACCGTTTCGTGTAACAATGCCTCACAATCACGATATCTGTGCTCACAATATACAGTTATGATTCGATATAATATTATAAACATTAAAAAACTATCCCAATGCAAGTCACAGTTTAACATATTCGCAAGGGTTATAGTGGCGGTATTATAAATTTCTCATAACTGTACTTCTGAGCAAGCACTGACATTGATTTACATTATAATAAGCACCCACGTGATATAACATCAGTTTTTCCCGTATCATGAGAATTACACGAGGCAAGAGTATTGTACAGTTGAAGGCACGATGTATAATGCAGTAATGGTGTTATTTAAGAGGATTGTCTAGCTTACAGCGTTCATGCAAAAACCGATAACGTTTTCTTACCCGTAAATGTACCTGGTCCGATTTTCATATTTTTTATAAATGTTGCAGATACAATGAAGAACTATGCTCATACGTTTTACTTTTTAAGAGAGATTGCTAATATTAAAAGTTATTAGCGTCTAAATATCCACATTTAACTTCATCGAGAATTTTTATTTTTTTAATTGAAATATTCTAAAATTGTAATAAATTAAAACGTACGAACCTAGATGAGGGTGTACTTAATCTAATGAGACCAAAATTATCCAATTCGGTAAACGATTGGGGGGTAAAAACATTATCACCCGATGCACTAATTCAAGAACAAAATGTAGGCCTAGCTGTGGACTAGCAACTCTCTCTATACGAGCATATATATCATTTTTGAAAACACTTTTTCGAGCCGCGCTTAGTGACTTGACTATCCTCTTAAATGGGCACATTAGCAGTAAAAGTCGATTGGTTGCGATCGGAAGGGCATTGGGCGATCGGGTCGGCGCGGGCGCCGGTCGGCGGCCCCGTATTGCCCAACGCATCATTTGGGAACACTGCAACCGCAGCGAACATTGACACCGATTTCGGACATGAACATCTGCTCTAATATACACACCTCTAGATACGATATACAACCTAATCTTTATTTATTACTTCATTAGCTCAACATTCGAAAATATTCTTTCCTATACCGGTACGAGTTGAAAGTTATAATGAATAACATTGTTGATACGGATAATAGCCAGTCTTTTTTGTGAACTTTATAGGTTTAGGTTTAAAGATATTTATTCTCAAAAGAAATACAATAATTTCACTTAATGAGAAATTAACAAAGAAAACTTAGTGTAAACTATTTTATAAATTGTGTGAACATATTGTGAACATGATTAAATATTAAGACAATGTTTCTTAAGTTTTTTTTTAAAAGATACAAATGACTTGTCACATATTACATCCTTCGGTAAACTATTGTATAGCAGTGCTCCCTCAACCTGTATGGTTTTAGTTCCGTAATATTTTGTTCTTCTTATCGGTATTTGGAGTTTATATTTGCTTCTAGTATTCAAGTATGATTTTGTTTTAAATGTAATGTGTGTATGTGTAGCTTCGGTTAGTATTTTTCTAATTAATATGCATGTTTTGTATTTATATAGTTGAGTAATAGACATAACATTTGTTTTCTTATAGAGTTCTTTACTTGGAAAACGATAATCTAATTGAAATAAGGTCTTAAGGAGCTTATTTTGTGAAATTTGAAGATCTTTTAAATTCGTTGGATAAGCACTTCCCCATATTTCTATTAAATATTCTATTATGGGCTTAGCTAGTGAGTTATATATGATATATATCTTTATATATATTTATATTATCTTATTCCTCTATTTCAAATATATTAAATTCTCGTTCTTCGTATTTCATTCTCGTAACAAAACCCCTTCGAAACGGCTTAACCGATATTTATGAATTTTTTTGTGTATATTCGGTAAGTCGGAGGATATGACGTAAACTATTTTTCATACCCTTAGTTGAGTAATAATTTATATGGCAATACAACGTTTTCCGGGTCAGCTCGATATCAGCAGTCGGGTCGACCCGATAGATCTACCTTTCTACGAATCTGTTTTTTGAACGCTACCGCTACCGCACAATTAGGCGGATTGGAGTTACACCTACAGTTACTATAACCGCTACAGAGTGCTGTCATGCTCTATCAAATTACATAATTGTTTATGGTCAAATTTTACACTACTATTTGGTAACCGTAACCGAGCCAACTGCCCTGAAATCGTGAAGTGGTTACTACGAGTAGGTTTTTAGCAAAACCTAGGATTTTCCTCATCCCATTGAGACTGTAGCTTTTTCCATTATGAATAAGCTTAAGGGGGATGAGTACCGTCCAGGTGCGATTTTTTTTTTAATTTATCGCTATTATCGGGCTATAAAATTAGCTTAACCGGGAAAAGATCTTTTTAAGAAGAAAACGGAACAACTTCTTTATAGTTTTTTTATAATTAACCATTTACTTTCAGAACCGCTAATAAATTAGTGTGATTGCGAGTCAGCGAGCGTGTTTGGATCTACGCTCAAAGATCCTGCGACGCTGCCGCTGCCGCCGCCACCGCCGCTCGCGCGGTTTACTCACGTCCGGGCATCGCGATTATCAGCCGCTGTAAATTACACCGATTAGCATACCCGTCGCGCGTCGTGGCGCTGGCGAGTGGCGACGTTGTTATTAGATTCGGATCCACGAACTACATCGTTATTAGACGGTAATTGTCGCTAAAGTGTAGCGGTCGATTAACGGCAACGCCGGTACATGTGAATACTAAGTGGTTCATGTACCACTTAGAGTGCTCCGGCACGAGCCCGATCCGAATACGAGAAATTAGTGGCCGTTTGGATACACTCAGTATGACACTGATGCTCTTTTTAATTCAAATAAGGTTCAATGCATGGGTTTACCCGCAAAATTCAATCGTTTTCGCGATTTGTAAGCTTAAAACACATTGTAGGAGATGACAGTACCTACATATTATACTTAACCTATCTTTGAAACTATATCCTGCATAGCGCACGGCGTCATCTCTTTAGCAGCTTATAGCAATTACTACCCAATGAATATAATAACTTTACATTATATCTAATGGATATAATCGTCTTCTTAATTAAATACATAGTTGTAATTATTTATTACGGAGATATATTTCTCATAAAGTGTTTTGTCATCGTGCAAAATATGTTAATTGATTATAATTTATCTTACATAGTTGGAGTTTATCATGAACACATATCAAAGTAGTGAAGTAGCTCTGTTTGTAACAATCAAATATGAATGTGGGGCAGTCGGGTGGAAGTAAATCCTCGTGACAGGGTCTGAGCCGGCGGGACATGGGTAGGAAGAAAAAGTAAATATTAGTTTCCCTCGCGACACATTCGCAGTACGTTGACCCGAGCAAATTTTATGCCGGAACATACGTATAAAACTCTGTATATGTAGAGCAGATAAATGCACAGAGTAACAGTTCTTGTGGTTTTGCTTTCCGTATATTTTATCATCAAGAACATCTAGCCAAACTTGCTAGAACATCTAACCTATTAATCTGTATTTTTACAAAGCTACGGATAATCCTAGTAAGTACAATGCTTATGGAATTTTAAATTATGCCAATCTAACGTTAAAGATTTCGATACGTCACAGTCATAGTTGTTAAAATTTAACAATAATACCGATTTCAACTCTCGTCAAAAATTGGTTGCCTGTAAAGTCGGTTTACTGACGATAGTTGAACGTGACAACGTCTTCTTTGTCGCTCGTTTCGCGCTCGCGAGGTAACGCCGGTAACGCCGCATGAGCGAGGTAACGCCGGATGAGTCATGTTTTTTCGTGCGTGCAACCGGCTCTATCGGTTTATAAGACGTTGTCACGTCAATAACTCATATAGTATATCCTTTCCAATAAAAAAAGAATCATCGAATTCGGTTGGCGTGATATAGAGTTATTCATGTTTTCTCATTCAAGTTTTCTCATGGGTGCCACTGTCAGAATTGGATTAAATTGAATTGGGACAGCACAGAAAGCACCAGCTTTCAAATAAACAAAGAATCATCAAAACGGTTCACCCAGTGGAAAGTTTTGTTGAAACATAAAAAATACACTCGAATTGAGAACCTCCTTGTTTTTTAAAGGCGGTTGATAAATAGCTGTATGGTTTGGAGCAACTTGTCTCACGCTCCACATTGAGTAGAGAGGTATGCGAAGGCAAGGAACAGCGCGGTGCGGTCGGTCGGGCTGCGACTGGGCGTCTGGGCGGCGGCGAGCGGCGGCCGTGTGGTGGTGCGCGCTGGCCGGTCGCGGCGGCACGTATCGCCAACGTTGTCCGAATAATTTAGGTAAATCCGCGCTAGACGTCTCACCACCGTTACTCTGCCTTAACATTCCGCTCAGAGATTCCTACGAATTATCTTATTTCCACGGTATTCCGTGATTTCGATTTATCTGTAAAACAATGATATAATTTAGCGGAATTTTTTCGGGCATTAAAATTTCGCTCACATTGTGACAAAATTTCCACTGATCGCGGGCATTTGCATTTGCGCAAAATTGCCACGTCGAACCTGCGATACATGCAGATTTTTGCAGAGTTTTTTTTATGATTGCACTTTATATTGCACTTTCGAATATAAGGGATAGACCCTATGAAAGCTAGGGGTACGGTTCGTAAAAGAATTGATTTGAGCCGAGCAGGGAAAACGAATACCCTATGCCTAAGTACCTAATAAAGAAACTACTTACTCGTTTAAGTTCCATTGTAACTAATGCAACCCCGAGGAGCTAGGATATTTATTTTAATTTGCCACAAACACGTTTCCCGTAAATTACAGTTTGAACATCGAACCAGTTATCTAGTGAACACATCTTAGCATATGAAGCGCTGATAGCATGGGATGCGGATAAACACAATTACACATCAAAATCCTACTGATGTTATCGGCCTTCTGGCGAGCTTTGGTGGCATTTGACTGCTTATGGCGTAGCGGACACCAAGCTGGTTTATGAAGTGTATGCCTGATTTAATTGCAAAATAAGTTATCTGCCTTTTAAACGGGCTCATTTTCATGACCGCTAAGCCTGTTTCGGTAGTATTTCCTCGAATAGGATTGACCTAGACTTTAGGTGCCTAGAGTCTATAAATTATGCCAGTAAATGCAACGATTTAAACGATTTTTACAAAATTCATTCATCGTGGGGCAACAGGTAGCTAATCTTATACGAGTATGTATAAAAATGCAAAGCAACAGTAAAACTTATGAGCTTAAAGCTTCGTAGTTATGCGGCAACTGCTAGCGCCGGTGGTGGTGAGTGGCGATAGAAAGTGGCGCGGTGTGAGTGCTGTTGCTAGGTACAGGTACACTGAGCAGTGAGCAGGCGGAGTAGGTAGTACTGAATTCGCGATTGTTGCCGGTTGGCTCACACGCTCGGCGTTGCCCTGCGCGCTGCGCCCTGCGTGCCCCGCGCCGCCCTGGAGAACACTCTCTCACGACCCATTATGTTGCATAATAATACACACATAATTAAACAATCTCGTGCGATTTCCATAATAACATACAATTACACGCAGAATACGTGTCGGGTAACGGTTGAAAAACGTGGAAATATCTTCCGAGGTGGAAAGACGCGCAAAGCTTAAATTTTTGTTCAACGATGAATAAATATCATCGATGAATCCCTGGGAAATGTCGGTTCTTAACACCCCTCCGTAGTAATTAGATCGTTACAGTCCCACCCTCACACTTCCCGTCCTTTGGGATAGGCAAGTTCTTTGATAGTTGTTATTACAGCGCTCGCTGACCCTCCCTGACCCGACTCTCGAGAACCCCTCTCCGCTCTACAAGTGAGTCCCTTGGCGATATACATTGAAATAGTGACCTTTAAGACTGTATACATAATATTATATTCTCTCGTGCTTTATCTTATAATTGTGTACAGTTAGGTGCGGTGCGCGCCGCGGCGACTGGGAGTGAGAGATTTATTATTTGTGTAAATAGTTAAGTCCATCAGGAAGTGAATGCGCTCGGCGTGATGCCCATTGACTGGCATTCGCAGCCATGTACTAATGCTTCGTGTCGAACAGTGTTTACGAGCACCTCGCCGATAACTAACCGGCCGGCCGGTCATTACCGCCCATATCTCTATGTAAAGAATGAATGGCGAGTACTTACAGACGAATGTCAGAACTGAGCTCTAAACGGGCGAGCGCGGGCACGTAGGAGACTCGGCTTCACGAGCACTTTCCGTTAACCGTTTTATTGCCTCAAACATGACTTACACGTACAACTACATAACTGAGGTTTAAATACATTGAACTTTCTATTGATTCTGGAGCCTATGCTCGTATTTGTTCAGGATTAAGCCGCGGCCGACGCGGACGCAACGAGCACACAACGTTTTCGACGTAAAACATCACTCTGTAACGCGGCAGTAAAAACGCCGCGATGACTCAACCTATCAGGAAAGTTTTAAAATCAATTCAGCAATAAAAATAACAAAATTTTCTCGGTTACCTGACCGTAACAGAAAAAAACAATGGGCTGTAAAAGCTTCGTTTTTTTGCATAAAACTGCTCTAAGTTCAAGAAACTGGTTCTAGCGCAAAAACGATAAAGCGACTAGACATGAAATATTTATACGACGCATTATCATATTACACGGGAATCGTGGTCATAACTTTGAAAATTATGCACTTCGTTTTCACTAAGAAACCGCACCAGTAAAAAGAGTTCAACAAAACCCACAGCTCGTATACGCAGGGAGATTTAAACTCTTACTGCGAAGCCTATAACTTGTTCAGGTTCGCAGCCGACATGAAGTAATTACTATTAAGTAATATTACTTCGATACACCCCACAACCATCATTATCAAGGAATGCTCTTACGAGCTTTATAGCCAGGCTATCAACTATAAAAACTGCTTTTAATTGGCTATTTAGAAAAATCAAGACAAGCATAATATTTTGCTATATTGTTTAGTGCTTTATTACTTTGATTTTTATACACTTTACAGTCTAGGTATACCTACCGAAATATTTTTAGTTAGGGCACAAGATGTCAAAAAACGATTTTAAATCTGTGAGCTTTATTCAACACTGCCAAATTGAAACCTAAAAATATTCTACCAGTTGAAAATATGTGCCTACATGAAAATCAAGTTATGGCGGAATTGAAAATGCATTGTCTTTGCCGATCGTACCTAATATATTTTATGAACATAATTTTAACTATTTTAAGGAAAGTAATGTTAACCGAATCAACTATATACCTATCATACGGTCATGTAGGTCCGATTTTGACAAATTGACTAGCGCCCACCACGGCCGGGGTCAAGTTGCGTGCAACACCGACCCACATTCGAAGGATTATAAGTAGCCGCCGAGAAAATTTACCGCTATCGTTGCCATATAAGCTGTATGAATTTTAGGTCGCTATAAGTATAGTATATGCTCTTAACGCCGACATCTGTGCAAATATTGATTTAGTAAGTCGGAGCGACAATAGCGTCGCTCGCCGCGCCCGCGCAGCATTGTGGTCGTGAGGGCCATCGACGCCGCGTCAACATCGACTTTCTTTCTATTGCCCACAGGCTAGACGAATCAACCGGTAAAAGCTAGTCAGATGTCATGGCCTCAGGCCTACTGCAGCATATTGAGGATAAACAAACATTCATATTCGTTCCAAAGTTTTCGTTGTCGATTCCATTTAAAGTTATTCGCTAAGATTCCGTACAGATAAAAAGAGCATTAGAATTCATGACTTTCATAATTATATTTATCTCAAGTTCTGTCGTTTGAGAAGAGAGTTCGATCTTTCAAGGTTTTTATAATTACCTATTTTTAAAGCCATGACATTTAACAAGTAGTTTTACTTCACGTGCACCATTTTCATTTTCCGACAATTTTCTATTTGTTACATCTGAAAAATATTCCGAAGCTGGGTATTTAAGAGACACATGCAGCTAGTTCGTCGTTTAATCCTGATGTAAACGGAATACCCATTACTCAACACTACCAATGGCACATTATTGATTTATACTGATTTTAGTAGGTTGATTCAGGTCAAAAACTTTGGAGTACTATTATTATATTTTTGCCTCAGAATTTCTCACCTTCATATACATTAAACATTTCTTTTTAAATATTTCATGAAGATTAAACATGTATAAATAAATAGAAGACATACAGCGAACACCTGTTACTAAATTTTTCCAAACATGACTGAAAGCCATAGCGATTCATATTATTTTGTGCTAGAGCAAATCTTCAATAGTTGAAGAAGTACAGTTAAAGGAATAGGAGTAATTGTGATAAAATCACTAATTTCTAAATGGAATCATCTGGACATAAATTGCACCTTTCGGTTCTCACAAGGAGCCTTTGATATTTTAGTTAGCAATATATTGAACGTGTATCTTAAAAGCACAGATTACTCTTAAAAGATAGCAAACAGGAAAGCAATAATGCATTCAAGATTACAGCGTTGGGAAAGATGTGACCCCGTAACAAAAGTACCGAAATGTTTCGTTCTTCGTAACATTATTGTAGCCATGTCGAGTTTAATATCCAATAATCATAAAAGAGGGCCTGGGAGCGGAAATTAGCTTGTTTTACTTATACTCGCTTTATGCAACGAGACGTATTAAGCGGCTGGGTACCGTTACACGAAGATGTCAGTTTGAACTGTTTATGATTTACCGCATCCAAATGCGAGTGTTATATGTAACTAGCCTTAAACCTGCATATAACTTACTTATCTACTAACATAGACATGATTAATAACGTATAAATATAATATAACTAGCTGACCCGGCCACGCGTTGCTGTGGCTAAAGTTTTTGTTATATTAATAAATTAAAATTGCGACTATAATTTGAGATTTAAACTATCCTATCTCTCAAGTTGGATTGAACTGCACATGGTGTGCGAATTTTATTATAATCGGTTCAGTAGTTTAGGAGTCTATCGCGGACAAACATCGTGACACAAGATTTATATATATTATAATAAATATAAGATAAGATTAAGCATTGCATAAGAAGAGATAGAAGTTTACTTGATTTCAAGGGGTATACGCCCGCCTATGTAGTGCGTCCCAAAACTTTACATTGTAATATCATAGGACGCGACGCAATGCACTGCGCACATCACCCTTAGACATCATTTCTAGGGTCTTCTGTTGCCCAGTTATCATGTCAGTACGTACCTACAGGCGAAACACAGTAACACTACATTACCGCTTCACGGCAGAATAACTGACACCGCGGTGGTACCTACTCAGATGAATTCTGCAAGAAAAGTCCTACCATCAGTGCATTACCACTTAAGGATTAAACAATAATGCAAAATAAGTACTCATAGCTAGAGCAAATAAGAACGAAATCAATAAAAGTTTTTACAAATTCAAACATAATTTAGCATTGCATTGGTAACCAGCATTTGACGGTTAAATCGATTTGGATCCGTGAACGAGATAAGGCGGCAAAGCAGGTTCTTTCCGCCTGAACATGACATTTAATTTTTAAGCAGGTTGCCATTGAAGTTTTACCCGCTATAAAATACTGGCACTTTCCTTTATCACGTAAAAAACATTGTAAATAAAGATAAAATTACGTTAAGGGGATTTATTGAATTAATTTTTGTCTTTCTCACTCTCACGGATACGTTGGTAGATGTGACATGCAGAGTCGCGGAAGAATACCTATAACAGAAAAACGACCGACACTTTTAAACAAAAATTACAGTTACATCCAATGTAGTTTCTGCTAAAAATTAGAAAAACTGAGAACTTTCTATCGAGAAAATTTTATCCAATCGTGTTTCTGCTTCTAAGCGATTTTAGATTAAAGACCCAAAATACATGCCGTGTAAATTTAAAAGTAATTGTCTTTATAGTTTCTAAATAAAACTTCATTTCTACGCCGTTAAGGTATTTATGTCCATTACTTTAAGAGTGCTAGCGTGCTTTAACAGTCTGGCTTCTTGTGACTCCGGCCCGAGTACCGTTACACAGATTTGTGCTTTGATTAAACAAACGCAATGGTCATTAATATTCTTAAACAAATTAAAGGTTTCCTAGAAACATTTCCGATAAGGAGTAATTATCTAGATATGTACATTGATTGCCGTAAAATAATTACGCGCTTTTAGCTTTTAGCTATGATTTTATTTTGGCTTATTAAAAACCGAAGTTTAAACTTAACTTTTTTGCTATGAGTCACCCTGAAAACTAATTAAGTTAAGGAAACGTTAACAGTTGCGTCATTTCCAAATATATCAAAACACCATAATCGGAGGCTTTTTTCTAAGTTTTTTGAGAAGTCGTGATTAGCTCCAGCATCAAAACACTAAATGAACAATATGGTTGTAAATAACATTATAAACGCAGAAAAAACGTTTGTAAAAACGTGTATTCTATCAAGGTGAGGATGTGAAACACGAAGATCTAAAAGCAATTCAGGGAAGAGCCTCGAATCGAGGGAAGGCACTTCCCGATTAAAGGCTTTTCCTCGAATTGCTACCCCGAAGGTTCTGCAAAGTATAGGCAAGTATCCATATACTACTGACTACTTTGATTGATGTAATGAATCTGCATGCGATCACACCCTAATTGCTATTAGGATTCCGGTCCCGGAAAGGCATGATAAATCCTAATGTGAACAAATTTATTCAGTTTAAATTAGATTTGCTAGAATCTGAATCAAATAGAATAGAATGTACTTTCATTTGTTTTCCACGTACTTTATTGGGTTATCCCAAGCTCTAACTTTGGAACGGAGTTCCTTTTCGGACGGTACGGGGTCTATGCGAAATCAAATTGTTTTTTCACGAAAATCGTGACACGAAGAAAATCCACGAAAGTTCCATCGTTTATGTATTTTATTTTTTTCCGTTTAACCAGCACGTTCAATTTGCAAATATTACTTATTTATTATTTGTCATTTTTAAAACATTACGAAAAGAGATATTTTGTGCCACGTTGAGATTTGAAGCAAGCCTTCAAAGATTTGTACTATAGGCGCTTCCGCTACACTTAACGCAGATACAGGGAAGGTACGAATTTTGCAATCTGTATCTAATTAACCACTCGAGATAATAATTAACTAAGTCGAGATTCGAGTGTCACTCTTATAATATGATAGACTAGACTATATTATAAGAGTGATACTATACATAGCTTCGTTCCAACCGAGTATTTCACGACCCTTACACATTCTTTTTAACTGTGTCGTTTACGGTTTTCAACCGCCTGAAAGCTTGTTTGTGAGGAAACGTGTATCCCACTTGTTTCATTTCCGTGGCGCGCGTAGACAGACGATAAGTTTGAGTATAATATACTCTTCAGTAGAGTGGTCGTTAGTCGTAGCCGCGTGAATTGTGCCTCGTGAGTCGTCGCCGGTGGCGCGAGGCGCATTGGCGAGGTGCAAGCTCATCCACTCTTAGGACAATGACATCGCGCGTTCCGCACGGTGAAACAACCTGGACGTTACCTGCACAGCCTTTTATTAACATTATTTAATTCCACAGACGCGAAACCATTAATTAGCGCCAGCTTTTATCTATTTCGAAGACTTCTTTTATGCTCTATGTTTTATATCTATTATTATTTTTAACGATTCCCTTTTAAAACAACCCCTTTTAATTAAATTCTAGTGTTTTTATAGTTATGGCAGTATATGTTATTAAAAAAATAGGCTGTCTATCAATTTTATAAATTACCAATGCACTGTGTTTATAAATTAACAATGTTTTGATAAACAATGTTGTTAATCGGCACGCACTGTGCACATCACACATGGCACATCCTCTGCTTCTTTTGTCACAAAAGAGGTAATCCTCTGCTTTTTCTACACAATGCATCGTAAACCGAAGCCAATATTTCCAAGTGAAATCTCCCCGGAGGTCTTTGTTTTCGCCACTGCCGGGTCAATGGTGTTTACGAAATCGCTCGCGTCCTATGACGCCGAAGGGATACTCTAAAAAGCCGGAATAAAGATTCAAAACCGCTTCTATTTGAGCACAAACAATGGATGCTCACCGCTAAGTAGTCTCCTTATTCTCTCACGCCTGCCTCTCGACTCGGCGTGCGAGCTCCTAGACAAAGTTCGAAGTGAGCGCAACAGACAAACCACTAACACAAAGTCATATATATCGGTACTAATACTAATTGGTAAAAGACCTATGCAAACACGACATGAGAATTTTTACTTTGTAAATGGTAAAGTGGACATGGCTATTTGTCTTGTTATTTAGAGTGTGGGTGCCATGCGTCCGCGCAGTCGAGGGCTCTTTAGTGAGGCAGGAAAAACAGCGCCCGAGCTTCGTTCCCGTTCCGTTGCAACCGTGATAAATACCTGTCGCTGTAAATTACACCACATTTAATATCAGATGGTGCTAGACGGAGTGGCGGCAGTATTTACACAATCGCAGCACGAATATAAGCCAGTCTCAGGTTATTAGTCGTAAATGCATTTTACGTAGGCGTTGTTGCGCTTGATTCTCCTTGTAAAGCTGACACAAATGTTACCAGATTCATGTCATAGTAAATCAAGTTTTCTCTGCAATTAAATCACACGTGCCTAATCCACGGTCAACCCCTGTGTAACTTTATGGCAAAAGGATGCAATAAAACAGTGGTTTTAGCTACTTACATTTTTATATAGATTACTTGCTGACCAGACAAATGTTGTTTTCCCATTTAGTGGTCTGAAAATTAGCTTAAACCTACATTCAGAAGGCAGACAAAATAAAATCATAAAAATCGGTCAAACCGTTTCGGAGTTGGGATACAAACACTGTGTGACACGAGAATTTTTAGATTTTGACGAAAACCCGGAAATTAGTGCGAATAGGTAGGTATAACATGTTTTGACAAAAATGTAGATTGTGAAATTAGAGCTTGTAGAGGGCGTGTAGAGTTAGAAGCTGGACAAAAGTTTTTGTGTTTCTTTTTTTCCTATCCTTTATTCATACTAAAATCATATTATTAACTATTATTTTTTCCGCGGGTAGGCAAAGTAAAAAGTACACATACATTTTAAAGCTCTCGTTTTATTATTATTTTTTAAATTACAATTATATACTTAGGTAAATAAATTATGTACCTGTAAATTGCCTAAATCCGCCAGTCTCCTAGCCAGTGTTTGTGTCACTGTAATTCACTGTTAATACCGAGTGCACTTAACCTCACTTTCACTATCACTGTTCAGTCGCCGCACTATGGAAAACCTACAGCAGAACATTATTGATCTTGGAGAGCTTGTTAAGTCACAACTAGCAGAATTCCAAAACCAGCTAAAAGGTGCCATTCCTGCTACAAGCCCGACCTCCAACATTACCTCCCAGTTTGGAGCCTTCCGGTCATTCGTGCTGACAGCCCTTGAAAACCTGCAGCGGCAAGTGGAGCTGCTGGCGAGGCAGCAGGATGAGCTAGAAATGCGTTCGAGACGTAAGATTCTTCTCGTGCACGGGCTTGTGGAGACAGACGCCGAGGACCCCGAAGTGACAGTGAGCAAGTTCCTTTCTGAGCGGCTTAAAATGCCAAAACTTGATTCTGCCTCTTTTAGTCGCTGCCACAGACTGGGCCGTATTTCTGATGAAAAGCCCCGTGCCATTTTAATAAAATTCAGTGATTATTCATTACGAGCCTCGGTTTGGTCTGCAAAAACTAAACTGAAGGGTACGGGGGTTACACTGTCAGAGTTCCTCATTAAAAGTCGCCACAAGGTGTTCCTGGCTGCTCGGGAGCGATTTGGTGTCGCTAGGTGCTGGACTAGAGAGGGCAATATCATGGTGCTGGACCCCTCGGGTAAGCGTCATCGTGTAGCTACGATGGCAGAGCTGAAGAAAATCCCCGCCGCTACTCAGGAGGCCCCGGTGCCCTCAAAGGCGCCTACTGGTACTGTTGCTGCTGCTGCCCCTGAAGCCTCAAAAGCTAGCCAGAGAGTTAAAAGAGTGGCTAAGAAATAAGTTCGTTAGTTTAGTGTTTTGGTTTTTCATTCGTTCGTTGTGTCTGACTTGTCTGTACTTGTTTCCGAAGTTTGTTTTTCACTCAAGTTCTGAAGATATGTCGCAGATAGATCACTATGTTTTAATTATGTCGTAGGTAGGTAGTTATTACTGTAATTTAATGTTTTTCTTTGCGGTAGGTAGGTAATTTGATTTTCTTTTGTTTAATTTTATGTGATTGTGTCACCTGTCACCACTGACATAGACAACCACAGATCACAGACCCTCCGAGCGCAGACCTGTCAGTCACGATGACATAATTACATACGGCTGACCATAGACAATGGACAATGTGGACAGAGTTGCGGACACATGGATTTTTATAAAGCTTAGTGCGCATTATTAATTTCTTTTTCGTTGTTGTTCTTTAATTTCATTTTTATATTGTTAATGTATTTAAATATTGTTCTTAGGCCGTTAAAAGTCTACAAATTTCTATCTGTAAAGCGTGATTAATGTTTTATTTGCTTCTGTCAATCAGCTGGCGGATTAGGAATACTGGATTCTAGTTTTATCCACCTTATTGAATAAGTTAGAGTTAAATAATTGATATAGACTATATATTATATATATATATATAAATATATATATTTTATTTTAATATAACTTTTTTTATAATAATATAATATTATGTCGTCAAGTAGCAACGGTATGGACATGGATAGTGATCTTTTTCTTTCATTGTCGTCATCTAGTAATGATAGTTTTCACAGTACATCTCTTCTTCCTCTTAATGTAACTCTCGATTCTCACTTCTCAGACTGCGTGAAGACCTTCAATGTCGTACATATTAATGCACAAAGTATCCCGGCTCACTTTCCCGATTTGCTTGCGTCTTTCGACTCTCGTAATTTACATGCAATCTTGGTATCAGAATCGTGGCTTAAACCCAGTTTACCTTCCACCTCGTATTCCTTACCTGGATTTAGATTAATCCGGAATGATCGTGTCGGTAAGGGGGGCGGAGGAGTAGCGATCTATCTACGTTCTCATATCCCTTTCTCAATCGTTGGGTCGTCTCCTCAGCCTCCACTACCGGACGCAGCCGAGCACCTATTATTGGAAATTACCCTCTCCCATAAAAAAACATTACTCGGAGTATTTTACTGCCCTCCTTCTGTTCCTAACTATTTCCTTTCCCTTGAAACTCTGTTAGAAAAAGTAGTTCCCCTTTACGACCACACTATTATTATGGGTGATTTTAATACGTGCCTAATTAAAAACGATTCGCGTAGCAAGAACCTGCAATCGTTGGTGGATTCCTGTGGCATGCATATCCTTCCTCTCACTGCCACACATTTCTCACCTGGGTGTGTTCCCTCTCTTCTAGATTTGATCATGGTGAATTCCAAAGATCTAGTGTTTAAGCATGGTCAATGCCCTGCTGAAGCTTTCTCTTATCATGATTTAGTCTATCTTTCCTATAAAATTCGTCCTCCCAAAGTAAAACCAACCATTCTTCTGCATCGTAACTTTGGTGGAATTGATAGAGATAGCCTCTGCGATGATGCCAGGCAGGTAGACTGGACTGCTGTCGCTGGTGCCGATACTGTTGACCGTAAAGTTGAGGTATTTAATTCGCTGATAACACAACTTTATGATATTCATGCTCCATTACGGCCAATTAAAATGAAGCATCTCCCAGCTCCTTGGTTATCTGACGAGATTAAATCCGCCATGAATAAAAAGAACGCCGCGAAATCTAAATATAAAATTAATGACACTGATGCCTTGCGCCAAAAATACCATAAAGCCCGGAATCGCTGTAATACATTGTGTAGGGATGCCCAACGACGCCACATACATAGCTCAGTTGAAAATGGGGATATATCAAAAACCTGGAAATTTCTAAAGTCACTTGGAGTTGGCAAATGTTCTCATAAGACACCTATCAATATTGATGTTGAACTTCTTAATAAACACTTCTCAACCTGTGACACAATTGATAGTGTCGAAAAAGAGCGTACCCTTAGTATTCTTTCTTCTTGCTCCACTCCTGACTTTGTCCCATTTACCTTCGAGTCTTTCACTGAATGTGATGTTAAGAAGACCACTTTGTCCATCGCTTCGAATGCTGTTGGCTCTGACTGTATTAGCCGGAACATGATCATACCTATCCTTGACATCGTTTCTCCTGTCTTGACTCATATCCTCAATTATTCCATCTCCTCTGGCGAATTCCCTGATGCTTGGAAAAATGCACAAATTATTCCTCTTCCAAAAAAGGCTAAACCTACTTCTGTCTCTGACTTCCGCCCCATCTCCATCTTACCTTTCCTGTCCAAAGTCCTCGAAAAGCTTGTTTATCATCAGCTGAGGCTTTTCCTTGATAAACATCTACTCCTGAGTCCGTTGCAGTCTGGATTTCGGTCAGGACATAGCACAGTTACTGCACTTGTAAAGGTGACTGATGACATTCGATTGGCGATGGACAATAAGCAGCTCACAGTTCTCACTTTGCTTGACTTTAGTAATGCGTTTAACACTGTTGACTATGATATCTTGCTGAGGCTGCTACGTTCTATTAACATATCTCCATCGGTGGTAGACTGGTTCCGGAGTTACCTCAAAGGCCGCCGACAGCGCATCCGGGTAGATGAAAGTTTTTCATCCTGGTGTGATGTTACGGCTGGGGTCCCTCAGGGTGGCGTGTTGTCTCCTTTACTTTTCGCAATCTTCATTAATTCAATCACAAATAACATCTCTTCTCTCTATCACATGTATGCAGATGATATCCAAATCTATCGCTCAGCACCTATTGGTGAGCTTAGTTCTGCAGTAGCTGCTGTTAACAGAGACCTCGCTGCTATATCTGTTTGGAGCACTCAGTTTGGTCTGAAGGTCAACCCAGCTAAATCCCAAGCTATAATTATTGGTAGCCCCGGGATGATCGCCAGAGTTGACTGGCCTAATCTTCCTCCAGTTTCATTTAATGGGGTTACCATTGCATACTGCGGTTCTGTTAAAGACCTCGGCGTACATATAGATCGGGAGCTGTCATGGGCCACACACCTGAAAGAATTAAGCAGGAAAACCTTTGCAGCTATGAGCTCGTTGCGGCGGTTGCAGTCTTTTCTTCCAATTCCTACCAAGGTTATGTTAGCACAATCTCTCCTCCTCTCTATACTTGACTACGCGGACGCAAGCTTTCTCAATATGAATGAAGACCAGCTTAATAAACTTGAGCGTCTCCAAAATCTTGCAATTCGGTTTATATTTGGCCTACGCAAGTATGACCATATCTCTGAATTTCGACAAAAGCTCAACTGGCTCCCTATCCGCCGTCGCCGGGATCTGCATGTTCTTTCTCTACTGTACTGTGTATTATATGATCCTAGAACCCCTCCTTACCTCAAGGAGAAATTCAAATTTCTTGGGGAACATTCAGACCTCAGAACCTGTCGTACCTTGACACTCAAAATGCCATTCCATAAAACAAAGATGTTCCAAAAATCCTTCACCGTACAGGCAACTCTTTTATGGAATGCACTCCCCCTCGAGATACGACAGTCTAAGTCTTTGTACATTTTCAAGAATGCGGTCAAAGATCACTATTTGAGTACATAGTTGATGCAAATGATGACTGTTATTTATTCATATTATCTTGTCCTTATTAGTGGACATTATATTATTATATTGTATATATTAGTTTATAGTTTGATGATTATGTATTGAATATCTTTGTTTATTTGTTTAACCTAGTTTATGTATTAGTTTGTAGCTATTTGTATGTATATAGTTTATAAATCTACACCACCTGCAAAATCTAGTTCCTTTGTTTTCCTTTTCTCAAGGTTGCCTGGCAGAGATCGCTGCTAAGCGATAAGGCCGCCTTTTGTGCCATAAATTAGTTTATTATGTATTTCTGTTGTACAATTTCTTGTGTGGTGCAAATAAAGTGTATTTATTATTATTATTATCGTATTTAATCTAACTCTCACACCCGGCACACGATAAATATATATATAAACCAAAGACATACAATAAACTTACTTAAATACGCAAAATTTAAATAAACATACATAAACGCTACATACATACATATATGTGCCGAGCGGAGGACTACACCCCGGCAGGGGAGACCAAACGGCCGGGGGTCAGGGCGACAGGCTAAGAAACCGACGGACTATCCTAGCCGAGTCGAGCACCACCGCCCTCTGCATCTTGGCCGCAAGTGAACTGCCACGGAAACCCAGTCGCCGCAGATGGTGAGCGAGGCTGACTGGTATTAAACCGTTGGCAGATATCACGATTGGTATGATTTCAGTGGACTCCACGCGCCACATGGCGGAAACCTCGTGAGCGAGATCCAGATACTTTCGTTTTTTCTCCGTCTCAGCTCTCACGAGGTTCTCGTCATACGGGATCGTGATGTCCACTAAAAACACCCGCGACTGTGCCCGGTCCATCACCACGATATCAGGCTTGTTAGCCAAGATAGTCCTGTCCGTGATGATTGACCGGTCCCAATAGAGCCGGACGCCGCCGCGCTCGAGGACAGGAACCGGCGTGTACCTATAATAGGCCACCCTCTCATCCAAGAGTCCGTACTTCAGAGCAAGCTCTTGGTGTAGGATTTTGGCTGCTTGGTTGTGCCTGTGCAAATACTCAGTGTTGGCAAGCGCAGAACACCCCGAAAGCACATGTCTGAGTGACTCACCGGGATGGCGACAAGCTCGGCAAATGTCCTGAGTGCCATCCTTCAGAATGTACTTTCGGTAGTTCCGCGTCTTAACCACCTGATCTTGTATTGCACAGACAAAACCCTCGGTTTCCCCAAAGAGGTCACCGAAACGCAGCCACTGCACGGACGCTTTTCTATCCACGTGGGGCTCATGAAGAGCCTTAAAAAAGCGTCCGTGCAGCTCCTTCTCCTTCCATACGGACTCCCGGTCAGAGGTGCTAAGCACACCCGGTCCCTGCCACTCGGCGTTGGCCAAAGATAGGGGGGTCAGTCCTTTATCACATTCTATGACTTCCCGATGCACCGGAGACTCCATTTTGGCCCTAAAGTAAGTTCTGAGGCTGGATATCTCCCGGTTGTGCATGGTCTTGACGTTGAGCATGCCTCGACCACCACACTTCCGGGGGACATACAGCCTCATCACAGAAGACTTCGGGTGGTGCATACGATGGGTAGTCATAGTTGTGCGGACTTTCCTATCCAGGGCATCTAGCTCGGTTTGAGTCCATCTGAGCACGCCAAAGGTGTACATGAGGACGGGCATGACCCAGCCGTTATAGGCTCGGACTTTATTGGCACCCGACAAATAACTCTTACAGATCTTTGCCAGGCGCCTAAAAAAGACCTCGCAAACTGACTGTTTCACGTCCGCCTCCTGAATCCCTAAAGATTGTGACATGCCCAGATACCGGTACGATTCAGCCTCGGAGAGGGTCTTGATGTTCGAAGGCTCGAGACTGATCTCGGCCGAGCGAGCGACCTGTCCCCTCTCCACATGCAGGACCGCACACTTGTCCACCCCAAGCTCCATTCTGATGGAATTGCTGAACTCAGTGGTTATGTTCAACAATTCCTGCAGACGGGAAGCGCTGGGTGCCATCAGCTTGAGGTCATCCATGTAGAGAAGGTGAGGTACCTTCGGCCCCCCTCTCCGAAACTGAAAGCCTGTCCCGGAACCCTCCAGCAATGTGCTAAGGGGGTTCAGAGCCAGGCAAAACCAAAGTGGACTCAAACAATCGCCCTGAAAGATACCCCGCCTTATCCTGATTCGGTCATCCGCAGCCGCCAGCCGCTCGCCATGGAGACAAAGGATCGTGCTCCATTGCCCCATACATTCTCCGAGGAAGTCTCGAACTGCACTATCAACTTTATACAGCTCGAGGACCCTCAGGAGCCATGAATGAGGCACCGAGTCGAACGCCTTTTTATAGTCAATCCAGGCAGCGGAAAAGTTCCGGCGGCTGCGTTTGACCAAATGGCCTGCGACGGAGTCGGTGAGAAGGAGCTCCTTAGTACCGCGACTACCACCCCTACACCCGTTCTGAGCCCCAGACATGATCCCGTGTCTGTCAACATGACGGGTAATTTTGGAGCTCAGAACAGATGTAAGTGTCTTATAGATGGTAGTAAGACACGTAATGGGGCGGTACTTAGACGGGTCAGCGGTATCTGTGGTCTTTGGAGCTAAGTGAGTGATCCCGGTGGTGAAAAGGTTTGGGAGCGCCCTTTGCTCAAGAGCGTCTTGGAATTGTCGAGCCAAGGTCGCATGGCAAGCCGAGAAACCCTTTAGCCAGTAGTGATGCAGTCCGTCAGGCCCCGGACTTTTCCAGTTCGGGGCCCGCCTCACCGCACCAGCTACATCCTCCGCGGAGATGGCAACCGGGTTCATCGGCTCTATCGAGGCACATGCTTCCTCTACCGCCGCAATCCAAGGGCCCTCTTCATGCTCCACCTCTGTCGACCAGACACTGCGCCAGAAAGCAACTAGGTCAGCCGTGTCTGGTCGCTGAGGGGTGGAGCAGACCGCTGGGCACTCCAGCTTTTTGTAGAACCTTTTCTGATCACTCACGAAGAGGCGATTTTGCTGAAATCGCTCAACTCTTTCCGAGTACCGCCGGATGCGGTTCCCCCATGCAGCGATTTTTTGCTTCAGGTCGTCGATGCGCTCCGTTAGTTTTTGAGCTATGTCGGGCTGGTCTAGGCGAACCCCCAGCCCGTTAAAAGCTATTCTAACGGAGCGCACAATCCTTGGCCTCGTGTTGCCCGACCTGAAGCTTTGCAGTCTGCCAATGAGGCCTCTGGCGAGGGTGATACGTCGTTCTATTCTCTTCTTCCAGGCAGGTTCTGCACTGGGTCTAGCGGCACACCGTCCAGGTTTCTTGGCTTTGATGCCAATAAAACGATGGACGGCCAAGGCTGCGCCGAAGAGAATAGAAGCCGTATCATCCAGACCAGTGCTGCTCTCTAGATGTTGCGGCAGCATTTGGTTAATGGCCTCAATGACATCCCGCGTCGCTACATTTAGCGAAAGCCGGGAGAGCCGCGGACGATGCTCCAGAGGAGCATTTCGGATTTCAGCAATCGTCTCTTCTAAAATCCCTCTCATCCGCTCTATATCCAGGGCGACTGTTCCCTCAGTGTCCCCCTCCACGGGCAAATCTTGAGACACGGCCTCGGTCTCGGTCTCTTCGCGGCTAGGTGGCGCAGGAGACACGATTTGCGGCGCGGTTGAGGTTGTCACGTCGGGAACAGCCTCACGTCGTAATCGTTCGAGCTCGGCAGCGCTGAAGATGTTGGAGCGCATAATGTACCGAGCCCGATCTGCCAGGTTTTGCTCCGTGACAGTTAGTTGCGGCTCAAGCAGCAGAAACTCACGGTACATTGCCGCTCGGTAGCCAGTCCGTCCGGTTTCCCCCCCTGTAGCCCTGAAGTACGCTCGCATGACGTTTTCGTTCATGGCTCTCGACCATCTCATGCGGCGTACACCACCAGCGGCGGGCTCCGAAGATTGGGCCCTAGAGGACCCTGTCAGAGCCAAGCCATCTGGTGGGGATGATGGAATTGCCGGCCGGCTAGATGGTAGTGCCGGCCGGCTGTTGATGTGGCTGGCGGACCGCATGCTGTCACGTCCAGCGCCAGCCCCAGACGCGCCCTGGCGCCCCCCAGGCAGCGACCCTATAAGCGCATTCCTGTTAGTGTTTTCCATCATAAAAAGGGGGGGGGGGGGGTGAGTGGTGATTACATCACCCGGGGTCCACTCAAGTCCCCGGGGAGGCTGTTTTAGTTAAGCCAGCTCGCTTACTTGGGAGAACCATAAGCCAGGCGAACACAAAGTAGAAACTCCGTGATCATCTGGCTTAAAGACTTTAAATGGTTCTCCCATCCCTTAGTCGCCTCTTACGACACCCACGGGTAAGAGATGGGGTGGCAATATTCTACTCTGCCGTTGCCACACGGCCTTTATTATGTATTATTATTATGAAATCATAACTTCTTGTGAATGGGGGACTCAATCCAAGAAACTCTTGTTTTCATGTAACTAATATAATATAATAAATAATCTGGTCATGTAACTGGTTCACCTGTTAGCCACGAATATATTGTTTTTTTTATTATTAGATATGAAATAAAAAAACTCCTTTCATTAACTTTCAGTTCTGCTTTACTTGAGTGGGTAACACCATGACACATAATTTTGATACGGTTAGGCCTCGTATCAAATTAACGAGGCGAGATTTGGCACAATGAATGACGTCAGTACTTTCACGCCATACAAATCGGACTGACGCGAAAGAAGATAAGTATTTTAAAAAACTTAGACCGGCAAAAAAAGACGAGCTGTATAACATCATAACCTACATACCGTTTGGTGGCACCGTGTACCAGGGCCGCGCTCGGCGATGGCACTTGGCTGTATCGAATGTGAATTTTAAACGAACGCCGGAGTAGGGCCATATTTGAGTGCTTCTCTTTTATCGGTCATTGTGGCCGGCACGGCATCGCGGCTATGCACGGTATTGATATTCACGCGGCGCGGCCCGACGTTTGTTACGCACAGTCGCACACGGCACACGCCGTCAGAATTCCCTCCGTTTCATCGCGACCTAAGCTCATGCAACCATGAAACAGAAACATATTATATTTTGCTTACAAGCGGACCATTGCACATTCAAATGCTCTCTATTTACATCTCTATATACATAACAAGCCTTGGCCCGCGGCTTTGCCCTGGTGTGTTTCAGTTTTTTTATAAATACCCCAAGAACCGTAGACTTCAACAGGTAAGTAGGTAAGTCTTTATTGGGTTCATACAGGGTCTATCTCCGTTCCAGATAGTTATAGGTAGCTATCAATTGAAAAATGAAATGAAATAAATGTATTGTCAGATTGAGCTTTTAATACACGGACATGAAAATCTAGCTGTAGTGTTATTTCTTTAATAATTCAAATTAGTATATGTAAATATATCACTTATCGGACTTCATATTATAAGTGGCATCTGATTAATTATAGGAACAAGGAAATCTGGTAGCACCGCAATGCAATTAGCGTAAAAATAATGAGTAACAAAATATAAATAAATGAAACCAAGTAGGTAATTTGAACAATAAATGAAATAGACATACTGGCGAACTCGTGAGGTTATCACAAATTGTTTGATCGTCAGGCTTATAATTCTATTCGAGTACTGACCGTTGATAAATGTCATTGTAACCATGAAATCAAAGTGATGTTTCAAAATTACGATTACAGCATGGGAAATAGAAACGGTTTGTAAAATATTCTTGTGCATTTAATATGAGGTGGGTACCTACTTATGAAACTCATTCAATTCCATACAAAGCTTTATATTTAATTATATTATAAGTTACTAGACACTTAAGTAACGGTTTTATTTACACAGTTATGTTTAACTTTCAATCTGGCTTTCATTTAATTTTGCTGATTGCGAGCTTTTTACGAGTCCATACAACAACAACAACTTATTCCATGGGAAATTATTCCTATTGTTTGTTTGTACGACAGGGGCTGTATCTTGTGATCTCGAAGTTTTGTTCCAAATTTTTAAAGAAATTCAACAAATAAATGGACGTAAATCCTTTATGGTTTAGCAGTAGGTACGGAAACTCTCTAAACTCTGTAAGTACAGGAGTGAGACTTGCGTAGGTAGGTACTTGGTCGGTTTTTATGTTACATGCAGTGCATCGAATATTGTGGCATGCAACCTGCTGCATAGGTCAATAGCACCTGTGAGGCCCAGATTCAGTTCCCCATAGTTGCCATTTTCTCAGGAAGCGCGGACGGCGCGTGACCTCAGGCGGCGTCGCCGGCGCGGGCGCATTCTGTCACGCCGGGACTCTGCGCGCGCATATTGACGCGTTTTATTAATGCACAGTCACTTACGCTGCTGTTCCTTCCCTGTTGCAAGAACCGTGTTCTCCAGTTAAAAAAACTGTCATTGGAAACCGCGCGATTTAAAATTAACTGCATTCTGTAATAGATTTTTAAAACTGGGTTAATTAATCCATTTTTACTGACGTTAAAGCTGCGTAGCTCACGTTGATAACCATAAAGACAATTAGGTACCTACTTTATAATTTAAACTTCATGTACCTATTTCGGGGTCTTTAAATTCGCTCCGAACTCGAAACATAAGGGAAAAATATAGGAATTTCTACCAAAAATGACTGAAAATCTCCATTTTTCTAATTTTAATCGGAAATTACACCGGAATCGTAATATATGTAGGTACTAATAACAAAAATTATTATATCCAAAATTAGGTACGACGTCATTTTTCTGTTATATTCTTCCGCAACACTGCCCGTCGCACCCACCAATATATTTGTCAGGACAAAAATAAAATCAGTGGACCTCCTTAACGGTGAAGCTCCAAACTTTTTGCTGTTAATTGTACAACAACGACCGACTATAATCAACAGCGATCGGCGTTCGGATTAACGATCGACAGTACCTATTTCATTGTAAATAATAAGAGCTGATGCTATTGGCCTTGTGTTTTTGCATCTGACTAAAAAACGCTCGTAAGCCGTACCTACTCATCAGGGCCGTTAAGAATAGCGTCATCCAGCTATTTAGCTCCCGTCAACTGAGCGTAATTCCGCACCGTCGTCGTCCTAAGTGCGAGGCATTTACCTAAAACAAAGGCATCGGAAGCGCATCGGCCTTGCTAGATTAACATCGTCAACGTTCTTACGAATACATTTATTTAAAATGTATATTTCTTTGCAGTATATTACTCAACACTTGTATAACAGAGTTAAGTACATTTACTTAACTAGGCTTAATAGATTCTGAGATCTTTTGAAGTTATACACATAAGAATAAAACTTACCTATACTGATTTAAAATTTGATTTTTTGATTGATGATGTGATTGGATATGTCGCGATTGCAGTAAATATGATAATAGATTGTTATATTTAAATTTAGATGATAAAAACTATACATAATTAAATATTAATTGAGTACAGCTGTTAATTTACTTACAACTCCAAAAAAACATACTAACTGTTAGAAATAAAGTAAGTTCCTGGTACGATGCCTCATACCGAAAAAAAAAACAGTAGAGCTAAGCGGAAAATCTGAAGCTATTGTTTGTAAAATCGCGGCATCACAAAGACGTGTGCCGTAGCACCCTAAAAGCATCTCGGGGGCCGCGCTAAGGGCTGACAGCGTCGAAGGGCATCAATGGAACCTTCACCCCGCACTTGAACTCGCCTCGTAGCGTCGCGGCCGCGAGCTTTGCGCAATCGAGCGATGCGAAAGCGTTCGCGGCGTGTCGTTTCCCACTCGCTATTTTTTTATGACTACAACCAAAAAATACGCTTACTACTAACTTAACTTTGACGACCGAATGGCGTAGCGGTAGCGAACCTGCTGTCTGCGTCGGAGGTCGAGGGTTCGATTCCCACTACTGGTAAATGTTTGTGATGACTATGAATGTTTTCCAGTGTCTGGGTGTTTTTCAATATATTATATTTATGTATATTAGTATGTATGTATATTTCTCAGTTATCTAGTACCCATAACACAAGCTATCGCTTACTTTGGGGCTAGATTGCGATTTGTGTAATGTCAAAAAAAAAACTTATTCAGGTATATCAATAGGTAAGTTCCTATTGACCCAAAATCACAAAAGTATTAAAAATAACGGCCAAGTCCGAGTCGGACTCGCGCACCGAGGGTTCCATAGTATAAAAGAAGTAAAAGTTAAAAGAATGACTTTTGTTTATTGAATTTACGAGTATAATTTACAAGTAGGTACTTTTGTTGGCGAACCGCAAACCTTACTTTGTTTTTAGAGGTTTGTTGTTCTCTTCTAACTTCTCGATGTCCAAAACCAAAAAAAAAATTCAAGTAGCAAGGTCTTGTAGCACAAGTGAAGGGAAAAGTCCAAAACTTGTAATAAAAGTAAAAAAAAAATTAGCAGTCTGCCAAAAAAAATATGCAAACTATTGACAGCAATAGAATATAAAGAAAAACGTATGTAGTATATGATGATAGGGGTCACAATAACAATATAGTCTCTGGGAATCAGACTAAAACAATAATAATAACTAAAAAATAAAAAAAAGTCAAAAAGCTTAGATCGTAACAACGCCACATGACCAGTTTTGTATTTTTTTTTATTTAAAGTGTATTTAGAATGTGTATTTGAAAAATAAATTTTTAAAGAGTTGTGTAAAATTTTTTTTTACTAAACAAAAGTGGTCAGTACTTACTGTTTAATTGTATTAATCATTTGTTAACAAATGCATAAATACTACATAATATAGAAAATAAAGTAATCCAAATTGCTTGAAGATATTTTTGCAACATGTACTTACATTGTACATTGTTCGCTTATGACGCCTCAATATTGTAATAACTGTCCACAATAATTGCAATTCAACAAAAGCTACAAAAAGCGTTCCAGTACAAAAGCGCCGAAAACATCTATTATTATGATTGATACACACGATAACGCGAGAGCTTCGCAAAAAACAGGCAAATGGCTGAAGTGCTAATGATTAACTTTTTAGTACCACTTATATAGTTATTACACAATATTTTATTTTAGGTACATACCGATCTATTGTAGCATATAATAGGTATTGTTTTAATTATTTTGCGAAACACATTAAAAAAAATATCTATTAGATAAATTATAAAGATAAATAACACCAAAAATATCAAAATTTTGTGTTACTCGTTTGTTTTTGCCATCTCGCTACCTTGAATAGTTTTTGGTAGTATGTACCTAGTGGATCTCGTAGCGTTGCGAAAACCTAACAAAAACTGTAAAACGGCGAAAAACTCAATGGCAGGATGTGCATTCGATACGCGGCTTTGTGAAAAAACTCATGAAAATCTCAGCATTATTTTATTATATAACGTAATTTTTGCATTATATCTAAATTACTATAATTTTACAATTTACATACATAATGGAACACCTGGAGCTGTTTACACCTGGTCTGGTCACTGATTTCATCATTCAATAGTTGTTATTATTCATAAAATAGCCAATTTTAGAAATAACATTTTCGGAAAATTTCAAAATATAGAGTTAATCAGGTTATACTCTACGTTTAAATTATCGTATTAGAAATCAGTTCTTTTTTTTAAATTCCCAATACAATTTCATGAAATGCCGCTTTGTAAAATATAATCTATTACAATTCTAAGCACTATTCTTCTTTACGACGACACACTTTAAGAACGTAACTCAATTTATATTATCTACATACATTTAAAAGCGATCTATCTTTATTTTAGTAATTTATTGTAACGTATAGAAGAGAATACGCAGAATCCTAGCTCAAACTCTTGTCTACAAGTAAGTACAATTTAACAAAGGAATTGGATTAAGTTGTACGCGTGGAAAATGTAATACCATCGTTACAATATCCAGATGCAATTTAATTTCGGAATTTACAGACTTTTGAGATAATAATAATAACAGAATGCCTCTTGATTAGATGTGAGTAAATGATGAAATTATGAATTGTGACAAATCGTTATTTTTTCAAATACTAAGTTAAAATAAGTTACCATTTTTTTTCATTATGAAACAATATTAATATTTATTTGTATATTGTTTAGAAGTCATACATTTTATCTGAAATTCAATTACAAATAGAATGAATATATATCTAAGTCTATAACAAAAATTATTTCATATAAATATTTATAAAAAGGTAATAGAGTAAGGAATAGAATACCTATAAGGTTCAATGAAAGACTTTGTCGAGTAATTGGAGAAAGGGGAAAATCGCGTCACGTAAAAATAGCGATCTTGTGCGTTGGGTGATTTTATTACTGATTGCGAAGTTCTATTTTATATATCACCTACTTTATTTATATATTCATGTGTTTTATATTAAATTCATTCAGCGAATTTAATATTCTTGCGGAGGGCGGCTTGCGCTCTTTTTACGTGACCCGACCTACAAGTTGCGATTTTAGTTTGTATGCGCACTCAATCTAATAAATTAAGTTCTTAGTAGTGAGAAGTGTAAATGATAGTTTGAATGTATAATGTACGTTGGACGTATAGTTTGCAGCTACAATAATAAATGAGGTGTCGCGTCGGGTGTAAAATATCGGATCCGTCACGCCGGCACGCGACACGCGTCCGACACGGACACTCAGTGCTACGAGCGTGTAGCTAATAATTTTGAGATTACTTGATTGAAATCAGCTTCAATTAATTTCAAATATTCGCTGCATTTCTCAGTTAATTAAGTATGTAGCTAAATCGATTATTTATTATTAAATTTCAATATTAAAAGTTATAAAAAGTTAACATAAAAAAATATGCAGTAGCCATTAAAAATAACTTCTTAATTCCCTTTTCCAAATAATACATAATATAATTTTTAATTTAAAATTGAGGAAACGATAAATATTTTAAGTGCACCTACAAAATTTTAATTGTCTTGAATATTTGGTACTTATAAATAATTCAATTTAAGTTCCGGATAAAAAAAAGTTATAACTTAGTAGAGGTATTACTTAAACATCGTACTTAGAATTATTATGATAAGATCTTAAGTTATAAATTAGAATAAATAGGTGCACTAGAAATACAGGCACGTGTAAAGTTTCGTAGCACTTCTCGTAATATACGGCAAGATCTCACGCGGTGAGGTAGCGCTACAAGAGCTTGTGAACCCGCGTTTCAGCATTCATTCCCATATTTGAGCTTCGTTTCATGTGATTATGTTTAAAATATCAAATACAGATATATTTCAGGATTCCAATGAATTTTAAAAATACAGATGATTGTATCAATTAATTAACAGTTACTCACCTCACTTCTGTTGACAAGAGCTCCGCGGTCACTTCTGCAGGTGCTCGCAATCGGCAATGAGAGGGTCGTTGTCTGGTAGCCACTGTCCAGCAAGCAAGTCGCAGTAAGTTCTGTAGCGGAGCGTGATGCCTACGGCACGGCCGGGCCGGCACTGACGCGAGGGCGCTCGCCCGTCGCCGTCGCCGCTCTCGGAGGCTTCGCAGCCGAGCTTTCAGCGAACACCGCACGCACTGCACACTGCACTCGCCCTCGTCTACCCACGCTTGCGATTCTTCTGTATCGTCTACTGTACCGAGCGCCCGACGCGCGTTTGAACCCTGCGCAGTGTCCGCTTTAGCGTATAAATATGAGGCCCGGTGGAGGGGTCGGCGCCGGACCACGACGCATCGCGAATCCACATCGACATAAATTGAAGATGCAGCCGGTGTTCTCCCGATTGATTTTATTGCTTATCTATCAGTTACAGCCAATTAGCAAAAGCTCGCTTCCCGAACCCTGTCACGACTTCCGTATACCCGCCGCGAATATTATGGCGCGATTGTTGAGACTCGGTACAGACTCGACGAAAGGCTCCGCGCGAGCGTGCGAGCTTTTATACGTCCTTAGATATCCACGTAACTTTACACACAAATTAAATATCAAAATAGACAGTGCGAATAATTTATTTAGACCGTAGTACTATAGGATCAGTTGATAGGAGCCCTAACAAGGAACAGTAAGGACGTAATGTAACATTGCGGACTGCGGTGTCCCAATATAGATGCTGTCCGAGAGCGCTCGTCTAAAGCTCCGGTGACTCGTCTGACCAGTACGCACTTGAATTGCATAGACACTAGACAGCCTACGCAACGGACCGGCGATAGCACTCTTTCTTCGTGTATATGAGACAGGGTAGCGACAAAAGCGATATTATTGATAGATTTTACTATTACAACCACAGAGTACACACCTACATTTAATTTGTTCGGAAGTAGGCGGCTTGTTATCATAGCACCTAGTAATAAATTTACTGTAGATATGTGCGGTTTATTGTCTCCGTCTGATGTTTGATACTTGTTTTCAAGTAAACTAGCAATTTTATCCGTCTATATCTATGTATTTCCAGTAGTGCTATCTTGTGTTACTTAGCTAGTTTTTCGAAAATAAAATTATAATGGAGGAAAGCAGGTAAAAGTACTTACTTGTAATCCATAGGAGTAGTCGTAGACTGAAAGGTACATAGGTTTACGATAGGACGTGGGATTTTTTGATATTGTTTTTGATACATTTAATTATAAATAAATTACCTATCAGAAAAACTATGTGGAATTGCTAACTAGCATATTATAATGCCTGTGGGCTGTGCTTGGGTGATCTTGCGGAAATCTCGAAAATTGTATCCTTATCCCTGTTCTACATCATAAAGGGAACCTTTGTGTAATATTACAGCATTCTATGTCCAAGGGTTAGGGCTGGGCAGTTATGCAAACCAGTGAATGAATACAAATTACAATACGTATTATAAACAATCAAATCAGTTTGGACTTTGGAGATGTTTTTACTTTTGTTCATTCAACTACATTGCGGAGTAGGTAGTAGGCAGCCAAATACAATCTGGGTGCCTTCAAGAGAAGAGTGAATAGGCATTTTCTAGGCAAGCGCGCTCCATCCTAGACCTCATCATTTCTGTTCATCAGACTTGATTGTGGTCAAGCGCAAGCCTATCAATTATAAAAAAAAAAGGTATGCATCCGAAAAGTTTCTCCAACAGTAAAATAAATAAAAGGTAAATTTTAAAATGCAGAACGTATGACCTATAAAGTAATAAATGATTTGTCAGATAGAACGTAAGCAGCTTTAACACAGGAAAAGGTCTCAATAAAAGTGGACCTGATTGTACTGATGCATTTTCCGTAGTACTGGGAATTCATTATTATTTATATGAATGAATAACTCAACACTACTATAAGTACCTACGAATAAATAACTTGTTAGTGACGAAGCATAAAATGTACTCGTACGACAGATTCAGTAACACCTATTAAAAAACCCTGAAAGTCATGTATCACATACGTAAGTAAATCCCCACTAATCTAAAAAAAAATAAGTTAAATTCGTCTTAAGAACCCAATAGTTCTTGACAATATTTTTTTAGAGAACGAGTAATCAATTAATGCAATCATTAGTAAGTAAATATACTATAATATAAACTGCCGCTATATGAGAATTATCAAGAAATTGAATAAGTCATCAACTGGTAAACAGCACCATCAACACCGTCACAGGCAGAACACAGCAGCTCCGGCGGATTTTCTTGGATTTGTAATAATACTGATAAGTTCTTAGTTCTTACTTTCCTTTAGTGGGGGAGTTTCAAAAAAATATATTTAATACTTTTTCAATTACAAGTCTACAAAAGTCCTGGGTGTTTTAATTTTTTTAATTTTCCACTTGTTTTATAGTTTTTAGATTAATATTTTAATTTAGTGTATATGATATTATTATTAAAATGAAAATTAATCTTGAAACTAGCCATTAGCTCCTCTATGCAGCGTCTGAAGGCATCATCTGACCCTTGTCACCACATTTATTATTGGAGCCTAGTTAAAACATACGAATCCCTAAAACCTTATGTTTACCAGAAAGATGACACATTAAACACAGAGAATTTCTCTATTATAGTAGAAAAAGCTGAGCTAGGTGCGGCTTGCGCCGCCTTGGGCCAATGTTGCATCATCAGAACATTGTCACCAAATTTAATGTTTGAGACTAGTTAAAACAAACCAATCCCTAACACAAGGAGTTTACTAGAAAGATAACATCAAAACAGAGAATTTACCTTCCAAGTCATAAAAATACGTTTATTGTGGCGCCCTCTGTTCTTCAATCACCAGAACAAGTATCTACGAACCATTGCCAGTGACAATAATATTTATACAAAACTGTATCCAAATCAGTTCAGTCGTTTTTGTAATAATTGGGAACATTCGTTTGCACTGTAAATGTTTTTTATGGCGCCCCCTGGTGAGCGATATTCGTAACAACTGTCCATGAACCATTGACAATAAATACCAAAAATTATACAGAATTTTTTATCTAAATCGGTCAAGCCGTTTTTGAAATGAATGGGAACATTCGTTTGCAATTTAAATGTTTTTTATGGCGCCCTTGGTGATCGTTGTTCGTAACAACTATCTAACCATTGCCAATGAATACCAAACATATAAAAAATTGGTTGCCTGTAAAGTCGGTTTACCGACGATAGTTGAACGTGACAACGTCTTCTTTGTCGCTCGTTCCGCGCTCGCGAGGTAACGCCGGTAAAGCCGCATGAGCGAGGTAACGCCGGTAACACCGGATGAGTCATGTTTTTTCGTGCGTGCAATCGGCTCTATCGAATTATAAGACGTTGTCACGTCAAAAAAATTGGTTGCCTGTAAAGTCGGTTTACTGACGATAGTTGAACGTGACGACGTCTTCTTTGTCGCTCGTTCCGCGCTCGCGAGGTAACGCCGCATGAGCGAGGTAACGCCGGTAACGCCGGATGAGTCATGATTTTTCGTGCGTGCAACCGGCTCTATCGATTTATAAGACGTTGTCACGTCAAAATGTAATTATACATTATATATCACTTCATAAGTTAAAAATTTTGCCGCCGGGTTTTTAAATAAATCTTGTTTATTGTATTGAAGCATTAATCCAAAATTTGACTAAACAATTAGCGAATTTGTAGCAAGTAAGTAATCCCTCAGTGCAATGATCTTGATAACCTCTCGCGACCGAAAAAAGAATGAGTCGACCCTGCAGAGTGTGATACCAAGGATTTGAGATAATATCACAGCGGTAACAGTGAGGTTGACGGCCTTGAGTACTCGGCATTTTGCATGTGGGTAACGGTAGCAGCCCTAAGTTTTGATACTATTCAGGACTTACCGTAAGTGACGCCCGCGTCATAAAAAGACAAGCTATTTGCTGAGCAATTATTGCTCTGAAATACGACGTAGAATCAATCTGGAAAAATTAGTTTAGTAATCTTCTACCTACCTATTCTACATTGCTTATATTAAGTCGAATTATCCACGACTTGAAGATTATAGAGTCAATTTTCTTTTGTCAAAAAATTTTGCCTATCTCGCATAATTATACTAAATCTTCGCACCCAAATTTTTGTTTCCTTTTTTCTGTTTTAAAGCACTAAATGCAGCGCTCATTGCTAGTCAATACTGTTGAATAAAATTTGTACGAATGTATTTTCCAGTTGTTCCAAATTGACCCATGTGATATACTCAGTACTCACTCCTTTTTTTTTTTTTTTTTTTTTTTTTTTTTTAATAATATCGGTGTCCCCTTTCATAGAAAGAGATCTTTCCTATCACATAAATTTTATCAATAAATATTCAATAATATAAAATAATAATATACTAACATACATAAAACAATAATATACTATAATATATATACATACAATTAAATACTAAATAATTAAACTGTCGAACATGACGCAATGCCTGGAGTACACAGGACAGCCAAATGCTTTAGCTTTTGTGAGGACCAGAACAATTCGATCTCTATGCGAGTCAGTTCTATATTCTTATAATATAAAAACACACTACGTATCTATATCGATTGTTCTGTTCCTCTCAATAGCAATTTTGGCTATCCTGATCGCGTATTTGATGAGCCTATCTCGTCCAGAGGCCTCGCTCAGAATTATGGGCACGGATTCCCTGCACAGTTTCATCTGCAATTCCTGTTGTAAGTCTTCCCGGGCGGCGCCATGCTGAGGACAATCCATCAGAAGATGGATTATCGTTTCTGATACATTGTCATCGCAGACGCAGCCCGGGTCGTCTTTGCATTTGAACCTGTGCAGGTAGTCCGCGAACCCTCCATGACCCGTCAGTACTTGGGTCAGTACCATATGAAGATTCAGTTTCTTAACCACAGTATGTGCAAACCGCACATCCGGCAAAAAGATCTTAGTCGTGCCTGCAGTTCCTTCGGATGTATACCTCCGGTTCCATTCGTCAAGCGACTCCTCGCGGAGCTGTCGCTTCACGAATGAAACCGGCCATCGGTCATAATCCGGCCTTCTCCTTAGACGCAAAGCGGCCTCTCTCGCGAGTTCATCGGCTCTTTCATTTCCCTCCAGCCCCGCGTGCGCTTTCACCCAGAACAAGGAAACTTTCTTGTTCTGGGTGTAACAAATTCTCAAATTGTTTTTTATATTTGCTACTAGGGGATGGAAGGAATGAAAACCGACTATCGACTCAAGCGAAGATCGTGAGTCGGTGTATATGCCAATGGATGTTTCAGGGCGGTCTGTCGCGAGAGAGGCAGCCCTATCCAAGGCAAGAAGTTCAGCCTGGTAGACCGAGCAGTGCGCATCCAACTTTAGCTTGACGGCTTTGGTTTCAGCCTCGCCATCCCATAGGGATAACGCGGCCCCAACCTTACCGTCAATTTTGCTGCCATCGGTAAAGATGCGCACCGCTTGGTTGTTATGAGTCTCAAGGTCTTCTCGATCCACCAGGCTAGTAAACTGCAGACATATCTGTTCCGCCGGATGGGGTTGCGTGGTATATGGCACTTTCCCTTCCATCTCCCTGTCTCCGAGTACTCGCTGGGATACTCCCCTCTTGGCCTCATATAAGTTGGCTGCCTCACTCCTTCAGTACTATTGTATCACTTGCGTAAACGGTCAAAGAAAACATTGAGTTCATACAAAGTCCTGAAATGAGTTTGATTCGTCGGCTGACACAATTATTAATGTGTCAGCCGAATTTACACTACTGGATATAAACCTCCTGAAGGGATTTGGAACGGACATGGTTCTACGCACTTAAATCAAATTATATATTGTAGGTCCGGTATTAATTTAATTCAATTCTTAAACCTAAAGTTTTTTAGTAGGTTTACCCCTCGTGTTATCTCTCGTGATACCCGCTTTCCTATACAAAGCACCCTCAAGATCAATAGCAGCCTCAGGATTTTCTTCTGCCAGATTTCTACCTTGTGTGTAAGTATATGGCAAGCTACATGTATGTCGTTTTTATAAAACCGTGCATTTGTAGAAATGTTTAGACAGATCTCATTAGTACGATATTTATCATTCATTTAATAATAATTGCTTTAACACAAGCCACATACACATGTCAGTTCAGTGTCCACCTCCCATCAGGCGTGAATTAATCTGAATTTAATTATTCAAAACACAGCAGCATGTCGCTGACACGAGGTGCCATTTGACGATGATGGTAAGTAGTGTCTAAAACGCAATTACTATTCTGATTTAACAATTAATAATAATAAAATTAATTTAATTATTGTTGCTCGCTACATGCCAATTACAATCACAATGTTAAACGTTAATTAATGAAATTTATGTTTCATGTAATGAAAATTAATGTTATGTAAATATTTCACTTTAATAACACACCTAAAATTCTTTAGATACATCATCTTATAGTATATTTTATTTATACTAATATAGAAAACTTTGAACCCCTTTTTGGTTTATATGTATAAGTATATGTATTATATTTTGCATGGAACAATATGTGATTCGGAACGGTAAAGTTTGTTATAAAGAGATTATAAAGAGAATTAACGCAGATTGGAATAAATTTTAATATATAGTATTTAGAGGTTTTTTTTTTGAATAAACAAAATCAGCTGTTCGTATTCGAGAATAAATAAACGCCATTAGATTGATTAAGTATCCATCTAAAATAATTTTCTCCCTAAAATTAGTCAAGTCAGTGATGAGTGATAAATTAGTTGTTCATAATATTTTAGAAGACGAATATTTTAACTTTATGACGAAGTTGACAAGGTTATTTAAAAATGAATAGAAAAGGACAACTAAGGTATTTTAAAAATGAAAAAAATTAAATAAGCGCCATTAGATGAATTAGGTACCTACTTTACATCTTTTAATTTTCACTATGGAAATAACCACCTCCAACTTATATCGCAATAATTATGAATTTTATCTGTCAAATTACTGATGAGTGATGAATAATATTATTTTAGAAGGAGAATATTTTAATTTTTTTTATTGTTTATGAGTTGACGTGGTCATCTCAGGCCAGTGACACGGCTGCGCAGGCGCCGCATTTTTAGAGTGCCGCGCAAACGAGTCTGAAGCCGCTAGCCGCTTCCGCTATCATTGCTCATTATTTGTTTGATAATCTTAGGGAAATGCGAATTTTTATATTAGATTTTAACCCTTAGCCACCTAACGTGTATTCTACTAACACTTCCACCTAACGTCGGTCATGGTGACCGCATGCATATAAGTACTATTATAAAGGTGAAAAAATCATAAATTGGCAAAAATCGAAACTACAATTTGATTTTCAGTTGTTTAAATTTCAAATTGTTGCAATAAACTCTTCACATTAATACTTCTTACTTCTTATTACAATTAATAAAAATTGACTAACGAATATTTTAATAAATTATAGGTTTTCCAATTAAGCTGAGTTCTAAGCAATAACAATCAATGAGACTTCTTAGTTTTTAAATATTTTTGTAACTTAAATATATAACCTCTTATATAAAACTATCATTGGCACAATTAAATCACAATTAAATTACAGGCGCGTGGCCCGTGTAATAACGGAAATATTTGAAAAAATATATCGCCTGGAGTCACTATGACCGACGCTAGGTGGTTAAGGGTTAATTAAAATTTCATGTACCTACCATTCAATATGTAATTGAAGGAATTGTCTTCAACAGCAAAATTGTCATCATTATAACATTTAAGTAAAATTATAATTTAGTTTGTTTTTAAAGTTAATAAACCAATTCATATGATGTCAATATGTGCGTCATAAGACTTACAAACCAATAGGTAAATGACGATCAAAGCAATGTCTAAGAAAATAAGTCAAGTATAGAAAGTGCCTATATCCGTCCTTTAGTTGTCGTACACGATTCGTCAAAAAGATAAACATGCTATTCGTATGAAAAAAGTTATTAGATCTCATGTGGAACCAATCTAACTACACGGTACCTACACGCCCTAACTCTACAAGTCCTATCTTCACAAACTTTACATCTTCCTCAAAATAATTGGCTTGGAAGTTTCATTACTTCTAGAACTAAATTTGATTTTAGTTGTGCCTATACCAAAAAAGTATTAAATAATGAATACATTTTTGAACTTACGCCCATGTAACGTAGCAGGACACTTAAAGCGATCTAATCTATGCCTTTCTTTTTAAAAATTTATGAATGTAAAGATAAATTAGGTAATGGTTAATTTAATTATTATATAATATACCTCTATTTATTGCTGTCGGCTCCAACTTCCAATTTTGCAGAACCCTCAGCAATAATAATCAGTCGTTCTTTAGTTGTTCATATTAATTAAAGTGGTCCCAATCCTAACATAACGGCCAAAACATTACTATGCAAATTTATCACTAGGGTATTTTCTAGCTAGCCGCAATGTGACACAATTTTTTCAAGACGTAACTGTAGCAGAAATATGATTGATAGTTAAACCGTTGAAATATTAAGCTTCGAGATTAGTGTTTGGACTTACCTACTCATAACTAAATCTTAGAATCAAACGCATGATCAATCATACTGTAGTATACATATTTGAATGAAAAAAATATCTTCTCCAGGTGGCATTGATCTCAAATAATTAAATACATTAAATCCATTGTTGATTGAGTAAGAAGAAAGCAGACCTACACTAGGAAAGAAGTGCTTTTTACACGACTGCCCAAAAAAAGGAGTGTAATGTTTTTAGGGTTCATGTATGTATGTATGTATGTATGAATGTATGTATGTATGTATGTATGTGAGTTTCTTTATTCCACCATAACTTTTGAATGGCTGAACCGATTTGGACAAATGGGGTATCGTTAGAATTCTTACATTATTCCGGGTAACATAGGCTATATTTTTTTTGGAAAAAGTTAATATGGCGACCGTGAGGCGCCAATTTCAAAAGTGGAAATCAAAATGTTTTCTTCAATTATCACAATATGGGTATCAAAATGAAGGTATTAGAGAGTAGTAACCGAATTTATATATATATTTAAAATATACTTTTACATAGGACCGTAGACCATCACTAAAAAGTATAAAATAAAAATAAATAATTAAAAAATTAAAAAACACGACTGCCCTGTTTTAAAACGAACTAAATAGTAAAAAACAAGTTATTTTAGTTCATCTGCATATTGACAAAGGGAAAAGTGGTCAAATTTCTTATTGATTAAAACAGATAAACTCATATTATGGCAGTCGGGGGACCGTTCTGAGGAACACCTTCTATTCTAAGAGATCCCCCGACTGCCATAATATGAGTTTATCTGTTTTAATTAATAAGAAATTTGACCACTTTTCCCTTTGTCAATATGCAGATGAACTAAAATAACTTGTTTTTTACCCACGACGGAATGGAGTACGGGTATATGCGTTTAGGGTGAGAGACCGTTTGTACATTACTCTATTAAAAAGATTTTATGTTTGTTTGTATGTTAAATTGTTCACAAAAACCAATAATGCAAAAATATTTTTGTTTGTTTGTTTGTTTGTTGGTTTGTTTGTGTGTGCACATCGATGTTCCCATTTATTTCAAAAACGGCTTGACCGATTTAGATGCGGTTTTCTGTATAATGTTTGGTGTTCAGCGGCAATGGTTCTTAGACAGTTGTTACGAACATCGATCACCAGGGGGCGCCATAAAATACATTTATATTGCAAACGAATGTTCCCATTTATTTCAAAAACGGCTAGGCCGATTTAGATGTGGTTTTCTGTATAATGTTTGGTATTCATTGGCGATGGTTCTTAGATAGTTGTTACGAACATCGATCACCAGGGGGCGCCATAAAAAACATTTACAATGCAAACGAATGTTCTCAATTATTACGAAAATGAATGAACCGATTTGGATACAGTTTTGTTTCAAATATTAGTGAGTCATTGGCAATGGTTCGTAGATAATTGTTCTTGTGATTGAACAGCAGGGGGCGCCACAATAAACGTCTCTTTATGACTTGGAAGGGATGATGCCTTCAAACGCTGCTAGAGAAGCTAGTTTGAAGATTAATTTTCATTTCTTAATAATAATATAATTTAAATCACATTAATATATTAATCGAAAAACTATAAAACAAGTGGAAAATTAAAAAATTTTAAAACACCCACGACTTTTGCAGACTTGTAATTGAAAAAGGATTAAATAATTTTTTTGAAACTCCCCGACTAAAGGCAAGTAAGAACTAAGAACCTATCAGTATAATTACAAATCCAAGAAAATCCGTCGGAGCTGCTATTTTCGTTTCCAATATCAATTAATGTAATTAGTAAGTATTGATAAATTGCCGGTATATGAGAAGTATCAAGAAATTGAATTAGTCATCAACTGGTAAACAGCACCATCAAACCGTCATAGGCAAAACACAGCAGCTCCGGCGGATTTTCTTGGATTTGTAATTATACTGATAGGTTCTTAGTTCTTACTTGCCTTTAGTCGGGGAGTTTCAAAAAAATTATTTAATCCTTTTTCAATTACAAGTCTGCAAAAGTCGTGGGTGTTTTAAAATTTTTTAATTTTCCACTTGTTACTTTTTAGTTCGTTTTAAAACAGGGCAGTCGTGTTTTTTAATTTTTTAATTATTTATTTTTATTTAACTAACTTTTTTAGCAGTCTTCGGAAATTATGATTATGGTGACATTCGAGTATACACTTTAAAATAATATTTATTAACATAGTGTTGATTGTAGGTGTAGCTTACGCAATCTATTAGCACCTGTTTTCATCCGCATTAGTATCCATTAAATTATTCACAAACAAAATTATAAGTATTAGTCCTGTAGTAGGACTTAGTAACTGAAACCTAATTTTTAATAACTTTTGCAATTTTGCAACCGAAATTTCATTTTTTTTCAAAAAAAATCTAGATGCTTCTCCGAATCGAATGACAACTCAATTGTTATCTTCGGAGACAGCTGAAAAAGATTTTTATAAAAGCACGTCTTCTTCACTAGACTAACGGTGTCACGAGCAATCTATAGCCATATCTGTCATGTTAATAAATAATTTGATAAATCAACGAATTTATCACTTTTGGCAAAATGATAATTTATAATATGTTACAAGTCTAAAGTCTGAAGTCTAGTGCATTTTAGAAGTCTACTCTACTCTGGATTTATAAAGTGTCTTTCAAGAAATCATATAAAACCACCTTTACTTATTTATTTCCTTTTGCAAAATGGGATCAAAAGGTTCATATTACGAAGCTGCGGATCTCAGTTCGCATATTTACCCAGTCCCCTAAAAACCACTCAATAAATCATGATTAATGAATACCACCCTCGCGTCAGCATCATCCCTTGAAACAGCGAAAAAAGAGTATAAAAATGCGATATCCACCCCTCGATATTCTTGCGAAAAAATACCTATAAAATCCGCCGAAAGCGCCACCTGCTCAAAAGACAATAACTTCGAGCAAACGAGATCGGATATACCTAAGCCAAATAAAGAATTGCAATGTGTGCAAATCGTGGATGTAGTGGTAGCTATTCGTGGGTACGGACTATTGATTTTGTCCACCCCAGGAACGCGTACAGTGTACCCGGCCCACGAATACCTATAACCCGGCGAACTCGATTGCCTATCTATTAATATCAATTTATTGAAAGCGCTTACGAGATCCGTCTCAAAATGCACTACAGCTGGTACAGAAGCTTTGTTATTATGGTAGTTTTACTTTCTTACTTATTTTATGAACTTTATTGTGTTATTTGTAAAAAGAAGGTATCTGCGTATAATAAAATGAGTATCATTTAAAAATATATGAGTTTACTACTTCTGTAGAAAAGTAAAGGAAAATATGTAAGGTGAAATTTCCCTGTGTCATTCATTCGTTTAACCTTTCCTCTTTTGAATCATAAAATAATATTATAAAAAATAATAATCAAGGTTAATAAACTTCGTTATAAAACCAACGTCATTATAAAATACGTTCGTTGTCCAAGTTTTTGGTATGATTAGCATTAGAATACTCATTTAAGTCTAAGCAATGACTCAACGTAGGTATGAGTACCTACCTATACTATGCGTTGTCAGAATAAAAAGAGTGCGACCGAGGTAGACGCATTTTATATTTATTAGTCAACTTTCTTGAACGTTCTATAAAGGACGTTTTATGTTTATAGGGACCGGGACTAAGAAATAATCCCTTTTGCAGTTTGCACCTTCCACGAATCTCCCATTTAAAAACCAGCCCTCTATCTACCATTTATCTCGGAAAACTAAAGTGATAATTATTAGGTGCTGTACGCATTGCTGCAGTTTATTTTTATTAGGTGCAAACATAGTCTTACTACACGTAGGTACCTTCCTAGATACCTATACGATGCGTATTATGTTTGCAATCTTGCATACATTGTATTTGTGAATACACTCGCGAACCCTAAAAACACTTGAACACTTGATGGAACTGTCTCGAACCTGTACTCCCAGCTTAGTTACTTTTTTAAAGTATAGGCATATATTTTTAGAGGTCTTTACTTAGATATATAATTATAACGGTTTTAACATTTCCGGACGTTAAACTGCTCAATTTATTCAAAGAATTTCGGAATTCTCAAGCTTTTAGTACATAATAAAATATATACACGTAGATATAAGTAATTGAGAGTAAAACTTAATATCAAATCCAGTTTCTACACTTTAAAAATATCTACTATTTTTTATGAAAGGAAACTCTAGTTTCTTTAGCCGAATTCGTGAACCTATGTAATGTAATGTCCGCGTATTTACTACGGACTTCAAATACTAGCACGCACTAGGCACTTACTACAAGACAGGTGTGTTCCCGTCTACGGTTGTATAATGACTCTCCGCATCGAAGTTACCTTGTATATATTTGTTCTCCTGTATTTCTATAACTACCCACAGACAGTACACTACATCTCTCCCTTTGTTTAATTTTTTTTTTTAATGTGAAGTTTGCAATTTCTGACAAGGCCAGATTTCCTCTTTTTTCCTATTGTTTTTAATTTTTACTGAAATATTTATATATTTCAACTCCTGGACTGGACTATAATATAATAGGTACCTACTCTATTACAAACAAATAGGCCCACATAAAACCAATAGATACTCGGAGTGTTGTTTCTCCGATATCATATCCAAATCAAATATTTCGAAAATATTTACTGCTTACTCATACTTCTGAATGATGGTGTTTTGAAAGATTTTGCTCATGTAAGGAAAATAATAACGAAAAATTAATACGAATAATAAAAAAATTTGTTGTCTGTAAAGTCGGCCAACTGACGATAGTTGAACGTGACAACTCTCGCTTGCACTTCAAGCCTTACATGGAACGCCTCAGAGCGAGGTAACGGCAAATGAGTCATGTTTTTTTGTTCGTGCAGCCGGCTCTATCGAATTATAAGACGTTGTCACGTCAATAATATTATAAACAGTGCATAACCGGTTCAAACAAACGTTGTCTGCTGAATTGAACGACTCTTATAAACTCTGTATGAACTGCAAAATTCATTTAAATTATCGACTTTCTGGCTCTGAATATAGGCTCTGACAAACAATTAATTAAACTATAGGCTCTGAATTATAGGCTCTGAACAATTAATAATAATAAACATTAGTGTTATCTATGGTATAACAAACCTAATCCAATTCAGGAGATGAATAGCCTTAACAAGTTAATTATAAAATAAGAATAATTTGTTTTTATTTATTATTGAGTTCTTCTACACTGGCACTGTCACACTGCATTGAGAGGAAAAGGACGCAAACCGACAACGCAACCCAAAAATACTCGCAATAAATTGAATAAATTAACATAATATAAAAATCTCTTAAGTAAGTTAATTTTAGCGTTATAGACATAATACATTATATCTTGATAAATACTAAAGTTACAACAATTGGAAGTTAATTTTCAGAGGTGTGTTTACAATTCATTCTTACTGCGAAATATCTCTTAACTAAGATCAAAATGATACATGTGTTATGTGGTACAGCAACCGAAATTTGTCAGATTAGGGCGATTCCGCTATAGACGCTTCCCGACATTAATTTTTTAATCGCGTTATTAGTTGTTTTTTATGCGAGTAGTACAATGAAGGAAGTCCTTGATTGATCTTCCCTTTTTTCCCGATTTAATTCCATATTAAATTTTTGGAGCGTTTGAAAATATTACCATCCGAGAAGTTGATACAAACTGAAAATCATACCTAGAAACAGTGTCGTAAGATAGCTAGCTGTTGCTAATAGATAGAGATTATGTTTTAGACGTTAAACTTGTCAATAATCATTTATCTCTCTGTTTCAAAAATGTAAGTAAATGTTGTTATTTATAAACAATTGTTGAGTGCTAGAATACAATGTTAACTTGTTGCACCCACGATAGAAAAATGAAAAAGTTTACTTTTCTCACAGAAATTAAGAGCTAACAATCTGACACTTTGTACAAGACTGTAAGGAGTAATCAAAACTCAACTTAAATTAATAGTTTCTTAGAGTGTGATGATTGTTACGTTAAAATATTCTTTAACTTAAATTGTTCGTACCCGCGATAGTGGAATCGTCCATTAACTTAATTTTTATTTTTATTTTTAATGGAACTTATATCTTATATATAAACTAAACAACATACGATCTAAATAATGTCTTGATTTTTGTATATTCGGAGAAATAACCGCAGTGAAAATGAAAATGAAAACATTCATCCCTACACAAGCCCTCACGGCCCTCACGAGAAGTCAAAAATCCACCGCCAGGCCCGGAAAGCAGGCCCGCACCGAGAAGAACCGGCACAAAACTCGGCGCCCGCTTCTCTCAATAATGTCATCGTTATAATACAAAATCTCTCACAAAGTATGAAAAATCATAACAAATGTCCAAGACATCTCGCGAGGAGACGGAAGCACACCTCCATCACTCCAAGAATCCTTTGACAGTGTCTCCAAACCTGTGCAAAGGCAAGTCCAAAACAGACCCCGGGACCACACTGCAGAAGCGTACACTCAACCCCACGAGTACTAGCAGCATTACTTAGATTGTATTATGAGACCTGAAGATAACTAATTTAGATCCTATAATTACCATAATTGAATCTTCTGATTTGATTGTGAAAATTAATAAAATGTTTGCTGCAGGTGTGTGGTAATATAACAACTAAAATACTTGTAGTTGCTATTAATGATAAGATAGGTACTTAGATACTGACTTTGAGTTAAATTAATAAAGATTGAAAACAGCTGTGATGAGGTGCCAGAATAAAAGAATAATTAACTAGATCTACTTCAACAACAACTACATCTAACGTTTTAAATCAAAATATGAACTTAGGTAAATATCACATGGACCCGCAGGAATCAAAAATAAAGTTATTCAGTTGTTCATTACTCCACTACTGTCTGGGTATAAATAACCATCGTAATATTAGGTACTACACAAATATTTACTTAATGTATTATAAGAGTGCAGTTTATTTATTATATTCATATAGTGTGCGATAAATATAAATGTTGAATAAACAAGGCAGTACTAAAACAACTCGAAACGTCATACTAATAAAATAGCTAGCCAATCAACTTGGGATATTTTAAGAGAAAGCTCAAACGGTATCACACAAAGCGGTAGGCACATCCCGGAAGGTCCAGCCTTTAAAGAACTACCAAGACCGTTTAGGACGAACGTTGGCCGTATAGCTGTTTTCACAAAATATTTTCCAATTATCCCTTACAAAATATGTTTTTACTGTTATAATTTAGAACAGTCATAGATGGGAAAAACAGGCTGCTACTTACCAGCACAATACTCAGCTCACCAACTAAATTACAGAATACGGAAAGCGCACAGAACCTATTTCTTTTCCTTTTTTTTTTTAAATTCGACATAAGTAATCGTAGTCACGTTTTCATAATCTACACCTACATAAATAATTAATTATGGAATTTAATTCCAAACGGCCTGCGCACCTATACCATACTTACACTGGTTTGAATGTTTGATCAAGACCAAAATCTGCATATTATCGAACCACGTACCTATTCAGCTGGAGAGGAACGGACAAACAAAAATGCAAGGTTTCTCTTATTTCACATCCAACTCTGCCAGACTTGAGGGCAACAGTGCCCGGGAACCGCTGGTGATCTGAGCGAATGTCGGCAGCTGCATCTACGGAACGCTTGCTTGAAACTCCGTCAGTGCTTGCCACCGCGCGAGCAACGCCATCCATCGACAACTATCGAAGACCGCTTCACAACTAGGTACACGCTCGCGATGCTGGATAACATTTATAATATAAATAAATAATAATCATTGAACTTGAATAGCCTAAACACAAAAGATTAGAACTTACACGGACGTCGTCCGGCGAACAACGCTAGATGGTTGGTGAATGGACGTGGCCTAGTTGCTCCTTTAAGAGGACCGTCTAGCTTTTTTTTTTATTGTTTATTAATAGATAATTATATCAGGACACTAAACACATCGCAATCCAGCCCCAAAGCAAGCGTCAGCTCGTGTTATGGGTACCAGACTACCGACAACATACACACAACAATATACACACAACAATATACACAACTACAACATACTGAGAAAAACACCCAGACTGTAAGCTTTCATACAAAACTACTTATTACTGCTCATTCCCCCCCCCCCATTTTTTTATTGATTTCTGATAAAATGATTTCAACCCCTGTCTTAAGCACGAGATGTTACACATAAAAACATTGTTAAGTAATTGTAAGTTGTGGTAAGGACGTAAAGTTCGGGATCACTTAAGAGGAATCGTATTGTCTAACTTTCTGATGTAGGGGCATGGAGAAAATAAGGTACTTTCGAAGCTAACCGCAACGCACGAAAATTTGTAATAAAGGAGTTTTATCTATAACTGGTATTTGTAAATTTAAGACTGGTGCTGACACGGAAGAATAATTAATCATTTTTCTTGAATAACAATTGTAGTCGTGACTAACATCTGTCTGCTATCATCTATCTTCCACCATCTAACCGATCAGTACTAACTTAGATACAGACAACACTATCTGTAAACATCCAAGTATAAACTTATCAACCCTGCCGTATCAACCTTAGTTAAACAGCCAGCAAAGCCTACCGTTGCCAGCAATGGCGCAACAGACAGCTATGCTTACCGTAACAAACTATGGTACAACAGCTAGTTAACTCGTCCTTGTACTTGACGTCATACAGATAAAACACCATCCGCAAACATCAAAGGATGGACAAGTCTGACCTACCGTATCAACCTCAGTCGAACAGCCAGCGAAGCCTACCGTTGCCACTCATGGTGCAACAGCCAGCTACGCTTACCGTAACGAACTATGGTACAACAGCCAGTTAACTTGCCCATGCACTTGACGTCATACAGAAAGCATAAAATACCATCCGGTAAAATATTCGAACACGGACTATCCGAACATGTAATATAAGAATTGCACGCCCCGCGACCCCCAGCCGTACATGCCCGTCCCAACACGTGGAGAAACATGACGCTAGTAGGCCAAACGGGGAGAAAGCCAAGAATGTCATGACTGTCCTCAGCAGGCTGCCTCTTCCAGCAGGCAGATCGTCCCTTCCGGCTGGCCATCCAGCACTTACGCCCGACGGATCGCCATTAACGCTCGGCTTGCCCCTTCCAGCAGGCACATTTGCCCCTTCCGACTGGCTATCCAGCACTTACGCCCGACAAATTGCACTTACGCTCGACAATTTCGCACTTACGCTTGACAAGTCATTTTTAACATTCTAGCACTGCCACTTCCAGCTGGCCATGGGCACTTACGCTCGACAGTCTACACTTAACCATGTTCGTTCGTCCGTTTCGAACATTCACCCACTCATACGGATTTTAATCAGGCGTTAGTTTCGCCAACATTTTTAAAAACTACCCTCCAGATCACTGATTTAATATCGGTATAGTAAGGAATAAAACTTTCTTGTTCGCAACAATACAAACGTACAATGTAAAATTACAATAACTTGTGGATTTAGGATCATAATTTTTTATAGTCAAGCAGCAGCAATACAGATGTTGGGTCTACTACACGTCGGCCTTTTGAACTTATTTCGAAATAATGACCAAACGGTAAGAAATAACAGTACAAAAGTAAATTACATGGCCAACACGTGGCCTTTGAGATTACTTTAAAATTATGGTTAAACGACTCTTGTAAAAGCACTTAAAAACGCAATTTACTATAGCAAAATAAAAATAGTATACTCAGATAGCCTCTGAGAAACTATCATATTTTAATACATATTTCCAAATTAATAACGTATCATCACTAAGTACACACTACCTTTTTATTTTTAATGATTTTTTATTTTTATGTAAAAGGTACTCACAGTTTTCCTTTAGTTCTCACTCGTCGCCAATGTAATGTAATGTCCGCGTATTTACTACGGACTTCAAATACTAGCACGCACTAAGCACTTACTACAAGACAGGTGTGTTCCCGTCTACGGTTGTATAATGACTCTCCGCATCGAAGTTACCTTGTATATATTTGTTCTCCTGTATTTCTATAACTACCCACAGACAGTACACTACAACCTACTTAACTAAATATTTAATCATTTAAGACCAAAAGCCCTTTACAGAAAAAGAGTTTTGCAAGCTATGGAAATAATTGACCGGTTGTTTCTTCTGTCATGATAAAATTATGTTGTCAGTAATAATAAACTGAATCTGAATATCTTTTCATTTAACTTTCACCGCACAGTAAAATATATTAAAAAGAAGGTGTATTCTATAAAGTGCGACACAGTAACTCAAGTACACTTAACTTGCTTAACGATGTCAACGACCACTTTACAAGTCGGTTAAATTGGTTGGGTTGATTTTTTAAAATAAGATTTCGTATTATGGAATAGATGGCTGGCGTTCGGATATTTTATTTTCAGCTTCAGCTAAATGGATAACGCAATCATCTTACCTAAATCGAAGTATCTAAGTTGTAGGTGTTAGGAATATAAAATGAAATTGGTAAAATAAGCATTCCGATTTCCTGTTTCCAGAGATGCGTGCAGCCCACAGATAAGAAAGCTCAGGATATGGGCATCCGAACGATTTACGTAAACCTTTTTCGTACAACCAAAAAGTATCACAATCTGTCTTAATTTTATAGTGGTTGCTGAGCAAACTACAGCGTGGCCTTACTGTTGGTGACAAAACAAGCATTTTTGGCACCGATTAGCTGGTGACATTTTTTCGCGCAGTCCGGCCTGTCCAGAGCGCACATATATCGTGCGACGTGACAATCAGCACGTCTTCTGCGTAGGGCCTACCTAGTACCTACTTGTGTCGGTCTTTTAATATCTACAACAGAAAAGCTATATCGACATTCGACATATCGGATGTTAAATAAATTTAAAATATCAGATCAATTTTAAACTTTCTTCAAAACATAATTTTTTTATGATGACTCTATTTAACTAATGGTGATACTTAATTAAGTATTCTAATAACAATATCCGAAATGAAAGATTTTCTCAATTTTAATAGTTGTTAAGGTTTATAATTACATAAAAGCTATACCTTTACAATAGATATACTAACCTAACGACAGAATGAAAACGACAAGGCGACATTACATGTGTCGCCACAGGTCTCCGCAAGTACCTACTCATGAGAAATTTCCAAAAAATGGAATTTTCTTGATTGATAGATATAATAATGTTGTTTTGTAAAGCTGTTTGCTTTAGTGGATCCCAAAATTACATTAGGAATAGCTATTTATTACATCACCGAATTAACACTATTAAGCTCCGGAACTATTTGGGGAAAATTTCTTGATATTATACAAGCCAATATTTTCCCAAATGCCTAATAGTTTAAAGTAGTGGAGAGTAATTGAGTAACAAACATCATGACGTTCAAACATTTATTATATTTAACAGGAAAGTATTTGAACCGTCCCTACCTATCTTGTTAGATACTATTTAGTAGTAAGTAGGTAGTTAGTTTCTCGCTAGCACACACTACTCGTGTCGCCCTGTGTACCTACTAACTACTAAGTAAGCGAGCGAGCACAGAAAAACGGGCAAGCACGAGGAGTCGCGGCCGGCGCCAGCTACGAGTACGATTCCTGTTTGCGCGATGGCTATCAGAAACGCAATCCCCTATTCCTCGCAGTGCTAATCAATGAATAATTACTCTGTTTAAGGGGCACCTCTATAAATAGCCCGCAGGAGCGCTGACCTGGAGCGACGGGTTAGTCCGGACTCCGGACTCCGCGGCGGACAGCGGCGCTGCACGCGGCCACTCGCTCCTCCTCATCCCTCGCACCCCGCACGCCGCCTGACACGCCTCTCGCCTCCACTTCACACTTCACATCCTGTCACTTTGCTGAAATCGCCTTCGAGACATCTTCGCCGACAAAATGTATCTAAATCCATTGACATTATCCATGCCTGGCTTTTACAATCAATATAGGTATCACTGGCGGCTAAAATTAGAAATGCCTAGATCAGAGTTAGATTAAAGCGGTAGGCTGCAACACAACGAAGCGAGGAGGATTATGTGTGCAATTTCGCAAGTAACGGCAGTTCTAAAGTGAGCTATCGCGGGAATACGTACGGTCACGTTGGGGGTTATCGGTTATCGAGCTGCCTACGGTCATTTGCTATGCAACGCAACGCGCATAGATTTTTTGCAAATGACGTGATCGAGATCGTGATCACGGGATTACAGCGAATTAGTAGAGCCTCATAGAGTCATATGCAAATAGAGCAACTAACGGAGTTACAGAGTAGCTTTATTGGTTGTTTCTGTACACCAAATATCTCAGTGTTTCTGTAGTATCTACGAGCATTAGACTCATAAATAGTTTGGCGAATGTTTGTTTTTCTCGCACACAGCCCAGAGCCCACAGGCGAACGAACGGCATTGACATAGACAGTCGTTGGTAAGTACGGGTACAAGCAGTCACAAGGTTGAGTGTGGCGCCGACCGATGACCGGCGACCGACGCGCGGCGCGGTGGCGTGGAACAAATGCGGAGACGACGCCAATTTGCCACTCAACATGACCGACGCTCGCCACTTTATTTGTATAACGTTAACATGCTCCACTAAACATTAACATTTACTCCTTTTTGTTCCCAATACATAAATGTACATGAGAATTCCTCGTAAAAAGTTCCATTCCCGGACGAGGCCCGCCATCGCATCCCCGACCTATTCCCCGGCGTCATCTGTCATATTCAGACTCACGCCGATTAAGGGCGCCAAAGTGGCCTTGAGTTCGAGTCCAGCGACGTAGAACCTGTAGCGAAGAAAAAGATAACAACGACAAGCGACGATTAAACTTGTTATAACGAATTACGGCATTGCAAGGACGAGGTAAAGTTGAATATTGCATCAGAGCGGTTGCGAATGTACGGAGGCAACGATCGCGTGGAATGCTGGCGCGCTGAGCCGCGGTGCGTCGCGCCGTGCGCCCGCGCAGCCTCCGCGCAGCCTCCGTGCAGCCTCCGTGCAGCGCGGCCCGTAGCTCGACAGTCGGCGGCTCGCCCGTGATTCACCATTTGAACGCTGCGATTGGGGAAATACGCGTCTGATTGCTTCTCGAAAACAATCATTGACCGAAGGCATTGACGTCACTCAAGCTCTTTTCGAAATTCAAACCACCTGAAGCCTAATAGCTCATAATCTTCCACTTGGAGCCTCTACTTGGATTAAAACCCCATTTATTTTAATAGGATTCAAGACTTAACACACGTATAAAAGGGCTTATATAGTTACTTAATTTTAATCGTGCACATAAATAAATAAAAACCGGCCAAGTGCGAGTCTTGCTCGTGTAACCGAGGGTTCCGTACTACACGTAAAAGTAACTCACAGGACCCACTTTTCTTATTCAACCGCTAACTTTGTTTGTGGAAGTTTTACCATTATGGTACGGAACCCCAAAAAAGAAAATAAATAGATATTCAGAGAAATTTCCACCAACTAAAGAGTTTCGAAGAAGTCATTTCACACCTAGATGGAAATACCTTTGGGTAATATTTTTACGGGGATACATATTATTATAACTCCAAGTGTAACTGTATTTCCCTGCAAAGTGAGTCAAATGGAAAACTTTTTACCCACATTCAAGCGTCACAAAGCATCAGTAGCATGATTAAATTGTCAAGTTTAGTTCACGTACTACCTACATTGCCACTTATACCTATATTTATTTGACATGTTTTTATCGATTTGTCACGCTTTGTACAATAGTTATTTGTTATGCAAGGCCGCAAAATGGATTTTTGGGCCGAGTGTCAAATTTGAATGCTGAGCGGCGAAGGATTCTAGGGTTAAACCCTGAGCGCAGCGAGGGGTTCAAAGAATAGAATCCTGAGCATAGCGAGGCATTCAAAGGACACGAGACCCAAAAAAATTTGCGGCCGTACATAACACAAAATTTTTCATCTCACCACAGCGAGGAAAATTACTAGAAGAACACTTGGATCGGCATTGCGAGTATGTAAGATGTTGTCTTTAGTAATACTCTGCAATAACTTCATTCACTTAATTAAATCCACCCTAAATCACCACTCATAACAAAAAAGGTACTGAATAAAAACAAGATATTATTTATTACGATCAGAAAAAAAAATGAGATACTTTTTTTCTACTTTTATTTTGGATGCGTTCAGAAATATCAATTTCTAAGAACCAACGATAATAGAAGATTATGAAAAAAATAACAACAATTAATAAACAATAAGTAAATATCATGGATTTAATTAGATTTCCTTTATAATTAATAAAACTAAATAGGAGTTATTATTTTTATTGATATTCTAAGAAAATGTAAAAACAAAAAGTAATGTACACCTATACAAACTCAAAGGTCGAACTTCGTTACTGACCGTATGCATTATTTTAAAAAAAAGAAGTCTTCAGTTTAATGGTGGCACCACACATGGCTATTTGTATTTGCCTATTTTTTATATTTGTCAAATAACTTCCATGTGTGGAGAGTATATTTGCCAAAATTATTGCCATATTTGCCTGTTTGGCAAATACAGCCAATAACATATTTGGCTCCATGAGGTCGAAAATTTTGGTAAATACGCGATCATCCAATCACAAATACAAATAGCCATGTGTGGTGCCACTATTAGACATTATTATAGACGCAATACGAGATTACGTCATGTTCAAATTTAGAAATGCTTTGCGGCCCTAGGGCGGGAAAGGATTTTCATACTACTTTCTCGCCCTAGGGCGGGAAAGGATTTTCATACTACTTTCTCGCCCTAGGGAATATAATAGCATTTCCCGCCCGCATTTTGGGCATTAAAAATCTCCTTTCCGAGCGGGTGAGATGAAAAATATTTTGTTTTTATAACAACAAAATACTTACTAACTTTGCGCGTGTACTGTATATGTATTTCAGGATTTCTCTACGAATCAGTACTAAAAACCGACCAATGTGAGTATTCCCACACCGAGGATTCCGTACTACTACAGAAAAAATTAAAACCATAAGAATTACTTCTCTTATTGAACCGCAAACGAAAGATTTGTTTTTTGACGTTTTTAGCCAATATCAAAAAACTATACTAGATAGAGATTTTATTTTTTGCTTTAAAATATACATTAATCCCTTTTAATCATAATTATTGTTTGGATTTGTAAAATTCGGAGATAAGGGGGAACGGTATTTTTTCATACGCATACTGTTTCATAATATTTTAAGAGCGATGGCAAAAAATATTATTTCCAAATATGTTAAGAAGCTGATTTGATAAAACATACCTCGGTTCTGATAAATTTTAATGTAATAACCAATGTGATGTGATGTAAGTTAATTCTCAAAATATCGATTAAAAAAAATTGTTAGTTATAATGTAAACAAATACAGGCCGGGAGCAATTTAGATTTTTTTATAACATTGGCGCTAATTCTGTTGTACAAAAGCTCTAAACTAAACTAATTTAAAAATAGTGCTATCCTTTTCAAATTTTTCTCTATGGAAAAGGATAGCACTATTTTAAATTAGTTTAGTTTAGTGAATTGTGCAAATTCACAGAATCGACCACAGTAGGTATATGATTTGAAATTGTTTAAAATAAAATAAATATGCTATCTCCAGCGTGTCGTAAATCGTAATAAATCACCGTATTATGTTGAACGTGAAAAATTCGTTGCGAGTTTTGCCAATTTTCCTGTCCTATCTCTGTGGAGGATGCTTCTTAGTTCTTTGTACAATAATATTTTGTTAGACTTGGCAATATGTCTCACTAGATCTACTTAGTCTGTAACAAAAGTTTGCAAACATATTTGCTGAGACTTAGTTAAGTTAAAAGGCAGGCCTGTAACCAATAAGAGTTTGTCAAAACGCAACGTCATTTTGGAAGAGTTTATCCGAATTTGTCCGTTATTGCAAACAAAGGAATTTCTGTTCATATGAAAATACTTCAGACGCATAGTCGTACCATTATATATTTTATTATAAGCCATTTAGGCTTATATATTAGCTATGTTAAACAGCTATGTTTAACGCGGAAATGCAGCCAGTATTCTTGGCACTATTCTACGCGGGCAATACTTGTATAGTAATTACAATAAGCTAGTGATAAGTTTTACTGTAACATTTCAATAAAAAATTGAACGTAACGTAAGATAATTAAATAAGGCAGCAGAGACCCATATGTAATTATTGTTATTTGTATAATAACCAAATGTAATCCATGCTATAATAAAACATTCTTTTAATGTTGTATTTATTTATGAGCCAAATCCTATACAGTATGCAATGAATTAGATTTATGCATTACTTAAGATATTTCAAAGGGACACACGATTGTGTTCGTCTTATTTTGGGTCTGCTAACCTCAATTCGTTCTTATCGTCTGCAGAAATATACGTTAAGGGAGTTACGTCGTTTTTTACAAATAGGTAGGTACTAATGGAACAAATAAATAAACTGTTTAATCAAACATTTGAAATGCTTTGAAAGGTAGTGCTAATTAAACAAATAAAAGGAAATTAGACCATTATTTTCAATATAGCCATATATACTTAAACTTCATGAAATTAAAATATTTTAAGTTAGAATTAGCGCCATGAGCTTGAAGTTGTGAATGTAAAGTAAGAGGTAAGGTGTCTAAGTAGGCTTTTGTAGGTCTATTAAAAATTTAATAAAAAAAATTAAGCCTATTAAAATTGATTTAGCTCAGAGTGAGTTATGTGTATCATGGGCAATAGGTTCGGAAGTTGAAGGTGCAATGATTGAGGCACATGGGGTCCCAAAGTACTGGAGGGACGGCCACGCACATGGAAATACAGTACTGTTGGCGGATGCACCCAACCAGATAGACGCACGACATCAAAAGGGTAGCAGGAAGTTTCTGGCATTTGTGGTCTTAGCGCTCATTTCAGGAGACTTATGTCACCACAATACATGTTCATCAGCTGAAAAGGCCGGTTCAGTGTATTGAAGTCAGTTTAACTTTTCAGTTTTTGGAACAAACTTTCTTTTCGGAGGGTATCATGAAGGGGGTTAGACGAAATAAAATGTTTTTTTTTGCGTAACGAAATGCCCGTCACGAAGAAAATCTAAGAAAAGCTTCGAAAAGCTTGAATGAAATTTTCTATTACACCCCAGAATGGGCACGCATGCAATCACGTATAACAAACTATAGTTAGCACGAGCTAACTCAAGACATCACCATCTATCGAGCGATGGCTGAAATCACATCTGAAAATATAAAATGGAGTTTCGTTTTAGGTGTTATTCCATAATTTGTTTCTACCAAGTGTTCCGCGATACTCGCGTCTTTTTAATATCTACCTCAATTAGGATTTTCCTTTACGTGTGGGTAGAGTCATGTGTATTTTGTGTAGAGTACGGTATAAGATTTTCTGCCTAATAAACTACGGTACATAATGTTTTTATACACGTCCAATTTACAAACACGTCACGACCCAACTCGCTCGCAGAAGTTAATCAAGGAAGTTTACGAGGATCAGGTAGGTAGGTGAGGTGGGCCGGAGTTAAGTGATTGGAATTATTTAGGTACTGCGATTCCTAATAACTTTGCCAATCTTAACTTCCAGCGAAGCTCGTCCTAACAAGCGGAAGGCAATCCACATCGGCAATATAACTTTATTATTCGCAAGTTTATAGACGACAGTAACTTTTGTTGTAACTGTATAAGATTTTTAACTTGTGGCACGCAATTATCGATAGTTGGCTTGTTCTAATTAATTTTGTGTGATCTGATCTTGTGTCCGATGAACCCACCGAAAGAAAAAGACCGTAGAGAATGGAAGGGGTAGAAAGGAAAATTCAGTGGTCTGTACCGCCACAGTTTAAAAATATTCTGTTCTACATCTTAAATCACTGTAATTTTAAACAAGTGCCATACACAATGTTGATTACGCTGGCCGAGTGCGGATCGGCAGGTTTCACACACCTTTGTGAAGAATATAGAGAACCCTCAGGTATTTGGAAATGTTTCCTTACAATGTTTTCCTTCACCGCTAAGCGTGAAAAGCAAGAACCCAGAACGCCGAAAAGTTTTTTTAAGTGCGTGCGTGAATTTGAATCCCGAATCCTGCTATGAGGCAAAAGGCCTCACTGCTTTCGCGAGCTTTTTTAATACTTACTTCATATTATATTGTGCCGCCGTAGGATATTTTACTCGAAGAATTACAAAACCGAAATTCGATAAAGTAATAAAACTTCCTAAATAATATCGATTATCCTTGCAGCAGATGGCCGGCCTGCCGCCAGCCCGGCCGCTGTCTGCGCCCCTCCTGCGCCGCCCCGCCCCACCCCCGATTGAGATTTATCCCAAAACGTCCCCTGCACCATACTAGATTATTCGATTTATATTAAGTTTCCGCAATTTTCATTTATATAGATTCGGACGGCAAAGCTCCGTGAACATTTGCGCGTCAGATTACGCGCTCCTTTGTAAATATTTCCGAAGGGCACGTCACCGGGGGACCGTCATTAATAACAACAATGCGCGATATTAGCGTTTAATTCTAATCGACTGGATGTCCCATCTGTTGTGTTAGATGCTCAGTCATTGGCGTTTATTAGAACGCAATAGCAATGTACAATAGAAAACCAACGGAAGACTGTTGTAAAGGACTATTAAAAACATTTTTCGCATTGATTTTTGGAAAGTTTTTGTTTCAATAAAAAAAAAGAATAAATGCCTTATGGTTAGCAGATACAGACGGCCTTATCACTGAAAGAAATTTCTCCCAAGCATCCTTTGCCAATATAAAAAGCAGTCGTTTTAAAATTTTGATAAGCTTAAAATATATTATGTAATATTTTGTACACTTCTTTAACCAGCGATAACAACACATGAGAACTTTAGAAGAAGCGAAACTTAACTTCATTCAGAAAATAAGCATTAATTTTTTTGAATATTTCTTAATTGGCCTTTGAACAAAAACGAGTGAAAATCGGTCTCCATTTACAGTTATGGCGACAGATTTATTTAAATAAAAGAGTAAGCGATCCTGTTTGCCTCCTACTTGAAAGCCCAACAGCAGTAAACAAACAAAGGGAGGCATGCACAAGATAACGAGCATAACTGTTTGGAAATCACGTAACAGAAAAATAGACCGAGAGACACCATATCAATGATTATTTAGCATTTTTTTCACAGTAACAATACGATTGCTATAAGCCGACCGCAACTCGTCTTAAACAGCAGACCGCCAAATATAGAACAAAATTCAAAATGTATGTATGTATCTTATGAGAATGACATCCATTCGTGTCTGCGCAGTCACGTGATCATTTTAGCGTTTGAATATTGTCATGTGTTCGACAGGTTTCTGTGACCATCGCAGGTAGAATCTATCTATCTATCTATATATATAAAAATAGAGTTACCACTCACTCACTCACTCACTCACTGACTAATCACGATATCTCAGGAAGTATAAAGCCTACAAACTTGAAAATTGAAAGGTAGGTTCTTTGTAATGGGTAGGTGTCAGCTAAGAAACGATTTTGAGAAACTACCCCTCTAAGGGGGTGAAATAGGGGTTGGAAGTTTATATGAAAGTCCCGTGTTTTTGAAGTTAGAGACCTGAAAATCGTCATTTAGGTTATCAGCTTCAGATATTAAAAATTTGTATAAGTCGTTTTGGAAAATTCCCCTGTAAGGGTGGTAAAATAGGGGATGAAAGTTTTTATGTGAAAATTTTAATATTGTTACTGTTGACTTGAAATTTGAAAGGTAGGTTTTTTGTAATGGGTAGGTGTCAGCTAAGAAACGATTTTGAGAAGCTACCCCTCTAAGGGGGTGAAATAGGGGTTGGAAGTTTATATGAAAGTCCCGTGTTTTTGAAGTTAGAGACCTGAAAATCGTCATTTAGGTTATCAGCTTCAGATATTAAAAATTTGTATAAGTCGTTTTGGAAAATTCCCCGTTTAAGGGTGGTAAAATAGGGGATGAAAGTTTTTATGTGAAAATTTTAATATTGTTACTGTTGACTTGAAATTTAAAAGGTAGGTTCTTTGTAATGGGTAGGTGTCAGCTAAGAAACGATTTTGAGAAACTACCCCTCTAAGGGGGTGAAATAGGGGTTGGAATATTTGTCTGTTACTCCTTCACGCTGCAACTACGAATCCGATTTAGCTGAAATTTGGAATGGAGATGGATTATTACCTGGATTACACACACACACATTATGGTACTTTTTATCCCGGAAAAAGCGATGGTTCCCGCAGAAGTAGTGAAAAACCTAAATTCACGCGAGCGGAGCCGCGGGCAACAGCTAGTGTCATAATATGGCTAGCGCTACGGCTATAGACTTTATTTATAGCCTTTATTTGACAATTACATGTTTTATTATGACTAGGTTAGTAATTACACATTTATTTTAAATTTTTAAATGTTAACCTATACCTATTTTAACTTATACATATTATCATGACACCGGTAATTGCCTTGCTTTGCATAGACCTCCCCCATTTCCTTCCATTTTTCTCTGTCGTGTTCCACAAGATTTCCTGTTCCACAAGACTCCTGCTGTAGCTTTTATATCTTCCCACCTTCGCAAAGGTCTTCCCGTCTTCTTTTACCTTCTCAAGGATACCACTCTGTTACATCTTTGGCCCAATTTTCTTTTTTGTTTCTTATTATGTAACCTGCCCATTTCCATTTTTGTTTTTTAATCGTATATGTTACCTACGTCTGTTATGTTACGCTATAGACTTAATTGACCTAAGAAGACTTGCAGCAGACTTAAGGATAAATATTAGGTACCAAGTTAAATATAATATGCCTAATTCAATGCCGTATAACGTCTCTCCATACAGATTCGTTATAAATTAGATATACATTTACGGTCCAGGTATAGATCCAATTGGCTCTTGGTCTAAAGGAAGAGATAAATTCCATATCAAAGCGCGCAACGCAAATTCGCTATTTGAATAGGAGTAAAATGAATCTTTATTATAGAGGATGAATTCGAAAGGAATTGCAAAAGGATGGAGTTTTGAATATTTAGCATAAGTAATCTCTGTCTAGACGGAATCGACAAATGATTGGAACTCTTTCATTAAAAGTTATGTTTCAAAATTGATTTTGTGCTTGCGTGTTCAGAATTTTTTCACCTATAGATGTTACATTTTTAAGACAGGAGTATAAATGCTAAATCAATAATAATATCTGTAATCTACCGTGTAACAGTAAAATATTCCTTAGTTTCGGTTTGACAGGCACTATACGCCGACGTGATAAAATTAAGAACTAACAATAGTTGTCTCAGGACATGAGCGCAATGCAGTGTGGCGTATGATATTGCAATGCAATATTATGGGACGCACGGCATGGACATGCGTATCTTTTAACATCAGGTGAACGTTTGTGAAAATACTACATCGATTTTTAAAAAGTATTTTACATGGTGCATTGCTTGGTGAATCTAGGTCTTAAACTCTTATCCTAATCTATAACCCTCCTTCTCTAGCTCTTTAAATTTAATTTTTGGTATAGTTATCGTATTTTTGTTTTTATTAAAATGCCTGTTTCCAAGTGTTACTTACATCCTAATTTAGTTTAGGGATAAATTCGGACGAACACACATTATATTTTGCTATTCCGCGAATTCAAAATAAAAGTGTGTCCAATGCTGGTGGGTGGCGGCAGCGGGGTATAATGTTACGTTATGTCAAAGGCGCCTTTCTGTTCATTCTTCATTAATTATAATTACAGCTAAATGTTTCGGCAAAGTCGGTCGGTTGAATCTTTGAAACACCGAATTTATAATAATTAATTTAAGCTGGGTAGTGGCTTCAATGTTGATGGATGATACGTTCGGGATAGTGCATGTATATTTTAGTGATCCATGATAAGAAAAGTGTTTTCTGTTCGACACTTTTGCATATACAAGGTGTGGGTTAATCTTGATCCTAGAAATACATTAATAGAGATAAGAAGACCCAATTTTTTATTTTCAATAATAAACTTTTTATTACTTTTTAATTTAGAAGAAATATTTTTAGCAACCCTAACTGTGCTGTCAATAAAGCGTGATGAAAATAAAACATCTATGAATGAATGAGAATGATGATCCATGAATTAAGTAACGACTAACGATGCAACCGAAGATGTTATCGTACTTACTGGAAAAGAGTAAACCACACCTAACAGTTTTTACACATCATCGCTAAATCGCCTGGCGGTGTGGCTTCGCTGGTAGAGTGGTTGACAGCCACGTCTGAAGCCTCCCACCAGACCAAACTTAAGCCCATTTGGAAATTATAAAATTCTCTTTTGAATTTTAAAAATTTTTCAATCGAACCCGAGCCCTCCATATCGAATCCGAACGAACCCTAACTGCGTCAGGGAGGTCGTCAAACCTTCACGCGTTCCCGAAATAAAAGGTCTTGACAGACGGACCACGAAGTGATCCTATAGTAGTTCCATTTTTTTTAAAGGAACCCTAAAAAGAGATCATTGTAAAGGATCATGAGGATATTTCATTCCTCAATCAAGTTGCATAATGTAAATAGAATCTAGATTGACAAATATAACAATATTCTTGAAGAGATGTGAGTGCTGTTGTTCTGTTTTTTCTTTTTTCTTGATATTATTAACTGCGATATTTGTTGATCCTACGTAGCGGGTGTTAATACTCACTTTTCACATGCAAAAGTCATGGAGGCTGGAATATTTTATTCTAAGTTAGTTATAAAGATTTTCACAATCGACTCCTAAAAATAAAATAATATGAGGAGGTTATCCTAGAACGCTAGAGAAGTTCGTCGTACAATCTTCATTTTCAAATTCGATGATTTTTTGTTATTTTTGTAAAGTGTGACAATTTTTGTATTGGGAATAAATTCTATACAAAATCGCCAAGAAACATGACGTTTTGACAGATTTTGTATGGCATTGGTTTTATACCACAGATAGTTTATCTGCAGGTAATTGAAAAATCAGCCCCGTCTGATTACTTTTTTGTGATGGTGCTTGTGGTAGAATCTTATATCATGGTAGTAAAACTTGAAATACCCGTCGATTATATTATTGCCTTTTAAAATGCTAATGTATAGTATCTATATGTGCGTAATTCCCGTATCCTTGAACGTCTCTCTAAGGGAAACTTGTATGTACTCTATTAATAGAACATACTTACAGCTCTTATTGCAGTATAAAAATAGAATCTACACAGTAGTCACGTTTGAAAGGAATGTAGGTAAACGTAATGGTACCATACTATATGTAGCTGAGTAAATTATTATTATTTAAGCCTTAGCAGTAAACCCGTTAAACTGTAATATTAACCATTATGATAAAGATCGTATCATCATCTCGCATATTTCCTCACCTATTCATGCTACCCATAATGACCAAGCCATGATGATCTAGACACTAACAGGATCTAATGCGATCACAAAAATGTGTACTTCACTGCCAAGGAATATTATTATTATACAACGATGATATAAAGCGGGGGGCCGGAAGCGGCTGGATGAGGAAGGCTGAGGACAGGGTGTGGTGGCACGCGATTGGGAAGGCCTATGTCCAACAGTGGACGTCCGCAGGCCGAGATGCTGATGATGATGACGTGCAGATTACTTGACATAATTATCCGAAAGCCATAAGTAGGGGACGATGTATAGATGCGTGAAAAAATGTCACAAAAAAACCTAGCTTATATCCTGAGGGAACTATAGGGAGTTCAAAAATGTACCATAAATTTCAAGTGACATCCCTAAAAACAGCTCATTCAATATGAATTAACTGGGAATAATGAAACGATAACATTAAGTAAGTAAGTACGATAACATCTTCGGTTGCATCGTTAGTCGTTACTTAATTCATGGATCATCATTCTCATTCATTCATAGATGTTTTATTTTCATCACGTTGAAAATAAAAGAATATACTCAGGTACAAAAATAAACTTCCAAAAAACATGTATTTCGACACTCAAGGGAATCAAAAATAGGGTATTTTCCGATAGCAAAGAAGTTTGTCAAATAATAAAAAATATGAAAATATCTATATATCTATATTTATCGTATCATATCGTATCGTATTTAAATCATGAACAATATAGTCTTTCTATAAAATAAGATATATAGCTATGAAACGGAACCTTCGTTGAGCGAGTCCGACTCGCACATGTTCGGTTTTTTTAGGGTTCCGTAGCCGAATGGCAAAAAACGGAACCCTTATAAATTCGTCATGTCTGTCTGTCCGTCTGTCCGTCTGTCCGTCTGTCCGTCTGTCCGTCTGTCCGTCCGTATGTCACAGCCACTTTTTTCCGAAACTATAAGAGCTATACTGTTGAAACTTGGTAAGTAGATGTATTCTGTGAACCGCATTAAGGTTTTCACACAAAATTTTAAAAAAGTTTCAGTTCTAAGTATGGGGGTGCCCCATACTTAGAACTGAAACTCAAAAATTTTTTTTTCATCAAACCCATATGTGTGGGGTATCTATGGATAGGTCTTCAAAAATGATACTAAGGTTTCTAATATCATTTTTTTCTAAAATGAATAGCTTGCGCGAGAGACACTTCCAAAGTGGTAAAATGTGTGTCCCCCCCCCCCTGTAACTTCTAAAATAAGAGTATGATAAAACTAAAAAAAATATATGATGTACATTACTATGCAAACTTCCACCGAAAATTGGTTTGAACGAGATCTAATAAGTAGTTTTTTTGATATTTACAATAAACCTCTAAAAACAAAGTTAGTTTTGCGGTTCGATAAGAAAAGTGGTTTTTATGGATTTATTCCTCCGGTTGTAGTACGGAACCCTCAGTGCGCGAGTCCGACTCGTACTTGACAGGTTTTTATAATGTAATTTTAAAATAGACTCGAGCACCATTTAGCAATCTTATATATAAAATTCTCTCGCTTTTCTTTGTTACCAAACTCTTCCGAGACGGCTGGACCGATCGTTATGAAACTTTCAGTGTATATTCTCTGGGTCTGGGTTGTTATCTATTGAGTCCCTAAGTGAGAAAAAATATATATGGCAAAACGACGTTTGCCGGGTTAGCTAGTACCTAGATATTAAATTATACTCTCATAACTCTTTCATTGTATAGCATACTTCCATAGATTTATGAAAATCTGAAATAATTTTGACCAAATAAATGTCAGCAAACAGTGCACTGTTTGTCCTCACATGCGGGCCACATTTGGTAATGGTTTGGGCTTCCTTCCAGTTGAAACTTTTTACGCCGTCACTCTTGACTGCAGTTCAAAGAATTAATTTAATTAAAACGTTACCGCTGCGAGCGCCTCTCATTAAACAGAGTTTAAACATCGCAAATTGATTAATTTAAAAGTAACAACAGGAAAGAGTTATTACGAACTCAGTCAATTAATGTAAATGGTAAATGATCAACGGGTTACTGCAATACATTTCCGAAAACATTTGGCACTGTGACCCGTTTACCCAACATCGAAATATTATTATTCAGAAAATTAGTGTATTTTAAGCATAACTGTAAACATTCGTTAATTAGCTCCACCTGTAGGTACCCCTGTACGGATAAGCGCAGTCCAGTGCATCGTATGATATTGCAACGCAAAGCCTTGGGACGCACTATACCTATATATATGACGTGATCAGGTGAACCGTGAACGTATTTTCATTATTCTTTATTTGTATTATAAATATTTGTGAGTCCTGGAAGTGATCAGAATTGTATTGAATATTAATACAATTTGACTTTTCACCGATCCTGCGGGACATACGGATTTTATTGGGATAAAAAGTAGACTATGTGAAAGAGTAATAAACAGTTATAAGCCCATATAGAAACTTTATAATATATCTACTAGCTGTTGTATACGCGGCTCGGCCCGCATGAATTTTGGTTTTTAAAAATCCCGCAGGAATCTGATTTTCCCAGGATTAAAATAATAGGTTCCCGCTGCCGCTCTCATTTTTAACCTCTTTACCTACTTTCAAAGAAATTTGCTATAATTTACGGTATTACAAGTTAAAATATATTGCTATAGTGAGTTTGGATTTTTCGAAATCCCAAGGGGACCGTTTTATTTTTCGAGACAAAGAAGCTTTTCCAAAAACCAAATTTCATCAAAATTGGTTCAGTGGTTTAGGTGTGAAAGCGTATATAAGTGGACAGACAGAGTTACTAATTAAGTTAAGAAAGTTAATAGGTATAGTAATTTCTACTTGATCACGAATATATAATTGAATTGAATAACTTATACATAAACGTCGTCTCTAGTCGTCGTGTCGTCTTTGATTACATTTCTGATATTTCTCATCCTTCCACTACACGAAGTACAAACAATGAGGTGGGAATGTAAATAGCGCATACTCGCATAGGAAATACCGTAATCGCCTTCGGGTCATCGGCTCATGAAGATCTTTGAAAGTTATAAATATTATATTCAAAAACACCAATAAAACGTGTGCCCATTACTTTCTAAATTAATACCTTTTTTTTACCTTTTCACGTGGCATCGTTCATTTTGATAACTCGCGGTAATAACTCTTAACTCATGCACTCAAAGAAGAAAGTAGTAAAGCTCAAGTTCAGACTTCAATTCAGAATAGTATTGTAAGCTTCTGTATAATATAAAGATGAGATTAAGGGCAACTAGATGCCACTTAAGTAAGCCACCTGCGTTATTTTATAATTGAGATTTGAGATCACTAATCGAACTATCTGGCTGAATTAACTCACAAAAAGGTACAAATAGTTTGATTTGTGGTATATATTACAATAACAATTATTTTCTAGGCAAGCTCCATCCTAGACCTCATCATTTCTGTTCATCAGACTTGATTGTAGTCAAGCGCTAGCCTATCAATTATAAAAAAAAGAAAAAAGAAAAACATATACATATGTATTACAATATTATAAATTGGAACCAATAAGTGACTACGGCAGGCAGCCCCACTCTTTCATAGCATAGAACGTACCTATTATAATATAATATACGTTAGTTAATTAACAAAAAACCGACTTCAACTCTCATCAAACTACTGGTGAATACATCCTTTCCAATTAAAAAATTAAGACTTATATTGTTTTCTCATGGATAACCTTATCAGAACTTGACTAAATTGAAATGGGACTACACAGAAAGCGTCAGCTTTCTAATAAAAAAAATCATCAAAATCGATTGACCCAGTCAAAAGTTATGAGTTAACAAACATGAAAAAAACATACAGTCGAATTGAGAACCTCCTCCTTTTATGAAATCGGTTGAAAGTTCAATCTACGTAGGTAGGTGTCTGAAAGATAACTTGAAGGGTTATGGCACTAATTTCGCATTACATAACATCATGTTAGCGAATAGCTGCCGACTGCCGACTGCCGACCGACCGCGAACAATGCTCAAGTACCGCAAGCGCCTCCCGAACAGACTCCGCAACCGCTACAAAGCGGATTTGACCTCCCTTCTCCTATTCATCTTGACGTGCCTGCATGTCTAGTAGTAGAATTATTTTTCAATTATCCATAATTCTGTATAATAAACAACCGAGACAGTTGAATAAGAATACAATACGGTTAAGTGACAAATGCGCACAATAACTTCAAAGTCACAAACACATTTTTTGCACAATGGATCTCAGCGATGGAGAATCTAACCAGAAAAAAACGGTCAATTGAGAGTCGGAACCATGCACCGAGGATTCCGTACTTTCAAAAGCATTACAGCTTAATAATTTGTTATTTGTTAACATAGCAGCCAACTAACTTCCTACCATTTACGAAAATTTTATAAGAGCTCGGAATGAATAGAAACAAAAAATATATATTTTTATAATTTACTTCATAACTTTCGGATTTTTCTTTTTCTTGTGCTTAAATACCTTGCTTTTGGGGCAATTTCAAGATTTTTGTACAAAGGGAACCACACCATGACTTATAAGTTTTCGAAAACGTCATGACTAACTTATCTATCAACCTAACCGGGATTTTGGGCCAAAATTGTATTTAAGACACATCTTTTTGTAAAACGTAATTGTTTACTTTTCCTATACAATACTTATAATTTGTGTGCTTTTCATTTTATTTTGCTGTTTTAATTTTTTTTTATTTTTGCTCACGCTTCCGGTTCTAATATCTGTCATGTAATCTAGGTAAATTGCTGGTTATTTATGATCGCACTTTAGCATCCGAAACGGTTCATAATAATAATCAAACACAATGTAGAGTTTATCTACCGAACCGTTGCGAATCTAGGTTAAAGATACCATTATATCCTCGAGATTTCGGTTGGTTAGGTAAATAACGGGACAATGCCTGGGTCGATGAGCTAATAACAAGGTTATATGTCAATGGGGTTAAACAACGCATAAGACACAGGTAACTTATAAAACGTGTAGTATATCGGTAATCCGCTCATCTTTCAATTTCCGAACCAGGAGGGCTATTCACGTAACGTTTTCAGTTTTCACACACTGAGTGAAAAAATTATGCAGAGTGAATATTCAGGAGATAAAAAAAAATTAACACTGAAAAATTAACTTCACATCTATTAGTTTAGAGTGTAAAATTGAATGTTTTTCAACATAGGAAATACAATCTTTCAACCCTATCGCGCAAAGTAAATTTAATTTCACGATAGTCGACCATATTGCGTTTTGAACAACATTCAATTTTACGCTCTAGGTATGTTAATAGCAGTAAAAATATTTTTTCAGTGTTTGCTATTTTTTTTTTGTGATTTCAATATTCTCTGCTTATAAACGTAAATGCCATGACCTTTTTATTAAACATTTCACTTCACGAAATGTAGCAGACGCGTTCCGTGAATCGCCCCTACCAAGTGATTTATCGCTACGTATGGCCGGCCTAATTAGCTCGTCACAACTCACAATCAATAACCGCTGTGCAGCACACTGATAAATAGCTATTTATTTCTTTACAGTTAAGATTGCCTGAAACCTATTTTTAATGGCTAGAATCTCCTTTCTGTAAGAGGGGTTTGATCACGCTGGGCAAGTGGACGGGCTTTGCACAGCTTTGACTTATCAACGTACAAATCTACCTGATACTCGTACAAGCTCTGTAGTTTTAACAATACTCGCCCATAATTTCGTCAATACTTGACACATTCTAAATGCATAGACTTATAATAGGTCGTCGCTCGCGCTGGACCTGTATGTTATTTTGATGTTTGATGATTGTTTTTGTGATGATTATTTTTTTGAAGAGTTGTTCGACCCATTTTTAGTGGAGATGACCAAAATCTTCATTAAACATCATGATTTTTGTTTTATCGATTTGGTCTTCTATCTACATTTGAATTAGGTGACCTGTTCTTCTATATAGATTGCCAAATATTAAATCCAGTGATTCTTCGCAACGCTCTTGATGCCATCCTTACATAGTAGTAGTAGTAGGTATCTGCCAAAAATTTAAGATGCGAGTTATAAGAAAATAAGATTTAAAAAAGTTGAGGGTACAAGCAAGCCTACGGTGTTTAATTAGCCTATACTATTTATTTTGAAAACCTGAATAAAAATTGAATTCTCGCTACTACTTTTAAAACCGGAATAAAAATTTAATTTTCGCTACCGAGTGAATCTAAGAATTATTACAAGTGGAAAATTAAAAAAAATTAAAACACCCACGACTTTTGCAGACTTGTAATTGAAAAAGGATTAAATAATTTTTTTGAAACTCCCCGACTAAAGGAAAGTAAGAACTTAGAACCTATCAGTATAATTACAAATCCAAGAAAATCCGCCGGAGCTGCTGTGTTTTGCCTATGACGGTGTTGATGGTGCTGTTTACTAGTTGATGACTAATTCAATTTCTTGATACTTCTCATACACCGACAGTTTATCAATACTTACTATTTACATTAATTGATATTGGAAACGAAAATAGCAATGGCAGCTACGACGGATTTTCTTGGATTTGTAATTATACTGATAGGTTCTTAGTTCTTACTTTCCTTTAGTCGGGGAGTTTCAAAAAAATTATTTAATCCTCTTTCAATTACAAGTCTGCAAAAGTCGTGGGTGTTTTAAATTTTTTTAATTTTCCACTTGTTTTATAGTTTTTCGATTAATATATTAATGTAATTTAAATTATATTATTATCAAAAAATGAAAATTAATCTTCAAACTAGCCATTATCTCCTCTAGCAGCGTTTGAAGGCATCATCCCTTCCAAGTCATAAAGAGACGTTTATTGTGGCGCCCCCTGCTGTTCAATCACGAAAACAATTATCTACGAACCATTGCCAATGACTCACTAATATTTTATACAAAACTGTATCCAAATCGGTTCAGTCGTTTTTGTAATAATTGAGAACATTCGTTTGCACTGTAAATGTTTTTTATGGCGCCCCCTGGTGATCGATGTTCGTAACAACTATCTAAGAACCATCGCCAATGAATACCAAACATTATACAGAAAACTGCATCTAAATCGGTCAAGTCGTTTTTGAAATAAATGGGAACATTCGTTTGCAATATAAATGTATTTTATGGCGCCCCCTGTTGATCGATGTTCGTAACAACTATCTAAGAACCATTGCCGCTGAACACCAAACATTATACAGAAAACCGCATCTAAATCAGTCAAGCCGTTTTTGAAATAAATGGGAACATCGATGTGCACAAACAAACAAACAAACAAAAATATCTTTGCATTATTGGTTTTTGTGAACAATTTAACATACCAACAAACATAAAATCTTTTTAATAGAGTAATGTACAAACGGTCTCTCACCCTAAACGCATATACCCGTACTCCGTTCCGTCGTGGGTAAAAATAAAACAATATTGTACTTTTGGGAATAAACAACGTACCGGGAATAAAATATTCTGCACGATCAACGTCCGTCTTCGCGTAATCTCAACATCAGTTATTATTTGATTTGTAAAGTTTTACGAAACCTTTTTTGTATACCTACTTGCGCAATGTCGTGTCAATCTTCCCATTTAAAGCGGTTCTGATCCGTGACGCCCGATAACATCGTCTTTATCAGATTCGCTCAGATAGGTATGTGGTCGCTCCTCTGAAAATATATTATTAGGCAACTCTAATAGTAAAAACTATGAAGAACTTTGATGTACATTCTAAGATTATGTTTATGGGAAAGCATCCATTTCATATAATAACCCTGCAGCAACTGCCCTTTAAAAAAACCTGTCAAGTGCGAGTCGGACTCGCGCACTGACGGTTCCGTACTGCAACCGGAGGAATAAAACCATAAAAACCACTTTTCTTATCGAACCGCAAAACTAACTTTGTTTTTAGAGGTTTTATTGTAAATATCAAAAAACTACTTATTAGATCTCGTTCAAACCAATTATCGGTGGAAGTTTGCATGGTAATGTACATCATGTATTTTTTTTAGTTTTATCATACTCTTATTTTAGAAGTTACAGGGGGGGGGACACACATTTTACCACTTTGGAAGTGTCTCTCGCGCAAGCTATTCATTTTAGAAAAAAATGATATTAGAAACCTTAGTATCATTTTTGAAGACCTATCCATAGATACCCCACACATATGGGTTTGATGAAAAAAAAAATTTGAGTTTCAGTTCTAAGTATGGGGCACCCCCACAATTTATTACTTTTTTTAAATTTTGTGTGAAAACCTTAATGCGGTTCACAGAATACATCTACTTACCAAGTTTCAACAGTATAGCTCTTATAGTTTCGGAAAAAAGTGGCTGTGACATACGGACGGACAGACGGACAGACGGACAGACGGATAGACGGACAGACGGACAGACAGACATGACGAATTTATAAGGGTTCCGTTTTTTGCCATTCGGCTACGGAACCCTTAAAAGGGGACTGACGTGTAAGATACCCAATATACCCGTGACGGGTAGGTATATCTACTTACTATCTATTTGTTTTTGTCACATATTTCCTTTCACGAGGATAATGTATTGCGTATGGATTTAGAGGAGTAAGATCTCCAAAAGATTACCAAGTATAGGATTTAGAATCCCACATTATTTCACAGATTTTTCAGTCGATACTATTCTATTCGAGAAAACTAAGTTCACGTTTATAGAATTTAGTGTTTACCCATCTATATATATAAAAGAATGAGGCATTTTGGTTGTTCCACGGATTCCGCCAAAACTATAGGTCCTAGAGATCTGAAATTTGGTACCTAGGTAGATATTAGGTCATGAATTCGTACTAAGACGGGGATTCCAGAAATTCCATGTTTAAGGGGTAAAAATCATACATTTAAGGGTATTTCCCATACAAAAGTAAAATTTTTTCGTTGTTCCAGGAATTCCTGAAAAAGTAAAAGTCGTAGAGACCTGGAACTTGGTACCTAGGTAGATATTAGGTCATGAATTCGTACTAAGACGGGGATTCCAGAAATTCCATGTTTAAGGGGTAGAAATAGTACATTAAAGGGATTTCTCCATACAAAATTGTAATTTTTTTCGTTGTTCCAGACATTCCAGAAAAACTAAAAGTCGTAGAGATCTCAAATTTGGTACCTAGGAAGATATTAGGTCATGAATTCGTACTAAGACGGGGATTCCAGAAATTCCATGTTTAAGGGGTAGAAATAGTACATTAAAGGGATTTCTCCATACAAAATTGATTTTTTTTCGTTGTTCCAGGAATTCCCGCAAAACTAAAAGTCGTAGAGATCTGAAATTTGATACCTAGATAGATATTAGGTCATGAATTCGTACTAAGACGGGGATTCCAGAAATTCCATGTTTAAGGGGTAGAAATAGTACATTAAGGGGATTTCTCCATACAAAATTGTAATTTTTTTCGTTGTTCCAGGAATTCCCGAAAAACTAAAAGTAGTAGAGATCTGAAATTTGGTACCTAGGTAGATATTAGGTCATGAATTCGTACTAAGACGGGGATTCCAGAAATTCCATGTTTAAGGGGTAGAAATAGTACATTAAAGGGATTTCTCCATACAAAATTGTATTTTTTTCCATTGTTCCAGGAATTCCCGAAAAACTTAAAGTCGTAGAGATCTGAAATTTGATACCTAGGTAGATATTAGGTCATGAATTCGTACTAAGACGGGGATTCCAGGAATTCCATGTTTAAGGGATAAAAATCTTACATTTAATGAATTTTCCCATACAAAAGTGTATTTTTTGCGTTTTACCAGGGATTCCAGCGAAATAAATATTATCGTAGAGATCTGAAATTTGGTACCTAGGTTGATATTAGGTGATGAATTCGTAATCAGCTGGGGATAAGTAGGAATTTCTGGACAAAGTTTAAAAAGTGGCCGCCATTTTGAACTTTTTTGTTAATGGGCCGATTGCTTTGAAAATCGATATGTGAGTATCGCGACAAGTATGGAGAAGGAATTTGTAGTCAAAATTTTAAAAAGTGGCCGCCATTTTGAATTTTTTTGTCAGTGTGACGATTGCTTTGAAAATCGATATGTGAGTATCGCGACAAGTATGGATAAGGAATTTGTGGCAAAAATTTAAAAAAGTGGCCGCCATTTTGAATTTTTTTGTTATTGGGCCGATTGCTTTGAAAATCGATATGTGAGTATCGCAACAAGTATAGAGAAGGAATTTGTAGTCAAAATTTTAAAAAGTGGCCGCCATTTTGAATTTTTTTTGTTATTGGGCCGTTTGCTTTGAAAATCGATATGTGATTATCGCAACAAGTATAGAAAAGAAATTTGTAGTCAAAATTTTAAAAAGTGGCCGCCATTTTGAATTTTATTGTTACTGTGACGATTGCTTTGAAAATCGATATGTGAGTATCGCGACAAGTATGGAGAAGGAATTTGTGGTAAAAATTTAAAAAAGTGGCCGCCATTTTGAATTTTTTTGTTATTGGGCCGATTGCTTTGAAAATCGATATGTGAGTATCGCAACAAGTATAGAGAAGGAATTTGTAGTCAAAATTTTAAAAAGTGGCCGCCATTTTGAATTTTTTTGTTATTGGGCCGTTTGCTTTGAAAATCGATATGTGAGTATTGCAACAAGTATAGAGAAGGAATTTGTAGTCAAAATTTTAAAAAGTGGCCGCCATTTTGAATTTTTTTGTTATTGGGCCGATTGCTTTGAAAATCGATATGTGAGTATCGCAACAAGTAAAGAGAAGGAATTTGTAGTAAAAATTTAAAAAAGTGGCCGCCATTTTGATTTTTTTTGTTATTTGGCCGTTTGCTTTGAAAATCGATATGTGAGTATCGCAACAAGTATAGAGAAGGAATTTGTAGTCAAAATTTTAAAAAGTGGCCGCCATTTTGAATTTTTTTGTTACTGTGACGATTGCTTTGAAAATCGATATGTGAGTATCGCGACAAGTATGGAGAAGGAATTTGTGGTAAAAATTTAAAAAAGTGGCCGCCATTTTGAATTTTTTTGTTATTGGCCCGATTGCTTTGAAAATCGATATGTGAGTATCGCAACAAGTATAGAGAAGGAATTTGTAGTGAAAATTTTAAAAAGTGGCCGCCATTTTGATTTTTTTTGTTATTGGGCCGATTGCTTTGAAAATCGATATGTGAGTATCGCAACAAGTATAGAGAAGGAATTTGGAGTCAAAATTTTAAGAAGTGGCCGCCATTTTGATTTTTTTGTTACTGTGCCGATTGCTTTGAAAGTCGATATGTGAGTATCGCAACAAGTATAGAGAAGGAATTTGTAGTCAAAATTTTAAAAAGTGTCCGCCATTTTGAATTTTTTTGTTACTGTGACGATTGCTTTGAAAATCGATATGTGAGTATCGCGACAAGTATGGAGAAGGAATTTGTGGTAAAAATTTAAAAAAGTGGCCGCCATTTTGAATTTTTTTGTTATTGGGCCGATTGCTTTGAAAATCGATATGTGAGTATCGCGACAAGTATAGAGAAGGAATTTGTAGTCAAAACTCAAAATTTTAAAAAGTGGCCGCCATTTTGAATTTTTTTGTTACTGTGACGATTGCTTTGACAATCGATATGTGAGTATCGCAACAAGTATAGAGAAGGAATTTGTAGTCAAAATTTTAAAAAGTGGCCGCCATTTTGAATTTTTTTGTTACTGTGCCGATTGCTTTGAAAATCGATATGTGAGTATCGCAACAAGTATAGAGAAGGAATTTGTAGTCAAAGTTTTAAAAAGTGGCCGGCATTTTGAATTTTTTTGTTACTGTGCCGATTGCTTTGAAAATCGATATGTGAGTATCGCAACAAGTATAGAGAAGGAATTTGTAGTCAAAATTTTAAAAAGTGGCCGGCATTTTGAATTTTTTTGTTACTGTGCCGATTGCTTTGAAAATCGATATGTGAGTATCGCAACAAGTATAGAGAAGGAATTTGTAGTCAAAATTTTAAAAAGTGGCCGGCATTTTGATTTTTTTTGTTACTGTGACGATTGCTTTGAAAATCGATATGTGAGTATCGCGACAAGTATGAAGAAGGAATTGGTGGTAAAAATTTAAAAAAGTGGCCGCCATTTTGAATTTTTTTGTTATTGGGCCGATTGCTTTGAAAATCGACATGTGAGGTTCGCGACAAGTATGGAGAAGGAATTTGTGGTAAAAATTATAAAAGTGGCCGCAATTTTGTTTTTTTTTTGTTATTGGGCCGATTGCTTTGAAAATCGATATGTGAGTATCGCGACAAGTATGGAGAAGGAATTCGAAAGGAAGGATGGAAAAATACAGGAATTTTGGAAATTAAATGCCTGAAGGAGTACAGCAGAAGTTCAACGTGAGCGAAGCCGCGGGCGTTTGCTAGTAGTGTATATTTACGTAGACGTTCGCGGAGGCTTGTGGACTGCGGCGTACGTGGTCTCTACACATGTATGCGGTAAGGCTGGTCAAGCGAACGGAGGTCTGTCTTAGCCGCCAGAACGACTATTTGTCTTAACGCAATACCTGTCAATAGCCGACCTAAGTTCATTGGCATTCCCACTTTGGCGCATGCATTGCGTAGAATTTATGCAGTCCGTCTACACCACTGTTCGTTCAGTACGAACCCACCAAACAGGTACTCAGCTTCGTAACATGATCTTTGGTATGCCATTAGCTTGTTGACGCATTAAACACGAAATAATTATACTTAACCAGCGGCTTCAGCGCGCAGAGTTTAATTTCATCTCCAACAGTAGCTTCCACAATTAAAGCTCTCGCTTACTATTCTAATGTCACGTTCTCCGAACGTTTTATAGTTAAAATTAATGGCAAAGCGAAGTATAGTTATTTAAAATGTGCCCATTTATATAATTCTCAGTCATCGTTCTCGTAAGTATTATCTACCACAGTTTGCGTTGTTTTCCCTGTATTTCGTAACTATTCGTTTTGAACCGTGTCCTCTCTCGCTGTCGCTACAAGTCAATATGCAGGTAATTTGTATGTTAGTGTTAAATAAAACGGTGTTCAATATTTTGTAACAAAACAAGGGACACAAAGGGCGTTACACTCCGTGTGTAAACATCGAGGGCGATAGATACGGCTTTGGCGACACGTGTCTCGCTTCTTGCCGATCATCAAATTATCACCATGCACGACCACACAGACATAAGAAAACACGCTAAGGAGAGCTAACGAGATGACCAAAAAGTTCACTTTATTGAACAACGGGCTGTTGCCGGCTACTTCGTCCCGTGGATTTCGGTTTTATAAACTCCGTTGTATTTGTTTATTATCACGGAGAATATTTCTTTTAAAGTAGGTAATTGAGTAACAAGCGTTCTCACTGTGCAAAATTTCATTAAATCATGGCATGAAAAAATCGAAATCCCTTAAATTTTTAGGATTCCCCTTAGATTTATAAAGGGACATACAGACGCGGACAGACAGCGTTCCAATTTTGTTATGTAATAATTTATAGCGTTATAAGTCACATGCCCACCACTCATGATTAAACACCAAAGCGCTTAGGACAGGACTTTTTGAAGAGTCCGAATGGATGGATTCCACCATCCAGTAGCGCCATCTGCCAAAATTGTATAGATGGCTGCTGAGCGAACTACAGCGTGGCCTTACTGTTGGTGATAAAACAAGCATTATTGCCACCTGTAAACTGGCGACATTTTTATTTGGCGGAAAGCATATATTTTGGTGCATTACTATTTACTATGTTTCGGTTTGGGGAAAATCGAAATTCACGCTAGGCAGAATCGCGGGGAAAACCTAATATTTATTAGGTATAATAGAACTGACACATACATTCTTAAACATATCCAATAGGTAGCCGTAGTTCAATGAAATGACACCAAATGCTTTATTTACACAGTGACTCAACTAACAGTACTAACAGTAAATGAAGTTGATCAATATTTAACGACGAGTCTTGCGGCATTTGTTCTAACCACAGTTTTAACGTTTTTTATTTAGTGGTACCTAATTGAAAAGGCCAAGTGTGAGACGGACTGGGTGCTAGAAGGCTTAGATTTCCTACGACAAAAGCGTTAGGTTAGGTTAGGTTAGATTGGTAAAGAGCATGGCATGTTTGCTGATGCTTACCTTCACAGTCCTTACCCATAAAAGCCTGAAAACGCCTCTCTTTAAAAAAATATTTTATACTTTAGTTGTAAATGTTTTGTGATAAATTCTACAGAGAATAATAATCATGACAGCATAGAGGTCCAACAGAAATTGGCAAACCTGAGCTGTCGCTACACAATTTTTCACGCACACTAGCATCCGCGCATCATACCAAATGAACACACTCACAATACAAAAAATAGTCGTCGCACTCACGGAGCTGTCGTTGGTAGGGCTCTATCTAGTCGGAGCGCGAGCGACGACCTATTATAAATCTGTGCATGACAGTTTTTATTTTTCAAATTCCTTCACGTCATAACTACAAAGGCGATTAGTTGTATCTACTAAACCACTAAACCGATTAGGCTGGAACACAGGGCTGGAATTAAAAAGAAAACCCGACTTAACACGCGCTATTTTGCATTTCGGAAAATTAAAATCCACCGGGAAGGTGGAAAACAATCAACAACAATAACAAACATTCTTTGTTGTTGTTATCATATTTTGTATCCTAGATTACAATAGGTGCAGATTTTTATCAAATTCAAGAGTTTATAGGTACTTATAGTCCCCAATTACTGGATCGAAAATAACAATTCACGGGGTGAAGCAACGATAAAATCCTTGTTCTTTAAATATTTACTGTTATTTCTTAAAATTAGTTTATGTAGGTATTTATAAAGTTGGATATAAAAGTAGAACAATGGTTCTACTGCTACTTTCAAGTGCATTGTCATGTAAAAAGTAAACAATGAGAAAATAAAAACAGTTTGATTAAATACAAATCAGATCCAAAAATTAAAAAAAAAATAGTTCGGTTCAAGAATTTTTTGCTAAGCTACGAAAGTAGGTATAGAACTATTTATTTCTGAAACTGCGATAACACACTTTTACACATTTATTGTTTGCGTACTCGTATCCGTTTGCATATAGTGGTAAACCAATTTGAGTGGATTTTACCGTGTCCTTAGAGTTTCTCATAATTCGAGTCAACTTAAGAGCAATTGGGTATTACACTGCTTTTGAAATTGATAAAAAGTAGTACTTTATTATAAACTAGGATAAAAATAATAACGTAAACTGAAAGAAATATTAAAATGTAACGATTATTCACAAAGTTACAGGTATTTTAATTTTGAAATGGGAAGATATTTTTTGACCCTTTCTCGCAAATCAAAAATTTGTATAAAGCCGCACGAAGCTACTATGGCTTTCGTGAGATGTGACGTCATAATTAAATGTCGCTGTCTCTGTCTAATCAAAAATATTTAAATGCTTATAAGTTTTTGTTATTTGATAGATTTAAGTTTAGTTTTTTCAGTGATACTTACGTGTTTTACGTCTTTTTCAGTGTACGTATTTTTATCCTGCTTTATGATAAAGTAATAAAAAAATTGGAGTCAAATACCCAATTGTGGGCGTAACTTTTTAAACAATGACACTAATTTTAAAAAATACATTTTGAATTAAAAGCTTTTCATTAGTATGTAAAGAGCATCGTGCGGTTATTAGCACCTTGTGTGAGAACAAATTCTTTTACGGTTCAAATAACAATTATGACTTGCCTATTTCTTTGTTTCATATGACCACTAATCACACACTTGTATTTACTGTAGTTATGTTAAAAAATTGGTCAAGTGCGATTCGAGCTACACCTTTTAGCAATTGTAATAAATTGTACTCTGTGGCGAACGTAGACTAAGATTTATATTAAACCATATTCCGAGTAACTGACAAAATCAAAGAAATAAAAAAATCATAACTAACAACTTCTTAACTATGTTATTCAGTTGTTAATAGATTGTCTACTTTTATGTATAAGATCTATTATTTTCTACGCCCTAGTCTCTCTAAATTCTACTTGTAACCCCCGGCCCTAAACCGTTACACAATTTAAACCAAGGTTTAAACATTGATGCAGCCCCGACGGATTTTCTTGGATTTGTAATTATACTGATAGATAGGTTCTTACTTTCTTTTAGTCGAGGAGTCAATAAAATATTTAACCCTTTTTCAATTACGGTACGGGAATTCGGGCTTGCCGCGTGCACTATGGTACTGGGCACAATGACGTTGGGGCGCTGTTAAAATCCATATAAGTAATTTACGCTTGGCATGCCCGACGGCTAACTGTGGGTACTGGGCACTGGGCCTTGGGCACTCATCTCACCCTGGGCACTGGGAACTGAGAGCTGGGCTCGTTGGACGGGGCCTGTATGTAACTTGGGCTTGACGCGTCCGTTTGGGCACTGAGCAGGTATTTATGCGCTATAACGCTCTTCAAAATCAGAGAGATTTGACGCTTGGCACGTTCGACAGCTCAAGCTGGGCACTGGGCACTCGGCTCAATGTGGGTTCTTGTCACTGAGCGCTGGATCCTGGTCACTCGGCATGCAGTGAAACTCGGCTTGTTGAACATGACATGCATGGAACTTGGGCTTGAAACGTGCGATATTAATGGGCACGGGGCACTGGGCACTTGGGCGCTTGGCCACTTGGGCACTGGAATCGCGCTTATAATTACCAAAAAAAATTACGTGTTTTTCCAGATGTATACTAGCAGATATATAACATGAAATAAAGTTTGTACCTATATACGTATGGGAAACCCCATACGAACTTCCAACCTCCTAATTTGATGGATGTGGGGTGATTTACTAAAAATCCTGAAACACGTATTTAATTGTTTATTACAAATAGTCCCTATATAAATTTTGAGACCTCTAGCTTCAATATTTGCCGTAGTTTCATACAAACTTCCATCCCCCCATACGAACTTCCAACCCCCTAATTTGATGGATGTGGGGTGATTTGCTAAAAATCCTGAAACACGTATTTAATTGTTTATTACAAATAGTTCCTATATAAATTTTGAGACCTCTAGCATCAATATTTGCCGTAGTTTCGTACAAACTTCCATCCCCCCATACGAACTTCCAACCCCCTAATTTGATGGATGTGGGGTGATTTACTAAAAATCCTGAAACACGTATTTAATTGTTTATTACGAAAAGTCCCTATATCAATTTTGAGACCTCTAGCATCAATATTTGCCGTAGTTTCATACAAACTTCCATCCCCTATTTTAAGGGGTTGGGGGGTTAAATTTCCAACTTTTGGAATTTTTTTGTTGGTTGTGTACTAATAGCTTACATAGTCTAGCTTACATACCAAATTTCAGCTTTCTAGGAATTCAGGAAGTACCTAGGAATTTTGATGATCATCAGTGAGTCAGTCAGTCAGTCAGTCAGTGACGAAATCTGGGTTTTTTAGATGTCAATAAAATCTAAAGTATAAGACCTGTGATACTGAAACTTTATACGTTTAATAAGTTCACCGGCGACATTATTTCCCGAGAATTTTGATTATCTGGAATAATTCTGGCCTAAGTTATAAGGGTTTAAAAATACGGCGAAACACTTCGAGAAAAGATAGGTAGTGCCCTCGCGCTTCGCTTGACTCGTCTGGCGGGGACACTACCGTGTCCCCAGATTTCTCCATATTTATACCACGTTGTATAAGAACGATCCCATACCGGGGAAAAAAGAAACAGAAGTAAAGAAATATAAATGACAAGCATTTATATTTCTTTACTTCTGTTTCTTTTTTTGCTTAAAGCGTATTAAGCCGACGTTTTAATTATTTATCATCGCAATTATCTTACGATAATCGTTAACACCTAGCTTGATTAACATAAGCGGACTGACGCAAGGCTACCTTTAATTACATTTTACAATCTATATTCAAGATGATAAGGTATCACTTCTAGCTTATGCTAATGTAAAGATCCTGTCTTAAGGTATATCAAATACATAACTATACGAAAGGAATTTCTACATCCTATTCATACTTAAAGGGTAGATTTGTAATTTTGTACATTTGTTTTCCATAACTGATGACCCGATTTAGTTAAAATTTTACCCCGAATTAACATAATTATATAAATATACCTACTTGAAAACCATAAGTCAATGCGGGTGGAGCCGAGGGAAAAAAATTGGTTGCCTGTAAAGTCGGTTTACTGACGGTAGTTGAACGTGACAACGTATTCTTTGTCGCTCGTTCCGCGCTCGCGAGGTAACGCCACATGACCGAGGTAACGCCGGTAACGCCGGATGAGTCATGTTTTTTCGTGCGTGCAACCGGCTCTATCGATTTATAAGACGTTGTCACGTCAAAAATAGTGGTTGCAATTAAATTTCGATTATTTACAGTATACTATTGTAATAAGCTGCCTTAAAAGCCTAAAGTCTGATTTCTTACAATGACTTAGACCATACATTATACACACTTTAAATTAATCAATCTTTTCATGGCACCAATCCACATGGCCTGCTTTTGAACCTCGGTGATGTACTTGTAAGTTTTCCCAGCGCGAAACTAAGCAACTAACACCGTGATATACGGGTACGTGCATAGCATGCTGACTACACCATCCAATGTAGAATATTTGCTAAACATTATAATATGTTAAGCAGATATCTACCGATTCACCTATTTTATTAAATCACTTAGGTCATTTTCCTTACACTTTTTCAACATATATCTAAGAATACATAGTACAGCCCTAAAGTGTTTTTTGTAAAATATATTTTATCAATTTGGTCAGGACAGCTATAAATAAATAATTGGTCAAGTGTGAATCGGGCTCACGCACTGGGGTTTCCGTACTATCAAGACCAATTCCTATAGAAACACCTATGTCCTATACCCACCAAATTCAAAAGAAGCAAAAAATCACGTTTGTTGTTAGCTCCCTTAAATATTTATTTTAAGCTATTTTTTATTTTATTAATCGTATTTGTTGTTATAGACTATAGAGCAACAAAAATACCTACATCATCTGTGAAAATTGCAAGTGTCTAGCGATGATCACGGTTCAAGAGATACATCCTGGTGACAGACGGACGCACGGACAGCGAAGTCTTAGTAATAGGATTCCGCTTTTACCCTTTGGGTAAAAAAAATATTAAAAAAAAACCGTTCAAATGGTCGCTTATTGGCATGGTTGGGCTTAAGCAATTAGTGAAGTAAGCGCCATCTCTTTGGTTACCTGACGCGTCAAACAACTTTCGGGACTCGAAGTGACGATGACCATGGACCTAAACTCTCATATGCAAGCGCCGCAAAAGTATACTTAGTAAATGTTTCCTGATTGTATTTTTTTTGGTTTGAAAAATAAATATGTTATGGCATATTTTATCATCGGAAAGGAATTTTGCACATCTGTATGTATTTCTTTAATCACTGATATTAGGTAGCCTGCATATAATGATTGTTTCCGGAAATGAAGTTAATACCTGGAAGACCTGCATCTTAATTTGATTATTATGTAAATTTTCAATACAGTTTAACGAAATGAGTCATACCTAATTGAATTTTAATAAGATTAGTCGTCTGCAATTGTAGAAATAACGATGCGCAAATTCATCGTCTGGTACACGAATATCCTACAAACCTGTTGTTGGCGATGATATCACGCTGTGGATGCCTCTGCTTTTTAGGGTTCCGTACCCAGAGGGTAAAAACGGGACCCTTTTACTAAGACTTCGCCTGTCCGTCCGTCACCAAGATATCTTGAACCGTGATAGCTACAGATTTGAAATTTTCACAAATGATGTATTTGTGTTGCCGGTATAACAACAAATACTAAAAGTTGAACAAAACAAATAATTTTAAGGGGAGCTCTCATACAACAAACGTGATATTTTGCTCGTTTTTTTAATTTGGTGGGCAGAACCGTGTTCAGTTCACTTTAATACTATTGAGAATAGGTCTTGAAAGTACAGAACCCCCAGTGCGCAAGCCCGACTCACACTTGACCAATTATTGAATTGCTAAAGCGGATCAATGGATCTCATCAAAGCAATTTTCGATTCACCATGATTGTGCCTACCTCGTATTGAATCCCAATATGAATCAAGTAAGACGTTGTAAATAAATACTGTGTCGTAAATTAAATTGATGAACTGAAAGTGTTATTTCTTTTCATGCTGGATTAAAAAATTTAAGATTCCTAAAGATATCTGTATGTGAAGGAAGACCTGATTGGTCCGACCTCATATTGGTTCCCGAAGGACTATTTTTTAAATTTCCCAGATTTGGAACTATCGGGAACCAAGAACTAAATGCGTATTTTTGAGCAGTTTTTATTAAAAATGTGTACTTAGATGTGTAAATGTTATGCCCGCAAATCTCGTTGCCTTAAGCCTACGATGTATAATTAGCCCGCTATTAGCGAAAAACTAAATAAAATTTGAAGTTTCGCGCCCGGATGTTACCATCCCGCGGCTTTTTGCACACGGCTCGTAAGCGTATCGTTATGATGCTACGCATAACAATAGTACAAAATACGCCTACTACGATACGCTGCAACACCGCTTCGTCTGCGGATATGTTTGAAAATATTCTTGCTCGTACTGCTCTCGTCGTACGCGAGGATTGCGCTACGCTTAACGCTTACGAGCCGTGTGCGAAGGGGCTTAATTGGCATTGTCGGGCGGCCGGGCGGGCGGCAGCGGCGAGAGCGCGCTTCGCTCGCCCACAATTATTATTAACGGTCAACGAACGCCGTCCATGATTAATTGGAAGGTCGCCGCGCGGCCTTCTTTCGGCGGACGGCGGGCCATCAGCGTCTGCCACAGCGAACACCCTGTGTTTATATCGAAGCACCAACAGTTATACGGGCTTTCGTGTCCGATGTAGGTCGCGTTTCTGTGTCGATGAGAAATCTGGTTAAACTTAAATTGTACATCCGATTCAGTACACGCTGCTCTCGCGTGAACACTTCGAGCACGCAAAATTTGCCGTAATTACATCTAATTCATCTTCACCGTACATAAACGCGTACGTTTTAAATACTTTCCGATCTCACGGTGACATTAACACAATGGTTTAATACGTCTTTCCTGCGAATACCTTTGTGGGAACGTCAGGGACTGAGTCACATCGCATGCAAAACGCGCGAACCCTTTGTACCGGAGAATTTAAACGGACCCAGCCATAAAAAACGTAATATGTTAGCGTGATGATACGTTCTTTATACTGTGCGGACGCGTGATAAAGGCCTTAGGTCAAATAAAAAATATAATCCCCGTCTGACCGTCTCCTTGACTCAGTCTCGTCACAATGCAAAGAAGCATTCTTAATAGGTAGGTATTCTCGTCGCAATAGAGAATAAATAAGAGTGCTTAAGCTTTTGGCGCAATTAATTTTATTTATTTACCGCCTTAGCAATCAATGTTGATTCAAATCTTAACAAACGCCAAACTTTTTAAAAGCACCCTATTCATAAAGCAAACGAATCAAAAATGCATTTGATTTGTATGAGTAAAAATATTTTGATTAGTCCAAAAAGCTTAAGTCCAATAACATGTTTTATAAAGAGAATACACGCGACCTCGAAATGAAAATCTTGCAGCACTCCCGACCGTTATAGTAACGAGGTCATTTATCAAGTTTGTATTTGTTTCTGTCTGTACACATGCATTAAGATAGAGATTAGATTTTAACTTTTGATTCATACTAAAACGGTTGATTACACGCAATTATATTTACAGTTTCGATAAGCGTACAACTTGCTTACAACGTCGGTATGTTTAAACAGGTCTGGTGTTTATGTTAATCTCGAAAACAGTTACGAGACGATAAACCACAAAATCAGTGGAAAAGAAGCGCTCAAGTAACGCCAATCACAATAAACTTTCACATTAGTTTTGATTTATTGGAGCCTAATTTGGGCAGTGTTTGATGGTACGGGTTTTATACGTCCGCGTCAGATTCATTAAGTGTATTTTAGTGGTATTTTACTGTACAGATAAAACCGGCCAAGTGCGACTCGGTTTCGCCCACGGAGGTTTCCGTACTACTATACAAAAAGTGAACCCATAATCTGAATCGCTTTTCTTACGAACTGCAAACTTAACTCTGTTTTTTTGAGGTTAATTGTTAAGAATATATTACGTACAGAATTGATTTTATTTTTTCGCAAAAATACTTAAACATAATTATTTCATATTTCTCGATTCGTAACCTTCGGCGACAAGTGGAGGACGCGGTCTTTTTTTCGACATTTTGCCCAATAATAATGCAAGAACGATCAGGCATAAAAATAAACAATAATAGGTTTTAAAATACACAAGTAATGTCCTTTCATATGATACCCCGCTCAATGTTGTTATCTCATTTTGAACGCCCCAGTTTTCCCCCCTTTTTAAAAATAAAAAGATTTTCAATGTGTTATAATTGCAATGACTTTGGGTCATTGTTATACCTTCAAGTATTCCTATGTCGATATATTTAAAAGATACTGAAATAAAGGCTTGTGATAGGCTTTCTGTTTGTCACGACCGCCATCTGTCTGTCTGTCAAGTGTCACAAAAAAGTGATCTTACAAGGATTCCGTTTTTTTTGAGGTACCGAACCCTAAAAACAAAATAAAAGTAAAGTCATTTACAAAAAATAAACAAACTCTCTCATAAAAACATTTACTTTACTCCCTTTACAAAAAAGAATATTTTCTATCTATACCTGCATAATATGTACCTATAAGGTCATTAGGTATCCAAAAGATAGCTATCTAGTTTAGTGCGTTATGCCTGGGAGTAATGAGAATTTTACGTTATGACCGATCGATCATCTATTTTAATAAATACTATAATATAATCGGATACGGTACCTATCTACTTACTACTATCTAATATCTAAGTAGATAATATCTACTACCTAGTTATTCGTACTTTATTTTATCTGATCTAAATTAAAGTTTAGATGTCCCATGACTTGACGAATTGATAATAATTTAAACTTATCTATGTACCTATCTCTGCCTAAGCTTCTGTTATTAGGACATGTTACGGTAAAGGTTAAATGCAACGGTCTGCCCGCTAAATTCCAATTTTATGCAGTTTTTACTTTTTTAGGGTTCCGTACTTAAAGGGTAAAACAGGACCCTATTATTGAGACTTCGCCATTGATTTAACATATTAAAGCGTATTCCGTCATTGGACTTCGCCGTCCATCCGTCTGTCAACAGTCTGTATTTCTTGAACCGTAATAGTTAGACAGCTGAAATATTCACATTTGATGTATTTCTGTTGCCGCTATAACAACAAACACTAAAAAAAACAGAATAAAATATATAAGAGGGCTTTCCATACAATAAACGTAATTTTTTGCCGTCTTTATAGATCATGGTACGAAACCCTTCGTGCGTGCACGAGTCCGACACGTACTTTGCGGATTATCGTAATTCGAAAGCTTTTATCAACGTTAGTAAACTTAATCAACTCAGAAATTTTTCGATAATTTTATAATCGGTCTAATTTCTTAAAACTGGATACTAGGTTAAGATTTCAAAAAAATATGTGAAGAAGATAGGTACGTGCTGCGATTCCCGCAAGTGAAATGCTAAAAGTATACTTTGTCGTATTAGCTTACATTCATTGCGTTTGGATTTGGCTGGTACATTCCTTTAGTTCACCTTAACGGCCTAGAAGCCGTATTTAAGCTATTTTGAATGAAGTTTTATTCAAAAATTAAGACTATTACTTTAAAATTTAAACGTCATGTAATCGCTTAGAAGCAGAAACACGATTAGATAAAATTTTCTCTAAAGAAAGTTCTCCCAAAATATAATATGAGAGCAAGGAATAAGATATAAATAAGTATGCACACCACTTGTTTTTTTTTCGAGACTCTAGTACGTTTAACTATGATATCGAATTTTAAAAAAAGGATGTTCTTTTCTTTCGTTACTCCTTTATCCCCTAAATTACAAATTCAATGTTGCTTATTGACAACGAACGACTATCAAATAGGTAAAATTGATGGATGAATGGATTAATGAGGTATCATTTATTTATACATATATTACTTACTGACCGGACAAACGTTGTTTTGCCATTTAGGGGTATGAAAAAAAGCCTACGACCTACGGAACCTACCGTTAGGGTAAAACACAGTTTGTTCATCTAGTGAGATGGGTTTTTGATCAACACATTGCTAACTTTGACAGCAACTTTTTTAAACTTATAATAATGGCAAGATGAGGTTAGTAGATAATGTTTTTATGAAGTATATAGGAGGAATAAACGCAATCAAATTACATGGTGAGTAATATCATGCCAATTTACCCCTATTATTATTATAATATCTTTTACACAGCCCTAGATCATGTATCCATAACGGGTGTTATCATCGACTAATTTATCAACTAACTCTGACAGGTTTTGTACGTTTTCAACGCTTTCAACTACGCATGCGATGATTGCTAACAACCTTACGTAGCGGCGTCCTTGCGAAGGCCAACCGTTTGCCTATTATTTATAGTATAAATGGTGATCACGGTATAAACTCTAACCGGAGAGACGTGACGAGTCGCGCACGATGTTAAGGAAGTAACCTTTAACTGCTGACACCGTGTAAATAAACACAAATATTAGTGTTTGAGTATTAATTAGCCATGCACGATTTTATTGAATTAAGCGATTAATCGAATATGTTAACAAGGATAAGTGTTTAGGCAGCTCGGTAGGAAGATAAAGCCACCACGATTCTAAATAAGTAGGTACCAATTACCAAAATTTATTAATTCCAAAAAACAAAATTGAATACCAATAATTACAACATCTGAAGAATGTAATTAAGCATAGCTTTTATCTGACCCAAGAATTCAGCGACGTTTATAAAATTGTAGTCACGCAGCGACAGATTTCAGCGGCCATGTTATGATTGCTATTTGAGGTTCCATACTAAATAAAAACCGGCCAAGTGCGGGTTGGACTCGCGCACCGAGGGTTCCGTACTACATTAAATAAGCTTAGGTAGTTATAGCTATGTACTTTTAAGATTCGTTCGTACTAATGTAGATGTAACACGACCAAAACTGTAACGACCAAAGATGTAAAACGGTAATAATTACCTTTGTTAATGAACCGCAAAACTAACTTTGTTTGTAGAGGTTTATTGTTAATATCAAAAAAACTATGCTAGTTAGAGCATTGGCTATAGTTTTCCTGTAAAATATACGTAAATTCCTATTGACCATAACTATTTAAGATTTTTCTATTGGTAAACTCCGGAGATAAGGGGGGGGGAACGGTATTTTTTTAGACATTTTCCCCGATAAATCAAAAACTATCATGACTAAAAATAATTAAAAATCGGTTTTAGAATGTACAAAGTAAACCCTTTCATATGATACCCCAAACAGTACAGTTATCTCACTTTTAAATTTCAACCCTCCGATTTTCCCCCCTTTTTAAATAAGAACAAAAATAATTTCCATTTTTTTTTTATTCCAGTGTCATTGGGCCACTAATATACACAACTATTCCAAATTTCATATCGATAGCTCCGGTAGTTACTGAAATAATCGAGTGTGACGGACAGACAGACAGACGGACAGACGGACAGACAGACGGAGAAAGTCGCACCATAAGGGTTCCCATTTTACCATTTTGGTACGGAACCCTAAAAAGATGTAAAACTTCAAAAGAATGATCAATTTAGTCACGGAATAAAAAGATTCGTTACCTTGGTGTCGATTTTCGTTCAGTACTGCATGAGTCCATTATGTCAACATATCAGTGCAATCGACCAGTGCACTCGAATCACTTTGAAAATCGACGAACCTTTTCATTCCGTCACTGTACAGTGTACACGTACTTTTGATACAGAACCGCAAACCTCATTTTGTTGTAGACATTTATTGAAAGTATACTGGTAAGCATGGTTAGCATCTATGCTTTTATTTCTTTAAAATATACGTTAAATCCTATTGATAACAATTATTTCAGATTTTTAGATTATATGGCCAATAAATGAATCTGTTTATTTATTTATTCCAATAAATTACAATATGCATCACAATTTCACTGGGATTTGGGAATAACTTTAATAGTTACTGAAGTAATCGAGTGTGACAAACGGACGGACGGACGAACGGACGGAGAAAGGAACGGAAGTCACTTAATGAAGTAAAGTCTAATTCATATTTTAACAAAATGTTTGGAGCCCTACAAATGTCTGGCATATCCAATCGCCTATCACTTGAATAATCTATGACAACTGTCATTTTCATACATTTCGTCCCGTTCTATACTACATATGGAATTTTAATATTATGTCATATAACTACGGCTGCAGAGCTGTGTAGATACGCAATACCTACCATAATATAATAAATTATACAAAAAAAAATTAAAGTGGAATGTGAAATGAACTTGCACCACATCATTATCGGAGCGCGCGTTACAATTTTTCTCGTGCATTGCACAATACGAATTTGTTAACGGGAACTGGTCATCTACATTCGACTTTTTTGTTTGTGTACGTCGAGTATAAATTGATAATGTCGGTAATTTGGCCGGGCGAGTGCCGTTGCTTGGCAGTTGGCATGCTAATGAGTTTATAATGTATCAAATTACGAGCACGCTGCGTGATGATATATTTTCCAGAATCAATGTCTAGGTCGAGGATGTTTACAAAATTCACACATGGTTCATATACTTAACCTTCTGTGAACGGGTACCTTTCCAAAGTTAACTATAATACATTTTAATTTATAGGTATGGATTACCTCTACTATAAGGTAGGTGCCTAATAGAAAGTCGATTTTATACCACAAATATAACCTACTTTTTCATACACTCTATCAGCTGTAGGCAACTATGAGATGAGAGCAATGGCAAATCCCATCTCATCTACATTTACATACATAGACTTTGGAAAATTTACACATACTGTTTTTGATATTAATTCACCCTGTTTCTTACAAGGATCAAACAATTGTTATGGACCTATACTGAAGCAAGAGGACTGTAACGGCAGAAATCACATTTCCTATTGACATTTTGTCACAATGTGTAAAGCGTAGGCTACAGAGCCTATAACTAAAGCCTATATACACTATCCACCATAGATTTTTGATAGGTCGTCGCTCACGCTCTATGCTATCCACTCTGTACAGAGCTTTGATCATACTCGTTACTATGATGAGGTGTTTTACAGTTTTATAACTTAGTTGCATTTTAATCGATACGTATTATCCCTAATTGAAACTCGTGGTCTCTTACATTTAATTCATAAGTGATCACTTGAGAAATGAAGTATAGTTTCACGTAAAGACTTATTATCATTATCCACTTGTTCTTTTCACCTGAGAAGATGAATTAAAAAAACCGTTTTTACTGAGCATTCTCGAAATATTTCTGCGTCGTAACTTGGTACATATGAGATATTTCGACATAAGTATAAGACGCTCGTAAGTCGTATTCTCATCACGCTATAATATTATCAAGGCAAAAGTTTGTATGTAAGTTTGTAAATTTTATGTTTGCTACTTTTCCATGCCACGACGACATGCTGAAACAATTTGGCTATGGAGTGCAGATAAGAGAAAGATAAGCCCTGGATTGTAACCTAGCTATATAATCACCACAACATACATAGACACACATATATTATGATACTATTTTTTAACCCGTAAATATTCACAGTTCCCTTGGGATTAGTAAAAAGTGAATTTCGTAGGGCGAAGAATAAAAAACCTCTCATTCGTTTAAAGAGAAGAGAAAAAATGTACCTAAGTAATGTGGTATGCTGATGCACATAATTGCAAAATGCAGGTTGAATGACTTCGTTAAATGTTGTGTGAAGTGGCTGCGATACGCCTCAAAACAATGTGAACATTTAAATTCGGACAAGAGAGCACCGCGAGCAAGTGTAAATTATCGAGACCACAGTAAACCGACTTCGTTATAACTTACAAGTTACAACACAGAACGAACGTTCTAGCTTACCCATCCTTATGTTACTTACAAAAGAGCCGGTATGTTTGTTTTGCCTATGTGTAAAATTATCACCTCCTATGTAGTTAGAACCGCCACTGGCTTGCCATTGGAACTTTTGCCATTAGCGATTCTTTGGAACACCATTGTCAGTCTACGACTATTTACAAGAACCCGGATAATAGCAATAATCCCGGTACATCGTAAGTTGTGCTATATTTCCGCTAATATTAATTGGATCTTCCTCCTTCCGAGTTTTTACAGTTCCAGATGTACTTACAGTTACAGGTCCAAAAGTTCTCCTAAGGAGGCTTTCCATAAGAAAAAAAAATTAAGAACTACAATCAAATTTTTTATATCAATGTTGTTGTCAAAATCTGGAAAAAATTTTTGAAGAAAAACGAAATGAAACTATGAACTATCATTAACTATTCATAATATTTTTTTTTTGTTGTTGCAATTTTGTTGTCTGATACAGCGCGCAAAATATTTTGTACGAGTCTCAACTCGCCCCGTATAGGTGCAATGCAATAATTGCATAAGTGAGTTATTTCAAAAACGTTCGATGTTTCTGAGAATAATGTTGTGTCTCTACAATGTCTCTATAGTAGTGCAAGAATAATCCAATTCTGCTAGCCGTCAGTAATAAATTATCCTTATTATGATGTCACATTGCAGCACCGCGGCTGTTTTTTGTTTTGCCATACTTTGGTGGCACCGCGTTGATGTCTTTGACTAGAAGCAGACATGCCTTTACTTAGTAATATTACATTAATATATTCTATCCAACTCTTTTAAGACTGGTAATATTATGTGTTCGGTGCATTTACTTTAAGTTACATTCACATATCTGTATACCTACTGCTGAATAATATCCAAGTAAGTACGAAATATAGGGATTTTTAATCAAGGATCTTTCCCTGTACTGTGTAGGTAAATATAGGTTTTTAATATGTTAAATTTAATAACATATAATTGGAATGTACAAACCTTTATCGGCGGTAAAAAGTCACGAATTTAATCTAAGCTTTTAATTTCGTAGAACATTTCGTTGCACTCACTTTTGAAACGAACAATCAAATCCTAATATACTTAGATACAATAGTAAAAGTAAAAGCGATAAGTAATACAAAGCAATAGATGAATGATGGTAAATTGAAAGTGAAAGAGTGATGCCTAAACTTATTGATGAACTAGATTAACATATCCCATTATCTGTGTATATTAGGTATACATTTGTGACCTCTTTGTTCGTTTAACTAAGTATGTGTTGTCTATTAACTCTGCCGTATATAAGAGTTACACTAAATGCCTCTGTCCGTGAAGTTCAAGAGGTCTACGCGGGAAAGGCATATTTACATGTTTATAAAGTTATTCCATTTGTATCCCATCAATTCTTATTGATTGTTCTAGAGTTTGACGTGAGTAAGTCACAAAAGTCAATATTATAATTTCCTAAACTGTTTTTATACAAACCTATGAGTATGATTTTGCCATGCCCGCAATTTTACTGTCATAAGTGTACGATGTGTTTGTTGGATTACAAATTACGTAAAAACTTACTAAAAGTTGAATTTGACGGGTAAACCCTTGCATAACCTAACGACACTCTCTGTCGTCTAACGGCCGAAATTAATAACCTATCCTTTCCGGATTTGTGCTACCAGATATAGAAATTTCACATAACTTGTATGGAGCTTACGTCAAATTTCTATCTCAGATAGGGCAAATCTGGATCGGATAGGTTATTAATTTCCACCTTAAGTGATATTTGTCTCAACCCCTTATTTACCACCCCATTACCTCCCCCATAAGAATTGTCCATAATCCACAACGTTGACCAATCTTAAAACTTAAAAACATTACGTAGATACCACTTACTTACTCTTAGTTTAATTATCATAAATGTCTAGTAGTTGTACTTGGCTATGCAAGTCATTGATAAAGTTGAAGATTATTATTAATGTTTTATCTCGTAGATGGGATGTTAAACGATGAAACGTGAGGAGCACCGCGAACCGCGCCGCCTCTGGTGACGCCATTGCTGCTAGATGAAGTGCTCCTTCCTTGTACAGTGACTCATCTTCACCGAGCTCGTGACCCAAAGTGCGGATTTAGTTTTGTGGCCTCGATTAACCTTCGGGATGAGTAACTCAATATTTATTAGTAATACTACTTAGAAATTGCTTCTAAATATTACCGCATCAATTAAATCGGTAAAACCATTTCTTACGTTTATATATGACGGATTAATCTATAAAAAACACTGTTTCTTATAGTTATGAGTTATGATTTTAAAAGCTTTTAACATATCATAAATAAATAAAAAATATTCACTTAAGACCATTTATGCGTTGGAATTATGCTTGAGTCAAAATTGTCAATTTTCGACGTAACATTAGTGTGTCATGTGTTCAATTATTGTTTAGATAATTGCCATCATATTATTTGGCATTTCATAATCTAGTTTTTGTCTCAAAAATATTTGAAAATATGTGTATAACTTTCTCATTACAAAGTTTAAGGTAAAGGCTAATTACTCACTTAGCGGTGGAAGCTCTATTTTGATGCAAGATATTTGCCATGTTTCATAACACAAACTTATAACAATGACATATTTAGAAAATTAATAACATTTACTAAAAAGTGTCTCCAAAAACACGATTTTTCTAGATTTTCATTCAAAAACCATAAACCGAAAAGTGTCATTTTTAGCATTTTTCGATAAATTAAACGTATTATTTTAGGATAAAATCCAAGATATTTTGTTATTTCTGAATTATAGTAATTTAATTCAATTAATATTCAATGTCACTGGTTATTTACTATTTTAATAAGTTGTATATTTATTTTACTATAATTTTTTTTGTAATACCATTATCCGCGCAAAATTGCGTCAGCGGGAACGAATTCCTTTTTAGTATGGACCGAAACGCTATAGGCACGCCGCGCCGCATGAACGCTCTTAACTAAGGCGAACAGTGTTTTGAAATTTTCGGAGAACCCCTACTCATTCCACGATGAATCTTTGGAAAGAAGTATTCCTTCCAGCCACCTTCCAGCCATTAACAGCCAACCGATGTTTGTGCAGTTTTTAACAGAAACAGACTGCCCCAAATACATACCTGTACTCTTTTACATTACTAGCTATATCAATCTTTAAAAATGTTGAATTGTATATCCTTTTTTGCTCTGTTAGTTAGAATTTTGGTTTTGGAGCTGTTGAGTAGCAGACCCGTTCTCTTTCTCTCCACTGGTAACCTCTTACTCTCCACTGGCCTATTTGGCCTCTACTACTCTTCTCTACTATTTGGCCTCTCTCTCCTACTGTCTCTCTTATATATAACCTCCTCTATTTGGCCGAGCTCGCCTATATTTTCTGCAAAAACGGCGATATCATAAGCAGTGCGTAAATGACTGAGGTAACTTACTCACCGTCGATCTTTCTGCCTCTTTCTTCACATTCTATATTTTGCTTCATTAAATCTAGAACTGCTGTGAATATTGGTAACACAGATTAATATAATATCTGTACCAAATCCAAGTAGGAGCAGATATCAATAAAGTTTTATTAGTTAACTTCTATATGATATAAAGTTGGTTACTTTTAATCAGGATTAATTTGTACTTACTACAAGAAGTAACAGTTATATAAGGCTTCAATATGCACATAAAGTGAAACCGAATTTAACGAAGGCTTAACAGGCCATTTCTCGAGAATTACTTTACCGATTTTGTTGATCCCTAAATTGAAAGAAAATTCAATAATAAAATAATTACAACTTGATTATTGTTTATTTGCCAGTAATGAATATTACTTAACAACATTGTATGAGTTTCTGGATAAATGTGTTCATCATAATTCATCTTAAGTGCATAATGCTTACCACTTTATGTTAATCGCAAATAATCTTAAGAGCATCCGGCTGAACATCTTATATGATAGGTAAGTAATCGTCGTTTTGTTCTTTCCGTGTAATTTTTTTACGCTTAGGTACCTACCTTTTTTACTCCCCTTATGTCATGCCTAGTAGTCATAAGACTGATGTTGTTAATATTTTATGATAAAAGTTATAAAAAAATGCCAGAAAATTATGCTTTCTATGAAGATTTACGTGAACAACAAATTGATTTTTTCCTGGTCATGATAATTGTTGTAAAAATGTTTTGGAAGAGCAGAATTCCATAAAATTATTGTCCTCTTAAGAAAGTAGATGTGCATAGTACTTATGACCTTTATAAGCATATTCATTACGAGAAGGACATAGTTATAGGTGAGTAACTGAGTACTCAAATAAATTGTAGATCATGCAAACTAAAGATTCTATCAAATTCTTAATTTCACATAGGCCTAACTTACAGGCACTTATGTAGAGTCAATATTATGTACAATGGTGGTATTTACTGTCTTTGAGGGTTCCAACGCAATGAGAAGAACCACAGAACTGCTGAGTTGCGAAAGGGGACTAGACGGAAAAAAATAAGACGAAAAGTTATAACGACACTGGGGCCTTTTTCCGGGTTGTACCACATGTGACAGGCGGTGTCTGGTGCTTCCGTCACTTGGGCAATTATTGGTTTTTGTTGCCCGAGTGGGGGAACCTCCAGGCATCGTTTTAGTACGTAAGGTATTTATGGTTTTGTTACCTACATGTGGCATTTTCTTGTGAAATAAGGTTTTTTTCTTTCTTTCTTTTGCTGTAGTAAGTCGTGGGGCGTGCGGCTGTTTCTCTGTCTGTCTCTCTCTCTTATATTCCTTCACTAATTAATCGAAAGGAACTTCATTCCATCCGGGTGTCCTTTGACAACTCCTAAATTTTTTTTAAGAAATATAATCTAGCCCCAAAGTAAGCGATAACTTGTGTTATGGGTAATAGATAACTGATAGATACATACTAATATACATAAATATAATATATTGAAAAACACCCAGACACTGGAAAACATTCATCACACAAACATTTACCAGTAGTGGGAATCGAACCCACCAACTCTGATGCAGACGGCAGGTTCGCTACCGCTACGCTATTCGGTCGTCAATAATTGTATTTGTTATCACAAATGTCACTTAACTGAGCTAGTAAAATCAGAGCGATTCGCTATCACTCCCCAAGGATCTTTCTCGTTTAAATAATCTTTTGCAATATGGTATGCCTTATTCATGAGGCTTGATAAATGCTTTGAACTTATTTAGTAAGGTGTCGCTACACTAAGTGGTCCGTTGTTTAACTTTGTTGTGGTCGTTGTGGTGTGACTTATCGTAACCTACATGTTAACGAAATACATAGTTATGTTTGTGAACGCTTACGTTAACGAGAGGAATGGTAGGTTTACTTACAATGTTTTCCTTCACTAATATTTCCCAGTTCCAATGTAAAAATTGAATAACAATTAAATGTTCCTACAGTGATTAAAATAAGTTAGTAATAAGTTTTATTGTTACACTTTCAATAAAAAAATTCGTAAGGAAGATTCTACCAATATTATTCGAAACTTTCCTACATGTTAACGAAATACATAGTTATGTTTATGAACGCTTACGTTAACGAGAGGAATGGTAGGTTTACTTACAATGTTTTCCTTCACTAATATTTCCCAGTTCCAATGTAAAAATTGAATAACAATTAAATGTTCCTACAGTGATTAAAATAAATTAGTAATAAGTTTTATTGTTACACTTTCAATAAAAAAATTCGTAAGGAAGATTCTACCAATATTATTCGAAACTTTCCTACATGTTAACGAAATACATAGTTATGTTTATGAACGCTTACGTTAACGAGAGGAATGGTAGGTTTACTTACAATGTTTTCCTTCACTAATATTTCCCAGTTCCAATGTAAAAATTGAATAACAATTAAATGTTCCTACAGTGATTAAAATAAGTTAGTAATAAGTTTTATTGTTACACTTTCAATAAAAAAATTCGTAAGGAAGATTCTACCAATATTATTCGAAACTTTGCAAACAGTCCAACAGGTAGGGATCACTCCTTTGACTTTTCAGATTTCAGTACATGCAATATTAATTGAACTGCAATTTTTTAATATCTATCCAGGATGCAGACATTTGCAAAGACATTTTGTGTACTTCTGCAAAAACCAAAAAATAATAAAAATAATTACACGTTTGTAAAAATCGTTTGTTTTGTCATAGTATCAAAGGATTCTTCGTGACCTTTCCCCGCGGTTAAACGCGGTTAAGCGGTGACTGAAGCTTTGGGCTGGCTCATTTTTGCGCAACGAGTCAGCCCAGCTTTTTAGCGCGAAAAGTAGGTACAGCCAGTATTCTTGGCACCATTCTAAGTAACACTAGCTGACCCGGTAAACGTTGTTTTGCCATTAGGGGTATGAAAAAATGCTTACGACCTACTCTCAGATCTACCGAACATATTATGAAGAAAATTTCATAACAATCGGTCCACAGCCGGTTCGAAGGAGTTTTGTAACAAAAATTGGAACGAGAATTTTATATATTACAGATTTTTTATAATAGTTATGTACCTCATATCTGGGTGACCGAGCTTTGCTCGGTAGTATTACAGCTACTCACCAATAGATGGCACCAGGAGTTTACTGTAATAGTTTTACTTTATCGCCAATTTATATATTTTTTTGGTAAATACGACATTTTCTAAAAATGGATCCTAGCTAGATCAATTTATCGCCCCCAAAACCCCTTGTATACTAAATTTCATGAAAATCGTTCGAGCCGTTTCCGAGATTCAAATTATATAAATACAAGAATTGCTCGTTAAAGGTATAGGATATGTACCTATATGCCATCTTTAAATTTACACTGAGCTGGCGTATAAAATATGAAATACGTACTTACTACACACAGCAGTGAGCAGCGGATGAGGTAATGTTTAAGCCGAATCGATGATCATGAGGTCGTTTCACACTGTCGCGCTGCAGCGGCCGCACGGAGCGGCGGCGGGCGCGGCGGGCGGCGGCGGGTCCCGGCGGGTGAAGCCGTAAGTATATCGTGTTCAATAAATAATGAGGCGTCTACTCGCCTCACATACCAATACTTAGTGGCAAATAGCTTAATCGTGAGAACTAGGCTTTCGAGCTTTCGTTGCTTCAATTATTATCAGAACCATTTGAAATGCGAATACTTAAATAATTCGTCTTCACTAGTATGCCTTCTAGCACAGAAACACAGAACTAGAGTACACAGAAACGAAATACCTACCTTTACTCCGAATTTTAATTCGATGCAGTAAAATTATGTTACTAAATGTCATGAAGTTTAAATGCACCAAAAAATACATAGGTACAATTAAAGATTTTCACATACCTAAATTTTACTTAGGAAGTCAGTTCCTTACGTTATTATGATTATAATAAGTAATTTAGGTAATTATAATGGACGCCCGCAGCTCCGCCCGTGTGAATTTCAGTTTTTCACAAATCCGCGTTTGTATCCATCCATTTTTCAGGGATGAAAGTGTGAAAACAAACCGATTTTCAGCCAATTTAATTTAGTAGATGCGACGTGAAGGAAGCAATAAACGTACAAAAATACACAATAGGTATGTAACCTATTTCACTTCATAAAAACACTTTATAGGACTTCGAGTTTCTTTCGACTTTTTACGAGTTCGTCTGGGTAGGTTCCACCACAGTGTCAGATAATCTACCTTGAAGTATAGCCCGATCAAATTAGCCCAAAAAGTAGCCTTTTCTTATTATCATTTTAATAAAAGATTTAACCAATTAGATACTATAAATGTATAAATTTTTAAAATTTTATAAATATATTGTTGACGGGTCAATTAATTATTATTTATCATTGACTTATCACGATGCTGTTCTACTCGTAAGTTTTTGTGTTGTATGAAAAAAAGCAACAAAAAATCATTCATCACATCGTGCGCAACACTTCTATGGGTAAACGGAACAGCATTATGCGTTAAACTCGTACCTACCTATTAAATAATTTAGTTAACAAAACTAATTATGAATCTTCAGTCTAATTGTAGATTCAAATTAATTTGTTTACTGCAATTTTTTGGCTTTTCCACACGATTGTTCTTTGTACAGCTTCCACGATTTGTACTTTATATTTTTAATTTAAATGTGATATTTCTCTCTTTATATATAAAATTCTCTTGCCCATTTTTGTTACCAAACTCCGCCGAAACGGACGAACGAATTACGAAAATTTCTTTGTATCTTCGGTAGGTCTGAGAGTAGGTCGTAAGCTGTTTTTTTTTTTATATTCCTAATGGCAAAACAACGTTTGCCCGGTCAGCTAGTAGATAGGTACATAAACATTTGTAACTTTTCCTTATTCCGGTTACACAATTGGGTGGCATTAAAACTGGTAACCTACATTCGGCGCACATTAAATAATTTGGAGCTGGTGCGCCAAACGGCAATCTGTGGATGTGGGTCGCCAGTGTTAACCGTCGATCATTGGCTGTATAACGGCATCCAGCTAATTATCTATTAGCGTCGACAATGGTCTCACGTCTGCTCTGCGGAGACCGGCGGCGGCGGGCGCGACATCCGCGGCGGCCGCGCCGGCTACGGTCACGTTGTTGCCCGTCGTACGTCGTCGTAGATGTTACTATAGGTTAGTACCAGTTTTTGTACAATCTTTCGTTTCGAATATACGGAACTGATTTTTCCATGCATCAAAAGCCAGCAAAGAATTAAGCTTTCGGGTAGTTGTCCGATCCGTTTGTTCGAAGTGAGTTGACTCGAAATTTCTACTAAAACCTGTATTGGATATTCCGCGAATCATAATGGGTTAATGCAATCTTTGAGTCAACTGACTTCGAATAAACGGAACTGATTTCTCCATACATCAAACAGCCAGCGCTTCAAGCGGACACTTTCGGGTAGTTGTCCGATACGTTTATTCGAAGCGAGTCGACTTGAAATTGTACTAAAACCTGTACTGGATCTCAAACTAAATACCTACTCCACGAATCAAGAATGGGCTTATTGGATTATTTTAAAATTTGACACCCAACAGGGCTGGCATGTGACATGCACATTTCTCTGTGGGAAAAGATAAAATGTTTATCTCTTCTTAGTTTCACCAAGTTGCATGAGCACACGGGTGGAAATAATCCCCGTGGATAAAACGGGGTAAAAAGATTTTTCGCGTTTTGCCGTGCTTTCGCCGGTGGAGACAATAATTAGATCCCCTGTTTTATCCTCATCAGGGTACAAATATACATGCTAGGCAGGTTTAAAATAATTAAAATAAAACAAACGTCAAACGCTGCACGTGCTGCTTGTCGCCCTTCTCTCGGCACTGTTTATTTTTAGCGTTTTGAACTCCTTCTTCATATGAAGTTTTCTCAGGAATACAATACTTATACCCTTATTATTTACCCTTGTCCCATATTACTTGAATTATAATGTCAAACGTCTGTTGCTAAACGGCGTACCCACCAAAATAAATATTTGCCAAGTAATTTTATTCGTATCTATGCAAATTTAGCAGCAGCTTTAAATTCACAGCTTTATTTGTATTTGCGAAGCGTTCTGCGTAAAAACGCAAAGGTTTTACCACTGGTAGCGAGAGCACTGCCGCAGCGAGCTATTCCCAGGCAGCCCAGGCACCGGCGCGTACGCATTCTGATCACACGGCGCTCGCGCTGACGCGTCAGGTAATGGCGTCTCACTTAACATGTACTCTACTTTAAAACGCTGGATTACTTTGTATATCTGTGCCAACATTGAAACGCTATCAGGGTGTCCTGCCGACTCTAGCCATGCATTTTTGGAGATGGCTTTTCCATCGCTTTCGAACGGAATTCAATAAATGTACCTACCTATAAGAATGCGCGGTGTTACTTACTTCACTTTTATAGCGATCATTTTCATTTCTAGATACATGCTTTGAATGTCGTTCCATTGCCATCTTTTTAGCGTAGCACAAACTGCTATAATGGCTAGAGGTGCTGGTAATTGAATTCTCTCTTAATTGGTTCTTATTTAGGAAATTTATTGCATAATAATTATGTAGCATTTAGGAGAGTCGGGAGGAGTTTCTGGATCCATCAAGCGGCGCAAAATCGTGCAGATTGGCATTCCTTTAGGGGGCTTATGTCCAGTAATGGACGCCCATCGGTTCATCGTATGAACCGATTTAAAATTACCTACTCTGTGCCTATAGTTACGGAAGGATAAGATAATACCTCCTTATCTCTTAAATCTAGGATATAGTCTTCATTTATGAGTTAAGTTCGGTATGTTTCCTAAATGTTTCCTCAACCAAATCTCCATAGAATTTACGATCTATTGTATATCTATGGCATAAATATACAATAGATTGTCGCTCGCGCTCCGCAAATCTCCTAATTTTCGGCACTGCGACTTTATTATTATCTGTAATACTCATTGACACTCAGTAAGGGTATATTGTTAGTACCTTTATGTTTCAGTAAAGGAGTGATCTTTATACGTCCGGCTAATGCATATCACTTTTTGTTCAGTGCCGCACAGTGCGAAGTTATAAATAGTTAATAAAGCATTGTTTACACTCAATATTTTATTCATTCCTAGTTTGTATCAACCATCTCAATGTGGAATTTGCTGATCGATGGAATGGTCTCTCAAAGCGCTACGCCGATGCCCACACGGACAGACAAGTGCGTATTGCGTGGCGGTCAATACTCCCAGCACTGCAGGAGTTTATTTAAGAGAACCAGTGTTTTCACGAAAGCTACTTTATACTGAGAGCGCCCATAAAATCCTATACTCACTTTTTTATTAAAATCAAAGAAGGTTGACAGGCGCTGACCCACAGACCAAGGAATGACTTTAAAGTGACTAAAGGTCGCACTAAAGGATGTAAAAATCTTGGTTTTAGACTAGGTAAGTAAAATAGATGCATAATTATGTAACACTTAAAATTGCTCCTAAACTTAAGAAGATAACTCTATTTAGAGTTTTTTTTTTCAAGTTTTATGTTAAAAAGAATATATTTATAGTCCACTCAACATCAAAACCATTTTATCAGAAAATGTATTGCCTATATAGTAAGTAGTGAAATCTGTTATTAAAACTCAAATCATCCTTAACTCCAAGAGTATAGCCGATACCGTTAAGATATAAAAATACTCTATTATCTGAGATGAAGTTCGCTTTAAAGCCTATAATATTTCCAGACTTTACAGCTACAAGCTTTACAACCCTTGATAATTCAAACTCCATTATGTGGCTGAAGTGTTGTCTTTGAGCAAAATAATCTTAAAATATAATATAACAGTTTTATAAGAACAAGTCGACGAGACGAGTGTGGTATGTTTAAACAGAAACATTTATGTGGAGTGTGAGTCAGCAGGATCGTATGTGATCCCACTGCTCTCGTCTGCGCGTACGCTCTCGCACAAGATTCAGGCTCGGTCGGTAACGGGACCTCGCTGACAGCTCTGCACACAAATTAATGGCTACGGCTCAAGGCCGCCTACAACCATTCGACATAGATACATTAGTTTTTCGAGTATGTGAACATAGCGGCCTCACCGCGGCCAACATCGCGGCCGAGAAAGTGCTCCTCGCTATGTAGGAGCTCATCAACAAACCTAATACGTATAGTCTCGCAACGAAACGTATTATCCGACATAATTAAATAATATGGTAGACACACGGTTTTTTATTTTTTTTAAAAGGCTTTTGAAATACGCTCTCTTCAGAATTTACTCAGTAGGTATACGAGTCTCGGTTTCAGTAACGGCAAACTCTCTCCGCTATTATTGAGAATAGAAACTCGCTAGGTTTATGTGTCACCGTGAAGGAGTGAACGGCTTTTTGGCACGATGTAACATACATATCTAATTAAATCCTTATCACGACGAGGGTATACGACGTGTCTGCAGTTCGGTTGTCCATTCACAAGTTTAAAGTAATTAATTTGAATGGTGAAGCACAAAAGTGGCGCTCGGCGTCGCGCGGAAGCCGGGAGCTCCGTTTTTGCCTCTCTCGTGGGTGTATACGTACAGTGTACTGTTACTGTTAGCCGAGTTTCGGCGGCTTGCCAACAGCTAACCTTGATATGTACTTTCAGTTACGATATCTATTTCGCACTCCTCTTGTTGCCACTGTCATTTTATTGTGGCCGAGTAACTGACAAAAAATATCAATCAAAATTCTAGCACATGCGCCCGCGGCGCTCGTACTCACTCGGCCGAGCTGTTAGACTCGCACGACACCGTGCGAGGAGGCATCGGGACGGAAGTACAGAAATGTTCACAAAAAGTATTGTATTCTTATGACCTTTAGCATGTTAATTAAATTCATTAGCCTACTCCCCCTGGCCACAGCCCCTGGCGTTGTCGGACTAAATGCGTCTGATCAACGGACTAACTTAGTGACAACTGACATGTGCTGTTAATTTTTTTGAGATTGGCTACCGTGGCTGAAACTGTGATTGGTAAAGCGATGTCGCTTTACAAATTCAGAACTTCTGCTTCAAACATGCGTAAAGTATAAACACAATATTAGATCGGTCAAGGAAGTAAAAGTCAAAAGACTTAATAATAACACTTAAGAGCTTTCGAAGTTCAGAAAGTTTGTCGCAACAAACGGTAATGTAAAATGTTATAAACCAAATTGTAGATTTTATGTTTTCGATTACCAATATTATAATATTGGCAATCGAAAACATAAAATCTACAATACAAGTCAAAACCGATAAAATGTTGCATTGTAAAGTGATCCTCACTTGCGTATCTACTTTTAATCGGAGTACCTTCTCATATTTCTAAATATAGACAGATTATTGTTTTGCAATCATACGGCTAAGAAGAATCGCGCGACGTGTGAGTTCAGTGACTCAGCCTTAGTCCCTCACTTGGCAGGAAGCTTATATTCGCTTTGCGAAACCTGTTTCCTCGTGGACCCTAATATTACCTGCACTGCACATAGAAATTTTTTGGTTACAGCAACAACGGTCACGGTACTCGAGTGTTCGCGATAAAGGTACAGTTTAATTTGAGCGAAAATTGCCAAACCGAAATTTCAACATTTTCAAAGAACTTTAATAATATGTTATGCGAGCTTTCGAGTGAAACGGTACGCGGCGCGACGGCAGCGGGCAGATATACAGTTAGGTCGATAAGTGTCGCCGTATCGAGATGCCTAGTTTATTTATACGAGCATAAATTCGGCGGCGGTGTTCGTGTACCGAATATAGTGATGCTGCAATATTCACTGTTTCGTTACATAACAATTAGCGAAGGAGCGCGGCGCGGGAGCCGGCCGTGGCGGGGTCATTGGCAACGCGGCGCAGCCAGCCACTTCGGTTCAAGGGTATCTCGGCTAGGACTACATGCAAGCGCTTGACCGCTACCACTCTACCACCGCTACTACGTATACTAGCTGTCCTGTACCGTGTACCAGCTATATTATCTCGCTGCAGACTCGGTCATAAATCATTCAAGTGTTTCGCTTTTGTTGTTCTTTGTTGAGTTGTGCATAAACACTCGAATGATTTATGACCGAGTCTGCAGCGAGATAATAACACTACTATAGTATCCACATGAGCTTGGTATCTATAATCTCTTCTTTTTCTAATGTATAAAATTCTAGTGCCAATTTCTGTTACCAAACTCCTCCGAAACCACTCGACCGATTCTTATGAAATTTTCTGTGTATGTTTGATAGGTCTGAGAGTAGTTCGTAACTCGTAAGCTATTTTTATATTGCTAATGGCAAATCAACGTTGGCTGGGTCAGCTAGTACAACTGTGAAGTAATATTAATTACGTACATCTGTTTTTGTTACCATGCTCTACGCAAATAAATAAATGATGATGATTATAAAACTGTTCCAATAGTTACTCTTTTGAGACGATTTTAAAACAGATTCTTGTTTTTAGCTGTTATAAATTCTTTGACACATCAATTTACATAATTAGCTAATTATAACAGACAAATTCTAAGAGAAAATGACGTGTTAAAATTAACACCCAAGCTGATAGTGTCAAAACAATATCAGACAAACATAATTTGAATCAAGGGGAAGGGACAGTGATCGATCATTGTTGTCTGGTCATAAATTTTTCAATCATCGTCGTGTGTTTCTCACATTAGTCATACTCAATTGCACTGGATCACTAACCTGCATACGCGAAAGTAACGATTTCGGAAATTGGAACAAATTATCTAAACTTTTTATGATTCTGCGCGTTTAATTAACTCAACTAAGTAATGTAATTTACTATAAAAAAGACTAATTAGGTACATTTAAACGTACCTACTACCTATCCACTACCCTTGAATAAAGAGCAATTTTCGTAGCCAGCATAAAGATTTCTCATTGAATGTATAGTCTGTGGCTGAATATCAACCAAATTATATTTCATACAAATATCAAAGTTTCACTAATACTCGTACAAATAGGTACAGTTCATAAAACGAATTCAGTGGAAAGTTAAAATTATGAAAATATCTACTCTTTCACATAGGCCTGACACACTCTAATGAAATGCTAGACCCTACCGCTACGGTCGGAAAGTTATTCCACTTTTGTTTTAACCTATAGGATAAACACTATAAGTTCGTTGGGCAAAATAAAAGGCTGATATATTTATTTATTTAATCTCGCTCCATGTAAGCCCGTCGTAATATCGCTGTTCTTTGTCGTTAGCGCGTTCTCACGTCTAGTGCATTAGCTATTTTGTCATCACTTATGTTGTATCCTATCATTTTATTTCACACCCTGCACTATCGTAAGAACTACATTTTAAATAAATCAACATAGGGGAGCGAGGGGCTTGTTGTAACACTTTTCATGAAAACTAATATATCTTGAGATCCGTTGACTAAATTGCTACTAAATAAAGGTGGACGGATGCTGTAACTCTTCCTCTACCAAATCAAGTAAAAATAATACCATAACTTTTGGTCATTATTTTACAATTAATTATTTTCTAGAAGAAGTGCGGTGTTACAACTTACCTCGTGCTTGGGGCAAGTTGTAACGTCTACCGGGGCAAGTAGTACCGATAAAAAACAAAAATAATACCTATCAATCTTTGTTTATTTTTAACCAAATTTTCTTTTTTTTTAAAGTAAATAAATTAATAATGTAATTCTTATTAAAAATCAACTTAAATACATTTTTTTAAGTAATCAACACCAAACAATTAAGTAATTAATAGTTTTATTTACTTAAACACTACTTATAACCATTATGGCACTTTCATATCACAGTAAGTTATTAAATTATTACTTACTGTGATATATATAAGTACCTGCTTACTAACCTTTGTAGTAGGTTCTATTTTAATAAACTTTTTTTTATGCAGAGGCATTAACAGGGCAAGTCGTGTGCACTTATCTGTGACATATTGTTATTGTTATCCTGTCCTCCGATTTTATCATTAGTATAAGTATTTTAAAAGTCGTTAAAACTAAATTATATCGTACTTAAGAACATTGATATCATAAAGTTAGGTTAGCGTCTGATAAAATATCAGGTACGTATAACGCAAAACTAATATTAAACTAAAAAAATATGCAGCCATTCTGCCACAGACAATATTATTTTAATAAAAGAATAATACTTATTACACGACTGCCCAAAAAAGGAGTGTAATGTTTTTAGGGTTCATTTATGTATGTATGTGAGTTTCTTTATTCTTCCATAACTTCTGAACGGCTGAATAAATTCGGACATATTATGGGGTAACATAGGCTATATTTTTTTGGTACAAGTCCTCTCACCACATGGCAGTCGTGTTTTTTATTTTTTTAATTATTTACTTGTTTTAATAAAATAATACTTATTGTTAAATTTATAAAATTCAAATATCGTTTGCAGAAGTTTGTTCGTACATAATAGGTTACTGAAAAATGTAGTCCACGGGACAAAGAATATCTCGGACTGGAACTAGATATATGTATAACCAAAAACACTGTTGTTTGACTTTTAGCGTAACGTGAATGTGTACTGTGTCTTTTTAACTGTAATTTCAAAGCCATTAAACAACTTTTTATGTCTCCTATTTAAGTTTTAATTTCGCTCGGCCTGCATTAAATAAAGAACTCGAACCGGATACGATCGTAATTTATACTTTTTCTTTGATAAAGTTTAAACCATGCTTTCCGTTCATGCGCTGAAAATTATTATAGTTTGGATTATATTCCGGGCGACTATCGAATTAAACGGCAACTAATGAGTAGGTATTTAGTAGTTTCTAATTTTAAACTAAAATGCGTGCTCATTTTAATGACGTATTGCCAAAGATTTAAATCGCATATTGCGGTATTTGCTGAGGAATTAAATTATTTTATCCGCCACAACGTTGCCAAAATTCAGTTACGAAGAAGTATTTTACAGATGCTCGCAACTCAGTTTTAGCAAGCATCTAAAAAAGACCTAGTGCGTGCTTATTCCCTCAATCTCATCATATCAGGGACGTCAGATGACACTCGTCAAGCCTGGAGAGAGCTGATTGTTCCCAATCTTCTAATAGTATTTTTTTATTGTGGAAAGGCTGGTTTGTAACTTGACGATAATTACGATTGAAAACGATGATGAAGTCTAGGGTCAGCGCTCCTAGAGAATTCCTATTCTCCAAATTAGATACTTGGAAGGGAACACTGAAGCACTAGAAGGGAATCGCTTTATTGAAGTTTTTTGGACATCATTCACAAACATCTCAGCCTCCTGCCATTCCATGGCAAAAAGAAGAAAGAGGTGCCTACAATGACAATCATGTATAGAGTTCCTGAACACAACCAACCATAGTCCAGTCAGTGAATAAGCTAAAAGGGGGTGTAGAGTGCATGAGAGGGGACCTAAGCAATTTCTTCTGAAACTTGTTCAGGGTACTTAGGAAGTCAACATACTAAAAGTCCTGACGTCTCGGAGGTGAGCTGGAGTGGGGAGGGGGGGGGGAAAAGGTACCACTTTTGGGTTTTTCACTAATATCTCAGAAACGGTGCGTCATAGAAAAAAAAATCTTCTAATAAATTAAAGCTCATAAAATTATCTAAAACTTTGGTCTTATTCAATTTTGCCGTATTCTTAACCGTTTCCGAGCCACACGCTCCGGAAAAGTTAATACTACAAAAAAAACCTTATCATATAATAATCCGGTCGAGTTAGACATAAAAATAGTGGTCAAATAACAATAATTCTGACAGAGCCAAATCTTCGTAGAGACCTTAGGTTTACCACAAGGAATAAAGTGTCAAAAGTCCCCATCAATCCTATGTGTGCAACAAAAGTTATTCGGGGTCAAATATCAAAATTTGAGGTTTTTTGGATTTTTCTCGAAAACGGTAAGTTTTCTCAAAAATAAATTTAGGCCAAAGTTGAAGGTCTTAAAATTATCTACAAAAATGGTCCTTATGATTTTTTTCCTAAGAGTTAACATTCCTGAGATATCGCGATTCTAAGAGTCACATTATACATGATATGCACATATATAATCAGGCAATTACAATTGTAGTTGCTGAAGATATTGATTTCTTAGTAGTTACTATTTACTGCAAGGACTCCAATGGATAAAATAGTTAATTTTCTATAACTTCCTAACATTAACCGTTTACGCAGTGTACGCAACGGAAACTCTCAATATGGAACAAATTTTCCCATTTTTGCAACATTTTTCATTGATGCTCCTGAACACATCAAAGAACAAAGAACAAAAGTTGTTAGCTTTAATGTAAACAACTACAGGCCGAGAGAGATTTGGTATTTTTAAAATAACCCTGTATATATGTGCATATCATGTATAATGCGACTCTTAGAATCGCGATATCTCAGGAATGTTAACTCTTAGGAAAAAAATCATAAGGACTATTTTTGTAGATAATTTTAAGATCTACAACTTTGGACTGAATTTATTTTAAAGAAAACTTACCGTTTTTGAGAAAAATCCAAAAAATCCTCAAATTTTGATATTTGACCCCAAATAACTTTTGTTGCACACATAGGATTGATGGGGACTTTTGACACTTTATTCCTTGTGGTAAACCTAAGGTCTCTACAAAGATTTGGCTCTGTCAGAATTATTGTTATTTGACCACTATTTTTATGTCTAACTCGACCGGATTATTATATGATAAGGTTTTTTTTGTAGTATTAACTTTTCCGGAGCGTGTGGCTCGGAAACGGTTAGGAATACGACAAAATTGAATAAGACCAAAGTTTTAGGTAATTTTATGAGCTTTAATTTATTAGAAAATTTTTTTTTCTATGACGCACCGTTTCTGAGATATTAGTGAAAAACCCAAAAGTGGTACCTTTTCCCCCCCCCCCCCCCCCCACTCCGGCTCACCTCCGAGACGTCAGGACTTTTAGTATGTTAACTTCCTAAGTACCCGGAACAAGTTTCAGAAGAAATCACTTAGGTCCCCTCTCATGAATTCTACAACTCCTTTATTGATTGGACTACCAAACTAAATCCAGAATTCCAAGAAAAAACAGCAAAATTGGCAACATTGTCATTTTTTCCATCAGCGATTTGACTGATTTTCTTTTGTGTGCAGGGCAATAATAAACTGAGGCCAATGCATAGAGCTCGTATTTACTTATGGCAGAGTCATTCCAAAGATGACAGTGAACTGATTCTGAACTGTTCGGGAGTGAAATGCCGTTTTACCTTATTCAGGATACGAAATTCAATGAAAACGTTTATTTTCAAAAAAGGTTCTCCTAACTAGCAACAAGCAAGTATGCTGCCTAGTACCTTGTATTGAGTGAAACAAGAACATATTTCAAGCGAACATCCATCACAGTGCCTGATGCACTTGTGTTTCGCACTTCTTTAAGTTTTGCCTATAAATAACTATTAATAGACGCCGACCACGAAAAGCAATCTCGCCGGGTGGCAGTTAAGGGTCCTCAGCTTATTTTATAACGAAGTTCATTAATGGATCCGACGGCTGGTGTCGGAAAAACGCACGTAGCCCCTCTCGCTCTAGAACCTTTTCCGCTTGAAACCCTCAGTGCGTCGTCCCGAACACTTTGTTATTCATTACTTAATATTGCGCCTGCAGTTCCTACACAAGTTTATATAAGAAAACATTGTTACCATCGCAACTCGCAAACTTTGTTCGGCTATTACAATGCTAATTATTTGCTATAAACTAAATATAAGCGGTAATATATCCTGTGCTCATTTTAATAGTATAAAATAAATAGACCTAAACCCTGAACGTGGCGCGGCGGACCGCGTAGAAGTGTCGCGAGTTTACCGGTGCCAAAGATGTTTGTTTCGGCACCGTCAGCGTCAGTAGTAAGCCGACAGCAGTATTGTCTGTAGACCGCAGTCCCCGTCACAAATCTACTTTGCCAACAGTTTGCATGCACGTTTTCATGGAGACGGTGTCCGCAATATTTTGCCGTAGATTAGTGGAAAATTTTAACAGACAGCTCTACTATTTTCTTGTATGAAGAAGGTTTGCCTGAAATGGTTTTATAACCATATCCTCAGTGTTCCTTATCGGTGATAAAATGCGAATTTTCAAGAAACAATAACTATGCACATATTGAATATAATGAGAAGCAGAAGGGTCAGTTTAGTTTTCCCGGTAATTAGCTGCTGGCGCGGTGGCCGGAGCGTTGATGTCTAATGTAGCGCGCGTAACGCTCGCGGCGTGCGCGGGCGCAGGGCGCGTGACCGTCGCTCACTCTTGTGAATGAATATTCACTTCGCTGTGACAAAAAGGTTCTCAATGAACAACGTAACTACATGCACTGTATATTGCCTACAGCATGCTTATATATTTAGTTTTACTGGACTCTGATATTAAACTTAAAATGTACTCTGTGGCACAGAATACTAATTATAGTGTATAGAATCGTATAGTGACCATCAGGCGACTCTAGGTAGTAGGTTAGGTACGTTCTGCAGTAAGCTACAACTTATACAAGTTATAATTACTTTAACACTACTTTAATAAATGTTTCTGTCCTTTGTTATGTTTCTTCTGTGGTGCAAATAAAGAGTTTTAATAATAATAAATTTGTCAGCATGTGCCAATAAAGTCTTCGGCTGGGTCATGCCCGTTCTCATGTACACCTTTGGCGTGCTCAGATGGACTCAAACGGAACTTGACGCCCTGGATAGTAAGGTCTTCACAACTATGACTACCCATCGCATTTACCAGCCGAAGTCGTCTGTCATGAGGCTGTTTATCCCCCGAAAGTGTGGTGGTCGAGGCGTGCTCAACATCAAAACCATGCACAATCGGGAGATATCCAGCCTCAGAGTATTCTTTAAGACGAAAAGGGAATCTACAGTGCATCGGGAAGTCATAGAATGTGATATGATCCACTATCTTTGGCCAACGCCGAGTGGCAGGGACCGGTTGTGCTTGGCACCTCTGATCGGGAGTCCGTATGGAAGGGGAAGGAGCTGCACGGCCGCTTTTTAAGGCTCTTCACGCGCCCCACGTGGATAGAAAAGCGTCCGTGCAGTGGCTGCGTTTCGGTGACCTCTCTGGGGAAACCGAGGGTTTTGTCTATGCAATACAAGATAGGTGATTAAGACGCGAAAATACCGAAAGTACATTCTGAAGACATTGGTCGAGCCTGTCGCCATCCCGGTGAGACCTACGTCATAAATCATAATAGCTATCACGTCCAAAGTTCAGCTAAATCCATCTAGTGGTTTAACCTGTGCGTTGGCGGATCACTTAAGTCGGTTCCCAATATTCAATCTATCCATGGTCCATCTGCTTTACTAGAGATAGAAATTTGACATAACTTGTGTGGATCTTATGCCACATTGATATTTCTAGTAGGGCAAATGGAAGATAGATAGAATATTGGGAATAATTGACAGTGAAGTGAAAGTGATGCAGAGACTCTTTAAATATAAAAGATTTGATATTTGGTGCCGTACATCATAGTTATTACATACGACGACGAGTTAGCTTACGACATACTGCAATTCTACAAACAATTGCATTTTTACGTACGTACGAGATTATTCTATTCGATAATAATTGCGAAACAGCCTTTTTTGTAAGAAACACGGCGCCAGTTTACCTGCTGGTTTAAGTTATTCGATAAAAAATACATACTTAAGTTCATTGATACATCGTGTACATTTATTTGTCATTCGATTTTCTTAATTATATTTTAGCTTAAATATCCATGTTACTTTTAATTAATCAACAAAGTGTTTTAGCATCCTTATTAATTTCGGGTTTTGCTGTTTACGAATCTTTATATTTATGTCAAGAAATCACTGTTCATTTTTCAAACTGGTGATTTTTATGGAAACTCTAGTTTTCAGCACTCTAGTCTAAGTTGTTAGACTATCTGCTTTTCCCACATTATCTGTTGCAAAAGTCACAGCCTGTATGTGTACGGAGTCGTGTACACGAAGTCCTTCCTCACACGGCATCATCACAAAAACCACCAAAATGTTTGGAGGATGAGCTAACGCGCCCCGAACTAACGCACGACTCATTGGTAACCTTCACAAAAAAATTAAACGGTGTACAAAACTCATGTGATTCAAAGAAATTCTTAATTTTACGACCAACTCGATTGTAAACCAGAATTGCAATGCATTTAAAAAGTTTTCAATAAAAATAGTTTCCGGTTTTCGTTTTCCGTTTTCGGTTTTCGTATTCGGTTTTCGTTTTCAGTTTTCGTTTTCGGTTTTCGGTTTTCGTTTTCGGTAATCGTTTTGGGTTTCGGTTTTCGTTTTCGGTTTTTGTTTTCGCTTTTCGTTTTCAGTTTTCGTTTTCGGTTTTCGTTTTCAGTTTTCGTGTTTTTTTTCGGTTTTCGTTTCGTTGTCCGATTTCATTTTCGGTTTTCGTTTACGGTTTTCGATTTCGGTTTTTGTCGTTTTTTGGTTTTCGTTTTCGATTTTAGTTTTTATTTTCGTTTTCGTTTCCGGTTTTCGTTTTCGTTTTTATTTTTCTGGTATCGTTTTCGGTTTTTGTTTTCGGTTATCGTTTTCGGTTTACGTTTTCGGTTTTCGTTTTTGGTTTTGGTCTTCGGTTTTCGGTTTCAGTTTACGTTTTGCGGTTTTGCGGTTTTCGTTTTCGTTTTTCGGTTTTCGTTTTTCGAAGTACTTCGGTAATGAGAATCAGAATATGTAGATCGTCGACAATGCGCAAAACTCATTATAAGCGAACTTAAACCTATGAATCTACTATTTTCGAAAAACTAAATTAAAAATGAAAATTTTGGCGGCCGGAGGTATCGATCCCCTATAAAAAGCGGAAAGCCTAACTTTAAAGGGGAATCCCGTTCATATTGATAACCTGGAAACCGCTTACACATTCGCTTGGCTTCCCCAAACCAATGTGTTGCCCTTATTACCTACTCGGTTACCGTTTAGAGTAGTTTCCCAAATGATATTGGTTTCCCAATCAAAGGGTTACCTTTTATAAGGGTTTTGAAATTAAGTCGCTAAATCGGTCCCTGGTTTGAATCTCAACAAAAACATTGAAGATAGGTACTCTCCAACGCTCAACCCAAAAAATCACTCGCAACAGATTATTGGCATTTCACATAGAATAAAATATCCATGTTTAAATTAATAAAATTAGCTGACTCGGCAAACGTTGTTTTGCCATCAAGGATATTAAAAAAAAAAAAGCTTTAGACCGTAAGACCTACTGACACACACAATTTCACATTTTTTTAGTTAGAGAGAAAGGTTATTATGAACTTTACTGAGGAGAACGGAGTAAAAGTACCTACCAAATGTTTCAATTGCTTCAGGAACCCTAGCAATAGGCAGGTAATTGCGTTGTCTGGTACGCTGGTTCAGTAACCGGATGTTTGTTAGCTGTTTGACTGATGATGATGTCAACACCGTGACGTCTCCAACATTTTATATCACTCGACGCCCGTCATCGGTATCTTTAAATTACCCAAGTTTTTTTGGCAAGAAAATTGTTTCCATTATTAAAATAATCTCTTGTAATTTGCACAAATTGTTTTGTTTCTTTGATATTTTAATTTCGTTTCATCATTGGAGATAATGATGATTATTATTAATAATTCAGTTATAAAAATAAAGAAGAATGACGCATTTAATTGATAAAAAATCGATAAAACTTACTTTAATCACGTCCATCATTATAAAATTAGTGTTAGATTAAATTACCTACGCGGTGATGATGGTAGGTGTAGGTATGCGCTTGCCTACTCTGCCTCTAGATTGTCCAAGATAAAAGTATCAATCGTTATCGTAATCGTTTACAAATTCTGCCCGCTTATTGGTTCCCTGATTTACTTCAGCCAATCGGGGGGCAGAATTTGCCAAAGATTACGATAACGATGAATACGTTTTTCTAACCCAATCAGACCCCTGACGTATTACGAATTTCAAAGTTATTTTCTTTATAGTTTTCATATACATACTCATTTACATGAAAAGACAATAATTGTAACCTTTAAAACACTACTACAAATCTCAGCCTATAAGCAATCGTTGATCTCAATTTAGTTCCACGGGCAGGTATAATTGCAGTAAGCTGTTTCTCTTTTATTTGAAACACAAATTTTATCATTTGCGGCATGTTACATAATATTTATATTGAAACAGTTACATTTACAAATAAATATCACATAAATTAAATGAAAGAGAAAGAGCCCAAAATAAATCATACAAACTTGACACCGGGGAGCAATAAACTCTGAAAACAAAATTTTTACAAAGCTGTACATCACATATATTGGCGTGATAAAAATAAATAATATCGACAACAACGACACAAAATTATTGTTTTGGCCCCATAGTTTGTATGTATAGATCTGTATCTATCAAGTATCTATAGAGGAATTTTTGTCGTCCATAGAAATTTCAAGAAAGCACGTTAAACAGGTACACATAATTAAAATGCAAAGTATGAATAACTTTGTTTTAAATCTTATGCAAACTATGAAATCCTGAATTTTATAATTTCTATTTCAAAGTCTAGTCTATAAAAAAACTCTACACGACCTCCATTATAAACAAGTTCAATATACAGATAAAGAAAGATATTTAATCGTTATGACATAAACGATGGCATAAACATATTCCGGCCAATTTGCTGCGTTAAACTTGTGATAGATTAACATTCAAAAGTTGCCGTTAAGCTATTAAGATAAAAAATGTTAATTGAGAGCATTTAACATTCACTTCTCGCGCTGAGCAAGTAATCAACAGCTACGAGGCCCTAATAGCTGGACTTTTAACTTTTTTATCTGCTTTGATGTACCTACCTACATGTTACAATTGACCTAGTAAACAAATAAAAAGGTCAATGTTTTACTACTCATTCCACTACATTAATAAGTAATATTACAGTTAAAAATATAATTTAAAAAATATAATACTAAATACTCTATTTAGAAAATATTAAGTATTTTTTCTGTGATCGTAACTAAAAAATGATTTCCTATTCTAAAAACTAAGTAGGTATAAACTTAATGTAATTTATTATAGCGTATTAAGTAACAACATAATATTATAAGTAAGCATTTGTAGGTACCTAAGCCTACTTACACAAATCTTAAAGAATGTCTACATCTTTATAGGATCAATTATTTTATGACTTCCATAGGTATCTTCATAGAAGGGCTTTAGACTCAAACATTATTACGCCAAGGAATGAATACTAACAACGTTTAATTACTCGGAAACTCATGCATTCGTATTTAAGCTAAAGCAGGGGAGAGAAAACCTGGATAGGATATAGTTCGACCACAATTATTCTGTCATTTGATATTTTTTATTAATTATTATTTTATCTTGCATTTATTTTTTCATAATACAAATAGGAAAACAGTGCAAATGTAGGTACTACTTATTTTTATGTGTGTACAGGCCTGCGTTATCGCGACAAAAAATCAATTATTAATTATTCTCTAATCTCAATCTTAAAGCCAATAGGTACTTTAATAAAAAAATCTAGCATGGTATTATTTTTGATTGGGGTAAAGGGCATATAGTGTGGCGGAATCTACACCTCTACCATAAAAAAATACCCTGTAATCATCATTATTTTTTAAATCTTAACCACAGGGAACAATCTTAGGTCAGGGAAATAATAGACCCGCATACGTCTATTAGTAGGTGCGATCAATAACGATAGCCCACAAATCTCCGCCTAAATGGTTCAGACTTCTACCTCTTAACTGACAGTTAGGGGACGAATGTTCGAATGCCAGGCACGCACCTTAGACCCTTGGGAGTTATTCGTATGCATGAATTTACATGCATACCTAAAAATCACTCGCTTGAAGATGCCTAACAGAAAACATCGTAACAAAATCTACATGTCTGAACTTCCCCATAATGTAATACGCTTGATAGATGCGAAAACGGCATCCTAAGGGTACTTGCTGTCAGACACGACTGCCCCATACTATGTCACTGTATTGGCATAGCTATTGGGAGTTTATTTATTTATTAGCTTAAAGAAATTAACTATATTAACGTAGGAATTAAGAACAAATTGTTACTAATATATCTACTAACATGAAACATCTGAATTAAACGTTTATATATTTATTTAATACTGAGAGGAGCCCAATGCTCATGCAAAGTGGTGACCCGTAAAAGTTTAGACAGTGTAGAATAGGATGCGCAGATAACAGGTAGGTATTCGACCTTGTTCAGCAGCTAGTTCGATTTGTCCCTACGTCCTCTATGCAGTTAATTGATGCGCAAGCAAATGTCCGTAGTTCAACGCACGATTCACGAACAATTATTTAATCTGCACATTCATTATTCAATCTGAACTGCGGAAACGACTTGAAAATTTATGAGAACTCCTTAGCATGCTAGCTTTTTCCACTCTACGACATGCGCTAAAATAAGGGCTACTTGTGTGACCATTGAGCAATATGCATGTGCAACATTGCATTCATGCTTCTTTGTATAGTTTTTACAACAACTTTGTACCTACCTATGTAAAGTAGTAAGTAGGCACACTGTGACCTTTGGCATTATGAGTCTAACTTCGGCCAAAAAATTAGTAAGCCTGAGTAAGTATTTAAAAATATCGGTAAAGTATAGACCCTGGCCTTGTTACTCCTTGCCTTTATGATAACTAACTCATTATATAAAAGTGTTAAGCAGGTACTACCTACTTTTCTTATGTAACAATTAATTAATAGTACATTGTTACCCTAGGGATGAAAGTAACTTATTTAGTCCCGAGACGGGGTTTGGCGCCCGAGCGTAGCGAGGGCGCCTATAGTTCGAGGGACTAAATAAGTCTTTATCCCGAGGTAAACACTGTGCTTTTCATTACGAATATAAGGAATGTCAAAATAAAAATAGAAATTAGTTAAAGAAAATTGAATAATTGTGTCAATAAAAATCACTGTTAAGAGCCTTTATACGTTTACGCGTGAATCGCGTGTCGCTCCATACAAAAAAAGAATTCCGTTCCCGCTGACGCAATTTTGCGCGGAAAATGGTATTACAAAAAAAATTATAATAAAATAAATATACAACTTATTAAAATAATAAATAACCAGTGACATTGAATATGAATTGAATTAAATTACTATAATTCAGAAATAACAAAATATCTTGGATTTTATCCTAAAATAATACGTTTAATTTATCGAAAAATGCTAAAAATGGCACTTTTCGGTTTATGGTTTTTGAATGAAAATCTAGGAAAATCGTGTTTTTTTTTGAGACACTTTTTAGTAAATGTTATTAATTTTCTATATATGTCATTGTTATAAGTTTTTGTTAAGAAACATGGCAAATATCTTGCATCTGCGTAGAGCGTCGACCGCAAACAGCCTATACAAAAACTGTTCTAGTGAGAAAGTTATACACATATTTTAAAATATTTTTGAGCCAAGTTCTAGATTATGAAATGCCAAATAATATGAATTCAATTATCTAATCTATAATTGAACACATAACTATTTTATGTTCCTTCGGAAATCGTAAATTTTGACTCAAGCATAATACTAACGCATGAAGCGCCTAAAACTCTACAACTCGAAAAACAAATGAAGATCGGATTGCCGCTTGCCACTTTCCCGGCTTTTTTTTTTCTTTGGCCTAGCCGGCGGGCTATGCATTTAGCTTTTTAATAGTCAAGTATTGTCTATGATTGTCTATGAATGTCTATGAATCAGTTGTCTTTACTTTCTGAATAATGTCTATCTTTCTTCTCGTCTATGGATGCACTCGGGTATGTCGTGTTTCATTTGAACTCCAATAAAAATGTGACAACTAGTTTTTTTAATTATTTGACAGCTGTCAGTTGAAAACGATTCTCCCTAGGGCTGCAAAGTATTACTTTCAACCCGCTTCTCAGGCAACTTCAGACCTACTTTCCGTGTATGAGTGATGAAAAAATAAATAAACCACCTTTTAAAAAATCGCAAGATTAAGGTCCAAAACCAAAAAACTTTAAAACTCGTTTATCACTTATTTATATCCCTCCGTTAAAAAATGCTTTTTGCTTGCTAAATTGGTTCTAAAATAATAGGGCAGTCAGCATCTAATGTAAATTCCGGGAACATAGCCTAGACCTACGACTACGATAATAATATTAATGATCATTTTGTTGACGGGGGCATAATTGCAGCTGCAAGGTTGGAGCCGAGCTTTTTAAGTCGAGGTGGAAAATATAAAGTGAAACTATGCGCAGATTAAATAGACCAAATTTATCCGTGCCAAAATGTCACCAGTTCATCGGTGCCAAAAATGCTTGTTTTGTCACCAACAGTAAGGTCATGCTGTAGTTCGCACAGCAGCCACCTATAGAATTATGACAGATGGCGCAACTACGAAAAAAGCGTTCGTAAAACGTTCGGATGCCCATATCCTAAGTTTTCTTGTCAGTGGCAGATTACCTACATACAGTAGTAAGTATATACTTAACCAAAGTATTCCAACTAACTGCTAACAGGAAGGTTGTTCTAAACAACCCTATATAGTCCAATCAATAAAGGAGTTGTAGAATGCATGAGAGGGGACCTAAGTAATTTCTTCTGAAACTTGTTCAGGGTACTTAGGAAGTTAACATGCTAAAAGTCCTGACGTCTCGGAGATGAGCCGGAGTGGGGAGGGGGGGTAAAGGTGCCACTTTTGGGTTTTTCACTAATATCTCAGAGTAGTGTTGCCCAAAATCAGTCTTGGTCTTGCAGTCTTGGTCTTGTTCTTGCATTTTTGCAAGACCAAGACCAAGACCAAGACTGCCTAATTTTAGCAAGACCAAGAACAAGACTGGCAGTGCATGATTTGAGCAAGAACAAGACTAAGCCTGCGAGACTCTTGCGTCTTGCAGTTATCCTGAAATAGCACTCTCTGCCCGCGAAATTCAAATTTTATTTTGTTTTTCCCAATTATTTTACTAACCCAACGAAGTAGGCTTATAATTGATTTTGCGATAATAAGAGTATCAATGAATGCCACGAGCCTAATTCATTGTACTAGATATATATTTGCGAAAAACAAAATAAAATTTGAATTTCGCGGGCCGACCTTCGTTTTTTTCCCACACTACAAGTAAAGTAAGTACTTGACTGTGATCTCACCTGGTGGTAAGCGACGATGCAGCCGAAGATGTTATTGTACTAACTTGGACGGGGTAAGCAACCCCTAACGGTTTCTACACAGCATCACACCGGAACGCTAAATCGCTTGGCAACCCCTAAATCGCTAAATAGCGTTCCGACGCGATGCTGTGTAGAATCCGTTAGGGTTTGCTTACCCGGTTCAAATTAGTACAATAACATCTTCGGCTGCATCATCACTTACCATCAGGTGAGATCGCAGTCAAGTAATAACTTGTAGTGAGTAAAAAAAAGCTATGTTAATTCTAACTCAAAATGTATAATAGGTACTTACTCAAAATGTTACATTGTTGTCACATCTAAATTACCGTTTAATAAATAGCTATAGGCTAATAGGTAATTGCGAGACTTGCGAGACTCTTGCTGCAAGACCAAGACCAAGACCAAGACTGGGAGTGCAAGACCAAGACCAAGACCAAGACCAGATGTACTGGCGCAAGACCGAGACCAAGACTGGCTGAGTCTCGTCTTGTTCTTGCATTTGGGCAACACTATCTCAGAGACGGTGCGTCATAGAAAAAAAAATCTAATAAATTAAAGCTCATAAAATTATCTAAAACTTTAGTCTTATTCAATTATCCGGTCAAGTTAGACATAAAAATAGTGGTCAAATAACAATAATTCCGACAGAGCCAAATCTTCGTAGAGACCTGAAGTTTACCAGAAGGAATAAAGTGTCAAAAGTCCCCATCAATCCTATGTGTGCAACAAAAGTTATTCGGGGTCAAATATCAAAATCGCCATTTCGTTGAAAGGAAGGAGCGGATCAACGTGTTTGTTTTTTAGAAATTACGGGTCCTGATTGAAAAATTATTCTTGTGTTGGATAGTCCATTTATCGAGAAAGGCTATGGGCTACATAACATCACGCTACGACCAATACAATAGGAACATCTATGAAAAATGTTGCTAAAATGGGAAAATTTGTTCCATATTGAGAGTTTCCGTTGCGTACACTGCGTAAACGGTTAATGTTAGGAAGCTAAAGAAAATAATCTATTTTATCCATTGGAGTCCTTGCAGTAAGTAGTAACTACTAAGAAATCAATATCTTCAGCAACTATCATTGTAATTGCCTGATCTATATATATAAAAGAATGAGGTATTTTGGTTGTTCCACGGATTCCGCCAAAACTATAGGTCGTAGAGATCTGAAATTTGGTACTTAGGTAGATATTAGGTCATGAATTCGTACTAAGACGGGGATTCCAGAAATTCCATGTTTAAGGGGTAAAAATCATACATTTAAGGGTATTTCCCATACAAAAGTAAAATTTTTTCGTTGTTCCAGGAATTCCCGAAAAACTAAAAGTCGTAGAGATCTTAAATTTGGTACCTAGGAAGATATTAGGTCATGAATTCGTACTAAGACGGGGATTCCAGAAATTCCATGTTTAAGGGGTAGAAATAGTACATTAAAGGGATTTCTCCATACAAAATTGTAATTTTTTTCGTTGTTCCAGGCACCAGAAAAACTAAAAGACGTAGAGATCTGAAATTTGGTATCTCGGTAGATATTAGGTCATGAATTCGTACTAAGACGGGGATTCCAGAAATTCCATGTTTAAGGGGTAGAAATAGTACATTAAAGGGATTTCTCCATACAAAATTGTAATTTTTTCGTTGTTCCAGGCATTCCAGAAAAACTAAAAGTCGTAGAGATCTGAAATTTGGTATCTAGGTAGATATTAGGTCATGAATTCGTACTAAGACGGGGATTCCAGAAATTCCATGTTAAAGGGGTAAAAATCATACATTTAATGGTATTTCCCATACAAAAGTAAAATTTTTTCGTTGTTCCAGGAATTCCCGAAAAACTAAAAGTCGTAGAGATCTCAAATTTGGTACCTAGGAAGATATTAGGTCATGAATTCGTACTAAGACGGGGATTCCAGAAATTCCATGTTTAAGGGGTAGAAATAGTACATTAAAGGGATTTCTCCATACAAAATTGTAATTTTTTTCGTTGTTCCAGGCATTCCAGAAAAACTAAAAGTGGTAGAGATCTGAAATTTGGTATCTAGGTAGATATTAGGTCATGAATTCGTACTAAGACGGGGATTCCAGAAATTCCATGTTTAAGGGGTAGAAATAGTACATTAAAGGGATTTCTCCATACAAAATTGTAATTTTTTTTGTTGTTCCAGGAATTCCCGAAAAACTACAAGTTGTAGAGATCTGAAATTTGGTACCTACATTGACATTAGGTCATGAATTCGTACTAAGACGGGGATTCCAGAAATTCAAATTGGAAGGGATAAAAATCCTACTTTTAAGGGATTTTCCCATACAAAAGTGTAATTTTTGCGTTGTTCCAGGGATTCCAGCGAAATTAAAAGTCGTAGAGATCTGAAATTTGGTACCTAGGTTGGTATTAGGTATATCATGAATTCGTATTCAGAAAGGGATTTTCGAGATTCAAATTTTGAGGAGGAAAAATTTTGAATATTTGGCCGCCATTTTGAACTTTTTTGTTACTGGGCCGATTGCTTTGAAAATCGATATTTGACTATGGCAGCAACCATAGAGACGGAATTTGTGGTCAAAATTTAAAAAATAGGCCGCCATTTTGAACTTTTTTGTTACTGGGCCGATTGCTTTGAAAATCGATATTTGACTATGGCAGCAAGCATTGAGAAGGAATTTGTGGTCAATATTTAAAAAAGTGGCCGCCATTTTGAACTTTTTAGTTACTGGGCCGATTGCTTTGAAAATCAATATTTGACTATGGCAGCAAGCATAGAGAAGGAATTTGTGGTCAAAATTTAAAAAACTGGCCGCCATTTTGAACTTTTTTGTTACTGGGCCGATTGCTTTGAAAATCGATATTTGACTATGGCAGTAAGCATAGAGAAGGAATTTGTGGTCAAAATTTAAAAAAGTGGCCGCCATTTTGAACTTTTTTGTTACTGGGCCGATTGCTTTGAAAATCGATATTTGACTATGGCAGCAAGCATTGAGAAGGAATTTGTGGTCAATATTTAAAAAAGTGGCCGCCATTTTGAACTTTTTAGTTACTGGGCCGATTGCTTTGAAAATCAATATTTGACTATGGCAGCAAGCATAGAGAAGGAATTTGTGGTCAAAATTTAAAAAAGTGGCCGCCATTTTGAACTTTTTTGTTACTGGGCCGATTGCTTCGAAAATCGATATTTGACTATGGCAGCAAGCATAGAGAAGGAATTTGTGGTCAAAATTTAAAAAAGTGGCCGCCATTTTGAACTTTTTTGTTACTGGGCCGATTGCTTTGAAAATCGATATTTGACTATGGCAGCAAGCATAGAGACGGAATTTGTGGTCAAAATTTAAAAAATAGGCCGCCATTTTGAACTTTTTTGTTACTGGGCCGATTGCTTTGAAAATCGATATTTGACTATGGCAGCAAGCATTGAGAAGGAATTTGTGGTCAATATTTAAAAAAGTGGCCGCCATTTTGAACTTTATAGTTACTGGGCCGATTGCATTGAAAATCAATATTTGACTATGGCAGCAAGCACAGAGAAGGAATTTGTGGTCAAAATTTAAAAAAGTGGCCGCCATTTTGAACTTTTTTGTTACTGGGCCGATTGCTTTGAAAATCGATATTTGACTATGGCAGCAAGCATAGAGAAGGAATTTGTGGTCAAAATTTAAAAAAGTGGCCGCCATTTTGAACTTTTTTGTTACTGGGCCGATTGCTTTGAAAATCGATATTTGACTATGGCAGCAAGCATTGAGAAGGAATTTGTGGTCAATATTTAAAAAAGTGGCCGCCATTTTGAACTTTTTTGTTACTGGGCCGATTGCTTTGAAAATCGATATTTAACTATGGCAGCAAGCATAGAGAATGAATTTGCGGTCAAAATTTAAAAAAGTGGCCGCCATTTTGAACTTTTTTGTTACTGGGCCGATTGCTTTGAAAATCGATATTTGACTATGGCAGCAAGCATAGAGAAGGAATTTGTGGTCAAAATTTAAAAAAGTGGCCGCCATTTTGAACTTTTTTGTTACTGGGCCGATTGCTTTGAAAATCGATATTTTACAGTGGCAGCAAGCATAGAGAAAGAGTTTGTGGTCAAAATTTAAAAAATAGGCCGCCATTTTGAACTTTTTTGTTACTGGGCCGATTGCTTTGAAAATCGATATTTGACTATGGCAGCAAGCATTGAGAAGGAATTTGTGGTCAATATTTAAAAAAGTGGCCGCCATTTTGAACTTTTTAGTTACTGGGCCGATTGCTTTGAAAATCAATATTTGACTATGGCAGCAAGCATAGAGAAGGAATTTGTGGTCAAAATTTAAAAAAGTGGCCGCCATTTTGAACTTTTTTGTTACTGGGCCGATTGCTTTGAAAATCGATATTTTACAGTGGCAGCAAGCATAGAGAAAGAGTTTGTGGTCAAAATTTAAAAAATAGGCCGCCATTTTGAACTTTTTTGTTACTGGGCCGATTGCTTTGAAAATCGATATTTGACTATGGCAGCAAGCATAGAGAAGGAATTTGTGGTCAAAATTTAAAAAAGTGGCCGCCATTTTGAACTTTTTTGTTACTGGGCCGATTGCTTTGAAAATCGATATTTTACAGTGGCAGCAAGCATAGAGAAAGAGTTTGTGGTCAAAATTTAAAAAATAGGCCGCCATTTTGAACTTTTTTGTTACTGGGCCGATTGCTTTGAAAATCGATATTTGACTATGGCAGCAAGCATTGAGAAGGAATTTGTGGTCAATATTTAAAAAAGTGGCCGCCATTTTGAACTTTTTAGTTACTGGGCCGATTGCTTTGAAAATCAATATTTGACTATGGCAGCAAGCATAGAGAAGGAATTTGTGGTCAAAATTTAAAAAAGTGGCCGCCATTTTGAACTTTTTTGTTACTGGGCCGATTGCTTTGAAAATCGATATTTTACAGTGGCAGCAAGCATAGAGAAAGAGTTTGTGGTCAAAATTTAAAAAATAGGCCGCCATTTTGAACTTTTTTGTTACTGGGCCGATTGCTTTGAAAATCGATATTTGACTATGGCTGCAAGCATAGAGAAGGAATTTGTGGTCAAAATTTAAAAAAGTGGCCGCCATTTTGAACTTTTTTGTTACTGGGCCGATTGCTTTGAAAATCGATATTTGACTATGGCAGCAAGCATAGAGAAGGAATTTGTGGTCAAAATTTAAAAAAGTGGCCGCCATTTTGAACTTTTTTGTTACCGGGCCGATTGCTATGAAAATCGATATTTGACTATGGCAGCAAGCATAGAGAAGGAATTTGTGGTCAAAATTTAAAAAAGTGGCCACCATTTTGAACTTTTTTGTTACTGGGCCGATTGCTTTGAAAATCGATATTTGACTATGGCAGCAAGCATAGAGAAGGAATTTGTGGTCAAAATTTAAAAAGGTGGCCGCCATTTTGAACTTTTTTGTTACTGGGCCGATTGCTTTGAAAATCGATATTTGACTATGGCAGCAAGCATAGAGAAGGAATTTGTGGTCAAAATTTAAAAAAGTGGCCGCCATTTTGAACTTTTTTGTTACTGGGCAGATTGCTTTGAAAATCGATATTTAACTATGGCAGCAAGCATAGAGAATGAATTTGCGGTCAAAATTTAAAAAAGTGGCCGCCATTTTGAACTTTTTTGTTACTGGGCCGATTGCTTTGAAAATCGATATTTGACTATGGCAGCAAGCATAGAGAAGGAATTTGTGGTCAAAATTTAAAAAAGTGGCCGCCATTTTGAACTTTTTTGTTACTGGGCCGATTGCTTTGAAAATCGATATTTTACAGTGGCAGCAAGCATAGAGAAAGAGTTTGTGGTCAAAATTTAAAAAATAGGCCGCCATTTTGAACTTTTTTGTTACTGGGCCGATTGCTTTGAAAATCGATATTTGACTATGGCAGCAAGCATAGAGAAGGAATTTGTGGTCAAAATTTAAAAAAGTGGCCGCAATTTTGAACTTTTTTGTTACTGGGCCGATTGCTTTGAAAATCGATATTTGACTATGGCAGCAAGCATAGAGAAGGAATTTGTGGTCAAAATTTAAAAAAAGTGGCCACCATTTTGAACTTTTTTGTTACCGGGCCGATTGCTTTGAAAATCGATATTGGACTATGGCAGCAAGCATAGAGAAGGAATTTGTGGTCAAAATTTAAAAAAGTTGCCGCCATTTTGAACTGTTTTGTTACTGGGCCGATTGCTTTGAAAATCGATATTTGACTATGGCAGCAAGCATAGAGAAGGAATTTGTGGTCAAAATTTAAAAAAGTGGCCGCCATTTTGAACTTTTTTGTTACTGGGCAGATTGCTTTGAAAATCGATATTTAACTATGGCAGCAAGCATAGAGAAGGAATTTGTGGTCAAAATTTAAAAAAGTGGCCGCCATTTTGAACTTTTTTGTTACCGGGCCGATTGCTTTGAAAATCGATATTTGACTATGGCAGCAAGCATAGAGAAGGAATTTGTGGTCAAAATTTAAAAAAGTGGCCGCCATTTTGAACTTTTTTGTTACCGGGCCGATTGCTTTGAAAATCGATATTTGACTATGGCAGCAAGCATAGAGAAGGAATTTGTGGCCAAAATTTAAAAAAAGTGGCCGTCATTTTGAACTTTTTTGTTACTGGGCCGATTGCTTTGAAAATCGACATCTAATTATTTCACCAAGCATCGAGAAGGAATTTGTAGTCAAAATTTAAAAAATTGGCCGCCATTTTGAACTTTTTTGTTACTGGGCCGATTGCTTTGAAAATCGATATTTGACAATGGCAGCAAGCATAGAGAAAGAATTTGTAGTCAACATTTTAAAAAGTGGCCGCCATTTTGAACTTTTTTGTTACTGGGCCGATTGTTTTCAAAATTGATATCTGACTATCGCAGCGAGCATAGAAAAGGAATTTTTGGTAAAAATTTAAAAGAATTGGCCACAATTTTGTACTTATATGTCTTACCATGGTAGCAAGCAACCACGGCCGGATGGACGAACGGACGGTGGAGTCTTAGTAAGAGCTTTTACCCTTTGGGTACGGAACCCTAAAAATGGCCACCATATTTAACTTTTTTGTGTAGATCGAATTTTTCAAAATCAATATGTGACTATTACCAGGAAGCAAGAGAAAATTTTGTGGGCAAAATGGTGTGTAATGCAGGAATTTAGGAAATTAAACCACCATAGTAAAGCATAACTCAGAAGTTAACGTGAGCGAAGCCGCGGGCGTTTGCTAGTTATGTATATATATGTGCATATCATGTATAATGTGACTCTTAGAATCGCGATATCTCAGGAATGTTAACTCTTAGGAAAAAAATCATAAGGACCATTTTTGTAGATAATTTTAAGATCTACAACTTTGGTCTGAATTTATTTTTGAGAAAACTTACCGTTTTCGAGATAAATCCAAAAAACCTCAAATTTTGATATTTGACCCCGAAAAACTTTTGTTGCACACATGGGATTGATGGGGACTTTTGACACTTTATTCCTTCTGGTAAACCTAAGGTCTCTACGAAGATTTGGCTCTGTCGGAATTATTGTTATTTGACCACTATTTTTATGTCTAACTTGACCGGATTATTATATGATAAGGTTTTTTTGTAGTATTAACTTTTCCGGAGCGTGTGGCTCGGAAACGGTTAGGAATACGGCAAAATTGTATAAGATCAAATATATGAGCTTTAATTTATTAGAAAATTTTTTTTTCTATGACGCACCGTTTCTGAGATATTAGTGAAAAACCCAAAAGTGGTACCTTTTCCCCCCCCTCCCCACTCCGGCTCACCTCCGAGACGTCAGGACTTTTAATATGTTAACTTCCTAAGTACCCTGAACAAGTTTCAGAAGAAATTGCTTAGGTCCCCTCTCATGCACTCTACACCCCCTTTTAGGTTATTCATTGACTGGACTATTTAAACCTAACTCTACTTCCATCAAAGTAGATGTTAGAATATTGTGTTTTCTCATCTTCAACGCATGCATGATCATACTTTTTGCTGCCTACCTAGAAACACATTTTAATAATGAAGTTTTTGTAAGTATACGTTTTCAAAGAATATCTTGAGCTTACCTGTAAGAACTTATGGGAAAGTTTATTTACGTCATAATAAATCATTGTTCATAATAAGTTACATTACCTAATCAATAACGGATTTAAATATAATATCTATACTTATATACCTACTAGCTGATGCCCGCGACTTCGTTCACGTGGGATAAAAACTATTCTATCTTTTAAGTTGGACCAAATGACAGATATTCACGAAGTTTGAACAAAATCGGTTCAGTAGTTTAGGAGTCCATCGCGGACAAACATTGTGACACGAGATTTATATATTCTTACAGTTTTGAAGGAAAACTATTTTTTTTAAAAAGAATGCAAAACTAATTTACAAAGAAAATAAACTTCTGATCAATTTTATTCTTAGAAAAACGACACTCATAAAACACAGCACTTATAGACACTTATACACTACACGCAAACACTACGACGTTCGAACGGAAAAAAGAGAGAGCGAGCCTCGGCCCCGGGCTTATATAGCCTTCCCCCTCCTCTGGTCTTCTTCACTGCCGTAACTGCTATACGGCCTCTCCTGACAGGAGACCGCCCTCGGACTCCCTCTCACATGCTCTCAATCAAGTAGCGGCATTGATGGATCTTGCACCGACGCAGGCGGGACAACGTCCTGACCCTCGGCGACAGGCGGAGCAGGAGCACCAGGAGGTCCCGACAAGCCAGACGCACACGGCTGCGGTGAACAGTCCTCCGCAAGCGTGCCTGGACCCTGGCTCCGCTCAGCCTCAACAGCGGACTCCTCGTTTTCATTGTCTGCATCTGAACGTTAGAAACAACAATTTGTTAATAACAGAAAAAAAATAAAAACTAAAGCTTCACATCTTATAATAGACGCGTCCGCCATATTGATAAGATGCGAATGCAACATATTTGCTAATTAAGCCACTCACGAACGGTGACATAGCTCAATTAGCTCGTCTCCCCCCAGACTAAGTCAGTGGTAGGACGTTGAACATAACTTAGTCAACCCATATCAGCACTAAGTCAGTGGTAGGACGTTGAACATAACTTAGGCAACACACATCAGCACCGAGTCAGTGGTATGACGTTGAACATAACTCAGGCGACGCACATCAACACTGAGTTAGTGGTAGGACGTTGAACATAACTCAGGTCGACATTACAAACCCAACAACCGTTCGGTTTTCCTGACTTCCAATAAGAAATCTCAGATGTAATCTTGGCGCGCAACACCAGTGGTGCGCCGCAGCCACACGCCACGAGCAGTGGCCAGGCGCGCAGCACGAGAGGTGCAGCGCGGGCAGTCGCGCAGCACAGAGGTGCGGCGCGGCCTCACGCCACGAGCAGTGGCCAGGCGCGCAGCACGAGAGGTGCAGCGCGGGCAGGCGCGCAGCACAGAGGTGCGGCGCGGCCTCACGCCACGAGCAGTGGCCAGGCGCGCAGCACGAGAGGTGCAGCGCGGGCAGGCGCGCAGCACAGAGGTGCGGCGCGGCCTCACGCCACGAGCAGTGGCCAGGCGCGCAGCACGAGAGGTGCAGCGCGGGCAGGCGCGCAGCACAGAGGTGCGGCGCGGCCTCACGCCACGAGCAGTGGCCAGGCGCGCAGCACGAGAGGTGCAGCGCGGGCAGGCGCGCAGCACGGGAGGTGCAGCGCGGGCAGGCGCGCAGCACAGAGGTGCGGCGCGGCCTCACGCCACGAGCAGTGGCCAGGCGCGCAGCACGAGAGGTGCAGCGCGGGCAGGCGCGCAGCACAGAGGTGCGGCGCGGCCTCACGCCACGAGCAGTGGCCAGGCGCGCAGCACGAGAGGTGCAGCGCGGCCAGGCGCCACGAGCAGTGGCCAGCGCGCAGCACAAGAGGTGCAGCGCAGCCACCCGCCACGAGCAGTGGCCAGGCGCGCAGCACAGGAGGTGCGGCGCGGCCAGGCGCGCAGCACGAGAGGTGCAGCGCAGCCACCCGCCACCAGCAGATGTGGCGCGCACAGCGCAACCATAAGATGGCAGAATACAGCGCCAGCCCACGGGCCACGGCAGTAGCACGCAGTACTTCTCGCACTCACGATATCATGTGAACAAAATTAAAAACATTAGTTAGCAAACTTACCACAACTTTCTCTTGAACGTTCATAATCAATAACTGAATGCAATTAATTAAACTCAACAATTTCATTCAAGTTTTGTAAGCAACTGTTTACACACAGATTGAAATTATAAAATTGCACGCAACTATTGCATGCAAATCTTGATAAGAAATAATTGCGAGTCGCTTTCAAGTCTTGACGTGTCTAAACACAGACTTGTATGTTCCTGTACCATTTACCGGCGCGTTGCTTCAAGTATTGCACACATTTGCGTTTGCAAATATTTCATTCAACTGTTGCTGACTAGAGAAGAAAGTTTGATTTCAAAATGACTCAAAAAGTATTTTAGTCACTCCATTTATTAAGAGATTTTGCGCGATCTACCTCCAATCACAAAATCAAACGAAAAATTCGCAAAATGTGAAGATTTGGGTCAAAATTCGAAATGTAGTAATGTTGGGTGGATCTTACCGAACCGATGGGTCGTATGGCATCTACAATCCGGTCCGTGATAGACGGCGGTGTACCTTCACTCGCTGCGCAATCCAAACCAGATCCCGGCTCGTGCTCCTCTCGGACCGCGTCCGGCAGCGCGAGTGTATCGGGTGGCAGCGATGACGCAGACCGCTCGGGCGACGACTCGTCCGAGTTACGACGACGCGGCGAACCAAGGTCAGCGGCGCGCGGCGCCGGCGACGCGTTTTCCGCGCCTACCTTACTTTCTAACGTTGTAAGACGCGTTAGCACTGCACTTAACACATTTCTTAAACTACCTTCCGGTATACGTAATCGCGATCAAATATGATGATCAGACATTTTTTCTTTGCACTCTCTAATTTAAAGCAAAATCAGAACAGCCAGTAAGCAAGATAGGATCGCATGTATCCCATCCCACTTCTGATCTTACAGTTTTAAAGGAAAACTATTTTTTTTAAAAAGAATGCAAAACTAATTTACAAAGAAAATAAACTTCTGATCAATTTTATTCTTAGAAAAACGACACTCATAAAACACAGCACTTATAGACACTTATACACTACACGCAAACACTACGACGTTCGAACGGAAAAAAGAGCGAGCGAGCCTCGGCCCCGGGCTTATATAGCCTTCCCCCTCCTCTGGTCTTCTTCACTGCCGTAACTGCTATAATATATCTTTAGGAGCAGAAGTGGAAACAACATAAAAATAAAAATAACAATTTATTAAACATAAAAATAATTCGGTTACAATTATCAAATTAAATCAAAAAATAAACGATTGGAACAAAATAAGAATAAAAAGGAAAGATCGAACCAGGCCACGTAGATGTGCACGCCACGAAAGTCGTCGACAGAATAAGCAACGCTCTAATAACGCTTCGCCTTATATAGTCTGTTTAGGAAAGATGGCGGGTATAGTCTAAATCGGCTTCTCCTGACTATGCGGCGTCCTCGCCCGCAGCTATAGCCGGAAGATTCGCAAGATCTTCTCCGCTGGCACTTGCAGTTGATGTCGCGATGCTGTCAGCACGAGGCGAGGTTGCCTCTGGTGATGTCGGGTGCAGGCCCAGGTTTAGATGAGGGACCAGCACCTGGGTCAGCTGATTCTTCGTCGTCACCTAAAACGAGACTTGATATAGTGTGACCCCATAACCGTAACAACGCATTTATGTTGGTGGGCTGAAGTATAGAAATAGTAAGTACTACTTGAGGGACAAGTAAATGCCTTAATTAAATGGAGTGTCCCTCTCGCCTAGAAGAGGCGACAATACCTAAAAACCTATGAGACGTCTCAGAACCTAGTGCGCACACCCATGGACCGCCATACGGCCAGCATCCATGCTAGAAGTGAAATGTGGTTCTCATGGACCGCCATACGGCCAGCATCCATGGCAAAGGTGAAATATGGTTCTCATGGACCGCCATACGGCCAGCATCCATGGCAAAGGTGAAATATGGTTCTCATGGACCGCCATACGGCCAGCATCCATGCTAGAAGTGAAATGTGGTTCTCATGGACCGCCATACGGCCTGCATCCATGGCAAAGGTGAAATATGGTTCTCATGGACCGCCATACGGCCAGCATCCATGGCAAAGGTGAAATATGGTTCTCATGGACCGCCATACGGCCAGCATCCATGGCACAGGTGAAATATGGTTCTCATGGACCGCCATACGGCCAGCATCCATGGCAAAGGTGAAATATGGTTCTCATGGACCGCCATACGGCCAGCATCCATGGAGAACAAAACCAGACCGCCAGACTCGGGCATCGGTCACTGGAGCGAAGATGGTTCTCATGGACCGCCATACGGCCAGCATCCATGGAGAACAAAACCAGACCGCCAGACTCGGGCATCGGTCACTGGAGCGAAGATGGTTCTCATGGACCGCCATACGGCCATGCATCCATGGAGAACAAAACCAGACCGCCAGACTCGGGCACCGGTCACTGGTCCAGACATACACAAACAACTGTTGGGTTTCCCTTGAGGAGTGAAGCGTTACCGTGATTTGTTTAACCATAGCATGAGAGTAGTGCAATATGGATGTCGTATGTCAGTCAGTTAGTAGGTACGTCAATCGGGTAAGGCCTTATTAGGGAATTTACGGGTTGTAGGGACTATAGCTAACAAAACCACGACTCTAGCTCCACCACAACAAAGTAACCAACAGGTAGAACTCACATTCGAAGAAAGCAGCGCAAGCGTCCGGGCACCATTCCCCTCGCCAGGGCACCATGTATTCTGCCACCGCCTGAGTGGTCTTGCCATATGAACCACTCAGCAGCTTCAGCTCATACCGTCCACTGGATAAGGTCTTCAGGACTCTGTATGGCCCCCGCATGCCGGGATCAAGCTTTCCCGTCGACTGGGAATACTTAATCACAAACACCATGTCTCCAGTCTGAAACACACGAGGCGGACGACGCTTCTGGTTAGCGTAAGAATCCTGTCGAGACTGGTTTCGTCTCAGCAGTTCACTTGCCCTGGTACGACACATTTCACGCCATGCTGCTCGATCAGGTCCTGTACTTTCAGCGGCTACATCACGGACCAAGCTCCTGATGACAGGTGTTGCACCATCGATACCTACGAGGAGGTTCAGAGGAGACGCCTGTGTTGTCTTCTGTTTGGTAGTGTTTAGTACTAATTGCAGTCTCCATAAGGTGGACCATGAAGCACTCTTATGATTGGTCTCGATGCGGATCATATTAAGCAAGGTCCTCACATACCTTTCAACCTGGCCATTAGAGTTATGCATTTCTGGTGTGATGTAGTGGATCTCGCAGCCCATTTCGGATATCCATTGTACGAAACTCCTCGCCTCGAACATGCGGCCTCGGTCGACTACCAGGAGCTTTGGCACACCAAAGAGAGATATGGCATTAGACGCTGCTCGCTTTAGTTCTTCAGCGTCTTGGCGAACCATAGATTATTAGCGAGTAGGCAATATTTCGTGAATGCGTCCACCACAAGCAGCACAAATTTATATCCGTGGGACACCGGAAGTGGCCCCAACGCGTCAATGTGCAATGTCTCAAAGGGAACCTCCGGCTTCCGCCAGGACGTTATCTGCTGGTGAGGAGCCCTGGGGACACGCTTGTTTGAAATACAAACCACACAATGGGCCACATATTTTGCTACGAACTGTCGCAGCCCAGGAAACCAAAAGTGCTTAAGGATGAGATCCAACGTTTTTTCGGCACCGATGTGTTCATGTTCATCGTGAAAGACCCGCAGTAAGCTGAGCCGGTGACCCTTGGGTATATAGCACAGTAACCGTGCTTCTTCTCCCAACGGTGAGTATCGGTAGTAGAGAGTATCGTTTTGATAAACATACCGACGAGAGTCGAGTTGTCCGGCTTGTAGCTGCTCGACAAGTTGTTATGTTTCTTGGTCCGCTGCCTGCGCCATCTGCGCCCAGTTGCGTGGTCGAGTAAGGTTGTTAACCTCAGCTGTTGGATTTCGACTGAGGTAGTCGGTGTGACTCATCATCGACCCTTTCCTATAATTTATCTCGAAGGTGAAGTCTTGAAGGTAGATCCACCAACGTGCAACACGCGGCAGAAGATCCTTTTTACGCTCGGTGGCCTTAAGAGCGTTGCAATCTGTAATAACCTTAAACTGGATATCAACCAAATAGTGGCGGAAGTGCTGGAGGGCCTTAACCACTGCTAGAGTCTCCAGCTCATAATATTGGTATCTGCATGGGCACCGACCCATATCCGTGGCTCTAGCGTCGCAGTGCACTTCCGTCGGCAGCTTAGGATCGAAGATCGCCAACACAGGCTCGGTGGTGAGTACCTGGATGATGTCTTGACGCACCTTTTCCTGCTCAGGGCCGCAGTGAAATGGAACGCCCTTCTTAGTCAGCCGCGCAATACAGGCTGTCTTGATGGCGTACCCCTCAATATACCGCCTAAAATATCCAGCTAAGCCCAAAAATTGCCTAACTTGCTTAACGTTCGCAGGGGGTGAGGACTTGACCAGCGCTTCAATCTTGTGTGGGCTCGGTCTCACCTGAGTACTTCAAATAAGAAATCTCAGATCTAATTTTGGACAAAGGCCTTAGTGACTGTCTTTGCCCGGGATAAATCCTTTAGGGTGTAGATCTCAAAACATAAAAATTAAAAATTCTCTTACCAAGGTAGATCTATCTCATCATACCCATCTATCAAAAGCTCTTGGCAACAATGCTACGCAGAGTCTCACGCGAACAGCTGTCGCGCGGCTTACTCTCACGCCACCATGCATAACACGACGAGCAGCACAAAGAGTGCAGCAGAGCGACACGCGACTGGCTGTCGCGCGGTGAAGCCTCACGCCACGATCAGAGGCCAGGCGTGGAGCACGAGAGGTGCAGCGCGGCCAGGCGCCACGAGCAGTGGCCAGCGCGCAGCACGAGAGGTGCGGCGCAGGCTCAGGCCACGAGCAGTGGCCAGTGCGCAGCACGAGAGGTGCGGCGCAGTCACCCGCCACGAGCAGTGGCCAGGCGCGCAGCACGAGGGGTGCGGCGCAGGCTCAGGCCACAGCAGTGGCCAGCGCGCAGCACGGGCGGTGCGGCGCGGCCAGGCGCGCAGCACGAGAGGTGCAGCGCAGCCACCCGCCACGAGCAGTGGCCAGGCGCGCAGCACGAGAGGTGCAGCGCAGCCACACGCCACGAGCAGTGGCCAGGCGCGCAGCACGAGAGGTGCAGCGCAGCCACACGCCACGAGCAGTGGTCAGGCGCGCAGCACGAGAGGTGCAGCGCAGCCACACGCCACCAGCAGTGGCCAGGCGCGCAGCACGAGAGGTGCAGCGCAGCCCACACGCCACGAGCAGTGGTCAGGCGCGCAGCACGAGAGGTGCAGCGCAGCCACACGCCACCAGCAGTGGCCAGGCGCGCAGCACGAGAGGTGCAGCGCGGCCACACGCCACGAGCAGTGGCCAGGCGCGCAGCACGAGAGGTGCAGCGCGGCCACACGCCACGAGCAGTGGCCAGGCGCACAGCACGAGAGGTGCAGCGCAGCCACACGCCACGAGCAGTGGCCAGGCGCGCAGCACGAGAGGTGCAGCGCAGCCCACACGCCACGAGCAGTGGTCAGGCGCGCAGCACGAGAGGTGCAGCGCAGCCACACGCCACCAGCAGTGGCCAGGCGCGCAGCACGAGAGGTGCAGCGCAGCCACACGCCACCAGCAGTGGCTGGGCGCGCAGCACGAGAGGTGCAGCGCAGCCACACGCCACGAGCAGTGGCCAGGCGCGCAGCACGAGAGGTGCAGCGCAGCCACACGCCACGAGCAGTGGCCAGGCGCGCAGCACGAGAGGTGCAGCGCAGCCACACGCCACCAGCAGTGGCCAGGCGCGCAGCACGAGAGGTGCAGCGCAGCCACACGCCACCAGCAGTGGCTGGGCGCGCAGCACGAGAGGTGCAGCGCAGCCACACGCCACGAGCAGTGGCCAGGCGCGCAACACGAGAGGTGCAGCGCAGCCACACGCCACGAGCAGTGGCCAGGCGCGCAGCACGAGGGGTGCGGCGCAGGCTCAGGTCACAGCAGTGGCCAGCGCGCAGCACGGGAGGTGCGGCGCGGCCAGGCGCGCAGCACGAGAGGTGCAGCGCAGCCACACGCCACGAGCAGTGGCACGCAGTACTTCTCGTACTCACGATATTATGTGAACAAAATTAAAAACATTAGTTAGCAAACTTACAAGTTAGTCACTCAATTTATTGAGAGGTTTTGCGTTGCCCTTGAGGCAGTTCAAAACACGTGACAAACATTCATGATCATTCCAACCGTTAGTCAACTTCGCCCGTTCCACGATTTAATGGCTTGAACCAAATCTTGTGCGGAGGTAGACGCAGAAACGGTAGTTTCCTGTTGCGGTGAAACGATCATGACGTCATCCGCACGGTTCACTCTCGCGGCACTGTTGCGGGTAGGCAAAGAAAAAGGAGTATCGCGTTCCGGTTGAGCTATCACAACGTTATCGGCGCGGTTTACACTCGCGACATTATTATTATTTGCATTGGTACACACAGAAATCTCACTACTCGTATCTTTAACGACGGTGTTATTTTCACCCGATTTTGACATACTGTTTTCGATCGCGGAAATACGATTTAGCAATGAATTAAATGCTTGGGTTAAATCGCGGTCGTCTCGAATATTTCGCGGTTGAGACGGAGTACGCTCAAAATCCCGTGCCCTACGGCTTCGCCCTTCTGTCTCACATCGACGTGACCTGTTTCTCGAAGTCCGATGTCGATCACGGTCACGGTGCACGCGGTCCGACATCGCGACAAACAATAACACAAAAGTAAAACAGTAAAAGTTAAAAGCAGTGATTCTGTTCCAATCGAAATGAAATGATTTTCAGGAAACCGTTTCTAGTTCTTAGTGGGTCGTTTGAATACGTATCCCACTTCTGACTTTAGGAGCAGAAGTGGAAACAACATAAAAATAAAAATAACAATTTATTAAACATAAAAATAATTCGGTTACAATTATCAAATTAAATCAAAAAATAAACGATTGGAACAAAATAAGAATAAAAAGGAAAGATCGAACCAGGCCACGTAGATGTGCACGCCACGAAAGTCGTCGACAGAATAAGCAACGCTCTAATAACGCTTCGCCTTATATAGTCTGTTTAGGAAAGATGGCGGGTATAGTCTAAATATATTATTACTAGCTGACCCGGCCACGCGTTGCTGTGGCTAAAGTTTTTGTTATATTAATAAATTAAAATTGCGACTATAATTTGAGATTTAAACTATCCTATCTCTCAAGTTGGATCGAACTGCACATGGTGTGCGAATTTTATTATAATCGGTTCAGTAGTTTAGGAGTCCATCGCGGACAAACATCGTGACACGAGATTTATATATATTAAGATTAAGAAGATATAACTTAGGAATACTTATGTTAAAAGCTAGTGTTTGTCGATTTAGGGCCGATTTTTCAATCACCAGATAAACGTTTATCTACTGAGGAATAAATATGACGTTTTGACAGCTTTTGTATGGCGATTGAAAAGACGGCCCTTAAATAAAGGAATTTATGTATTAAACTATTAGTTATTCTCTCAGTACACTTACATATTGGACTTTCAAATACGCTTGGTGTGATGCTAAAGGAATAGTGGCCAAATAACGGGCGCTACCCTGACGAGCCATTTGGCTCATAGATGACTGATCCACTTCCACCTCTGATCTTTTGACGACCTCCCTGGCGCAGTGGCGGCGCGCTCGGATTCGAGTGGGAGGTCGCGGGTTCGATTCCCGCCACGGGCTACTTTGGAATTTTATAATTTCTAAATTGGCTCAGGTCTGGTCTGGTGGGAGGCTTCGGCCGTGGCTAGTTACCACCCTACAAGCAAAGACGCACCGCCAAGTGATTTAGCGTTCCGGTGCGATGCTTGTAGAAACCGTTGGGGTAAATTTACTTACCCTCCCAAGTTAGTACGATAACATCTTAGGCTGCATCATCACTTACCATCAGGTGAGATCGCAGTCAAGTACTTACTTGTAAAGATTAAAAAAAAAAAATCTCTATGCCTTGGATTATACATTCACAGTATACAATACACAATTGGCAGTTCATTTTTGTGCCGATTTGATGCGCCCTTCTCGAAGGTCCACGGTCCTAAATAAATAAATAATTAATAAATTTATGATGCCCATATCCTGACTTTTCTCATCAGTGATAGATAGAGACCGTAGTTTTGATGTAATTTTATTTTAGTTCCATGGACGCTCATGCTAGGTTACATAACAATCAGCGCCAAAATGGCGAAAATCAAATGTAGTTTTACGTTGACAGTTTGCGATCCATAGAATAGAAATCAGTGATTTCCACGCAAAGGTTAGCACCTAGCCAGCAGCCACCTACCGAGAAATGCTCACCGCATTGGTAATTTGCTGATACAAAATACCAATAATTCGCTATCGGAAGATAAAATGACTCACTTTAGTGGAAAAGGGACTTCCATTCATATGCTAATTTAATTAATTTCTGCGGCTTTATCCCTTACGTGTGGCTTATAACAAATGCGCTACATAGTGCTACTGGCGAAGCTTGGATGAAAATGGAACTTACTGCCATATTTTTGCTGCATCACCAAAGAATGGCTTTGGTAGAGGTGTAGATTAGGTAAAATCGTCGGTTCTATAGCAGCAGCTGTAACTGTTACTATCTTATATCTAGTCTATTTCTACTATTGATAATAACTTAATGGAAAGAACAATTAAAAAATATGGAAATGGCATATTTGATCGACCAACTGATCATGTGATGTATCGATGACACCTGTTAGACTCAATACACTTATTTTTTAATTTCTGTACTTAAGGGGATTTATTGAATTTATTTTTGTCTTTCTCACTCTCACGGAGATTTGGTAGGTGCGACATGCAGCGTCGCGGAAGAATATAGCAGAAAAACGACGTTTTACCTAATTACTCAAAAACGAAGTCAGTTATCAAAAATCTGTTCTAAGCGTTTTAGGACATTATTATTACCGATACATTAAAACAAAAATTATAATTACATCCATTGTAGTTTCCGATAAAACATAGAAAAACTGAGATTTTGGAGCAACTTTTGGGAGAACTTTCTATCGAGAAAATTTTATCCAATCGTGTTTCTGCTTCTAAGCGATTTTAGATTAAAGACCCAAAATACATGACGTGTAAATTTGAAAGTAATTGTCTTTATAGTTTTTGCATAAAACTTCATTCAAAATCACCTAAATACGGCTTGTAGGCCGTTAAGCAACCGTAGAAATAGAAAAGCTCTATGGCTACTGAACTGTTCGTGACTAAAACGTGAATAGGTAGGTACACCTTTACTAATAGATAATAAAAAATATATAAAATCAAAATTAAGATTTACTGTATAGTTAGATACCTAAAAAGTGTAAACCTTTTATGACTACGTAATTTTAAGTGACTTAACCTAGAAAATCACTTAAACTTTTATCTCTATCGGATTTCCTACAATAAAAGGCGTTGATGGCACCAAGGCCTACGTAGGAATGAAGACACGGAAAAATATGTCGAGCATGAGTATACATTCAATGTTAACATAAACATTAACAATAACTTATTACTGCACTTGCGACATGTGTAAGTATAAACTATAACACGTTACGAAAGACGAAGTTACAAACACGAAAGCTCTACATGGGCAGGGCAGACAATAATTTCGTAAAGTTAGGAAGATACCTACTTATTATTGTCTTAATGACATCAGTCGTCCTCGTCTCACTCCAGTGCTAGGGGTGAGTGTTCACACACTGTGATGTGAATCAAGAAATAAAATAAAAAATTAACATTCCCTCTATTGCTTTGAAGTGTATAGGTAATTGAATGTATTTCAACATCGGAAATACATTCCTTCATATCGCGCGAAGTTAATTTAGTTTCACGATTCTTAACCATGTTGCATTTTGAACTACATTAAATTTTACGCACGATGTTAATACCTGTGTAAAGTCCTTTTCATGAAAGAAGTCCCGCGGTGATTTTTGGAACTAAATTTGGCAGGTCGGTCATATTGTCGTTCGTCGATGTTATCAAGTTCGTTTGTTGTGGTAGATTTTTGTGAGTTTTTAACTAGCTAAATTACATAGGCTAAATGTAAAATAGGTATTTACTCATAAATGGCAACATTATGTCACGCGAGTACAGCGCTGCGTCTGGGGGACTTCATCTTTCATGAAAAGGACTTTACTTAACATTACTTAGCAGTCATCTTAGAAGCAAATTCTGGATAGGTCGGTATGAATATACCTAAGGTACATACAAACACGATTTTACACTCCGAAGACGTCGTCGGTACTCAGTACCTAACAGTGACTCATCTCAATTTAGCAAATTTTATAGTGAGCAAATACAAGTAAAGAAAAAATGGGTTCAATGCACAGGAACTTGCAGCATTCCAATTTATCGATGACCTTGGTTCTCAGCGGAAGTCATTAGGATAAGGAATACCTACTCTACAGGTGTACACCTACCTTTATTAACTACTTTTAAAGGTTTTTTTTGCCTTTAGTTTTTTTAAGGGCCTTCAGTCACCAGTCACGGTCGTAGTGTGTGTGGAGGGTGTCGCTACTTAGTTGCAGTGAAAAAAAAAAAGTAAAATTTCCAAAAGACGTAGGTATGACACAGACAAAGATTATAAGTTAAGTTATTAAGTTTTATTCACTCGACATATTTTATGGTATCATAATCAAATATGCAATGGAAATTTTCAACTGGTATAGGAAAATTGTGTGATAATATTCGAGGCATCTTTTTATTTTCCTTTGTCATATTTGAGGCGTTCGATTTTGCCGAAATTCATGCCCCCTGTCATGTCCTTCTTAACCATGCAGCTTTGTACCTGACCAGAAATAACGTAGGTACCTACCTAAACGACTTTATTCGCGAATGGTGGTCAGGTACAAAATGCTATTGAATGATTCAGTCAATAAATTTTTTTTTGACGACCGAATGGCGTAGTGGTAGCGAACCTGCTGTCTGCGCCGGAGATCGTGGGTTCGATCCCCACTAGTTACTGGTAAATGTTTGTGTGATTGTTTTCCAGTGTCTGGACTCTGGGTGTTTTTCAATATATTATGTATATTAGTACCTATGTATGTATATTTATCAGTTATCTAGTACCCATAACACAAGCTATCGCTTACTTTGGGGCTAGATTGCGATGTGTAAAATGTCCCGTATATATTTATTTATATTTATAAAATGGACCTACTACGAAATTTTAGTTGTAGGCAAGTAAGTATCGGTATTTGTTCATTACTTACTTATTCTTTAATTATTGAATGGAAGCAGGCGTTACTTTGCGGAAATCCATAATTAGTAGGAAAGATTTTTTTTGCTGTAATCAGCTACTTGAAAAGATTCTGTATGGTACAATATGGAGGAAGACTGCCCACGTGAAACACCACACACAATTTTCCAATACTTTCTTCGACGTACGTTTCGCTCCGACACCGGGACATAATCAGATGTTGACTTCACAATGCGAAATTGTAGAGTCGACTATACAAACAAATTAATCTTTCCTACTATTTTTTATTTGTTTAATATTTTTAAATAGGGGTGCCAGTAGTAAAGTAAATACCACATCAATCTTAGTTTCACTCTGTGGTTTCACTATTATTGTTTACTAATTAATACTATTCAATTCAATATTTACTGGCATAATATTACTGAAAATAACAGACTAAATAATAATCAAGTATCAAACCAGGTTTGGTGTTGGAAGGTAGGGTGTTGCCCGATTGCGATTTTTAATTTCTTTAAAACTATCCAAGTAAACTGACTTATTTAACAGACTTTACATAAGTAAGCATAGCTTTATCCACTTACCTTATTTTATACTTAACAATATATGTTATGTGATAGGATGTATTAAACTCGTGTACCTTTCTACTTAGATGCTTAAGTAACTGCTCACAATGCTAGGATATAATGCGTATATATAGATAGAATACTGTACATTTAAGACTCCATAAATGGTCACCATAAAACAAAGTGATCAATAAATAAACTTCGAAGCTGCGTCGCTACACGTGCAATGTGCATCTTGTAGATACATACCTACATGATTTATATTGTAAAAATAAGCTAACACCGAGGGCCTAGCGCGAGATGCGCACGCGCACGGTAAATAAGAATAACGGTGCTTTTACAGCCTCGGCACCGAGCAGCGGTGCGCGCTACCTCGGAACATTGCCAATTCCCATTGCTCAAGCCTTAAGATAGGAATTTCTCACTTGTACGACCATAAATAGATTTACTATTCGTTTTCAGTATGGAGATGCATATTTAATAACGCAAGCCTACAGTCCTTTGAATTTCATCTCATAATTGGCTAAGGTGGGTAATTCTTTGCTAAACATCACCGGCTCGCGTGTTCCGCGAGTCGCGGAATCCAATGATAAAATTCAACAAACACCGTCCGCAGCTTTTTGTTGACCCGATCCTTCGTTAACCCGACCTTTAGCTTGATAGCAGAGTATGAACATTTTCATTACTGTGCAATAATTACGAGTGAATTGCAACATAAAGCGTCGTGTGAATCGAAAATACAAGAAACAGGTTTATTTATAAATAAAAGAATTATTATTAGAAGTAATCAATGTTTATTTAACGTCATGATTAAGAAAAAAGTAACAGCATCAAATTGGTTTAAAAAAGGAAAAAGTAATTGTTACATAAGACAAAATATTTTATCACTACTACCTACCGCAACAACAGATTGATTTTTCATTTTACTTATAAATAAAGTAAGATTTTTTGTTGAACATACTTAAAATATCGTATTCTGCATATGCACAACAAATTAATAGAAGAATACTATAATAGACTTCTATAATTATATAATAGATTTTTCGTGGGAATTTATTACAATAAAATGATCTTATTAGAGATAGTAAAGTCTGTATATTTTTAAACATTTAACAAAAGTATATGTTTGTATATGTATATTTAGTGAGATATAAAGTGATGGAATATCTTTTTTGTTCAGTGGTAAATACTTACTTATTGCTAAAATTCTTCTATGCTGCAGTCGTTTTAATATTAATAAAAATAATAATAATATAATATCGATGATAGAAAACGATATTGCCACGCTATGATAACACAATGGCACGATGCGATCGACACTAAAACAACGTATCATTAATTAATATTAACGAGCCATATTTAAAACATCTGGCAATCTAGAAAAGCGAAAAACAGTACTTGATTGAATAGGTAGATAAAATTAGTAGTATATAAGTACAAGTAACATTAAGTAAGAAAACGCAGAAAAATAGTTAACTGAGCCTCGGTTGCTTGACTTGACTTTGACCGAAACGTTACAGTTAAATATGGCGGTCTGACCCTTATTTCGAAAGACATAAGAGTCACGCCGCCATATTTAACTATAACGTTTCGGTTAAAGTCAAGTCAAGCAACCGAGCCTAAGTCAAAAATGAATTCGTTTGTCAAAAAATATCACCTAGCTTTAAAATATTAGATACTTAATAAGTATATTACAAAAAGTAAACAGATATAGCTTAGTAAAGCCATTTCATTACTAGATATTCACCTATCTCTAAATGTAAAAAAATGATAAAAATAAAATTAACAATGAAAAATGTGGCTCAGGAACACTGAGGTGGAATCCTAAAGCTCTTAACAAAATTTATTAATATTATATCTCTCTATTGGTGTATTATTTTTACTTATACTATTCAATTCCTACACTAGAGTGCCGCGCGGTTTTCGCGTCAGCCTGTCGATCACGGAATACGGGCATCGCGTCACCGATAAAAATCTTTCATAATCTAATCTAAATTTTCTTTGTAATGAATTCGCGTCAAACAAAAAAAACTAATTTTATGAACTCAAATACGCTAATCCGTGTGAAAGCGCTTCAAATCTCCGGAGTGTGAACAGCAGTCGTAGATTTTGCGTCCTGCAACAAAATATATTCTTAAAATAGGACAGGAGTCAGGACCCGACGGACTGCATGAAAAAATGTCGCCAGTTTGCTGGTTTCAAAAATGTTTGTTTTGACACCAACAACGTCAGTTGCAAGCCGACCGCATTATCTATGGACCGCGGTCCAAGCCACAGATACTTATTTATTTATTTGTACACCTCAAAACATAATACTATATCTAAGGAGTAAAACATAATTATAGAAATAAATAAAAAAGGAGGCCTTATCGATAAGTAGCAATCTCTGTACTCTATACTTGTTATTAGTCCGCACACAATGACAATGGCGCTACTTTTTCTTGTATGTAGAAGGTTGACGTAACATTTTCCGATGGGCATCTTCAGGTTCGTACCGGTGATTCTTATTAATTAACATTTTCTTCATTGAGTGACTCACAAAATATTTAATATTTCGCTAGCGAAACTTAGGATCCCCTGCAGAACATTTTTGTTTGAGACTTTCAAATGTGCTTTGACGAATTAGTCTTAGTCTTCAAACTCGATACTCGGACAAAATTTTAACTTTGTTCTGTTTGGTACTCAACGCAATCAAAATCCTTAGAAAGATCCTGAAAGATCAATGGCAGATGGCTGAAAAACATGTATCATACCGGCGACGGAGTGGCGGAGGCGGCGGGCGCGGCGGCCAGGCCGGCCCAGTGCGCGAAGGAGGGCAGGTCGCGCGCGGGCAGGTCGGCGGCGAGCGCCTTCACGCGCAAGTTGCGGTCGTCCGTCAGCAGCACCACCTCGCGCACGTAAACATGTAACATACCGGCGACGGAGTGGCGGAGGCGGCGGGCGCGGCGGCCAGGCCGGCCCAGTGCGCGAAGGAGGGCAGGTCGCGCGCGGGCAGGTCGGCGGCGAGCGCCTTCACGCGCAAGTTGCGGTCGTCCGTCAGCAGCACCACCTCGCGCACGTAAACATGTAACATACCGGCGACGGAGTGGCGGAGGCGGCGGGCGCGGCGGCCAGGCCGGCCCAGTGCGCGAAGGAGGGCAGGTCGCGCGCGGGCAGGTCGGCGGCGAGCGCCTTCACGCGCAAGTTGCGGTCGTCCGTCAGCAGCACCACCTCGCGCACGTAAACATGTAACATACCGGCGACGGAGTGGCGGAGGCGGCGGGCGCGGCGGCCAGGCCGGCCCAGTGCGCGAAGGAGGGCAGGTCGCGCGCGGGCAGGTCGGCGGCGAGCGCCTTCACGCGCAAGTTGCGGTCGTCCGTCAGCAGCACCACCTCGCGCACGTAAACATGTAACATACCGGCGACGGAGTGGCGGAGGCGGCGGGCGCGGCGGCCAGGCCGGCCCAGTGCGCGAAGGAGGGCAGGTCGCGCGCGGGCAGGTCGGCGGCGAGCGCCTTCACGCGCAAGTTGCGGTCGTCCGTCAGCAGCACCACCTCGCGCACGTAAACATGTAACATACCGGCGACGGAGTGGCGGAGGCGGCGGGCGCGGCGGCCAGGCCGGCCCAGTGCGCGAAGGAGGGCAGGTCGCGCGCGGGCAGGTCGGCGGCGAGCGCCTTCACGCGCAAGTTGCGGTCGTCCGTCAGCAGCACCACCTCGCGCACGCACGCGCGCGCTTCCGTGCCGCTTTCCGAGCCCCTCGTCTCTGTCGTAGCGTTAACAATAAATATTATAGAAGGGAAAATGGATCACAAAATTAAAACGAAATACTAAAAAAAAATTCCGCATTAATATGTCTATTTTCGAACAGAAATTGTGAATTATTTGTTGCGACATGAATTATGGAGCATAGCAACACGAAGACCGCTGACTAAGGATACGCCTGCCACCGCGGCTGACCGGCAGAATCAGCACCTCTTATACGACCTACTTTAATTAGTTTTCTGTAAATGTTAAATTATACAGTATCCGCACCAGTGGTGCGGGTAGTGCCGTCGGCGGCGAGGTTGTCGTGCAGGCTGAGCGCGGTGGCGAGCACGCGGTCGTCGTTGGAGGCGCGCGCCTGGTCCTGCTCGGCGGTGAAGGCCACGCCGCGCGCCGCCAGCAGCGAGCCGCGCGCCGTGGCCAGCCGCACGCCCGCCGCGCCCGCCGCCAGCCACGCCAGCGCCTCGCGCGCCGCGCCGCCCACGCGCGCGCATCGCCGCAGCCCCTCCAGCTCCGACACCACTGCAACAAGCGCGACCGAGCTGTTTACGCTGCACCGCGACTGAGAGCACAGACAAACTACGGAACTCACCAGCGGGGCTAGACAAAGTAACAGTCGTTTGGCGTTAACGCCAGTAGACAAAAATGTATGGGACAAACCACGTGACTGTAGAAAAACCACGAGAGAAGGGTACTAAACTGTCTGAAACTGTCTGTGGCTGTCAATTGTCAAGCGAAGTACGCTAAAGTTATCAGGTCTGCGAGAACGCCAGGGAGCGTTTAAGTTGTCGTAGTCGATTATCAAACACAGCGTGTTTAGTACCATTCTGTCGTGGTTTTTCTACAGTCACGTGGTTTGTCCCATACATTTTTGTCTACTAGCGTTAAGAAAGAAAGAAAGTATTTATTTCATAGTATGCCACACACCACACAACGTACACACTTATGTACTAGAACGATGCCTGAAGCTTCCCCCACCTGGGCAATTGAAACCAATAATATTACCCAAGGGACGGAAGCACCAGACACCGCTTGTCGTGTGTGGCGCACCCAGAAATAGTAACCCCAGTAATAGTTAACCCAGTAATAGTTAACGCTAAACGACTGTTACTTTGTCTAGCCCCGCAGCTTTGGTAGCTTTGATTCATAATTTATACAAATTATGAATGAAAATAAATAAATCGTTTATATTTATTCATCAATTTGTTACATAAATATGCTTGATCTTCTACATAAAATTGTATATAGAAAATGTATATTGTATATAGAAAATGTATAGAAAATGTATTAATGATGAAAATGTATATTGTATATAGAAAATGAGCCTATTGTTAAAATTTAAATACATCATGACGTAGCAAGATCAAAACTGACTATCCACTACCATCACCAAAGCATTGATGATCAAACTTTAACTTTTGTCTGATACTATTGGAAGTGCGATAATAATTAGTTCAAAACAACGTTAAGTACAATTAATGGTAATTAAAAGGAGGGAGGTTGTCGGTCTCACCGACGAGCGGCACGGCGAGCTGGTAGGGCTGGTCGGGCGCGGCCAGCACGGCGCGCAGCAGCGGCAGGTGGTCGATGAAGCAGTTGGTGTCGGGCACCAGCCAGCGCGGCCGCACCTCCACCTCCGCGCTCGCCCAGCCTCTGCTCAGCATCTCCTGCGGCCGCAGCAAGCGTTTATATTTACACCACTCGTATGCACAAGTACCACAGCCCTCTATTATACAAATACGCTGGACCTTACCCTAGCTCTACAGTCTACACGTCGGCTGAGGCAAGGCGAGCGGCTGCAAGTACGAGTGAGAGGTAAGTACTAACCTCTCACTCGCACTCGCAACCGCTCGCCGCCTCGGCCATCGTGTAGAGCTAGAGTCAGACTGTCAACGTGACAAGACTGTCTGGCGTGAGTGTCCATAGAACTATAGTAGTGTTATTATCTCGCTGCAGACTCGGTCATAAATCATTCGAAAGTTTCGCTTTTGTTGTTCTTTGTTGAGTTGTGGACATTGCAACACTACTATAAAATAAAATGACGTTCAAAACGACGGTTACTCGCAACAAATGTCAATTTAGTACCGTGGATCTTCGAGAGGGGCGCAAATCGGCACAAAAAAGAATTGTCAATTGTATGGAATGTTTGATCCAGCGGCGTACTAGTATAATAAAGATCAGTGACAGATAGACAGACAGATGTACAAATTTGATGGCGACTGTGATGCACCCGAGTGTAAACGTCGCATGAGTATCAATAGTTTATAGTTACGTAAAGTGGGCCGGCATATTCCCATACGGTAGTAAGATATGCACTGAGGGCTTTTGTAAATTGTCCATAAACAGAAATTATGCATCTATAAAAGAATAGCAGTTATGGACGGTAAATGAAACATACCTGCATTCGTTGTCGACGCTTCTCAAGAGTAGCCTTCCTGGATTCGAGCTGTTCTTTCCTACGGAGCAGCTTCCTGGTGGTCTCGTCGGCGCCCTCGGGCAACTCTTCACTGAGGCTGGTGGGACCGCTCGTCACGCCGCTAGTGCTATCGTCATCCTCGGAGTTTTCTGACTGCAAATTAATAAAAAATCCTTATTTTAAGACCCAATAAACCAATATTAGCTAAGATCACTTTAGGACTAGTATCACCATAAATCATAACACACCGTCCGTTTTTTGGAGCGTTAAAATAAGAGCCTTAAATATGTTATTATTATATATAATGTCCTTGTCTGATATTAATTTGTTAATGGGCCTATAAGCTACGTAAGTGAAGCAGGACTTATCGCACTTGAGAATAGGTATACATGAATCTTGCTACAGTTATATTCCGAAATATGGTCAGCTTCATAGATGCGCTTGTATCTGTAGTCACAGGTGCACTGGATTAAGTGGGTTACCGGCGAAAACAAACTAGAAACCCTGATCTCACACTGTGAACCCACGTAACTAATGTGTTTACATTATTTTTGATACGGGAAGAGGAAAATCCTCATAGAATACCCGTAACCCCGTACCCTCCCGTACCCGTACCCGGTAACGCCCGACTAAATTGGGAATGGTGCCCAATGATCTAAGGACTAAAAAACCTCCTGCAGGGAGGAGGCGCCGTACAATCTACCGGGAGCCGCTGACGGAGTTCTTCCGATGAGTTATTAATTATTAAGTCTTTATGTGCTAAAAAAAATTGATATACATACTAGTTGTTGCAAAGGTGGATATTTGGTTTCTGTTCGCTGCACAGCGCTGACGTACCGCGGCTGCGCGTCCGTGGGGTACTCCAACTTCAGAACAGGCGGCTCCACCCCTACCAGGTACCTGCGTACATTATTCGTAGTATACAATACGAATATTAGATACAAATGAGATCAGAATTTTTAGTTGATCGATATTTAAATATGCCACGTGACTGAAGTATCATTTTTTAACACAGTCACGGAGCACTAAATAGGTACAGAAGGCTTACTCCGCACGATGATTTAAAGAAATAGCGACTCTAGCGCTGACACAAAAAGTGCTTAATTCAGTTCGCAATAGCGCCTGGCCCCGCCCACAAAATCGACACGCAACAAACGCAATGTTGTCTCTTTCTATCGCCTAACTTTATCTCTTACGACGTACTAGGGCTGCCGTAGTCAGACGGCGCGTAAAATAGACCGTACAGAACTAGCGCGTGCAACTCGGCCCGCGAGCGGCAACCATCTGAAATATTGAGGTCCGGACCCCTACTTGTAGCCGGGACGGTCACGTGATAAGTGAGACTGGCCTGACACAGTGCTTTGTTACCGAATCCACTTTAGGTTAAATAAATAAAAAGAAAATTAAAATAGACTCCTACTTTATACCTACTGATATATCGATTAGATTTTACAAAATTCCCTTTTCCCTCCGGCTGTACGGCGCTTTTTGTGTTTTCGGCGGCACCTTGGAGAATTAGCCGCACGCCACTGCGAGCGGCCCGACACAAAATGTGAGAAACTGAAAGCGAACAGACCATACTTACTCGGTGCCAAAGAAGAGCAGCTTCCTGGTCCGCAGCACGTGCTCGGCGTGGTGCGGCGCGACGGGCGGCTCGGGCGGCAGCCACGCCGCCGCCGCCTCCATGTACATGAGCGGCGTGAACCCGGCCAGCGACGCGTCCTCCGGCAGCCGCACCGCCGCGTACCCTGCCCCGCACACGTTCACCACTCAGACAATACTGTTTACTTACTCGGTGCCAAAGAAGAGCAGCTTCCTGGTCCGCAGCACGTGCTCGGCGTGGTGCGGCGCGACGGGCGGCTCGGGCGGCAGCCACGCCGCCGCCGCCTCCATGTACATGAGCGGCGTGAACCCGGCCAGCGACGCGTCCTCCGGCAGCCGCACCGCCGCGTACCCTGCCCCGCACACGTTCACCACTCAGACAATACTGTTTACTTACTCGGTGCCAAAGAAGAGCAGCTTCCTGGTCCGCAGCACGTGCTCGGCGTGGTGCGGCGCGACGGGCGGCTCGGGCGGCAGCCACGCCGCCGCCGCCTCCATGTACATGAGCGGCGTGAACCCGGCCAGCGACGCGTCCTCCGGCAGCCGCACCGCCGCGTACCCTGCCCCGCACACGTTCACCACTCAAACACTCTCTCCACTCAAAAACTCTGTTTACACTCTATACTCTAGACACGTACGAAGCGGTTTGATTCCTCGTTCCTGATACACACTGTAAAGGTCTGGAATAAACTCCCAGGCACTGTTTTCAACTCCTACAACTTCGGCGCCTTCAAACCAAGAGTGCAAAAAAAGTGCATCTCCTATTCCACCTTAAACTGAGTCATCACTTTCCATCAGGTATGATCGCAGTCAAGCGTTGGCCTATATTATTAAAAAAAATCGATTAACAAGAACTTGGCATTCAGATCGTTTTGTAAAAAACCAACAGTACAAAACGCCTTCTAAAAGTTCATCTCTCTCAAGACTTATCCCTAATGGTTTAACGCTAGCCATGGCGGAAGCCTCCCACCAGACCAGGCTTACGCCAATTTAGAAATTATAAAACTTTAACAAACAGTCTGAATATGAATATGTTCGTGCTCGTTAATGCCACCGTTCGCAGTCTGGGCAGTCAGTCTTATTCTGTACCTCGATGATCTTCACAGAACTCATTTGACATATATTTTTTACCCATTGAAGATTAACTACAAAATTTTATTTTAGTTGTACAAAATAAAGCTGCAAAGTATAACGAACCATAGACAACAGTGATCATCACTGCAAATGTCAATTTTTTTTTTGACCTGGCATCATAAACAGTAGATAATTTAGCACGCCTACCTTCTTTCATTTCGCTTTCGAATTCGATGGTCTTGTCGTCGAGAGCTTCCAGTATGTTCATGAGCTTCGCGAGCCAATCCCACGGGTCGTTGTCGCCGCTACAAATGAGAGAAAAATAACTAACAGTACTGAAAAAATAATGATTTTCCGCACAATTGTGTGCGCATACACAAGTACACTATATTCCTTCACTCTCATGTCCATCAGCAACATTACCCCATAGCAATATGAGTGTTATCAGCTTCCAGTGTCTCTATAGAATGGTTTCACATTTTCATTTTATCTTCCTATATTTATTATCGAAGAGAGATCAAGCTTAGGACCGTCGCGTCGACTTTATGTCTACTTACTACTCTCATTTACTTTTATACTTTATACTCTTCGAGGCACGGTGGAGAGTCAACGACAATTTTCAAAGTACGGGCTGGTAGGTACTAATACTTATATCATTTTTTAATACAAATATAACTCGAAACTAATTACTACCTCGACCCGGGGATTGAACCCAGAACCTCATGACCTGCTGTCGAGCTAGCTCACCACTAGAACAACGAGGTAGTTACTACATAAAATACGTGGAAAACTTAAAATAGCTTAAATGCGTATCGGATTCGCGCACGGAGGTTTCATTAGCTTCAATTTCGGCATAATATGCTTGAAATAAAACTTACTCAATTTCGAAATGATCAAACGCTGGCGGTGGATTCCATATACTACTATGACATAGCATCCAATCTGACCACACCTACAACAAAGGAACATTCTGTATTAAATTGCATTATTTGTTCCGATTGTTAAAGTAAATTTTGGCGGATTTTACTGTCCAAACCCTAGATGAAATAAAAGATTTTCATGCTGTTGACATTACACGCGTCGTAAAGTTAATGCCTAAGTAGAAAGGGCCATAGATGTAACAAAAACGAAAAAAATGGGATTAAAATGTCATAAAGCAGATATATAGTTTTCAAGATAGAAGAAAGAAAGAAAGAAAAAACGTTTATTCAATATTATACTATATTAGTCCGACAGAATACATATTAATACATATATGAAATTGTGTGATTCCAAAATGGAATCCACTCAAGAGTTTGCTACGACCTTGGAGCCTAGATTCGCCCCACGGTCGTAGCGCTGGTCTTCCGTGGATCCGAATAGTATCGGACGAAGACAACATACTATACTAGTCCGACAGAATACATAATACATATGTATGAAATTGTGTGATTCCAAAATGGAATCCACTCAAGAGTTTGCTACGACCTTGGAGCCTAGATTCGCCCCACGGTCGTAGCGCTGGTCTTCCGTGAATCCGAATAGTATCGGACGAAGACAACATACTATACTAGTCCGACAGAATACATAATACATATGTATGAAATTGTGTGATTCCAAAATGGAATCCACTCAAGAGTTTGCTACGACCTTGGAGCCTAGATTCGCCCCGCGGTCGTAGCGCTGGTCTTCCGTGGATCCGAATAGTATCGGACGAAGACAACCTTTTCCTTAAACAACCAGGGGACATGTTCAGACCTCAGACTGAGGGCTGAACCGTAGTACATAGGTTAGAAAACGACTGCCCATTTACCTTGATGGCAGGCAAGAGAAGCAGCGCGTCGGCGTGCTGCTGCGTGCGCGCGGGCTCGGGCAGCAGCGCGCAGCAGCGCTCCAGCAGCGCGCCGAACATCAGCAGCGACACGCCCAGCGCGCACTCCAGCCACGCCGACCGCTCGCCGCCCGCGCTGCTGCCTGCTTCATTGTACACATAGACACCGACAGTCCGTTTACCTTGATGGCAGGCAAGAGGAGCAGCGCGTCGGCGTGCTGCTGCGTGTGCGCGGGCTCGGGCAGCAGCGCGCAGCAGCGCTCCAGCAGCGCGCCGAACATCAGCAGCGACACGCCCAGCGCGCACTCCAGCCACGCCGACCGCTCGCCGCCCGCGCTGCTGCCTGCTTCATTGTACACATAGACACCGACAGTCCGTTTACCTTGATGGCAGGCAAGAGGAGCAGCGCGTCGGCGTGCTGCTGCGTGTGCGCGGGCTCGGGCAGCAGCGCGCAGCAGCGCTCCAGCAGCGCGCCGAACATCAGCAGCGACACGCCCAGCGCGCACTCCAGCCACGCCGACCGCTCGCCGCCCGCGCTGCTGCCTGCTTCATTGTACACATAGACACCGACAGTCCGTTTACCTTGATGGCAGGCAAGAGGAGCAGCGCGTCGGCGTGCTGCTGCGTGTGCGCCGGCTCGGGCAGCAGCGCGCAGCAGCGCTCCAGCAGCGCGCCGAACATCAGCAGCGACACGCCCAGCGCGCACTCCAGCCACGCCGACCGCTCGCCGCCCGCGCTGCTGCCTGGTTCAATGTACAAACTATTTAATCTATCACTAAAAGTAGTTTATCGGCTTTGTGCTGCGTGTTTGCGGTCTAGAACAGCAGCGCACTAGGACGCTCAGTATGCAGTCAAAAAACGCTGGTCGCTACTTAGCAAACGATATAAAGTAAATTCTATATCGTTTGCTAAGTAGCGACCAGTAAGTAGTTAAATCACAATCGATTCTTTTATACTTTAATATTATTGCATTTATGGTGGAAAATCTTTCCACCTACTAAAGTACGAGTTAAAATATTGGCGAGAATTTTGATGGTTTCCACAACGATATTTTAAGTCTTAATGAATAATGATCATCTTTAAGATAATAGAACAAAACGCTTTTCAATCGTAACCTAGATCCTACCTATTATTAATGTTTCAAAGTTTTCGCTAAATAATTAGCTTCGTGTAAAATTAAACATGTAAGAAAGCAATAAACAAGTACTAAGTGTTCTATATTTCTATAGTCAAAGCATTATTTATTACCACAGGAGTTCTGACATGACGCATCAACGATTAAGCGCGTACGGAAAGAAAAGTATAATAATAAAGTTGCAATTTACTTGTACAAGAAGTGACTAGTTTATGGGGTAAGGGTAGAGACGACGTGAGGATGATGGACAGTCTGTCAATATCAGAGCTGGTCCGATATAAATAGATGCAGCTAAAAATACTACGCACGTTACACGCCGTTTACCTCACGTGACCATATGTCCCGCTTTGGGCGGGATTGTCACGCTTTCAGGCTGTCTGTCCCGCTGTCCCTAGCTAGAGCGAAAAAGTCCCACTTTACCAAACTTGAACCTTTATATAAGTATATAAGAAACAGATAAGATCGTCCATAAATATTTGAATTCGTATTTAAATCAGTCCCTTCGTTTTCATTAACTTATCGATTACTAGCTGACCGGGCAAACGTTTTGCCATCAGGGAAAACAAAATGGTTACGTAATTACGTTACTCTTACCTATCAACTTGTAGAGCCACTTCATACTTACAATCTCTTACAATAAACAACTTTGAGTGGAAATTTTGACAGCTCAATCAGCATTCACCATTCAACATGTTACGAGCTCAATTAAAAGAGGAATTAAAAAAAACCCTAAATAAGCTAGTAGAAAATTAACTCATTAGCCCGGAGTACTTATATGAAAGAAATTAAAAAACTTAAGTGGTACTTCAAATAACTCTTGCTCTTGACGTCAAATTAACTTATTGTAAGAACCACTTCGAATTTTTGAATTTGTTTCGAACTAGGTACACAGGGTTAAACTGATTAGTTAAAATAAAAAATATATAATATTTACATGAATTAAATTGACAGCTGTAATAATTGAACTACTTATATCACTTGGCAAATTAAATAAGCCTTCAATACTTTGTTACAAAGAAGGGAAATTAGATCGTTAACGGCATATACGGCTATTTAAGTGATTTTTAGTTACCTGAAGGACAATAAACTGAAACTATAAGGACAATTACCTTCAAATTTAAACGTCATGTATTCTGGGTCTTTAATCTAAATTCGCTACATATGAAGCAGAATCACGACTGCATTAAATTTTATCTTTCTGTTATATTCTTCCGCGACACTGCATGTCGCACCCACACACGTATTCGTAAGAGTGAAAAAAAACAAAAATAAATTCAGTACATCTCTTAAATATCTTATATAGATAATGCTCAAAATTGTTGAATTGCTATAAATATGCAGAGAATTACTAGTATTTAGCGTAATTGCGACTCAAAAATTTGTCGAAAGCTGAACCCATGCATAATAATCCGTTACGTGGTATAAAAATAAAAACAAAAAAATAGAGTTGTTATGGAATCGGTTTGTTGAACTTGTCTGCCGGAGTTGCGACCCTGCGCCGCGCGGGGCAACAACCTCCGCCACGTAATTATGAACCTTTATCCGTGGGCACGCATAAACACTAGACGCGCTGCAACCTTCAAATTATAGCTAACTAGCAAACGCCCGCGGCTTCGCTCACGGTTGAAATTCTGCTGTACTCCCTCGGGCGTTTAATTTCCAAAATTCCTGTATTTTTCCATCTTTCCTTTCAAATTCTTTTCTATGTTTGCTGTGATAGTCAGATGTCGATTTTCAAAGCAATCGGCCCAATAACAAAAAAATTAAAAATGGCGGCCATTTTTTAATTTTGACCACAAATTCCTTTTCTATACTTGTTGCGATACTCGCATATTGATTTTCAAAGCAATCGGCCCATTAACAAAAAAATTAAACATGGCGGCCATTTTTTTTTTGACCACAAATTCCTACTCTATACTTGTTGCGCTACTCACATATCGATTTTCAAAGCAATCGGCCCAATAACAAAAAAAAACAAAAAGGCGGCCACTTTTTAAAATTTTGACCACAAATTCCTTCTTTATACTTGTTGCGATACTCACATATCGATTTTCAAAGCAATCGGCCCAATAACAAAAAAATTCAAAATGGCGGCCACGTTTTAAAATTTTGACCACAAATTCCTTCTCTATAGTTGTTGCGCTACTCACATATCGATTTTCAAAGCAATCGGCCCAGTAACAAAAAAATTCAAAATGGCGGCCACGTTTTAAAATTTTGACCACAAATTCCTTCTCTATGTTTGCTGCGATAGTCAGGTATCGATTTTCAAAGCAATCGGCCCAGTAACAAAAAAGTTCAAAATGGCGGCCTTTTTTTAAATTTTGACCACAAATTCCTTCTCTATACTTGTTGCGATACTCACATATCGATTTTCAAAGCAATCGGCCCACTAACAAAAAAGTTTAAAATGGCGGCCTTTTTTTAAGTTTGACCACAAATTCCTTCTCTATACTTGTTGCGATACTCACATATCGATTTTCAAAGCAATCGGCCCAATAACAAAAAAATTCAAAATGGCGGCCACTTTTTTTAATTTTGACCACAAATTCCTTCTCTATAGTTGTTGCGCTACTCACATATCGATTTTCAAAGCAATCGGCCCAGTAACAAAAAAATTCAAAATGGCGGCCATGTTTTAAAATTTTGACCACAAATTCCTTCTCTATGTTTGCTGCGATAGTCAGGTATCGATTTTCAAAGCAATCGGCCCAGTAACAAAAAAGTTCAAAATGGCGGCCTTTTTTTTAATTTTGACCACAAATTCCTTCTCTATACTTGTTGCGATACTCACATATCGATTTTCAAAGCAATCGGCCCAAAAACAAAAACAAACAAAATGGCGGCCACTTTTTAAAATTTTGACCACAAATTCCTTCTTTATACTTGTTGCGATACTCACATATCGATTTTCAAAGCAATCGGCCCAATAACAAAAAAATTCAAAATGGCGGCCACGTTTTAAAATTTTGACCACAAATTCCTTCTCTATAGTTGTTGCGCTACTCACATATCGATTTTCAAAGCAATCGGCCCAGTAACAAAAAAATTCAAAATGGCGGCCACGTTTTAAAATTTTGACCACAAATTCCTTCTCTATGTTTACTGCGATAGTCAGGTATCGATTTTCAAAGCAATCGGCCAAGTAACAAAAAAGTTCAAAATGGCGGCCTTTTTTTTAATTTTGACCACAAATTCCTTCTCTATACTTGTTGCGATACTCACATATCGATTTTCAAAGCAATCGGCCCAGTAACAAAAAAGTTCAAAATGGCGGCCTTTTTTTAAGTTTGACCACAAATTCCTTCTCTATACTTGTTGCGATACTCACATATCAATTTTCAAAGCAATCGGCCCAATAACAAAAAAAATCAAAATGGCGGCCACTTTTTTTTTAATTTTTACCACAAATTCCTTCTCCATACTTGTTCCGAAACTCACATATCGATTTTCAAAGCAATCGTCCCAATAACAAAAAAATTCAAAATGGCGGCCACTTTTTTTAATTTTGACCACAAATTCCTTCTGTATACTTGTTGCGATACTCACATATCGATTTTCAAAGCAATCGGCCCAATAACAAAAAAATTCAAAATGGCGGCCACTTTTTTTAATTTTGACCACAAATTCCTTCTCTATAGTTGTTGCGCTACTCACATATCGATTTTCAAAGCAATCGGCCCAGTAACAAAAAAATTCAAAATGGCGGCCACGTTTTAAAATTTTGACCACAAATTCCTTCTCTATGTTTGCTGCGATAGTCAGGTATCGATTTTCAAAGCAATCGGCCCAGTAACAAAAAAGTTCAAAATGGCGGCCTTTTTTTTAATTTTGACCACAAATTCCTTCTCTATACTTGTTGCGATACTCACATATCGATTTTCAAAGCAATCGGCCCAATAACAAAAAAATTCAAAATGGCGGCCACTTTTTTAATTTTGACCACAAATTCCTTCTCTACGCTTGCTGCGAAACTCACATATCGATTTTCAAAGCAATCGGCCCAATAATAAAAAAGTTCAAAATGGCGGCCACTTTTTAAACTTTGTCCACAAATTCCTACTTATCCCCAGCTGATTACGAATTCATCACCTAACCACATCATCAACCTAGGTACCAAATTTCAGACTTTCTATTTTGCCGGAATCCCTAGAATAACGCAAAAAGTACACTTTTGTATGGGAAAATCCCTTAAATGTTAGATGTTTACCCCTTAAAAATGGAATTTCTGGAATCCCCGTCTTAGTACGAATTCATGACCTAATATCTGCCTAGATACCAAATTTTAGATCTCTACGACTTTTCGTTTTTCTGGAATGCCTGGAACAACGAAAAAAATTACAATTTTGTATGGAGAAATCCCTTTAATGTACTATTTCTACCCCTTAAACATGGAATTTCTGGAATCCCCATCTTAGTACGAATTCATGACCTAATATGTTCCTAGGTACCAAATTTGAGATCTGTACGACTTTTAGTTTTTCGGGAAAACCTGGAACAACGAAAAAATTACACTTTTGTATGGGAAAATCCCGTAAATGTAAGATTTTTACCCCTTAAACATGGAATTTCTGGAATCCCCGTCTTAGTACGAATTCATGACCTAATATCTACCTAGGTACCAAATTTGAGATCTCTACGACTTTGAGTTTTTCTGGAATGCCTGGAACAACGAAAAAATTACAATTTTGTATGGAGAAATCCCTTTAATGTACTATTTCTACCCCTTAAACATGGAATTTCTGGAATCCCCGTCTTAGTACGAATTCATGACCTAATATCTTCCTAGGTACCAAATTTGAGATCTCTACTACTTTTAGTTTTTCTGGAATGCCTGGAACAACGAAAAAAATTACAATTTTGTATGGAGAAATCCCTTTAATGTACTATTTCTACCCCTTAAACCTGGAATTTCTGGAATCCCCGTCTTAGTACGAATTCATGACCTAATATCTACCTAGGTACCAAATTTCAGATCTCTACGACTTTTAGTTTTTCGGGAATTCCTGGAACAACGAAAAAATTTTACTTTTGTATGGGAAATACCCTTAAATGTATGATTTTTACCCCTTAAACATGGAATTTCTGGAATCCCCGTCTTAGTACGAATTCATGACCTAATATCTACCTAGGTACCAAATTTCAGATCTCTAGGACCTATAGTTTTGGCGGAATCCGTGGAACAACCAAAATGCCTCATTCTTTTATATATATAGAAGATAGCAAACGCCCGCGGCTTCGCTCACGGTTGAAATTCTGCTGTACTCCCTCGGGCGTTTAATTTCCAAAATTCCTGTATTTTTCCATCTTTCCTTTCAAATTCTTTTCTATGTTTGCTGTGATAGTCAGATGTCGATTTTCAAAGCAATCGGCCCAATAACAAAAAAATTAAAAATGGCGGCCATTTTTTAATTTTGACCACAAATTCCTTTTCTATACTTGTTGCGATACTCGCATATTGATTTTCAAAGCAATCGGCCCATTAACAAAAAAATTAAACATGGCGGCCATTTTTTTTTTGACCACAAATTCCTACTCTATACTTGTTGCGCTACTCACATATCGATTTTCAAAGCAATCAACCCAATAACAAAAAAAAACAAAAAGGCGGCCACTTTTTAAAATTTTGACCACAAATTCCTTCTTTATACTTGTTGCGATACTCACATATCGATTTTCAAAGCAATCGGCCCAATAACAAAAAAATTCAAAATGGCGGCCACGTTTTAAAATTTTGACCACAAATTCCTTCTCTATAGTTGTTGCGCTACTCACATATCGATTTTCAAAGCAATCGGCCCAGTAACAAAAAAATTCAAAATGGCGGCCACGTTTTAAAATTTTGACCACAAATTCCTTCTCTATGTTTGCTGCGATAGTCAGGTATCGATTTTCAAAGCAATCGGCCCAGTAACAAAAAAGTTCAAAATGGCGGCCTTTTTTTAAATTTTGACCACAAATTCCTTCTCTATACTTGTTGCGATACTCACATATCGATTTTCAAAGCAATCGGCCCACTAACAAAAAAGTTTAAAATGGCGGCCTTTTTTTAAGTTTGACCACAAATTCCTTCTCTATACTTGTTGCGATACTCACATATCGATTTTCAAAGCAATCGGCCCAATAACAAAAAAATTCAAAATGGCGGCCACTTTTTTTAATTTTGACCACAAATTCCTTCTCTATAGTTGTTGCGCTACTCACATATCGATTTTCAAAGCAATCGGCCCAGTAACAAAAAAATTCAAAATGGCGGCCATGTTTTAAAATTTTGACCACAAATTCCTTCTCTATGTTTGCTGCGATAGTCAGGTATCGATTTTCAAAGCAATCGGCCCAGTAACAAAAAAGTTCAAAATGGCGGCCTTTTTTTTAATTTTGACCACAAATTCCTTCTCTATACTTGTTGCGATACTCACATATCGATTTTCAAAGCAATCGGCCCAAAAACAAAAACAAACAAAATGGCGGCCACTTTTTAAAATTTTGACCACAAATTCCTTCTTTATACTTGTTGCGATACTCACATATCGATTTTCAAAGCAATCGGCCCAATAACAAAAAAATTCAAAATGGCGGCCACGTTTTAAAATTTTGACCACAAATTCCTTCTCTATAGTTGTTGCGCTACTCACATATCGATTTTCAAAGCAATCGGCCCAGTAACAAAAAAATTCAAAATGGCGGCCACGTTTTAAAATTTTGACCACAAATTCCTTCTCTATGTTTACTGCGATAGTCAGGTATCGATTTTCAAAGCAATCGGCCAAGTAACAAAAAAGTTCAAAATGGCGGCCTTTTTTTTAATTTTGACCACAAATTCCTTCTCTATACTTGTTGCGATACTCACATATCGATTTTCAAAGCAATCGGCCCAGTAACAAAAAAGTTCAAAATGGCGGCCTTTTTTTAAGTTTGACCACAAATTCCTTCTCTATACTTGTTGCGATACTCACATATCAATTTTCAAAGCAATCGGCCCAATAACAAAAAAAATCAAAATGGCGGCCACTTTTTTTTTAATTTTTACCACAAATTCCTTCTCCATACTTGTTCCGAAACTCACATATCGATTTTCAAAGCAATCGTCCCAATAACAAAAAAATTCAAAATGGCGGCCACTTTTTTTAATTTTGACCACAAATTCCTTCTGTATACTTGTTGCGATACTCACATATCGATTTTCAAAGCAATCGGCCCAATAACAAAAAAATTCAAAATGGCGGCCACTTTTTTTAATTTTGACCACAAATTCCTTCTCTATAGTTGTTGCGCTACTCACATATCGATTTTCAAAGCAATCGGCCCAGTAACAAAAAAATTCAAAATGGCGGCCACGTTTTAAAATTTTGACCACAAATTCCTTCTCTATGTTTGCTGCGATAGTCAGGTATCGATTTTCAAAGCAATCGGCCCAGTAACAAAAAAGTTCAAAATGGCGGCCTTTTTTTTAATTTTGACCACAAATTCCTTCTCTATACTTGTTGCGATACTCACATATCGATTTTCAAAGCAATCGGCCCAATAACAAAAAAATTCAAAATGGCGGCCACTTTTTTAATTTTGACCACAAATTCCTTCTCTACGCTTGCTGCGAAACTCACATATCGATTTTCAAAGCAATCGGCCCAATAATAAAAAAGTTCAAAATGGCGGCCACTTTTTAAACTTTGTCCACAAATTCCTACTTATCCCCAGCTGATTACGAATTCATCACCTAACCACATCATCAACCTAGGTACCAAATTTCAGACTTTCTATTTTGCCGGAATCCCTAGAATAACGCAAAAAGTACACTTTTGTATGGGAAAATCCCTTAAATGTTAGATGTTTACCCCTTAAAAATGGAATTTCTGGAATCCCCGTCTTAGTACGAATTCATGACCTAATATCTGCCTAGATACCAAATTTTAGATCTCTACGACTTTTCGTTTTTCTGGAATGCCTGGAACAACGAAAAAAATTACAATTTTGTATGGAGAAATCCCTTTAATGTACTATTTCTACCCCTTAAACATGAAATTTCAGGAATCCCCATCTTAGTACGAATTCATGACCTAATATGTTCCTAGGTACCAAATTTGAGATCTGTACGACTTTTAGTTTTTCGGGAAAACCTGGAACAACGAAAAAAATTACACTTTTGTATGGGAAAATCCCGTAAATGTAAGATTTTTACCCCTTAAACATGGAATTTCTGGAATCCCCGTCTTAGTACGAATTCATGACCTAATATCTACCTAGGTACCAAATTTGAGATCTCTACGACTTTGAGTTTTTCTGGAATGCCTGGAACAACGAAAAAATTACAATTTTGTATGGAGAAATCCCTTTAATGTACTATTTCTACCCCTTAAACATGGAATTTCTGGAATCCCCGTCTTAGTACGAATTCATGACCTAATATCTTCCTAGGTACCAAATTTGAGATCTCTACTACTTTTAGTTTTTCTGGAATGCCTGGAACAACGAAAAAAATTACAATTTTGTATGGAGAAATCCCTTTAATGTACTATTTCTACCCCTTAAACCTGGAATTTCTGGAATCCCCGTCTTAGTACGAATTCATGACCTAATATCTACCTAGGTACCAAATTTCAGATCTCTACGACTTTTAGTTTTTCGGGAATTCCTGGAACAACGAAAAAATTTTACTTTTGTATGGGAAATACCCTTAAATGTATGATTTTTACCCCTTAAACATGGAATTTCTGGAATCCCCGTCTTAGTACGAATTCATGACCTAATATCTACCTAGGTACCAAATTTCAGATCTCTAGGACCTATAGTTTTGGCGGAATCCGTGGAACAACCAAAATGCCTCATTCTTTTATATCTATACTAGCAAACGCCCGCGGCTTCGCTCACGTTAACTTTTGAGTTATGCTTTACTATGGTGGTTTAATTTCCAAAATTCCTGCATTACACACCATTTTGCCCACAAAATTTTCTCTTGCTTCCTGGTAATAGTCACATATTGATTTTGAAAAATTCGATCGTCACAAAAAAGTTAAATATGGTGGCCATTTTTAGGGTTCCGTACCCAAAGGGTAAAAGCTCTTACTAAGACTCCACCGCCCGTTTGTCCATCCGGCCGTGGTTGCTTGCTACCATGGTAAGACATATAAGTACAAAATTGTGGCCAATTCTTTTAAATTTTTACCAAAAATTCCTTTTCTATGCTCGCTGCGATAATCAGATATCAATTTTGAAAACAATCGGCCCAGTAACAAAAAAGCTCAAAATGGCGGCCACTTTTTAAAATGTTGACTACAAATTCTTTCTCTATGCTTGCTGCCATTGTCAAATATCGATTTTCAAAGCAATCGGCCCAGTAACAAAAAAGTTCAAAATGGCGGCCAATTTTTTAAATTTTGACTACAAATTCCTTCTCGATGCTTGGTGAAATAATCAGATGTCGATTTTCAAAGCAATCGACCCAGTAACAAAAAATTTCAAAATGGCGGACACTTTTTTAAATTTTGACCACAAATTCCTTCTCTATGCTTGCTGCCATAGTCAAATATCGATTTTCAAAGCAATCGGCCCAGTAACAAAAAAGTTCAAAATGGCGGCCACCTTTTTTAAATTTTGACCACAAATTCCTTCTCTATGCTTGCTGCCATAGTCAAATATCGATTTTCAAAGCAATCGGCCCAGTAACAAAAAAGTTCAAAATGGCGGCCACTTTTTTAAATTTTGACCACAAATTCCTTCTCTATGCTTGCTGCCATAGTCAAATATCGATTTTCAAAGCAATCGGCCTAGTAATAAAAAAGTTCAAAATGGCGGCCACTTTTTTAAATTTTGACCACAAATTCCTTCTCTATGCTTGCTGCCATAGTCAAATATCGATTTTCAAAGCAATCGGCCCAGTAACAAAAAAGTTCAAAATGGCGGCCACTTTTTTAAATTTTGACCACAAATTCCTTCTCTATGCTTGCTGCCATAGTCAAATATCGATTTTCAAAGCAATCGGCCTAGTAATAAAAAAGTTCAAAATGGCGGCCACTTTTTTAAATTTTGACCACAAATTCCTTCTCTATGCTTGCTGCCATAGTCAAATATCGATTTTCAAAGCAATCGGCCCAGTAACAAAAAAGTTCAAAATGGCGGCCACTTTTTTAAATTTTGACCACAAATTCCTTCTCTATGCTTGCTGCCATAGTCAAATATCGATTTTCAAAGCAATCGGCCCAGTAACAAAAAAGTTCAAAATGGCGGCCACTTTTTTAAATTTTGCCCACAAATTCCTTCTCTATGCTTGCTGCCATAGTCAAATATCGATTTTCAAAGCAATCGGCCCAGTAACAAAAAAGTTCAAAATGGCGGCCACTTTTTTAAATTTTGACCACAAATTCCTTCTCTATGCTTGCTGCCATAGTCAAATATCGATTTTCAAAGCAATCGGCCCAGTAACAAAAAAGTTCAAAATGGCGGCCACTTTTTTAAATTTTGACCACAAATTCCTTCTCTATGCTTGCTGCCATAGTCAAATATCGATTTTCAAAGCAATCGGCCCAGTAACAAAAAAGTTCAAAATGGCGGCCACTTTTTTAAATTTTGACCACAAATTCCTTCTCTATGCTTGCTGCCATAGTCAAATATCGATTTTCAAAGCAATCAGCCCAGTAACTAAAAAGTTCAAAATGGCGGCCACTTTTTTAAATATTGACCACAAATTTCTTCTCTATGCTTGCTGCCATAGTTAAATATCGATTTTCAAAGCAATCGGCCCAGTAACAAAAAAGTTAAAAATGGCGGCCACTTTTTTAAATTTTGACCACAAATTCCTTCTCTATGCTTGCTGCCATAGTCAAATATCGATTTTCAAAGCAATTGGCCCAGTAACAAAAAAGTTCAAAATGGCGGCCACTTTTTTAAATTTTGACCACAAATTCCTTCTCTATGCTTGCTGCCATAGTCAAATATCGATTTTCAAAGCAATCGGCCCAGTAACAAAAAAGTTCAAAATGGCGGCCACTTTTTTTAAATTTTGACCACAAATTCCTTCTCTATGCTCGCTGCCATAGTCAAATATCGATTTTCAAAGCAATCGGCCCAGTAACAAAAAAGTTCAAAATGAAGGCCACTTTTTTTAAATTTTGACCACAAATTCCTTCTCTATGCTTGCTGCCATAGTCAAATATCGATTTTCAAAGCAATCGGCCCAGTAACAAAAAAGTTCAAAATGGCGGCCTATTTTTGAAATTTTGACCACAAACTCTTTCTCTATGCTTGCTGCCACTGTAAAATATCGATTTTCAAAGCAATCGGCCCAGTAACAAAAAAGTTCAAAATGGCGGCCACTTTGTTAAATTTTGACCACAAACTCTTTCTCTATGCTTGCTGCCACTGTAAAATATCGATTTTAAAAGCAATCGGCCCAGTAACAAAAAAGTTAAAAATGGCGGCCACTTTTTTAAATTTTGACCACAAATTCCTTCTCTATGCTTGCTGCCATAGTCAAATATCGATTTTCAAAGCAATTGGCCCAGTAACAAAAAGTTCAAAATGGCGGCCACTTTTTTAAATTTTGACCACAAATTCCTTCTCTATGCTTGCTGCCATAGTCAAATATCGATTTTCAAAGCAATCAGCCCAGTAACTAAAAAGTTCAAAATGGCGGCCACTTTTTTAAATATTGACCACAAATTCCTTCTCTATGCTTGCTGCCATAGTTAAATATCGATTTTCAAAGCAATCGGCCCAGTAACAAAAAAGTTCAAAATGGCGGCCACTTTTTTAAATTTTGCCCACAAATTCCTTCTCTATGCTTGCTGCCATAGTCAAATATCGATTTTCACAGCAATCGGCCCAGTAACAAAAAAGTTCAAAATGGCGGCCAAAAAATTCAAAATTTTTCCTCCTCAAAATTTGAATCTCGAAAATCCCTTTCTGAATACGAATTCATGATATACCTAATACCAACCTAGGTACCAAATTTCAGATCTCTACGACTTTTAATTTCGCTGGAATCCCTGGAACAACGCAAAAATTACACTTTTGTATGGGAAAATCCCTTAAAAGTAGGATTTTTATCCCTTCCAATTTGAATTTCTGGAATCCCCGTCTTAGTACGAATTCATGACCTAATATCAACCTAGGTACCGAATTTCAGATCTCTACGATTTGTAGTTTTCCGGGAATCCCTGGAACAACGAAATAAATTTCACTTTTGTATGGAGAAATCCCTAAAACCAACGGTTTTTACCCCTTAAAATTTGAATTTCTGGAATCCCCGTCTTAGTACGAATTCTTGACCTAATATCAACCTAGGTACCAAATTTCAGATCTCTACGACTTTTAGTTTTTCGGGAATCCCTGGAACAACGAAAAAAATTACACTTTTGTATGGAGAAATCCCTAAAACCAACGGTTTTTTCCCCTTAAAATTTGAATTTCTGGAATCCCCGTCTTAGTACGAATTCATGACCTAATATCTACTTAGTTACCAATTTTCAGATCCCTACGACTTGTAGCTTTTCGGGAATTCCTGGAACAACGAAAAATATTTCACTTTTGTATGGGGAAATCCAAAAACCAACGGTTTTTACCCCTTACAATTTGAATTTCTGAAATCCCCGTCTTAGTACGAATTCATGACCTAATATCTACCTAGGTACCAAATTTCAGATCCCTACGACTTGTAGCTTTTCGGGAATTCCTGGAACAACGAAAAAAATTTCACTTTTGTATGGGGAAATCCAAAAAACCAACGGTTTTTACCCCTTACAATTTGAATTTCTGGAATCCCCGTCTTAGTACGAATTCATGACCTAATATCTACCTAGGTACCAAATTTCAGATCCCTACGACTTGTAGCTTTTCGGGAATTCCTGGAACAACGAAAAAAATTTCACTTTTGTATGGGGAAATCCAAAAAACCAACGGTTTTTACCCCTTAAAGTTTGAATTTCTGGAATCCCCGTCTTAGTACGAATTCATGACCTAATATCTACCTAGGTACTAAATTTCAGATCTCTACGACCTATAGTTTTGGCGGAATCCTTGGAACAACCAAAATCACCAAAATGCCTCATTCTTTTATATATTATATAGATATATATATATAAAAGAGTGAGGCATTTTGGTTGTTCCACGGATTCCGTCTAAACTATAGGTCGTAGAGATCTGAAATTTGGTACCTAGGTAGATATTAGGTCATGAATTCGTACTAAGACGGGGATTCCAGAAATTCCATGTTTAAGGGGTAAAAACCGTTGGTTTTAGGGATTTCTCCATACAAAAGTGTAATTTTTTTCGTTGTTCCAGGGATTCCCGAAAAACAACAAGTCGTAGAGATCTGAAATTTGGTACCTAGGTTGATATTAGGACATGAATTCGTACTAAGACGGGGATTCCAGAAATTCAAATTTTAAGGGGTAAAACCCGTTGGTTTTAGGGAATTCTCCATACAAAAGTGTAATTTTTTTCGTTGTTCCAGAGATTCCCGAAAAACTAAAAGTCGTAGAGATCTAAAATTTGGTACCTAGGTAGATATTAGGTCATGAATTCGTACTAAGACGGGGATTCTAGAAATTCCATGTTTAAGGTATAAAAACCGTTGGTTTTCGGGATTTCTCCATACAAAAGTGTAAATTTTTTCGTTGTTCCAGGGATTCCCGAAAAACTACAAGTCGTAGGGATCTGAAATTTGGTAACTAGGTAGATATTAGGTCATGAATTCGTACTAAGACGGGGATTCCAGAAATTCAAATTTTAAGGGGTGAAAACCGTTGGTTTTATGGATTTCTCCATACAAAAGTGTAATTTTTTTCGTTGTTCCAGGAATTCCCGAAAAGCTACAAGCCGTAGAGATCTGAAATTTGGTACCTAGGTTGGAATTATATCATGAATTCGTATTCAGAAAGGGATTTTCGAGATCCAAATTTTGAGAAAGAAAAATTTTGAACTTTTTGGCCGCCATTTTGAACTTTTTTATTACTGGGCCGATTGCTTTGAAAATCGACTTTTGACTATGGCAGCAAGCATAGAGAAGGAATGTGTTGCCAAAATTAAAAAAAAAAGTGGCCGCCATTTTGAACTTTTTTGTTACTGGGCCGATTGCTTTAAAAATCGATATTTGACTATGGCAGCAAGCATAGAGAAGGAATTTGTGGTCAAAATTTAAAAAAGTGGCCGCCATTTTGAACTTTTTTGTTACTGGGCCGATTGCTTTGGAAATCGATATCTGACTATGGCAGCAAGCATAGAGTAGGAATTTTTGGTCAAAATTTAAAAAGTGACCGCCATTTTGAACTTTTTTGTTTCTGGGCCGATTGCTTTGAAAATCGATATTTGACTATAGCAGCAAGCATAGAAAAGGAATTTGTGGTCAAAATTTAAAAAAAGTGGCCGCCATTTTCAACTTTTTTGTTACTGGGCCGATTGCTATGAAAATCGATATTTGACTATGGCAGCAAGCATAGAGAAGGAATTTGTGGTCAAAATTTAAAAAAATGGCCGCCATTTTGAACTTTTATGTTACTGGGCCGATTGCTTTGGAAATCGATATTTGACTATGGCAGCTAGCATAGAGAAGGAATTTGTGGTCAAAATTAAAAAAAAGTGGCCGCCATTTTGAACTTTTTTGTTACTGGGCCGATTGCTTTGAAAATCGATATTTGACTATGGCAACAAGCATAGAAAAGGAATTTGTGGTCAAAATTTAAAAAAAGTGGCCGCCATTTTGAACTTTTTTGTTACTGGGCCGATTGCTTTGAAAATCGATATTTGACTATGGCAGCAAGCATAGAGAAGGAATTTGTGGCCAAAATTTAAAAAAATGGCCGCCATTTTGAACTTTTTTGTTACTGGGCCGATTGCTTTGAAAATCGATATTTGACTATGGCAGCAAGCATAGAGAAGGAATTTGTGACCAAAATTTAAAAAGTGGCCGCCATTTTGAACTTTTTTGTTACTGGGTCGATTGCTTTGAAAATCGATATTTGACTATGGCAGCAAGCATAGAGAAGGAATTTGTGGTCAAAATTTAAAAAAATGGCCGCCATTTTGAACTTTTTTGTTACTAGGTAGATTGTTTTGAAAATCGATATTTGACTATGGCAGGAAGCATAGAGAAGGAATTTGTGGTCAAAATTTAAAAAAGTGGCCGCAATTTTGAACTTTTTTGTTACTGGACCGATTGCTTTGAAAATCGATATTTGACTATGGCAGCTGGCATAGAGAAGGAATTTGTGGTCAAAAGTTAAAAAAGTGGCCGCCATTTTGAACTTTTTTGTTACTGGACTGATTGCTTTGAAAATCGATATTTGACTATGACAGCAAGCATATAAAAGGAATTTGTGGTCAAAATTTAAAAAAGTGGCCGCCATTTTGAACTTTTATGTTACTGGGCCGATCGCTTTGGAAATCGATATTTGACTATGGCAGCTAGCATAGAGAAGGAATTTGTGGTCAAAATTAAAAAAAAGTGGCCGCCATTTTGAACTTTTTTGTTACTGGGCCGATTGCTTTGAAAATCGATGTTTGACTATGGCAGCTGGCATAGAGAAGGAAGTTTTGGTCAAAATTTAAAAATTTTGATCTTTTTGGCCGCAATTTTGAACTTTTTTGTTACTGGGCCGATTGCTTTGAAAATAGATATCTGACTATCGCAGCAAGCATAGAGAAGGAATTTGTGCTCAAGATAAAAAAATGATGAACTTCTTGGCTGCCATTTTGAACTTTTTTGTTACTGGGCCGATTGCTTTGAAAATCGACGTCTGACTATAACCAGCAAGCATTAGGAAATATTTAGTGGTCAAAATTAAATTAAATGACGGTTAATACGAGAATTTTGGAAACTTAACGCCTGAGGGAGTAAAGCAGAAGATCAACGTGAGCGAAGCCGCGGGCGTTTGCTAGTATATAGATAAAATAATCCAATTTAAAATGCCGACCAGGGTACGAAGAGTTTATCGGGAATCTGAAGTACCTGACTCGATTTTATTGATTTGCCCGGTCAGCTAGTAATAGTATCATAACTATTACTAGCTGACCGGGCAAACGTTATTTTGCCGTTTAGGTGTATGAAAAATATAAGACCTATTCTCAAAGTTTTCAGACCTACCGAACTTAGACAAAAAAATCATAATAATCGGTCGAGAATTTTGATTACGAGAATTTTATATATTAGACAAGATATACTCATAAATTCTGCACATAAATATAACAACCAAATAAAATGGATTTTAACGACCGAATGTATCGGTAGTGTTGCCTTCTGCGTTGGGGGACGTATGTTCGATACCCACAAATGGAAAATTTTGGTGTGATCAGCATGGATGTTTTCCAGTGTCAAGACATTTTTCTATTTAATATACTCGTAAATGTAAATAATATTATACATTCATCAGTTATCCCATAACATAAGCTATCGCTTACTTTGGCTTTATTTGGTTGGCTGTAATGATTTATGTTATTTATTGACCCAATTGCATAAAATATTAACAAACTTGACTTTTTAATTAAGGATTTAATTATGTGGAAAAAAGTACGACGGCAAGTATGACGAACGTTATAACCTTTCCGGCGTAACTGAACCAGATACAAGTGTAATGTTATTAAAGAAAGACCAGCCTTCCGATAATAATTGCATCGGAATAAACGACACGTTCTCGTAAATTACATATTTTCTTTGTGCTAACCTGCCACCAATCGCTGTAGTCCTGGTAGCTTGCCGTAGCTAATTATATGAGTCTAGAAAATGGCATTTTTTATCGATGGAATAATTTCTCGCAGCGATTGTATTCGTTTCGGTTCGCTTGCCTGAGAAGGTCACAAAAAATAGCATTCCAGGCATAAAGTTAAACGCGAATAACAAATCCTCACCGAAGCGAACCTGGTTATTTAGTAAATGAACATTAAAATATCTGAAATAATAAGTGATTTGATTTAAATTGAAAAGAAGTATGGCTATAGTTTAAAATTTTAGCGTCTTGAAGTGACACTTACAAAAGGAATTCTATTATTTAAGTATCCTAATATTAGAATAAATCAAGTAATCACGAAGATTTGTAAAAGATTAATTTAGGACGCACGCTCGTGGAAAGTCTCCACGTTAGTGCAACAATGTTCTCGTCGTTGTTACCTCTGAGCGCGGCGGCAGTGGTCTCGACGGCGAACATGTTGAGCGCAGTGAGCTGCAGCAGGCGGACGGCGGGCGTGGGCAGCGGCTGCCGGTGCAGCAGAGCGCGGAACTGCCGCAGCATCTGCGACGCACTCTCGTGGAAAGTCTCCACGTTAGTGCAACAATGTTCTCGTCGTTGTTACCTCTGAGCGCGGCGGCAGTGGTCTCGACGGCGAACATGTTGAGCGCAGTGAGCTGCAGCAGGCGGACGGCGGGCGTGGGCAGCGGCTGCCGGTGCAGCAGAGCGCGGAACTGCCGCAGCATCTGCGACGCACTCTCGTGGAAAGTCTCCACGTTAGTGCAACAATGTTCTCGTCGTTGTTACCTCTGAGCGCGGCGGCAGTGGTCTCGACGGCGAACATGTTGAGCGCAGTGAGCTGCAGCAGGCGGACGGCGGGCGTGGGCAGCGGCTGCCGGTGCAGCAGAGCGCGGAACTGCCGCAGCATCTGCGACGCACTCTCGTGGAAAGTCTCCACGTTAGTGCAACAATGTTCTCGTCGTTGTTACCTCTGAGCGCGGCGGCAGTGGTCTCGACGGCGAACATGTTGAGCGCAGTGAGCTGCAGCAGGCGGACGGCGGGCGTGGGCAGCGGCTGCCGGTGCAGCAGAGCGCGGAACTGCCGCAGCATCTGCGACGCACTCTCGTGGAAAGTCTCCACGTTAGTGCAACAATGTTCTCGTCGTTGTTACCTCTGAGCGCGGCGGCAGTGGTCTCGACGGCGAACATGTTGAGCGCAGTGAGCTGCAGCAGGCGGACGGCGGGCGTGGGCAGCGGCTGCCGGTGCAGCAGAGCGCGGAACTGCCGCAGCATCTGCGACGCACTCTCGTGGAAAGTCTCCACGTTAGTGCAACAATGTTCTCGTCGTTGTTACCTCTGAGCGCGGCGGCAGTGGTCTCGACGGCGAACATGTTGAGCGCAGTGAGCTGCAGCAGGCGGACGGCGGGCGTGGGCAGCGGCTGCCGGTGCAGCAGAGCGCGGAACTGCCGCAGCATCTGCGACGCACTCTCGTGGAAAGTCTCCATGCTGGTAATGTTAAAATTACTATGAGATATGTACAAATCTTTGTATTTTTATTTAAACGGTACTTAAACGGTATTATTACATCTACTATAATGTGGTATATATATTGATCTCATAAGCAAAATTCATCCATGTACATGACATTCCAGGGTCATCCACGATTATGAATTTAAGTAGTTAACCGCAATGTATAATGTTCTATGGCAGCTAACGTACACGGTACAGCCGTACAAGACATTCTTATTTACAATGTAAAGTTTAAATTGATGCAACTCTATTATGAGTACTTACCCGATTTTCGTTATTAATTTTCCATGGACGTGCAAGTAACTGGTGATGAAGTTCTTATTTAACTGCAACAAAAGATTATTTTACAATTTAATTATCTAAACATTTGGTTCTTTTCTGTTAAGTACTGTTATACGTTAATATAAAAACTGTAAAAATTTAAAAAGTAAGTTATCTTCTGCTTCGCTGACTAAACATCATTCGAAATTTTCGTAAAAATTCATATTCATTTCGATTATGGTCCCTGAAGTAGTCGACAGAAAATCTACCATGCCTTTCAGGGTAGTTGTTGAAATACTATAACATCTTTCATCAGGGTGTTTTATAATACGGAATCTTAAAACTGTAGTGCTCTTAAAGAGCAGTCTTTCTAACTGTATCGCTGTGAAACCGAATCGCTAACATTATTCGATATCGCAGCGATACCAAATGCAATAGATTTGCCTCCAATTGGGTATTACACTACTTTTGAATTTGACAACAATTATTACTTTACTATAAACTCTGTTAAAAATAATGTCGTAAACTGAATAAAAAAAATATTAAAATGCAAAGATTCACCAAGTACCAGGCATTTTAATTTTGAAGTGGGAAGGGGAAGGGAACCTTTAACGCAAATCAAAAATTTGTATGAAGCCGCACGAAGCTACTACGGCATTAGTATGGTGTGACGTCACAATTCAATGTCGCTATCTCTATCTAATCATAAACATTTAAATGCTTATAACTTTTTTGTTATTTGATCGATTTAATTAGTTTTTTCTGTGCACGTCATTATTTGTATCCTAGTTTATAATAAAGTAATAAAATAATTTGAGTCTAACAATTATTTGGGTATTTAATTGTGTGACGTCGGCCATGTTGGATTAGAACGCCATATTGGATCAAGATGATGACGTCAATAGATGCAGCGGGGCTAGACAAAGTAACAGTCGTTTAGCGTTCACGACAGTAGATAAAAATGTATGGCGTGACAAACCACGTGACGAATGAAAACAAATGAAAGCAGAATCTACTTTATGCTTAGCGTTATTCACTGTCGGCTGTCAATTGTCATGCGAAGTACGCTAAAATTATCTACAACATCTGCGAGAACGCCAGGGAGCGTTCAAATTGTCGTAGTCGATTTTCATAAAAGCGTGTTTTTCTCTATACGGTCACGTGGTTTTTCTACAGTCACTTGTTTTGTCCATACATTTTTATCTACTGTTGTGAACATACGTAACGATTTATCGTACTGTTGTGAACATACGTAACGATTTATCGCCTCATACATACGTAACGATTTATCGTAGCGATAAATCTGTGCAGACCAGTTTGCACAGTTTTATCGATCGTGTGTATGAAAAATCGTTGTCGATAATCGTTCGTTGGTGGCAGTTTCAATTTCTATCAGATAAATCGTTGTCGATTACATTTGCACAGTTTTATCGTTGCGTGTGGACGGCGATCGCTCAGTACTTAGATAGCTTCTGTCATTACAGTGTCTTGTTTCTTTATTAGTGGAGAAACTAAAGCCAGCTGATTTAAATATGCCTTTTTATTCATCCTTAAATAGTTATGCCAATCTTGCGGAGCAATCGTGCGTCATAATCTTCCATTGTTAACATATGTATCTTGCGCGAGCTTCTGCGGAGAACTGCCCGATCGACGTCGACATCGGAGGCGTGTGGAGGCACTAGGAACGTTCGATTTATCTGCACAGTCTGAAATCGCTACGATAAATCGTTACGTATGTATGAGGCTTAAACGACTGTTACTTTGTCTAGCCCCGCAGGTTACCTCGACCGGCGTCATGGCGTGCAGCGCGTCGTCGTGGTGCGGCGTGGCGGTGCGGTGCCCGCTCGGCCGCACCCACACCTCGCGCCGCAGCCCCGCGCCCGCGCCGCCCTCGCCGCCGCCCTCGCCGCCGCCCTCGCCGCCGCCTTCACCGCCGCCCTCGCCCGCCTTCGACGACTCCGCCGCGGCTCGACGCTTGCGTTCTGCCGCCTCGTACTGACGACATATTCAAATAGTACATTTCAATATAAGTGCGAAAAGTTTGTTATTTCTTTACGAGTCCCGGTTTGTTGACCCAAGCCGAAGGCGAGGGCCAACTATAAGGACGAGTAAAAATGACAATTCCGCACGTGCATTGAACGATGTTTTTTAATACATTTGCGAAATAATAATATTGGTTTTACGTGTTTGCCTGTTCCGCGTTTGCGTGCCGTGTTCGTGTTCATGCGCTCCTGGTGCGCCCGCTCCAGTGCCGCGAATAATTTTGCGCACGCTAAACACACATGGAAATGTCAACTTTTTGAGCAAATGTATTAAAAAGGTATATTACATGAATAGGTATTTGGTCATTTAATGATGCATATGTGCCAGTATTGTTGGTCACTTCATGACGTTACTGACACCTTCATGAAATGATTCAATCGCCACGGTCGCCCTATAAGCCGTATCGTTTGAAACATACAATAACAAAATCTAATATTAAACTTTTTGTACTAAGTCAAAATATTTTTCCAAATTATTCGATCATTGAGACTTAAATTAGACTAAGCTTTTTATAAAATCAGATTTCGAAATATAATTCATAACCACATTATAAAAATTATTTTTCTTTTCATCTTTTCTTCATAACAGTTACTTAACATCTTTTTTCTACATAACTACATAAAATCTTTTTTGTTTACCTTTTAACGAACAGATTGACTTGAATAGATTACACGTTTATACAACTACTAGCAAACGCCCGCGGCTTCGCTCACGTTAACTTCTGAGTTATGCTTTACTATGGTGGTTTAATTTCCAAAATTCCTGCATTACACACCATTTTGCCCACAAAATTTTCTCTTGCTTCCTGGTAATAGTCACATATTGATTTTGAAAAATTCGAGCGTCACAAAAAAGTTAAATATGGTGGCCATTTTTAGGGTTCCGTACCCAAAGGGTAAAAGCTCTTACTAAGACTCCAACGTCCGTTCGTCCATCCGGCCTTGGTGGCTTGCTACCAAGGTAAGACATAATATAAGTACAAAATTGTGGCCAATTCTTTTAAATTTTTACCAAAAATTCCTTTTCTATACTCGCTGCGATAATCAGATATCAATTTTCAAAACAATCGGCCCAGTAACAAAAAAGTTCAAAATAGCGGCCACTTTTTAAAATGTTGACTACAAATTCTTTCTCTATGCTTGCTGCCATTGTCAAATATCGATTTTCAAAGCAATCGGCCCAGTAACAAAAAAGTTCAAAATGGCGGCCAATTTTTTAAATTTTGACTACAAATTCCTTCTCAATGCTTGGTGAAATAATCAGATGTCGATTTTCAAAGCAATCGACCCAGTAACAAAAAATTTCAAAATGGCGGACACTTTTTTTAAATTTTGACCACAAATGCCTTCTCTGTGCTTGCTGCCATAGTCAAATATCGATTTTCAAAGCAATCGGCCCAGTAACAAAAAAGTTCAAAATGGCGGTCTATTTTTTAAATTTTGACCACAAATTCCTTCTCTATGCTTGCTGCCATAGTCAAATATCGATTTTCAAAGCAATCGGCCCAGTAACAAAAAAGTTCAAAATGGCGGCCACTTTTTTAAATTTTGACCACAAATTCCTTCTCTATGCTTGCTGCCATAGTCAAATATCGATTTTCAAAGCAATCGGCCCAGTAACAAAAAAGTTCAAAATGGCGGCCACTTTTTTAAATTTTGACCACAAATTCCTTCTTTATGCTTGCTGCCATAGTCAAATATCGATTTTCAAAGCAATCGGCCCAGTAACAAAAAAGTTCAAAATGGCGGCCTATTTATTAAATTTTGACCACAAACTCTTTCTCTTATGCTTGCTGCCACTGTAAAATATCGATTTTCAAAGCAATCGGCCCAGTAACAAAAAAGTCCAAAATGGCGGCCACTTTTTTAAATTTTGACCACAAATTCCTTCTCTATGCTTGCTGCCATAGTCAAATATCGATTTTCAAAGCAATCGGCCCAGTAACAAAAAAGTTCAAAATGGCGGCCACTTTTTTAAATTTTGACCACAAATTCCTTCTCTATGCTTGCTGCCATAGTCAAATATCGATTTTCAAAGCAATCGGCCCAGTAACAAAAAAGTTCAAAATGGCGGTCTATTTTTAAATTTTGAGCACAAATTCCTTCTCTGTGCTTGCTGCCATAGTCAAATATCGATTTTCAAAGCAATCGGCCCAGTAACAAAAAAGTTCAAAATGGCGGCCACTTTTTTAAATTTTGACCACAAATTCCTTCTCTATGCTTGCTGCCATAGTCAAATATCGATTTTCAAAGCAATCGGCCCAGTAACAAAAAAGTTCAAAATGGCGGCCACTTTTTTAAATTTTGACCACAAATTCCTTCTCTATGCTTGCTGCCATAGTGAAATATCGATTTTCAAAGCAATCAGCCCAGTGACAAAAAAGTTCAAAATGGCGGCCTATTTTTTAAATTTTGACCACAAATTCCGTCTCTATGCTTGCTGCCATAGTCAAATATCGATTTTCAAAGCAATCGGCCCAGTAACAAAAAAGTTCAAAATGGCGGCCAAAAAATTCAAAATTTTTCCTCCTCAAAATTTGAATCTCGAAAATCCCTTTCTGAATACGAATTCATGATATACCTAATACCAACCTAGGTACCAAATTTCAGATCTCTACGACTATTAATTTCGCTGGAACCCTGGAACAACGCAAAAATTACACTTTTGTATGGGAAAATCCCTTAAAAGTAGGATTTTTATCCCTTCCAATTTGAATTTCTGGAATCCCCGTCTTAGTACGAATTCATGACTTAATGTCAATGTAGGTACCAAATTTCAGATCTCTACGACTTGTAGTTTTTCGGGAATTCCTGGAACAACAAAAAAAATTACAATTTTGTATGGAGAAATCCCTTTAATGTACTATTTCTACCCCTAAAACATGGAATTTCTGGAATCCCCGTCTTAGTACGAATTTATGACCTAATATCTACCTAGATACCAAATTTCAGATCTCTATGACTTTTAGTTTTTCTGGAATGCCTGGAACAACGAAAAAATTACAATTTTGTATGGAGAAATCCCTTTAATGTACTATTTCTACCCCTTAAACATGAAATTTCTGGAATCCCCGTCTTAGTACGAATTCATGACCTAATATCTTCCTAGGTACCAAATTTGAGATCTCTACGACTTTTAGTTTTTCGGGAATTCCTGGAACAACGAAAAAATTTTACTTTTGTATGGGAAATACCCTTAAATGTATGATTTTTACCCCTTAAACATGGAATTTCTGGAATCCCCGTCTTAGTACGAATTCATGACCTAATATCTTCCTAGGTACCAAATTTGAGATCTCTACGACTTTTAGTTTTTCTGGAATGCCTGGAACAACGTAAAAAATTACAATTTTGTATGGAGAAATCCCTTTAATGTACTATTTCTACCCCTTAAACATGGAATTTCTGGAATCCCCGTCTTAGTACGAATTCATGACCTAATATCTTCCTAGGTACCAAATTTGAGATCTCTACGACTTTTAGTTTTTCTGGAATGCCTGGAACAACGTAAAAAATTACAATTTTGTATGGGAAATACCCTTAAATGTATGATTTTTACCCCTTTAACGTGGAATTTCTGGAATCCCCGTCTTAGTACGAATTCATGACCTAATATCTACCTAAGTACCAAATTTCAGATCTCTACGACCTATAGTTTTGGCGGAATCCGTGGAACAACCAAAATACCTCATTCTTTTATATATATAGATAGACTTTATACAAAAATGTATCTTCCCATAACTCATACTCACTTTTTTTCTATTTTCATCGAATAATGATAATAAACTTTCTCGCGCTGACTGAAATGGATTCGAGGACATTAAACTTCTCATATAATAGTACACTGCGTCTAATTTTCTTCTCTGAAACAAAAATTACTAAATAGTAACTGTTTTCTTATGTACAAAACTCTTCTCTTTCTAAATTGAAATTTATACGTACCGCATATATGGCTAAAATTGCTAACTGATTGTATGGTCTACCATTTTTAGGATTGATTTGCTGAGCCTTCGTATACCAGTATTTGCTTTTGGCGTAGTTATTAGTTTCGTTAACTTGTTCCTTATATCTAGCTAAGTCACCGAGAAAAACATATAGCTTCTGAACTGAGATCAAAGCAAGGCCAACATAGCCAAGACCTTTCGGCGGCAGCGCGTGATTGTCGTTGATGTAATCTTCGGTGTTGAATTTGTACGTCTTCTCCAACATCTGCACGAGATTCTCAAAGAACGCGTTCCCCTCGTCTATTATAACGTTAATCAGTTTGACGACCTCTGGCTTCTCTTCGGCGGTGACTTGAGAGATGCTCTTTCTCAGAGTTTCAATGAAGTGGTAGTACAAAATCTTCCAAAACTGGTGCTCGATGTTGTCCGCCTGGCAGTACTTCAGGTCTGACATCAGCAGCTTCTGTAACGCGCCTTGTAAGAACCTCCTGTACAAATAATAATTATAATAAAAACCTTAAAATTCCTCCAGAAATGTACAAGGATGGGTATAGATGACTGTTTGCAAAATACTTCATTCATAACGTAACTATATTCCGGCCGCTCAAAGAATGCGTTTCTGACACATTTCAATTCGTCATACAAAACAAAAAAAAACAGTTGGCATAACCTTGAAACAGCGCCGTTCGACGTGGTTTGACTTTTAAAAGCTATAGTTTTTATATTTGTTAAATAAGTAATTGTAATAATTTTAGCCAAAAATAAATACATTTATTGTAAGTTAGTATAATTATTCGAATTTTAATGTTATCATTCGTTAATAACGTAAATAAAAGATATTTAAAAAAATTCTGTAAATTGTACGGCAGTTCAAAGTTACATCGCCCAGTCGATCACGATCTGTCAGAAACGCATTCTTTGAGCGGCCGGACTTTAAGGGCTGATTTTTCAATCGACAGATAAACGAAAACTAAGGAATAAATATGACGTTTTGACAGATTGACTATATTTGAAATACATACATATTATATACAGCATATATTCAAAATTTCAAATATATTCCTCACGTATATTCGGCCGCTCAAAGAATGCGTTTCTGACACATTTCAATTCGTCATACAAAACAAAAAAAAACAGTTGGCATAACCTTGAAACAGCGCCGTTCGACGTGGTTTGACTTTTAAAAGCTATAGTTTTTATATTTGTTAATTAAGTAATTGTAATAATTTTAGCCAAAAATAAATACATTTATTGTAAGTTAGTATAATTATTCGAATTTTAGTGTTATCATTCGTTAATAACGTAAATAAAAGATATTTAAAAAAAATCCGTAAATTGTACGGCAGTTCAAAGTTACATCGCCCAGTCGATCACGATCTGTCAGAAACGCATTCTTTGAGCGGCCGGACTTTAAGGGCTGATTTTTCAATCGACAGATAAACGAAAACTAAGGAATAAATATGACGTTTTGACAGATTGACTATATTTGAAATACATACATATTATATACAGCATATATTCAAAATTTCAAATATATTCCTCACGTATATTCGGCCGCTCAAAGAATGCGTTTCTGACACATTTCAATTCGTCATACAAAACAAAAAAAAACAGTTGGCATAACCTTGAAACAGCGCCGTTCGACGTGGTTTGACTTTTAAAAGCTATAGTTTTTATATTTGTTAATTAAGTAATTGTAATAATTTTAGCCAAAAATAAATACATTTATTGTAAGTTAGTATAATTATTCGAATTTTAGTGTTATCATTCGTTAATAACGTAAATAAAAGATATTTAAAAAAAATCCGTAAATTGTACGGCAGTTCAAAGTTACATCGCCCAGTCGATCACGATCTGTCAGAAACGCATTCTTTGAGCGGCCGGACTTTAGTTTATCTGGCGATTGTAAAATCAGCCCTAAGGCAATTAAGCATAATTGTCGAAGAAGTGTTTAATGGACATATTGGCTCATGACCCCTTCGCGTTAACACAGTAACTTTTAAAAATTGTAATTCGTTTGACATTTTTTTTCATTCACTGAACGTTTGTTCTAAATTTATATTCTTGTTTCACGTATTAAAACTAGAAAGGAATATATTCCTATATATTCCTTATATATTTTATACCATAGAAACTGTAGCTCAGATCAGGAGTTTATTTGATCTAGCTGTGAAGTATACTAGGCTAGAAGTGAGCCAATAGTTCCCCAAAATAGAAGAAGTTACAGAAGCCGAGTAATTACAGCCACACAGTGACAGAAAAAACATCAGCTCAAAGGTGTCAGAGATGATGACTGTGATGACTGGTGGGTGGTTGGGCACGAGAACAAACATTCTAAACAATTAATAGTTCATTTTTAGTGCCGATTTGAATCACTTTCCTCATTGACATTAATTGATATTGTCATTTGTTCCTATACTCTTTCCATTCGTTTATTTTCTCTTTCACTCATGACACAGATATAGCAATACCGAGGGACCAGAGAGAGATAGAGGTAAAGTGCTCTTTCTGGTCCCTCGCTATTGCTATATCTGTTTCATATTATGTCAAATAGAAAATAAACAAATGGAAAGAGTATAGCGACCGTCGTTTTGAATGTCATTTTATTTTAGTTCCATGGACGCTCACGGTTACGCAACAATCAGCGCTAAATGACGAAAATCAAATGTCTTCATTTTCACGTTGACAGTCTGAGGTCCAGCGTACTATAGTAGTGTTATTATCTCGCTGCAGACTCGGTCATAAATCATTCGAGTGTTTCGCTTTTGTTGTTCTGCAGTAATGCACAACTCAACAAAGAACAACAAAAGCGAAACACTCGGATGATTTATGACCGAGTCTGCAGCGAGATAATAACACTACTATAGTATAATAGAGGTCAGTGGTGGTTGGTGATGACGCTGATTTACATTTAATAAGTTACAGTAGCGAGTTAACTTGGCGAGTTACGTCGCTTTTGCCATTTGAACGGCGAAAGTGAGTTAAGTAGTAAGTAGTTGATTAAATTGAGTTGAATCGCGATCCTATTTTTCGGCGAGTCCAGTGCGAAGTAGCCAGTCTTCCGCACCCCGCCAACTTAACTCCCCGGCATGTAGACGGGCGAGTTTAGTACAGTGATATAGTCCGAAGACTGCGGCTTATAGCTACTCATTCACCTTCGTTTGGACGCTACTTACAACTCACTACCTTTTACTTAACTGACTGATTTCTTAACGCGCTACTGTAAAGTGTAACTTATTGAAGTGTAAATCGGTCTTTTTAATTTAATACATTTGCTCAAAAAGTTGACAATTTCCAGGTGTGTTTAGCGTGTGCAAAGTTATTCTTTTCCGCACTAGAGCATTTTGTTTTCCCCCTGCATGTGGATCCAAATTCATGAAGGTTTTTGTAAATTGGCCTTGGCCCCAACTTTATGTATTTTCGCAAATGTGTTAAAAATGTCGTTCAATGCACGTGCGGAATTGTCATTTCCACTCGTCTCTATTTTTGAGACGCGCCTACAACAACAACAAACCGAGACTCGTCAAGAAATGACATACTTTCCGCACTTATATTGAAATGTACTATTCTACTCGTCTCGATAGTTGACCCGCGCCTTTGGCTTGGGTCAACAACCCGAGACTTGTAAAGAAATGACAAACTTTCCGCACTTATATCGAAACTAGCTTTTGCCCGCGGCTCCGCCCGCGTTAAATTCGATTTTTTACTAATACCGAGAAAAAATTGAATTTCCTTTTCAATGACCTATAGATTACTGTAGAAAATTAGGGTTTTTTAAATATCCCATGGGAACTATGGATTTTCCCGGGATAAAAAGTAGCCTATGTTTTAATCTGGGTTATAAGCTATCTATGTTCCAAATTTCAGCCAAATCGGTTCAGTAGTTGCGGCGTGAAAGAGTAACAAATATACACACTTACACACAAACTTTCACCTTTTTAATAATTGTGATAGTGTGAAGTGTGATGTACTATTTTGGATGACGGTGAGGGCAGTGACCTGGTCTCGATGACGTCGGGCCAGTTGGCGGCGAGCGCGAGCGGGCCGCGCAGCGTGTGCATCTTGAGGATGGCGTCGGCGCGCTCCACCCGCTGCAGCAGCGCCACGTGGCGCGCGCCGCGCGACTCCGCGCCCTCGCAGCCCGCGCCCGCGCCCGCGCCCGCCCCGCCGCGACCCGAACACTCCTTTGCGCCTGGCAGCATATTATATTTATTTATTTATGTACCAGAAACTTAACTTAAAATTATACAAAGAAAAGACGTGCATAAAGGACAGCTTATCTCTACTGGAGAGATTTCTTCCAGGAGCCCTTGAATGTGGGAAAAATAGTTTGGAAATGCTGAGTAGGTACTGAAAATAGAAATTACTATTGATAAAATATAAGATATATATATTATTGTTTATTAACTTTAAGATTATGAATTCTACCCTATGATGTCGCAGTTTCATAGGTGTCCTTCCTGTATAATACGAATTTCAGTGTTTTTTTTTATTCTTAGATACAAGTTAGTACTTGACTGCGATCTCACCTGATGGTAAGTGATGATGCAGTCTAAGATATTATCGTACTAACTTGGAAGGGTAAGTAAATTTACCCCAACGGTTTCTACACAGCATCGCACCGGAACGCTAAATCGCTTGGCGGTGCGTCTTTGCTGGTAGGGTGATAACTAGCCACGGCCGAAGCCTACCATCAGACCAGACCTGAGCCAATTTAGAAATTATAAAATCCCAAAGTGGCCCATGGTGGGAATCGAACCCGCGACCTCCCACTCGAATCCGAGCGCGCCGCCACTGCGCCAGGGAGGTCATCGCGAAACACAAAAACTTCTTTTTGCGCATTGGGCATGTTTTTAGATGAGCGACACCTCACATTGTTACCGTAACCGACACCTCACGAAATTGTATAAATGTTTACATCTGTCGGCACTACCAGAGTGCCTCCTAATTTTATTTTATTTTGAAAGGGTTTAGTGTCGAATTAGTACCATTTACATAGGTTTTGTCATTAGGTGGAAAACTGATGCGTCTTTATTGCGTCAGTCAGTCATTTGAAGATTTTAAATTCAAGTACACAATATGTTTTTATTTACCTCGTTCCATCCTCATGTCTTGTTTCGTTGGGCTGGTTTGTACTATTATTGGTTTCGACGGGTTCTGATGATCGAATAGCGTTTTTTGAGTTTCTGCATTGGCTCCTCGTCTAAAATACAACAGACGATTAAATTAAAAAAAATACTTTCAAAAATTTGGATTGTTTTTGGAAATTATATCAACATACCTATCCTGGTCTTTATGGAGATGCGAAGATGAGCTTTGCGGAAGAATTAGCAATCCCGGTTGTGAACAAGATTCGGTCACAGATTTTTCTGATAGAACGCTATTCAGTCTATTTCTGTGGTGTGTGGTGTCCGGCTGTCTACAATCAGGCGAACAGAAAAAAAGACGGTTATTTTATCCTTTTTACATAGGGAAACTCGATTAATACGGCATTAGAATACATCAAGCGGATTAAAGAAATTTAATATTTTTTTCTTATAAAATAAAACTTTTTGAAATAGGACAAAAAAATAGATAAAAATACACAAACATGTTCTAAATTTGAAAAAATTCTATAAGTACAATTGGGTACAAATCAAAATTCGCAATTCATTTTGAGTATGGCTAATGGCACCGACTTCAAAAACTAAGTAGGTAGGTAAGTAAACCCAGATTTATTAGAAAATTATTTTTTTGCTTTTCAGTGGGTTGGTTTTTTGAAGGCGGTTCCCTTTTTTTAAAAAAGGAAGAATTATCATGTGTTTTAAATGGGTTTTTTTTTATTATTATTTTTTATTCTTTCCTTCTTTCTCTTTCTCTTTCTAATTCAGTTTATTTGCTAATAATTCTAGTTTTAAAAATAAATGAAAAATGACAGTATTTTGATTACAGTCAATTAACCAATTGTGTTCCTCTGCACATGCAAGATTTTTCTAGCGGATTTTCCATAACGGGAAATATATTTATGTATGTAAGCATAGTATTTATATATTAGTAAATATCTGGGTGACCGAGCTTTGCTCGGTTGCCAATAGATGGCAGCAGGGTTCATATTTTTTTTTTGGTAAATTCGACATTTTCTAAAAGCGAATCCTAGCTAGATCGATTTATCGCCCCCAAAACCCCCTGTATACTAAATTTCATGAAAATCGTTCGAGCCGTTTCCGAGATTCAGATTATATAGAAATATATATATATATACAAGGATTGCTCGTTTAAAGGTATAGGATATTGTCGTGTGATTACCGGTCGCCATGGTGTTGTTTCTTGGACTCGAGTATTTCTTCCCGCCAGTTGATGTTGGTGGGCGCGGGCGTGGCCCCGGGCGGGTGCGACGCGGGCTGCACGTTCTCCGCGTTGCGGCGGCGGCGGCTGTTGCGCTTGCGCGAGCGCCGCGACCCGCCGCCGCCGCCCGCCTCGCCGCTCGCACTAGGCGTTGGCGAATGCCTTCTCTCTATACTGGAGGTTCGACCGCCGTTCCACCGAGCGTCCCCCTTCTTCTATGAGCAAAACATGAAAAAGAAATGCTGTGGTAGGTGGTAGGGTATTACCGTATTAGGTATACAACATGCAGGTACTTGCCATAATTAGCCAAAAGCATTAACGGCGTACAAGCCGTATTTCAGTGATGTTGAATGCAGTTTTACGTAAAAACTATAAAGACAAGTACAAATACAATTTTTTTACTTTCAAAATTGAACGTCATGTAATTTGGGTCTTTTATCTAAAATCGCTAAGAAGCAAAAACACGATTGGATAAAATTTTCTCGATAGAACGTTCTCCCAAAAGTTGCTCCAAAATCTCAGTTTTCCAGTTTTTTATCGGAAACTATAATGGATTGTAATTGTAATTTTTGTTTTAATAATAATTTTTTATTACTCCAAAAAGAAAAATTAAAACTTATAAATATTAGATACTAAATATGTTAAAACTAGGGCATGCGTCGGTAAATGTGTCGGTAATAACAATATCCAAAAACGCTGAGAAACAGATTTTCGATAACTGGCTTAGTTTTTGAGTAATTAGGTAAAAGGTCGTTTTTCTGTAATATTCTTCCGCGACGCTGCATGTCGCACCTACCAACGTATCCGTGAGAGTGACAAGGACAAAAATAAATTCAATAAATCCCCTTAATTAAGAGACGATGTATATAAAATATCACAAATGCATGATAAAATATTACAAAAAGTCTAGCTCATATCCTGAGGGAACTATTATAGGGAGTTCAATAATGTATCATACATTTTAAGTAACATCCCTAAAACAGCTCATTCAATATACGCTTAGTTGACAGCACAGTTAGGGTTGCTAAAAATATTTTTTCTAAATTAAATAATAAGTTTTGTATTGAAAATAAAACAAAATAATTGGGTCTTCTTATCTCCATTAATGTGTTTCTAGGATCAAGTAAAAAGGTTAGCTGCCTGCACACTATACGTTTAACCCACACCTTGTATAAGTGATTTGCCAGTTGCCTTAATTAATAAGGTTCATTGATATCATGTATTTGGTGCCTAAAGTGTAAAAACATAATATGGACAAAACATAACATTATAGTGTTAGTAAACATAAATGAAGTTGGTTAATAATACTATACAGTATTATACCTGAAGCGCTGACGACCAAGCAGCAGTTTTATTGGCATTTGTCGGAATTTTGAATCCATCACCATCTTTAGGACTTCCAACTCGGTTTGTCGAGGTGTCCCTGCTGTTGCACTGAGACACTATTCTCCTGTGAAAACCAAACATGCAGATTTTATAGGTCCAAATCCAAAGGGGTTCTAAAATATTATAATTATAATACTATTTCATATTGTATTATTTTCTAAACAGTATGTATCATGAAATTGGTGCAAAGCACATTCACACATTAGTTATGATTTTTTAGTAAATTGTACCTAGCCTTTCCGAGTGGATTGTGCTACTTGGAGAAGATGTTCAATCTACAATTATTCTTCTTGTCGAAATGACAAGATTCGAGCACCTTCGTTATTGAAATGGTTTTGTTTACATTTGTCTCACCTTTCAGAACTTTGTTCTCGGCTATAAGACCGTAACGAGCGCCATCGATCCAAATCGTCCCTACTATTTCCGATGGTCGAAGAGCGATTGCTTCTGTGGCTGTCGCGTCTTTCTCTCTCGCGTTGTTTGAGAGCGAACGCTGCGGTGTCCTGGTGTATACTGACGTTACTATCTTTTCTACTACGTTCAGGCTCATGATGGACACTGACATTGCTGTCTTTTCTGTTGCGTTCTTTCTTTTCTGAGTTTCTGTGTCCCCTGCTAGAGCTCCTATTAACATAGCAAAAATTTTACTTAATAAGGGTAGAAGAGTGGCAAATAGCACAGAAAAGTTGTGAAATTTAAAATTATCAATCAACTGTGGTGACTGAAATCCGCATCTCATCACAGCTATGGTCATACCAAGCCAAGAAGACTTGTTTTATATTGCATGCAAGTAGCGTGGAACATTGAAACTATTTAATCAGGTGTTGAAAAATCTCTGATCAAATAGTCTTTGGGAAAATACTACAGAACATACAACAAAACATCAAAAAAGTATAATTCCTAACATAGTATTACTGTTACGGCTCTCCTCAGGGAAACAGCACCTCAAGCAGTATACAAAGCTCCCTAACAGCCAACAGCAGTACACCAAGATTATCACTTTGAAATCACTACCTTTTATCTCTCCGGCGTGATCTACCGCTTCTTTTAGACTCACGAGACTCGGTCACAGGTTTCACCTCTTGAACTAGAGGTGTTTTTATACTCTGAGAGAAAGGGGCTGCTGTATCACAGACTTCATCAAATTTGATATTTTTTTCCACTTCTTCTGTCCAATCCTACAAAACAATTTCAATTTCCATTTAAAAATGCTAACATAAATTGCTACTTTAACACATTCAGCTCCAAGGCACCTCTGGAGCAAATTTTGTGGGATTCAAAATTTGATACAAAATTAAACTTCACATTTTAACTGTATAATTTAAAAAAAATTACTCCTGAACTATTATATTTCTAATACTTCGGATGTAACAAATGATTTGTAAGACCCTTTTTTGTTCCTGAAAATCTCATGGATATCATATGACATGCCCGACTTCGCTTGAGAGAGGTGGTATACCCAGCTACCTACGGACTAAAAGCCTCCTATGTTCTCTGGCTACCCTTCCTGGAACCGCACGAAGCATTACTTCAGCAAGAAATGCCGATTTGTAAGAGCCTGTGAGTAATATACTACTGAGTTGCCGGTTACTACAAAGGTAACTTACCAAGTTTGTCATATCAGAAAGATTTGTAGATATGTGTGAAACAGGTTCACTATCATTTTGGTTGTCACTGCTCTCTGTTTTGTTTTCTGAATCACATTGTGATGCATTTGATTTATTAATTCCATTTGAGCCTAAAACAAGGAAATGTAAGGTTTCAGTATATAATTTCAACTAAGTGAACTCTCTTTTCTAATACAAAATATTTAAGTGATCAATTGACTAAGATGAAAGTGAAAATGTAAGCTTTGACTACACTTACCACTATCGTACAGATTCTTTTGAATTTCATAATCATTTGTTAGTGGTTTTTCGCTATCGCCTCTATTCTCTACAACATTTGGTTCATACAGGTTCATATAGGAATTGCTTGGAGTAGATCTTCTTGAGTTTTGTACTTCATGATTATTCTTTAAATATGAATTTATAAACTTGTCCCTGTCAAAGTTTTCGTGGTCTCTTAAACGTCCTCTTCCTCTTGAAGGTAAAGTTTGAGACCAGTTTGTATCGTGAGAGCTGTAGAACTGGGCTGGAGTATATGCAGACTGGGTCATTTCATTGTGTACGTATCTGTCTTTGTTTAACTGATCTACACTGTCGAAGCTTTGATGTCCTGATTGCTCTAAATTATACTTTTTCCTAAACCTAGGTGGTATATTGTCTAAGTTAATAGGAGGCTTAGGGCGAGAATCCATTGGAAAACCGGCCGAATTTCTTCGGCCCGAAGGTGGCTTGCCACTACCACTAGCCCCAGATTTGTGGCGTCCTGCCCAAGTTTCCATACTCCTACTATCCCTATTTCTCTCCAAATTTTTTTGATTTGGTGATATAGACCTGGCTTCGGAGCCCTGCCTGTGGGATCTGTTTGAAGCTTGATGTACATTACTATGGCTGTCTTTATGATGAAAATCTCGCCCTGAAGTATTTCTAGAATGGAACCCTGTACTACCACTGGAGCTGTTGTCTTGCCTGTTGGGCGTCCGTCTATTACTGTATTGACTAGAACTATCACTCTTGAAGGATGGTTTTGGCTCCTTGTCAACGTCTAAACTAGAATGTTCTGACCTTGGAACGTACAGCTGTTGTTCAGGCTTTCTGTGGCGAATGTTTGGAGCATCTCTACTAGAGGCATTGACTTCTTCACCGTTTACAAAATGCTGAGATCCGTAGTGGCACTGCTCTCTCCCTCTCGGCCCGTTTTCTACATCGTACGAGTCCATTCTAGCATCAAGACCATACCTAGATCGCCGTAAAGGTCCACTACCTGGCTTGTACAACTTCTGTTGTGGCTTGTTTCTTCTGTAATCTTTACAGTCATCATCCATATCAATATCACATGAAGAAGGAATACATTCAACGATGTTAGCTAAATCAAACCGAAAACATAATTGCTGAATAGTCAAGTATTTTCAATTCGTTACATGTAATAGTGAAGGTTATATTAGAATTACTTTATTAACCAAACATCACATTTAACTTTAAAATAACTTCAAATTGTAAAGATTCTGTTTATTTTGCTCATGCACATTAATAATGGGTATTTTATCTAAAAGTAAAAATGAAAACAATGCCCTCAAATACGTTTGTACAATATTATTTAGTTTTCGAAGCATAGACAACTAATTCCCAAAGGTTAAGTTGTCTATGCCCAGAATTATTTTTACCAATGTTTTTTTAAAGTAATTTTAGGATTTTTTATTTTTCACTCAACAAACCTACGCCACAAACCCTCACAAACCCAAAAAAATGCAAATTGCAAACCAATCACCTCAGCCAATCACAAACTTTGTTTCCTCTAAAACCCAAAGACCATACAGACCCATAGATATAAGATTAGTATTATGATCTATGTAAGACCAAAGACATTATACTATAACGAGACTGAGTACTATGATGAAAAACAACGGTCCGCGTGAGAGGGCACCTCAGGTACTGCGTCCCTTTCGAATTTAAGGTGACCATGCTGAAAAAAAAATTCACAGGACAAATTATTTTTAAAAACGATTGTGTGTATATTAATATAACATGTATAGATGCTTGTGCTGATTTACTCACTTATTGACTGCTGACTCATTTATCCTGAACAATTTTGTGGGATTTTTTTTCACAGATGGTGTCGTATAGGTACCTAAAAGATAAAAATTCATTCGAAGGAAAAATGAGGAGAGAGCTGAGGATTGAGGATTTTGGAGACGGGTGTAGAGCACAGCCTAGAGTTGAAGATAGGTGGATGGTAGTAGTGCTTGACCAAATGACACTCAAAACATCACCCGGTTGGCAAAGAGTTGAAAAACATACTAAATAGCGAATCGAAATTGGCTGTCATACAATTGTCGCCGTTATCTGTTTCAGAGAGTGTAAAAGAAGGAAGAGTGGTTTCTTGGATGATCAGGTCTACTTGATGAATGGAAATGATCTACGTAATTCATGGTTACCCTACAGAATATTATTATTGTTGTTTTTACTACACATGGAAAGAAAAGCGGCTGCCAGGATAAGATTCATTTTTGCATCCTATCACACAACTCTTTAGCCAGCTCATTTCTTGGGTTACAACAAAGATTTTTTTTATTTAAAAGGTGATATGATAGAGAATACTCTCAAATTTTAAAATCTTCTGGTATTGGGAGCATTTTTCTGAGAAATTTAGAGATCATTGAAAAAAATAGTCATATTTTGAAGAAATCGTTTTTTTCTTACATAGAGTCTACTTAACAAATAAAAATCTTAATTTGCTAATAAAAAGTAAAATATTTTTTTTTGATTTTTTTTCTATTTTTTTTTGTCGATAATAGGCCTAGTTTCACCCCCTTTTCGTGGTTGCACTTTATCCAGGGACACCCTGTACATATATTCTTTCCTATCCTTTCCTGATCACTGAAACGAACAATAAAATTGACAATGGGTCAATCGCTCTATGCGCGGATCCAATATCTCAAAAGAAGAAGAAGAAGATTATGTCCATGGGATTTAATCTTGGATGTATTTCGTGCCTTGAATAAAGGATTGAACCATTGAACCCTATCAAAATATTATGGTTTTGAGTTTTGACTAATTTGATAACAGTGGTCAAAAGCATTGGTCAAGTCACAAACTTAATATATTATATTTTTTTATTTATTATTAAATGAGTCTATGTTCAACTGTGTTATTGCCAAAGACATTATACTATAACAAGACTGAGTACTAACTATTCTTGCTAAGCCAAATTGACACTTATTACTTTCAATTTAGCGGAGCGATTAACTTACACGCAGTAGCTAGCTAAAAACAGTCTTCAACGAGACGGATAGATTTGGTCGTTGTGTCCTTGTCTGACATCTTGCCATCTCAACTAAATATTGGGTTTGGTAGAAACGGTAGATTTTTTATTTTTGTTTTTTTTTTTTAATATACCAAAACGAAACATCTATAAACTCTGAAACTTATTTTAATAAGTTTCTACAGTTATTATAATAAATTGTTTTAAATGAAAATTATTTCGTTGTATTAAAATTATTAAGTAAAAGAGTAAAAGTAGTATTTATGTCCTTGGGACTGGTATTACTAAAACTAAGATGGCGGTTTGTTCACTGCTATTCTGTAGGGTAACCATGAATTACGTAGATCAAAGATTTTTCTTGGAGTAGTTAGGTAGGACTTTAATTGCAGATGTATATTAATAGTCTACTATTATAATAAAAATAAATCTCCCATGTTTATGTGTAAGCACATACCTACCTTAACTTCCGATCGACTGCACCGAATCGGATATTTAATTTTTTTATTGTGTATGATATTGTCAGGAGTTGGTTTGTGTAAAAAATATTATTCGAAATTCCCGGGAGAAGTGATTGAGTCAGCAGTCAATCAGTGGGTAAATCAGCACAAGCATCTATACATGTTATAATAATATATTATACTCAATCGTTTTTAAAAATAATTGGTCCTGTTAATTTTTTTTTTCATCATGGTCACCTTAAATTAGAAAGGAACGCACTACCTGAGGTGCCCTCTCACGTGGACCGTTTTTTTCATCATAGTGCTCAGTCTTGTTATAGTATAATGTCTTTGGTTATTGCCAAGGATTCGAGAAAAAAAAAATTCGAGCTTGTTATTATTCTGTGGTTCTCCAGTTTTGTTTCAGAATGTTTTCGATTAATCAGATAATAATATTTTTGAATGCACCAAATCCAGCAATAATCTACTGTTTTGAAGCAAGTTCAAAAACAACCCGTTACGTAATTCAGCATTTTTTTTAATAATATTATTAATATGTATTGGTAGGTAACACTGAAAATAAAAAGTCAATTTTAGAAAGTTGTCGTCTACAATTATACCACGCTAAGTTATCTTTGGTACTTTATTTTGTATGGTCACAATGAAAATAACGTAACTAAATGATCAAAGGTTATCAAGTTCTGTATGTTTTCAATCATCAAAATGCAATGGGTTGGTTCCTAACCCGTAGCTGACGTATTTTATAAATTTATGGAATAGAAATTGTACAGAATTATAGTATAAGTGAAAGTATCTGTTTGTTTTTATTGTATATTATTTAATGTTCATGATTAAGAAATAATGTCCTTCGAGTACTTGCCCGTGGCTGAAGATGAAAATGAAGAACCCATAGAACTTCCAATCGAAGAAGATGGTACGTTGATGTTAACGACAGTATCCGCGCAGTTTCCCAGCTGTTGTGGGCTGAAGTATCGCCATCCCGAAACAAAAACATTCAGGGGTATCAGATTGAGGGATGGCAGGCTTTTTCCGCCGCCAGAAGGTTGGGGCAATCATCTTTACATTTGCAGTTTCCCAAAAGAGAATAAACGAAAATCTGGCGAAAATTCAGAAACTGCATCGATGAAAACTAAACGCAATGACAATCTGTGCTCTGATTTAATCGTTTTGGGATTACCATGGAAAGCTACAGAACAAACTGTGCGAGAGTACTTCGAAAAATTCGGCGAAGTGTTGATGGCGCAACTGAAACGTGACCCTAAAACTGGTATGTCCAAAGGCTTTGCGTTCATCCGCTTCTCGTCTTACACCACCCAAATGAGAGTGCTGGCGCAGAGACACATGATCGACGGTCGCTGGTGCGATGTGCGGATACCTAACTCCAAGGAGGGCTCATTCAACTCTATGCCTTGCAAAGTTTTCGTCGGCCGCTGTACTGAAGACTTAACAGCCAATGATTTAAGGGAATATTTCTCACAGTTCGGTGAAGTCACTGATGTTTTTATACCAAAGCCTTTCAGGGCGTTCAGTTTCATAACATTTTTGGATCCTGAAGTTGCACAAAACTTATGTGGGCAAGATCATATCATAAAAGGTGTATCTGTGAATGTGTCGAATGCTTCTCCAAAACAAAACAAAAGTGGCTCCAATCAACGGAATTTACCAAGTCGAAACTATGACGAAGGACACCCTCACAATGCTTCCAATAACAACTCGTGGAGTAACCGTAACATGGATATGGTGAACATGCAAGCCTTGGGTTTGTCTGGACAACATGGGCAGACTGCTGTGGCCGGAGGAGGTGGTCAGGGACAAGGAGGCAGCATGCCGCTGGGTATGGGAGGCTTGCCGGTGAACCAGGCGCTTGTGGCAGCAGCTCTGAACCAAGCCGGCTGGGGGCTGATCAACAACATACCGTCGGGAGGCTCTGAACAAGGAGCTTTTGCAGGCCCCGCGTCGTCCGCCCCGCCCGCGCCGCCTAACTTTCTGTCGTGGATGCAACAAGGTAATTCTGCACAGGGACCTTCTAGTCAGTGGGGACAGAGACACCAATCCCAAGGCCATTCTGTTTGATCCAGTGTCTGATTTGATAAGCTCACAATAATCTCTGTGATTGTAGCAACAATTAGATAAATATTATTTGTCTTGACCTGTAATACAAATGGGTTGTTCTGTCGGTGAAGAGTGGTTTGCTACTGATGTTATTAATTTATTATGGAATTGCTTGTGTTTTGTTGTTTTTCTTAATCTACATTACAATATTACTGTTGAATGTTCAGACACATGTGAAGCAGTAGTTAGTGTTCATGTATATTGTAATATTAATTAATTGTTGGTGTGCTTTTCTACTTCAGATAACTTTTACTTTAAAGTATATTTAACCCACTAACTATATTATTAAAAACTAAAATCACAGTGAGTAACTTAAAGCTTTACAGTAATATCACACTACTTCGAGAGCTGTTGCTTAGCTTATCACTTTCAAACTATTTTATCATTGATAACAAATTATAGGAATAAAGGCATTATTAGTAGCATCAAATATTATTGTACCTTCTTATTTTCTTCTTTTTATTAAAAAAAATATATCAGCAATCATAGGTTGGTGATAAATAGCAGTGATAAATAAAATTCAATTCTTGTTAGATTTTTCACTTCGTTCTCACAAATGAAATAATTCTGGAGAGCAACTGTTACTGTGTGTTCTTTTTGTTAATATTATTTTTTGTTGAATATTTTCTTATGAAGCTATGTGTAATTATTTATTTACGAAGTATATTTATTTTTGACAAAATGTATTGTGGGTTTATTTGTTGTATTGGTTTTGTAATATTTATTTTTGGATATGGTATCTGAATCTTACACCCCAAATAAGTTGTACCTTTGATAGATTAAGTGGACTGTGCTTTGTACATACTTTATTATGTATGTATATGTTTTTACAACAGACTGTTGAGAGATCATACTTGTATATTGAAAGATAGAGTTCTATTGATTGTTATCATTGTTTATCAAATAATGTTGATTATTATAAATTTATTGAGTGTGTTTCCTCAGGATATGTGCAAATTTATGGTAAATGTCTATTTTTGACTAAATAAATGGCTAGATATTTTTGTGACTAAGCAATGTGGAATTGTTCATTGAATGGGTACCTAGCAGTAGATATAGTGAATCCACTGGCGATTATGTAAAAATATGCATGTATATTATGTAGAACAGATTTGAAATGATGTTGGTACAAATTTTAAGACTGTAAATAACTTTCAGCATGTATAAAATAGATTATACAGTATCAGTGAAGTGACAGTTTGGTGCAAAGTGATTGTGAAACTGATTTCATTTATTTATTTAATTCTTCAAAAGAATGTCTTTTAAAATTTGTCCTAATTTTGTTCAGAAAATATTATTAATGGAGTGCCTCACAAGTTAGTGTGTATAGTAAGATAAATAACAGAAATATTGAATTATCGCATATTTATCTATAATATGCAGATTTTATTTAATAATAGAATCACATTCAAAATGTAATTTATAAAGCAATCAAATATTTTGACTAGGATTGTGTGTAGATAATATTTCTTATGTCAATTTAAATGACTATGAATTTTTCCAATCAGTCAGTGGATATTTATTTATTGATTTGTAGCTTATAACTATATAATATTACGTAATTGAATGTCTTTATTGCAATACTCTTTTTTTTTTGCGAATTTTACTAAACATTTGTATCACATTATGAAGTAGCAGTTTCAGATCCATTTAAATAGCAGAAAATATGATCAAACAAGCGACCTGTAAACTGTTTAAAACAGTTGTAGAGTGTTTAATTATGGCAAATGTTTCTATTTGTAATGTTTAAAGCCTAAAACGTTAGGATTAGGATCATGTATTGTACCTAAGCGTGGTTACCTGAAACTGTGAGATACCATCATACCTATTACGTAGTGCATAATATAATTTATAAATTTATTTATTACATCGAAAATGTAACGTGACGTCGTTGAGACACGTCGTAACTAAATTAAAATTCCAATATTACTTAATGGCTTTGTTAATAATAGTTTTAACATAATAATTCGAGAAAATCATATCAAAAACGTAAAGCAGTATCATGGTTTTCCCAAAAGACTATTCCTGAAAAAGCACCATACTTCTAAATCAGCAAATACTATTTAGTTCTCAGTCGCGATTTTTCTTTATTAATTTTTTACTCTCGGTTTTATTTGTCGTCTAATTATTTTGTTTAAAATGTACCTAAGTAACTGGTTGCCTGTTGCAATAAACAGGTTCCTCTTTAAAATATTTTAAAAATGGCAAGTTTGAAGTGATGTATCTGCCTAAATAATAGTCCTAACCTGAGGTCCTAACTTTACCTTACCTTCCCAAGCTGAATTTAGTATAGAATGAAATGAATACTTCAGAAGCAAAGATATTCTATATAACAAAGAGGTAGATATCGCACACACGCGCGGTACCTATTCGTTGCCGACAAACTACCCTAATCAGTGTAATTTTCGTTCAGTCCGCGAGCAACGGAGAATGAGGTTACGCGTGTCTGGCGTGTGTCAACGCGCAACAGAACTAAACGTCGCTTAGTATGAACTTATCGTATCTTAAGAATATCTTTGTTCAGAATAATTAAACCTTTTATAAGTTGCCTCTTATTAGTAACAGCCATAATATGAAGTGCATTCGGCACATCTTTTCAAATGTTAATCATCCATCTTCGTGTGTGCTTAGTCATGGTTTTCATTGTATAATATTAATAATTATTACTATCCCATTGACTTCAATAGGATCAAATAAACAAGGTGCTAAATATTAATTAAAATTCTAATTCTTCTGGGTTAATTATAAAAAAAACTCAAATTTTTTGGGGAAATAGTGTAATATTTAATAATAATTAATTTGAGCAATAGTGCCTCCCCAATGGTCGTAGTTCATTAATTTTAACTTTCTGCACACCATTTCCATATATATGCGTTATATGAAATACTCTGCGCACGCAATATGGTAAAAAATAAAAATGGTTACAATGTTTTCTGTCTTCACTCGTGAAATTGTAGAGATATTTCTCATATGTTAAAAAAATCATAAATGCATCAAATATTACGTAGATATGCTTTTACGTCACTTAAAGTTGGGAACTGAAAATAATACAGTCTTTCCATAAGTCAGCAAAGATATGTTTGGCCATGCAAAAGGATTCCATACCTACTCAATAAAGGTGTTATTTTTTAGGTGTAACTTTTTTTTGTCATACTACTAAAATATCAGTACTTTACGGAACACGGACCTAAAAGTAAAACAACTTATGCATAAAAATAATAGGAGATTACTTGAAGAGTTAGTAAACCTAAGTATTTTTTGTACCTACCTACACATTACTTTTGCAACTGTTACGTTATCTGTACCTTAGTATGAATTAGTTCATAATATTTTTTTTATCCCATAACTTTACCCAATTTGTATTAGTTTTTAAGTCTTCCATAATAACTGCTGTGACTTCGTCTTAAGGCTCAGTATCACTAGTGTGAGTTTGCCTGTAACTAAGTATGAAGAGTTCTATCCTTGAAATTCGTCCTATCATTTGTCTACAACGTCATACATATACTACCCGTTCGCTGGAACAACAGACGAGCGCGGGTCGCGGTCGTATGAAGTGGGAGGGGAAGTCATCGGCAAAGCTCTGCGAACGGGTAGTTATACAATCAATGCAGATAATATTTTGCTTGACTTGGCTGGGGCAGTACAGGTGCCCTCAGATTAAACAACAAACCGCCGATCGCTGTCAAATTCGCTGGCAGTGTGATTGATTACGTACATCAGCAGGGCCTAGCAGGGCGATCGGCTAAAAATGTATCAATCATTAATAGACCAGGGTCGATAATTTTGAAACCAAAAAAATTACAGTGGGACGAAACCCATTAGAAAAGGAGGGGAATATGATCAAAATGAAAAGAAAAATAAATTACGGTCGATCCGAGTTCGGGAACAGGGGGGAGGGGGGGGGTTTAAGGGTAAAAAATGGTTTTCTTGATTTCCGGCAAAACTACAAGTCCTATGGAAAAAAGTTAATGGCAAAGTTGTAGGTAATAAAAAGATCTACAACTTTTGTATTTGCAATTTTTTCACATAACCTCAAAATTTAGGTGAAAAATTCAAAAAACCAAGTTTTTAGTTTTTTATTTATATCTTTTTCAAAAAAAAATTTTTTCTACGAAGTTTGGTGAAAACTTATCTTATTATGTCCCAAATTATTGAAAAATTTAGAATATTGATTTTTTTCACCTTATTTTGAATTAATATCGAAAAAGCACCCTAATTTGCAATCGAAAATTCTGACGTCAAAATATCAGCTTTTTCCAAAAAGTTGGTATGTTTTCTGTTACTTGAAATATCTACTTTCCGATGATGAAAAAAAATATATATGTTACTATGGTAAATCTTCTCAGAAAATGTTCCTCCCTCCTGTTCCCGAACTCTGATCGACCGTAATTTATTTTTCCTTTCATTTTGATCATATTCCCCTCCTTTTCTAATGGGTTTCATCCTACTGTAATTTTTTTTCACTTTTTATTATTTTTAAAGGGATCTATCTACCCTGGTCTATAAAGAGCTGTATCAATTTCAAAACGTGATTTTCAAGTGCTGTGATTGGTCAAAACCCATGTTCTGACATTGATACAGCTCTTTAATGATTGATACATTATTAGCCGATCGCCCTCCAGTTGGTGCAGTCTAGGGCTTGCCTGAATTTTTTTTTATCGAGAGTAGGTACACTTACTCTTAACCAGAATAGTCTACAGATCATTCGATCTGAAGTTCGTCCATGAATCAGGATCGATGATCATAACGAACCTCAGATCGTTTTGTTTGTAGGATGGATTTTAAAAACCGTTAAACTCCATCTTCGTTTTCGAAATCGGCAAACTCATTCTAAGAAAACTGATCTACATGTTTTCATGAAATCTTTGACACTTTATGTAATGTGATGTTCAAGTAAATGCTAGTGCAAGTTTTGCTGCTACTTTACTCCCTTAGCTTTTACTTTTGTAATATTATAGTTTCATTTTCACACCCGTTTTATTGATTCTATTGAATTTGTTTTGTCTGCGTTGATTTAAATAAAGTACTTAAAACCACAAAAATCATTGCAAGATTTTTCTTTATCTCTTACCTTTCTATACCCCTGAAGTAGGTAGGTCCACCCTACATTTTGCCTCTATACATAATTATATAACCCATTATATACCTAGTTCATTTTATGATAGGTACCTAAGTATGCAAGTTGCAACCTCATTTGGAGTGCAACAGCAACACAGCCAATTCAACTGCATAAGGATATTTTGCCCTTATACCACTGCGACTAAAATTTTTGGCGATTAAGTAGACTTAATATTACAAGACTACTCTCTAAGTACTACTACTACCCCTTCGCAGAAGCTTTGCCGATGACTTCCCCTCCCACTTCATACTACTGCAACCCGCGCTCGTCCGTTATCAGACGAATGCGGGCGGCAGTAGTATGAATGGGAGCCATAAGTCATCGGCAAAGTTTCTGCAAACGGGTGTAACATAGGTAGGTAGGTTCTTTTATTTCAGAGCGGCGTGATATCTGTCTTGCGGCTTGCCTGTGGCCTATTTTTTTCTCGAGGTAGCACGTCAATTAAGGATACATTTTAGGGTTCCGTAGCCGAATGGCAAAAAACGGAACCCTTATAAATTCGTCATGTCTGTCTGTCCGTCTGTCCGTCTGTCCGTCCGTATGTCACAGCCACTTTTTTCCGAAACTATAAGAGCTATACTGTTGAAACTTGGTAAGTAGATGTATTCTGTAAACCGCATTAAGGTTTTCACACAAAATTTTAAAAAAAGTAATAAATTTTGGGGGTGCCCCATACTTAGAACTGAAACTCAAAAATTTTTTTTTCATCAAACCCATATGTGTGGGGTATCTATGGATAGGTCTTCAAAAATGATACTAAGGTTTCTAATATCATTTTTTTCTAAAATGAATAGCTTGCGCGAGAGACACTTCCAAAGTGGTAAAATGTGTGTCCCCCCCCCCTGTAACTTCTAAAATAAGAGTATGATAAAACTAAAAAAAATACATGATGTACATTACCATGCAAACTTCCACCGAAAATTGGTTTGAACGAGATCTAATAAGTAGTTTTTTAATATTTACAATAAAACTTCTAAAAACAAAGTTAGTTTTGCGGTTCGATAAGAAAAGTGGTTTTTATGGTTTTATTCCTCCGGTTGTAGTACCTACGGAACCCTCAGTGCGCGAGTCCGACTCGCACTTGACAGGTTTTTTTACTTTATTACCACCAAAAAGTAAATATTTTTTTTTGTTCAAGAACTTGGCAGATCTGTGACAATGAAGTCAAAATTATTTCGTGATAGCGTACCTACTCATGAAACGTACCTACTTTTCATGAACTTGAAATAAATAAGTAGGTATATTTACCAGTTCAGAATCGTTATAAAATGAAAACAATTTATGGACCCGCAAAGAAAAACCACCCCTGGACCAATGGCACCATCTAGCGTGAGAGCAGCGCGTAAAAGTTTCGCGGTCACCAACACTTATATCAAAAACGTAAATCCCCAAAAGGAAATAGTGACGGTCCACACTAGCACCCCGAATGTTGAGCACAGATCGTTTCACAGCGAACAAAACCAGGTTTATCAAGGAGACGTTAACGTGCTTTCAATAATGTAGGTTCTTCCTCCTTGCACTATTATATCATAGAACTTGCTGTATGAAGAACTTAGTGTAAAAAACTAGGAAATCCCTGAATCTACCTATACCTAATTGACGACCGATTATCGATGGGGGTTCGTCCACAAGAATTCCCTAACTAGGTCATCTCAGGGGACCCTAGAGAACTCATAAGGGCAGCTGTAGTGGTCTTGCCGGAGGTCGTGGGTTTGATTCCCACTTCTGGAAAATGTCTGTGTTTGAGCATGAAGGTTTTCCAGTGTCTCGGTGTTTTTCTATGTACCTACTTACCCATTGTATTTGCTATATTAAACAGGTATTATGTAGGTACATTTATTAGCTAACTAGTTCCCATATTATAGGCCATAACACAAGCTATAATTAGGTACTTATCTACTACGAGGTACTTAGCTTTACCTACGTTTTTCTAGTCTTCAGCAGCGTCAGCATTCCTGGTTCTCCAATCTCCATTAGTTTCTTGTGCTCTACTAGGTACTGTATCCACTGTTGTAGCTTAAAAAGTACTTTAGCCAAGATATGATAAATTATTCTAGCGATACAAATAAGGAAATAATGTGCTGCAAATATACAGAAGACGTTAAAGACATCGCAGCTGGTTTCATTGACAGCACGATACGAGTGTTCGACTGCAGCACGGGAAACTGCGCGCACACGTTGGTCGACGACGAGTGCCGCGCGTACCCGGGACCCGTTACCGCCATCAAACATAGACCAGTCAGCAAAGCTCATCCGATAACCAATATGCTTTTATCATGTTGTAAGTGCCTCTTTATACCAGCTGTACTTTACTTAGATGACGACCGAATGGCGTAGTGGTAGCGAACCTGCCGTCTGCGCCGGAGGTCGTGGGTTCGATTCCCACTACTGGTAAATGTTTTGTGATGAGCATGAATGTTTTCCAGTGTCTGGGTGTTTTTCAATATATTATATTTATGTATATTAGTATGTATGTATATTTATCAGTTATCTAGTACCCATAACACAAGCTATCGCTTACTTTGGGGCTAGATTGCGATGTGTAAAAAATGTCCCGTACCTATATATTTATTTATAGATCCAAAAAAAATTGAAGTTTAGCGTCTTTAATTTGAGTCGTCGGATCCATTTGTTTTCCCGGGGAGATAACTACCTAATTAGTAGGTAGGTATAATATGAACGGGGGGCTGGCCATGCAACCTCCACGAGTGCCCGAGTGCCACGGTGCCTCTCTGTAGCGCACGGGCCGGTGCTCCCTGATGGTAACGTCGGTTAATAACCGACGGCGAATAGCTTGGCCCGGTGGATAGGTGACGTTTCTTCGCGTGTCCCTCTGGGCCCCAGCAGAGGGCACAGTGTCGAAACGTCTGCACCTACCCCGGAGGAGGAAGAAAACCTCATTGACAAATTACAGGCGGGGGCGGAAACACCCACAAGTCCTTTCGGGGCACTACGAGGTAAAAAACCTCGTAAAAAAATCACCGAAGTGGGCGGGAACGCTCGTCGAGAGGGATAATTACTGTGGCACATCCCTCTCGCAGGAGACGCACCGGTTGCTGGAGGACGAACATCTTTCTTCGGCTTCCGGGTGCGCCGGCCTGCGGGTGACGGACGTAAGGGGCTATGGCGTCCGTTGCCCGAACTCCGTCAACAGGCCGAGGAGGTGGCGCGCCCTGTTCAGGACGCGCCTCCCAAGAGGAGTCGGCGGCGGTCAGGCTGCCGGCAGCAGCGACGGGACCTGCCGCTCAGGTGGCGGGTCGGGGCCTGGCGGGAGCGCGGTGAATACGCAAGTGAATCCCGTACTCCCGCCAACGAGGTCCGTCGTGGCAATGGACAGGTTTTAGTGGGTGCAAGCCCCACATAACCCCTCGAAGGGTATACGTTAGGCATTTCCTGTCGATAAAAAAAAGAAGGTATACTTAATATGAACTAGTAGTAAATAATAATTATTACTACCCGTTCGCAGAAGCTTTGCCGATGACCCCTTCCCCTCCCACTTCATACGACCGCCACCCGCACGGGCCTGTTATCAGACGAGCGCGGGTTGCGGTTGTATAAAGGGGGAGGGGAAGTCACCGGCAAAGCTTCTGCGAACGAGCTATTGTATTATTTTAGACTCTAGTTCTAAAATTAGTGTTACTTATTCTCTGTTAATGAAAAGAAAATGACGATTATCCTATAGGTTTATTTCTTTAAGTAAGTACCTACTTATACTTAATTTTAGTGTTGATTTTCTATATTACAGTGTAGGTAAAGGTAATGGAAATTTCATTCTTAGGTAGGCATGGAAGTAATTATTGTAGGGTACGTTTCCACTGAAGCGGAGTGGACCGTAATGTCCGGTTTCCACCAAATCGGAGCTGTGTTTGGGTAGCCAATCAGAATTTCGTCATTTCGACATCTTCTCTCCCCCCGTTTCGGAGATGTCATAAAGACGAAAACTGATTGGTTACTCAAACTCAGCTCCGCTCCCCTCCGCTTTGGTGGAAACCGGGCCTATATCGTTCATTCACAGATTGACACACTGATGCCAGCAGAGATTACGGGCACTGTGATTGGCCAATTGACGTTCCGCTCCGCTCGGCTTACCCGAAACGTACCCTTATATACCTAATCATAAGATACATAAGTAGGTATACTTGGTTTTACCTCTTATTTTATTAGTGGTCTGCAAGTATCCAGGTTTTTTATTTTCTTTCCATATCACAGATGTTAACGGATGTATAAAATGTTGGAAATACAAATACGAACAATGTTTGTACACGATAAGGGAAAAACGTCAAACATTGGGCTTGTGTTACCATCCGCATAACAGTAAATTCGTTACCTATGGTGACGATGCCATACTTAACATGTACGACGAAGAAGCTCAGACACAAGAAAGAGCATTTTATTCAAGGTACCTACGTACTCGTAAAATATACTGAACACGGCGAAACGCGCAAAAAAAATGTCGCCAGCAGTATTGCAGACACCATATGGGTGAGGCCGCCGTTTTTTGCTGATATGGCGCAGAAGTATTGCGATGGTGGCGTAGAAACTTCTACGCGTCGGTGACGTTGAGTGGCGTATAAAAGTGACGGTTAAATGTAAAGGTTCGCATACATATGTAAAATTATATTGATGTATTTTATAAATTATATATATTGATGTATTTTATAAATAGTGACCATAATAATATATGTACATACATGAAAATGCACAAGGAAACATATTGAATGAATAAAATCAACTTTATTTATCTTACATTATTTTTATGTGATACAAAATATACGCAGGTACGTATAATTTCGGTTATCCTATCACTCATGTCCATGAGTACCTATACCTGCTGTATAGTCCGAACAAAATGAGAACTCACTCGCCATTTTAACTGCCATATCTGGGTGACCGAGCTTTGCTCGGTATTTTCTCTATTTGCGAGTGAATACTCACCTTTATTTGGTGGCGTAGGGGAAGTAGCGAATATCTACGCTACCAGTGGCGTTGAAGAGCCAAAATGGTGGCGAATTTTTACTTCTACGCTACCGACGCGTTGAGAAAATTACATAAATCTCTGTAAATAACGTACGATTAGACTTGCATTATAGCACCAAATATAGCTTTCACTTCTAATCACACGGTGCACTGATAGTTTTACGTGAAACAGTTAAATTTACATTTTTATGCGCAAAAATCCTCTTTCGAAAAAAGTGTGTACACAATCCGGATCTTACATTCACATGTCAACCGTCAAAATAATAACCGCTATCGAGCCGCTGTCCTTAATCTATAGTAACTCTATGTTGCCACTTCTCGATTTAAACCTCCCTGACTCCAAACTTCAATAGGTATGAAAAATATTGGTGGCGTTGACGAAGTGGCGTTGAATTTCAATTTTTAACGCAATAACTGTTTTGGACAAAAATTTAAAGAAAGTCTTAGGATACCCCTTGCGAAAATAAAAGCATAGATAGCTAGTTATATAAGTATTCTTAAAACATCAGTTGTATCTCGAGAATCCTCTATCCTTTTGCTACAGCAAAGGTTAAAGTGCACCTCTGCCTCGGCGGATAGGAGTTTTTGTGTAATTTCCGTCACTTTTTTCAAGTTCCATTCGAAATATATTTTTAATTTACTCACTGAACTTTAACAATTATAATGTTCACTTGAGCCCTTTTGTTGCTCAATTCTACGCTGTTATCAAAAATTAGATGGATATCATACTTTTCAAAATATGAACCGCGGAGAAAAAAGTTTGCGAAATCAGCAAAAAAAGGCGGCCTCACCCATATATAGTTTACTCATCTGTAGAATTTTGACAGATGGCGCCACTGTTTGCTTGTATGAAAAAGGTAGTACGTAAAACGTTATGATAATGGCTGCATCCTCAGATTCATATCGGCTCGTACTAAAATATTAAAGTACTTACATAGGCTTTGGGGGAAAGGCTATATGCCCCAGATAGTATAAAATATGTACTAACTGATCTGTCTTACCTTTTCCTGCCCACCCCTCTCTCCAATTTGACCTAATTTTTTAAATAGTTACTTTAAAAACATACAAGATAACATAAAAAACTTACAGTGGACGCAAGAACATTATTGACGGACACACTTCAAGGATATTTGCGTGTGCCTTCAATCCTAAATCCCACCACGAATTGATCTCGAGCGGGTGGGACGACACGGTAATGTGCTGGGACGACAGGCAGCCGTACGCGACGCGGTATTTCTCCGGAGTGCACATGTGCGGTGAAGGAATCGACTTCGATAAACCAGGACGCCAGGTATGATGACGGCTAAGCGTTGGCACTTTTGCCGGAAGTCCTTGCCTGCAGTCTCATCTGAATCCTGATGGTGAGTCCAATTCTTGTACTGACGTGGAAGAATATATAGTAACCCCAGGTCCGGGGCGTCATTCACCAAGAAACTGACGGTGCACCAAAGTATGCGGTCATACGTTTACTAAACGGCCGTGTATGGGTCGTGTGTCCATATGGGCATGTCACTTTATTGATTCCAACCAAAAATAATACATGTAGTTCTCGGTGATAGCTGCGTATGATAAACTGTCTAACACTCGCTACACACAGTCGACAGCATCGCACCGTGGGTACATTAAACCCTAGGCCATGGAGCTTGCCCGGGAGGGCGGTAACCAGCCGCAGCCGAAGTCTGCCGACCAGATCTGTGCCAATTTAGAAATTATACATTCCCAATTTTTTTTAATCTCATAATTAGTTGCAGCTCGTATGCCATAAATATATTTTCTAGCTACTAGCAGCTCTCATGCAATCTTGAACAAGGAAATAGAAAATGTGCCTTCATCTAAATTAAATTGTCTTAATAATAGGTTTACCACTGAACGCTGGCAATTTACTTACGAGTAATTATTTTCCAATTTATTTTAAGATTTTAACATGTTCATGGCAAGAGAAGGACAGTATTCAAATCTGGGATTACGGAACATGCAAACTTATCCAAACAATAACTCCAGATAATTATAACTCAAAATTATACTGCGGAAAACTGGTACCGCAAACAAGTCTGATGGTTTGTGCCGGCACAGAGCCTAATATTATTCGCGTGGTGGACGTCAATTTGAAAATTGTAAGTATTCTTATTTCTATACGTCTTCAAGCCATCACCAGTACAAGTGATTAGGCATTTGCCATTTCTTGGGTATAAAAGACCTGAATTACTTAGTTTCAACGGTTCGGAGATTCGCATCTCGGACACGCCTCTCTGCCTTTTCATAGATGTTATGTAGAACTTGAAAAACATTGTGAGGAATTCTGCATACCTACCTGAGTTCACGATAATATGCTCAAAGATGTGCGAAACCCGCCAACCCACACTTGGTTGGTTATGGCTAAACTACTCTCATTCAAAGAGATGACCCGTACCCAGCGATAAGGGAACCACACATACCCTATTTCTTGGAACACAACTAAACTGACAGCATCGCACCGGAACACTTCGATCCAGTGGATCCGCGGACCGTTAATTGGCCAATCGCAGTTCCCGAAATCTCCACTGGCACCAGCGTGTCAATCGTTCGTTCATTGGGCGATTCACGGTCCGCCCCACTTCTGTGGTAACGCACCCTGAATCCCATGCACACACACCCTCAATATTTCCTTACCAGTCGAGCGTGGGTCCACAGCCGTTTTGACGGAATCGATGCCTAAGATTCGTTTTTTTCGACTCGTTGACTAAATTAATGGAGACCGAATCAAATTACTTGAAAATTTTACATGCAGCACTATTTGATCAAATTGCTTCATAGTTTTGATCATGGGGCTGCAACATAATTATATAATCATTTTTGTACCGTAGTTTATGCGTACAGGGCTGAATGTTTTTACAAAACTTATTTCAGACGGAGTGTTCAGTGCGGAATAACCCAGGCGCCATCTATGCGTTCGACTTTGGAACTATCAGGCGGAAACTTGCAAAAATACCAGATACGTACAAAAGAGTCAGCGAAATACAAAATATTCCACGCGTTGCTTTTGTTACTGGCAAAAGACTGCAGACGGTGGACTTTGGATGAATAATTACTATGTCTTTATAATTTTTCTTTAAGTACACTACAAACAGGAGTAAAAACCCAAGCCTACCTCTTCATAAAAAGACTGATCTTATAAAGAAAAATTAACATCTCAGTTCACTCACTGACACAAATAATAATTGGCCCTTGGATACTAGGAAGCTGCAATTTTTTTTGCAAAGGAATCCCTGATGCGAGGATTATCACGTAAAACGAAATAAATCAGTGGTGGCACTAATTTTCGCATAGACATACATTTTTTTTTTCAATTTAAATTCTTCTCCTGTTTATTTACTTAATGGATCGATTCTATTTACTTTTTTGACGAAAGTTATACGCTTGTTATATGTACTCGTAATTATGATGTATAAAATCTTTCCTCTCGGTTGCTGGATATATTTTGAGAGTAATTTTGATTCGACCAACATAATGTAGAAATGTTATACATCATAATATTATGCGATTACTGTAAGGCTCGTTTTTTTTTCGAAGATATTTTGATAGTAATTTTACCGGACACCAAACGCGTGCAACTTTCGTCTTACATGGATAAGCAATAAAAAACAAGTGTCTTTTATAAAGTTTCTACTTACAAACAGGCATTTTATACAATTTACTGTGATAGTCAAATACACTGTGGTTTCATTTTTAACCCCCGACGCAAATAAAAGGTGTAAATATTTACCGCTCAAGTAAATGAACTGCCGTGAACACAGTTTTTCAGGGTACCGTTAATTCAAAAAGAAAAATTAAGCAATCGATATTAGTCTCATTTAATATCATGAAGTGTAAAAGTTTGTATGTACATTTGTAACTCGTCCACACCACAACTACTGAATCGATGTCTGAAATTTGAACACAAGTAGATTATGCCCTGGATCAACATAAGCCACTGTTTAGAGCCGCGGGCTGAACCTAGATCACTATGTTGTAATCCCTCCAGAGCATTTGGTCTGTATGTTGGTGCGCTCAGCGCGCGAGGCCGGCTCGCAGCTAGCAGGTTTTTATTCAAAAGGCTTATAGGGATTAGTGATCATCATCGTATAACGTGTCGGGGGTTTTATGAATTTTAATAATTTATACTTTTGTAAATAGTATATAAAACTCTAGAAAGATAAAATATCCAGTTTGGCAAGAATTCATAATAAATAAAACAACACTAATAGCCCGAGAGCCGGTGGACAATTTTGAGGAGGTACTCGACAACAGCTAAAGTTTCAAAACCTCCCACCCGCTCTTAGACTACAACAACTACATAGTATTATACACAGGATTAGAACATCTATTATTCGACCGGTTCAAGTTGAGCCTCGTCAAGGGATGCGTTTTCCCGTGCTGCAATTGTCTTTTCGTTTGAGCTTTCACAGTCACTGTCGACACCACCACGTTCGAGTAGTCCAGAGGCGCGAGCGCGAGCACGGTGGGCGCCGCGGGCGGGCGCTCCGCCGGCCCGCAGTAGGAGTTGCGCGCGCGCGCGCGGCCCTCGCCGTCGCCCGCCAGCCGGCACTTCTTCGACTCGTGCGGAGCCTTGCCGCGGCTCGGCTCGCCGCCCGACTCGGAGCGCGTGCGGCCCGGCTGGTCGTAGCGGTCCACCAGCACGCGCACCGCCGGCGGGGCGGCGGGCGCGGGCGGCGAGGCCGGCGGGCGCGCGCGCGACGCCGACCGCCGCGGCGGCTCGGGCTCGGAGCGCGCCTCGAACTCCTTCTTGAGGTTGCTGACGAGGCCGGCGGGCATGGGGCGGGGCGCGGGCGCGGCGCGCGGCAGGTCGCCGTGCGAGGCGGCGGCCAGGCGGCGGCGGCGCGGCCCCACGCGCAGCCACGTGTCGGCCGGCGCGGAGGCGGACAGGCGCCCGCCCCACGTGGACGCGCCGCGGCCGCGCGCGCTCTCCATGCGCGCCAGCTCCTCGAGTATGGCACAGGTCTCGTTGAACTTGCGTTCGTTGGCGGCGATGTCGGGCGGCGGGCGCGGCCGCTCGGCCAGCTCGCGGATGACGCCCAGGTCGGGCGCGGGCTCGTCGCGGGGCGCGGGCGGCGGGCGCGCGGCGCGCGTGTCGCCCGAGCCCCAGGAGGAGTGGCGCGACAGGTCGGGCACCACCGCGCTGTCGAACGAGCTCCAGGAGCTCTGCCTGCTCGGCGGCGCGTCGTCGTCCGCGGCGCGGTCCAGCGCGTTGTCCATCACTCCACTGTCACACTTCACTAGATCGTCACTGTCGATGGCGGTCCGCACGTCCTCCCCGGGGTCCCACGTGTCGGGCTGCGCGGCGCGCTGGCGCAGCGGCGACGCGTCCGCGCCGAAGGCGAGGCGCGCGGGGCGGCGCGGCGGCTCGCGGCGCTCGATCTCGTGCACGAGCACGCGCACGCAGGGCGCGCCCTGCTCCTTGAGGCGCATGATCTGGTTGGGCGACACGCTGTAGCTGCCGCCGGCGCACGGCATGAGCATGTGGCGCGTCTCGGAGGCCAGGTTCTCCAGCGACACGGAGGTGGGCGGCAGCAGCTCGCCGGCCGTCTTGGAGTCGGGCGACCAGGAGCGCGGCCGGCCCGAGTACGAGCCGGTCAGAGCGAGCACGAGAGGCGTGGGGTCCGATATTTTGCTCTCGGATTTAGACGACGACTTCGGCGCTTTCAGATTGGTCTCGGATTTGGACCGCTGCAGCTTCTCCTTGTTCTTCATGGCGTCCAGGATGCCCTGGTAGGTCTCCAGCTGGTTGAGGAAGTTGGTGTTGGGCTTGATGCAGCTCCTCTTCGCCTTGACGTGCCGCAGCGCCTTGTCGAAGTTCCAGTTGAACGCCTTCATGGCGTAGGCGATCACGACGGACGCCGACCTGCTGATGCCCATCTTGCAGTGCACGAGAACCTTCGAGCCCTCGTTCCTGGCTTTATTGATGTATTTGAAAGTATTATCCCAATGCTTTAGAAGATCAGTCTTATCGTCGTCGTAAACTCTTATATTTAGGTAATCGAACATACCAGGAAAAAAATTGTCTATCTCTCTCGTCACGTTGAGTATATGTCTAACCCTGAAAACGAGAAAGATTTTTATTTAGTATTCGGTTCGCGTGGCCGTACCTCGGAGCGGACGAGCGCGGAGTACGCACCCGTTCCTCTGCAGCTCCTCCAGGTTGCTGGCGTTCCACTCGGAGCCGAGGTACACGTGGTCGAAGATCTCGGTGGGCGCGTCCATCTGGCCCAGGATGGTGAGCATCTCCTGGTCGATGAAGGGCTTGAACTCGGCGAGGTCCATGTCCAGCTCGTCCTCGAGGCGGCCGCGGATCGCCTTGCTCGTCACCTCGTCCAGGTCCACGCTCATCATGATCTCCTTCAGCGTGCAGCGGATGACGCGCTCCGTCTCGTCGCGCTCGCGCGGCCTGCCGACACACGACACCTCATATAGCCCAGATATCCCACAGGTAAAGGCGGATTACGTTAGGTAACTTTAGCGTATACTGTGTAAGGTTATACAACTGCAACCAAAATTAGTAATTTCATGGTTTCTTGGATTTAGTTCATCTCGTTAATCAAAACTTTATATCTATTATGTATCAAAAAGAGCATCATAATTAATGTTTTGCATTTCGCACGCATCTAATGCGTTTAATTAGCGCATTTGCCAACATCCGATTCGATTCGAGGTCAAGTAAACTAGGTCTAGGTATGCACGCAATAGCTTGTAAATCATAATGTTGAATACATATGTAATACTAACAATATGGTAAAAAAATTAAAGTTTCTTCCTCAAGGTGCAAGGTGCTAAAGTTTTTGCCCATAAAGAATTTTCAGAAAAAGTGATCACTGATTAGGTATACTCCAAAGGACGCAGTGTACTTACTGTTATATAGCTAACAGTTAAGATTTTGATACACAAAGGAGTGTAAGCCACTGTATAAGACCATGCCATTCTAAGAAATTCTGTGCGGTGGTTAGTTTGTTAGTGGTGTTGTTGAGGATCGGTCAGTGAGAGCTAGGGTTACTTCTAGTCGCTCGACGAGGTCTAGGTCTAGTGGACGAGCATTAGTGGGTTGATATGATGGTGTTGTCCAGGATCGACCAGTAAGAGGGAAAATTCAAGTCGATAGGCGAGTCTAGTGGACAAGCGTTAGCAAATTGATATGATCGTGTTGTCGAGAATCGGTCAGTAAGAGAGACAATTCAAGTCGATAAGCGAGGTCTTGGTCTAGAGGACGAGCGTTAGCGGGCGGAAGGCTTGGACGAGCACTAACTTGAGCCGCAGCGAGTCGGGCGAGGGCGGGCGGCGCGACTCGAGGCAGTCCATGGCGTGCCACTCGTGGACAAGCGTTAGCAAATTGATATGATGGTGTTGTCGAGAATCGGTCAGTAAGAGAGATAATTGAGGTCGATAAGCAAGGTCTTGGTCTAGAGCACGAGCGTTAGCGGGCGGAAGGCTTGGACGGGCACTAACTTGAGCCGCAGCGAGTCGGGCGAGGGCGGGCGGCGCGACTCGAGGCAGTCCATGGCGTGCCACTCGTGGACAAGCGTTAGCAAATTGATATGATGGTGTTGTCGAGAATCGGTCAGTAAGAGAGATAATTGAGGTCGATAAGCGAGGTTTTGGTCTAGAGCACGAGCGTTAGCGGGCGGAAGGCTTGGACGGGCACTAACTTGAGCCGCAGCGAGTCGGGCGAGGGCGGGCGGCGCGACTCGAGGCAGTCCATGGCGTGCCACTCGTGGACAAGCGTTAGCAAATTGATATGATGGTGTTGTCGAGAATCGGTCAGTAAGAGAGATAATTGAGGTCGATAAGCGAGGTCTTGGTCTAGAGCACGAGCGTTAGCGGGCGGAATGCTTGGACGGGCACTAACTTGAGCCGCAGCGAGTCGGGCGAGGGCGGGCGGCGCGACTCGAGGCAGTCCATGGCGTGCCACTCGTGGACAAGCGTTAGCAAATTGATATGATGGTGTTGTCGAGAATCGGTCAGTAAGAGAGATAATTGAGGTCGATAAGCGAGGTCTTGGTCTAGAGCACGAGCGTTAGCGGGCGGAAGGCTTGGACGGGCACTAACTTGAGCCGCAGCGAGTCGGGCGAGGGCGGGCGGCGCGACTCGAGGCAGTCCATGGCGTGCCACTCGTGGACAAGCGTTAGCAAATTGATATGATGGTGTTGTCGAGAATCGGTCAGTAAGAGAGATAATTGAGGTCGATAAGCGAGGTCTTGGTCTAGAGCACGAGCGTTAGCGGGCGGAAGGCTTGGACGGGCACTAACTTGAGCCGCAGCGAGTCGGGCGAGGGCGGGCGGCGCGACTCGAGGCAGTCCATGGCGTGCCACTCGTGGACAAGCGTTAGCAAATTGATATGATGGTGTTGTCGAGAATCGGTCAGTAAGAGAGATAATTGAGGTCGATAAGCGAGGTCTTGGTCTAGAGCACGAGCGTTAGCGGGCGGAAGGCTTGGACGGGCACTAACTTGAGCCGCAGCGAGTCGGGCGAGGGCGGGCGGCGCGACTCGAGGCAGTCCATGGCGTGCCACTCGTGGACAAGCGTTAGCAAATTGATATGATGGTGTTGTCGAGAATCGGTCAGTAAGAGAGATAATTGAGGTCGATAAGCGAGGTCTTGGTCTAGAGCACGAGCGTTAGCGGGCGGAAGGCTTGGACGGGCACTAACTTGAGCCGCAGCGAGTCGGGCGAGGGCGGGCGGCGCGACTCGAGGCAGTCCATGGCGTGCCACTCGTGGACAAGCGTTAGCAAATTGATATGATGGTGTTGTCGAGAATCGGTCAGTAAGAGAGATAATTGAGGTCGATAAGCGAGGTCTTGGTCTAGAGCACGAGCGTTAGCGGGCGGAAGGCTTGGACGGGCACTAACTTGAGCCGCAGCGAGTCGGGCGAGGGCGGGCGGCGCGACTCGAGGCAGTCCATGGCGTGCCACTCGTGGACAAGCGTTAGCAAATTGATATGATGGTGTTGTCGAGAATCGGTCAGTAAGAGAGATAATTGAGGTCGATAAGCGAGGTCTTGGTCTAGAGCACGAGCGTTAGCGGGCGGAAGGCTTGGACGGGCACTAACTTGAGCCGCAGCGAGTCGGGCGAGGGCGGGCGGCGCGACTCGAGGCAGTCCATGGCGTGCCACTCGTTGAGGCAGGAGCGGTCGGAGTCCACGCGCCGCTCGTAGTGCGCGCACCACGCGTGCGACGCGCCGCCCGCGAAGTGGTTGAGCGAGCGGGCGCGCGCGCTGGCGCGGTGCAGCGTCTGCAGCGCCGACCTGCAGCCGACACATGAACGAGCTCAATAACAGCTACGCCATCATGCTTTTTATTTACCATACGAATAGACATACGTACGACGTACTCAGGACCCGGTGGACCGTGCGAAAAAATGTCGCCGCGTTTACTATGCCAAAAAATGTTTGTTTTGACACCAACAGCGTCAGTTGTAGGTCGACTACAGTATTGTCTATGGACCGCAGTCCACGTTACAGATCACTATACTTGTAATTAGTCTGCGAGTTTCCGCTGGGACGATTTCCGCCATGTTGCGGCGTATTAACGGAATTTTGACAAATGGCGCTACTTTTTTTTATGTTTCAGGTTGACGTAAAATGTTCCGATAGGATCATCCTCAGGTTCATATCGGTGACCATACGTTACTAGTTGACTGGAATCACGTCCAATGTCAACTTGGAGAAGCGCAAGCATCGTACCGGAATGCTAAATCGCTTGGACTTGCTAATAGTGATGGTAATCGAATCTCATTGCAGCATCCCACCAGGCCAGATCTAAACTAATTAATAATAAGAAGATTCCAAACTTGCTTCTTCCGGGAATCTAACCTACCTACCTCTTAAAAAACCCAGAAAACAACACTGGTTCATGCCAAAATAGTTTCTGGTAAAAAAAATACAGGCTTGAAGAAAAGTTTCTTTGTTTCTCCTATGATGTAGGATTTTCCCATACACAGGATGAGTATATATACTGTTCTGCCACAAACTTAAAGTCATGAAATGAACGAGAAAAATAAAAAAAGTATTTATATAAATCATCCATACAGAGTCGCAGGAAAACGGCGTGTCGAGCATAGCAATATGATGAATTAATTATTGATTATTGTAATCAAATACGAGTATGGGTACGTACCACATGGCCTGCACGGACACCGGCTTAAATATGTGCTGCTGGTTGCACACGCACACGCTAAACCCTCTGGGGACAATGAATCCGTAATTAGTTATTGTTCTGCTGCGCGTCACTGTCTTCGCCGACCGCGGTGGAATTCCTGCAGTTGCGAATATGTGCTCCTAAAGGGCGCTTTTATAATTTTTGCCGTCACAATATTACCGTGGACGGCAACACAGGGGAGTTAATTGTATGGGATTATATGAAGGCGTGTTTAAAATTTGATGTGCCTTGGACGTGCACGGCATTCCGTTACCGTCAACGGTAATGTAAAAAAAAAGATTCCGACGAATTGAGAACCTCCTCCGTTTTTTGAAGTCGGTTGAATACGCCCTCATATAATCCCATACATTTGACTCCCCTGAGTTGCCGTTGTACCGTGGCCGTCCACGGTAATATCGTGACGATAAAAATTATAAAAAACGCCCAAACAGTGGCTAGAGATCGTCCAGTGGTTTACGCCTTTGCCTCATAGAAAGTAGTAGGGAGTTCGAAATTTGAATCCCCATCTCCTTCGAGGTCACGTGCGTTTCGGACGACAAGATATGACTTGCTTTGCAAGTGAAGAAAACCTGAAGAGTTCTTGATATCCATGTGAAGTTTGTTAAGTCGCTCTTAAACCTCTCTGCCTGCGTTATGTATGGAGGGCCCTTTATCCAGCAGTTATATTATTTATCGCTCCAGTAGCTCATCTCTATTCGACACTGCAGGAAATTCGTGACTCATTTGCTTACTCCTTCCCACAGATTTACTCCTTCCCTACATTGTTAAAGAAATCTGTGTCACTGCTTTCGAAGGTCTGCGGTGGACATTGCGTCAGTGACGTAAATTGGGACTTTTCTTTCATAGATAGACATAATTAAAATATGTAATAATTATTTCAATAGATTCTCCATAATAAACGATTGAAAATTTTGATTCACTCAATCGGCACACAGTACACAGCGGATTCCGACGAAGGTTACACGAACTGAACATTTAAATCAAGGGCGTTCCTATCACTTACAGTATTCTTCGATTTAAGGACCCTCTCACACTATTCTCTATTACATTACGTAAATAAATCCGATACTCATCCAAAGTCAAGAAAATTAAATTATCAATAAACTTAAAGATACATAAAAAGGGAAAACCTTTATTAAAAGAAATAAATTTAATATTTGAAGAAATAAATCTGTCTTTGGTGATATGTGCAATTTATAGCAAAGACAGATGCAAAGACAATTAGTACATCATGATTAATCTCTTGGTGCAATGAATTGTGGCTCAATGTCTTACCCATCCCCGTCGAGTTTGATGGAGGTGTCGGCCAGCACCCGCAGTACCAGCCCCACCGTGGTGCGCTCGTTGCAGTCAATTCCCAGCAGAGCGGCTTCGTCGCCGCGACACACCACCACCAGGTACCGCGTGCGCCCCGGGTGAGCGCTCTGTTGGTGAAATTGTGGCTCAATGTCTTACCCATCCCCATCGAGTTTGATGGAGGTGTCGGCCAGCACCCGCAGTACCAGCCCCACCGTGGTGCGCTCGTTGCAGTCAATTCCCAGCAGTGCGGCTTCGTCGCCGCGACACACCACCACCAGGTACCGCGTGCGCCCCGGGTGAGCGCTCTGTTGGTGAAATTGTGGCTCAATGTCTTACCCATCCCCATCGAGTTTGATGGAGGTGTCGGCCAGCACCCGCAGTACCAGCCCCACCGTGGTGCGCTCGTTGCAGTCAATTCCCAGCAGAGCGGCTTCGTCGCCGCGACACACCACCACCAGGTACCGCGTGCGCCCCGGGTGAGCGCTCTGTTGGTGAAATTGTGGCTCAATGTCTTACCCATCCCCATCGAGTTTGATGGAGGTGTCGGCCAGCACCCGCAGTACCAGCCCCACCGTGGTGCGCTCGTTGCAGTCAATTCCCAGCAGAGCGGCTTCGTCGCCGCGACACACCACCACCAGGTACCGCGTGCGCCCCGGGTGAGCGCTCTCTTGGTGCAATTGTGGCTCAATGTCTTACCCATCCCCGTCCAGTTTGATGGAGGTGTCGGCCAGCACCCGCAGTACCAGCCCCACCGTGGTGCGCTCGTTGCAGTCAATTCCCAGCAGAGCGGCTTCGTCGCCGCGACACACCACCACCAGGTACCGCGTGCGCCCCGGGTGAGCGCTCTCTTGGTGCAATTGTGGCTCAATGTCTTACCCATCCCCGTCCAGTTTGATGGAGGTGTCGGCCAGCACGCGCAGCACCAGCCCCACCGTGGTGCGCTCGTTGCAGTCAATTCCCAGCAGAGCGGCCTCGTCGCCGCGACACACCACCACCAGGTACCGCGTGCGCCCCGGGTGAGCGCTCTCTTGGTGCAATTGTGGCTCAATGTCTTACCCATCCCCGTCCAGTTTGATGGAGGTGTCGGCCAGCACGCGCAGCACCAGCCCCACCGTGGTGCGCTCGTTGCAGTCAATTCCCAGCAGAGCGGCCTCGTCGCCGCGACACACCACCACCAGGTACCGCGTGCGCCCCGGGTGAGCGCTCTCTTGGTGCAATTGTGGCTCAATGTCTTACCCATCCCCGTCCAGTTTGATGGAGGTGTCGGCCAGCACGCGCAGCACCAGCCCCACCGTGGTGCGCTCGTTGCAGTCAATTCCCAGCAGAGCGGCCTCGTCGCCGCGACACACCACCACCAGGTACCGCGTGCGCCCCGGGTGAGCGCTCTCCAGTTTCACCGCCTAGCGACAAATAGTACGTATAAATTAAATAGCCGTTGCCTGCGACTTCGCCCGCATGAATTTCGGTTTTTACACATCTCGTTATAATGAGTCAAATGAGAAAAAAGATAGACATAATGGTGTCGCGGAATTTTATTTAAAAATTTCAAAGGAGAACAATTCCGTCGTACATGATCTTTGCGTAACTTATCTTCACGTCCACGCAATGCACGGAACTTACTATCAAGTGAGAATTTTCAATTAAATAAAAACCTGTCAAGTGCGAGTCCGACTCGCGGACTGAGGGTTCCGTACTACAACCGGAGGAATAAAACCATAAAAACCACTTTTCTTATCGAACCGCAAAACTAACTTTGTTTTTAGAGGTTTTATTGTAAATATTAAAAAACTACTTATTAGATCTCGTTCAAACCAATTTTCGGTGGAAGTTTGCATGGTAATGTACATCATGTATTTTTTTTAGTTTTATCATACTCTTATTTTAGAAGTTACAGGGGGGGGGGACACACATTTTACCACTTTGGAAGTGTCTCTCGCGCAAGCTATTCATTTTAGAAAAAAATGATATTAGAAACCTTAGTATCATTTTTGAAGACCTATCCATAGATACCCCACACATATGGGTTTGATGAAAAAAAATTTTTGAGTTTCAGTTCTAAGTATGGGGCACCCCCAAAATTTATTACTTTTTTTTAATTTTGTGTGAAAACCTTAATGCGGTTCACAGAATACATCTACTTACCAAGTTTCAACAGTATAGCTCTTATAGTTTCGGAAAAAAGTGGCTGTGACATACGGACGGACAGACGGACAGACGGACAGACGGACAGACGGACAGACAGACATGACGAATCTATAAGGGTTCCGTTTTTTGCCATTCGGCTACGGAATCCTAAAAATGCACGAATATGCTAAAAAGTTGGCGTTGAGACCCACAGCACAGTAGTTCGATTCCGTGTGAAAAAGACCCGCCCACATCTGCATTTAGACATAAAAAATTTAATAAGTTTTTTTTTAATATCAATCATATCTTTATCTCTATATATCTTACCGTATTTTGGTTTTACGCTAGAGATATTTTCAGCGGGTTTTCACTAATTCATATCATCGTTCTGCGCATCGTACCTACTGTATGACTATTACCGTTTTTGTATTCGGATTTCGGATCCTGTCTTGCTCTACATTTCAACAATGCAGTAGATGTTCTCAAATGAGCATGACTAAGATATGACCTCCATAAACCGTTTGCTTCCGAATTTCATTATCACCAAATGTTGAAATGTAGGTAAACGACTTACTGTAGCTATGTTAATTATATCCTTACTTATTTTCCGACTCTCTCATGAGTACAATGTCGCTCTACAAATAATATAAACTAGTAGTGCTCGAGTAGAGACAACAAGACGTGCACAAATAGACCAATCAGTTTAATCAGAAATGGCGTTTTTTATACACACTATCCCAATACCATCAATTGATAGAATTTGCTCATCATCAGAAACCTAGATTTAAATAATCAAAAACCTAGATTTAAATTATAATATGTTTTTAATTGAATGAGAATGACTTATAAAAACGTAAATTCATCGCTTGCCACCAAATCCGCCGTTATCATTTTTTCAGGTAGATTTTTTGACGATTACGATAATCGCTATCGTAATCGTAAAAAAATCTGCCTGTATACGTTTTTCTTACGCAATTGCCCTCCTGTAAAGTAAGAAAGAATATCTTATTTCAAACGAGGAGCCTTCTTTTCATTTCATTGGACAAAATAAAAAATACACAATATTATTAGTACCCCCTTCACACACGGCACGTAAACGTCACGCACATGTCCGCAGACGAAGCGGTGTTGCAGAGTAACGTAGGAGGCGTAATTGTCATAATATTGTTATTCGTAGCGTCATAACGATACGCTTACGCTACGCTTACGTTTACGAGCCGTGTGCGAAGGGCCTTAATTCACCAATTTCGCTATAAAAAGAATGGATACCATGACAATTGTAAAGGCGCGGAACCGAAGGCGACGAACAACGTAACATAATAGATTGAAGTAAAATAGTAACCATTTTGAGCGTCTCCTCGGGGCGCACCAGGTAGAACATGGCCTGCAGGTGGCTGTGGATGTCGGGCTGCGGCTGCGGGCGCGCGGGCGAGCGTCGCCGCTCCGCGCAGCCCTGCTCCGCGCCGCCCAGCACCAGCGCCGCGCCCTTGTTGGCGAAGTAGCACTCATTGAGGCTGCAACGGACGAACGAGCATTACAGCAGACAGCGCTGCGGGGCTAGACAAAGTCACAAGCGTTTGGCGTTAACGCTAGTCGACAAAAATGTATGGACAAAACAAATGACTGTAGAAAAACCACGATAATAATTACTAAACACGCTGTGTTTGATACTGGCGGCTGTCAATTGTCAAGCGAAGTACGCTAAAGTTATCTACAGGGTCCGCGAGAACGCCAGCGAGCGTTCAAGTTAGCGTAGTTAATTATTCAAACACAGCGGGTTTATTAATTATTATCGTGGTTTTTCTACAGTCATTTGTTTTGTCCGTACATTTTTGTCGACTAGCGTTAACGCCAAACGCTTGTGACTTTGTCTAGGCCCGCTGAAACGAGCACGCGGTTCCTTGACGGGCACTATCACAGTCGATCCTTACACGACTGAGGGAGATGCCTCATCAAAGCGTTGCGTTGTGTCGCGTCACCGTTTTCTATATTAATTTAATGAGTTTAACTGCTGGAACGGCAAACGATAACCGAGTCGTCCTCTTGGGTTGCGTCGTCGCAGCCTATGCAGCATGGGCTTTGCGCACGTAGAAATAATTCTCTCTTCTTCTTCTTTATCAATATGGAAGAAAAAGAAAAAAAAGCGACAAAATTAGAGAGACATATCTGTACGCGACATCCTAATCCTGCATGTGTGGCATACAATGCGTTGATCCGTTCCAACGGCGCGGCGGCACAACGCAAAGCTCTAATGAGGCATCTCCATTACGATCGTCACCAACGTGTTGAAGGGCGCGATATCATCTGTACCAGCTAGGCCTGATCTGCCCGCCAAATTTAAAGTTTAAGTACATATTTGAGTTTTCCCAATTTATAAATTTGTAAGACATATTTAATAAGGCAGTTTTATGGTAGTCCTAAACAGGACACTTTCAAGCATATTTTTTTATTATAAAAATATGAAATTTGACCAACCGCAACCAAAATGAAATTTGAATTTGATGGCAGATCCTTGCATTTAACCTGAACTTTGCAATTATTATTTATTCGTCTCTTTGTTGTCTGTCAGATAGAGAGAGGCTAATTACGAATTCGAAAACACTCTTTTGAATTAAAAAAATGTTAACACAGAATTACTTGGTTGCTCTTAGACTTTTTTCAGCGGTTCTCACTCCTACGAGAACCATGCTAATTATGCTACGGGTCCTTATGTCAATGACCTATATTTTACTGCGGATCATCTGAATTCTTATTCATAGATTTATATTTACACAGCGACAAGTAAAATCTTAATAGATATATATTATGATTTTACTTATATAATTCAAACCATATTGAAAAAGTACCTACTCTTAGGTACCAATATTTACCAATAAATCACCTTTTTATGCCTAAGTTAAAAATACTTATTCATATAACTTAATTTACCAAGTAATTTAAAATCGTGTGCAATGGATAAACCTGTAGTGCAAGAAACAATTCCTAACGAAAATAGTAAAGCATTCTTGCCATAAGGCAGACTAAAAATGTCACGATAAAAATAACTCGAGTAGAAAAAGTTGTACATGGCTCGGAGGGCACTTCGAGCCTGTCACATTGAAATCATCGATGAAAATAATAATTACGCCTCAACTGGTTACAGCGAGATGTCCTTCAAAAGTGGTGCGGGAGAATCGTACCACTGCACCGGGCGGTAGTGACTTTTTAAAAATAATGCAACCGCGAAATGAATGAATGACGCCATTTTTAGTCAGGTTGCGGCAATCCGTCTTGTGGCGTTTACCTTCCTTTCACCGGAGCCCAGGCTCGCTCCCGCCACCGCGCCGGGCACTGTCGGCAGCCGAGACGCGCTGGCTGGCCCTTGAGCCGCCGCTTGCACTGTAGTAATGCCTACTCGATTATACGAACATCGCGCCGCGGTGACTACCAAGTTACCAACTGCAGATTACGCATACTGCTTGCTATTTTTGAATAAACCTTCATAGTTCAAACGCGAGTCGTACTTGCTCGTGGTATGGCAATACACAGTATTTTTATTTTTGTTTTTTCAGGCAGGTAATACCTAATTAACTTTGCAAAACAAAATGGTGAGATAAATCATAATCCTTATTATAATTCAACCTAACGTTTTCACTTATGAAAATTATATACCGAACGTAAACAATTCATCATTCTGCAGCCCAAATCTTTGGAATAATAAAGTTGAAATTTTGCAGAGATTCCTTTTAAAATGGAGAACAAGCGATAAGAAAGGATTAATTAGAATATTAATTTAATTATTGTCAAGTCAATTACTTAACAATTACTCCTTCGAGAGCTTTCCCCGCGGTCAATAGCCTCAACTGGTGACAGAAGAGCTGGTTCATTTTTACGCAACGAATCAGCCAAGCTGTTCAACGCGGAAATGCAGCTAGTATTCTTGGCACTTTCCACGCGGGCATGACTTCTAATTAGAATAAGCTAGCATTAAGTTTCATTGTAACATTAAAGGATTTTGGGAAATTCCCACGGGATCATATGTAGGCGAAGCTGGGGCAGTCGCCTAGTTCATAATACCGCCCATGTATTTAAAACGGATCATTTCGTTATCACAAGAACCCAACAATAGCAGCTCATCATTATCATCTGTAATATTACTACGACGATATTAAACATTGTCCAAAAGGCTTCCCTGTCCCTTATATTATGGCACCCCTAAATCCTCTGATAGTGTTATTAAGAAACTTCAATGTGTGTCGCATGTTCCACATCAAGTGAAATGCGTAAATAATATATTGTGTAAGTGGATAATTGTGACTTCTAAATTTTACTCGATGGACATACTTATTACCTACGTCTTTGCACGATCTTGCTAACGCGTCCGCTCCAATCTAGAAGCTTGGAGGTCCTCCAATGCAGCAACAAAGCAATGCGATGTTACACTTCCCTGTCACACTTCTTACTGCAGCGGGATCGGTCTTACAGTCTGGTCTTGAATATGGGCAGAGATGATGGCAAAGTTTTCGTATCAGTACTTGGATATAGCGACAGACAATTCTGTGTGTTTGATGCGATCTCAATGCAGCGCACGTATAGCAGTCTCCGCCAAATCAAAGTTTTTTCTTTCTAATTGTCTACAAAATCAAATGGCTGGTTATACTCCTCGGTCTCCTGTATAACGTGCCGCAACGTATGGATGTGGATGTATGTACGTAATTATCTAAAATTAACCCGACCTTTGTGTTCTGTGTGGTTACGTTGGTAAAATACATTTTTCATTACAAGTATTAAAAATCCGATCAAAGGGAGCTTTCATGCATCACACTCGAATCGGTAGGGACACAGGTTGACCTTTTTCGTAATTACACGGCTGAATACTTGAAGGATCCACTGAATACAGATTACACCTATTTATAACTTCACTCGCAGAAATGAGAAACAAAATTCATTAGAGTAAAATATAGGATAGGATAATGACTTTTGAGTTTATAATGTACGGCTTTACATTGTCACTTCCATTACAGAAGCAAGGGCGGTTGATCTCAAGGTTCGTTAAAAATAGAGCGGCGGCGCGTTGCCAAAGTCGCGTTGCCCGCTTATAGCTGCGCGTGAATAAAATCGCCGCATCTGCAGCCCGCGGGCCCGCTCCTCCGTGCCTACCGCTTTACCCAATTTAGGGCAGCGCGCGTCTCCGCCACAGTCCATCCACATGGCCTGACGTCGCGACTCGCGCCGCGTCAAAACAACGCAAACGACAACTCTACTACGTATCTATTTATTTATTCAAGCTCGAACTCATAGATAGGTAATGGAGTTGGTCATTGTAATGGACTTGATCTACAATACTGCGTATAGATATACTAATAACCCTAGCGTAAATCATTCGATTGGTAGATTGTATGCATGAGTAGCATCCTTTTTGACAGATCAGAGGTTTTCAGCAATAGTGAAAACCCAGAATGAAACTGAGTCAAAGTGGTCATCACAGCGACTCAGCGAGCTGCCGCCACCATTATAGTTTTAGTTCTACGTAAACACAGATAGCATGGGCGTGGCATATATTATACGGTCTTCCTCGTTTCGATCTGTCAAGAGTCGTGGTCATCTGATTAGAAAACACTATTTAGAGCCAAAATAACATCTTTATTTTGGCATACCTGAGTTTAGCTAGATAAATTCACTCTGTTTACCTATTGTCGTATTCAGGGAAACACGCGAGCAATTAAGACGTAGTTTAGCAGAAACGACTCAATCCACACTTTGGCCAAAAATGAGTTGTATTCACTAAAGAGGTCTCTAAGGTTGGTACATTAGTCTATTTAATACAACTTTAGTCATAAAATGTTATAAATTTGCCCATAAATGACAGTATTTAAAAACTTTCTACATGCAACACAATTGCAGAAATTATCATGTTAACTTTAAACCTCGTTAACTTCAAAATGACTTTTTGTGGATTGAGTCCTTTCTGCTTAAGGGGATTCATTGAATTTATTTTTGTCTTTCTCACTCTCACGGATACGTTGGTAGGTGCGACATGCAGCGTCGCGGAAGAATATAACAGAAAAACAACCTTTTACTTAATTACTCAAAAACTAAGCCAGTTATCAAAAATCGGTTCTCAGCGTTTTTGAATATTGTTATTACCGACACAATAAAACAAAAATTACAATAATTACATCAATTGCAGTTTCCGATATATTACAGCAAAACTGAGATTTTGGAGCAACTTTTGGGAGAACTTTCTATCGAGAAAATTTTATCCAATCGTGTTTCTGCTTCTTAGCGATTTTAGATTAAAGACCCAAAATACATGAAGTTTAAATTTGAGAGTAATTGTCTTTATAGTTTTTACGTAAAACTTCACTCAAAATCACCTAAATACGGCTTGTAGGCCGTTAACTACGTCCTTACTCTTGGTCAAAATCACTCGAAAGCGCTAATAAGGGTATTTAGTAAGAAGACTGCCTGTTGTGCCGCGGTAGCGCTGGGTAGGAAGAAACTAGGAACCTTGTCAAAGAGGCTTGAACAAACAATGTTTTACCTCAAGCTTCGGGACATAGACAGCATAGACATGTGCCGACTCTATAAGGAGTCGGAAGAAACTCCTATATTATATTATGCATATTGCACATACTATGTCGGTGTGCAGCCCTCGTTAACACGACTCACGAGGAGGTGACTGCTTTGAAGGTTTGTATTATTCTCTGCCCAGAGCAAGTCAAGTATACCACTGGCAAGGAGGTGCTGTTGTTCAAGACTTGGAGGGGATATTTAACGTCAGTCTCCAAGAATAAAGGAACAGACATGGTCAAATCAAAACTATTCAATAGCTAGTAACAGCAGTAAAACACATTATCAGAATAACCGTTTAGCTATAATCGAAGATTGGATTTCATTCGACTCCGCAAATTGTTTATATTGTATCGTAAATACAATATAATACTCCACAATATCAGATGAATCTGTAATATGACAGCTCACTATACTAAGACAACCTTCTAAAACTTTTGCCTGCGTATGTTGCCTCCCCGACACCAGTGCGTCACCAGGCAATTGGTTGTCCACTGGATAAAGTGTATAATATGTTATTGTAAAAACTTAGGCGACTTTTGAGTGTTGATGAAACACTTTTACAATTGTTTATTTACAGTTCATATCCATCCACCCTGCCGGCCGGGCATACAAGGGTTATGCCTTCCATCGCTTTTCACGCTTTTGCTGTTCACGTGATTTTTCCTAAAAAGTTGAGGGTGCTGACACCAAGTTTGAACTTGTCTGTGGTATGATGGCTACGATTCTCTGATTGGTAAGAAAAACATAGGGTACTCATCGCAATCGGCAGGTAATTTTGGACTTTTGATTTCTTGTCGGAAAACCTAGCTTACAATAAAGTAATAAAAAAATTAGTGATATATCGTATTGTATAAAAATTACAAGAATTATTTTCTTTTGTACATAAAAGTTTTGTTAGTCCCTGTACAAAATCTGGTATTTTGCGAATCTGGTATTTTGCGAATCTGGTATTTTGCGATGGAGCCAAGCCTGGGCCCTGATTGGCTTCGAAAAATGTGAATAGTTTGGCAGAATTTGTTGCGATGAAAAGGCATTTGATTTCTTACACAATCATTGGGTATAACCTAATATGCGGAGCGGAATTTTCTAGCTCACCGTCCAACATTAGAACAAGAAATAAGGCTTTAACTCTTGGACATTGTGGTTGATTCTATTGTGCAAAATCTCTAAACTAAACTAATTTAAAGTAGTGCTATCCCTTTCAAACTGCTCCGGATGGAAAAGGATGGCACTATTTTAAATTAGTTTAGCTTAGAGATTTTGCACAACAGAATCGACCACATTATTAGGATTTTAACGATTATTTATTATTTATTTGCCAACTATAGTTTATTTATTTTCCAAATAATTCTATTTTAAATTGGGTTAATAGCTGATACAAATCTATGAGTCGTAGATTTAGCCATAATTGGATAAAATATTACGGGACACTCAAATTTAATTCCGTACATCTTCTATATTGTAACCAAACTAAGATAGAGGTAGAGAGGTAGGTGGTTTGATGATAATAAAATATGCAAATTATAAGAATTCATTCAATTTAACCAATGGTAATAGAAGGTATAGTGAATGACAAAAAAGATCCTTCGCTGAAGAATTCTGCGGGGTCTATAGTACCTACTCATAGTACTACAATACTCTAAAAGACATTGTATTGATATTAGAGGCGGCAATATATCAACGGGAGTTTTTCCATCACTTTGGTGTTAATCTTGTTTCGACAAGATATTTCAGATATAAATTACAAAAACGAGAAGAGCAGTAGGAAAGAAAATAAATTTAGTCAACGGCGATAAAGGCCAAAAAAATTATACGTAAAATAAGTTTACGTAGACATGATAGTTAATATACGAATACTGCATATTTTTTTAATATCAACGTACCTACTTTAGTAGAATCAACAATTTTGATCAACTGCAAAAAGTTTGCTTCTTTTATGTCACGCGTACCTACTACTTCATTCTTCATTTTCATTCTTTCAACTTAATTAGGGAAGGTATTTAAGAATTATGATAACGAACCAAATATGAAGAAGGATGTCTTTCTTGGAAAGTCATTATCGTTAAGAAGGAATCTCGTATACCTATTAGTCACACATTACTGTTAGCAGCAATTTGCTTTTATTTTTTCAGTTTCCTTTTAACGAGCTTTAACCATACTATGGTATGAACAATGCTAAAATAATAAGCAGTTTCTAAGCTCTACCTATATGCATTAGTCAAACTTTGCAAAACTTCAAACGGATCAAAGAGTTTATTGATAGAGTTAGATAATGTAATGTGTGTAATGGATTATAAATTAGGTACCTATCTAATTATGTTTCGTTTGAAAGAACAATATGTCTATTATAATAATTTGGCTCGTTTAATTATAAATAAATTAATATCATAATGCGTTACGTAGCTGTAACTAATATTTGCCTTTGTAACAATTTAAATGAACCTGTGAATATTTATATTATTATCAGTGTTTTAATAAATGTGCACATTTTTATGTTCTAATCAATTAGTACTAAAACGCAGTTGCTCATTAGTCATTACTTACAATTGATTTTTACACCAATTCAACATTAAACAAGACGTCAAAACAAACAATCAGAGAAACAGCAGGAAGGCGTGTAGGTACATCGTACAATCTTAGAATAGGCATTACCTAAATGCAACCATGTCCAAGACAATGACAGTCAAATGGCACAAGTATCACTGGGTATGGCACTAACACAAAAACTACGAGTCCGTGATCGCAATTTTCGCGACGGATGCGGTTTGTGAAACGGCGCACGGGCCGCTGCGCGCACCGCGGACGGCGCTACACCTTCCGGCGCGTCCCGAGCGGCGACACGGCGCCCGCAACACTGCTCCGCGCCGTGAGCAGCGCCGAGCCAGCCCGACGAGCGCCCTTACGCAGTCACGTACGGCGCGGCTTCCCTCTCGACCGAGCGCGAACTATCGCGTAAATATAGAAACTGTATACAAATACAGATTTACACGACGGGAGCGTATGTATCGATGCTCTCGCGCCTCTGTGCTGTTATCGCGAGATTTTGATTCAACAGATCAAAGTTTCGCCTAGCCATTTATAGCTTTTTATGCCAAAGAACCTAGGCCTTTTATCTAAAAAGTTACCATACGTGGTGTAACAATGTCCTTATTATAAAGCACCATTTTTGTAGAAAATTTATTCAATACATACATAATACAAAAATAGAATCCGTAGAGACCTATATCTCAACTTTACAACTGTCTGAGCAAGCTCTACATATTGTGTACTCTCTTCATTATTATAAGATAAACTATATAATAAATTAGTTAGTCAAACCAACATGAAGCTACAGCCCACTATCTTGCAAGTTACTGAACCGTTTTTGATGAAACTTGCTACTGGGTATGTGCCATAATATTATAATATTTCATGAACCTATGTTTCTATGTTATATCCACATTTTTCTCAGAAACCAGAAGCCAAATTAAAATAACTGTTTCTTGAGTGTGTTTCAAATTTTGGAACAGTGCAACTTTCATCAAAAAGGGTTCAAGTTAGAGCAGTGGAGAGTCTTTAAGTTTACTTAAATTAAGTTTATCACTAGTAACAAAACTTACCTCTTGCTGGTCTGATTCCCCACATCGTCTTCTGAAGCATCAGTAGATTTTTCTTCCTCATCCTGTGAGAAATATAAATGAATATCATAACAAATTATTGTAGTGAAAATTTAAAATCTACTTTAAGACTTTGAGTATTCTAGACCTATGTCATCATCATCATGTTGTTAGTAATTGTTAGAAACTACCAAGCAACACACCATCACAAAATTATGTATCTGTATTATTTCTTTGTCTTGGTTGGTTGTTTATACAATTTTTTGATAGTTAAATACTGATATAGTGAAAACTTTATTATTAATCAATTAATTTACAATTAACATTGCTACTCAGGTGTCCATGCAGTAAACTGAGCAATATCAATATTATAATGTTTTAGTAAGCCATAAATTATTTATTTATCATTGTTTTTATATGAATAGTATGAATGTTAGAATAGCTAAATAACATTGGGATTAATTAATTAAATAGCAGAAAAGCCCTTGAAAAGCATTCCTAAATGCAGTTGCCATTGTTACATACCATTTGATGTTACAACTGCATTGCCAGTTTTTGTTTCTGTGAAATTATTTATGATTATTTTATTAATCACTCAAGTAAATTTTCCATATTATATTATATTTAAGAACCCTTTCCAGAGTACAAAAAACGAATTGAATGTTTTTGAAAAGGATTAGAATATGACATGAAAACAAATAATACCAAACATAACAAACCATCTTTAATCTTAACCTATGTTTAATAAAATCATAATCCCGAGTTTGGGTAACATTGTATATAGGGCATTACACTAGTTTTTTACCACGGTTTCAGCTGTGATGATGTTTCCCATTTCCTATAAGACCTTTCTAACATACCGTATATAAATAGAGAAAGATGACCGGTTGACCTATTACTGCACATCTCAATTTTTTTACTCTATACAAATTAGTACTTGACTGCGATCTCACCTGATGGTAAGTGATGATGCAGCCTAAAATGTTATCGTACTTAACTTGGAAGGGTAAGTAAATTTACCCCAACGGTTTCTACAAGCATCGCACCGGAATGCTAAATCGCTTGACAGTGCGTCTTTGCTGATAGGGTGGTAAGGAATGGTTAGGAATCATAAAATTCCTAAGTGGCCCGTGGCAGGACCCCGAAAGCCGCGACCTCCCTCTCGAATCCGAGCGCACCGCCAATGCGCCACAGAGGTTGTCGAAATTATGATGTAAGCATCTCTGCTAAGGATTATTGACATCATCTGCTAAGGATTTTTGACAATGCTAAGGGTAAAATAGGCATTCAGATAAGGGAATCCTGTCTGTAGTCTGGAATAAAAACTGTAATGGACCACTCACTGGGGGATGAAATCATTGTTATAGTAATATAATTGTTATAGAATATGTTCACAAATAGCAGATAGAGGAAATTATAAAAGTTCAGAGCTCTTAGGCCAAAGGGCACACTGATTAGATAAAAATGAAATACAAATCCAATATTAAACTTTATAATTGTTATTTAATATCGACTTTTGTGAGGATGGCTAATGTTAGAGGTGTGCTCATCAGTACGCTTAACTCCTGTGAGTTATAATATTGTTCTCTACCAAATGTGAAAGTCCATTAACCATTCAATAACACCACCAATAATGGCTTAGCCAATAACACCACCAATGGTTTAGCCATTCAATAAACACTTTTGTTAAATTTTCACAGGATGATGGGATACAACATATCTAAGACTATTCTTAACAATATCGCCTGTCTAGATTTTCAAAATTTTGCCATGACATTATACCTACTCATAACTGCACTGATGATAGAGACTTGGCAATAATAGTTAAATATTATTAATAATAATAAAATAATCAATTTTGAACAGTTTTTGTAACATAATCACAGGATAAAAAAATTAATTTTATCATTTATAGATAGGTAAAGATTTAATGAAAAATCAAACAAGAAGTACAAAGACAAATTCATGATCTGAAATTAGGTTAACAACAGATCATAGTAATCCTGTAACAAACTGCACCTAGTAAATACAACTATACAATTGATGCACTAATTGCGTATAGATTGTTTAGTCTTCAAAGTTATTCAATGTTATTTAGGCAACCGAAGTGTAGTTTTGTGTACCATATGAATCCTTGTTGCCAGTGAGCGTGCTAAATTACTGACCTATAACTTTTACATCCGTTGGTTACTCACCGTTTTCTTTGGTGTTTGCACACTCTGAGTACGACGAATTGTTACAAGTGCCATACCACATTAATCCTAGCCAATCATTATCAAAGTAATACACAATCACAAACATAAAAGTGATTTAATATAGACTTGTCATACTAATATTCGAATCACTAAATGCATTGCATTTTCAATACTGATGCATCACTGACACTCTTTGCACTCATATCGAAACAAGAAACTTAACTTTCGTAATTGTAATTTGTTGTTTTCTATAATTTTAATAAAATTAGGAACGAAAAAAAGTATCTACATTTACAATTACAATGAAATAATTTCATAGACAAATATATAATTATAGAGTAGAGTCACAGATTATGAAATTAATATAATGGGAAACAATCAACAATACCTATATTCATGTTTTTCTCTAATCTCTATGGTTTTTCTGAGAGTGGGGCCATGGTGGGCCAAGCACTGTGCAAGCAACAATTACTTGGGTGGGCCAACAAATACGCAAAGCTTGGCAAAAATGGGTATAGGATAAAACCATGATAAAACTAAATCGGCTGATTGCTTGCCGATCGTCGCTCGATCTTAACTTCAATTCCATAGATCGTAAATAATCTCTCTATGTTCAATTCTTACATCTATTAAAATCTATGTTCAATTCCTACAAACGACCAAAGACGAAAAACAACAATTACTACAAGGGAGTTGAAGGGACCATGGTATATTTTATAAGTACTTGTTGTACGAAGTACATATTAATTCCATGCAAGGGACGCACTACCTGAGGTGCCCTCTCACGCGGACCGTTTTTTTTTCATCATAGTGCTCAGTCTTTTCTTTTGTAATGTCTTTGCAAACGACACGATTGTCCAACGATTGTCTCGTCAAGCCATCATAGTATTGTCAAGTATATATGTATTATCTATGGTATTGTATATGCTCATGACCAAAGAATTTAATACTCTCTAAAATAAAAAAGACTAGTAGGTCTGTGAAAAAGACCGATAAACTGCTCATGACTATAGTCATTCATCAAAACTCAAATGTCAAAATTACGTCAAAAGTCAAAACACAGACTGCGTCAAAATAGGAAGCACAAACAAAAAAATTATGTAATTAAACTTGAGAAGTAAGCTAAAAGCTTTCAGGTAAAAATACCATTGGATGAAATGCTATATCACACAATAAGACAAATATCTGTTGATACTAAGATTGTTATGACATCCTTGCAGTTATACAAATATTTATTGCGCCAGTGTGAGAGGTTGCCACCCGACGCTTGTAAACATTACAAATTCGCTATCAAGCAGGTAATATATTCACTTGAGCTAGGTCGTATGATTTCATGTAATGTGGACTATTTTAAGCAGTAATGTTTTCACATTCGCTTACCGGTGATTGAAAGAAACGAGCAATCGTACGACCTAAGGTTCTTCATACTTTTCTCAAAGGGGTGTGAAGCTTGCCATTTCGCATTTAGCCCGCGCGTTAGCAGGCTTTACATTACGGCTGCTTGCCAATACCTGACGCGGCGGTGGGGTTGGGTAAGGTTGCCCTACCAGGGAAATTTTACGGTATACATTTTCGAGAAACATTTTTTAAAATTTTTGAATAACTTGTAGTGGAGCCAAGGGGTGGAACAGTAACCCATCCCTCTAGGGAAAATTTATCGTATTTACGTAATACTAGGTAAACAAGTTTTCTTAAAGTTATTTTTTACAGATTGGTACATAAGTCTACAACCTAAAATTTGTATGCAAATCAGATATATTATGACAGCTCTCCCTCTGCGCCTTAGGCTTACCAAAAACGCTAGGGGTAGGATGAATAAGACTACATGTCAGAGTAAGGCAATTATTAGGGGCAAGAAGAGTATAGCACACATCTCTCATTTGGTTGACATAATGTAATTTTCAAAGCCGCATCATATTTCTGATCTAAAAATTTTAATTTTTCATTGGCAGAGTTACAAACAACATAAGTCTGAAAGTGATCCAGAAAGAGTGGAAGAAATCATACAAAAAAGCATTAGCGATGCAAAGTGGGTTTTGAATAAGGTTAGTTTGTCATTCTGATGTTTTAGAAAATTATTATTTTTTCCCAACTATCAACTAACTTATGTAATTTTGTTTCAGTATTCAAAAAATAATGGAAAGGAATAAAGTCTACCTACAAAGATTATTTAAGAAATATTTCATTTATTATAAACAAATATTGTAACCAGAAAATGTTTGGTGAAAGAATAGAGGACTATGAACTCTTAGAACATCTTGGTAAAGGAGGATTCGCACACGTGTACAGAGCAAGATGTCGAAAGACAAATTTATTTGTTGCTATCAAAATGATAGACAAAGCTCTGATGGCAAACGCTGGGATGATAGGCAGAGTGCGACAAGAGGTCACCATACACTCTCGCTTGAAACATCCCGCTATATTAGAATTATATACTTTCTTTGAAGATGTACATTATGTATATTTAGTGCTGGAATTAGCACACAACGGGGAACTAGCTAAGCATTTTAAATTAGGCACATGTGGCCTTTCTGAGAAGGCTGCTGCTGATATTTTTCGACAAGTACTCAGTGGTGTTCTATATCTCCATACCCATAACATTATACATAGAGATCTTTCGCTTAACAATCTGTTACTAACCAAAGATCTGAATGTTAAAATTGCAGACTTTGGTCTGGCCACACAGCTGAATGGGCCTGATGAGAAACATGTCACCATGTGTGGTACTCCAAACTATATATCACCCGAGGTGGCATCAAGAGAGCTGCATGGCTTACCTGCAGATGTGTGGGGGCTGGGCTGCATGTTGTACACGCTATTAGTCGGCAGCCCACCCTTCCACACCAAACATGTGAAAACTACCCTCAATAAAGTAATAAATGCAGATTACAAAATACCAGCTGAATTGTCTATACAAGCTCAGGATTTGTTACAGAAACTTTTATGCAAAGATCCTTCCCGCAGAATTACACTGAAGGGTATCATGGAACATCCCTTCCTGAATAATTGTATTACAAATCATCCGAAGCAGGATTTATCTAGGGACTCGGGATTTCTGACTAATCTGCATAGCACCCAACACAGCCACAAGACAAGAACAGACACAAGTGATACACAAAGTGCAAAATTATTTGCAGATTTTAATCACTTAAACAAAGCTCCTCTTGCTGCCTCTTCTGAGCATAATTCATATAATATTTTTGAACGAAGGCAACAAAATGATTATTTTCCTACTGGCAATGATCCTCTTAAACAGTTTGATAACAATCAAAACAAAATGCACATGGTTGCTCATAAGCTAGAAAGCCCCTGCAATAGTGCTAGTCTTTTAGAGAACATGAAAATTTTAAATATCAATACCAAAAATACTGAAATACCTAATTCATATGAAGAAAATAAAGAGAACTTGACAAAACCGTGCATAACAAATTCCAATTCTTTGAGTGTACCACCACTGTGTGCCGACAGATTGCCTACAATATCACACAGAACCAGGAATGCCATTTTAAAAATAGAGTCAAATGGAGTTATTGTAGAATTTATAAAGAAAAAAGGTAAGGACAGGGAAGAAAAAATTGTGGAAGTTTGTAAGATTTCCAAAGATGGTATGAGAGTTATAATACAATCAGTAGATAAAGAAAGGGACAAAGGTACTGTGGAGTACAATCCCAAATCTGAAGAAGTTTTTTCTTATCATAATTTACCACAGAAGCACTGGAAAAAGTATTTGTATGCTGCAAGATTTGTGGACCTTGTGAAAGCTAAAACACCAAAAATCACTATTTATACACCATTAGCAAAATGTCAACTCATGGAAAATGGGACAGATGTTGAAATGTTCTTTTACAGTGGTGAAAAAATTACATTCACTTCAGCTGAAGGATTAAAAGTAATAGACAAATCTCTGAAAGTTCATCAGAATCCAGGTTCATCAGTTTCAGAGTTAAAATATTTGACAGATCATTTTGAAGAGTGCTCCAATCGTTTAAATAGGATACAAAGTGCTCTTTCATGTATTTCTGATGAATGTTTCCCTTTGATTATTGGAAAAAGACCAATCCCAACCGGCAGTCATGTGCAAACAGCACATAGCACAGCCACGCCATCTGTGCAGGGATATCCTGAGAGAAACTTCAGTACACCACTGTTCAATAATTTTGGATCATTTCACCGCACAACTACTTGTTCTAGTCAGTCTCCAAGTGAAAACCATGAACACTTTTAGAACTTTAGATCATTATGGGTAAACTCTACTTGATTGGGTGGTAACTAAAGCTCTCAGATTTTAGTTTGTGTTTAATGAATTATTTTTAAGTGTCATGAGATACAGACAAAATTATTGATGGTAACTTCATTACTTTTTTCTTACAGTAATTATTATTAATAAGTATGTTTAAATTTAGAAAATAATTTTTGAGAGGATGTTATGTCCATTTTTAATTTCCTTAGCTCAAAATCCTTTGAATTGAAACTAGCAGTTTCAAATCAAAGAACCAATATTTATTTCTCACTTCAGCTGTATAGAAAGTAACCTTGTATTAGATACGTAGCCTGTAGTGACATACATAATATTATATTCTATTTAATATAGTTATTGTACAAATTCAGCATTATTATTGAACATTATGACAAGTACAAAATACAGTAGACTATAATGTAAATACCTAAAATTACTTATTCAAGGTGTTCTGTAATATTGAAACCTTATTATCTCATTCTATTGACGCCTTTAGTAATTACATGAAGGAAGTAAAAGCAGTAAATACATTTTTTTAAATACATCCTCATCAAATCCTTCAATCCTAAAATTGACTTAAATATTAATTGTTTGATTGCCCTACATTGAGAAGAGCCCGCAACGACCTAAGTGGGCCTGCATAATATGTTATAATCTCCAACTAGTAAAGGCTATGGCCTTTACTAGTTGGAGATTATAACAAATTAAGCCATAGTAGATTTTAGGCTGTTAAAATATGTTCTAAAATCTACTATGGCAGGAACAAACCTATTGGAAACGACAAACCTGCTCGCTTGCGGTTACTTTAGTGGGTATAAATATAGTATTTGCCGATACTGGAGACGGAGGTAATAGGGAAATTTCGCTCCAGGTAGGGGAACGTTGGTACACAGGGCTCCGACAGTTATGCTATTTTGACCTATCATTGGTTACGCGATTTATAGGCATCTTTCGAAGACCGCTACAAGTACATTTAATTATTATTAAACTGCCTTGAATCCTTTACTCTATCGTCCTTTCGCAATTTTCTTTCGGTCTTTACCAATTTAAAAATTACAGTATTTCCCTGTAACAAACCCTAAAAAGTTGAATTTGGCGGACTTCGGACTAGCTGTTTAGATAAACTCTGTGTCTCCACAGAGTAAAAATATTTTGTTATCCATTGGCTGAACTTTTTATTTTCATTTACACTAACCAGCGATGTATAATGAACCATAGACAACAGTTACCATCACTGCATGTGTAATTTTCAGGCTTTAGAATTAATATCATAATTTACAGAATATGGCCTTCTTCTTCTTCTTTTGAGGTATTGGCTCCGCGCGATCGAGCCATTGTCAATTTTATTGTTCGTTTCAATTTTTTTTATGAAAGCGAGGAAACTTATTTACAATCTAAATTAAAATTTTGAAATATTCGGAATTTTGGAAAGGATAGGAAAGAATATATAATATAATGGAACACTACACTTTAATATAAAAAATGGAATAACTAAATAAAACAACACAGGATCTATCGGAGGACCAAGATGATGTCAACGGAACTTACAGAAGTAGGAAGTGCAATATTATACTGAATAAGACCTTGGTAAAATTGATCCCGGCTATCCGGTTTAACAAAACCAGAGCTCCTGAAAGAAAGTTCTGGATTTAACCATGTCTCAGAGGCCATAGGCTTATATTTATTTAACAAGTAAATAATGTCAGTTTTTTTTCTTGTTCCTACAGTTCCACTGAAGAGCATAGAGTATATTGAATATAGGGGTATGGGTGTTGCGGAAGAGTGTTGTGATCTCAGGTTGTGATCCGGATACTAAAAATCTGGTATTCTGGTATTGAACTAAGTTGTCAATATTGAGTTGGCGGCAGAATATAATTTAAGCAGAATATGGCCTGTTGAGTGTCTTCTAAAGTCTAGGTCTAGTCTAGGTGAAGGATTGGTTCGTCAAGTTTAGAACATTTTATTCAGGAAATATTTTTTTGGTGAATGTAAATATCTGCTGGGGTTGTCTATGGTAAATATCATAGACTATATTGTATATCGTGGTAAATATTTGCGTCTGGCAATTTCATCTAGTCTCCATCTTTTTGTCACGATGCCTCCCAAGAAGCAACCCGAGAAGTCCGGTATGTTTTCTTAGTTTCTCTAATAAAATTATTGAATAAATTTAAACAACATTTTCAAATGTGGTGTCCAAAAGTACTATACCCAAAAAATATAAATTCACTTCTAATATTATGTTGTCAATAAGTTTCATTTGAAATCTTGTTCATCCACTCGCACCGCGTGGCTGTAAATGTAAAAACTTGAATTTTTATGTTCATCGAATATTGCGTTAAGTGGTACAAAATTTATTTAACTGGTTAGCGATAATAGTGATATTTGCAATATTTAGCCTGTTCCATAAAAACTCCAGCAACATTCCATAGAGGTTAGGTTTGATTATTGCTAACCTAGTATATTATTTCTCTAGTGGCTCTTTCTGTTGTTCGACAATGTGTTATCGAAATAGAAGAAGTAAGCAGTGTGTTTAAAAACGATTTATTAATTATTTCTTATTTTAGGGTCCTCAGGGACTAAACCCGCGGAAAAGAAGCCTGCAACTGCAAAAACTCCCGCCGCGGCACCCAAGGCTGCATCTACGACTGCTAGTGCGCCGAAACCGGCATCTGCTAAAACTCCTGCACCTGCTCCCAAAGCAGCTGCTGCACCCAAGGCGGCACCAGCGGCTAAGGCAGCCCCAGCCAAGGCGGCCTCAGCACCGGCAGCCAAGCCTGCCGAAAAGAAACCAGCTGCTGCACCTAGCGCCAAGCCTGGCTCTGCTAAAGCTGCTGCGCTTAAAACCAAGTCTAGTGCGAAGCCCTCTGTTAAGAAGGCAGCCACTGCATCAAAACCAGCCAAGCCTAAACCAGCAGCAGCCAAATTGAAAATCGCACCCAAGCCTAAAAAGACCGGAATCAAGGGACAAAAGAAAGTTGTAAAGCCAGTTGTTAAGGCTCTTAAAACTCAAAGGAAGGTGAGTTATTGTTTGATTTCCCATTATTTATACTTTAAGTATAATGCAAGTGTAATAAATGCCATATCTATCTGAATTTTAGTTAGCTAATGATTTTTTAACTACCTTGAAACCTAATAACAGTCATCAAACTTTATTAGTAGGTACATTTTATTTACACAGAAAGTTACAAGAAATACCATGTCTGCAGATTAATCAATGACTTATATTATCATGTAAAACTCAACAGTATTGTTATAGAACAGGAAATTTATTTTTTAACAGGTTGTCAAAGGAGAGCATGGAAAGCGTGTACGTAAGATTCGCACTTCCGTGCACTTCCGTAGGCCAAAAACATTTGAGCCTCCAAGAAATCCTAAATACCCCAGGAAATCTCTTCCTAAGAGAAATCGGTGAGTACCAACTATTGTATTGCACCTAAAATTCCCTCCCTCCAATACCATCCAATTGTATCCTAGGGGAGGTACTGGAATGTCCTAGTACATACCAATTTTGTTTTATTACTAATAATACTGCGTGATTGCAGAAGTTTAGTTGATGAATTCCCATTCCACTTCATAGTACCGTGACCTGCGTACAATCTGTTCTGTTATCAGAAAAATGCAGACAGTAGTATGAAGTATGAAAAATATTTTACAACCTATTATTATTGTTCCATGACAAAATGCATATTTTGGAAGATTTTTAATTTCTATTACATTTCGTTTTCGTGCTTCATTATTACTATATACTTTTCATCAGCCAAAATAGATATCTTAAGGTTCAAATGCAAGTGTCTAATGCCAAATTTTTTGTGTTTCTCCATTCACAATCGCCTTTTAAATTAATAGTTACTTTTCTTTCATTAAAAAATAATGTTTTCACTTTTCAGCATGGACGCCTACAACATCATCAAGTTCCCCCTGACGTCTGAAGCAGCGATGAAGAAGATTGAGGACAACAACACGTTGGTGTTCATTGTTCACACCAGCTCCAACAAACACCACATCAAGGCGGCTGTCAAGAAGCTGTATGATATCAATGTTGCTAAAGTGAACACTCTTATCAGGTATGTGCCACACATTATGTACACTCAATAAACAGTAGGCTTGTAGATTTAAGTGTGGAAACGGATCTTTCTGCTAAAACTAAAACATGCATCATATTGTCATAGCTGAGTAGAGATAGCACCCTTGAAATTATATGATATACCAAACACTAAGCAAAGTAGCATCTTTGAGAACATAATGTTTTACTCTAATATTTTCCTTTATCATTGTAATATTTAGTTGCCACAAATGCATACAATCCAAGAGCATTTCTTCGTTCATGGCTAGTTAACTATCCATACCAAAATGGTAAAAATGGAGGCCTTTCTCTGTTTATCTGCCTGTCCATTGTCTGTCACACTAGATTATCTAGTAACTATAAAAGTTATTGTCATGAAATTTGGAATAGTAGTACATATATTATTTTAGTGACCCAGCATCATTAGTCTACCAACCAAAGTAATCTGAAATTATTATTATGTAATGATTAATATATATTTGACAGGAAAAATAAAATCAACTCTATCTCCTATATTTTTTTTTATATAGGTAAACAATAAACCTCAAAACACAAAGTTAAGTTTTCATTTTTATAAAGTGATTGATACTTAACATTTTAAGTACTTCTTTTGTAACTTTGTATCGAACCCTCATACTAACTAATACTTGACCAGTTTTTTTCTATTGTAGACAGTTGCATGGATTAGTGATTATGAAAACTAAAATGATGATATTTTATTGTGGGAATCTCTTTGAATGAGGATGAAATAAAAACAACACATCTCTGATTGTATCTAAACAATGACATGTTTTTTGTGAGCTATTCCAATTGCTGAACATTTGTGGTGATTGTTGCAGACCCGACGGCAAGAAGAAGGCGTATGTGAGACTCGCAAGAGACTACGACGCGTTAGACGTCGCTAATAAGATTGGAATCATATAAACATTGTATGTACTATATTTTCTAAGGATACAAAATTAAAAAAAATATATATAAAAAAGATTTGTTTCTTTTCACCTTTGCTTTGAAAAGAGCTCTATCACCCGTTCGCAGAAGCTTTGCCGATGACTTCCCCTCCCACTTCATACTACCGCGAACCGCGCTCGTCCGTTGATATCGATTTGACTGAAAATTTGTGGTACCTAGCCGTTATAAAAAAACGCAACCTTGCGGAATAAAGTTCGCCGGATCTGCTAGTTTATTACGTAAGGACCCCGACCGGCTAGAATCGGCCAACCTTCTTTTATTTAGCTGACTCTGGCTTTCTCACTTCACGCAGGCAATAAATATCTATCATCTGAAATTGGCTCAATAAACATTGCCGCGAAGGCAATGTTTATTGAGCCAATTTCAGATGATAGATATCGCATTTCTGTCCCTAAAATAAGAAAAATAATAATTTCGTTGTGTGAAATTCCAGGCAGTCTATACACAGATCGTAATCTGCTGACGATGTGACTTCAGGCATATGAATATTTTAGAAATGCCCAGCTATTAGGTACCATAAGTAATCTGTGGATTTTTGTAAACCTGTTGCCATCAACCATCGTCTCACGTTCGCGCCATGCTCACGCGTCGCAGCTCGAACGCCCTGCGTACGTGCCGCGTCCGCCGTTCACGGCTCCATCGTATCCTAGCGAGTGGCGGGCGGCGGCCATCACCTTGAGTAGCTGACCCTTATTGCGTCATCAGCAGTCATACATATTAAAACTGAGACAAAAACGATGTTTTTTCCGCAATGTTTTTTTCTTTATAAATGTTAAATCCTTAGTTGCCTACAACATGTTACTATAATTTAAGATGTTGTATGTAGGTAAGTAAGTAAGCATCTGTGGTTTTAAGTAGGTAAAAAAGTACCTACTTGTTTTGCAAAATACTTAACCCCGAATTTGAATCCCTTACTGATTTGTTTCTGCCATTAGGCCGACCTACTAATTGACTCCCAAATCCCAATACTTATAAAGTTTGTATGTTTGTTACTCCTTCGCGCCAAGGCAATATCTCCGCAAGCAGTATTTACGATAGGTACGAGTCACAACATAATATCGCCGGCTGGAATCCTGGACTTACGCTGATGTACATAACTAGTGGATACCTATTTAATCATATTTAAATTTAGGTATTCATTACAGTGAAACCCGTCCCAATTACCCAACCAAAGCCAAAAAGGCGTCTTAAGAGGATTCACTGAATTTTTTAGGGTTCCGTAGCCGAATGGCAAAAAACGGAACCCTTATAAATTCGTCATGTCTGTCTGTCCGTCCGTCCGTCCGTCCGTATGTCACAGCCACTTTTTTCCGAAACTATAAGAGCTATACTGTTGAAACTTGGTACCTATGTAGATGTATTCTGTGAACCGCATTAAGGTTTTCACACAAAATTAAAAAAAAAGTAATAAATTTTGGGGGTGCCCCATACTTAGAACTGAAACCCAAAAATTTTTTTTTCATCAAACCCTTATGTGTGGGGTATCTATGGATAGGTCTTCAAGAATGATACTAAGGTTTCTAATATCATTTTTTTCTAAAATGAATAGCTTGCGCGAGAGACACTTCCAAAGTGGTAAAATGTGTGTCCCCCCTGTAACTTCTAAAATAAGAGTATGATAAAACTAAAAAAAATATATGATGTACTTACATTACCATGCAAACTTCCACCGAAAATTGGTTTGAACGAGATCTAGTGAGTAGTTTTTTTTTAATACGTGTTGAATTGCTATTCAACAAGTCTTTATTTTGTTTAACTTTGATGACGACAGATGGCGTTGCACGTATTTAACTCGCGGAATTTGGTGGGCAGCGTTGTTTACTGGTTAGTTTACTTTAATACTATTGTTGCGGCGCGTCGGTCGTATGCCAAACCTACGCCGGGGAACGTGTCCCCACTGGGTAGACGTGGCGCAGTAAGGCAGGGATAGGGAACCCTGCCTTATGAGTGAGACAGGAATGGAACCTGTCTCAGCGCCGGTCGGCGCCCGTCTGCGATGGGATGGTCGTCGCCCGTCGTGTGCCTTCGCTGTTCGTTGTGTCCTCTTCGGCGCAGCTCGCAGTGGACTGTATAACTTTCTCTCTTTCTTGAGCTGCAGCGGTTCTTCGTAGGAGTGAAATGAAAGACGTGTTGTTCGTACCGCTGCTCCGTGACGACTGACTGGCGGTCGGCCAAAAGGCTCTATTTATATAAAATCTGCGACCGGTAACTCGCAATGTCGGATCGAGTGTTCAAAACTCCGATCGCTAATCATTCGTCCATAGAGTCTTTTTATTTACTAATAATCTTTAAGCATGTGATACACGGTTTCAAACGGCGGTTTGAAACAGAAAAAACAGATTTGCGCTTTGCCGGCTACACGGTTCAAAACCATCAGTATTTATAGAACGTTGCGTGAATAGGACGTCTCTTCGCTCGCACCTATGTTCACTAAAAAGGCGTTATGGCGCCTAACCTATCTAAAGAACAAAGAATTTTTTTTTAAATAATAAATATATATAAGGACATCACAGACCTCGCAATCTAGCCCCAAAGTAAGCGATAGCTTGTGTTATGGGTACTAGATAACTGATAATTATATATACATACTAATATACATAAATAGAATATATTGAAAAACACCCAGACACTGGAAAATATTCATGCTCATCACACAAACATTTACCAGTAGTGGGAATCGAACCCACGACCCCCGACGCAGACGGCAGGTTTGCTACCGCTAGGCCATTCGGTCGTCCAATATAATTGGCGTGTCTTGCTCTTTTGTGTGCAAATCACGAAAAAAATAATGAAAAAATGAATATTGATGAAGCAATGGTTAAAAGAGAGATTAACCATTAGTCATATGAATTTAATTTACCTACTGGACGTAGATAACATACATAACTTTTTTTTTTCATTTCTTCTCGCGCCATTTTGTCGCCGCGTGCGTCTGCCTGCGCACGGCGCTGCAACACGACTGTCGTACGCGAGGTTTCAAACAAGCGGCTAGACGGTTTCAAACCAACGCTTGAACCAGTGGTTTCAAACGCAAGCCTCGCTACCAAGGGCGTTTAAAGGTCAAACGAAATTTGGCATAAAACAACTATCTACACGGTTTGAAGCCTCAGTTTCAAACCGCCGTTTGAAACCGTGTATCAGGCCTTTTACATTTTCTACTAGTAAATAAGTCATCTAAATCTACATTAATTTAACCCTACTTTAAAACCACAATAATAGAGCTAAATAAACGCAATTATCAATCTATAACTAGCTACTAACATTAACAAATCCTAACTAAATCTAGTAACTAGTCGCTAATAATTCTTTATTTAGTACTTATACATCTAAGACACTAAACAATTTATCTCTAGATTTAACCAAAAATACATGAATCGAATATCAAAACGTACATTTTAAAGTTGTTAAATCCAACGTAAAACTTCAAACTAGCTAGGTATGAAAATTAATCTAAATACAGCTAGTGAGTCGCCAACAATCTCCCCCTCGTGCGTAGCACCAATCCTCAGCGCTGGCGACGTCATCTATGTTTCATGTTGCAGCTTCATCCAGGTGCTTCTTTTCCTGGGACCACGTCGTCGCATTTCTCGTGGCATCATCCGTGCCAGCTTTCTCCAAGGGGGTTTTTTGCTGAGACCACGTCGTCGCAGTGTCGCTGTTCTTTTTCGAGGACCGCGACGGCGCATTTCTTTCGGCGTTTTCCAGGGAGGCTTTCTACATATTCTCTTGTGTCTCCACCTTTTCTTGCGCACGTGGACCCAGCTGGCTTCGCACTTTGCTTGATTACTGCGTGGCTGAATCTTCGTCTTTCTTGAAAAATCCGGTCCGTGGTTCTCTGTCCACGGTTTCTTAAACACGTAGCGTGGCTTCTTCACAGACTGGAGTGCTGCGACTTCTTCATCTCGTAGCTGTGGTCTCACCGCTATCGCGGTAGCTGTGGCGCAGTCATTCACGTCACTGCCACACACTTCAATATACGGGTTATTCGTATTCCCGTCTTCTATCTGAAGTAGCGGTGACGTCGGTGCTAGTTCGTCGGCCGATGTAAGTGGCGGTACAGCCCTTTTCTCGGCGTCAGAGTTCATCGTCGATGGTTGCTCGGTGAACACTAACACCCGTTGTTCGTGACAAGCTTGCTTTTCTTCATCAAAGTCAGCGCGTATCGTACAAATTCCTTCCGTCGATTCGCACTGCTCGATTTCTTTAGTTTCTCGCAGAGCTTGTCGATCCAGCGTGCTTTCGTCAATCTCGTTGGGGTTTTCGGTCTCAATAATATCTATCTCTTTCGGAAGGTCTTGCTGTACTTGTTTCTCAGCTTCCGAAGGGAACGTTTCAATGCCATTCCTATCTTGAGACTTGCTATTTTCAAACTGTTCTTCAAAACGTTCGTCTCTACATTTGTCGAAACGAAACTTCGTCGTCTGGGTTATATTCTGAACTTGCACTGTTTGGTGCTCGAGTTCCTTGACCAGGTATTCATTTTCCTCATCAAGCCGTTGCTGGTCAAGTCTGATGCGCGCCAACTTCAATTCAAGCAGCAGCACCTCTTCTTCGGCTTCTAAAATTTTCAATCTCTTCGACCGGGCTGACTTCGCTCGGATGGAACTCCCCGGCGCCACATTCTGGCCCACGTGTTCTAAAAGTTTCTTCCGCAATTCTCTCTGCTCGTCAGCGGTCTTCATTTCGGTGAGTCGTCGATCTTCTCTGATCTTTCCGGAGACATTGGTATTCGTCGCTGTTTCAGTTCGTGAAGAGTTCTTGGCCGTCCTTTCCGATGTCTCCCTGTTTCTGTGCGTGCTCGCCTCTTCAGTGTGCGAGGACGCACGGAGCGCATCTCCAATGAACCTGGTGAGAGTCATCTCCCCAGATCCTGGTTCGGGCTTCGAAAACTTCACGCGACGATAATTTTCTTCAAACAATCCGTCTTCATTTACGACTGGCTTGCGCGGACATCTTCACGCGACAGGGTTTCTTCAACCAACCCGATCCGGCTCGAAGGACCAACTGTTGCGGCGCGTCGGTCGTATGCCAAACCTACGCCGGGGAACGTGTCCCCACTGGGTAGACGTGGCGCAGTAAGGCAGGGATAGGGAACCCTGCCTTATGAGTGAGACAGGAATAGAACCTGTCTCAGCGCCGGTCGGCGCCCGTCTGCGATGGGATGGTCGTCGCCCGTCGTGTGCCTTCGCTGTTCGTTGTGTCCTCTTCGGCGCAGCTCGCAGTGGACTGTATAACTTTCTCTCTTTCTTGAGCTGCAGCGGTTCTTCGTAGGAGTGAAATGAAGGACGTGTTGTTCGTACCGTTGCTCCGTGACGACTGACTGGCGGTCGTTTTTTTTTTTTTTTTTCGGATTGTGTATACTGCTGGCCATAGCGGCCGTAACAGCGTCACCGGTTGGGTTGGACGGGCATAGAAGCACCGCCGGGGTGTGAGAAGAGCCCTAGGGCTCTTCGAGCCTCGAGAAGATCGGGGGGCAACGTCCACCTAAGGGCGCCTCCTGTGAGGCTCGGACCTAGGCTTAGGTCGACGTTGTGACGCTAGGAAGGGTAATGGTTGGACTAGACTAGTCCGCACGCCCCCGAGGCCGTGGGTGAGAACCACGTCCGGGTGACGAATGAAGTCGGAGCCTTCGTCTTCGCCGGCGAAGACGCTGTACAAGATGTGTGGGTGTGTGGTGCCCTAGTCCTGAGTTAGCGAGATTGTTGTCTGTCGTGATCTGGTCGTCTGGGTCGTAAAGGACATGTTTTGGGCGTCTCTTTAAGGGGACGGCATTAAGGTCGGAGACGTATGATGACGCCTGAACTATAAGAGGGTTCGGGTGTTTAGCGGCTCTCTCAAAGTAGGTTTTCGAGAGCTGCTTAAAGTGACTGCGTATCGTCGGTAGGTTTAAGTCTTTGTGTAAGTCGGAGTTGCGCATGAACCACGGGGCGCCCGTGGCGATGCGCATGAACTTGTTTTGCACTACCTGCAAACTGTGTAGGGAGTTGGGTGGGACGTGTGCGAATGTGACGCACGCGTAGGACATTATAGGGCGAATACATGTCTTGTATAGCGTCACTTTATGTCGGAGGGACATTTTGCTCTTGGAGCAGATCATACAATAGAGACGATCCAGCACATACATTGCCCTGTTGCGGACTTTACGTATGTGTGTGGAGAAGGACATTCGACTATCAAAGGTTACTCCTAGATATGTGGCTTTGTTTTGCCAGGGAATGGAAACCGTTCGGCATTTCCCGCGAACAGTCGCTGATTGCTTCGCGGATATGATCGGTGAGATGCAGTGAGGCTGCATGTGCTTCGTCAAGGGTCACTATGTTGTCAGGGATTTGTGAGAGGTGCACTGATTCTAATGACTTAAGTTGCTCGGAGAGCTTCTTGAAGTCAATGACTGTTTTGGTCGGGGGGTCCGCGTTGGGAGGGGGGCCTAGCCTGAGAAGAATGGGACGATGGTCCGAGTCAAGCTCGGATAGCACTTCCAGAGGGTTCACCTGTAAGGCGATGTTCTTTAGAAGTGCTATGTCGAGTATGTCCGGACTGTCGTTTATCTTGTCAGTTGTCGGGTAACGTGTAGGCGTGTCGGGGGCTACTAATATGAAGTTAAGGTCAGATCTGTCTGTGAGTCTCTTTAGTTGAGATCCCTTGGGATTGCTGGAACGGCAATTCCAGCTGGTATGTTTGGCTTTGAAGTCTCCGGCTAAGATGACGGAGTCGCCTAGGGCTAGGAGTGCGCTGATTTCACTCTCTAAGAGGTCTTTAGACGGGGGTTGATAAACTGAAGCTAGTATGACCGTCGGATGGCCGGACATACTAACCTGACAAACTGAGGCTTCCATATTGGTAAGTTCGGGAGGGTCGAGTGGGGTGCAGTGAAGAGCCCTTCTGTAGTAAATGGCAGTCCCGCCTAACCGGTTGGCGAGTCTGTCGTTTCTAATCATATTAAAATTAGCAATATTAGGATTGCGTCTGGACGGTTTTAAGAAGGTCTCTTGCACAAGCAGGATGTCGATTTTGTGTGCACAAACGAAATCGCGAATTTCGTCCATTTGATCGATGAGGCCGTTTGCGTTATAGAACGCGACAGCCAGGGAGTGGGGTTTGATACGCTGTTTGGTCGTACTACCCATATTGGGGTTTAGCTAATCTATGTATCGAAACGAAAAGAGCGCTGTGCTCAAAAAATGCGGCCCCGGGGCCTTCAGTTGCGGCAGTTTGGACAAACCGGTCCAGTGCCGCCAGATCTATGGAATTGTACACATACTGAGCGTACTTGAAGTTGAACGCTGCGCGTTCCTCAGCACCCGACTGGGTGGTGCTGGGAGGCAGAAACTGTGGGGCTGGGGCGGGAGGCGCCTTACTTTTTTGCTCGGTGGGTTTGGGAGCGGATGAAGCCGCTGCTGGTGGGACTGAGGCACTGATGGTAGCCTGCGAGTGGAGGGGCTTCGCCCAAGCACTAACGGCTGGCGCCGGTGCCGGGATGAATTTCTGGGCGGACACAGGGGCGGGGGTTTTAGGGGCTGCCGCTGGCTTGCGGCCGGCCGGCTTGACCCTTCGCTTCGGTTCTCGGGGAGCTTTGGGGCAGCCGCGATAGTTCGCGGGGTGCCCTTTGTTCCCGCAGAGAACGCAGCTAGGGGGCTCCTCGGTCGGCTGCTTGCGAGGGCAGTCCGAAGTCCCGTGGTCACCTAGGCACTTTACGCACCTAGGGTGGGCGTGGCAGTTCCTTGCGGAATGGCCATAAAGCTGGCAGCGATGGCACTGGCCAATCCTGCCTTTCGTGTTAGGAGCCTCGATGATGAGGCCTCACAGTCTGCATACTGATTTGAGATTATAGACCTGTTTGCCCTCGGGGGTCAGGTCTAGGATGACTAGCACCATCTCGAAGGGGTGCTTGGTGCGATGGTGGTACATCCGGTGTACCTCCTGAACGGGGAGTTTTTGGGACAGAAGGTCCTCTTTGATGAGCTCGGTGCTGAGCTCTTTCGGGAGTCCGCGGATGACTACGCGGAGAACGCGCTCGTCTGGGAGGGCGTATGTGTGGTAGCCTACGTTTTCGCTACGGAGTGTCAGCGTTAATCGCCTGTGGTCGGTCGAGGTGGGGCATTGGACTTTTATTCCGATTGCCATAGAGCGGGCGGCAGAGAATGTAATCCCCTGCTGATCAAGGAGCGGCACAATGCGCTCCCATTGTAATTTTTCCCTTATATATAAGGGAGGGACTTTTTCTTTGGGAGGCTCGTCCATAGTGGAGTCCTCCTCGTCGGGGGTCGCTTGAGGAGCGACAGGGGGAGTGGGCCTAGAAGAGGCCGTCGGGGCTGCCTTGCCCGCCTTTTTATTGGGCGGGATGGCGTGGGTCTTAGGAGCCTTGAGCTTTCGCTTTTGGCTCCTTGAGTTGACGACTTCAAAGTCAGTCACGTCGTCGGATGATGGTGAGGTCTCGGAGTGAGGCTCCTGGATGAAGACGGGTTTTTCCCTTGGGACAGAAGGTCCACAAGTGGGCACCGGAGTCGGGAGGGCTGAAGGCCTCGGGGGGATCGCATCTTCCTCCATGGCGGAGGCCTGAGGGGCGGGCGGGTCTGGGTGGACGATGCCGAAGAGTCCGGTCTTTTGGTCGTATTTGAAGGTGGGGATGGGGTCATCCTCCTTCAGGGTAATTCCCGAGATGTAGTTGGGCAATATACGTCGGTCTAGTTTTTGGACATAGTCCAGTAATTCCTGCAAGTTGAGTTGCAGGCGTATGCCCTGGCTTACTAAGGAGCCCGGGGGATAAGCGGTCGGGGGAGAGGGGTCCATAGTGGACCCGGAGCTACAGAGTCCTCCCCGCCTGGGCAGGGAGGTGAGTACCTACTGTGAAACCCTGTCTGGGTCCCGACTTTAGGTATCGGGAATGTGTACCTACGGTAAACTAGAGCAGTGTACTTACAGAACCTGGACCCTGGAACTACACTATCCTAGCACACAACGCTGGAACACTGCACACACTTGACAGTCCGGAGCACTGGCACACACTGACACGTACACGCACGGTTCGGGCGCACGGATCGGGGTATCGCTACGGCGGAGCGCATTAACACACGTCTGCTCGGGGCAGACGCTGAGAACGGAACTGGCGGTCGGCCAAAAGGCTCTATTTATATAAAATCTGCGACCGGTAACTCGCAATGTCGGATCGAGTGTTCAAAACTCCGATCGCTAATCATTCGTCCATAGAGTCTTTTTATTTACTAATAATCTTTACATTTTCTACTAGTAAATAAGTCATCTAAATCTACATTAATTTAACCCTACTTTAAAACCACAATAATAGAGCTAAATAAACGCAATTATCAATCTATAACTAGCTACTAACATTAACAAATCCTAACTAAATCTAGTAACTAGTCGCTAATAATTCTTTATTTAGTACTTATACATCTAAGACACTAAACAATTTATCTTTAGATTTAACCAAAAATACATGAATCGAATATCAAAACGTACATTTTAAAGTTGTTAAATCCAACATAAAACTTCAAACTAGCTAGGTATGAAAATTAATCTAAATACAGCTAGTGAGTCGCCAACAACTATTGAGAATTGGTCTTGATAGTGCGGAACCCTCAGTGCGCGAGCCCGACTCGCACTTGACCAATTTTTTAGTCCTCACTCTTACAAATACGTTGGTGCAGGGTGCGACAGGCAGCGTTCAGTTGCGGAAGAATTAAACAGAAAAAAAAAATTTACCTAGTTAATTACTAAAAAAACATTTTAAAACTCAGCCAGTTATCAAAAATCCGTTCTGAGCGTTTTTGGATTTTATTATTACCGACATATTGAAACAAAAATTACAAATTGTTGGTAGTTTCCGATAAAAATTAGAAAAATGGAGATTTTGGAGCAACTTTACGGAGAACTTTCTATTGAGAAATTTTTATCCAATCGTGCTCCTGCCCAGCGATTCAAGATTACAGATCCATAATACATGATGTTAAAAAAAAGATTCCGACGAATTGAGAACCTCCTTTTTTTGAAGTCGGTTAAAAATTTGAAAGTCTTTATAGTTTTAAACTTCAGGTCACTAAAAATTGCTTTAACATGCCGTCTACACCGTTAAGAAATGTAAGAAAACATCATATTATTATGTCTCAAGTTGCTGTTGGAAAAGTGTGTACAGTACGGTAAAGCGCCACGTGCGCAACGTAGGTATAAATGCAGCGGCGCAACGTGGGAGATTGGTGTGCCTGTGCACAGTGCACACTTGGAATCGACACGGACCCTTATTCTCAGTGATATATAATGTCACTCTGTGACCTGTTTTTTATCCATTGAAGGGTCACCACAAAATCTTACTTTCGTTTCACTTTATAAAGCAGCAATATAGAACCATAGACATCAGTGAACATCACTGTAACTGTCAAAGATACGGAATAACCCCCTGCCCCCTGCGGATGCTGACGACCTCTGACGTCACAGATATGGCTGCATACATTTGGCTAATTTTGAAACCACGTGACATTTTAAAACTTATTTTATGAGGTTTTCAATATGATAAAAGTCGAATAAAAATGCTACATTTTTTGCGAAAGCGTAATTGCTTTCCAATACGTAATAAGTGTGTCTCTAGTGTACGCGTACGTGGCAATGTGCTTCTAGCTTTACGAAAGTCATCTCATAGATTATAATAGATCTAATCACAGATTGCTATAGTAAAATGCGATACGGCTTGACATTAATGCGATATACATTGCTGTTCTATCGTGATAATACAAAATAAAATGTTGTAGGAAACCTTCGATGGTTAAAAACTAAATGTCAAATAAGTATTTTATGCTCTCAATGGCTAGACGATTTATTTTGTCATTTGTCAATAATTAGTATTGTCAGTAACTCAGTACAGTTGTCAGATGTTATTTTGCTTCTGCTTCTGTGTCTGTCTGTCTAGTGTCTGACTGAACTCACGTAGGACTGTTGATATTTTTGAAAATATCGGATTTTCGATATATCGATATTTTTAAATATATCAATATCGGAGTTTGATATATCGAAAAAAAATATCGATATTTCGATATATCGGCTTTATTTAAAAAAAATAGTCGTACGGCAGCTCAAAAATGATTACACAGTTTATAAAACACTTGGTTTTATCGCTACATTACAATAAAACAGTAATTTTTCATAACCTCCCTTTTTAACTTCGCTCAGTATTAACCACAGACTAAATAGAGGTAGATAATTGGAGATTAGATAAATAGGTGACAACAAACAATAACTGTAAGTAAAGCAATGAAAGTAAAGTAGGTACTCCATATCATAGATTCTGTTCTGTTAATCCATTCGTCCCTTTCGGGGCAGGCAAAGGTCGGAGACCATGACCATACAGCCTATTCATTCGTGCATATCATAGATTATAGTAATTTTTATACCACAGAGGTATATCTATACAAAATTACATTTCGTTTTAAGATAATAAGTAAATAAGTAAACTAGGAATAGGCCGATATTACACTATCATATATATAGGATCATAGAAATGTGAGTCATTTTTATATGAGGAACATATGACAGTGTAATATGTAGATTTGTCTAATGTCTATAATCATAGTTCTAGGATCCTATTTGATGGCATGCGCACAAATAGGATCATATTTCTCTACTCTCTACTCTCGTCTGTGTCACCAAAAAAATGGCGTCTTCCAAAACGAATTTCGACTGGAATATTGAAACTACAAAAATGATAATTAGCCTTTACGAAGAAAATGAGTGTTTGTACAATAATCTGGTTCCAGATTATAAAAATCGTGACAAACGATTGTCATTAATGGTAGTCATTGCAGAAACATTATCGGATGTATCGGGAAGAGTATGCCTCGTTGCAGATGTACGAAAAATAAATAGCCTCAGATCTCAATATCAACGAATACACGACTAAATCGTTATCCATCTTGATAGTATATGACGTTTATATGATCATTGTAGTGTAATATGTAAAAATGAAGAACTGAATCATATAAAAATGATCATAGAATTTGACAGATATGACATCATTTATATATGATGAATATATGATAGTGTAATATCGGCCATAGAGAAAAAACATAATATAGTGTAAATGAAGTACAATAGATTAAGTTTACGATGATTTTGTAGATTAAATAATTTACGAAAAAAAATTAAAAATAAAAATTTATTTTAAAAAAATATCGACCATCGATATCTACATTTCAATATCGAAATATCGATATATCGTTCAAAAAAATATTAGTTATAAATATCGATATTTCTATATAATAATATCGATATTTCGATATATCGATATTTTATCAACAGTCCTAGACTGAACCATGACTGAACAGTGAACAAGCACAGACCACACAGCTGTGAACAACTAGCTTTGGCCTTTGCATAATGCTACTTTGCAAGTTTGCAGTTTGCTTCGCTAGTTGAGTATTGAAATTCGTTTCGTGATTTTGTTTCATCGTTCGTCACTGTACGCTGACTTCGTCACAATAATTTCGTTCTAGACTCGGCAGTTTAATGTGGTTGGTGTTACTAGTAAGTTGTGTTTTCAATGAGTTCTAAAAGTTACCTTGCGTTCGTGTACTATGTGAATTGTTGAAACTATACGATCAAAGTGGCCTTGTACGTGAACATATAACAAGTGGTTAAAAGACATTAGTTAGCACTTCAGCAGCACAATTGCACAATGTCGGATAATACTCAGGACATGCTAAAAGATGCTGCAGCCGCCGCTGCCCTGGGTGGTTCGCTGTTCAGTACTTTCGACATTATTATGCTTGTCATATTATTTGGTGCGGCTGTTTGGTGGCTGTACAGTTCTAGGAAAGAGAGTAAAAAGGACGACTTGTTGCTCAGTAATTATGCCATACAGTAAGTACATTATGTTCGATTCTATTCGAAATAACACGATTAGATATAACTGAGGAGTAATCTCTACAATAAGTAGTATAGAGCCAAGCGTAATTCCGTGTCTACCGCGTCGTACGGCGTACCTACTGCGTACGCGACTAACCTCTGTGTCCTGTGGTGAGCATATATCACTATAATAGGTATGTACATTCCACAAATCCACACGAGTCAATAAAATCACCATTTAAGTGGTGACAATGAATATTGTTATCAACTCTATAATTACCTAAATGTGATACTTAATTATATTTATATATCATATCTTTTCATGCAAATATGCACCTTATCTTGACCAAAGAGGAAAACAATTACACAGAAGCCTCAATTAATGTTGATTTCTCAATAAAGTTAAGCATAGTAATTTTTGTATGAGGTATGTAAATAATTGCTTAACTTGGGTTTTAATATCTGCCATTACTGAGCCAGTGGGAGTTTAAGGGTTCCTGTTTCCTGGTTGTTCCAATGAGAATAGTACTAACTATTCTTATTATTAATTGTAGATAAGGCTCCAACTTAATAGCTATGTAGCAATCTAAAATCTAAAGGCCTATAATAGTATTTTTATTGTACAGTAGTTGTAATGTGGTTTAAACAGGATGGAGAATAATATGAGACTGGGGCCGTACCACCATCTCATAAAGCAGTAATGCATGCAAACATAGTATGAAACAGTACAGCAACATTACTACTTTAAAAGTTGCTGGTATGGGTCCTGGAGTCTAATTCATAATTATTATAATCAGCAACAAATAAGTCCTTAGAATGAATAAATTAATAGGACCTGGGTGACCGAGCTTTGCTCGGTAGTATTACAGCTACTCATCAATAGATGGCAGGAGTTTACTGTAATAGTTTTACTTTATCACCAATAGATGTCAGGTATATATTTATATTTTTTTTTTGGTAATTTTCTAAAAATGAATCCTAGCTAGATCAATTCATTGCCCCCAAAACCCCTTTTATACTAAATTTCATGAAAATCATTTGAGCCGTTTTTGAGATTCAGATTATATAGAAATATATATAATATACAAGAATTGCTCGTTTAAAGGTATAGGATTGAAGGGCACTGTAGCCAGCAAAATGAAACTTAAGAACTAGTGTCTCTGATGTAGGGTTTTTTGACCTTGCTGTGAAAATTCCTTGATTGCACTGCTGCACACTTAATATCATGTGAACAAATTCTTGTCTCATCATTCTTGGTATAAATATGCATATCTGTATTCAGTTATTAGAAAAAGAAAAGCTTAAAAACAGAAAAGAGAGTGACAAAAATAGAGTGTATCTCTACACGCAGATCCTAGCTCTGCTGATATAGATTCTCATAGTTACTATTCTTTCCAAATGAACCAACATATTTTATTATTTGTCAAGCAAGGTCTAACTGAAAAACATAGATGTTCATAGATGACAAAAAGGTATTTTAATACCTGTCAATAGATGATGCTTCCATATTCATTCTGATTCCCTGTGTGAGAGAGACTTTCATGTAGTAGGTATAACTAATAACTGTCTTGTGGTAACACCTGCCTTTTATACAAAAAAAATACCATCCCTCTCATAACAGCGTCTGTGGAAAGGGATAGCACTAGTTTTCTAGAACTGGCAATCAAAATGAAATGTCAACAGTTTGTCCTGCATGTGTAAGATAAACTCATTGGATAAACTGCCAAATATGAGTGATATTTAGATATTTATAATCCTTATCAATTATTATGTGATTAGTAACATATCTTAATCAGTGTTGAATAATAATTTTATTATTCAATGCATAATTCTCAGACCCCAGATATAGTCTATTTGCTTAGAATTTGTCATTACAAGTACATGCGCACGGTCAGCATTCTTTCATGTCCTTTGAAAATACAGACAATATAAACGATGCTGACCGTGCTCATGTACTTGTAACGACAAATTCTAAGAGAATAACTTATACGTCATCTGACCCCTCATCATAATATGTGATGTATTGGAATCTAGACAAATGAGCCCAAACTCAAGGGTTAAGAAAACATTGAAATGTTTTAAGAATCCACATCCTGTCAGATCATCTGTATTAGGGTTCCATACCAAAATGGTAAAAATGGAACCCTTACGGTGAGACTTTCTCTGTCTGTCCGTCCGTCCTAATAAACCGTCTCTCTCGATAATTTCAGTAACTATTAAAGCTATCGAGTTTAAATTTGGAATAGTTTTAGGAAATAGTGACCCAACGTTGATGCAGTTATAAAAATTTGTAAATCGTTTGTATTTGTATTTAAAAGGTGGGGGAGGCAAACGGGGCGTTAAAATTTCAAAATGAAATAACAATATCATAAGAAAAGGCGTTACTTGTATATTCTAAAACAGATTTGTATTTATTTTTGTACTTTATAGTTTTTGATATATTGGGCAAACTGTCAAAAAAATTACCATTCCCCGCCCTTATCTCCGAAGTTTAACATTCGAAAAATCTGAAATAATTACGGTCAATAGGAATGAACGTATATTTTACAGGAAAAATAAATTCATCTCTCTTACTAGTATACTTTTTTTTATATTAACAATAAAGCGCCAAAAACAAAGTTAGGTTTGTGGTTTGCCAACAACAGTTCCTATGTGTAAATTATACTCGTAAATCCATGAACAAAAGTAATTCTTTTAACGGTTTACCTCTTTAATAGTATGGAACCCTCGGTGCGAGAGTCTGACTCGCACTTGGCCGGTTTTTTCAATAATTATGCATTGGCAAATCAATACAACAGCTACTAGTTGGTTACATTAAACATTCTTAGATTTGTTTAAATACTCATTGTTACTCTTACTCATGAAGTTAATAAAAGGGTGTAAAAAATAAATCCAATACATAATTACTATGACATGTAGACCTGCATTAAATTTAACCTTTCATGCTTTTAATAAAATTATTTGATCTCATTATGTAGGTAATCATTAAAATTATTGATTACATTACTTTAAAATTACATAATCTTATCAAGTTGTTGCTATGCTAATGATTCAATGGCTGCTTTTCCACCAGAGATGAGCTATGCTACATTGCTATGGATGTGTTTGATATCCACCAATCATATGCATTGGTGCACACTGCACATAGCTTAGCACTGGTGGAAACGGATTGAACTGATATATGTTTTTTATATGGAAACATGTGTGCTATGGATGCGTGCTCTGGATGCCTCTATGGGCCTTCGCGATTGGTGTAGCTATGTGCAGAGCAGAGTACCTACCGTATGTCCCTCATGGGACATGAGGGACATACGGTAGGTACTATCGAAACATCGCATAGCTCGAGCTGCGCATCTTGCTCGCGCAGCTACTTTGCGGCGGCGCATCTTCATAGCGCAACTTCCTCGCGTAGCTACATAGCTTAGTATTAGTGGAAACAGTTACATATTTTCGTAGCGTAGATTTCACATCTTCACAGCATAGCTGCATAGCACATCTCTGGTGAAAAGGAACCCTAAACATACCTAGTTTTGTACAATGTTTATTTTTTGACTCTGACACAGATCTATCTAACTAACTTGGGTCGATTTGTTTTTTCTTGATTTGTCTTCCTCCCTGAGCCTAATTATTTCTGAATTAATGAATAGAATTACTTCAAACTCATAGCCAAACATAATTACGGCTTTTATTTTTATATATGTGAACTAAATCAAAATCTTGTACTGTTTATATGTTCAGTGTTCACATACACCTTAGGCTTGGCAAGTCTTACATGGAATATCCCCAACAGACTATGACTTGTTGTATGATTGGAATTACCTTGTAGAGTTTTTTTTTTTTTTTTTTTTTTTTTTTTTTTTTTTTGTTGGTATCATGCGATCAGTCCTAAGACTATGAGCAGATGTTTGGTAAGTTTTCTTTATTATTATTCTGTATATTTTTTCCCATTGGAATGTAAATATACATTGTTCAGGTCGTCTATGATCTGTCCAGATCTAAAATCTTCTTCCTTTTCAGACGATTCAGGCAGTCTGGGACCGTGAGTTGAAACGCCAGCTGATTTGGATGGTGTTCCAGCCGGGATTTGTATTTGATACTGCACTGCTGTATTTCTTCTTTTACAGTTTTAATTCCGAGATGTTTATGAACCTCACTGTTTTTTATAAACCATGGAGCATTTGTTATTTGTTTCAGAATATAGTCTTCTGCTCTTTGTATTTTTTTAATGTTGGAGTCACAGGCTGAGCCCCAGAGTTGTAGTCCATATGTCCAGATAGGTTTTAGTGCTGCTTTGTATATGAGGAGTTTGTTGTCGATTGACAGTTTGGAGTTTCTGGACAGTAGCCAGTACAGTCCACGATATTTAAGATTCAGTTCCTCTTTTTTCGTTTGTATGTGTTGTTTCCAGGTAAGCTTTCGATCTAGTAGCATACCGAGGTATTTGACACAATTGGTGTGTGGCAGCTCATTGTGACCTAGTTTAACTGGTGGACAGTCACCCGTTCTTAGAGCGAAAGTTATGTGCATTGATTTTGACGCGCTAGCCGTTATTCTCCATTTGTCCATCCAACTCTGAATTTCATCAAGGCTCTTTTGAAGATTTTCAGACGCAGTTACTGGATTTTTATGTGAAGCAAGAATTGCAGTATCATCAGCAAAAGTTGCTACTGTTACTCCAGAAGTTTGAGGTAGGTCAACCGTAAATAACGTGTAAAGAACAGGCCCCAAAACTGACCCCTGAGGTACTCCTGCCCTGATCTCGTGAAATGCTGAGGTGCATTCCCCTTCTCTTACTTGAAAACATCTGTCAGTCAAGTAGGATTTTATTACAGAGAAGTATGGATGTGGCAAAAGCGTTTTGATTTTGCAAAGCAAACCTCTGTGCCAAACTTTATCAAACGCTTGCTGTATATCCAAGAATACGGAGGAACAGTATTCTTTTTGTTCTAGAGTTCTTCTAATTACTTGACATACTCGGTGGACTTGTTCGATAGTGGCATGATCCCTTCTAAATCCAAATTGGTGATCAGGGAGAATGTTCCCTTTCGACATAACCTCTAGCAATCTTGTCAGTAGGATCTTCTCAAACAGTTTAGAGATTATTGGCAGCAGGCTTATAGGTCTGTAAGATGTAACCTCATTACTGGGTTTGCCTGGTTTGCAAATCATGGTTATTTGGGAAACCTTCCAAAGCAATGGGAAATATCCTAGTCTGATGATACTGTTGAAGAGTATGGTAAGAAACATAATTCCTTTTTTAGGGAGTTCTGTAAGTACTTTTTTATCTATTAAATCAAAACCTGGAGCTTTTTTATCTTTTAGCGTCTTTATTGTTCTTAGGACCTCTTTAGGAGTGACACATTTAAGTGGTAGATCTAACTGAAAGTCACGATTCAAGATGTCATCAATGTCTTTTTCGTTCATATTTGGTACTGCGGTATTCGGCGTGAATATTTTTGCTAAGTTCCATGCGAAGATATCCGCTTTTTCCTGTTGTGTCCTCGCCCAGGAATTGCCACCAGGAACTTTTATGGGTGGCTTAGGGATAACAGGCCTTGTGATGTTTTTGAATTCTTTCCACAAAGAATAATTTGAGACTCTGGTAGAGGAAAGTGATTCAATGCGCATTTGATGCGTTGCATCATTTGCCGCAGTAATCATGTCGTGTAACTCACGTATAGATCTATTGAAAGCAGCTTTATCATCTGGATGCCGACTTTGATGCCATATTCTGCGTAAACGCCTTTTTTCTAGAATTTTGGACTTAATTTCCCACGGAACAATTTTATGTCGGGGTACGTTTACAGATTCAGGGGTGCACCTCCAGCAACTTACTTGTATTGCCATAGTTAGGTCTTTAGCTGCATTTTCGACATCTAATTCAGTCTTCAAGGCTACTTGGAGTTGCAGATTGTCTTCGAGGATTTCTCGAAAAGCATCCCAGTCTGTCTGTTGGTTATACAGTCTTAGGGGGTTTTCATATTTCAGGACAGTGGTACTGACAGTTAGAAAGACAGGGACATGGTCAGATGAACCGTCCAGGCATGTCTCTACTCCTAGGAAAAGCCGTGATAAGCCTTTAGTGATAAAGAAGTCCAAAATGTCAGGCTGTCTATTTTGGTCCGTTGGCCAGTATGTAGGTTCCGATGGGGACAAAGTTTCAAGCTTCATATTATCTAATGCCTTTTTTAATTCTCTGCCCCTAGTTGTTGTCAACCTAGATCCCCAGTGGACGTGTTTTGCATTCCAATCTCCTCCTGCAATGAAGCGTTTACCCAAGCTAGCTAGATATTGTGAAAATAAATCCATGGTAATTTTATGCTTTGGTGGGCAATAGACAGCGGCTACTGTGAAATTTCCATTCTTGTCCTCTACTGATACAGCAGTTGATTGGATGTGTTCCATCTTAAAGTATGGGAGTTCATGATGTTTTATAGAGGATTTTATGATGACTGCAGTGCCTCCATGTGCGGAGCCATCGGGATGATCAGTGCTGTAAATATTGTAGTTATGTATTTTTATTTTACTACAAGATGTGAAGTGAGTTTCAGAGACAAGCAATATGTCCAGGTTGTGAAGTTGAAGCAAAGTTTCAACTTCGTCCTTATTCGGAGCTAGTCCGTTAATGTTCCAAGTAGCTATTTTTATGGAGCTAAAGAGGAAAATTTACTGATTAGAGAAGTTATGAGACTAATCAAGGAGCCCATTTGTTGTAAGATTATGTCAAATTTCTCTGACTGCTTTAGAATAAGTTTCTCTAGTGTTGAGTAGTTATTACTATCAGGTTCAGGATTCATCTGAGGTGTAGGAGTTTTAAGGGTTTCTGCAAACGTTTTCTTGAGAGATGGTCTTTCCGTTCTTGTTTGCTGGTTTTCAGAAGTTGCTTTAAGATGGCCAAACTCCCCTTGATTTGTTGGTTTTCTGTATGATGGCAGTTTATACTTTCTTTGAAGTATTTCTCTGTATACTTGACACCCCTTGTAGTTTGCAGGATGTGCCCCAAGACAGAGAGCGCATGTGGCTGGGGTGTTACGGTCAGTTTTTGGACATTCAGATGTTTTGTGATCTTGTGCACATTTTACACATCTATAAGGTCTCAAGCAATAATTTTTTGAGTGCCCATATTGTTGGCATCTTTGACATTGTATCACAGAGTACCTTTTTTTAGGGTCTTCAATGGTTACTGATTGGTGATAAATGATTTTTATGTCCTTGGCAGCTTTGTTGTTGGGTCCAGGATGTAAGTTTATAAAAAATGTGGAGGTAGGTATTTTCTTAGGCCCATATCTGGCATTTATTATTTCACCAGCAATGGTATTTCCTGTACTTTCTATTGATTCTTTAATTGCATCATGTGGTGTGGTATGGTGTAAATTTTTAATGACTATCCGATAACATCTTTCATCTTTTCTATTAAATGTATGTCCTATCAGACCATTTTCCCTCACGAGGGTCATCAATTTTTTGTACACTTCTACGTCATTGCTGTTGATTCTTAATTGATTCCTATTAACGATTTTATACGTAAACGCCGGTTTTTCCGCAACTGTTTCTAGTAATTCTGTGAGTTTATTGACGTCGTCTATGCCATAGAGTATTATTGGAGGTGGTTTGATAGGCTTTTTTACTTTAGTCTGGCTTTCGGGTTCAGGTTGATCTACGGGTAGTTGACTAAATCTGTTTGAGGTGTCGATTATTGTGTCTGGTGGCGGAGACACAGATGTTTTTCTTCTTTTTGGATTTCTGGCCGTTGGTATTCTTTGCCAATATGGGTGGTTATTTCTTTCCATGCTGCTTTTTGGTTGCTGATTTTGGACAGAGTCTTGTGCACTGTCACTAGTGGATTTTGAGACAGGAAGGCTTCCAAGTGATGAGCTTCGTGATCTTTGTAGGAAGAAACTTTTATGGAAGACTTGTTGTACAGTTTTTTTGTTTCCAGTAGCATTTACTACAACAGGAGCCTGGGAACTAACCCCTGAAGAGTCTTCGGTAACATATTTCACACTCTCTAGCCCGGATACCGGAGAGCGCCGGGAGACCGGATCGCATGATATCGCATTCTCATGGTTTTTTTTGTTTCCAGTAGCATTTACTACAACAGGAGCCTGGGAACTAACCCCTGAAGAGTCTTCGGTAACATATTTCACACTCTCTAGCCCGGATACCGGAGAGCATCGGGAGACCGGATCGCATGATATCGCATTCTCATATTCTGACATTTCCATATTAAAAAAAGGGGGTTGGGAGTAATACACATAGCTCTTTCCCAAGGCACTATGGCTGCACGTTTTGAGGAGATTTAGTTCCTCAAGGCTCGCAGTAGCCTGGTACAGGTTAATTACCGCCGCCTGTTGCTCGGCGTTGTCGCTCGTTTAGCACCACCCAGGGGACACGTGTAGGGCGGGCCTTATAGGAGAAGGTGGTAAGTCCTACGGACGCGAGCGACGTCCGTCCCCCGACCTTGTAGAGTTAGGTAAATAATTTTTTGTTGTTTTGGAGCCTTTTGGACCTACATTGGAGCGTTTGATAATGTTTCAATAAATAAAATAGAAAATAAATTACTTAAATTATTTTGTCCTAATATTATGCTTAATGAAAAATTATCTTTTTTGGATGCCGTATTTTTTCGATAAAATACTGATTACATGTAAATTTACTTAATAATGTGCACTCCCTTCCGGGGTCGTGGAGGTCGCCAACGCTGGTCAGACCGTGAGGCAATGAAAATGTGACGGATAGGGAATCGTGACCTATTGACACGAGAGCACGTAGCCCTGCAAACGACGGACGACCTTCCTAGAAAAGTCGGCGCGCGGGGTGAGAGTAGAGTAGGACTTGGAACATTGTCCCAGTTTCGATTTGCGACACGGGCTAGTGTGGGGGCTTGGTTACAATTATTATTGAATTTTGATTTAGTGCTCATAATTACATGCTTGAATTTTTATAATAAACAGGGACCATATCCCTATCTATTACCCTATCCATACATAACCCTATCTATTACTGAGAAAAAACGGAGAAGAAATGCTCTAAGCATATTTCTTTGATAATTACATAAACCGGACAAGTACTAGTCGTACTGCCCACCGAGGGTCTGTACTTCGTAGGTAATAATGATAAATTTAAATTACGACTATATTTTTTATGATTTTATTACAAAGGTATAGGTTTAAGATTGTTTCTTCTACATGTACCTAGTAGACAATATTACTTGCCATGTTTTGTAGTTCTAGGTCTACAGAAAGCTATTTTATTCAGTTATCATTGGCAAAAAAAAGATTGGCATCTAGAAAATTCATATGTAGTTCTGGAAATCATTTGTGATTCTGGAAAAATGGCATACCAGGAAACAGTGTTTTTTTTTCATTTATTCAAATATTTCACACAAAAAACTTTAAAATAATAACTATGAAGCTTTGAACAACGATTTTTCGTTAGCGACGAATTGCCCGGATAGCAAAGAGATCCCTAAAACCAAACATTCGTTTTTGCGTTTCGTCAAGATACGCGAGTATTCGTCGTTTTACTTTTTCTGTAGTACGGAACTTTTGGTGCGTAATTCTGTCTCGCGCTTGACCAGTTTCTTTTAAAGGTCGGCAAGTAAGCGAAGAAAGGGAACAGGTTGAAAAATATACCAAAAAATGAAGTTCATACGCAAGTAAAATAAAACCTACAATGAATAATAAAATTAAGTTCATACACAAGTCGACGACCTTCCTGACGCAGTGGCGGCGCGCTCGGATTCGAGTGGGAGGTCGCGGGTTCGATTCCCGCCACGGGCCACTTTGGAATTTTATAATTTCTAAATTGGCTCAGGTCTGGTCTGGTGGGAGGCTTCGGCCTTGGCTAGTTACCACCCTACCAGCAAAGACGCACCGCCAAGCGATTTAGCGTTCCGGTGCGATGCTTGTAGAAACCGTTGGGGTAAATTTACTTACCCTTCCAAGTTAGTACGATAACATCTTAGGATGCATCATCACAAACCATCAGGTGAGATCGCAGTCAAGTACTAACTTGTATAGAGTTAAAAAAAGTAAAATAAAGCCTACAATGAATAATAAAATTATTAATACTAAGTTATTTAAGTAATTTATGACTATCTGTTGTCACTGCAAAAAATTGTAGACGTAAATCGTGTCGTTCTATATGTGAACACCTAGCCACGACACTTACACTACACACGATTATCTGTTGCCACGACAAAGTTAGAACGCGCCCTTACTCGGTGACATATTTTATTTCGAAGGCAACCGAATTACTTTAGTTCGTCGAGTAAAGTATGCATGCACTTCGTGACATCAAGGTGGTTATCATTCGCTATCTTGAATACCTATTACAAATGAGACTGATAATTGAAATGGTTTCAGAGTTAATCCTCGCTAACGGCTGATAGAGGGTGATCAACTCAATCCTGACCTTGACCAGAACAAATAGTTGACCACGTTTTTGTAATTGACCTTGGACTAAAATATTAAAAAAAACTTCACATACATGGATACCCTTGCTCTTGTTTTTTAAAGATACCAATCTGGTTCAAAACGAAATCAAGTTATTAACTTCCGTTTGACACGCCTCCGCCTGCCAAATTTAATTTGCGATTTTCGCAATTCGGAAGCTCTGATAAAACATTTGTAAGTTTATTGTCAGAAAATTGTGAGAATAGCAGTAAAACATGCAAAGATAAGCTCTCGTTCCCGCAACTTTACTTGCAAGCTTACAAATTTCGAAAAGCGAAAAACCTAATTTGAATTTGGCGAGCAGAGGCGTGCATTATGTAAACCTTGACTATTCCAACTTAAAAGTGACTTCTAGTGACGAAGTGCGACGCGATTATTTTCACAAATGATATCTATGCCCGTAAGCGACGTCTAGTGACGAAGTGCGACGCGATTATTTTCACAAATGATATCTATGCCCGTATAAAGAGAGTTGCAAGTCCAGAGCTAACCGTACGTTTTGTTCTTGAAATATTGCTTCGGGTGATAACGTTTCTACGTTTACTGAATTGGACAATTTTAGTAGCATTATATGCAGTACACCTTAATCTTGGCTCGTACCTACTTTTTATTTTGTAGTCTCGAAATTTTTGGGACAAGAATATGGATTCTTTCTTAATTGTATCTGAAACATTTCAAAAAATTATGAAATCGGACTACATTTACAACGTTAGCTTGTACCGGTTTTATGAGAAAACTAGGCGATGATGAGATGAGCAAGAGATTAATAAAAGATGGTACAAAAAAAAAATTAGATATTATTTTATTTACCAAAAGGTACACAAATTTATCAAGGCGTGGTTTCTAGATATATATCTGCTATTCACTTGTGCAGCAGTCCGTAAGCACTTCCCTGTGTTTTATTGGGCCGGAGGTGTGAGACGGCCTTAAGTCACGACTCGCGGGAGGTGCCTAGCGCTCGGTGTTCAGCGCGCGGTGATGTCTGGGACGCGCGACGCGGGAAACGAACCGGCCGCCGGCTGTAGGTAGATCGACCGGCCGGTCGATAGCTTCTCCCGACGATTTCTGTCCCGGAGTGGTCTTGACGGTCGGTGCAGGAATACTTCAAGGTAATCGAGGTTCCTGGAATCGAGAGTATTCCCGTCTTAGTATAGGCAATACTGCTCGGGCCTGTCCCATCGGCGTAGCATAAAAAAAACTAGGGACGTGATACACGCACTAGAATTGCCGATGGTTGACCACAATCAGAATGGAGTTTACATTTTACAAAGCGGCAGAAGGCCTATGAAAATGAGCAATTACAGAAATATTAACTAGTAGCAATTAAAAAAAATGACTGACGAAAAATGAATGACGTAAGTAGCTAGGTAAAACGGTAATTGAAGATTCCGCTATGATCAGTTATTAAACTATTATTGCAAATGATAAAATAATGCTATGGAAATAGGCAGTTACGATAAAATGATGCAATGAATAAAACAAAAGCTGAAATTATACACAAGAAATAAAAAGCATGGCGGTAGGTACCGCGTAGTGAGGTTATCTAGTTAAATAATGGTAAATGTGCCATTTAAAACCTTACCCTAGTACGGGAACACCTTGGTACAAATATTATACACTATTTATAAAAAAAAGATTATGAAAATTACGATAAAAAAAGATCTGTACGACTAGTGCGTCGGTACAGCAAGAATGCGTACGCAATGCACGACCTCCCTCTAGAGCGAGTGAAGGTCGAACTGATGGACGGCGCTGTGCGCCGGCGATGTTTTTTTTTCTCGCTCGCGCATGCGCGCCTGGCTACGGTAGTAACTAGTAGGGATATCGCGTCGCCCGACGCGTTCCGTTTGGCGCGAACTCAATTTTAAAACATTATTATGGCCAAGCAAACGTTGTTTGGCCATTTATAATAAAAAATAATAAACGATGTAACACTACGTTACATTACCCGCCCGCGCTATGATAAGGATTTTATCTTAATGATAAAATCCGCATACCTCAACTTTTGTAAATCCTTCGCAATTACCTGACACTCTACCTTTCATACGTAGCTAAACCTTTCATACATCATCTTTCAAACAAGTCTCTTAAAACTATTTCGCTATAAGATACGCCCTATCATAAAAAATTATTTGTCCTTCGACCTATAACTTTTTGCAAAGAGTGTGTTTTTTGGATGTTAATGGCGGTTGGTAATGTAAGGTAATAAAAATGTTAGTAAAACGGGAAGAAAAAAAATTAATTATTTACAATTTTTAAATCTTTGATATGCCAAGTACCTAAATTGTTTCCTGCCATATCTTCCAAGATGTAAACAAGAGGCGAGCGCTTGTCTATGACTCGACACTTAAGGTATTTTGGGGCCAATTTCTTGCTAAAGTATTTGTCCTTGTCTGAAAGGACGTAAGCCCGTTTATAAACTATATCCCCTATTTGAAATTCATACGGCTTACGTCGTAGATTATAATGTGCAGTGTTTTTGGCGTGTGCGTGGTATAACGATTTCTGTACCTCGTCAAAAATACTGCTTAGACATCCACGGTTTTCCGCGTAGATGTCTCTAGGTAGAAATAGAACCTCATTCCCTAAATCGTTATCAAGATAATGCGAGCCACAAGGTACTAGTTCTCGGCCAAATACTAAAAAAGATGGAGTGAAACCAGTGACTTCATTAACCGAATTGTTAATAGCGAACTGTACCGCTGGGATAAATGTATCCCACGATCTGTGGTCTTGTTCTACAAAAGTTGAAATGCAGGTTATTATAGTTTTATTGTACCTTTCGACAGTGTTTACCTGGGGTGTATATTTAGGCGTAAAGAAAACATTAGGGATGTTATATTTTTTAAACAATGTATCCGTAATTTTGGAGTGGAAAATGGTCGCATTGTCAAGAAAAATTGTCTGAGGGACACCGTGATACAGGAAAAGTTTCTCTTCCAAAATCCTACATACAACATCAGATGTAGCCTTTTTTATGGGGAATATTAAGCAAAATTTTGAAAAACAACAGGTTAACACTAAAATGTAGCTGTTACGTGATCTAGTAACCGGAAGTGGCCCGATCAGGTCAACCGAAAGTAGTTGAAAAGGACGGGAACACTGTTTTGGCCTGCCCATCTCCCCGAGAGTCGTATGGTTCTGCCATTTATATTGCAAGCAGGTGGAGCATGAACCGACATAGTTTGCAACGTCTTGGTGCATTCCCGGCCAATAATATCGAAGGGCGATACGGCGATATGTCTTAAAAATTCCCATATGACCAGCAGAAGGCTGGTTGTGGTTTTCGGCAATGACTTTTTCACGGAATTCTAACGGTACCACTTCTTTCCAAGCGAATTCGTCTGTTAGATGAAATTTATTTTTAGTTAATCTAAACAAAGTATCATTTTTAATTTGGAAATTAGGATAGTTTTCAGGTTTAGTGCGACAATTATTATAAATGGCTTTGTACCAATCGACACTAGTTGACGCGAACGATTTGGCCGTAACTATCGCGGATACAGGTAATGCTCGTGATAAAGCGTCAGGGATAACATTATCAACACCTCGTCGGTGCTTAATTTCAAAATTAAACGCCGATAAGCGTACACCCCAACGTGCTAGCCTACCTGTAGGGTTATTAAGGGATAGAAACCATTTCAATGCACTGTGGTCGGTGTAAACGGTAAAAGTCTTTCCATTTTCTATGTAACAGCGCCAATGTTCTAACGCAACAAGAACTGCCAAACACTCACGCTCTGTAATTGAAAAATTTCTTTCTTGTGGCGTCAGAGACCGACTCATGAAAGCTATGGGATGTTCTTCGCCATTTATGGTCTGAGTAAGTAAAGCACCCACGCCATAATTTGACGAGTCCGTGTGGATCTCAAACGGAAGATCGTATCTAGGACATGATAGAACAGGTGCAGAGACAAGGCATTCTTTCAGTTTTTTAAAGGCGGCATCAGCTTCTTCGGTCCATTGGAATGGAGGCGCGTTCTTTTTATTGGAGGTTAGCTTATTTAAAGGTCCTGCGATTGTGCTGAAATTTGGAACAAATCGCCGATACCACGTTGCAGTACCTAGAAACCGCTTTAGCTCCTTACGATTAGTAGGAGTAGCGTAGTTTAAAATAGCCTCTATTTTATCTGGGTCGGTACGCAAACCATTAGCATCGACTACATATCCTAGATATTTAAGCTGACTTCTAAAAAACTTACATTTCTCCAAATTGATAGTTAAGTTTGCTCTGCATAGTTTATCTAAGACCCGAAGCAACAAAGAAACATGTTCATCAAAGGTGCTACTAATAATAATGATATCATCTAGATAAGCAAAAATACGATGATCCACATCACCTAAGAGAGCATCTACTAAACGTTGTTGGGTAGCGGGGGCATTTGTCAAACCAAAAGGAGTAGTTTTAAATCGCAGTGTTCCTCGGCCTGGTACATAGAAAGCTGTCTTGTCACGGTCTTCCTCTGCTATTGGTATTTGCCAAAATGCTTTGGATAAGTCTAAACTAGTTAAGAAACGTGCGTCACGTAGATTATCCAAAATTTCGGAAACATATGGCAAGTTATAGGCGTCTCGCTTGGTAACAGAATTAAGTTTTCTGCTATCAAGGCAGAAACGAGGCTGACCATTTTTTTTAGTAACTAATAAAACAGGAGATTGCCAGGGACTTTCACACGGTTCGACTACATCTAACTGTAGCATCTCGTCCACCTGTTCGGTAAGAATGCGCTGTTTTTCTGGAGAAAGTCGATAATAGCGCTGCCTAATCGGTGGCGAATCTCCAGTGTCGATGCGGTGTTTAATTAAATGAGTGCGACCTAAACCTTTTTGTTCAAAAGAAATATCTTGGAACTGTTGTATCACGTTATCTGCAATAGCCTTTTGAGTTGAGTCTAAATTGTCATAAGAATAAACCAGATTTTTAGATGTGCAACTATCATTTTTTAAATCCATAGATGGTTCTTTTGATAAGGATAGTGATCCTAAATATTTTGGACATAGTTGAAACGCACGCCAAAAATCAATGCCCAGAATAAGAGATAATTTAATACTTGGCACAACAAGTGCTTTAATGATGTGAAATTGGCCCTCAAAATTTATAGGTAAGTTAATGTATCCTATACTACCAAGAGTTTGTCCACCAGCAGCAACAATGGACATTTCATCGTGTTTAATTAATTTAAGCCCATGCTTAATCAAAACGTCGTGAGCGCCGTTTCCTAAAATGCTGATGGACGCACCTGAGTCCAAAAGTCCAGAGACTTCCATGTCATTAATCTTGACATTTACTTAAGGACGAGAATCATTGTTTGGTTTATTTGGCAGAATTGTTGCTATCTTGTAACACAAGAAAAATTTACGTACAGTCTCAAGCCAATCTTCCCATTCTTTCGGATCTAGGGTACCTTTAACTTGTGACAGACTGCAACAATTCTGCGCATCTAGTTTTTTGAACTCAGATTGCAATTTGGACAATCAGGCTTTTTAACATTTTTGTGCCCACATTTAAAACAAAGAATTTCTGTATTAGGACAGTTTCTTAAATAATGAGAATTGTTTCTGCAGCGCGGACAATAAGGTAATTTATTTTGGTTATTAGTAGGGTAAGTATTAACGGCATGTAAATATTTTTGATTAGTACTGTTAGTAGGGTTCGGTTTAGGATAATTAGGTTGTTTATTAATAATAGGATTTTTATTAAAATTATTATTGAAATTTGGATAATTTTTATTGCCAATATTCGAGTCTTGTTTGTAAGCGAACTCCGGTGCTAAAGTGTCAGATGTGGCGGCCGCAGGTTCATGAAATTGAGATAAACGTGATTGAACATTCTCATAGTTCTTGCATAATGTTCGTAATTGTTCAATTGATTCAATTTTTGTTGCAGAAGCTAGAGTGCTTGCATAACAAGGCCGAACATTGTGCAAAATTATATCAAGTTTGTCCTGCTCCGGCAAGGGTTTCGACAGACGATCAAACATGCCCGATAAAATTGATAAATAAATAGTAATATTCTCACTTTTACCTTGAGTTCTAGAACGGATCTCAGATAATAAGCGGTAATCATAGTCTGATTTATCAAAATCCTGCCTGAGCAGGACAGCAAGGTCATCCCACGTCGACACCTGGTCTTTGATACTACGGTACCAGTGGAGAGCATCGTCAACAAAAATTTCTGTTGCGTAAGCCAAAAGTTTAGAGTCCGCAATATTACGAGCCGAACTAAATTCTTTAACCCGTTGGATAAATGATCGTACACACGTTTTACCGTTATATTTTAATTTACCTAACTCTGAGGAGATTTTGGTACTGCCTTCACATGTGACGCTCACGTTAATATTCGAAGGTGTTGATGTAACTGGAGGTTCAGAGCTAGAACTAGCTGTTGCTAGAGGATCAACACTTTTTGTTTTTAAATTTAACAGTTTTTCATAAAGTTGCTTGAACATTACGCTACATTGAACATGACTATCTAAACACTGCCTATCAGGTTCGATTCTGTTAAGTCGATGGTATATGTGATGAAGTAAATTTTCATAACGAGTGAGCGTATTTTTATCTGTGACGTCTGTACTCAGCAAAGACAAAACCTTGTTTAGCAACTCTAAGCAACAAGCTAAGTCTTCCTCAGGGTCTAAGTGTGAAGTTAAAATATCCTCTGACGGATGCAATTGGCTTAATTTATTAATCTGTCTCCTGAGGTCAGCCACAGTAGGACCTGGGGTTTCACCTCTGATCGCCACTTCATATTCCAATTCACTTTTTTGTAAAGAAAAGAATTTAATCGGATATGTCATGATTAAAAAAAATTTTAGTGAACGAAGAAAAACAATGAACAATCCTAACCGTTACTAATCAAAATCGTGGTATATAACCACACAAAAAAAATTAAAAAAAAGGAAGGTTGTAAATGGCACAAAAGTTAATAAATGAAAAAGAATACTCCGTTCTGTTACAAATCAAATTAACAGGACGCTTTGGTTTGATGAAAATGAAATGAAATGCAAAACAAAAAAATATGAAAGAAAAAAAAATAATTTGTAGCTAGTGTGAACGCGGCTTTATGAAATATAAACGAAGTAAGTACTAAGAACGAACAAACTTCTAAATAACTAAAACAAAATATTTTATTAAAAAGGATTATTGATGTTTTACAAAATATAAGCGAGCGTTAAAAAAGGTTAACAAATATAAATTGTTTGACTACCTTACGTTCACCTTAGCTACGCTGCAAACCAAAAAATTAAGCGCTTACAAAACTAGCAACTCACCGTGCAAGACTAATTACTATGCTACAAAAGCGAAAAGCAGATAACCACGTAGAGGGCGCCAGTGTACCGGTTTTATGAGAAAACTAGGTGATGATGAGATGAACAAGAGATTAATAAAAGATGGAAAAAAAAAAAAATTAGATATTATTTTATTTACCAAAAGGTACACAAATTTATCAAGGCGTGGTTTCTAGATATATATCTGCTATTCACTTGTGCAGCAGTCCGTAAGCACTTCCCTGTGTTTTATTGGGCCGGAGGTGTGAGACGGCCTTAAGTCACGACTCGCGGGAGGTGCCTAGCGCTCGGTGTTCAGCGCGCGGTGATGTCTGGGACGCGCGACGCGGGAAACGAACCGGCCGCCGGCTGTAGGTAGATCGACCGGCCGGTCGATAGCTTCTCCCGACGATTTCTGTCCCGGAGTGGTCTTGACGGTCGGTGCAGGAATACTTCAAGGTAATCGAGGTTCCTGGAATCGAGAGTATTCCCGTCTTAGTATAGGCAATACTGCTCGGGCCTGTCCCATCGGCGTAGCATAAAAAAAACTAGGGACGTGATACACGCACTAGAATTGCCGATGGTTGACCACAATCAGAATGGAGTTTACATTTTACAAAGCGGCAGAAGGCCTATGAAAATGAGCAATTACAGAAATATTAACTAGTAGCAATTAAAAAAAATGACTGACGAAAAATGAATGACGTAAGTAGCTAGGTAAAACGGTAATTGAAGATTCCGCTATGATCAGTTATTAAACTATTATTGCAAATGATAAAATAATGCTATGGAAATAGGCAGTTACGATAAAATGATGCAATGAATAAAACAAAAGCTGAAATTATACACAAGAAATAAAAAGCATGGCGGTAGGTACCGCGTAGTGAGGTTATCTAGTTAAATAATGGTAAATGTGCCATTTAAAACCTTACCCTAGTACGGGAACACCTTGGTACAAATATTATACACTATTTATAAAAAAAGATTATGAAAATTACGATAAAAAAAGATCTGTACGACTAGTGCGTCGGTACAGCAAGAATGCGTACGCAATGCACGACCTCCCTCTAGAGCGAGTGAAGGTCGAACTGATGGACGGCGCTGTGCGCCGGCGATGTTTTTTTTTCTCGCTCGCGCATGCGCGCCTGGCTACGGTAGTAGGGATATCGCGTCGCCCGACGCGTTCCGTTTGGCGCGAACTCAATTTTAAAACATTATTATGGCCAAGCAAACGTTGTTTGGCCATTTATAATAAAAAATAATAAACGATGTAACACTACGTTACAAGCTATACAGACGATCCTCTTAATAACATAAGATGTATTTGTTTTTAGGCCAGCAGGATCTATACAAGTAACAGAAAATTCGTTTATAAAAAAGTTACAATCATCTGGAAGGAGTCTCGTTGTGTTTTATGGCTCGCAAACCGGGACTGGAGAGGAATTCGCAGGACGCTTAGCGAAGGAGGGGATACGTTATAAAATGAAAGGCATGGTTGCAGATCCTGAAGAATGTGATATGGTTGGTTTTTTTTTCAATGTCAACTCAGGAATCCAGCGAAATTGACAAACTACTTAATAAATAATTATTTTGTTCTAGGAAGAGCTTACTAAACTTAAGGATATACCAAATTCTTTAGCTGTATTTTGTTTAGCCACATACGGTGAAGGAGATCCGACGGATAACGCCATGGACTTTATAGAATGGTTAAAAAGTGACCAAGATTTAACGGGACTAAATTACGCCGTAAGTTTTGAATTTTATTTTCAGAATGCAATTAAAATGTACTTGAAGCTATTGTTGTACTTTCGTCTACAAGTACCTACCTGAGTAGGTAGTAGGTACTTAGCACCCCCATTTTGGGTAAGTCATGTGCGAAATATTAATCTTGTTATGTTACGAAACTAACTTGATAACGGTAAAACGACTACAAGTGCAACAGAAAATGAAAATACTCAAATCATAGGTCATGTGTTTGCAACCAATTATTTATTAGCAAATAATTTCACTGTCGGCGTCGCGTCGTATGTTTATCTCGAACAATATTAAGATTATTATATTTCACTCAAGTTGTTTGTGACGTCACCGAAATCACGTGGCTTGCTTATTACAAAACACGTTTTGTACTAAGCTCTACTCAGATACCAGGTCGCCAGACACACGTGTTAAGTTTGATTTCGTATTTTTTAACGAAGTAGCGGTACAGAAAAAATGTTTTCGAGGAGTGTCCTTAACTTTTGATGATTTTGACCTGCATTTACAAATTTTACCGAATACTTAATGTGTAGCCTGTAATGAAAAAAATAGGGCGCTTGTTCTCGAAACCCCACTCAATCTAAATCAGCCCTTCATCCTCCAAAAGTTAAATTGTGGAAGCCAATCGTTTAAAATTGATGAAAGTACAAAAGTTTGAGTTAAATTGGGCATAAATTCTTTGCAAACCTTCGAGATTTTCCACTCAGAAACGTTAAAAATTGCAAAACAAATGTTGATATAGCTATTCTGTAAAGGCTCTCTCTGTCTCTCTGTAGAGGCTTAAGAAGAATAAATTTACGGGCGAGTAAAATTGATATTGGTATACAAAGGCGTGAGTCTGAGAGTCCTGGGATCTGTGTCTATTTAATGGCCCTTTTCTAGCATAATATATACCTATTGCAGTCAAGTTGTTGTCTAAAGACCTGTGAAAATAATGTGCATGCGTATGAGTATTGCAAAAATGAAAAAGAAAAAGCGTGAATACGTCTTAATCTTATTAACAATGTGTGGTATTTTGTCTGTGGTTATTTGCTTCAAACAATCTTACTCTGTGGTTTCGACTTTGCACCTTTGCGCGTTGTTCATAGACACAATGACATTGACAATCAGTAGTTTGACGTTTGTTTTGATAATGGCAAATCGTAAAATATAATTTGAAAAATGCAAATTAGATTTACAATGAAAATTATTTCCATTGCTCGTGTAAATGTATAATAACTAGTAATTATTAGTCGGAATTATTCTTGTTACTTATCTAAAATGTCCAAGTGCGTTCATATTTAACATAGTAATTAAGTTAAAAATAAAATGCTTCTGAATTTCGTAAGAAGCGTTTCTTTACAAATTTTACCACGTTATGTCACCAATATTATTTATAGAAAACAAATTTTACCGCCACTGCTTAAATTAAGATACATGGTACGAAAAATCTACACTTGGTAATTGAACTTTTTTTAACCTTGCAGGTCTTGCTTTTAATGATAATAATATTAATTTGTAAAGGAAATAAGTAAATATTTATTTTATTAAAGTAATAGTTAAGTTCATCTACATGATTTTATTATTTATATTATATTGTAATCCAGTTTGTGTTTATATACAAACCCTTCAGTTAACAATTATTTTCAGGTGTTTGGACTGGGAAATAAGACGTATGAGCATTACAATGCTGTGGCCATTTATGTGGATAAACGTCTTGAAGAGTTGGGGGCCACGAGGGTGTTTGAGCTGGGATTGGGAGATGACGATGCGAAGTAAGTGAGAAAGTTTTATGCTGTTTAGTTTAAATCACATCATCTCTGGAGTATTAAACCTAGGAAATACACTTATAATAATAATTCCCATTTCCCATAATATATTATGATGATGTATTGATGATGAAAGTGTACCCCTTATTCAAGCATAGTTGAAGCGTAATAGTATAGTAAATAGTTATATTATTCTAAATTACTTTTTGTCTTGAAACAACAATAGGTATGTGGTGTGTTTTAGTAAGAAAGTTCATGTGGGGTAAATGATAAATAACTAAATATATGACAGCAGGCTTTAAAATTTATACATCTTTTGTAATTACAAATAATATTTTCAGTATTGAAGATGACTTCATAACATGGAAGGATAAGTTTTGGCCATCAGTATGTGAGAAATATAACATTGAGAGCACGGGTGAGGAGGAACTGACTCGGCAGTTCCGATTGGTGACTCTTGCTCCCGATGAGTTCAAACCAAGCGAGGTGTTCTCTGGAGAGATTGCTAGGCTACATTCCTATCAGAATCAACGACCGTAAGTAAATTGATTATTCTAAGAGTCTAAGCCCAACCAAATGCATTTTTAATGCAAATTTGTATTATACTTAAACATAATATGGTCAATTTTAGTTTATTAGTAAATGTAGCATACAATAATTTGTATAAAACATATACATCATTTTTGGATATCAAACTACATCCACCTTAAAATACTACTATTGCGACTGAGGTTAGAATAGTTATTTCTATTTTGTATGCATGAAATATGGCTGCCTGCCATTTTTATTAAACAGCTTTTAGTTTAACCAGTTATTTGATTGCTCAATATAATTAAATGTGTCTTGTAATTGTTTTAGACCATATGATGCTAAGAATCCATTCCTCGCACAAATCATAGTGAACAAAGAACTACACAAAGGAGGTGATAGGTCATGCCTGCATGTAGAGTTGAATATCGCTGGCTCCAATATGAGATATGAAGCTGGTAAGTAGTTAATGATATTAATGTTAAAAATTGTCTAGATCATGTTCTTCATAATATGTATACTTTTTAGGAATACCATAAGTTTTGTTTTTTCTGCAGTAAAATATGCACAGTTCAATCAAAAACTACTTTATGTATAACCAATTATTATGAAATTTTCCCTGTAGGTAGGTTTAACAGTAGGTCGTAAGCTATTTTTTATATTCCTAAGGGCAAAACAAAGTTTACCGCGTCAGCTAGTCTTATGTATAACAAAAAAGAAAATTATAAACAAAAGTGTAAAAGTTTATTTGTTGAAAACCAAAGATATTTCAAAGTTGTTGTTGTTGTATTGTCACAGTTATGCATTGGAATACATGAATAATAATATGTACATGTTTGTTTCTAGACCACAGGAAAATGTGTTTGGTTTAGTTAGTTTATTTCCTGATGAAATTTTTATTTATCCTAGATAGCTTGTCTCCAATTAGCTCTCTTTTTCAGGTGATCATGTGGCTGTGTATCCAATTAACGATAGTAATTTAGTTGACCGCCTCGGGCAGTTGACTGGAGCTGATCTGGATGAGGTGTTCTCTCTCATCAACACTGACCAGGAGAGCACAAAGAAACATCCGTTCCCATGCCCCACATCCTATAGGACAGCGTTATCTCATTATGTGGAAATCACAGCGATGCCCAGAACACATATTTTAAGGGAACTTGTCGAGTACTGTTCTGATGAAGAGGTTGGTAACTTTTGCTATCATATTCTGTTTTAAATTATAGTGTTTCATTTTTTGTCACTTGTCATATAAAAATAAATAAATTCAGTAAGTCAGACTTAGAATCTAGGCTGTAGGGCCGCTATCCCACTGGGCGTTATGCGAACATCGGCGTTTCTCCAACGTCTCTTTCTCAACGCCTTTAACTCTCAATATTGACGTAGCATCGCTGTTCATATGTTCATTTGAAGAAACGCTAACGCTCGCATGACGCCAGTGGGATAGGGGCCTATTAAGCATGGGGATGGGATGAGATTAAAATATTATCATGCTCAATGATCCGAGGGTAATTGTTAAAATAAAAATTTTTGAATATGCAAGAGATGTTTTTGTTTTAGGACAAAAAGAAACTGCTGCTTATGGCCACAAATTCTCAGGAAGGCAAAGCACTGTACCAATCATTTGTAGTTGATGCATGTAGGAATATTGTACATATTTTGGAAGACATTAAGTCGTGTAAGCCGACTTTGGACCATCTCTGTGAGCTATTGCCTCGCCTGCAGCCAAGATACTACTCAATATCATCAAGTCCCAAGGTAACTATTTATTACATGTTTATTGTGTAACTACCTGTGTTATACTAAGCCACAAGTTCACCAAGCATTTAACAATAAACAAATGAATATAGCATTACATTCGAACAGTTAGTTATACCTTGTTTTGTCCTTCTCTGTCATCAGTAATTTAACATTCAAAAGAAAACTACTTTTAACAGAGTAATTGTTCCACCTCTATTTCACATTTTTTTGTAAATGGTTAGAAATGTAATTGTATAAAATATTCATTGAATAAAATCAGTTGTTTCTATATTTTGTCCGTCACAAAAGTTATTGAATTTACGGAAACAGTAATTTTCCTCTTCCTCATATCACTGATTAAAAGGTATATAATATACAGAATATTAAAAAGAATTATGTATAATTTTTGTTATCCACTAAAAGTGTACTTTAATCTGACTGTTATAATTAATTTTCAACTCTTTATTGTTTCATGACTCTTTTGACAGGCTATACCAATGTACTGTTCTTGTATTTTGTACTATTGGTGCGATTTTTGTTAAATAATAACTTCATATACATCTTTGAATTCATGTTTTAGTTGTATCCTGAAACAGTCCATGTGACGGCAGTAGTTGTTAAGTACAAAACCCCAACGGGTCGAGTGAACAAAGGAGTCACTACTACTTGGCTTGCAGAGAACAAACCCGAGCCAGGCAAACCATTCCCACGTGTGCCAGTTTATATTAGGAAGTCACAGTTCAGGTGAGCCCAACGCATTAGTTTTTTATTTCCAGTAGATAAGAGTACATAAATGCAATAATGTATTTGGTAGAATATATCGTTATTTTGGTATTTAAGTCTGCAAACTAAACTCACCGGCATATTTAGCGGAACATAAAAAAAAGGTCCATAATTAAAAAAAATATGGTTTTATTTTAAAATGGCACTGATTTAAAGAGGCAGTTCTAAATAGCAGTTTTGATAAGTTAAAAATTAAAAATGGCATGTTTAATAACCTAGTTCAGCAGTTAAAACTAAGCAGTAAAGTAAACAAAAATGAGTAATAAAAAATAATGAACTGGATCAGTGAATATATAATTGAGCAGGAAAATAATTAAATGGGTGGTAAAAAAAATTGAACGAGCGGTTACGTGTGGGCAGTAAGAAATCGGAATTTGTTTAATTGGGGGTTGCATTTGAAATACGCATCTGGATTTATGGGGTGGGGGTTGGAGGGGGGGTGAGGGGGGAGGGTAGGAACCCTCCCCACCATCCCCCGCGGCGCGGAAACCTATAATTTTTTTTTTTTTTTTTTTTTTGAGGTTATATGTTAACTTTATATAAGAATTTACGACTATAGCCTAAGAAAAAGTGGGGGGCCTAGGAAAACTCCTTAGCCGTCACCCTCTTCCCCTCCAAGAGCATGTCGACGGAGCCCCGCTTCGCGGGGCTCCTATTTCTGGGTGGTCAAAAAAGGAAAATAACCTTAACCTAATTACCTATAGGTGTACATTGTTGGTTGGTTCTGAGATAGTAAAATAATACAACAAATATTTAATTAATTATTTATTGAATATTGTAAACATGTTTCACAACGTTGATTAATTTCATAAATGGATCTCTTAACTTTATATAAGTATTTACGACTATAGCCTAAGAAAAAGTGGGGGGACCTAGGAAAACTCCTTAGCCGTCACCCTCTTCCCCTCCAAGAGCATGTCGACGGAGCCCCGCTTCGCGGGGCTCCTATTTCTGGGTGGTCAAAAAAGGAAAATAACCTTAACCTAATTACCTATAGGTGTACATTGTTGGTTGGTTCTGAGATAGTAAAATAATACAACAAATATTTAATTAATTATTTATTGAATATTGTAAACATGTTTCACAACGTTGATTAATTTCATAAATGGATCACCGCTCGCTATGATCTGCCGAACTATTTATCGAACCGCTCATTCCATCATTTTTACCGCTCATTCAGTTATTGGACTGCTAAATTATTTTTAGAATTGATATTGTATGATAAAATAACCGACTAATTGATTCTTTATTACTGTTCATGTTTTACTGTCGCAATAATTAATCAACCGCCATTAAATTAAATAACTGCTCAATATGTTTTCCAACTGATCATAATAACATCTCGAATATTTAAATAACAGCTCAAAAAATTAGTTCCCTTTTAAAATCTACTTACTACACTTCTTTTGTTATTTAAAGTTTCATTTGTTTTTACTTAAAATGAGATCACATTAGGAACAGATTTTGCGAGTAAAGGCTATTTGTGAAAAATGGTACATTTTTGACATTTTCATGTAACCTGGAAAAGTGAAATTTAATATTAAAATTACAATTAATTAAATTAGAAAAATGGTGATTAATATCGCGTATTTCCTCCACGTGCTCTTATTAAAGTTTCTACCCGTCTAGGCATACTGAGAATGATGTTATCGATGGTCTCCTGGGATAGTCTCCGCCATTCCTCAACTACGGCGATTCGCAGTTCTCCCACGTTGGCAGGAGCTGGAATTCCGGACTTAACTTTTCTTTTCAGCAAGTCCCAAACGTGCTCTATTGGGTTCATATCCGGTGATCTCGCCGGCCACTCCATAACAGTGATATTCATATCATTAAGATAAGCTTGAGTTACCCGAGCGGTATGCGGCAGAGCATTATCCTGCATAAAAACAAAATCGTCACCGATATATGGGGCAAACGGTACGACATTTTCTTCTAAAACTTCTCTGATATAGCGGTCTGCAGTCAGACTCCCTCTGTCAATCACTACCAAGTCTGTGCGAGCTCCCAAACAAATGCCCGCCCAAACCATTATTGATCCACCACCGTATGCAACTGTAGTTTCAAAATTTGTCTGAATGTATCGTTCTCCTTTGCGTCTGTATATTCTTTGCCTGCCGTCAATTTGATTTAAGAGAATTCTGCACTCATCACTAAACAATACCTTACTCCATTGGTCCGCGTTCCAAAGTCGATGTTCCTGAGCAAAAGTTAACCTGTTTCTACGATGATTTACCTCGAGCTTCTTCGAGCCTTCTTCGTACCGTACGCTCACTTACGGTTACACCCCGCACTGCTTCTAACTCATGTCGGGCTTGGACGGCCGTCAAACGGGGGTTCCTACGTACACGAAGCCGAATGAAACGATCATCCCTACTCGAAGTGCGTCTTTTTCTGCCTTGTCCTGCTCTTCTCACATAAGTACCGGTCTCCCTGATCCGTTGGATACTGCGATGGATCGTTGAAACTGGTCGACGAAGATCTCTGGATATCACTCTGTAGGTTTGACCATTTTTTCGCATTTCGAGTGCCCTGGCAATCTCCGTTGGGGCTAAGTCAGGCATAATTCAGTCATCAACTCCAGAAAGATACGCGATTAAAAAAAACTAACAAAAAACAGTATTTCAATGAAATTTTAAATCAAACTCAGAAGGAAGAAATACTCGAAGTTCGCTCCAGATAAGGTGTATTTGAATAAAATTAAAACAATTGCATAAAATGTGATGTTCAGTTGTTTTCTTAATTTGAAAATATTTCTTTTTAAATAAAATAACGTATAAACCAGCCAGCAACTTTATATGATACTGATATCAAACCTTTTTTTTATGTTCCGCTAAATATGCCGGCGAGTTTATTTGAACAGCATGATGGGCTTCATTCAACTCCAGAGAGTGTTTGTGGTCTGAACGTAGAAACGATGGTGATAATGTCATGATGGTGGTGGATTAAGACCCGGTTTCTACCAAAGCGGAGAGGAAAGGAGACACTTTTGAATAACCAATCAGACTTCGTCATTTCCACATCTCTTCACTTCGGTGGAAATGGATTGAGTGGAGAGCAAAGGACAACCCTCCACCACCCGTGGCCCAATCAACCTCGCGGTTATGGGGGCCGAAACATGGGAGGGCACCCATTCGGTACTTGCTCTTGGCGTGTTCCCGGGGCGCCTTCTGACCCCCTAAAAGTTGTTTCCTCTCGCTTTTTGTGCCTATGCGTTCACTGTCCCCATTCTGGGGCAGAGAAGAGGAAATTACTCATTTTTCTATAGAATTTTGTGTCGCAAGCGAGCTAGAGGCCCACGTAGAGAGGATAATTAATATAGATTTATCCGCGTGGCTCGAACCTTGCCGCCTTCTCCCATCAGAGCACCTCGCACACCCGAAAATGTCATTCAATTGATGCTACGCACAAACGTCTCTGCATTAGTGAAAATATAAGAAGACAGCTTCGTAGCACATCTCTTGTCTCTTCGCGTCTTCGCTTTGGTGGAAACTGGGCCATAGGTGTGTTGTTAGGGTCTTCTGACAGAATAAGATATTTGATTCCTTCATCGCTTACTTGTTTTTTCTGTTACTTCACTTTATGTACATGCTTATTTCACAAGAGCTCGTGTTGCCAACTATCAAGGATAAAAATGTAATAAATAATTAGGGTAAAAGGTTAACTACCGATAGCATTGTATTTGATTGGTTTGACCTTGTAGTACGCCGCCAAATAGAGGAGGAAGTCAAATATTATTGCGTATTGTCAGTCATCAGCGAGTGTCATAAGAAGATTTTGTCATCAATATGAATGACCCACTCAACACTGAATGTAAATTTGTAAACCATTGAAAATATAGGTAATTGACTTAAGGAAAACGCCAGGTAAATCATATCATCAATAAAACGATGAATATACATTATAATGAATTTGCGATTCAAGAGTGCTATAAACTTATTCAATGTAGGTATAATAAGAGGTATATAATATGCAATTGTAATGAGGTGACACAGTATTTTTGAATAATTAATTTTTATTTAAATAATTCGCTATTGAGTCGTTTTTTAACAAAAGGCAATTAATTTCAAAATGAAAAGATATTTTTATTATTATTTTATTCTTTGATTATTTCATTCTCAAGCACAACAATAGTAAATAGGTAATTTTTCATTCATTGCAAGAAGATGCAGCCTTAAGACAGCCTCTATTATTTCCAGAGAGATGAATGAAAAATTACCATATTATGGAATATATATTTTTTAACTTGTTTGTAAAAGATACTCTACCATACTGTCTGTTGTCAGAAATACAAGCGATGCCCTTTCTTTAATTAAGTGACCTTTGTTCTAAATTTACAATAAGTTATATACAACGTGTAACGAAAAGTTGATATAATATCGTTGATATGATATGATAACGAATCGCCGTGTAAAAATATTAAATAGAAATAAGCATATTTATTTTTCCATAATGTATGGAAAAGTAGATATGCTTATTCTTTTTTTCCATACATCACTTCAACTTTTCGTTTCACGTTGCATTGAATAGGTAAATATACGGAATTAAAGCATGTAACATATCATGCGCAAATACGTTTTTTGATGCGGCCGCGGACGTTAAGTTAATATTAGTAACCTGTTGACCTTGCCCGATGATACTAGTGACGTTTCTTCATACTTGTTTGTTGGTTGGTGGGTTAACTGTTAGCGGATTAAACATTTCGTATTTATTTTAACGTCATTACGAAAAGTACCACAAGTTTTAGTCGGTGTACATACCTTGTCTTCTAACATTTCCTGGTTTGGGACTTATTGTATCAGGACATTCCACACATCATAATCTAGTCAACAAAGTAAGCGATGGCTTGTGTTATGGGTACTAGATAACTGATAAATTTACATAATATTAAATATACATAAATACAATATATTAAACAACACCCAGACACTTGAAAACATTAATGCTCATCACACAAACATTTTCAAGTTGTGGGAATCGAAGCCACGACCTCCGACGCAGACAGGCAGGATCGCTACCGCTAGGCGCGCCGGTCGGTCATCGAATAAAAAATAAACTTATGTAACTGTACAATAAGTTTGTCATTAAAAAAAGATGAATACTTTACACATTTTCTAGATTGAAGATATGGATGTATTTCTACAGATTTCTGAAGTTTTGCAAAGCTCATAAAACAACAGTCAGTTACTGTTCGCATGTTCATATACTATTTTAGTAAACGTTACCTAAATTAGCTCAGTCCCCCGAACGTAACGTAGACAATCATTTGAATCGCTATTTAGCAATTGACGTAAGTGTCAGTAGTCCCGCCTTGTACACTGTACAATAATATCAGGACTCCATGGTTTTACTCTCGTGTTGGCAGTTGGCAAAACTTTACTATGCATTACTTAACGGCCTACAAGCCGTATTTAGGTGATTTTGATTGAAGTTTTATGCAAAAACTATAAAGAAAATTACTTTCAAATTTACACGTCATGTATTTTGGGTCTTTAATCTAAAATCGCTAAGAAGCAGAAACACGATTGGATAAAATTTTCTCGATAGAAAGTTCTCCCAAAAGTTGCTCCAAAATCTCAGTTTTTCTATATTTTATCGGAAACTACAATGTATGTAATTGTAATTTTTGTTTTAATGTATCAGTAATAATAATATCCTAAAACGCTTAGAACGGATTTTTGATAACCAGCTTAGTTTTTGAGTAATTAGGTAAAACGTCGTGTTTCTGCTATATTCTTCCGCGACGCTGCATGTCGCACCTACCAAATCTCCGTGAGAGTGAGAAAGACAAAAATAAATTCAATCAATCCCCTTAATGCCAATATTTGGTAAATGTTTTGAATGGGGCTGTGACGTTAGCGTCCAGTTTCTCAATAGTTACTTCTATTTCGCGGTCCTTTACAACTCTACCCGCAAACACGCGTTTTGCTCATCAAAACAGCATGTTTTTGCCGGATCAGAACATACCAAAAAAAGAGCCATGTTTTAGATAAGTTTCCTCGTATAGCGCAAGTTAAGGTCAGACCCCGAAGTGTGTAACAAAAATTTATTCGGCTACCTTAAGCCCCCTGATTCGTTAAATTCGTTGTTTACCCCTTTTCCTTTCAAATAAATTATATGACAGTATTCATTGCCGTTTACGATTGCGATGAATACGTTATTCTTACAAAATCAGGGGCTAGAGTCACATATTTATTGGTATTAAGTACTGTACGGTATAAATAATTATTGTACTGAGCTTCTATCACACTTCACACTAATCACACTATCACACTAATATTATAAAGGCGAAAGAACTATGAACTAAGAAATATATTTATGAACTTTTGATGGGCCGATCTGAACATTTTTCCGTAAACCTTCTTCATACAAGAACAAAGTAGCGCTATGTGACAAAATTCCCGTCAATCCGCTACAATGTGGTCGATTCTGTTGTGCAAAATCTCTAAACTAAACTAATTTAAAATAGTACCATCCTTTTCCATCGGGAGCAGTTTGAAAAGGATAGCACTATTTTAAATTAGTTTAGTTTAGAGATTTTGTACACCAGAATTAGCACCAATATGTAAAAAATCGTCCCTATGGAAATGCGCGTGCGGACTAATAACATAGTGAAGTGATCTGTGGCGTGGATTGCGGTCCATAAACGATACTGCGGTTGACTTACTACGCCGTTGGTGTCAAAGCAAACTTTTTTGACACCAGTAAACGGTCCGCCGGGTACTGAGTAATGTTTGTTTTCAAGACCGACATATTATGAACAAAATGTTGCATTTCGCAGGTTACCGATGCAGACGCAGACCCCTATCCTGATGGTGGGGCCGGGCACGGGGCTGGCGCCGTTCCGCGGCTTCCTGCAGGAGCGGGCCTTCGCGCGCGCGCAGGGCCGCCCCGTCGGCGACACCGTGCTGTACTTCGGCTGCAGGCACCGCGCCGAAGACTACATCTACCAGGAGGTTTGTCCCTTCATTGCCGTACTTAAAAACTAAGGAACTTAGGATTCCCTTATACCTCAAACCTCAAATGTGCTCAGAAACTACATAACCTTTCTACCATAGAACCACAAGACGCTGAGAGTGTAAGCGTCCTTATGGGGTTAACATCCAACAAACTCGCACGAAACGATTTTCTTCTACGTTTCTGATACAAACCGCTAGGGTTTGGAACGCCCTTCCAGCCTCCGTGCTCCCAGACATACAATCTGGGTCAAAACAAATCCATAAAGAGAAAAGGGCTTTTCTAGGCAAGCGCGTTCCAACCTAGACCTCATCATTGCTTTCCATCAGGCATGATTGTAGTCAAGCGCAAGCCTTCATGAAAATCTTCAATGAAAAAAACCTAAACAATACTTGGACATTAACAAAACAAAATCCAACCGGCAAGTACTAAGTGTACTCCCAAATTTTGCAAACCTCATAGCAAAGATCAAGCCCTGATTTTCGTGAAAATTAAATTTCGCTATAGCAATTTTATTCGTTTCAGGAATTGGAAGAGTTTGAGAAGAACGGTGACGTCACATTACACGTAGCCTTCTCGCGCGATCAGCCACACAAGATATACGTAACGCATTTGTTAGAGAAAAATCTAGACCAGATTTGGGACATCATCGGCAAGAGGAATGGACACTTTTACATTTGCGGGTGAGTACCTAAATAAAAAGTGAGACTGTACGCGAAAACTACTTACAATTTTTTTAGACCAACTATTACATGATTTTAAGTCCTTATTTTCTCAAAGTTATCTGCCCGTCCGTTTAAAATCTGCCTTAATTTAAATGCATTACTATTTGCAATACGAAGGAAATTTATCTTTTAAATAACAGCCTTGCTGTTTACCGCAATATTATACATACTGCAACAAGACAACCTTCATGGATCATCGTCATAATATTAGCTTCATAAAGTCCTGACTTTAACCTAGATCTTTGACCGTGATTTCTGTACAAGGTCCACGAGCTCCCAGTACGGCAGGATATATTCTTGTTAAACTAGCTGAGCCGTAGAAACTTTGTTCCACTTTAGAGGTTCCGTTTTGTTATAGCCCGTTTTATGTCACGTTCCATGGGAACATAGAAACCTATGTTCTTTTCCTGGTTCTAAACTCAACCTCCCCATAAATTTTCAGCCAAATCGGTTCAGCCGTTCTTGAGTTATAAATATTATACATCTTACATCTTATACTTTCTTTTGTATAAGATGTAAGATTTATTAAGATTGAAATTTACCTTGAAAATAGGTTTATATACTTAAAATATTACCATTTTTATTTCAAAAAAATTCAAAGTTTAAATTCATATCCACGTGGATGAAGCCACGGGTAAAACCTGGCAATTAAAATACATTCAAGATTCAATTACGCAGGCGAACTTTGTAAATTATTGTACACCTCGAGGTCTTGAACGTGGTACTGAGTAGAGTTCGACCTTATGGAATTCAATCTTAACAATTTATAAACATAAAGAAATACATTTTAATATCACTAGGTTGCTAGTGAATGACGGTTTTAAATCACGAATTTCGCGAGAACTATGGATTTTTTCGGAATAAAAGTAAATGATATACTGAATTTATTTTTGTCCTTATTACTCTTACGAATACGTTGGGGGTGTGACATGCAGCTTTGCGGAAGAATATACTCGTAACAGAAAAAACGACGTTTTACCTATTTACTATAAAAACCAACTATCAAAAATCCATTTCTGAGCGTTTTTGGATATTAGTAGGTATTACCGACATATTAAAACAAAAATTACAATTACATCCATTGTAGTTTCTGATAAAAATGAGAAAATTTGAGAGTTTGGATTAACTTTTGGGGGAACTTTCTAACGAGAAAATTTTATCTAGTCGTGTTTCTGCTACTTAGCAAAGGACATCATCCACGTTTTATACATTTTTGGTCCAAAAGTGAAAGTGCCGGCCATATAACATTTTTGCTGTATTTCGTTAGAACTTGTCCACCTAAACATTTCTATGACGAAGCTGTAGAATTTTAGGGCATGTGGCGGCGGACGACTTCTACCTGCTTTGTTGAGTCTGTTGTCGTGATAATAATAATTATAATTATTATTATTAAAGGTAATTCCAGAAAAATACGCAGTCATTTTATCAATAATTATTAGTATTAGGTATTTATTTCTTTCTTTGACAGTAAAAAAAGTCAAAAAAGTAAAAAAAAAATGTCTAAGAAACATTTAACATAATCAAAAAAATGCAGATTTTTAAACTCAAATAAAACCAAGGTTATTAGTTCTACAACTTCGGTGGCATAATAAGAAATGTAGAGGTGGACAAGTTCTATCGAAATGCAGTAAAAATTTTTTTTGGCCGGCACTTTCACTTTTGGACCAAAATGGATGATGTCCTTTAGATTAAAGACCGAAAATACATGACGTTTAAATTTGAAAGTAAGTCTTCAAACTGCAGGTCACTAAAAATAGCTTATAACCTTTTACGCCATATTATTATTCAGGTTATAATTTTTAGTATTCGACTTTGCAATTCGATTTTTCGTCAGATAAATTACTTTTTGTTTAGCATGGTCATAATGACATGCATATTAATTTACCGAGTCATTATGGCGATAAGTAGTATATTGACAACAACACCATGTAGTTACGATAGCACTGTTTTGTACAGTCACCGAATACATAGTATAACTTATAAATGAAGTACAGTGAAGGTTGTGAGGAAGTTAATCAACTGGTGTATATCTATGTATATAATTATGTAGTACATCTACCTTGAAACACATTACAACGAGAGTAGCTGTATCCACTTGGCTTCGTCCGCATTATGATGGAGTTATCTCTGATAAAAAGCATCAAGAGTTTAACGACATACAAACAATTTAAAAGGGTCACTGGGTCAAAGAGTTTGCGGTGAAGGTGATATAAGTCTGGTAGTGTTTGTTCAGAATGAGAACCGTCTTGATCGAATGTCAATTTAAAAATTGTCAGTTGTATGTTGCTTGGGTATTAAAAAATCAGAAACATTTTATCATTAACATATATTTCGGTAGGTATATGAACATACAGTTAAAATATGAGCAGTCTTTCTAAACAGACTATTCGCAGGCATAGTAAATAATAACAATTTAAAATTTAAAAATGTGTTATTTCACCTGGGAGAGTTGTTATATCCACTGACTTACAGACTACATGTTATATCCAATAATAATAATAATCTATTTATTTGCATAACACCATGGTAACTATATGTAATTAATATTATAATTTCCAAACATTTGCCACAATATGGGCGTGCAAACATTATAGTGTATTACATTAACATTGTAGTGTAATGATTATGATCAAAATAAATTACATGTACCGGCAAACTTCTTGAGCATGAAATGACGCAGAGAGCGCAAGTTAAGGGGATTTATTGAATTTATTTTTGTCTTAGTCACTCTCACGGATACGTTGGTAGGTGCGACATGCAGCGTCGCGGAAGAATATAACAGAAAAACGACCTTTTACCTAACTACTCAAAAACTAAGCCAGTTATCAAAAATCGGTTTCCAAGCATTTTAGGATCTTGTTATTACCGACACATTAAAACAAAAATTACAATTAAATCCAATAAAACAGGAAAACTGAGATTTTGGAGCGACTTTTGCGAGAACTTTCTATAGAGAAAATTTTATCCAATCGTGTTTCTGCTTCTAAGCGATTTTAGCTTAAAGACCCAAAATACATGACGTTTAAAGAAAGTAATTGTCTTCATAGTTTTTCCGTAAAACTTCATTCAAAATCGCTTAAATACGGCTTTTACGCCGTTAACGCACGCGACTCTCCGCCGACGCGCCCCGCACTTGCCATTAAAAGGATCTAAAATTCGCTTGTGCGCAATCAAGGTCATATACCCAAGAAGTTTTCCGTGTACTGTATATAATGTCAATGAACCAGGAATTTATACATTATTGAAGAAAAATCATTATTACTTGTTGTTCCAGGGATGCTAAGAACATGGCCGTGGACGTCCGAAACATAGTCGTTAAGGCCATCCAAGAGGTGGGCGGCCGCTCCGAATCAGAAGCGCTACAATTCCTCAAGAAATTGGAGTCCATGAAGAAATATTCAGCTGATGTTTGGAGTTAAGGTCTTTTAGACCGATGCGAGAAGATCCTAGTAAAATTTAACCGAGCAGTTAAGTGATTTGCGTATATTTTTATACTTTATAGAAAACGGTTGAAATGTAATAATATAACTTCTCAGATGTGAATGGTACTTTCAAATACAGGGCTCAAAATTAACTTTCATTACGTTGCCCCTTTTGTCATCATCAAAAAATAAACGATACCGTGTTAACAAATTTCAAATTACAGTCGAACCCGAGTAAGTGAGAACTGGGTAAGGGAGAAAACTCTATTAATGAGAATATTTGCCAGGTCCCGTCATTTTGCCCTCCTGACTCTGGAACTCGTGTTACCAAGTGAGAAACCTCTATAAGAGAAAAAGACATCTCGGTCCCTTGAGCTCTCGCTTAACCAGGTTTGACTGTACAATATGTAACTATTAAAACTATTTTGCCAACATGATGATGATAATAAATCGTGTGGTGGTGCTCTGCATTCTAATAAATAGAGTAAAAAGTGCAATTTAAAATAAAAAAATTTTATGTAAAATATTGAAAAATAGAGACACTGTGGTCGATTCTGTTGTGCAAAATCTCTAAACTAAACTAATTTAAAATAGTGCCATCCTTTTCCATCGGGAGCAGTTTGGAAAGGATAGCACTATTTTAAATTAGTTTAGTTTAGAGATTTTGTACAACAGAATCGACCACACTGTGTTCGATTCTGTTGTGCAAAATCTGTAAACTAAACTAATTTAAAACAGTGCTATCCTTTTCCATAGGCAGCAGTTAGAAAAGGATGACATGATGACTATTTTATATTATTTTAGTTTACAGATTTTGTACTACAGAATTAGCACTATTGTTAGCAAACTGCTAAGCATAATGTTTGCATCAGTCGACAATATAACATGTTTCACTTCTAACTCCTGCAACTAAATTAATTTTATTATTATTAATTTTAAAGATATTTATTTTTTGAATATTGTGCAAAATTTTATACCAAAATTGAGAAATAGTATCGACAGTTGCGTGTGGTGGGTCTGGTACCAATTCCGTTATTTACAAACAAACCAATATATTTGATTATCATTATCCTAATTCTTTTGAAATAATTGTTAAGGGGATCAAGCGAATAGTCCATTTTTCTATACTTTGTAAACAACAGAGCTGGCATCATTATTGTTGTATGTTGAGTTGTTAAGACATAATAATATTATTATCTTAGTGTAAGTGGAATGGGATATAATATAGTAAAATAAGAATATTTTTAAATTTATATGAACCAATAAACCTATTTGATTAAACGTTTTGTGTTTTACTTTTATATTATTAAGTACATACATTAATAATAATCTCACTAGCTACCAGTCAAAGGAATTCTTTATTGGCTGAGTTTGTATTGAGCTTCTCAGTTGTAGGGATGTTCGAAACATCGGAAACATAGTTTTAAGTCGTGAAATACTTAGTTTTCACAGTTATATAACCATTGAAAATCAAATGCCTGTAAGTGTGGTCTATAATATAAAATACAATACATATTAAAATTTTTGAATGTGCTCAAATAATTGGTACAGATTTTAGTTTGGTTTTGAACCTGAGGCATTTTGTGACGTCATATGTCTATGCCCAATGCCCATGTCGGAATATGAGCCTAGGTTGTTCAAACCAATTCCAAACAATGCAATTTGATTTCGATTAAGGTAGGTATTTAGATTTAAGACGAAGATTATGCGTTACTTATGTAAATTGGATTAGTCATCATTATGTGAACTTATTATTGTTAAATAAACTAATAAGTGCCTATTATCTCGTAATTCGATTACGTCACATAAGACACAGCTATTATCAAAAACCATTATTTACCTGAACGAAAATATGAATACATATTGTTGATGGATGTATTTAAACTGCGCCTTGAGTATTTTAAAGGCACAGGATCCACAGTCGAACACAAATGTGTGATACGTGGCACCCTGCCGAAAATATGGGCAGCTAATGTGAAGATTATTCTCAATCTACCTACATGTTTTTTGTATAATTTAATTTTTTAAATTGATTGTTGTGAATTGGGTTAGAATTATTTCTGAGTTCTATCCTGTGACCTGTCAGTTAACAGCAGTTGTCTCGCTTGCTGACATGCTAATATAGTAATTAGTTATTACCACATTATACTCTAACCATTCGTTTATTTTGTCTTTGACACATGAAATACATGAAACAGATAGGTATAGCAATAACAAGGGGCTGGAGAGAGATAAAGGTAGTGGTCTCTTTTTGGTCCCTCGCTATTGCTATCTATATCTGTTTCATGTGTCAAAGACAAAATAAACGAATGGAAAGAGTATAGCATATGTCAGCAAGCGATAGATACCTTATAGCATTTGCTGACAAATTACCACATTGACATTTTATATAAGTTTGTAACAAACCTTCTCCACAATGGCTTGACCGATTTCAATGATAATTTTTTCAATGCATCGAATTGTCAGCATTTATGCCGTTCTGTACCTAAGTAATTACGTACGATAACGTAAGTTTTATGGCAATTATTAATAAAGAGGCTATGTATGTGAATATGCAATAATAAACTCATGGTAGAAAGTGACCATAAGCCTGTTACAAGGGATGAGGTTTTGGATTAAAAAACGAATAGGTTTTTTAAACGATAATTTATTGATTTAACCGCAAATATATTAGTTATGTACAGTAAGGACGTCAACAAAATGCAAACGGAGAGCCAGCTACTAATCAATTCACACTCTGCTCTGGTATCAGCAATTCAATACGTGAACTCCGAGTGAACAACCTTAACGCTTAGGATTTTAATATTAATAATATATCCCAAATTGCAGCGCTACATCGGAACGCTCCTAAAACTACACAAAATTAAAATCGTCTAAGTCTCAAGTCTTCTATATCCCGCCGAGTCCACTTCGCAATTCGTATTCAAACTCAGATTACATAAACACGTAATTTTTCCAACGAACTAAAATACTGAACGAAATTTTAGAACACAAATACATATATCAAATCGTTTTAGTAACTACTTAAAAGTTCTATTATGTACATTCATTATACTAAAGTCAGGAATATTGACATGCTCATTATAACAATAAAGAATCATTTACTCAAATTCAGTCAGCAGCTTCGCATAAAGAATCATCATCAATCATACAAAAGTATTTGTACACTGTTATGGATCCTGAAAATGAATTTGTTGGAACTTTTACAATAACATATTTGTCAAAACAAGTTGGTTTTGAGCACGGTTAAATACATATTAATATACATGAACTGTGGGCCTCATAAGAAGACAGTCACACAGCGAGCTACAGAGCTATGTTAGGAGTATCTTTGCACGATTGAATCGCAAATGAGATCCGCAAAGGAACCAGAGTGACTAACACAGCTCAACGCATAGAGGTCCTGGAGGCCGCACGCGACTTCAAAAGTGCGGCAATAAATACTCTGTCAAAGTTCGCATACTCGAGCCGTCGGCTACACAATTTTCACGCACACTAGCATGCGCGCACCATACAAATTTCAAATTGACACACAATACAAGAAAAAGTTGCCGCACTCACGGAGCTGTCGTTGTTAGGTGGGCTCTATCTAGTCGGAGCGCGAGCGCCTATATATAAATCTATGGTGTCGCGAAGTTTAAATGGAAATAGCGGGGCACAGAGTTCTTAGGACGTTGGGGACCCTAGGCGCTGCAATGGCGGCCACGCACCGTGACGCAGGGTTGGCACTTGGCAGACCTTCAACGGACGGACGACTACAAGAGTCGTGGAGAGATGCCTCAAACAGTGGGAAAGCTTGGATAATAAATTATCGTAAACAATTTTTTAATACATTTGCTCAAAAAGTTGACATTTCCAGGTATGTTTAGCGTGCGCAAAGTTATTCTTTTCTGAACTAGTACTTTTTGTTTTCCCCCTGCGTGTGGATCAAAATCCATGAAAGAGGTTTTCAAGTAAAAAGTTTTCACTACAAAATTATTGTATTAAATGACAATAATGCACTTAATTATTTTACAGTGTAACTACTATAAATACATAAATTAAATTTGATTTAAATTTATTTCAATGGTTTCTTTTAGTTTTTTATTTTTTTTTACAAATGTGCGGCTGTATAAATGTAGCTGTTATATGGACGTATTTAATCTGTACAATAATTAATGGACATACTTTTTGGCTATGATTCTGTGTTATTATTATTTATTTTTCAAATTACATACATGCAAAATCTTCCTTTTTGCCATTTTATTTTATTATTCATAGCAATTTATTATTATAGTTCATTAGCAGTGTTTGGTGTTCGTGAAGCGGTGAGAACACTCTATTGAATCCCTTCATGGATATAAGGTAAGGCGTGATTTCACTTCTTTAGAGAAAATTAAATTTATTTCTTTAAAAAAAATATTTATAAAATTATAAGGCTTAGGCCTTATAATTTTATAAATATTTTTTCGCAAATGTAATAAAAAAAGTCGTTCGATGCACGTGCGGAATAGTAATTTCTACTCGTCCCTATAGTTGACCCGCGCCTTGGCTTGGCGCCTTACCCGGGACTCGTAAAGAAATGACAAACTTTCCGCACTTATATCGAAATGTACTATTAAATTATCCTCAGAGATTGTGCTTCATTAATCAGTTACTAAAATTTTCATTAATATAATAACTTCGAACAGATTCATTCAAGGATCACTTGAGGCAGCTTTGACAGCTTATATACGACTGTTACATCTTTCAATCATATTTTTCATACCAAATCTATTTGAACACCACACAAACCAATCACACAATACTAAATTGTACTTTGATACTTTACAAAATATTTAACAATAATTACACATTAAGTTATGCATGGGACATTAATTAGTTTGCCCCCGTTCCAATTTATAACCTGTTGCCGATACAGGCTGCACAATAATTTATCATTACAATACATCATGACATTTATTATACATATAGGAAGTTATACGGGGAAGAATATTGTATCATAAAAGGCCACAAATCGAAAGGCGAACACTTCAGTACAGGTAATATAAACGAATCGGTGTCTCTTGCGACTGCTATAGGCACTGCGTTAGAAAACTGCTAATTAAAAAAGTTCAAGTGTAAAAATCTTGTAAAATGCAGGCGGCAGTGCTTTGTTATTGTATTATAATGAGCATCCTGACGAACTCTAAACAAGATCACTACAAAGAAAGGGTTGCTAAAACATATTATTATTATAAACTTACACAACTCACAAGCGCCAAATTATAACTATTATTTCATCTACGTGAAAGTATGTAGGTAAGTATATTTAATTATTCCATTAATAACTATGATATTTATAGTTCAATTTTGTAAGCGTAGTTAATTTTAATGTAATATTTGTGGGAGTTCAGACGCAAAGGCAAAGCAAGCGCCTGTTGGGACGACGCCGGGCGTAATTTCTTCGTAAAAATCTGCACTCGTAACTTGTCAATTAAATAAGTCCCACTTAGATCAGATACAGATTATCGCAAAATGAGGGTACGACCGCGGTCGATGCGGTGACCTGTCCCATGTCAAGCGCGCGTACGTATGCGCTCCAAAATTTTCAGGCCACAGTGTCGCGAGCGCCAACGTATGCGCTCGGGTAGTCGTCTTGTCATTGGCAGAGTGATGCTCGATGGTTTTATTTTTAAAGACGTGTAGTGGGAGCTTTATAGTCTATCATCAATCATTCTTGTTAATGAACCGCAGTTTGTTTGTGAAAGTTTATTGTCAATATGAAAAAAATATACTGATTACCCCGGGGATTGGTTTTAATTTTCCTGACACAATAGTTATTATTTCAGAGTTTTGGGCCAAATGGGCCAGTAAACTTCGGAGGTAAGGGGTGTATTTATTCAACATTTTGGCCAATAAATCAATTACCATCAGGCATTATAATAAATAAAAATCAGTTTTAAAATTTCCAAGTAATGTCCTTTCATAGGATACACTACTTGGTAGAGTTATCTCATTTAGAAATATTATCCTCCTGATTTCCCTCTTTTAAATAAAATTAAAATTATATTCATATAGATAACTATTATAATATTTACTGAAATAATAGACTGTGACAGAAAGACAGACAGACGGATGAGGCGTTGCACCATAGGGGTTTAATGTTTACCATTTCGGTATGTAACCCTAATACCGTATAATGAAATATACTAGTCCATTGAAATATGAACTGACAAAAAAAATATCGATGGTACGCATCTAAGTCAACAAGAAAAATGTACCGCATGACGTTTTAAATAAACGTTTATAAATTTAATCAGCTACAAGTGCCAATTTATCCAAGGAACGTAAAAATATTCGCGTCTCATACTATGGGATCACTCCGGCAGCCGATGGCGCGGCAGAGTAATCGCACAGTATCGTCGCGAGCGCTGCGTCCGCGCGGCGCCGGCGCGCTCACGAGTCGGGCGGCACGTCCCACTCGGCCAGCCCGCGGTCCACCAACTCTCTGTTCAGGAATATTACTTGCTGAAAACCAAAACAAAAATATCCGTTAGACTTAAAAGTCGCGCACTGAAGAATTTAAAGGACTTACACAAGTTATTCATTCGACGGAATGGCGCAGAGGGTCCTAGTCCTGACTTCCGCGTCAGAATTTGTGGTTGAATTGGAAAATGTTTGTGTGATGAGCATGAATGTTGTCCACTCCGCCGTGAGTACTGACAGTCACAGTGTATGTTAGTACCTGAGGGCTGAGCGTGAGGTAGAGGTGCACCAGCGGCACGCCCGTCTCGTCGTAGCCGGCCACCTGCGCGTGCAGCAGCTGCCCCGCCGTCAGCCCCGCCATGATGCGCAGCGCCTCGCCGCTCCACTCCGCCGTGAGTACTGACAGTCGCAGTGTATGTTAGTACCTGAGGGCTGAGCGTGAGGTAGAGGTGCACCAGCGGCACGCCCGTCTCGTCGTAGCCGGCCACCTGCGCGTGCAGCAGCTGCCCCGCCGTCAGCCCCGCCATGATGCGCAGCGCCTCGCCGCTCCACTCCGCCTCTGTACACAAAACACATCAATCATATAACACCTTACACGCTGCATAAAAGAACATAGGTTTAGGATTACAAAACATTTAACACACAACATGAATGAACAGTTTTCCCTGTTCCAGCATATCATGCTATATAGTTCAGATAAATAAACAGCAGCTCTAGTTATCACACTTCACCTGAACATTAAACTGACTGCCAGAAAATACGCAATGTATGTAAGCCTTGAGTATTTTATCATTCGTTCATCGTTTCAGCCGACGGACATCCACTGCTGGACAAAGGTCTCCTGCAATGGTTTCCAGCCCGCACTGTGCTACTTGTATCCAGCGCCTTCCTGGCCTATCTGGTCCGGAAGTCTGCCAACACTGCGCTTTCCCGTGCGGGATCGCCATTCCAGCATCCGTCGGTTCTAAGAGCTATGTGCCCCGCCCATTGCCACTCCAGCTTCGCGATACGTTGAGCTATGTCGATGACTCTGGTTCGCCTATGGATCTCCTCATTTCTGATTTGATCACACGTTATCATGAGTTGTAATAAATCAAACAATGACCGTTGTTGGCTGGTTTGACGAAGGCCAGCAGCGCCTCGGTGGCCTGGAAGGGCAGCGTCATGAAGTCGGAGCGTATCTGCTTGAGCTGGTCGTTGTCGACGGTGAGGTAGCCGCCGAAGTCGACCAGCTTCACGACGGACGTGTCGCTCTCCTCCGACGTGGAGATCACTTGTGCGCGGTACCAGTTGTTCTCGGTGGGCGCCGCGCAGATTGAGCCCTCTACAAATATACATCAAATGAGGATCAGTAACGTTATAGCAAATTCAATATAGCTAGTATCTACGTTATTCTCTATGACATAATAATGATATTCCTTTTTGAATTATCCAAATCGGACAATTACTTACGAAGATATTAAGTATTAAACATACGCGGTTTCTGCTGCCTAAATTCAAGGCGCGCGAATGCGTGTGACGTCACAACAACGGTCGAAGCTAGTTAGCAGTTGGCAGCGATAAGGCGCGCGAGTGTTTCATTGTTTAATTGTGTCTTTAAAACGAATTAAGTGTTCGATTTGTATCTAATTCACTTTTCTAACTATGTATAAATATTGTATAGTGCCAAAATGTACAAATACTTCTTTTAAAACGCCCGAAAAACTCTTTTTAAAGGATAAAATAGATAGGTATCAAATCGCACTATTACATACGCACAAAGCTGCCTCGAAATGAGTGAATCAACGCGATTTTGATACTTTGATATCACAGATTACAATCTGTGTTTGATATAAAATTTTATATTTTGTCATTTATTTTATTAAAACGAAATAACTTAGTCGTTCTAAGATCCTTTTCGGAGGATATCAGGCAGGGGGCTAGGCGAAAAAAAGTGTTACTGATAATTATAACTTGATCATTATTGTTAGTCCGCCATATTCATTTATTTGGTCGCAATTTCAAAGGTAATAAGACTTATGAGCAATATCTCGCTGCTCGCGATGCAATAAAACGGGGAAACAGGGCGTCGCCTGTTGGCCCTGTTGGCCTGTTACGGTAACAGCGTGCGGTGTTGGTTACGGTAACATAACAGTGCGTGGTGTCGGTGACGGTAACAGTGTGCGGTGTCGGTTACGGTAACATAACAGTGTGCGGTGTCGGTTACGGTAACAGTGTGCGGTATCTATTACGGTATCAGTGCGGTGTCGATTATGGTTACAACGTGCGGTATCGGTTACGGTAACATAACAGTGTGTGGTGTCGGTTACGGTAACAGGGTGTGGTGTCGGTTACGGTAACAATGTGCGGTTTCGGTTACGGTGGCAGTGTGAGGTGTCGGTGTTTTCTGTTACCGTAACCGACACCGCACACTGTTATGTTACCGTAACCGACACCGCACGTTGTTACCGTAACCGACACCGCACACTGTTACCGTTACCGACAACGCGTACTGTTATGTTACCGTAACCGACACCGCACGCTGTTACCGTAACCGACACCGCACACTGTTACCGTTACCGACAACGCGTACTGTTATGTTACCGTAACCGACACCGCACGCTGTTACCGTAACAGGGCAACAGGGCCAACAGGCGACGCCCTGTTTCCCCGTTTTATTGCATCGCGAGCAGCGAGATATTGCTCATAAGTCTTATTACCTTAGAAATTGCGACCAACTAAATGAATATGGCGGACTAACAATAATGATCAAGTTATAATTATCAGTAACACTTTTTTTCGCCTAGCCCCCTGCCTGATATCCTCCGAAAAGGATCTTAGAACGACTAAGTTATTTCGTTCTAATAAAATAAATGACAAAATATAAAATTTTATATCAAACACAGATTGTAATCTGTGATATCAAAGTATCAAAATCGCGTTGATTCACTCATTTCGAGGCAGCTTTGTGCGTATGTAATAGTGCGATTTGATACCTATCTATTTTATCCTTCAAAAAGAGTTTTTCGGGCGTTTTAAAAGAAGTATTTGTACATTTTGGCACTATACAATATTTATACATAGTTAGAAAAGTGAATTAGATACAAATCGAACACTTAATTTGTTTTAAAGACACAATTAAACAATGAAACACTCGCGCGCCTTATCGCTGCCAACTGCTAACTAGCTTCGACCGTTGTTGTGACGTCACAGCCTACCGCGTCAGCCCGTCAGTGAACTTCGCTAGGAATTTGTTCATAACTTCCTCAGTTTTTGTCGTAGAAAAAAAATTTTTGCACTGTATGTTAAGGATTTCTTAGCTCTATAAATCTGCATTGTCAGTTAAAAACGTTACTGATCCTCATTGGGTATTTTCCTACTTTTGAATTATAAACTAGGATAAAAATAACTTATGCTGAAAAATAAATTAAAACCCAAAGTTTTACAAAGTTCACATAAAGATATTTGAATCCTCGATAACGCGCTACACTCTGTACGAATTCAACGAAACATACAGAGTACATGACAGAGTGGGGCGCGTCTTCGTGGATTGAATATCTATACAGGGGTTGCTCTTTGACTACTGGCTGTTGCCAATAGAGTTGTCTGTAGCTATGAACTATGTAAGTAAGTTTATTTACGTTACATGAGTCTATTCATGAACTATTTCAAAGTAATAATTAGACATCAGATTATATGCATTAGCATTTTGCATGTTCTTCAGGGAGGCTTTTCTCGTACTGCGTCGGCTACATTACGTGAAGTGACGATATCCAAACCAAAACATTTTTTGCAAAAACTGAAAAATTAATTTTACGACTATTGACATAGAGAGTAACATTGAATGTAGGTCATAAGGTTTTATTTTATTTCTTGATTCACAATATCACTCAGTGAAAATGTTATGTGAAAACCACCAGTATTGTATTACATTGGAACTCATAAAATCTCTTGTAAATAGTATTATAATTGAGTATAACTGTGCCAATGCCCATTACTCATGCTTCTTAAATTTAAAAATCTCCAACAAGTAATCCTCACAGTATAGGTATGACAACACAAGTATGGTCTTATGTTTTCAATTTTGTGATATTTTGAGTGTATTATAAAAAGGTAAAGATTATAAAACATATAAATAATTATTATAATAATCAATACCAGTTCTTGAATATCAATAAATTACGTAAATTTATTAAGTGAAGACATTGACATTTTATCCTTTTAAAAGAAACAACTTTAACAAGGACACTAGAGTCTACATTGTTTATCCAATATCTGGGGTTTTAACTATAATGTTTATCATTTAGCAGCCATTGCTTGACTTTACAATTTATTTCTTTAATTTTATTTAAAATATCAAATATGAATAAACTCAGTAAATATAAAGTTGACGTATATGAGCGATTACTAGTCTAAGAGTCCCTATCATATTTGGGCCATCAATTTGGAACCATTTACCAAATAATTATACAAATGATTACATACTTGCACTAATGTTCTAAATGTGTACTAGATGTTCACTTCACAAACAATTATTCAATCTCCTAAGAGTAGTTTTGTAAAGACATATTGGTACACTCAGCAAGTAGAAGTAGCCAGTAGCCATTAGCCGTTCATAAACTAGTTAGTTACACAATGAACTATGTTAAGGTAAAGGTTATCAGTCCGAGCGCACCTTTCACCGGGCGCGGCAACGCGGGCACGTCCGGATTCTGGTAGGTGGCGGCCATGAGGCGGTGCAGCGCGTGCAGCGACGGGAAGGTGGGGTGCAGCGGCTGCTGCAGGAAGAAGTGGCCCGCGCTCACCAGGCACGTCATGATCGTGTCGTTGTTCACCGACTCCACCAGCTGCAACTGACCGTTGAGCATACAATGTTCGCTGACGTTCGTCCACACAAAACCACCACAAATAAACAAACACTAGCCTATGCAGAATGCGCACATAGAGATATGTCTCTCTATTTGTTGGTTACTACTCCCTATTTGTACTTTCGTTTTGTTTTGTCTCTCTACATTGTGTGTGTCTTTTTGTGTTTGTGTTACTTACTCATTTCTCTGCCTATCAATGTATGTATGTATGTACTTTTATTGTGCACCCAAGAAACAATTAACAAAAAATTAAAGTAGAAATAAAAAGATACAGGTAACAATGAGGCGGACTTATCGCTAACTAGCGATCTCTTCCAGACAACCTAATACACTGTTTAATTTAATTTGTCTAAATTAAATTAAACAGTGTATAATATAAGATATTTAGACAATATGGATCAGAAAGAGAATAGAGACCGTCAAAAGTAGAGAGACCTCTCTACGCGCGACCTCTCTATCCTATGTGTCCTGCAGGAAACATTTGGAGCAAGGGTTTGTCACTTCAGCTAGCAGCAGCAAGTTATACACCTAATAATTTAACAACTGTAGTAAGTCTTGCCAATGGTACCTCTTAGAAATGGATAGCACAATTATTATACTTTTTTATTGGGCAACTGTAATGTCTCTCAGGGCTTTTACAGAAATAAAGAAATGCTATACATAATATGTAGAGCAGAATCATAAAGGTTTCAATTCTTCCACATTGTGTACAAGCATGCATTACTTTTAGAAGTTTTTAACTTTAAACATTGAACATGATAAAATTATCCTAAATAATAAAGACTTTGTCATGGACCCCACAGTCCATCTTTGGTCTTGTCCCCCCCTTTGGTCTATAATACATTGTTGCTGGATTTTAAGCAACATAGAAATTTATTCAGAAGTTATAAGGCTCTGGCATATGGAAAGACACATTGATAAGAGCAATTCCTAAGAGCAATTCAATCAAAGCAGACTGAACTAAAGTAAAAGTTAAAAAAAGTAGCAGCAGACATTTAAATTAGTAACTATTTACTGGCAAAATAAATATCAACTTACTTGAAGAAACTCTGGTACTAGAGGAGTCAGTCTTTGATATAATTCTGCACTAATTTCTTGTGTGGAGAAGTTTGGGAACCTCTTCTCTGGGAATTTTTCATTAATCATCTCTAAAGCTGCTTCAATTTCACCTTGAGTACCTAATACAACAAGAAACAAGTTGCAGCACTGGTACAAACAACCAAATGGATTATCAATACTTGACTTACATATATAAACACTAAAACATACCTTCTACTGCACAAATTTTCAGTTTGGCCAAATCAGGGTGTTTTCTAACATAAACTGTTGCACCAGTTTGTGCCTTAATCTTAGTGACAAATGATCCATATTTTCCTATTAATAGACCGACCAGTGTTTGTGGTATAATGAACTGATGTATCCTCATGTTTATATTTGCAGGGGGCGGGCTGGCAGCCTCTGAGCATCCTTTGCCACTATCACTGGAACCCTAGCACAGACAAAACATCAACTAATATCAAACAATTATATGTGTAACAAATCAAGGTTAGGTAACCAAATCTAGAGTATCAGCATTGAAACTTGTACATTGCAAAATTTCCTATGTAATAATTTGAAACTTGAAAGCTTTACATAATAATTTAAAGTTTATAATACTGTAAACTAAAAATTACCTCACTATGATTGTCTGAAAAGTGACATGTTGAAGGACTAGCTAACATTGGATCCACCGGGCTGTGGTTTGCAGAGTCTCTTTCGGACATTGTTCTGTTCTGTGAAGCTGAAAATCGGTTGCCACTGTCACTGGGCTCCATGTTCTCAGACTCATTCACTATGTTATTATTATCATTTAATTCTTGGTTATCAGTTACTGTGTTCACCTCTTCAGACCCAATATCTTCAGATTCAACACATTGAGTCCTATCAGCCTGTTGAGTGGGATCACCTGGTACAGTGTCATTTACATGACCGTGATTGTCTTTCTCCTTTGAATTTTGATCACCAGTGTTGTCTTCTTTCTTGTTGTTACTCAATTCAGTCTTGAAAGACAAGCACGGAGGGGCCTCAGATGCTGTAACAATTGCAGAATTAATCTGAGAGCGGTAATCTTCCATCTTGCTCTCTGCTTGCAGTGACATTTTCTTTTCCTTCTCCAGTGATTTTTTCTTTATAATTTTTTCTATCTCCAGATCAATTTCCTCATCAGTCATTTCAAGGGGAGAGGATCTCTGGGACCCACTACCGTTGGGGATTATATCTATGGGTGCAGATTTAACAATGGTTTTCTCAATTCTGCCCAGTGGAGAGGCTCGAATGAGTTCCGCTTCAGCACTTAAAGCTTCTGCGAGCTCTTCTTTTAAACTTTTTATCCTTTCTCTTCCGCCTGGGTCAGATTTTGCGTACTCGCGCTTTTTCTTGAACCAAAAAATACCAAGCAAGACTGCTATTGATGGGACTGACCACATTAGCAACTGGCGACAAGGTGCCATTGTAATAAGCCACTTTTACCAGTAAACTACAACAAACAAAAACAATGCATTTACTATTTCAATCAGAATATTGTATAACCATAATATTGATTCAGAATATTATACTTAATGGTAAATGGATACATTAATGATTTATGAAAGTTTTAGAGGTTTAGAGTAGCAAAAATATTTGCAGTTCTATCTTTAATGTAACACTGATAAGTGCTACATAACCTAACATTGTGGAAAAATTGTGACAACAGATAACCCATGAGCCTACATTTTATCGATAAGATTTAAACATAATATTACTTTTATCTAACCAGAAAAAAAAGAAACAGTAAATGAGGACACAAGTGTTATGTGCCAAAATAATAACATGAACACATACCTAATAATAAAAATATAAATATTAGAGTAAACAAATAACTGTGAGTAAAAGCTGGTAAACATGCCTCTTGACTGAATCTTATCAATTTAATATCAATTTAAAAGTAAGTATGCTTACATTACGATTCATGTGGCACATTTTAAAAAACCGGCCAATGCCGTACGGAAATTGATTGAAAAAGCATGCACGGGCTCTAAAATATGTAAAAGTAGCTCAATCAATGATTATGAGACAGTTAATATGACACGTATACATTACTTTCTCAGCCATGCTTCGAGCTCTTGAACATGTGCTTTTAAATTTTCAATATTGAAACGTATTACGTTGTCCGGCGAGCCGCGAGGGTCACGAGCAGTGTGGAAACCTTCACTCGCGGACAACACGTAAGCATTTGTACCAAATTAAAAAATGAAAGGTTACGCAATTTTATAAATGTCAAAATTATACCTAACTTGTTCATTAAACTTATTAATTGATCAGACGTCAGTTAATTAGCTAATAAGTCATTTAATTAGCATTAATAAAAACACAACTGCACAACGATAGCCTAATCGGGAACCATTTGGTCTAAATATGGAATAGATACCGGCATAGATACGATTCTGTACTTACTTTAATTTGCAATAAAGAATAGGGGCACTTCCTAACTGAGAAAATTATTTAGACCAGGAAACGAGTTATTAAATATCAACTACTTATAAATTTCACACAATAAATTAAATTCCAACAATCCACGTGCTCACAATGTTTTCTACCGATGCACAACAAAATTCAATATGGCGGGTGGTGACAGGTTGGCAACCTTCTAAGCTAAAAAAAGACATTCTGTTCTTCCATTCGTCCCTTTCGGGACAGGCAAAGATCGAAGACCATACAGCCTATTCATTCGTGTTGAATTTTCTGTGATAGGTATTTGTCTGTGGCACATATAGGCACTTTCTCAGGGCACTTTTATCTTATAATCTATGGGCATAGCCTGTTCGAGGCCTGTTCAATCCTCAGACCTTGATCCTTCATCTGAGGTTCAATCGTGTATCAAAGACATTTATATACCTACATACATAGGCTACATACTCATTGTTTTCTATAGTGTCTATATTTTAGGTTTGTGTCGTTCTACAAGCTTTGTAAACAAGAAACTCTTCTTGTTCTTCATCTTTTGAGGTATTGGCTCCGCGCGTAGAGTGATTGAGCCATTGTCAATTTTATTGTTCGTTTTTTTTAATAAAGCGAGGAAACTTATTTACAATCTAAATTAAAATTTTGAAATATATAACGGAATTTTGGAAAGGATTAGAAAAAGATAGGAAAGAATATATAATGGCATACTTATACTATATATTTACAACTTTATATAATTTAATAGAATAAATGAAGAAAACAATTATTTATATACACAGGATCTATCGGAGGACAAGAGGATGTCAACGGAAGTAGGAAGTGGAATAAATATTACACTGCATAAGACCCTGGTAAAATTGATCCCGGTTATATTTTGGGCAAGATAAAAATATATGATTCACGTCACCCACCTCACCACACTTTACGCAAATCATTGTTCACGATACCAAATCTAGCCAGTTGAACAGGAGAGCAAACGTGGCCCAAGCGCATACGCGTCAAATTACACATCACTCTGCTTGAGAACTCTGCTGCTCTGAGAACCATGGTTTAGACTTTTAGTTTATAATAGTTAGTAATGGAGTTTTGAATCCCAGCAAATCGTTCGGTTTTCGTTTTCGGTTTTCGTTTTCCGTTTTAGTTTTCAGTTTTAGTTTCGTTTTCGGTTTCGTTTTTGTTTTGTTTTCAATTTCAAATAAGGTAATAATTCGGTTTCGGTTTTGGTTTTGGTCTTGTTTTCGGTTTCGAAACGGAAACGAAAACTACAACCGAAACTGAAACCATAATCGATTTTTTTCTGAAACCAAAAACAAACCTGGAAACGAAAACAGATAACGAAAACCGAAAACAATAGCGGAAAAAAAACAGAAAACGAAAACCGAAAACGAAAACTGTAAACGAAAACCGAAACAAAAAAAAAACCGAAAACGAAACCGAAAACTGAAAACGAAAACGTAAAACCGAAAAAGAAAACGAAATCGAAAACTGAAAACGAAAACCGGAAACGAAAACCGAAAACGAAAACCGAAAATGAAATCCGAAAACGAAATCCGAAAACTGAAAACGAAAACAAAAACGAAATCGAAAACGAAAACCGAAAACGGAAACCAAAACCGAAAACGTTTTGGTTTCTGTTTACGGTTTTTGTTTTATACCCTTCCACTGCTGCTATGACATTCTCGTAACGTTTTCACACACTCAGTGATGTGATACAAGAAAAAGAAAAAAATATTAACACTGAAAAATGAACCTTACACCTATTGGCTTAGAGTGTAAAATTGAATGTATTTCATCATAGGAAATACAATGCTCAACTTTGACGCGCTTAAGTAATTTCAAGCTCGGAACTGTCGACCAATATGGCGTTCTGAACTACATTCAATTTTACGCTCTATGTCAATTGCATTAAAATTAATTTTTCTGTGTTCGCAAAAAATGTTTTGAATTCAATATCGTTTGCTTATGAACGTAAATACCATCACCTTTTTAAACAAATCACATCACGAAATGTAGCCGACACGTAACGTGAATAGCCCCCCTGTTCCCACCACCTTCAACTTGGGCCACCTTCAAATCAAGAGTGAATAGGCATTTCCTAGGCAAGCACGCTTCACCTTAAGGTGCATTTAAACCAAACGAACAACTAGCTAGAACCAGAGCAAGAGCATTCTTTCATGATCTTTTAGTTTAAACGAAGCGTTTACACCAAAAATACAACGAGCAAGAATGTTGACATCAAGAATGCTCAAGAATGCTTGCGTAGATGTTTAGACCAGACGAATATTTAGCCCGAACGCGCAACGAACAGCGCAAGTATGTTCTCAGAATGCTCCAAATCTCCAATGCTCATTTGCCTTTGATACCTATAGTAATAAAGTGTTGTTTTTTATTGTTTTGCAGTCAAGTCAATCAGCAAGGTGTTTTATTAATTTTATTCTATCAAGATTACTGTAGTAGTGCTTCATGGTTCGCCAGACGTTGTGTTGTTCGCTAAATAAAAAGTACTGTGTTCCCTAATCACAAAGCTCGGAATCGGTATGTCCGACGACATTTTAGCTGCAAGTGCGGCATTCATTATTTTATCTCACAAAAAGAAAAAAAAGAAGAGACGTTGGTGGGTGACAAATTTAATGCAACGAAGGATATTGGATAATGTAGGCGCAACAATGAGGGACATGCAACAACAAGAGCAAAGTGGCCAATTCCAAAGCTTTTGTAGAATGGCTTCAGAGGACTTTGACCATTTATTATCCCTGATCGGTGATAAAATTCGAAAATCTAACACAAATTATAGAAACTCTATACCTGCATATGACAGGCTAGCAGTAACTCTACGATATTTGGCTACCGGAGATTCGTACGCAAGTCTCATGTATTTTTCAAAAATTTCAAAATCGACTATTTGTAACACTATATCTGAAGTATGTGCTGCGATAAATGAATCATTGCACGACTATGTCAACGTAAGTAAACAGAATTATTCTCACTACGTAAATATTTTTCAACATGATATTGCGCTTGTTCCTTGTCTATGATTCATAATGTTAAGTATCTCTTAAAATACAGTAGATTAAAGCTACATAAAAGTCTTCAGGTTTAGAATTTTTTGTCCTATGGTGCGGCCAGAAAGTACTTTCAGGGTAGATAAAGGTTGTGATTGTGTAGACATGTTGCCTGATTTTACTGTTTGTGGGTTTGGGATATTACGATGTTGAGTGAGATTGTGGGCCATTAGGATATTGCTGTAGCTCCTTATTTCACTCATTCATCAGCCTTAAAGAGCAGCTTCTGCTTACACCCTAAAGTAAGTTTTTATTCATTTCAGACACCGTCAACAGAAGATGAATGGATGAAAATTGTGCAAGAATTTAATGAGAAGTGGAATTTTCCAAATTGTGTTGGTGCTATAGATGGAAAGCACTGCATCATACAAGCACCCGTTAAAAGCGGAAGCGACTATTTCAATTATAAATCCACATTTAGTGTGGTATTAATGGCCATAGTAGATGCCAACTACAACTTTATATATGCTGATGTTGGTTGTCAGGGAAGAATTTCAGATGGCGGCGTTTTCAGAAACACTCATTTTTATGAAAAACTTCAAAATAATGAATTAAATTTGCCACATGATCAAAGCCTTCCACAGAGACAACAGAAAGTGCCATTTGTATTTATTGCAGATGATGCATTTCCACTTCAGACTCATATCATGAAGCCATATCCTGGTACTCATTCCAAGGGGTCCAACAAACGAGTTTACAATTATCGTTTGTCAAGAGGAAGACGAGTAGTGGAAAATGCGTTTGGTATACTTTCGGCAGTTTTTCGTGTATTGCGAAAACCTATGTTACTGCAACCAGGCAAAGCTTCGGAAATCATTATGGCCTGCCACCACCAGGCATGATGGACAGCATTGATAATGGTGTTGTTACTTCAGGCCAGTGGAGAAACATGGACCAGACATTAACATCATTTCTCCCATTACCCAACACTGGACGAAGACATGCATTACGATGCGAAAACATAAGGAATGAATTTGTAGAATATTTCAATACCATTGATATTTTGCCATGGCAAAACAATATTGCATAAAGCTGTTGCTTAAAGTTCACCTACTTTATTCAGACTTCTATAATAATAAATAAAAAAACCGGCCAAGTGCGAGTCGGACTCGCGCACCGAGGGTTCCGTACTCAAGAAGTACTGAAGCAAAACAATCAGGCATACTAATGTAGATGTAACACGACCAAAACTGTAACGACCAAAGATGTAAAACGGTAATAATTACCTTTGTTAATGAACCGCAAAACTAACTTTGTTTGTAGAGGTTTATTGTTAATATCAAAAAACTATGCTAGTTAGAGCATTGGCTATAGTTTTCCTGTAAAATATACGTAAATTTCTATTGACCATAATTATTTGAGAGTTTTCGATTGGTAAACTCTGGAGATAAGGGGGGAACGGTATTTTTTCAGACATTTTCCCCGATAAATCAAAAACTATCATGACTAAAAATAATTAAAAATCGGTTTTAGAATGTACAAAGTAAACCCTTTCATATGATACCCCACACAGTACAGTTATAATAATAATAATAATAAAGCTTTATTTATTTCCATCAGTTACAATTGTTTCACTTTTATATTATGTGTTAGTTATGTTAGTCGGGTTAGTTTAGGATGTAGTAAGTTAATGTAGGTGTTAGTTTTGTTAGTATTTTATTCACTGATGGATCCCATCGCCTGGGTGAAAGCCTCCTCCATCCTCTTCCACGCTTCACGGTCCCTGGCCTCAAACATCCAACCGTCGCCGGCCAATTCCGCAATATCATCAGACCATCTTTTCTTGGGCCTTCCTGCTCTCCTTTTACCTGGTGGTCCTCTCCAATTTGTCACAGTTACTGTCCATCTTTGGTCTCTGCACCTGGACACATGACCGGCCCATTTCCATTTTGCTTTCAATGCATGCTCCAGGGCATCTGTAAGCTTCGTTTTATTCCTTATTTCTGTACTCCTGACTTTATGAATTTTTCTTATCTTGAGGATACTCCTCTCCATGGCTCTCTGGCAAGTTCTTAATTTGTTTTTTATTTTTCGAGTGTATACCCATGTTTGGCTTCCATATGTTAAGCTGGGTAAGATGCAAGTGTCCATGATAGTTTTTTTAAGGTGCTGTTCATATTTTCCTTTTAGAATTTCTTTCTGAGACCAAAATTTGTTCCATGCTATTTGGATTCTTCTGCCTACTTCTTCTTCATTTCTATTTATATTGAATGATATTTTCTTGCCCAAATATATGTATTCTTTCACATATTCTATCATATTTCCTTCTACTCTAATAGGGATTTCTGTTCCGTTTGTCATTAATTTAGTTTTTAAAGTATTCATTTGCAAACCCACCATTCTACTTTCTATGTCTAGCTCCCGGATCATTCTTTCTAGAACTCTTGCGTTTGTGGCGAAAAGAATAATGTCATCGGCAAATCGTAGGTGGTTTAGTCTCTTGTTTATAAACAGCAGGCCTTTGTTACTCCAATCTAATTTTTGAAATATTTCCTCCAGTACTACTATAAATAGTTTAGGAGACAGGGGGTCTCCCTGTCTTACCCCTTTTTCTATTGGAAAGTATTCTCCATACCTGTCTAATTTTATTCTGCTTACACTTTTGGTGTAGATTGACTTTATTATGTTAATATATTTTTGGCTTATTTCGCAAGTTTCCAGTGCTTTCCATATTGATGAGTGAGTTATGCTGTCAAAAGCTTTAGAGTAGTCTATAAATGCTAGATATAGTTTTTGGTTGTATTCTGTATATTTTTCAATAACTTGCTCTAGTACATGAATGTGGTCAATTGTTGAATAGCCAGATCTAAAGCCAGCTTGTTCTATTGACTGTTTCCCATTTATAGCAGGTGTAATTCGGCTAGTCAGGATTGATGCAAATAATTTGTAAATGCTGCTTGATAAACTTATAGGTCTGTAGTTTGTGATATCTAGTGGATCCCCTTTTTTGTATAGTAATATTATGTCTGATTTACACCATTGAATGGGGACCTCTTCTTTTTCAAGCACCATGTTAAAAAGTTTCTCTAATATTGTGACTAAAATAGGCAATCCTAGCTTTAGTGCCTCATTACAAATGCTGTCTGGTCCTGGGCATTTCTCTGGTTTCAACTTCTTTATATGCGTCATTATCTCTTGAATCGAGATTTTTTCGACTATACATCCGTTTTCATATACCTGTCCAGAGCTGAGTGGGAGTTCATCATCGGTCAGGTAGGTTGTTTGTTTTTTATAGAGTTCTGAAAAATATTTCTCAGCTTGTACTATAATCTCACTTCTGCTTTTAGTCTCACCCTCGCTAGTCTTCATTTTCTGTATCCAGTTTTTGTGTGTGTTAAGTTGTTTATAAGCTCGTTTTGCACTTCTGTATTTCAGTAGGTTGTTCTTTATGACCGTATTTCTATGGTTGTTGTAGTCTCTTCGGATAGCTTTATTTGTTATTTTAAACAGTTTCGTGAGTTCCTTCTTGTCCTTCGTGGTTTTGTTCTTTATTAGTAAGGTTTCTGTGCGTTTGGTTATAAGTTTTTTCGTGTCTTCACTGAGTATATTCTCTTTCTTTTGGAATTTTTGATTTTTGTCATTTTTCAAACTTTTTAATATCACCTCTTCTAGTTTGTCATAGTATATTTGTATCTCGTTAATATTTGCTAATTCATCCAATAGTGACACATTTTCTGCTAGTCTTTGTAAGTAGATGGATTTCCCAATATCAGTTTTTGGTGCAAGAGGTACTGACTTGAAAGTTTTCCGGCTCTTTCTCGGTAGCTTTATACTGAGCGTAGCTCTTAGTAATCGGTGATCTGAGGAGTGGTTAACTCTATTTAGTACCTCTACATTTGTTACTAGTTTGGGTTTGTTACATAGTATAAATTCGATTTCATTTTTTGTCTTTTTATCGGGTGAGAGCCAAGTCCATCTGCGGCTTCGTTTTTTCTTGAAATATGTGTTCATTATGCTTAATTTGTATTCAGTTGCATATTGTAATAATCTCTCTCCTCTGCGGTTTCGCTCTCCATAGCCAAATTTGCCCAAAATTTGATATTCGTGCGCTTTGGGTTGACCGATTTTTGCATTAAAGTCTCCGATCACTAAGACTATTTTGTCTGCTTGATCGTGAGCTAGCGTTAGGTCTGTGTAGAATTTGTTAATTTCCTCATCATCTTGGTTCTCTGTAGGAGCATATGCTTGGATCAGTGAAATATTTAAATCTTGGAATCGTAGCTGCAGGAGAGCCGCGACTCTCTCGGATATACCAGTGAAATTTACAATATTGTGCTTGTGCTCTTTCTTAATCATGAAACCTACTCCATGTTGCCCTTTGGTCTCCCCTTTGTAACATAATATGTAATCTTGATGTTCTTCTATTTCACTGCCCATCCTTCGTACTTCAGCTAGTCCAATAATATCGTAATTAATTGTTTCTAGGGCATGGCACAGTTCAATTAGGCGTTCTGGTGTGGACAAGGATCTTACGTTGTACGTACAAATCTTCAAGTAGTAATCGCTTACGGGTGTGTTTATGGACCTCTTCTCCGTAGCCTTTTGAGTTGTAGGTGAATTGGATGGAGGGTTGCGGTCATTTTCCCCCACGGTGACCGCTTTCCGGATTGAGGGAGTGCAAAGGATTTTGTTGGTTTTGTTGTTATTAGTATTTATCTTATTTGTGATCTTCTGGTTTCCGATGTGCAACGGTTGTCATTGTTGACTTGTTCCTGCAATTGAGTTAGCCCTTGTGCGACTCATAATTCTAAAAGCATTTGTTTTGTTTATCTTAGATGGAGCTTTTGTACTATTGTTTTCAATGCTATTCTGTTGGGGAGGCGAATTCGTTGGTCTCCTTTTTCTTTTTTCACTTTCGTTGTTTGTAAAGGTTTTGTCTTTCACTACCTGTTGAGTTTGTCGTACCTGATGAATGCAATTTTTCCCTTCTTTATTTCTTCCTGTTGCTTAACTTTTAATTCTTTTCTGATGTTTATAACATCTTTAGGGTAGTCCTCAGTGAAATACACATTTTTGGGGAGGTTCTTGTTGCTGCGAAGGAGTTGAAGTCTTCGCCAAGCTAGGGTGAGTGTGATTAGAATAGGTCGCGTTTTATTGTTGTCTTTCTTTCCTAGACGTCGAACACTGCTTATTTCCCACTTGTCCCAGTTTTCTAGTCCCGATTCTTTGTAAATGCTGTTGAGAAAAGTGATAACTGAATCCAAAAGTTCTAAGTCATCTTTTTCGCCCTCCTCCATTCCGTGCATGATCACGTTGTTTTTCCTGACCTGACGTTCCAGGTTGTATACTTTTTTATTGAGCATAGTCACTTGTTTTTTTAGATTTATGTTTTCTTCCACTAATGGCCTTAGTTTCTCATCTATAGTACAGTTATCTCACCTTTAAATTTCAACCCTCCGATTTTCCCCCCTGTTTAAATAAGAACAAAAATAATTTCCATTTTTTTTTATTTCAATGTCATTGGGCCACTAATATACACAACTATTCCAAATTTCATATCGATAGCTCCGGTAGTTACTGAAATAATCGAGTGTGACGGACAGACAGATGGACAGACAGACGGAGAAAGTCGCACCATAAGGGTTCCATTTTACCATTTTGGTACGGAACCCTAAAAAATAGTACATTACTGCAGCGGCCAGCAAGAGGCATTGATGGACAAGATGTTAGGGTTTTTGAAAATAAAAATTGTATTCTATTCTATTTTTATTGACCAATATCTTCTTTTTGACTGATTTTAAAATAAAAACACTATTATACCTACATGATAAAAACGATTTTAATTTTCCTACAAATTATGTTAATTATCACAGCACAATATCTTTAATACACATTATATAAATAACTAGTTATATAAATAATGTAATAACATTATAATTACATAGTACAATATGTCTTTGAGATAAATGATAAATCATTAAAAATAAATTCAACTTCTGAGTTCAATCACAGACATTGAGACACATAGTAAAATATCTTTAAAACATAAAAAAAGATAAAGGTACTTTAGTAAGTAGGTATATAATATGTTACCGGAAATGTGTGAAAACCAGGAATTGTATACAATTCCTGGCTCATTTAGGAAATGAGTGAAGGAAGAATATTTTTAAGATACAAAATAAATTATATTATTATAATAATTAGTATAATCATCGTTAAAAATAAATTCAACATCTAGTAGGTATTTTAAACATATAAGTAAAATCACAGAGCATCAATATTATCTACCTAAAACATTTAAAACAGCTAAAATCAAGAAAGTCGTCAAATACCTACTCATACAAAACCTCTTATAAAATTATTTAATGTAGCCTCATCTTTAGCCTCCAACAGAATACTATTATTTGACTATTATAGATGTGTATGGAGGTATTATGTATTCCACCTGTAGAGAAGGCGGAGTAGCAAATAGTGGAGTGTCCTGTGCAGCTGTTTGTGTCATATCTGTAGCCGTCTTCGATAACTGACGATAGATGGCGTAACCAGAGTTTTCGACGAGCGTTCTATACAACTTCGTCATACGCTCAGATCACAAGCGGCAAGCACAACACTTGCCTGGAGGGAAATTTCGATATTATTGCCCTGACAATCGGCAAAGTGGTGCCGTGGTGGTACATGTGGTATTCAACTTTGTTCTTCAACTACGCCCTCCTGTCAGTGTCATCTAAGTGCCAAGAGATCCTTGTCGGACTGTATAGATCTGAGGTACAGATATTTCAATCCAAGATGAAACTACCCACTCTGTGAAACTTAACACGAATCAAATGAAACAATAGGGATTTTGACAGAGTGGTACACGAGTGGTACACATCTTCGTGGATTGAAACTTGAAATATCTACACATAAGTATGGTGGTGTGTGCGGTGGTTATTTGTCAATTTTTGTATTCTACCCAATGATAATAAGTTTCCTAAAAATGATTCCACAGAGGCTAAATTCAACATTAGGTAGTCTCTATAAGTAAAATCACAGAACACAAAATCTTTAAGATACAAAATAATATGATTAAAGATAAAAATCTATATTAATAAAAGCAACTATGTAACACTATTTTTTATATTCATCCAATCAAAGTACCTACAATGTCTAATATCTAAAAAATTTGGTAATGATAAAAGTCAACAAGACAATCATGCAGATCAAAAGCTATTAGGGTTGATATAAAGTATTTGAAAATAAAAAAGTATTCTCTATAGCCTCCGACAGAATACTAGATGAGTTTGATGTTGTATGGTGTGGTATTATGTATTCCACCTGTGGAGAAGGTGGAGAAGCAAATTGTGTAGTATCCTGTGGTGTTTGTGAAACCATGTGTGGTGTGTTTGTGTTTTGGGTTTGCAGAAGACTGGGTGAGTTTGGAGGTGTATACTGTGGTATTACGTGTTTCACCTGTGGCGAAGGGAAAGTAGAATAATATTATGGAGTGACCTGTGATGTTTGTGAAACAGTGTGCTGTGTATTTAGAGTTTGCAGAAGACTTGGTGAATTTGGTGGTGTTACATGTTTCCCTTGTGGCCACGGGAGAGTAGCAATTTGTGGTGTGTCCTGTGCTTTTTGTGAAACAGTGTGTGGTGTATATGGAGTTTTCCGAGTTCTAGATGAGTATGGTGGTGTATGCAGTGTTATTCTGTATTCCATCTGTTGAGAAGGTGGAGAAGCAATTTCTGGAGTGTCCTGTGCTTCTTGAAAAAAAGTGTGTGGTGTGTATCGTGTTTGTCGAGTATTAGATGAACATGGTGATGTATGCTGTGGTATTATATATTCCACCTGTGGAGAAGGTGGAGAAGCAATTTCTGGAGTGTCCTGTGCTTCTTTAGAAAAAGTGTGTGGTGTGTATCGTGTTTGTCGAGTATTAGATGAACATGGTGATGTATGTTGTGGTATTATATATTCCACCTGTGGAGAAGGTGGAGAAGCAATTTCTGGAGTGTCCTGTGCTTCTTTAGAAAAAGTGTGTGGTGTGTATCGTGTTTGTCGAGTATTAGATGAACATGGTGATGTATGTTGTGGTATTATATATTCCACCTGTGGAGAAGGTGGAGAAGCAATTTCTGGAGTGTCCTGTGCTTCTTTAGAAAAAGTGTGTGGTGTGTATCGTGTTTGTCGAGTATTAGATGAACATGGTGATGTATGCTGTGGTATTATATATTCCACCTGTGGAGAAGGTGGAGAAGCAATTTCTGGAGTGTCCTGTGCTTCTTTAGAAAAAGTGTGTGGTGTGTATCGTGTTTGTCGAGTATTAGATGAGCATGGTGATGTATGCTGTGGTATTATATATTCCACCTGTGGAGAAGGTGGAGAAGCAATTTCTGGAGTGTCCTGTGCTTCTTTAGAAAAAGTGTGTGGTGTGTATCGTGTTTGTCGAGTATTAGATGAACATGGTGATGTATGTTGTGGTATTATATATTCCACCTGTGGAGAAGGTGGAGAAGCAATTTCTGGAGTGTCCTGTGCTTCTTTAGAAAAAGTGTGTGGTGTGTATCGTGTTTGTCGAGTATTAGATGAACATGGTGATGTATGCTGTGGTATTATATATTCCACCTGTGGAGAAGGTGGAGAAGCAATTTCTGGAGTGTCCTGTGCTTCTTTAGAAAAAGTGTGTGGTGTGTATCGTGTTTGTCGAGTATTAGATGCGCATGGTGATGTATGCTGTGGTATTATATATTCCACCTGTGGAGAAGGTGGAGAAGCAATTTCTGGAGTGTCCTGTGCTTCTTTAGAAAAAGTGTGTGGTGTGTATCGAGTTTGTCGAGTATTAGATGAGCATGGTGATGTATGTTGTGGTATTATATATTCCACCTGTGGAGAAGGTGGAGAAGCAATTTCTGGAGTGTCCTGTGCTTCTCGTGAAACAGTGTGTGGTGTGTATCGAGTTTGCAGAGTGTTACTAAGTGAGTATGGGTATGTATGCTGTCGTTTTACGTATTCTACCTGTGGAGAAGGGGAAGAATCAATTTGTAGAGTGTCCTGTCGTGTTTGTGAAGGACTGTGTGGTGTGTTTCCAGTTTGCCGAGTTCTAGGTGAATATGTGTGTGTATGCTGCGGTATTATGTTTTCCATTTGTGGAGATGCAGCATGTTGCTGCATATCTAGATTTTGTGCTACTTGTAGTTTAATGTGTGGTGTGTTTTGATTTTTCCTTGATGCAAGTGATGGGATTTTTACTTGTGATGAAGTTGATGAAGCGTGTTGAGAAGTATTTATCAAAAAAGGTGTTGATAACTGAGTTGTTTGTATATGAGCTGGGTAATCATATTTTCCAATGCTTGCTTCAAACAAAATTGTACATATCAATTGCTCTACTTTATTCTGAGCATAGCTTGATTTTAATGCTTCTATTTTGGTTGCAACATGTCCATGCCCCAAAAATTGTGAACCTATTGCGTTTCTTTGCTTGTAGTTCCTTTAAAACTGTGTAAGCTTCTTCTTGTCTATGGTCAATATTTGGAGTTTTTCTTTTGGTGCGTTTTGACTGATTTTCATTATTATCATTATTTTGTGTGATATCTGCCAAAGGGCTTCTTTCTGAACTGTGACCTGCTTGTGAAGTGCTTGTTTCTGGACTACAATCCTGAAATAAATTTAATAATTGTTGCTTGAGTTTGCTTTAGTTGTAACATATTGAAATACATACAGTAAATCCTGTTTCAGACATGTATGGGTAATATGGGTAATTTTAAAGGAAATTTAAAATCGCAATTGGGAAACACCTTACTTTTTGTTCCTGTAGAATGTTAAACTTGGTTTGATACTTGATTATTATTTAATTAATGTTATTGATCTAACATGTGGTTTATGAAACAACAAAACAAGTGAAACTTGTATGGCAAACCATGCGCCTCATAGATCTTATTTGGAGTTTAAAGAAGAGTAAAATTGGAAGAAATACATATAAACATTGTGAAGAAAGATTTACTTATATTTGTGTATATTTTTTTACAAAAGTTAGCCAATACATTTTATTATGTAAAGTATCAAAACTATTCGATCCATCGGTAATTGTTGTACAGTGTTGTTATACCACTTTTAAACTACCTTTTAATTTACCCATGTAAACTATTTATTTTAAAAAGTGAATATATGTATAATTTATTTTACTATTTACATATTAAATTAAATATATACAAAAATCTTAACTAATATAAAATTAATATTATCCTAAAGCTAATACCTCTTAGAATAAAAGGCATTCCACAGAACGGCCCCCGACTGCCATATCAACAAAAATAACTTGTTTCTTACTTTTTAGTTTGTTTATTAATTTTTTAATTTTTTGTTTTGGCAGGCGGTTTTTTAATTTTTTTAATTATTTATTTTATTTTATATTAGTTAAGATTTTTGTATATATTTAATATAATATGTAAATAGTAAACTAAAACAAATAAATAAGACATTATTGAATTTATATTTTAGAATATGATAATAATTAAGTACTAGAACTTGTCATGATAAACCAAAAATAAAAAGAACTAAATTTATTGAAATTAAAATTATTCAAGATATCCTGCACAAGACCACGTTTGATTGCTACCTGCGAGCTTTTAACCAAAGATTCGGACTTGGCTGATGCAGTTATGAGCATGGTGTCACGCTTGTAGGTACAATGGTTGATTATAAATTTGAGTTGATTATTAATTTTTCCGGACAATCTATTCACATTTTCACCAAAGTTTTATCACGTAACCTTTTATACTGTCTCTAACTTTCGTATTATCACTTAAATTAGACGAAAATTTTAAGAAAAAATTATTACTGAAAATTCGAGCGAAGCGAGATCGGGACTTAGGGCACCCCGACTCGGATAACGGATAGGTGACGAAGAGGATGGCGGGGCCTTGCAGGCTTGAGTGGTTATTTTCTTTTATGACCACCCAGAAATTAGGAGCCCCGCGAAGCGGGGCTCCGTCGACCAGCCCTTTCATAGTAAAAATAACCTCAAAATTTTTAAATTTAAAAAATTTATTTCTCGGCAACTATTACGTTCCGACAAATATGGCTTGGAGGGAGGGTTACCCGCGTCCCCCTCTCCCCTCCCCCCACCCTCCCACCCCCCTCCGTAACGGTAGCGTATCTATAGTTGAACCCCCAGTTTTCCCCTATTGTAGTGTGGAACCTAGTATATTATGTATTTACTCACCACTTTATTATTTTGGTTTGAATCGGTACTTATTGTTGCTCTGGGTTTGTACCTATCCGAAAGGAAATGCATACTGCTATACGCAAACCACTTAGAAATATAAATACTGTCGGCACAGCTGCCCGATTTTGTAACTTTTTTATATCTTTCTCGCCGGTATGATGCAAGCAGAGACTCCATTTTTTTTTGTTTCTTCTTTGGAACACTCCATCACATTCGCAATTTCCTGCCAAGCATCTCTTTTTTTAGTGGTATTTTTATAAAATTCGTAACTTGGGTCCCACAGGCACCTGTAATTTTTGAACACCTCTATCAGCAGTAGGCATTTCTCTTGAGACCACTCCATTAGATAATCCTTGTTTTGAGATGCACCATACAGGAAAATAATTAACTCAGTACAAATAACATGACTGTCGTCAGTATTATTATAAATTCGGTAGGAAAATAATTTCTATTGCACTGTTTGAAATTTGAATTTGCTAATTGCTAGTGGCTACATTAAACCTGTGGTAGAAATTACAAACATAGACAACTACAGCAGGGAGATACAAACTAAAATATTTGTATTGCAGAATAGATCCACAGACCACAAAGTTAGGTTTAATCTCTATGGTAGAACACAAGAACGCTTTGAAGAGACCGCTCCGAGGAGCGAGCGCGCCAGGACACAAAAAAACGGTCTAGAACAACTGATTGCACGTTTTATTGCCATTTACACCAAGCGAAAGAGCATTCTACGAATGATCGACAGTTCTTTGCGAAAACCGAAAGAATAATAATTATGTAGAGTGGGGATAGAAATGAGCGATGTTCGTCTGGTGTAAACAAGCCGTCGAGACCAATCGGGGCCGAACGCGCAAGAATGCTCTTAGAGCAACTGTTCGCGCGCTCTGGTGCCGTTTAAATGAAGCGAGCGAGCATTCCAAGAATGCTCCAAGAATGCTCCACGTCTGTTTATACCAAAAGAATTTAGTAGAGTGGGGGTAGAAGGGCTGAGCATTCGTTTGGTCTAAATGCGCCTTTACTGTATCATTCTGGTGGCAATCCATAATGTCTTTTCCAAGGTGTTAGCGAATATGCAAGAATACTTTTCCAGCATTCATTTGAGGATATTATGGTTAAGGGTGCTTGTCAATCACAGGTGGGCTATGCTGTTTCTCAAATGTACCATTGGGATCACTCGATTTTGATAAAATCCATCTAGGAGAGAATACCCAAAAAGTTAGCAGGACAGATTAATTTGTTTTGCTTTAATCCGCTACTTGAAAAGATTCTGTATGGTACAATATGCAGGAACACTGCCCACATGAAACACCACACACAATTTTCCAACACTTTCTTTGATGCACGTTTCGTCCTGAACCGGGACATCCTCAGGAGATGTTGACTTCACAATGCGAAATCGTAGAGTGACGACTTTAGTTGTCAGTGTTCCTGCATATTGTGCCATACAGAATCTTTTCAAGTACCGGATTACAGCAAAACAAATTAATCTGTCCTGCTAATTATGGATTTCCGCAAAATAACGCCTGCTTCCATTCAATACCCAAAAAGTTATTTTTAGGGTTCTGTATCCAAAGGGTTAAACGGGACCCTATTCCTTTTGTCTATCACCAGGCTGTATCTCTTGAACCTTAATAGACACTTGAAATTTTCACAGATGATGTATTCCTGTTGCTGCTATGACAACAAATACTAAAATAATCGCGGACAAACATACATACATACATACATACGGGTCAAATACAGAACCTCCTTCTTTTTTTGAAGTCGGTTAAAAACAGAATGAAACAAATATCTAAGTGTGGTACAACAAACATTATTTTTTGCTCATTTTTGAATTTGATGGGTTTTTAATACTTAAATTTTTAAGGACCAACGATAATAGAAAATTAAAAATAAACTAACAATCATTATGTTAAACTAGTTGAGTGACCGAGCTTTGCTCGGTAGTATTACAGCTACTTACCAATAGATGGTAGCAGGAGTTTACTGTAATAGTTTTACTTTAACGACAATAGATATCAGGTATAGATTTATATATATATATTTTTTTTGGTAAATACGACATTTTCTAAAAATGAATCCTAGCTAGATCAATTTATCGCCCCCAAAACCCCTTGTATACTAAATTTCATGAAAATCGTTCGAGCCGTTTCCGAGATTCAGATTATATAGAAATATATATATATATTTATAGTCTAAGGAAAAGTAGATGGAACCAGACCTCGCGGCAGATCGCCTATGAGATGGACGGACCAAGTTAAGGCTGCAGTGGACGTCCCCTTACATGTGTGCACCAAGAAAGCAGCTGTCCGGGAGGAGTGGAGACGAATTGTCAAGCGTGTGACTGGAAAGTGATGACCACGACCGCTCTGACAAGAGCGTTACGAAGGAGATGATGATATTTATATATTTGACGACCGAATGGCGTAGCGGTAGCGAACCTGCCTCTGCGTCGGAGGTCGTGGGTTCAATTCCCACTACTGGTAAATGTTTGTGTGATGAGCATGAATGTTTTCCAGTGTCTGGGTGTTTTTCAATATATTATATTTATGTATATTAGTATGTACCTATATATTAATCAGTCATCTAGTACCCATAACACAAGCTATCGCTTACTTTGGGGCTAGGTTGCGATGTGTGTAATGTCCTGATATTTATTTATTTATTTATTACTAGCTGACCCGGCCACGCGTTGCTGTGGCTAAAGTTTTTGTTATATTAATAAATTAAAATTGCGACTATAATTTGAGATTTAAACTATCCTATCTCTCAAGTTGGACCAAATGACAGATATTCACGAAGTTTGAACTAAATCGGTTCAGTAGTTAAAGGAGTCCATCGCGGACAAACATCGTGACATGAGATTTATATATATAAGATTTATTTATATATATATACAAGAATTGCTCGTTTAAAGGTATAGGATTTTAATATTTACAAAATATATGTTTTGGTTGGAATTGGTCTTGAAAGTATGGAACCATCAGTGTGCGAATCCAACTCGCACTTGGCCAATTTTAAACTTCAAAAAGCTGCAATGAAATGTGAGAGTGAAGATTGATGTATCCAAGAGAAGTGTGCCAGGATCGCAGTGGCGAACTATTATTATCTGTGTCTACCTCTGTAGGGACTAAGCTGTGAGCAATTGTTATGTAAACTATGCGAGAATGCCTATCCAGCATTCTTTTAAGGACATTAATTAAGGCTACTTGTCCACCAAAGATAAGCTATGCTGTGTGTATCAAACACACCAATGGAATCTCTTGACTTTCATAAGCTATGATAGGAAATTATTTTATTAATGAGTGAGTTTTAACAAAAAACATAACTAGTATATTTTTCGTGGACATTCATCTAAAATCTAATTACATCGTAAGAAATTATAAACAATAACAATGCGGTGTTTTATAGTTATTTAATTATATACATTCCTTAAAATTTTATAATATGTATTTCACAAGGGTTAATCGAGGAGTTCAAGGAATGTTGCACAAGTTTTTAATTTTGCTATGACATTATTGTAAAGATAGATTTGCTATTTTGTTAATAAATAGTGGGTTTATCATTAACTCCTTCCAATTCAAAACAATACTTATTATCTAAACAATATAGACAATTTACTAGGATGAATGTACGGTTTACATGTAATTTTGAGAACGAGTAATTATCAAAATCACAAGGACAATTTATTTATATTAAACAGAAAATAAATTTACATAGACTTACTGTAGACACATATAAAATTACTTATATAGCATCAACAGCATCTGCTTCATCTTCTGAGCTGACCTCGTCTCCGAACTCGATGTCTTCGTCCAGCCCGTCCACGGCGTACACCACTGTCTCGTTGATGCGCACTGTCTCAGGGAACTCGCCATAGGTCTTTAGATTCCTGGCCTCGTCGGGGGTATACTTTAAGATGACGTCAGCTTTGGCGTCTTGGTAATCTCGCAAACCGATGAGTATGATGTCTCCTTGGTTTATCCACACCTTTTTTCTCAATTTCCCTCTGATGTGGCAAAGACGTTTTATGCCATCGAAGCACATGGCCTCCAAGCGGCCATTACCGAGCATCTTTGTGACTTGGGCGTACTCCTGTCCGTCTTCTTTGAAAACTAACTCACGTTTTTCTGTTTCATTTTCATTCTTTCCCCTCCTTCTGTTTTTACCACCTTTTCCTTTGTTTTTCGGCATAATTTATATAATCTTGAGTACAAACATATACAATTAATATGACTTTAGAACGAAATCTATAGTAGCCAGCTTTAGCTTTTGCGCCTGTGTGTGAGTTGACTGTTCTGTCAACTGTCATTTTCACACGAGTTTTCTTTTTTTTTTTTTAGATAAAGTTCGACCCTAGACAAAAAGACAACAAACGTCAAACCACAGATTATTAAGGGCTTTAATTTTATATACGAGACTTTTCAGTCTCCGCCTTTTGATCTTAATTTTCGCATAAAGTCATGTGGTTATAAATAAATACGTACTTTGTGCTTAAATTAGGGCTCATATTCGATTTTTGGGTGTTTGTTTCGTTTGTTTTAAGGTTCGCTGGAATGGTTCTAGCACAGACTGTTGTCGTTTGAAATACCATAGACCTACAACACTAGGTTGACACTAACTAGATCTGTCTAAATCTGTCTCATGGTCTGTGTTGGAAAAGAGACAAGGATAAATCAACGAGTCTGCCCGCGAAATTCAAAATTATCGTGGTTTTTTGCTATTTGTACGCTAGTTAAACATGCTTATGTCAGTCAATTTGCGAGAATAGCAGTATCATCTTTACATGTTTATATCAAATCTTTGGCTTATCCTAGGAAATCCCAGGAAATTTGATCCGAGTATCGAGTTTTAAGAAGGTTTTAAATAACTAGCAAATCCCTGAGTAATTTCTATTAGGTATACATTTAAACACGAGAAGACAGATGATGCAGTCTTTTAATGATTGATACACTTTTACGCGATCATCCTGATTAAAAAAAATGTGTTTTTTTAATACTTAGTTATTTTAAAACTAAACTATCAATGTTGTCGCATGATCGACGACTATCATCAAAAAATATGACAAATCTTGTAAAATAAAATCTTTTAAATTTTAAAAATGTCACGTGACTTCAAAAGGCCTCAAATGTAGGCGGCTATACCTATCTGTGACGTCACACTTCGTCAACATCGTTCCTCATAAGTCAAAGTATAGCTACTTCCTGAGGGTTTCTTTCTATACTTTTTAATTTATATATATATTATAAGTACTTTTTAATTTAAAAAGTGAGCCCGAAAACACGAATTGTACACTCCTCGTATTTTTCAAATGAGTCAAGAGAGTAGACAAGGAGGTCTAAAGTCGAGAGTCGAGATCACATCTGCAGCGGCAGCCGTATGTCCCATGCGTTATTTCGAATCATTGCTCTCGATCGAAATTCAAAAAGTTGTCGAAATTCAAATATATGAATGCGGGGGGTCACGTGATCAATTTAGCGTTCAAGCGATAGTTCGCAAACATTTAGGTATTGATTGAATTTTGTCCTATTTCTACAGTGTTTTGTCACTTGGCTCAAGGGGCGGATCAGAATACACAGTCTAGGGATACACGGCATTACATGATTACAGCATCGTTGTATCACCAATCACGGCATCTTAATCTGGTAGCCTGGATATGCCGGTTTCCTGTAACATCATAACCTACACCATCTTCTCCCACTATCGACCTGCAGACTCTGCACAGCAGTCTGGTCACCGTAGCGAGCGAGTCCTTTCAAAAATACGGGCCGCGAGGCTTGCCTCCTTTCCCGGGTGATGTGTCGTGTAGGTGCAGCGCGGTCCCGCCCCGGTGTCGTTCTTCTAGCCCCGGTAAGGGAATAAGGCCTCGCCATCCTGTCATGTGGCTTTTGGGTCTTGAGTGGCTGGTGGCCCCGCGCGGTCAGCGGTCATGTTGCAGTCCTGCGCAAGGGTGTCGGGGTCAAGTGGTATGAATAATGAACCACGCGTCGTCATTATCATATTATCCATCGCCATTTACGCGCAACCACGCCGAGGTCGGAGACCGCAGGAGATAGCGGACGCCCGTTTGGTGGTCGATTGGTGGGTGGTGCGATCCCGTGGAGGTGCGCGGACGGCCCGTTGTCTGCGCGTGCAAACATGCAGGCGTTACGCTAAGGCACGGCCGATCTCCTCCACGGTGGGCATCTTGGTGTCCCATTTTATGACGTCATTTCTGACGTACTTCGGGGCTTCTACGAAGAGACGCAGAAGGCTGGCTGAACAGGCGTACCACGGCCTATCTCAGGAGACTGGGAATTGGTGTGACGGTTTCTGACTTGCACACTAGATGGCGTTACTAATTCATTAATTGTATTTGCGCTATTTTTTATCGAAGTAAAAATGTTACATAGTAGGTATAATACTCGTTTATTGTGTTTGTTTCAATCTCGCCGGCCAAAGAGCAAAGAGCACAGCCAAGGAGCATTGGATCAAAATGATTTTTTGCACAGACGTAGTTGAAGATCCAGGCATGGGCTACTTTTTATCCATGGAAATTAATGATTCCAACGGGATTTGTGGTAAACCGAAATTAATGCGGGTGGAACCTCTTGCAATGGATCATAACAGTATATTTATATATATTATTATTATAATATATATAGCTCGATTACCACTCACTGACTCACTCACTGACTGACTCACTCATTGACATAATTGTTCTCTCAGAAGGAGACTGAAAACGATATAATGATGTATGGAGGATGTATTTGGGTGCGGGATTCGAGTAGGGAAAAATTATGACATTTCAGAAAAACAAGATGGCGGCCGACGTGATTTCTGTAACATTTTTGTTTTCCGACCGATTTCGTTCAAACTCGCAATGATTGTAGATATTAGTAAACGATTAATAGAAAAAATGGAAAAAATTGGAAAAACAAGATGGCGGCCGAGATTTTCGCAAAATTTTCTCCTGTAAAATTTTGTATGAAAAATTTTTTTTTCACATACACTTTCGTAAAGAGGAGAACTATCTCTTTCGGGGACAGTATGGAGCGAGCTGATGATTGAGGATCTTGGAGACGGGTGAAGAGCACGCTAAAGGTATTGGAGATAGGTGGGGGGTGCTCGACCAAATGTCATTTGAAACCTCGTCCAATTACCAATGAGCTGAAAAAAAATTCAAAATGGCGGAAAAAACATGGCCGCCATACAAATTTTGTTGGTCTCTATCTCGGAGGGTATGACAGTTGGAAAAGTGGTTTCATAGCAAAAGATGATCGAAATGGAGATATCTATTTAGTGACAAGAAAAAAAATTCAAAATGGCGAAATTTTTTTTCATAAAAAAAGTATGGAGAGACCTAGAAGGAGACGGAAAACGATAATATGATGTTTATGGGATGTGTTTGGGTACTAGATTCGAGTACGTGGAAAATATAACATTTCCGAAAAACAAGATGGCAGCCGACGTGATTTCTGTAACTTTTTTGTTTTCCAATCAATTTCGTTCAAACTCGCAAGGAATGTAGGACTTGGTAAACAATTAACAGAAAATGTAGAAAAATTTGGGAAAACAAAATGGCGGCCGATATTTTCGCAAAATTCTCTCCTGTAAAATTTTGTATGAAAATTTTTTTTTTCACAAACACTTACGTAAAGAAGAAAATTATTTCTTTCGGGGATAGAAAGGAGAGAGCTGATGATTGAGGATTTCGGAGACGCGTGAAGAGCCCGCTTCAGGTGTAAAAGATAGGTGGGGAGTGCTCGACCAAATGTCATTCAAAACCTCGTGCAATTGCGAATGCGCTGAAAAAAATTTCAAAATGGCGAAACAAAGATGGCCGCCATACAAATTTCGTGTGTGTCTATCTCAGAAAGTATGAAAGATAGAAAAGTGGTTTCTTAGCAAGAGATGATCAGGACGAAGAGTTCTATCAATTGAAATGAAAAAAAATTCAAAATGGCGGAACATTTTTTTCATACTAAATTGTATGGCGATTGGGTACTATAAGAAAATCCAAAGTACGGACTTTTTGCTAAATCCGAGTATGAGCGACCACGTAAACTGCTACAAGCACTTACGCGGTCCGCTTTAGCGGGCCGCGCCCCCACGCGAAAAACTAGTTACTATATATATAGCTACTCGTGCTGATTCACTGACTCACTGATTGATCACCTCTCCTGAACAATTTTGTATGAAAAAATTTTTTTTCAAGGATGGTGTCGTATAAAAGAAAAAAATTAATTCGGAGGAAAAATACGGAGAGAGCTGATGATTGAGGAATTCGAAGACGGATGAAGAGCACAGCCGAGGGTATCGCAGATAGGTGGGGGGTGCTCGACCAAATGTCATTTGAAACGTCATCCAATTGGCAGTGATCTGGAAAATATTTCAAAATGGCGGATTGAAAATGGCCGCCGTTCGAATTTTGTCGATATCTCGGAAAGTATAAAAGATGGAAGAACGGTTTCTTGACAAGAGGTCATCAAGACTCGAAGGTCTATTCGATGGTCAGAAAAAAAATTAAAAATGGCGGAATTTATTTTTTCATAGAAAAATGTATGGCGAATGTTGAAGGACTGAATTTTGGAAGGCGAATAGGGGGAAAGACAGCCCGCGGGCCACATGTGGCCCGCGCCCCCACGCACCCTACTAGTACTATATATATAACTACTCGGGCTGATTCACTCACTGACTCACTGATTGATCACCTCTCCTGAACAATTTTGTATGAAAAAATTTTTTTTCAATGACCGTTTCGTATTTAAGAGAAAAATTCATTCGGAGGAAAAATACAGAGAGAGCTGATGATTGAGGATTTCGAAGATGGGTGAAGAGCACGGCCAGGGTATTGAAGATAGGTGGGGGGTGCTCGACCAAATGTCATTCGAAACGTCATCCAATTGGCAGTGAGCTGAAAAAAAATTCAAAATGGCCGCCAAAAGAATTTTGCTGATATCTCGGAAAGTATAAAAGATGGAACAACGGTTTATTGATAAGAAGTGATCAGGACCCGAAGGTCTATTCGATGGAAAGAAAAAAAATTCAAAACGGCGGAATTTATTTTTTCATACAAAATGAAAGGGGATTTTTAAAGGGATTTTTTTATAAGCGGGAAGACAGCACGCGGGCCACATGTGGCCCGCGCCCCCACGCGCCCTACTAGTTAATATATATATAGCTGCTTGTGCTGATTCACTCACTCACTGACTGATTGATCACCTCTCCTGAACAATTTTGTATGAAAAAAAATTTTTTCAATGATGGTGTCGTATAAAAGAAAAAAATTCATTCGGAGGAAAAATACGGAGAGAGCTGATGAGTGAGGATTTAGAAGACGGGTGAAGAGCACAGCCAAGGGTATCGAAGATAGGTGGGGGGTGCTCGACCAAATGTCATTCGAAACGTCATCCAACTGCCAGTGAGCTGAAAAAATTTTCAAAATGGCGGATTCAAAATGGCCGCCATAAGAATTTCGTCGATATCTCGGAAAGTATAAAAGATGGAAGGACGGTTTCTTGACAAGAAGTGATCAGGACCCGAAGTTCTATTCGATTGATAGAAAAAAGAAAACAAAATGGCAGAATTTATTTTCCATAGAAAATGTATGGGGAATTTTGAAGGGATTTTTTATGGGCGGGAAGACAGCACGCGGGCCACATGTGGCCCGCGCACTCACGCGCCCTACTAGTTAATTAATATATATATAGCTGCTTGTGCTGACTGACTGACTCATTGATCACCTCTCCTGAACAATTTTGTATGAAAAAAATTTTTTTGACGTATACTGTCATATAAAAGAGAAAAAATCATTAAGAACAAAAATACGGAGAGAGCTGATGATTGAGGATTTCGAAGACGGGTGAAGAGCACGGCCAGGGTATTGAAGATAGGTGGGGGGTGCTCGACCAAATGTCATTCGAAACGTCATCCAATTGGCAGTGAGCTGAAAAAAATTTCAAAATGGCGGATTCAAAATGGCCGCCAAACGAATTTCACCGTTATCTCGGAAAGTGTAAAAGATGGAAGAACGGTTTCTTGACAAGAGTTGATCAGGACCTGAAGGTCTATTCGATGGATAGGAAAAAAATTCAAAATGGCGGAATTTATTTTTTTCATACAAAATGTATGGGGAATGTTGAAGGGACTAAAGTTGTAAGGCAAATAGGGGGGAAGATAGCACGCGGGCCACATGTGGCCCGCGCTCCCACGCGCCCTACTAGTATATATATATAGCTACTCGTGCTGATTGGCCACTGACTGATTGATCACCTCTCCTGAACAATTTTGTATGAAAAAATTTTTTTTTTACTGATCGTTTCGTATAGAGGGGAAAAATTCATTAAGAACAAAAATATGGAGACAGCGTATGATTGAGGATTGCGGAGACGGGTGAAGAGCACGACCAGGGTATCGAAGATAGGTGGGGGGTGCTCGACCAAATGTCATTCGAAACGTCGTCCAATTGCCAGTGAGCTGAAAAAAATATCAAAATGGCGGATTCAAAATGGCCGCCATTCGAATTTCGTCGATATCTCGGAAAGTATAAAAGATGGAAGAACGGTTTCTTGACAAGAGTAGATCAGGATCCGAAGGTCTATACGATGGCTAGAAAAAAAATTCAAAATGGCGGAATTTATTTTTTTCATAGAAAATGTATGGAGAATGTTGAAGAGACTAAAAGCTAATGTAGTCTGAGACTAAAAGTTGGAAGGCAAATAGGGGGGAAGACAGCACGCGGGCCACATGTGGCCCGCGCAACCACGCACCCTACTAGTTATATTATACTTTATATAGCTCGATTACCACTCACTGACTGACTGACTGACTGACTGACTGACTCATTGACATAATTGTTCTCCCAGAAGGAGTCTGAAAACGATATAATGATGTATGGGGGATGTGTTCGGGTGCGGGAGTCGAGTAGGGAAAAATTATGACATTTCAGAAAAACAAGATGGCGGCCGACGTGATTTCTGTTACTTTTTTGTTTTCCGACCGATTTCGTTCAAACTCGCAACGATTGTAGATATTAGTAAACGATTAATAGAAAAAATGGAAAATTTTGGAAAAACAAGATGGCGGCCGAGATTTTAGCAAAATTTGCTCCTGTAAAATTTTGTATGAAAAAAATTTTTTTCACATTCATTTTCGTAAAGAGGAGAACTATTTCTTTCGGGGACAGTATGGAGAGAGCTGATGATTGAGGATCTTGGAGACGGGTGAAGAGCACGCTAAAGGTATTGGAGATAGGTGGGGGGTGCTCGACCAAATGTCATTTGAAACCTCGTCCAATTACCAATGAGCTGAAAAAAAATTCAAAATGGCGGAAAAAACATGGCCGCCATACAAATTTTGTTGGTCTCTATCTCGGGGGGTATGACAGTTGGAAAAGTGGTTTCATAGCAAAAGATGATCGAAATGGGGATATCTATTTAGTGACAAGAAAAAAAATTCAAAATGGCGGAATATTTTTTTCAAAAAAAATGTATGGAAGAGACCTAGAAGGAGACGGAAAACGATAATATGATGTTTATGGGATGTGTTTGGGTACGGGATTCGATTAGGGGGAAAATACAACATTTCCGAAAAACAAGATGGCGGCCGACGTGATTTCTGTAACTTTTTTGTTTTTCTATTAATTTCGATCAAACTCGCAGCGATTGTAGATATTAGTATTAGACGTGCGCGCCGCGCTACTGTTACCCAGCGGCGGCGCGCCGACCTGTCGGGGTCGGCGTGGTGACGCCGCGCCGGCGTGGGTATTTTTAGGGTTCCGTACCCGAATGGCAAAAAACGGAACCCTTATAAATTCGTCATGTCTGTCTGTCCGTCTGTCCGTCTGTCCGTCCGTATGTCACAGCCACTTTTTTCCGAAACTATAAGAGCTATACTGTTGAAACTTGGTAAGTAGATGTATTCTGTGAACCGCATTAAGGTTTTCACACAAAATTTAAAAAAAAGTAAAAAATTTAAAAAAAAGTTATAATATACTTAGAAATGAAACTCAAAAATTTTTTTTTATCAAACCCATATGTGTGATGGGGTATCTATGAATAGGTCTTCAAAAATGATACTAAGGTTTCTAATATCATTTTTTTCTAAAATGAATAGCTTGCGCGAGAGACACTTCCAAAGTGGTAAAATGTGTGTCCCCCCCCCCCTCTAAATTCTAAAATAAGAGTATGATAAAACTAAAAAAAATATATGATGTACATTACCATGCAAACTTCCACCGAAAATTGGTTTGAACGAGATCTAGTGAGTAGTTTTTTTTTTATACGTGTTGAATTGATATTCAACAAGTCTAATATTTTGTTTAACTTTGATGACGACAGATGGCGTTGCACGTATTTAACTCGCGGTGAAGTTGTTTAATGTTGAATAAGTTGGTTATGCGGTTCAAAAAAAGTGGTTTTTATGGTTTTATTCCTCCGGTAGTAGTAGGTACGGAACCCTCAGTGCGCGAGTCCGACTCGCACTTGTCCGGTTATTTAAAAAAAAAATTATCTAGCATAGCTGCTAGAATTTTTTAATTAAAAAAAAATAGGTACCTAACCAGCAGTAGGTTAGGTACCTATTTGAGTATTTTGAGTTACTAAATTAAAGAATAAAATAAGTATTACCGAATGAAAACTTTCATTAGGCACTTACTAACTAGGTACTGTATGTGTGTTCTTTACATGACTCGTAATTGTTATGAATAAAAATAATTTTATTCACGCGTCCTGGGTTCAGTCGTGATCTTTTTGCAGTAACAGTAAGTCCTGCAATGGAAAACACTCGTTCACTAGGTGTGCTGGTGGCTGGAATTGCTAGCATAGCCCTTGCAAGTTCGCTTAAAAGTGGAAAGGCTTCTTTTTTTCCCCTCCAATACTGTAAAATGGGTTCATTCATGAAATCGTTTGGAGTAGCAGCTGTCGTCTTTACCCTCCCCGCGCCCCGAGTTTCTCCGCCAGCCACACGTTCGTGAACGCTCGGTCCAGCTCGGCTGAATTTGATTAATTTTTAATAAATTCGCTCAAAAAGTTGACATTTCCATGTGTGTTTAGCGTGCGCAAAGTTATTCTTTTCCGCACTAGTGCTTTTGTGTTTTCCTGCTACGCGGCACCGGAGCGGGCGCACCAGGAGCGCATGAACACGAACACGGCATGCAAACACGGAACAGGCAAACACGTAAATCCAATATTTTTTTTTCGCAAATGTATTAAAAAACGTCGTTCAGTGCACGTGCGGAATTGTCATTTTTACTCGTTTTTATAGCTGACCCTCGCCTTCGGCTTGGGTCAACAAACCGGGACTCGTAAAGAAATAACAAACTTTCCGCACTTATATTGAAATGTACTATTATCGCGCTTCGGCCATCTTCGGCGCGCCGAGAGAATGTCTCGGCGGCGGCGGCGCGTTCCGAAGTCGGCGCGGCGCGGCGTCGCCGGCGCGGCGCGCACGTCTAATTAGTATACGATTAATAGAAAAAAATGGAAAATTTATGAAAAACAAGATGGCGGCCGAGATTTTCGCAAAATTTTCTCCTGTAAAGTTTTGTATGAAAAAATTTTTTTTCACAAACACTTTCGTAAAGAGGAGAACTATTTCTTTCGGGGACAGTATGGAGAGAGCTGATGATTGAGGATTTTGAAGACGGGTGAAGGGCTCAGCCAGGGTATCGAAGATAGGTGGGGGGTGCTCGACCAAATGTCATTCGAAATGTCGTACAATTGCCAATGCGCTGAAAAAAAATTTAAAATGGCGAAAAAAAGATGGCCGCCATACAAATTTCGTCGATGTCTATCTCAGAATGTATGAATGATAGAAAAGTGGTTTCTTAGCAAAACATGATGGACGAAGAGGTCTATTTACTGAAAAGAGAAAAAATTCAAAATGGCGGATTTTTTTTTCATACTAAATTGTATGGCGATTGGGTACCTACCTACTAATTTTTGCTAAATCCGAGTATGAGCGACCACGTAAATTGCTACAAGCAGTTACGCGGTCCGCTTTAGCGGGCCGCGCCCCCACGCGAAAAACTAGTTACTATATATATAGCTACTCGTGCTGATTGGCCACTGACTGATTGATCACCTCTCCTGAACAATTTTGTATGAAAAAAATTTTTTTTACTGATCGTTTCGTATAAAGGGGAAAAATTCATTAAGAACAAAAATATGGAGAGAGCTGATGAGTGAGGATTTCGGAGACAGGTGAAGAGCACAGCCAGGGTATCGAAGATAGGTGGGGGGTGTTCGACCAAATGTCATTCGAAACGTCATCCAATTGGCAGTGAGCTGAAAAAAATTTCAAAATGGCGGATTCAAAATGGCCGCCGTTCGAATTTTGTCGATATCTCGGAAAGTATAAAAGATGGAAGAACGGTTTCTTGGAAAGAAGTGATCAGAACCCGAAGGTCTATTGGATGGATAGGAAAAAAATTCAAAATGGCGGAATTAATTTTTTTCATAGAAAATGTATGGGGAATGTTGAAGGGACTAAAGTTGTAAGGCAAATAGGGGGGAAGACAGCACGCGGGCCACATGTGGCCCGCGCCCCCACGCGCCCTACTAGTTATATATATCGGTATCTTTTTATTTGATCAAAGATCTGATTTGTAGGTTGAAACCGATGACTAGCGTAAAGCTAGGTTGCCAACTCCATATTTCTAAATTCCACCTTAACAAATATTATTGTCAGACATAAAATTTACTTACAATATCCAACATAGATTAGCAACAAAACTTGCAGAAGTTGACCTCTGCAAACTATTTCTATTTTCCTTTATTTAGTAGCTTTCCGTGACTGATTACTTTGCTTTCAGAAGTCAACCACTGCAAGTTGTGGTTTCAATCTAAACCTCGCACTAGATTGTGATCAAATAAAAATAAATGATTAATTATAGATATTTCAATCCAAGATGACGCGCCATACGAACAAACTCCATACGAATCGAATGAAACGAGCGATTATGACAGAGTGGGGCGCGTCTTCGTGGATTGAAATATCTATAACAAATAAAGCTTGTGTAGGTATGGGTAGGTTGCGATTACTGCTTACCTACCCATTTCGCGAGTTGGGTAGACTAGACTGTAGTGTAGTGTAGGTTGCAAGTTGCAGCACGGAGCGTGCAGGCGAGCCGGCGTCAAGGGGCGAGCGTGGGTGGACTCTAGGGGTGAGGCCAGACGGCGAATGAACTGCAGGAAGGGTTAATGCTCGCTCCCCTGCAGCGGCCTGCGCTCGGCCACCTACGTTCTGATGCTACTGAATACTTATTTTAACCACTCAAATTAGCGAAACGTTAAACGTGAAAAATAAAGTGAAGGAGTTTGAAACTACGTAGGTATGTAATGTACTATTTGAGTTGTATAAGATTAAAGAACTATAGTGCGTTTAAAAATCTTCTTCTTTGACTCAACCTTTCGAAAAAATCGTTTTAAGTTATACCAAAGTTTTTTTGACATTACACATGAATTATTTTCATTTCTGTCGACGTTCCCGGAGAACCACGTTTTTATCATTCACAACTTGGAAGGGGTAAAATAATCTTTAATGGTTGGAACACAGCATAGCGCAGGAACACTTGAAAATACGAAATTTGCTGGAAAAGTAACTGGTAACCAGCCGTGACCAAAGCTTACCATCAGACCAGACTATTATTATACCATCTATAAAAACTTGTTTGCTATCTCGCCTAATGGTAAGTGACGGTCAAAGATGTTACCTGTAGTACAACGAAAGTGACTACCTTATTTAGTACTAACTTGGAAGGGGGTAGTTAACCTCCGTCCGGTTCCTACACAGCATCTCACAAGAACGCTCAATTTCTTGACAGAACGTCTGTAGAGGTAGAATGGTAACTAGCCGCGGCCGAAGCGTCTCACTCAAACCTAATTGAATAAGTTCTTAACCACACAACAGCTGAGCGTGGGTTTCCTCTCAGAATAAGTGGGATTTGGTTAGTAAGTAGAGGAAGATCGGAAGAGATGGATGGATTGTGTGAAAGAGGATTGCACGTTGATAGCTGATAGGAGAGAATGGAAGAAGACTCTATTACCGGCTCGTCGAACCCGGGAACTTTCATTCCTCTGTCCTGTGAAAAATCAATGAATTCCACGGGATTCGTAAGAAAAAACCGAACTTCACGCGGGCGGAGCGGCGGTTAACAGCTTGTTATTAATAAAGTTGAATCTGAGTCGGAAAACAATTTTCATTAATTTTACGCTCATGTTATTTTTTATATCACGATTTCTTTTTTTTAAATTCTATACAAGTTAGTACTTGGCTGCGATCTCACCTGATAGTAAGTGATGATGCAGCCTTAAGATGTTATCGTACTAACTTAGAAGTAAGTAAATCTACCCCAACGGTTTCTACACAGGATCTCACCGGCACGCTAAATCGCTTGGCGGTGCGTCTTTGCTGGTAGGGTGGTAACTAGCCACGACCGAAGCCTCCCAACAGACCAGACCTGAGTCAATTGAGAAATTATACAATTCCAAAGTGGCCCATGGCGGGAATTGTATCCGCGACCTCCCACTCGAATCCGAGCGCGCCGCCACTGCGCCAGGGAGGTCGTCAGGGAGGTTTCTCTCGTTTTGACGTGAATACGGCTTTAAAATTGCAAGTAATAGTAAAAAAACCAATGATAACAAAATCGGCGGATAAAATTTGATACTGCGGCTTCATATCTATCATCTCTATCCTAAATTCAATTACACCATTGAATAGCTAAAGAATTCATTTTGCCAAGTAAGGACTGTGACGCATCGCGCTCGGAGAAGGGGAAGCGTCGTAATTTTGAGATGATTTTGCTGGGTATCAAGATTCGAGTTTTCCAATTAACGTAACTCGGAAGAGCTACGACGTACGAGCCACCTATTTTTTTCCGCCCCACCCACATTTTCTCTGAGCCTAGAACTGCAACGGGTAGGTAACTAAGTACTTTTTGGGCAGAAGACGACACCGCAACAATTCTCGCGCGCGGATGGGCAACCACCATGTTGGTTTATCATGTTTCTGCTGGTGGCTAGACTACTTTTTCTAAAAATCACAACTAGTTTTTTGGACTTTACTAAAAAAGTTTAGGGTGTTTTCTGACTTATGTTTATTTTTATTGAGTCATTGAGTATTTTTCTATCAGAAAACAACAAAATAACAAACAAAACCCGGTATGATTTTCCAGAAGTTAATTTAAACTGGAAAAACGGGGTTTCCAATTAAAATCCTTGAATATTCCTTAACTCATAAATTACTAAGTTTCGGACAGGACATTAAATGACTTAATTTGCTGCAAATGTTTCTTGATTCCCGTCACCCTGTATAATAAATTAATAAAAAAATATATATTTTTAATTCAACATAAGGTAAAGGGTATCATTGAAAAGAAATGTTTGGGTAAAGGTTTAAAACATTGTTTTAAATTTTAGTTTAAATATTAACCATTTGGGAGGCTCTCAAATAGCTGTTTTGAGACCTATAATAATTTGTCCCGGTGTCTTTATAAAAACCACTATAAGAAACGCAATTGGCGGTACGTAACAACTGTGACGTACGCAAAATCATTTCCAGTGCCGAATCATTAGTATAATCTATGTTCTGAGCCACTCTAGAATTGACGTCATACATTTCGGATCAAATGCTCCTACTCCACAGTGGAAGAGTGCACCCTTCTTAGCGCAACACCTATTTGCACGCGCACTGCACCAGTTATTGATCTACCATCACTCATCAGCGTATGGGCGTCCGCTACTTCTTGAGAATATATTATGCGTTCTTTACGGCTTGATTAATTATCGGATTGGCTGCACTCAAGGATGCGTGGGTATATCCTCCTAACCACCAAATCTCTCGGGTCATCACTTAAACATTTCCAATTGAATACAAACTATAAAGTTCATGAGGCAACGCACCGGGCGAAGGAATGTAGGCAACCAACACGTTGGTCTGGACATTGCCAAACTCTTGGGGAAATCATGGACGAGAGTTATAGCCCAACATCGCAAGAAATGGTGTGCTTATAAGCAGGCCTAAGTCCAACAATGAATGAAAGAAGGCAGCTGCTCAAGAAGAAAGAAGATACTTCATGAACATTCCATGCCCACTCAGCCTGCCAACCTGACTGTTGCTGTATATGCATAAAATTAGTAGTATCAACATATACCAAATTATAACTTGAAGCACCGAAATGAAGTTAGTTGTTAAATATCAGTTTCTTTGGAGAAACTTAATTTTTTAATTTGACTACCGAATAACGTAGCGCCAGCGAACCTGCAGTCTGCTTCGGAGGTCGTGGGTTCGATTCCCACTACTGGTAAATGTTTGTGTGATGAGCATGAATGTTTTCCAGTGTCTAGGTGATTTTCAATATATAATGTTTAAGTATATTAATGTGTAAGTATATATATTTATCAGTTATCTAGTACCCATAACACAAGCTATCGCTCACTTTGGGGCTAGGTTGCGATGTGTGTAATGTCCTGATATTTATTTATTTATTTATTAAAATTATCGGCAAGGGATTCAGGAATCAGGACATCCGGGGTTGTGAATTGTCGTGTCTGAAACGACACATGGGTCAATATTAATTTCTGCAGTAAATTGTTATTTGGTTACTTAGTAAGCGACTTTCAATTGTTACGTTAATGTGAGAAGGTACAGTTTCTTCCACAAAGGCAGCTGACGTTTTAGCGGCATAATCTATTTTATGTACAAGGGAATGTTGATCCAGTTTATGTAATAAATAAGTTAGGTAGGCGGTATATAGGCCTATTCTTTCGGTACAAGGTCAGGGTACTGGGTAAAACGGCGCTTGCGCGACGAAAGGTCAAGGTCAGATACCCTGGAAGATTTTCATTGAGTTCGACGACCCTGGTTCGTATTTCAGGGCGAGTTGCTTTGTGTACCAATTGGGTATTTGACTCCAATTTTTTCATTACTTTACATCTAGGATAAAAATAATGATGAACAATAAAAAAACCATAGATTTATAACATAGAGCCCAACTCCGTGAGTGCGGCAACTTTTTAGGGTTCCGTAGCCGAATGGCAAAAAACGGAACCCTTATAAATTCGTCATGTCTGTCTGTCCGTCTGTCCGTCTGTCCGTCTGTCCGTCTGTCCGTCTGTCCGTCTGTCCGTCCGTATGTCACAGCCACTTTTTTCCGAAACTATAAGAGGTATACTGTTGAAACTTGGTAAGTAGATGTATTCTGTGAACCGCATTAAGGTTTTCACACAAAATTTATAAAAAGTAATAAATTTTGGGGGTGCCCCATACTTAGAACTGAAACTCAAAAATTTTTTTTTCATCAAACCCATGTGTGTATAATAAACCCATAGGGGTATCTATGGATAGGTCTTCAAAAATGATACTAAGGTTTCTAATATCATTTTTTTCTAAAATGAATAGCTTGCGCGAGAGACACTTCCAAAGTGGTAAAATGTGTGTCCCCCCCCTGTAACTTCTAAAATAAGAGTATGATAAAACTAAAAAAAATACATCATGTACATTACCATGCAAACTTCCACCGAAAATTGGTTTGAACGAGATCTAATAAGTAGTTTTTTGATATTTACAATAAAACCTCTAAAAACAAAGTTAGTTTTGCGGTTCGATAAGAAAAGTGGTTTTTATGGTTTTATTCCTCCGGTTGTAGTACGGAACCCTCAGAGCGCGAGTCCGACTCGCACTGACAGGTTTTTTATCGTAGTGTGTGTGTCAATTCGAAATTTGTATGGTGTGCGGATGCTAGTGATGTGCGTGAAAAATTGTATAGCGACGGGTTTGCCAATTTGGGCAAAGTATTTATTGCCGCACTTTTGGAGTCAAGGGCTCCCTCTTGGGCGTCACACCTCACTAAAGCCAAAGAAGCTTCGTGCGGCTTCATACAAATTTTCGTTCTGCGAGAAATCGAGTATCCCTTTCTCGCTTAACGATTCTCCAACTCCAAAGTTTAAATGTCTGTAAGTTTGTAAATCTTCGTTGGATTTTAACATTTCTTTCAGTGTACGTTATTTTTTTATCCTAGTTCATAATAAAGTAATATTTTTTATCAAATTCAAAGGGAGTGTGATACCCAAATGGGACGTACGACCTTCACCGTGTTGACCGAAAACATGGCACGTGTATCCGAGCGTAGGTGTTCACGCTATCAGTACCTATGTACCACGGAATATTATGATCTACACAATAATGGTACTAATATCTTATTATATAAAATTCTCTTGCTTTTCTTTGTTACCAAACTCCTCCGAAACGGCTGGACCGATCGTTATGAAATTTTCAGTGTATGAACTCTAGGTCTGGGAGCAGGTTGTTGTCCCTAAGTGAGAAAAAATAAATAAATGGCAAAACAACGTTTGCAGGGTCAGCTAGTAAATACTATAAAATTAAAAGATCACTCTCAGTCAAATTGAACATTATTATAATGCTTAAACATTCTCTAAGTGACAAGTCCAATTTGGATATCAAAGATTGGATACTTCCAAATGTTATTGCATCTCAAGAAGTACATGAATTTTGGAGCAAAAATACATAACCGTGAAATTTAAATGGTTTCATGAGGCTTAATGTCCAATAAACGGTGTGAAAATTTATCAAAATTGTGTAATTTATAATTAAAAAAAATTGTTTGTCTGTAAGGTCGGTTTACTGGCGATAGTTGAACGTGACAACTCTCGCTTGCACTTCAAGCCTTACATGGAACGCCTCAGAGCGAGGTAACGCGAGCGAGGTAACGCCGCATGAGCGAGGTAACGCTGGATGAGCCATGGTTTTTTGTGCGTGCAGCCGGCTCTATCGATTTATAAGACGTTGTCACGTCAAAAGAAGGGCATGCGTCTTTGAAAATTGGGGCACCTAGAAGAGTTAAATTTTGTGACAAATATAAATACTAAACTTGAAAGATAACTTTGAACATTATTCTAATTTAAAAATAAGAACAATGCCAACAAACTAAGTGTGAAAACAGAAAGCTGTCCCAAATTTTATTGTACCCAATGATAAGGTTATCGTGAGGTTTAAAAATGTCTCTATCGAACAGTACCTACGACCTACGTATGTAAATTTTTATTATAGAACTTTATAATAGTAGCCCATGTTTTAATCCTGGATATAATCTATCTACATTTCAAAGTTTAGCCAAATCGGTTCAGGAATTGCAGGGAGAAGGATTGACATTTGACAAACACACACACATGCAATAACTTTCGCTTTAAATCAAGTGTACCTTTCTATTTTTTTTAAATGTTAATCGATATTTCATCCAACTTCCTTTAAAAATCCATGAAAAGATTTTGTTTTTATGGAAGAATTTATAATAAGATAAGATAAATAAGATAAGATAAATTTTATTGGTAATCAAACAATGTGGGTAACTTAAATAACATTTTGAAGCCTTAACGTCTAAATATAGCTAATAAACATTATCTTATAATGTTTATTAGATTGATTTTATCGTATCTTATCAGTAAAACAAAAATTAGCTAAGTTTCAAGACGTTTTTCCCAAACCATACTTTTCCTCATACATCTCGTTCGCTATATTCACCATGCGTATCTACTATCTACGTATCTATCGTATACGAGGGTTCGCTTGCTATTGCCACTTGTAACTTATTTTTGGTACATTGTATACATACATTTGAATTATGCACCTATCAATATTTGAGGGACCCTACTCCATTTATAGGTACTCCTTTATTACGTAAAGCCTGGATACGTCCTGGCTGCCACATTCACTCAAACTTGAAGGACCTGCACAAACTCTTTGACCTAGAAACTTAAAATTTTGATATATTCCTTTAGGTAGTTAGATACTTGTGCTATAAGCTATCATGATAAACGATAGTACCTACCTATTCCATAGCTTTTGAGTTTTTGAAAACGACTTCCTGCTTCCATAACCATAACTTATGATTGTTTGTTTATTTAGAGGGCTGACTTATTATAGAAGCTTGAACTTTTTATACTACCAAGGGACTAAAGACTTCATTAAGAATCTATTCATTGATAACAATTTCAATTTCTCTACGCGGACAGACGGACACCAAAGTGATCCTATAAGTTTTTTCATTTGAAAAAAAATCATAAAGATACATCAACATAATATCACCGACTGTACCTATAGGTTGATACTTGATAGGTGCTTACAATAGTATGCGGTTATCTACTTGCTTCCTGTTTTAGCCTTTAAGCTAAGTATGCATTTTTGACGCTAACTGTACCTATAACCTTCTGAAATTAAGGTAAGTAAGGAAAAATTGCACATATAATTTTGGGTGAAACTTGACTCATTAGGTAGGCACCTATTTGGAAAAAAATTGAAAAAAAGTTTCTTGGTTTCCTAGTTTACCTTTTTAGTAGGTAATTTTTTGACAGAAAACCTTATTATGAATCTTGAATTCAGAACTGAATATTCGTGGTGCCATTCGTGTTCCCGGATTCCCGGTTCAGCTCATACCATAGTTAGACGCCTCTGAGATGAAGTATATACCTAAACACTACTGACCGTGCAGCAATACTTAACTGCGTAAAAGCGTGTGCGTGTGTTAAGTGATTTTGAATGAAGTTTTACTTAAAAACTGTAAAGATCTCGATAGAAAGTTCTCCCAAAAGTTGCTCCAAAATCTCAGTTTTCCTGTTTTTTATCGGAAACTACAATGGATGTAATTGTAATTTTTATTTTAATGTGTCGATAATAACAATATCAAAAAACGCTAAGAAACCGAGTTTTGATAACTGGCTTAGTTTTTGAGTAATTAGGTAAAAGGTCGTTTTTCTGTTATATTCTTCCGCGACGCTGCATGTCGCACCTACCAACGTATTCGTGAGAGTGAGAAAGACAAAAATAAATTCAATAAATCCCCTTAACTAAGTATTTTTTATATTGAGTTAGAAGAACTCTGCATTAGCATGTTAACGAAGTAATTATGTAAAGCGCCAGCGCGAGCCCGGGAGGCTGCGCGTGTCAAGGCCGCGTCCCCGACCGTGACCGCCGCTCCAGCGCTGCCCCCCCCCCGCCCGCGCGCCGCGCTCCGCCTGCGCAGTACGCCGCTCCGCCGCAATGTTTTACAAGTGATCATCTAAATAAATAATAGAAGTGTAATTTGTTTATTAAAATAAAATCTTAATTAGTAAGCTTAAATTAAAAGTTAAAAACTAGCTATAAAATTACGCTAACTATATCTAAATTAAAAACTACATTTAACTAATAACTTACAATTAATAATTATATTAATAAATAATTGGTTCCGAACCATCAAAACCAATTCCAACCAAAACACTTCTCATTCTGCCCTCCAAATTCTAAAAAAAGCAAAAAATCACGTTGTTGTATGGGAGCTTATTTTTATTTAACTATTTATTTTTAGAGTGAATATATAATATTCTGTGGATAATTTAAGCGTCTACCTTTTTAACCGACTTCAAAAAAAAGGAGGAGGTTCTCAATTCGTCGGAATCTTTTTTTTTTTTTTTTTTTTTTTTTATTTTTTTTTATGTATGTTCCCCGATTACTCGAAGATGCGTGGACCAATTTAGAAAATTCTTTTTTTGTTTGAAAGGGTATAGTTCACAGATGGTCCCACTGTCACCAAGTCAGGATCTGATGATGGGATCCTGGAGAAATCGAGGGAACTCTTAAAATTTTATAAGCACACTTGAAGTGATTTGGGTATTGTTTAAAAAAGTAATTTTTTCCAGGTTGTATTATGGTCATCAGGTCGGGATCTGATGATGGGATCTTGGTAAAATCGAGGGAACTCTTCAAATTTTGCAAGTATACTTGAAGCGATTTAGGTATTTTTTATAGTTACTATTGCATTTCCTAGCAGTCATCAAGTAATGACTGTATTCATTAAGTCAGAATCTGATGATGGGATCTTGGAGAAATTGAGGGAACTGTTCAGATTTTAGAAGCATACTTCCAGCGATTTGGGCATTTTTTCCAATACCTTGCGCATTACTTGTTTTCCACTAAAAAGTAAAAAATAAAATGGAAAATTCTTTCCAAAAAACCAACTTCAAATGCCACTACAAAGAGTGAAATAATTTTTAATGTACAGTACCAATTCGAAGTCGGGCAATGTTTCGTTCATTCACTAATAGTCCTCCGTATTGACGATAATTTTGTCGTTTCTTTGCACATTAAGTTTAATAATACGAAGGACTATTAATGATTGACCAAAACATTGCCCGACTTCGAATTGGTACTGTACATTAAAAATTATTTCACTCTTTGTAGTGGCATTTGAAGTTGGTTTTTTGGAAAGAATTTTCCATTTTATTTATGAATATCGAGCAAAAACAAGTTACAAATACAAACAACTTAAATATTTATTTTATTATATTTTTTAGTACCTATTTGATGTTATAGGGGCAACAGAAACACGTGTCATCAGAAAATATTTCAAGTCTGTAGCTTCAAGAAATACAGCCTGGTGACAGACGGACAGCGAAGTCTTAGTAATAGGGTCCCGTTTTTACCCTTTGGGTACGGAACTCTAAAAATACCTAAATTGTATATTGATACAATACCTACTTATCCTAACCTATCGTTGCCAGGCGTCCGGATACAGTTAGGCTTTTTGATTGCGTGTTCAGCTAGATTTTTTTTGAGTTTCAGATTTTAGTGCTACTTACCAAGTTTTAAAAGTATAGTTCTTATAGTTACGGTAAAAAGTGGCTGGGACGGACTGACTAACAGACATGACGAATCCAGAACGGTTCCGTTTTTTGCCATTTGGCTAAGAAACTTTAAAAAGGGATCAAAACTAAGATCTAAATAAAAAAGATTGCGCACTGGAATTTGGAACAAGTTCTTTGAATTACTGTTGACAGAGTGTGATCTTAGAGTTAACTGATGTATCATTTCATTTCATTTCATTTATTTCAGCTTTCATGTACAATATTTGGTTCTTTCTATTATTATAGGTACATGAGACCCTGTTAGGGCGTTGCTGTTTTTAATAATTGGTCGGGGGACCGATTTTGTCGTCTTTCATATAGTCATCAATTGCGTAGTAACTTTTTTAGGGTTCCGTAGCCAAATGGCAAAAAACGGAACCCTTATAAATTCGTCATGTCTGTCTGTCCGTCTGTCCGTCTGTCCGTCTGTCCGTCTGTCCGTCTGTCCGTCTGTCCGTCTGTCCGTCTGTCCGTCTGTCCGTCCGTATGTCACAGCCACTTTTTTCCGAAACTATAAGAGCTATACTGTTGAAACTTGGTAAATAGATGTATTCTGTGAACCGCATTAAGGTTTTCACACAAAATTTAAAAAAAGTAATAAACTTTGGGGGTGCCCCATACTTAGAACTGAAACTCAAAAATTTTTTTTTCATCAAACCCATATGTGTGGGGTATCTATGGATAGGTCTTCAAAAATGATACTAAGGTTTCTAATATCATTTTTTTCTAAAATGAATAGCTTGCGCGAGAGGCACTTCCAAAGTGGTAAAATGTGTGTCCCCCCCCCTGTAACTTCTAAAATAAGAGTATGATAAAACTAAAAAAAATATATGATGTACATTACCATGCAAACTTCCACCGAAAATTGGTTTGAACGAGATCTAATAAGTAGTTTTTTGATATTTATAATAAAACCTCTAAAAACAAAGTTAGTTTTGCGGTTCGATAAGAAAAGTGGTTTTTATGGTTTTATTCCTCCGGTTGTAGTACGGAACCCTCAGTGCGCGAGTCCGACTCGCACTTGACAGGTTTTTTAATAAGGTAGTCCTTTAACGATTTTAAAAATATTTTTTCATCATTTTCGTTCCTGATATAGTTAGGGAGGTTGTTGTATATTTTTATCGACATTACATAAGGACTTTTACTATGAAGAGTTAATTTCGACTGTGGCAATTGCAGTTTGTTTTTTGAGTTTTCGGGGTTTCTACGCGGTTTGTCCAAATACTTTGTATAGAATTCGGCGTTCTTTCTTACAAATTTGCATACTTCGAATATATAAATTGAAGCTAAGGTTAAGACTTTTAGTTCCTGGAAATATGGTTTGCACGATTCTGTCGTTTTTATGTTTACGATGATGCGTATACATTTTTTTTGCATTATGAATATGTCCTCAACGTTTGTACTATTTCCCCAAAGTATTACGCCGTATTTAAGGCACGCGTACGCGTATGCGTAATATGCATTTAAAGCTGTTTTTATATCATGTAGTCCGTTTTAGTTCTCGTAAGCCATATGTGAATTTAGATAATTTAGTTTTAATTTTTTGTATATGTCCCTTCCAGTTTAAGTTCGTATCTATGTCTAAAAAAGTATGTCTGTTTGCGAGTCTTATAATTTCTGAATAAATGGATTACTTCTTTGAACTTCTTCTGTGTGGGGTATCATTGAATAAAGTTTTGTGAGTAGAACTCAAAAAAAATATTTTTTATTTTTCACCGCTCCCCTGCCAGCTTTATTCGCCTAAAATATTATTTTTCGCAAACGTCGTTGAAAGCACGGGCGGAATTGTCATCTCTACTCGTATCTATTATTCATTCAATGGACTGTTTCTATTTGACTTGATATTGATCCTTTAGTGGGAAACATTTTTTAATTAGACTCACGACATAATCAAACCTCATAACGAAATGGTTCCTGTAAAGGATGGTACGGCAGTGTTTGCTTCGCGCTCGACTTGGCGGGGGCTTTACCGCGCCCCCCTATCAGACATTTCCTACAGGCAGGCGCGCTTCAACCTAGACCTTATCATTGTTTTCCATCTGGCATAATTGTCATCAAGGTCAAGCACGGCAGTAAGAAAACCGGCCAAGTGCGAGTCGAACTCGCGCACCGAGGGTTTCATACTATTAAAAAAGTAAAACGTTAAAAGCACAGATTACTACAGATCCAGCGCACAATACTTCGGGAGTGAGGCACGCAAAAGGGATACAAAACAAAAAGCCGTATTCCATTTGAGTTCGTACATGGTTAGTACGTAGCGAACCGCTGACCGAGTCACTGCTGCGTAATTTGTATGTGACGTTCAGAACTGTCAATTGATTTAAATTCGAAACACCAAACCTCAGCGAGAGTCCATCAGTGTGACCAGTCTACATTGAAATTATTTTCCCTAGATGTAAGGTATAAATTGTATGTTAGTAACAGGGCATTTGAGATTTAAAAAAAAACCTTAATGACTGGCCTCTTGTTGAAACAACGTTTCTTTTCGGACGATATCGCGTACGGGGCTTAACGGAAAAAGTATAGCAAATTATAAGACCCAAGATTAATCGGTCAAACATCTTGCTGCCCGCGATGAAATAAAACGAGAAACGGCGTCGCCTGTTGCTCTGCATATTGAATACGGTAATTTTCTTTGATGGTGAGTGACGGTCTTTCACTTCAAGATATAGTATTAAAATTGAAAAAATTGGCCACCATTTTGAACTTTTTTGTTATTGGACCGAATTCTTTCAAAATCGAAATCTGACCGTGGCAGCAAGCATTGAGTAAGAATCTGGTGTCAAAATGGAAAAAATTGGCCGCCATTTTGAACTTTTTTGTTATTGGACCGAATTCTTTCAAAATCGAAATCTGACCGTGGCAGCAAGCATTGATTAAGAATCTGGTGTCAAAATTGAAATAATTGGCCGCCATTTTGAACTTTTTTGTAATTGGACCGAGTTCTTTCAAAATCGAAATCTGACCGTGGCAGCAAGCATAGAAAAAGAATCTGTGGTCCAAATGTAAAAAAGTGGCCGCCATTATGAACTTTTTTGTAATTGGACCGAGTTCTTTCAAAATTGAAATCTGACCGTGGCAGCAACCGTGGCATCTGACCATGACCACAGATTCTTTTTCTATGCTTACTGACACGGTCAAATATCAGTTTTGAAAGAATTCGGTCCAATAACTAAAACGTTCAAAATGGCGGCCAATTTTTTCAATTTTGACACCAAATTCTTACTCAATGCTTGCTGCCACGCTCAGATTTCGATTTTGAAAGAATTCGGTCCAATAACAAAAAAGTTCAAAATGGCGGCCAATTTTTTCAATTTCGACACCAGATTCTTACTCAATGCTTGCTGCCACGGTCAGATTTCCATTTTGAAAGAATTCGGCCCAATAACAAAAAAGTTCAAAATGGCGGGCACTTTTTTTCAATTTTGACACCAGATTCTTACTCAATGCTTGCCGCCACGGTCAGATTTCGATTTTGAAACAATTCGGTCGAATAACAAAAAAGTTCAAAATGGCGACCACTTTTTTAAAATTTTGACCACAGTTCTTTCTCCAACACAGACCGTCACTTACCAGTTAGAGTACAATCAAAAGAAATGACTGTCTTCAATATGTATGATGCAGATAATATTATAAATTTAAATGGAACCGAAGACCGTCACTCACCATCAAAAACAAATACCGTCTTCAATCTGCAGAATAACAGGCGACGCCGTTTCCCCGTTTTATTTCATCGCGGGCAGCGAGACGGCGTCAGAGGTTAAAACTATACTTAGGTACTAATCACTCTTCACTAAGGAAATCGTACCTATAATACTAATTGTAGTGGGAGTTTTTTCCTTAAGTCACTTAAGCTAGCAACATTATCAGGCTTGCGTTAGACAGTGTTCGGACCGATAGCTGTGTGTGTGCACGCACACATACGTAAATACCGTGCGTCACTTGATGCTTCGGAAGTGTTCATCTCTAGTAATCTGTGGTTAAAAGAATCACTTTTGTTCATGAATTTACGAGTACCTACGTGTATAATTTACACGTAGTTCCTTTTGTTGGCAAACCGCAAACCTAACTAACATTTAAATATACCTACCTAGAGAACATAACCCACACATACATATAGAAACTAACATTTAAATATAGAGAAAAATGTAATGTAAAAATTTTATTTATTTATTTATTTATTTTATTTATTTATGTACCAGAAACTTAACTAAAAATAATTATACAAAGAAAAGACGTGCACAAAGGACAGCTTATCTCTACTGGAGAGATTTCTTCCAGGAGCCCTTGAATGTGGGAAAAATAAAGTTTGGAAATGCTGAGTAGGTACTGAAAATTGTATATTACTATTGATAAAATATAAGATATATATATATATATATATATATATATATATATATATATATATATATATATATATATATATATATACATATATAAACAATATAAATAACTAGTGATAAAAATGAAATACATAATATAAAAAAAATACGTATAATAAATATATATATAAATACATAACTAAATAAATACATATATATAACATATACATTGATATACCAAAAATTAAATATTATTAATCCTGGATCGAGAGATAATGCTGTTTCAGTCTAGCCTTGAATGTACTAATAGCAGGATTGTCACAGAGAATATGGCTTGGGAGCGAGTTCCACAGTCGCGCTGCAAGCACTGCAAATGATTTAGAGTAGAAGCTGGTGTTATACGAGGGCACCTCCAGAGCTTTCACTGCAACACAGGATCGCGTTGGTCTGGCTCGGGGAAGAGCGACCTGAAAACGCTCACGCAAGTAGACAGGGGATGACGATTTTAAAATTTTGAAGAGCATTGTAAGAATATGAACATTCCGGCGAAAGCGAATACGGAGCCACTTCAATTGACATCGGAATTCTGAGATGTGATCGAATTTGCGCAGTCCGAAAATAAAACGGATGCACAAATTCTGGAGTCGTTCTAATTTATCGAGTAGCTCCTCAGTTGCATCCAAGTAGCAAACGTCAGCATAATCGATAAGAGGAAGGAGAAGAGAATGAGCTAGCAATATTTTAGTTCTCAAAGGCAAGAAATTCTGCAATAGAAATTCATTTTATGTGATGGTACAGCTGGTCAGATCGTCTATTTTATCAATTCAAGTGACTGAGTATATAGAATGCAGCTCTAACTAATCATTTGGACGGTGGGACTTCATATAAAATTGGTGCCGTGACCAGGATCGAAATCCTCTGAGTCACGGAAATTGGTTTAGTCATCAACTGGTAAACAGCACCATCAACACCGTCATAGGCAGAACACAGCAGCTCCGACGGATTTTCTTGGATTTGTAATTATATTGATAAAATGAAAATGAAAATGAAAATGAAAAATCTTTATTTTCACATAGGCCCAATTAATAGGCTCTTATGAAAAGTCAAAACTCTACCGCCAGGTTCGGAAAGCAGGTTTGCACCGAGAAGAACTGGCAAGAAACTCGGCACTTGCTCTTTTCAAAAAAAAATGTCATTATATACAATTTCTTAAGTAATATCAATAATTAATACATAATTTTTAAGATATCTCGTGAAGAGATGGAAATATATCCCTATCATTCCAACAATGCTTGTCATTGAAAAATTCTTCAATAGTATAGTAACCCCGACTTATTAGATGTTTTTTGACAGTGACTTTAAACCTGTGTAAAGGTAAGTCCAAAACAGACTTCGGGATCATATTGTAGAAGCGTACACTCAACCCCACAAAGGACTTCTGTACTTTACGTAAACGGTGTGGTACTACAAGTAACTTGTGTCCGCCATTTCTAATTGGACGGTTACTTACATCTATACGTTGCTTATAATTATTAATATTTTGACGTACAAAGAGTAAGCAATTATAAATATATTGAGATGCCACTGTAAGAACACCTATTTCTTTAAATTTTTGGCGAAGAGATTCGCGTGGCTTCATTTTGTATATAGATCTAATTGCTCTCTTTTGCAATACAAATATAGTTTGAATCTCAGCAGCTTTGCCCCATAATAGAATACCATAGGACATAACACTGTGGAAATAGGCATAATAGACAAGCCTGGCTGTATCAATGTCTGTTAACTGCCTAATTTTTCTCACAGCATAGGCAGCTGAACTAAGTTTACCTGCCAGAGTCTCAATATGAGCGCCCCATTGTAGTTTATCGTCTAAGGTTACCCCCAGAAATACTGTAGAGTTTTCCATTTCTAGTGTTTCACCATTCACAATCACCTTTTTGTTGGTAGCTACGTTTTTTACGTTTGGTAGTGCGAACTCAATACACTTAGTCTTTTTTGAGTTTAAAAGTAAATTGTTAACAGTGAACCAATGCGATACATGCGCGATAGCATAATTTACGTCGTCAAAGTTGTCTTTACCTCTATCAGTTATAAAAACCAAAGAAGTGTCATCAGCAAACAATACTATCTCGAAAATACCGTTTACATGGTGCGGCAAATCATTTATGTACACTAAAAATAGAAAAGGGCCCAATATTGAACCCTGTGGCACACCCATTATGGGGGAACAACCTTGCGACTTTATGTCATTTATGCATACCTTTTGTGTTCGATCACTTAGATAAGAGGCAACGAAATCAAGAGCTCTGTCTTTGATGCCGTAATGGCTAAGTTTAAATAGTAGTGTCTGATGTTCAACGCAATCAAAAGCCTTGGACAGGTCACAGAAGACTCCGATGGCATTCTGAGACTGTTCCCAGGCATCATAGATATGGCTTAAAAGCTTGGCACCTGCATCAGTTGTATTCCTACCCTTAGTAAAACCATACTGTTCGGAGTGAAGAATTTTGTTAGAATTAAAATGACTAAGGAGTTGGTCAAGAATGATTTTTTCAAATATCTTACTCAGAGTTGGTAAGATTGAAATAGGTCTATAGTTATTGAGGTCCTGTTTATCCCCAGATTTAAATAGTGGTATAAGTTTACTATGCTTCATTAAATTTGGAAAAAATCCTAGGTCGATACCTACATTAGTTAAATAATACAGCCATATAAGGGGCAATGGAGTCAATTATGTTAAAAACTACTTGCACAGACATTCCCCAAAGGTCACCAGTTCTTTTATTTTTTATCAGGCGGGAGGTTTATATAGGATAGGTTCTTAGTTCTTACTTTCCTTGAGTCGGGGAGTTTCAAAAAACTTATTTAATCCTTTTTCAATTACAAGTCTGCAAAAGTCGTGGGTGTTTCAATTTTTTTTAATTTTCCACTGGTTTTATAGTTTTTCGATTAATGTATTAATGTAATTTAAATTATATTATTATTAAAAATTGAAAATTAATTTTCAAACTAGCCATTTATAGCTCCTCTATGCAGCGTTCGAAGGCATAATCTGACCGTTGTCACCAAATTTATTATTGGAACCTAGTTAAAACATACGAATCCCTAACACCTTGTATACTATAAAGATAACACATTAAACACAGAGAATTTCTCTAATAAAGTAAAAAAAGCTGAGCGAGGTGCGGCTAGCGCTACTCGCCCCTCGGAGTCTGACGCCCTTGGCCATGGCCCCCTTGCCCCTCGGGTAAATACGCCCATTCATTCATTAATCCTCGCCACCAAGCCTAATGTGTTAGAATATAGTTTAACCAAATCAAATGAGCCTAAAGTCGAGGTATTTACTAGTTACCATTACTAAGCATAGTTAATCAGGTCCATGTTGCATCATCAGACCCTCGTCACCAAATTTAATGTTTGAGACTAGTTAAAAGAAACCCAATGTTTAACACAAGGAATTTACTAAAAAGATAACATTAAAACAGAGAATTTCCCTTCCAAGTCATAAAGATACGTTTATTGTGGCGCCCCCTGCTGTTCAATCACCAGAACAATTAACTAAGAACCATTGCCAATGACTCACTAAAATTTTATACAAAACTGTATCCAAATCGGTTGAGTTGTTTTTGTAATAATTGCAGGGAAAATTCGTTTGCACTGTAAATGTTTTTATGGCGCCCCCTGGTGATCGATGTTCGTAACAACTATCTAAGAACCATCGCCATTGAATGCCAAACATTATACAGAAAACTGCATCTAAATCGGTCAAGTCGTTTTTAAAAATAAATGGGAACATTCGTTTGCAATATAAATGTTTTTTATAGCGCCCCATGGTGATCGATGGTCGTAACAACTATCTAAGAACCATTGCCGTTGAATACCAAACATTACACACAAAACTGCATCTAAATCTGTCAAGCCGTTTTTGAAATAAATGGGAACATTCGTTTGCAATTATGTTTTTATGGCGCCCCCTGGTGATCGATGTTCGTAACAACTATCTAAGAACCATTGCCGTTGAATACCAAACATTATACAGAAAACTGCATCTAAATAGATACATACTTTTTTTTTCTACTTTTATTTTGGACTAGCTTTTGCCCGCGGCTTCGCCCGCGTGAATTTCGGGCTGTTACAAATACCGTGGGAGCCAACAATTTTCTGGGATAAAAAGTAGCATACGGGATAGACAAACAGTCAACTACTACAACAATTAAAAGAAACATCGGCTTAGTTGTTTTACTGCCATTCCCGCTTCCGTCCTTAATCAATATAGGTTCAACTACGGGGCTCAATGTATATAGCCTACCCATTTTCACATTTACAGCCTTACTATCCCATATCACATTGCTCATCTAAAACATAATAATATATTCATAACGAATTTTTGATAACTGGCTTAGTTTTTTAGTAATGAGGTAAAACGTCGTTTTACTGATATATTTTTCCGTAACGCTGCATACCAACCTATTTTTACCTAAGCTAACCTGGAGTTCTTGCAATTACAGCAGCTGTGTGCCCATTTTCACATTTATCGTATTACTTTCCCATATCCCTTGTCAACTAAAACAAAAATTTTCAGTATTAAAACAGTTATATTAGTTTAAAACCTATGTTATATGGGTACCTGTTTTCACAAATATAATATTTTTAACCTGTATCTCATTGACTCATCTAAACTCATCTATCTCAACTAAAACAAAAAAAACTTATATTGAAACAATGGTAAGTCAGAATTTATATAAGTATTTAATATTACAGTTACAATATTACTAACCCTAAATCCAATTGCTCAACTTAAACACACAATGTAAATAGAGACCTATTTAGGTACCCATTTTCACATTTATAGCATTATAATCCCATATCCCATTTTTCAACTAAAACACATAATGTTAATGGCGAAAAAGTTGAAAGTTTAGGGTCTGTATTGGTACCCGTTTTCTCAGTTATAATGTTATTAACCCATAACCCATTGCTAAACACACATTGTTAAAAGCGTACAGTGCTAAGTTCAGAACCTATATGGTGCCCATTATCACAGCTGTAGTGATCAGTAGTAGTAGTATCAGATCTGTAGTATCATTAGCTTTTGCCCAACGCCCTGCCTGTGTCAAATTCGCTTTTTAACAAATCCTGAGGGAAACATAAATTTCCCGTTCCCATTCAATATTACAACCTTATGTAACCTACTTTCAAAGATGTTTGCTTTAGCTACGTACCTATAGATGTAGCTATAGATTGCTGTAAAAATTTCCCACGGGAACTATGGAATTTCCCGGGATAGAAAGTAGCCTATGTGTTAATCCGGGTTATAAGCTATCTATGTTCCAAATTTCAGCCAAATCGGTTCAGTAGTAGCGGCGGGAAAGCGGAACAAACATACAAACAAAGTCACTTTCCCATTTATAATATTAGTAAGGATAAGGATAGTAAGGATAAGGATGCGTTCAGAAATATCAATTTCTAAGAACCAACGATAAGAGAAGATTAAGAAAAAAAAATAACAACAATTAGATAAGCAATAAGTAAATATCATGGATTTAATTAGATTTCCTTTATAATTAATAAAACTAAATAGGAGTTATTATTTTTATTGGTATTCTAAGAAAATGTAAAAACAAAAAGTAATGTACATCTATACAAACTCAAAGGTCGAACCTCGTTACTGACCGTATGCATTATTTAAAAAAAAAAGAAGTCTTCAGTTTAATGGTGGCACCACACATGGCTATTTGTATTTGCCTATTTTTTATATTGTGGAGAGTATATTTGCCAAAATTATTGCCATATTTGCCTGTTTGGCAAATAGAGCCAATAACATATTTGGCTCCATGAGGTCGAAAATTTTGGCAAATACGCGATCATCCAATCACAAATACAAATAGCCATGTGTGGTGCCACCATTAGATATTATTATAGACGCAATACGAGATTACGTCATGTTCGAATTTAGAAATGCTTTGCGGCCCTAGGGGCGGGAAAGGATTTTCATACTACTTTCTCGCCCTGGGGCGGGAAAGGATTTTCATACTACTTTCTCGCCCTAGGGAGAAATGAAAATTCTTTTGGGCCCTAGGGAATATAATAGCATTTCCCGCCCGCATTTTGGGCATTAAAAATCTCCTTTCCGAGCGGGTGAGATGAAAAAATAATTAGTATACGAGTATAGACAGAGCGTAAAGTTGCGCAATTGTATAAATTTAAATTTTGGTGCGATGCGTGGGACTTTTTAGGTTTTTTTTGAGTGGAGGGACGATATTCTGACTGATTCTCAATTAACATTATAATATCTTATACAAAACAAAATATTCATAAGTTATACCTTCCTATATGATTTTCAAATCAAATACTTTCTCAGTTGATCTTTCTTTCTATAGATGAGAATAGTATGAATCTTAGATGCATTCTGAGGCAAATGCGCTATGCTTTGCTCTGCTCTATGTCATCGAATCACTCCTGTTAGATTATAATAAAGAAACTGCGGTGATGCGTTTTTGAAGCTGCTTCTCAATATATGTATCGGAATATAGGTAGTAGGTACGGCACAGCACAGCGCATCATAGCACTTAGATAGCTTGCACTGAGCCCTAAATGTGTCTTAATGCGCACTCACCTTAAGGGCAGATATAGACCTACTCCTAAAATATAAATATCTTTCAATCCAACTTTAAGGAGTTGGTAGATCAAACAGATGCATTAGCTACCGCCTACCAGTACCAGACAATGCAATACGATATCCACCATCATTATGTTTCATTGAGCGATTAAAATGATTTAGTAAAAGACACTGAGTATAGAAAAAAAACATGAAAGCATGCGATCCCGAGTGTCATCGTCTCGGTTATGTGCGACTGTGTAATCGTTTTCATTATAACAACAAATCAGCGAACATTTAAACCGGAGTGATGCAAAAACCGCCATTCAGTGCAGCGGCAGCGGTCGGAGACGGGTTCCCGATGGAGTGTTGCGAGGGGGCGCGGGGCGCGGGGCGGGCGAGCCGGGAGTGCATCGGGACGTTGACTGTCTGGCTCCTGACTGCGTTATCTGCAGTTGCCCTTTCGTACGATGCACCGTCACCCTCCTGCCACCCCCACGAGACGGGCCCGCGCGGCAGACTGCTACAGCAGTACAGACCCCTCACCATTTCAGAAATTGCTGTTGACCTGAAATAACACCGCACACATAATTTGGCGAAGTCATCGACTCTACTGAAATTAAATTGTAAACTGTATAGTATGAAAGTGGCAATTATTGTAATATTTTAAAGCGCAAAAAGCAAACTTTACACTTACACTCCGACTTTTAATTCGATGCAGTAAACTGACGTTATTAACTGTCATTTGGTGAATAAACTAAAAAATATATTAAATCAAAGTATTTCAATATTACTTTGTATTGAAGGTCCCTTTCCTTATTTTATAATATTTTAAGGTATTTTGGTGAAATATAGTAGGATTAATGGAGTTTAATAAAATACGAAACGTCATTTTACTACATCGAATTAAAAGTCGGAGTATAGTCACTACATATGCAAAATCAAAATGTTTTTTCTTTTACATAGGCATAACTTACAGGCAGTGAATCTACCGCCCTACCGCCACGTTCAGAAATCAGTTTTGCACCGAGAAGAACGGTCAAGAAACTCGGCACTTGCTCTTTTTCAAAAATAATTCTTGTAGCTTATCCCACGTGGGCAATAAAGACCAATCACTGACGGAAGCATCAGACGCCGCTTGTCGTATGGCAAAACCCAGAAATGGTAACCCTAGTCATTACGGTGCAAGTCTAGATTCTACGAGATCATCTACAAGTCGACCTATACCCGCTTTAGAAACCGAGACTTCAACAGACAACAAAAAAAAATCAATTTTTTTTTACAATGAACACATTGGAATCTTTGTATCAAATCATCCACAAAATTTGTCCAAGATATTGTTAAAACATCTGAATCACAGATAATTACAACATGGCTAAAGTTGTCTTTATGCTGAACATCATTATTAAGAACTTACAATGGACAATGTGCGGGCATTGTTTCCTAGCCACGGACTCGTGATAACGATAACATATAACTTATAGGCAGTTAAGCCTTGAACCCTAAGTGTAAGGACCTTCGCGTGCCTTCATCATTGTTTTAATGAACCTCCTTACAAGCTTTGTAAATAATATAACTTTAGATGTTGAAACTTTACTTCAAAATACCTATCTACACCGGAGCGTACGAGAAAATTACTTATTCTGAAATTGATTTGTTGTTTAATACGTTTTAGTAAGTTTTTAATTACTCTCAGATCTTTTAAAAGGGGGTTGGGTAACATCCGGGCGCAAAATTAAAATTTTATTTAGTTTTTAGAGGGCTAATCGTAGGCCTATGGCAATGAGTTTTGCGGGCACAACATTTATGCATCTACATGTTTATAATAAAAACTCTGCTCAACAATAATCATTTACTTCATATTTAATCATTCATATTGGTTCTCGATAGCTCGAAATCTGGGAAACTGCTTGGAAACTGCAAAAAATTATCTTTCGGGAACCAATATGAGGTGAATGGGAATTTTCGAGCAATGTTTCTATAAAAACATGTAGATGCATAACTATTATGCCCGCAAAATTCATTACCATAAATCTACAATGTGTAGTTAGTCTAATATAATTGCGAAAAACTACTTAAATAAAATTTGAATTTCGCGGGCTGGTAGGGGCCAATGCGGTGGTAAATAATATGCTACACCTATTTCTATACCCATCACCTAGATGTCCATACAATGATAAAATAGCGTCGTAAGAGGAAGCTTTTGTCATTTTTATCACATACTTTGATAAGTAAGGATCTTTGCTAAAAAGTATTTCATCATTTAGTTGAACGTACTTGTTGCAGTACAATGTTCCAAGGTGCCGGGGTATAACGACTAACGAACAGTAGGTAATCGTGACTTTTTGGAAGGTTAGTGGGCTCCTGTGACATTCACAAGGTCCTCGGTTGGTTTGATAAAGTGTCAAAAAGGACGACAATTTCTTCGACCTCATAACTTATTACAATGGGCTCGTTAAATGTCGTATACAATTGTAATTATTATTTATTTATTATGTCTTTCTTTTTCCACTGTTTTCATTTATTTATTAGGGTTATGACCTTTTAGGCTTTTTCTAACATTTTGTATCCACTCTCTTATTATCTACGTAAAATAGGTAATTGAGCAGGTTTTGTCATCATCAAGATAGTACCTACCAGAATATTTTCTACTAAATTGTACTTGTCGAAAGATAGCAAAATATATTGGCAATGTACCTACTAGCTTTTCTCCGTTCACGTGAAACTCCTTTTTTAACTTGAAAAATCTTCAAATATTTCATCTACTGTTTAACCCCGTGAGGGCAGAGGTATCTATTTAAAATTATCAGTTCTTAGTACCACTAGGGACAAAGAAAATTCCACGAAAATATCATATTTCTACGTTCGGACGTCGTGTAGGTTGTACATTTGTCAGTCAGACATTCAGGAGCAACAAAACTATTATGGTCTGTGTAGACGCGTAGTAAAGTAGCTTTTTTTCATTTCATTTTAGAATCTTTCGCTATAAAACAATTTAAGATAAGTATGTGGCGTTTACGTGTCTTCAAAGTACTTTTGATTACGCAACATTTATTAGGTACTCATCCCACGCCTACTTCATTCGATACTAACCGTTTAATATGTGGTACTCGTATATAGGCGATGAGCAGTTTTGGCAGATCGACCTTGGGAGAGCGTCCTCGGGCCGTGTCAACGACAGCGAGCTCGAAGCGTGCCCCCTTCCCTTCTCGCACCCCCGATAAGTCGGTTTGGGAAAATTCAAGCGATTGCAACAGGGGCTTCCAATTTTACGCGATTATTTGCGATCATAGAGTTAATATATATTTTAACTCTATGTTTGCGATCTTTAACGAAGTAAATAGGTATCTTGAAACTTATAAGTACATCTGTTATTTCGTATTCAGTACTTGAGGTCCTACGTCTAGCATTAGGTAAAGTACTTCCCTACAACTTTTCTTGCATTAGCTAAGTATCTATATGTTTTACTTTTTTCTAATCTTATTTGTGTAGTGCTTGAATGTACCTAGAGTTACTGTACAGCGACATAATATTATGTTGCTATCGAGAAAACTTTTATAGCCAAATACCAAGAGCAACATGGGTCCAATACAACTTACACTTCCAACACGTCGTGACTTACAGCGTCCAATACAAGTATTGTCGTTATTTTAAAAAAATCTTAATTGAAACTTATGACTGCGCCCTTTTGTTTATACTTGTTGTGGGACTGCAGTGAATACTAAACAATACAACCGTAGGCTGTTCGTGATAACATATTTACTCAGATGCATTTTAAAAGAACTGTTGAAATGAGTTGCGGAGGCCGGCGGAGCGAAGAGGAGGCAGGGTAGGAGGGCGACGACTGGCACCTAAAGTCCGACATTGAAATACCCTTGCAAGGGCATTCCACTGCTGCAGTCTTCAAGGCTGGTAGGGTCGAAACACTCGCGAACTATATTCCGAGTAAAATTTCACAGGTTACAAGGATTCACTGAACTCGCAAGCGTTTAAAAATTTAATAGTGTTTTCATATGAAATTACTTTTTGCTTTTTCGCTTTAACTTACCTAATATAAATGAGCATAAAACGTAGACAGTAGTTACTCCTACGTTTAGTTCGGGATTTCTTAATTATCTTCACGGTTTTATAATTATGTATCAGAAGTTCTTGTAGTTAGAATACGAGTATTTCGGAAGTAATACCTTTAAGTCTGCACTTTTATTTTTATATAGGAAGGTACTATAGTAGGTATAGGCATGTAATTATAAATTCGATAAGTCAAATTCATCCACAACAATAAATATTAATCAAAACATACGTTTCACTATAATATGAATAATTTTTATGCATTTATTTTGTGTGTTGCAACCTTAGGTTGCAACCACGATATTCTTGAATCATGATTATTATAAAAAAGTAATAATCATTAAAAAAATCCAGCCAAGTGCGATTTGGAATCGTGCACCAAGGGTTCCTTACTACTATAGAAAAAGTAAACTTTTCAAGTTAAAACCATACAAATCATATTTCTTACCGAACCGCAAAGTTATTTATTTATTTTTGCCAACGGTATTTTTTTTTACATTTTGCCTAATAAATCAAAAACTTAAATAAAAATCGATTTTAGACCATAAACTAGTAACGCCTTTTCATATGATACCCCTACTCAATATTTTTTTTCTCATTTCAGAATTTCGACGGTTTTCCCCCTTTAAAAAAAAAATAAGAACGACGACAACGATATCGGGCCATTATTACGTACAACTATTCCTGTCGATATCTTTAATAGTAACTGAAATAAAGGGTCGTGGCAGACAATAAGACAGAGGGACAACAAAGTGATCTTATAAGGGTTCCGTTTTTTTTCTTTTGAGGTACGGAACATCGCAACGAGGTCACAAAGCTTGTGTAGCCAAACGCTATAAACTCGCATTTTCCGTGTCCGTGCCCGTAGGGAGGAGAAATAATAGAGCTGTATAACTTAGTCGGTACTCCTTGTATCCAGGGGAAGAAATACACGTCTAGCCGGTGCATATTGATCGCGAGTCCCGACGGCGCGCCGGGAACTGGATGCAGTCACACCGACACTGCAGGATACTACTGCTTCAGTTATCCTGCGCACTTTAAAATACTTTTTCCTAATAAAATAAATTTTCACCTCTTTTACATACGAAAACTTTAATTTATATGTTGACATGTTTGTTTGTACACACTTGTGTATGTATTTTGGTCAGTGATTATAAATCGACAAAATATGAGTAAACCATTTCCTTACCAAGTTTTTCTTTAAAATTTTAAACAAGTTAGTGACTTGAAATCAATGCTCACAAACTCTCACAAGTCACATGTGCGTTTCTCCTACAAAAGTCAGAGGCCTGACATGAGACATCCATATTCACAAACTGCAACACATCCATCAAATCAGATATTTAAAAGGTGATACGTTACAAACATTTTCAATGACTCTGTTGGGAAATGCTATACTATGCGATTGTGAGAGCTCATAGTAAGGTTACATGTAATAGGGGTTTGAGTCTCGACTCTTGATCTTCAAATCCCAGGAAGACTCTTCCCGCTGGCTGCAGGCCAGGTGAGACCTATAACACCTGTCATGACCTATGACCTGTCTGAAGCACAGGCATGAAACTACTGACGTCAACATTTGGATATCTACCTATATCTATGTTTTTTGTAGGTTCTCCTAGATGCAAATTGCAGTGGACATTCATCAGCAAAGATGATGATTATAGTTTATCATTTAATGCAATTTATTCTATAAAAATCAGGTGAATGCTCGTTCAGTATTTACCTGGTTTCGTGACTAAGAAGTAAACTATTACTAGGGTTACAACATAATCGTGATACGATCTTGCATGAACTGTTTATTGTACCTACTCGTTTATTTACAGCTGTTTTTCTAACTTTACGCTAAAACAAAATATGAAAAGTTCAAGGACTTCGAAAAGCTTGATGTAGATAATATTATAAGCGAAGCGAATTTATTAACGTCAGACGAAAAAAGTTTAAGTTTTTTATAGTAATGCGTTAGGTTTGCCGTTATTGTTTTTCAATATTTTTATCAATCAGGTCAATATTTTTATCAATCAGGTATCGAATCAGCCATCATAATGTCAACGTATCTTTGAGCAGCTGTGAACCCAAATCTTAGTAACGAACTGGGACCCTTAGAACACCGCAGAGACGTTAGCAATCTATTTATGTTGTATCGATTATTCAATGGGGAGTGCTCTAAGGAACGGTTTGAAGTGATTCCACCTTCCACTTTCTCTGTACCTACGTATTAGCGTGGAAACATGTTCCATCACTACAATCTGGATGGCTGGCAATCCACGACCACTCGGCATGCCAGATCCTTCTTTTCGCGCCCGTGCGTACTATGTAACCAGCTACCAGCTGCAGTGTTCTCTCAAAGCTATAACATGGGGTTATTCAAGGGTAAACAAGAGCCTGTAACGCATTTGCAGTTTCTCTGGTGCTTCAAATGTCCATTGTCCATGGGTGGCGCTCATCGACATTTTCATTCGCTTGCGTTCAAAATAAAGAAAAATGCCAGTGGCAAAAATGCATGTATTAATTTAGCAATCTGTTATGGATTTTCGGTGTGAGTGCAGAGCTTATGCACAAGCGTGCAGCCGACGCGCATGCGGCCTGCGCCGCGGGTGCGGGAGACACCCTCGCCAGGAGCGTGTCCTCGTGCCCTTCCCGGGACACAGACTTTCACTGCCAACTACTAAGTATACTATCCACCGACACGCAATGCGTACTGCCCCTGATATTTGATAATGTTACGGAAGTGCTCTTCGAGTAAGCGAATGAAAATAGAACGATATCCTTGCAGATATTAATCTCTTGTTGCGTAGTAGGTACTTATTCAAATGATAACAATTAATGTAATTTTGCATTGTAGATAATAAAATAAGTACCTACCTACATATCAAGGTGTTGTAGGTAGGAAGTGGCACTTCTTTGGACCTGTATAATATTATTATTCGACTTATAACTTCATGCTCGAACTTTGCAACAGAAATCTTTCTTGTAACTTATTCCGTAGTACAGTTGCGCATTCGTGTGTAATGTTTGGTATGAAATTAAATTACTAATAGGTATGAAGTTCTCTCGATCGATTTGGTAACGGTGGTCAAATTTCTATAAACGTGATCTCTCTATTCCCTAACTTTCATAGTCCGATGGGGCGGCGTACCGACGCGATCAGAGAAAGATCAGCGCAGAACCGATGGCTTGCGTGCTCTGTGGGGCACAGAAATTATCTGCTGCAATGCAAGTTGTAAAGAACACACTATAAATTTCTAATTTACTACAAGAAGAAGTGTAGGATTCGTTAAAATATGGTATAAATTAAATCAATTATGGATCGCAGTTTCGAAATCATTCTTTCACGGAATAAACATTCAAATTCCAAGAAGTCTGCAAACTATTTCAAAACTAAAACAAAATGTTAGTAACTTTAGATTCATTGAAACCTGTCGCCAAAATAGACTGGAACATCAGTAGCGGCCGTGAGCCGCCGGTGGCAGTGACCCGATCACACCCTGCCGTGCACCGCCCGCCCGCCCTGCGCCCTCCCGCCCGCGCTACCCCCGGGCCCTATACACGAAAAAATTCTACTTAAGAATTTAGCCTTCACACCTTACGTGGGCGCGTACCATAATGAATCAATATCGGTCCCATAAACTTAGAATTTACTCGTCCTTATATTCTTTAACTGCAATTCACTACATTCCTATATTCAGATTTTATACTCAACGTACACAACGCAAACGTATCAAATTCATCCATTATCAGAGATGGTCATTGATAAAAACATTTTTAGATAGGATTTGGTGTGAGAATAAAACGTGTTAGTTAACATGGAATTATACCAGTAGATAAGTAATAAAAATCGTGGACTATCTTAAGTTAGAGATAGTAATATATATTAATTACGGTTTAAGCACATAAAAAGATACCCCGTTGTTCGGTTGCTGTGTTATCAGCTAGATCGTTATCAAATCGTTATCAGTGATCGTGTCCGAACGCGAGTTTGACACCGAGTATCGTGCTCTTTGCGGAAGTGATAGAGTTGTGAGGTACGTGGCTCTTATCTGAGTCATTATACTTAATTCAGAACTAACTAACTATAATAATAATAATTAATAGAACCTGGACCAATAACTCCCAAGCAACTATGAATTTCAGAATTTATGAATTAAGACATACAATGACAATGTGTGTGTACCAGTGTAAGCTGAAATCGTAAATCTTAGAGCTTTCTTACCAAAGTAACTCGAGGAGTTTGCTACTATTTGAAATATTGTACCTAGAAGCCATTAAAGAATTCCACTTTACCAGCTACTTGCTTCCACCCATACATAGTCATCGTACCAAAGACGCATACGAAGCGGTTTGATACCTCGTTCTTGATACGCACTGCAAAGGCCTGGAATGGAATACCTTCCCAGGTAGTGTCTTTCCTGCCACTTACAATCCCGGCGCCTTCAAAGCAAGAGTGAATAGGCATCTTCTTATAGGCAAGCACGTTCCACCTTAGACTGTATCATAACTTTCCATCAGGTGTGAGTGTAATTACCTAATTTTATCTACATCCTACACACATTCGAGAAGTTGCAGCGTCTAGTTACTCGAATTAACTCAGGAAATGTAAAATAAAATAAAGAGCAGTGGTTTTTAGAAGCTCTAAGATTTATTGAGTGCCAATTGCGGAAGGCAATAATAATTGTGTGAAGGTTATGTATTAGTTTACGCATCAAGTAGATAAGTATTGCTGATTATGTAGTACATGTCCGATATACTTTTGCACGTAGACCTATGTGTCAATACGTAATAGGTATTCGAGTTGTCAAGGTTCCATCATGCTTAAACTTAACCGACTTGTATGAAATATGGAATGGAGCTTGAATTGAAATAAGTGCTACTTTTTATCTATGAAAATCCATGGTTCAAACGGGACTTGTGAATAACCGAAATTCACGCGGGCGGAGCTGCGGGCTACAGGTTCTTATAAATTTTAATTTCGAAGACAAGGAAGACAATAAAATGGAAGTCTCTGGAAGTCTGGACACCCACAAGGCTAACTAAAACAGCGAACATGATGTAGAATTTTAATAAGTCATCCAAAGAGCATTGTACTGGAAGTGAGGTCAGGTTGTAAGGTTAAAGTTGACGCCGTGGGCGGCTGCAGGGCGCGCTTCGCGGTGCTGGCTGCTGCCGAGTGCTGGGCGGGCGGCCGGTGCAGGACACCTGAGGGCGCAGGGCGAGGGCGCGCGGGGGCGCTGCAGATTCACTTTCGTCCGTCCGCGCCCGCCGCCACGCCAGTGAGAGAAAGTTGGCCGCGGCGAGCGAACGAGTCCCGCGAGTTGAGCGGCGCGCGCCGCACGACCCAGTACGACACGCGCGAATCGCCCTCGTAAACACGCGCCGAAGTGCACATGTACACATACATTTGAAACATTTTTTCGTGGAGCTACGTAACTTTTGTGAAAATTAGGTGAAGTTCTTGCGGAGATATAGACTTTATATTTTAAAACTCTACTGTATTATAAACGGAACGATGCAGTGCTATCCGAAGCTGTCGCCGAAGCGCGAGCCCCCGGAGCACGGCTACGACATGGAGATGATGGGCGGTGCCAGGAGGCTGGAGCTGCCGGCGCCCCCGGGCAAGGAGTTCCGCGCGCCGTGCCTGCTGCCGGCGCCGGCGCCTCCGCCGCCGACGCACTCCGTGATCCAGTGCATGCGCCCGCCGCCGCCGCCTCCGCCGCCGCCGCCGCGCCTGCACAAGCCGCCCATCTTCGAGGAACCTTCCAGCTCCATCCCTGATCTAGGTGAGTCGCGTTTCATTTCAGCTGTCATGTTGGTACGGGCCATACAGGGCAAAGTGAAGCCATGCGATGCCTCGGTGCCTCTTCTCCTTGTGTTAATGATGCTTGTTTTTTAAAGTGTCCTAATAAATTTCAAGAAAACACGTATTGCAGACGTACCTCTAATAGACGTGCGAGTACCTAAATAATTGTGTAGAACTACGATATAAGTAACATCTAGAACAACATAATGATCGTAGTTGTAAGTTGGATAGATGCAATGGTATATTTCTTCAGTGTCATGATATAGCGTGCAATTTTAAATCGCCTTGACCATCGCAGGTTTCTATACTTCCTGCTTCGGAAAATTGTAACACGCCGTTAACAGTTACATAGCAATTTCCGGGTGATGACGACGATTATTGAAGGTCGTGTTTATTACGATTACGTATGTTATATTATGCTGTGATCGCACAAAGCAAAGTTGCGAATATCTGCGCATAGATAAAGAAGGCGGAAAGATTTTCGTAAAATTCAAGGTATTGAAATACCTATTTGAGACTCTTGGATTCTTCCTTCTTAAACCTGTGACACGTAGAGCAACTTCATTAAGGTTTAAATGTTACGGCCCAAGTGAAGATTGCCACCATCATTCATGACACCTCTGGAAATCACACTATCACACTTCACACTAATATTATAAAGGCGAAAGATTGTGTGTAAATTTGTGTGTGTGTGTGTATGTGTGTGTGTGTGTGTGTGTGTGTGTGTGTGTGTGTGTGTGTGTGTGTGTGTGTGTGTGTGTGTGTGTGTGTGTGTGTGTTAATATGTTTGTTACTCCTTCATGCCGCAACTACTAAATTTGATTTGGCTGAAATTTGGAACATAGATAGCTTATAACCCGGATTAAATCATAGGCTACTTTTTATCCCGGGAAAATCCATAGTTCCCATGGGATATTTAAAAAACTCTAATTTTCAACAGTAATCTATAGCTACAGCTATAGGTTTGACAATCTTTCCTGAAAGTAGGTGTAAGGGTCATTGAAAAGGAAATTCAATTTTTTCTCGGGATTAGTAAAAAACCAATTTCAACGCGGGCGGAGCCGCGGGCAAAAGCTTGTTAGTATGATATAAAGTCTTTTGAAAGTGTATGTTACTGGCCTGGAGGGTGGAACATCCTAAAGTATTCAAGATACTTCAGCTTTAGATTCTGAAATGTCTTAAGATGTCCAATCTCTATGTTCTTTAAGTAGTTGGTTGCATATTGGATGTACAGGAAGTTGTATAGGGTAAAAAATGGTCAAGTGCGAGTCGGGCTCGCGCACTGAGGATTCCATACTATGAAGACCCAATAGCTAAGTTAAGCTAAACACCCCTGCCTACCAAATTCAAAAACGAGCAAAAAAATTTTGTTGTATGGGAGCCCCCGTTATTTTTTTTCAGTTAACTATTTATTTCTACAGTAAATATTTAACAAAATATTCTGTGAAAATTTTATGCCCTGTTACCGTTATCAATATGAAAAAAAACAAGCAAAAAAATCACGTTTATTGTATTTGTTGTTATAGCTCCAACAGAAATAACTATACATCATCTTTGAAAATTTTAAGTCTGTAGCTGACGGACGAACGGCGAAGTCTTATAGTAATAGGGTCCCGTTTTTACCCTTTGGGTACGGAACCGAATGCTAAAAATCTGCAGGGCTAGTACAAGATAAAAAATGCTAAGAATTCGATAGAGTTTTTCGTTTTCGGGATATGGATTGTATGGAGAAACCGAATTGAGATTTCAATCGTTTATCTAACCTCTTGTATAACAAAGACAAGCATATTTTGTGTTGTACGTACGTGCTGTATTGACTTTTTTTCATTTTTTCATGCCGTCACAGGCCGTACTCCACGAGACTACTCGCAAAATTCGAAACGTTTTGAGGTTTTTTGCTATTTGTACGCTAATTAGATACGCAAAATTATGCAAAGAAAGAAATAAATAAATGGAAATATAAAAATCTATAAAAATAAGTATAAAATGAATAAAAATAAATAAATAGTATAAAAATATAAAAATAGTATAAAAGTATAAAAATGTATAAATAGTTTAAAAATGCATAAAAATGTAAGTATCGAGTTTGAAGAGAGTAAGTAACTCGCAAATCTCAGACTAATTTCTTTAAGCACTTTTGAGCAAAGATTTTTATATAAACACGTGAAGAGGCTATTATGTCTAATTAGCTTAAAAATTGTGTAAAACCACAAAAAATTTAAATTTCACGGGCACACCCCTATTACAATATTAAAATCATGGTGGACTTAGGTTGATATGCCATGTCCCCCGCTGGAAAATCAGAGGGGCATGTACCAACGTTTATGAAAAATGATTATGTAAACAATGTTTTTTGCGAACGGATGATAAAATAAATATCGCAAGGTCAGAGCGACGAACGCGTGGTGACGCCTCGTCATTCGGTGTCATTAAGGTCAGTGTGACATTGGTCCGATAGCAGCGACAAAATAACAGCCGTCCGTATCTTATCACAATGTCAGCAGCGCGGGCGCAGGTGCATACGACCCCTGCACCCTCTGCTGCTGCACCTGATACGTTGCTGTGATTTATCTTAAGGGGATTTATTGAATTTATTTTTGTCTTTCTCACTCTCACGGATACGGTAGGTGCGACATGCAGCGTCGCGGAAGAATATAACAGAAAAACGCCGTTTTACCTAATTACTCAAAAACTAAGCCAGTTATCAAAAAACGGGTTTTAAGCGTTTTTGGATATTATTATTACCGACACTTTAAAACAAAAATTACAATTACATCCAATGTAGTTTCCGATAAAAATTAGAAAAAAACCTGTCAAGTGCGAGTCGGACTCGCGCACTGAGGGTTCCGTACTACAACCGGAGGAATAAAACCATAAAAACCACTTTTCTTATCGAACCGCAAAACTAACTTTGTTTTTAGAGGTTTATTGTAAATATCAAAAAAACTACTTATTAGATCTCGTTCAAACTAATTATCGGTGGAAGTTTGCATAGTAATGTACATCATATATTTTTTTTAGTTTTATCATACTCTTATTTTAGAAGTTACAGGGGGGGGGGACACTCATTTTACCACTTTGGAAGTGTCTCTCGCGCAAGCCATTCATTTTAGAAAAAAATGATATTAGAAACCTTAGTATCATTTTTGAAGACCTATCCATAGATACCCCACACATATGGGTTTGATGAAAAAAAAAATTTTGAGTTTCAGTTCTAAGTATGGGGCACCCCCAAAATTTATTACTTTTTTTAAAATTTTGTGTGAAAACCTTAATGCGGTTCACAGAATACATCTACTTACCAAGTTTCAATAGTATAGCTCTTATAGTTTCGGAAAAAAGTGGCTGTGACATACGGACGGACAGACGGACAGACGGACAGACGGACAGACGGACAGACAGACATGACGAATTTATAAGGGTTCCGTTTTTTGCCATTCGGCTACGGAACCCTAAAAACTGAGATTTTGGAGCAACGAGGAAGAACTTTCTATCGAGAAAATTTTATCCAATCGTGTTTCTGCTTCTAAGCGATATTAGATTAAAGACCCAAAATTACTTTCAAATTTACACGTCATGTTGACGTGTAAATTTGAAAGTAATTGTCTTTATAGTTTTTAAATAAAACTTGATTCAAAATCGCTTAAATACGACTTCTACGCCGTTAATAAATGCATAACGTATGAATACGTATTCAAGACGCAATACGTATACGTAGTCAGAGCAAGGGATGGCTCAATTTTTACGCGGTTAGTCAACCTGGCTGTTGAGCGCAGTCATTTAGCACCATTCCTACTTATTTCAAGTAATAAAATTCCATCAATCTGTATTTTCTTTTCCAGAATGAATACCATAGGCTATATATAATTTTCAGTATAATATAATAATTATGTATAACAGGAAAAGGCAAATGACTATGTTACATATCTATCGACGCTTATCTCTCACCAGGGAACGGTTCGGGTTTTTAGGCACTATACCTACGAGTATATTATAAAGCTATTATGACGTAATCATCCGCTAAAAAAGGATTATTGAAAATTAGAATTAAAAAAAAAAATATTAATGATGAACAGTTAATAAATATTAATGAGATCACTCGACACATCACATCAAAATTACTCATACATTGATTACAATTTCATTCAATTTCAATTTAAATTGAATGCTCAACTAAACTAGGATTTTAGGACAAACGAATTTCTTCTTCTTGAATTTTTATTGATTTTGGAAATATGATCTGAGAGTTGTGAAATGAAGGTAGACCTTATGAGAGCATAATATTATAGCAGCTAGATCTGTCAGAACGGCGTTGGCTTTTTCATTCAAATCAATAGGCAAATTGACGTATGGAATCGTCTCTGAAGATTTAGAAACAGTAGCTGATAAACTCAGAGAAAGCTATGCTCGGAGCGTACTAATCTCTACGCGATCAAATTAGATATAAGTTATGTGCCGAAGCAACGGAGTAACCAAGACAGGCACAACACTAGTAAATCAGAAAACGAGTATAGGCTATATTTTTACATTAATTACCAAAATTATACACACAGTCATAGGAAAATATTATTATTAGTTTTTCTGTTTTATTATTTGCTTGCCCTGGCCTTAACACTTGGCAAAAATAAGAAAAAATATTAACAAACAACATTTTTTGTGTTGCTGTAGGTAATAGAACAACTGGTTTTTGGTATTTTAAAGCAAAATATGAAACGTGTCGATTAATTACCAAAGCAAAGAACAAATATTATCTTAGTCTATTCGAAAAATGTAAAAACGATCCTAAAGGAACCTGGAATCTTGTCAATACACTATCCAATAATAAAATTAGAGTAGAACGTGCTCCTCCAAAACTTATGTCCGATTCTGGCCTAATTACTGACGGTAATGAAATATGTGAATACTTTAACGACTTTTTTGTAAAAATAGGTCCCCAGTTAGCACAGCAAATTCCCCAAAAATACCACATAAATACCATAGGGCAAAAAAATCAAAAATCACAGAATCCAACATTGTTGCACCTCACACCTTGTAGAGTAGAGGAAGTTATACAAATTATACGGTCTTGACTCCAATTGTAGCTCGGGCATAGATGGTATCACCACTAAAGTTATAAAATGCATGAAAACTAATCTTGCTCCTGCATTGGTGAATTGTATTAACCACTATCTAGCAATAGGCCAATTCCCTGATGAGCTCAAAATAGCAAAAGTGACGCCAATTTATAAATCTGGAGCGAAAATAGATCCCGGTAATTATAGGCCAGTTTCTGTTCTGCCAATTATTTCAAAAATTTTTGAGCGTATTATTTACAGTAGGTTAGAAAATTATTTAAGTGAAATTAACTTCCTCTACGATCGGCAATATGGTTTTCGTCCTAAATCAAGTACCTTATCGGCCACAATAGATCTAATAACCAAAATTAAAAGTAATATTGACGCAAAAAATATTGCCCTTGGTATATTTATTGACCTAAAAAAGGCGTTTGATACTGTAAGTCATTCACTCCTATTGCAGAAATTAGCTAATATATGTATAGCAAGCACTGCACATAAGATATTTGAATCTTACTTATCAAATCGGTCACAAGTTGTTAAAATTGGTAAGTATCAAAGCACTCCTCAATCAATTACATGTGGAGTCCCGCAGGGCTCCATTCTTGGGCCTCTGCTGTTTTTAATATATGTCAATGACATAAGTTCTATATCTATGCATGGAGAAGTAAGTCTTTATGCTGACGATACGTGCATTTTTTACTACGGGCGCTCAATTAATGATATAATCAAATTAGCACAAGAGGATTTAATCAAATTACATGAGTGGTTCCAATATAATTTACTGACTGTCAATACATTAAAAACGAGTTACATTATTTTTAAAGCAAAGAACAAAAATATCCCATCACATATTCCACTTACTATAAATAATGTCCAAATAAACGAGTCTACTGAAGAAAAATATCTTGGATTATTAATCGATAATAAGTTAACCTGGAAATCTCATATAAGTAAAGTAAAATCAACCTTGTCCTCCCTTTTAGGATCGCTGTATGGTATTGTTCAATGTCTACCAAGAAAAGTCCGATTAAACATTTATTACTCGCTCGTTAAACCCCACCTTGACTACCTCATAGAAGTATGGGGCAGTGCTGCCAAAACCAATCTTCAATGCGTTCAAACCGTTCAAAATAAAATTATAAAAATGTTATTCAACTTTGATTTTCTAATGCCAACTAAACTTGTCTACTCTGAAACAAAATTAATGAACCTTCAACAGACATATTACTACAATACTTGTATTTTAATTAAGAAAATCAAATCGGGAAAAATTCAGTCACATCTTAACTTTATAACGAAAATGGAGCATGGATCCCGACTACGTAGTGCTCACAACATTATAATAAACAAACCACGAACCGCATATTACGGTAATAAGAACATAACTTTTTAAGGAGCACTTATGTACAATAAATTACCTAATAATATCAAAACAATAGATAAATTTAACATTTTTAAGAAAAAATTAAAAACTTTTGTAATTGATAACATTTGAGTCCGTCCCTGGCGAGCAGCTATTGTATGAACGAACACGGAACATCTTTTGTTATGCCTACCCTGCTTTGCATTTTTTTAATATGTACCGCTAATTCCACTGACTGTGTTGCTATCGCTGTCATTTAATATTACCACATTTGTACTTTTTGTTAATATTTCTCATTAAGTGAAATGTATATAATTTCTTTTGAGAATAATAAAGTTCTTTAACCACAAATATCTTTGGGGTTTTGCTGTTCATGTGAATTCAAATATTACAATAATCTATACATATTAAAATTGTGTTCTTTATAATTATGTTTTCTGTATCTTATGGTAAAGTCCTTTTCATGAAAGAAGTCCCGCGGTGATTTTTGGAACTAAATTTGACAGGTCGGACATATTTTCGTTCGTCGATGTTATCAAGTTAGTTTGTTGTTGTGGTAGATTTTTGTGAGTTTTTAAAGATTGTTTACAATGCCAAAAGTCACGCGAGTACAGCGCTGCGTCTGGGGGACTTCTTTCATGAAAAGGACTTTACCTACGTTTATTTTCCCTTTATATCTAGTTTCGCAATAGAGTACAATGCGGCTGTACATAGATTAATCCACTTACAAGGCAAGAGTCAACCGTGGTGTTTTATATTATGTTATCACCTCAACCTTCTCTGTATAAGAGCAAATTACTTCCTACTGATATTTATGCGATATGTAACTTTGTTATATTATATACGAGTATATTTGAAATGATAACATATTTGCTAATTCTGTGACGTAAGTTCACTTACGTCACAGAATTAGCAAAGAGTTCACTGTTTTTCACATTCGTTTATAAATATAAATCGTGGAAACGCTGAAAATCTGTACTTAGCTATGAACCTTTATCTAATTGTATAAGTTATTGCAAATGATCTTGGCAGATTTGTTAATTTGGTGCATTTATTATCTTAGTAGGTAATGCTGTTGAATAATGCTCTTGTTTAAACCGAGAATAACAAACAACCAGGCGTATTTGTATAGCACACGACGATGTACCAGTATAGCTACGTAATAAACGATAGAATACACAGGGAAGTGGCATGCAACCTTGCCGGAGGTCACCTCGCGTCACTCCGACACTTATACATTGTAATACATCGCCCCACAGTACAGATACATCGATCCAATCGTAATTAGATACATACTTTCAGAAGATTAGATAGTTTTGCCCTAAAACCTACAATTTCGTCAGGTTCTGCAACCAGGAATACAATCGAAATAATGTTTTGCTAGTTAATAAAGCCTATAAAGTACTCATCTGAAAACATAAAACAGTCTTTTCTAAAATTACGAAGTCATTGCCTTTTGATCTTTATAAGAAAATGGAATGGCGTCGAAAGTCTACTTTCAATTTACAATATTCTTTCAAATTCAAAATTTAAACTTGTAACTCCCAGATTTCCCTTTTAAAAATTAAAACCTTTTAATGAATGTCAATGGGTCTAATAGTTACTTTTATCTTATTTCAGTAACTATTTAGTAATTAGTGTTATTTCTATCACAGACAGGCAGCGAAACGAGCAGTCACTATACTCGTACTCGAAAGGGATACATTTCTATAATTTCGTTCGAAATCCTAAATTGTAATAGGGTTTCAGAAATGCTAAAATATAACAAATGAACTCGAGCAACGAGTAAATTCTCCCTAACGACCCTGGCTCCGTCGGCTTCGCAGTGATCCCTGCCACCCCTTATTAATTTGACCGAGCACAGGTCACGGTCATTTGTATTTAACGTATAATGTGATTGACATTGAAATTGAAGTAAACGAAGAAATTAGGTACAATACAAAATCGTACTAAAGGGATTGCGCAATAAAATTTTGGTTAAATAATTTTTAAGTTACTAGGTACTAGGTGTGTACATATTTTTAGATTTTAATAAAACTGGGACCAAGGATCATTTGGATGACAAAAGCCACATTAGTTCCTCAATAGATGACACAACTGAGGAACGAGTGTGGCTTTTCTGTGTTAGTGTGATACTGCCTACTTATCAATAAGTAGTGTACGTTTAAAATCTTTGATACCTATCTAGATAGGTAATTTACATTATTTTATGCAGCTTTTTGACTCAACAATCAAATAAAATACCTTCAAGTAATTTATTAAATCTCTTTATTATTTTTAAATGGTACTTATGAAAAACCTAGGCTCTAGAAATGTATAGCGTGATAAAGTTGTAGCACTATTTCACCTTGATACATAAAATATCAGAAACGTGTCGAGAAGCAACATTTTACTCCAGTAGCAGTAGCATAGCGGTTTATATAAAATCGTTATTTTTAGATTTGCACATCCGTCATCGGAGCGAATCGGTTGTTCTCATGGTCAAAGTACGCGAACTGAAAATACTGCCGGTGTCGGTCTCTATAGGAAGCAGAATTAACCTATCATACGGCCAAGTGTACCGCAAGGTCAAGGCCTGGCCGTAACGACTAACAAGCAATTTTCTGGCTGTTATATAGTTCACCAATGTTGTCCAAAACTTTAGGTATAGTAGAAATGTCAGATTCGTTAATAAAATATCTACGCGGGGCGGGGGTTCACGGGTACCATCACCATCGTGGGTCAGTAAGTAGGGATTGGAAATTTTCTAAAGTGGGCAGCGGCTGACAGCTCTGGTAGTCCGTAGGTATAGTTTGCTGGAGAGGCAGTAGCTGTGGTAGCCGGTAGGCGGTAAGGATGTGCCTCCAATTGATTGAGCGTTTCGAGCGATTATAGATGTACTGTGATCGGTGTAATGACCGATATACCTCATACATAATATCCATCAGGTGAGATTGCAGTCAATTCGACACTATCTTGTATCAGAACTCATCTCCAATAACAAATGGCATCCTTATAGCATCAATTTGTTGTCCGTCTGTCCATTTTACCGTCTATCCTTTACTTATAGCTCGATTTTGCAGAAACGTGTAAAACTAATTCATAACAAATACTAAGATAGTATAATATAGTCCTACTAATGAAAAAATTTTGAAACCTCCAATTTGCCACATCAAAAGTTACGGTCTTGAATGTTGTTTTCAAATATTCAAAACTTGCAGGGCCAAAAATCATGTAAGGAAACAAAGACGCTTAATACCAGTTCAATAATATCTAACTGTTTATTAAAAATATCGCAACGACGTCACATGACGCAATTGATACTATTAAGATTTGGTGTTGGTAGTGGTAGTACGGAACTCCCAGTGCGCGAGCTCGACGCGCACTCGATACAATTTTTGCAAAGACTTACATCTTTACGACCGAATGGCGTTAGCAATCCTGCCGTCTTCGCCGGAGGTCGTGGGTTCGATTCCCACGACTGGAAAATGTTTGTGTGATGCTGATGACTGATGAGCAACAATGTTTTCAAATGTCTGGGTGTTTGTCAATAAATTGTAGGTATTTATGTATATTAAAAGATATCGCAGTGCCGCGAGAGGCATGAGAGGCTAGTGTAGACTGTAGAGAGCTAGGTCTCTTGAAATGTCAATTAATGTCATTAAACGCAAACCGTTTTTTTTCGGAAAAAAAGGGACTTCCCAGCTCCAAGGGGGCATAATAAGTTTATTTGGCTATCATCAATATCAGTACCTATATCAAAAGGCAAAAGTAACCGATTGTCTAACTGGCACAGTGATTTATCAACGCACGACTCAAACCGCTGAAAGGATCGGGCTGAATGAATACAGATAGTTACTAGGGATTTTTGAAAATTTTATTTCTAAGAAAGTTAAGTAGGGATCACGCAACATCGAAGCAAGGGGTGGGGGCCCACCAGTTAAAAAAATGTAAATTCTTTATTCCTCTCGCCCTTACAAACACTTTTTCAATGACAGCGATAGGACCTTATTCGCTAGTGGCGCCAATTGTGAGCAACCACAAATAATAACCACCCTCTATGTTGTTGTAAGGTTTTCTTCTCTCTATTTCATACAAATGTAACTAAAAATATTGGTATATACGAGTAGGTATCCGACTCCAGAGTACCTAAGTCTTACGCATGGAATCACGTATATAATTTTTTTGCATCTGCTGCACTGCAGCCTTGAAGGTCACTGATAAGAAATCTTATTGCCAACCGCGTGCAGCTCAGTTGCACTAGTAATACAAGTTTTTATACACATAACAAACCAAATTGCTTCAATGCAGAGATTTGAATGCAATTGAATCTACCCTGTGAGATAGTGATCACCGAAAAGAATACCTGTTTAAAGAGAAAGAGAAGACACTCCAGGTCAACATGAATATATACCGTTCAGTATTTTAAAGATCCTTTAGTGGAAATGCTTGCAGTAAATAAGCACGAATCAGTGTTCCTTAGTTTACGAATAGACTAGGTATAGATATACTAGGGTTTCGCGTGCGTGATTTCCGGTTGTTCGCCAATCCCACGGGAAGTCAGGATTTTTCTGCGATTTATAGATATAACATGTATATTATGATATCTCTCAATTCTATCATTAAGGGTTTATATAGGAATTTCGATTAAATTTTTACCTTGTTCAATATTCTAGACTATATTAATATCAAACAATGCTACCGAGCCGCATATAATATGTAGTCTGTTGTCTGGACTAAATCAAAATCTAAATCTGTCCGATAAAATGGATGTAAGCTATGGACAACAAAGTGATCTCATGTTTCATCTCTTTCATTTTGAGATAGGTACGGAACCTTAAAAACACAATTTCACAAACGAAACTAAAATTAGTAACTAGTTGACTAAGGTAACGTTTGACAACTAGCATACACGCAACCATACACAATTTAATAAAAACTAGAACGTTCCATGGAGCAATGCTTTGGTATATCTCAAGTATCACGCCCCTGACCCACGCACTCAGCGCGCGTTGCCATGGTCACGGTCGATCGATGCAGGGATGCACCCGGAATGCGTTTGCTCAAGGCGCACCGTCTCACGGTCGCAGGGGTTGCTCCTTGATAAAAATACAGATTATATTTCGGGAAGGGCTAAGGAATACTAACACTTTGGGAGTATTGATTAATATGGTTACGCAGGCAGGCAGATCGCGGCAGGAGCTTGTGCGCCTTGATATCCACAAATAAGGACAACGCATATGCTAGGAAATACCTATGCAGCCATTGATCATTACTAAGGATAGGCCTGTTCGAACATTTTCCCAAAGCCTTTTTCATACAAGGAAATTTAGCGCCATCTATCAAACATCCTGCGAAATACTTGTTTTTTTTTTATGTAATATTTCTTGATGTTACTTACCGATGATACGTTATCCCATGCTTCTTTTTAAATTTCTTGGTGTAATTTTTGCAGTCTTTTATCGCACAATTAGGCATTTTTATCTTTTAGAGTTAAATTTTCCATGCAGCTGAACCTCTTAATTAGTATAATAACTATAATCCTACTTCCTACAAACATTATAAACGCGATAGTTTGTAAGCATGGATGGATGGATCCTTGTTACTCTTTCTCGCCACCGATTTGGCTAAAATTTGGAATATAGATAGCTTATAACCCGGATTAACACATAGGTTACTTTTTTATTTATTATTTATTTATATTTTTTTTATCCCGGAAAAATCCATCGTTCCCACGGGATTAGTGAAACACCGAACTTCACGCGGCCGGAGCCGCGGGCAACAGCTAGTATATAATATTTTTCAGTGTATGTATGCTGTCAATTAGACTTATACGAACTGAATTAGATCTACATGTATGTTAGATCTTTGGGCTGAGTAAAGATCACAAATTCCAATTTCGTGAGAATGATTAAAACTTGGGACTTAGAAGCGATGCTTCTAGTTTATCTAAGGTTTCAAAACGACTATGTGTGGCTGATAAGTACCAGTCCAGTCATTAGCTGGCTTATGGGAACTCTTTTACTGCTAAAGAAGTAAAACTCTGAAATGGTTTGCCTAGAAAACTTAGGCGTTCTGAATATCTACACACGTTACTAAAATTATCATCATTTAAGCGTTTTAACATGGTTTATCTATTTAAAAAGATGCGGGGCACGAAACAGAAGAATTTAGAGAAAACGACTCGACTGGGTAAACATTACGTGTTTACGTACACGTAACGAGATTGACTGACGTACGGTATTAGGCTATGGCTCCTATTGATATTTTCGAACACGCCATTTATTCAGGGTGCTCTTTATTTTTATCCACTCGTCCATTGACCCAGACGCCCACGTTATGTTCGTGTCATTTACAAAATCACTGACTGAAATATTGTATAAGATATCTAGATTTTATTTATTTGTTACATTAAGATTAATTTATAGTATGAAATCTATATCTTCTATTTATCAACATTGGTTTACAATAAAAAAAAATACTTAACTTTTTTAGCGGCTTTTTCAGTTTTCGTGAAAATAATTTTTAATTAATAATATTTACCGAGCGAAACGAGATTAATCTTGGGTGGATTTGGTCATATCCGCTTGTCTGTCTGATTTTTAGAGTATTAAACAATTAAACACATTAAATTAAAAAAATACCATTTGGAGCCTCCGAATCCCAAAAGTCCGGGCTTTTAATTCGAGGCGAACTACTAATTCCTTATAATAAAATTCGGCTTCTTTATATTCCTCATGTAAATCGAGAACATGATATTCTGCTCGCTCGGTTGCTTGACTTGACTTTGACCGAAACGCTATAGTTTAATATGGCTGTCCGACCCTTATTTCGAAAAACATAAGAGTCAGGCCGCCATATTTAACTATAACGTTTCGGTTAAAGTCAAGTCAAGGACCCGAGCCAAAGAAATGCCTTGCAATAAACGAACACACGTTACCAGGATAACAGAGTTGCTAGTTAGTCGACGCAGTACGACAATGTCATGTCCTCGATGTCCTCGTCCCTGCTACGTCATTCAAATATCACGTTCTCTACCGCACCAGCGGGTCATTGCACAGACGTTTTAATGTCGTTTGTTATGTTTACATTTATCTCTGAACAATCAAATTATAAAACTTACTCGTAATATAGAGTAGATTTTGAAACTGCATCACGATGCACTTTATGCACTTGGTTTAACTATATTATTTTATTACCGTACTCTGGAGATGTAATAAGCTTAGGTATTACGCTTCGGTGATCGAAGTTTATGTAAAAAGATTTTATGTGTAGAAGAATATCGAAATATTCTTATTCTAAATACAGTACCTACTCTAAAGGTCACCGCTAAAGCACCGAATACACTTATTATTATTTATTACTGAGCTAAAGTAACCTGCTTGTACCAAATTAGCTCAAGCCTGAATTACGCCAGCGTGCAATGCATTTATGTACCAGGCTCGCATAAAGCGTAAGAGATGTAAATGCACATTGCACATATACGAGAGTTGTCTTCAATATTTTTATATGGCACTGAAGAATACCTAGAAGTGAAAGCATATAAAGTAAGTACATAAATATGTTAGATAATTTAAGTAAATTTTTCTTTCACTTGTCTTATTTTTAGTTGATTATATAAAAATAATAATAGTCTCGACAGGACTAAATGTTTGTAATAACAGTGTAGGATGAATGAAATTGAATGAAACTTCAACACACACCTACGCAACCGAATTTGGTCAAGTTATCATAACATTGTCTGTCAAATAATCATATTGTGTTATCTTCATTTAAATCGTGGGAAAGCATTAAATCTGGATTTTTTTTTACTGAAACTGTAAATACTAAATACAGAGACCACATCGTTAGTGGCTCGCTCTGAAATGAAATATTCCTCTCGCTTTTACTCGACGCTGCACGCAGCAGTTACGTGTCGCATTTCTGCGTGTGAGCAGTTGCTTTCTAAGCAGTGAAGGTGAGACGCAGCGTGCACCGCGACGCACTTGTAGTTCAAGTTTACCGCGCGGGCGCAGCCTCGTCGTGTAATAGTCGAGATCGTATTCTAACGCCCTACGAAGGGGCAACGAACGCGCGCAGCTGCCCGGGAAATAGATCCCGTCCTGCCTATTTCAGAACACACTTGCTTAGATACTAGTCCCTCCGCCGCCAGTCCCTCCGTCCCTCCGTAATGTAACTAGCAAAAAACACACGCAATGAATGATAACATAAACTGCGATATTTCTAGCTATAATATAAAAGCTATGACGTACCTTATTTAGTAAGTGTATCCGGTCGTACGTGTATGCCAATAGTTGCTATTAATCCAGCTGTTTTTTTTTCATGAATATATCCGATTAATGATTATTTAAATGTGAGGATTTTAAATTGTAATTTAGTATTATCGTTAATATTTGCTTATTATATTTTACTTACAGCGAAGTAAAATATTGGTATGCGGCCTACTTGGCGAAGTTCAGCGGGGCATTGCTCTTTTGATGTGCATCTAATGCATGCGCCTGCGTCGAAAGTGATACGCGTAGGCACTTAATAGCTATAACTCTCACTACGGCACGAGATTTAAAAAGTGATTTTGCTATTAGCAATTCATTTCACTCAACATAATACAATATATCTTTTAGGAAAGTTATTCACTTGGAAAAATAAGGTTTTAGTATTTATTTATTTATTTTTAGGAATTATATTATGTTTTACGAGCTTGATAATTCAATACTTTAACTAGAAGCAGAACTATTAATACAAATATTTTAAAATTTTTGACGCTTCATCAGATCTGTAGCACAGTAGATCGACGACGCGGCCTACTGTGAAGTTCAGCAGGGCGCGGGCGTTGCCTTTTAGCAGTGCATAGCTACCGAATGCGCAAGCGTCGAAAAAGTATTATTATATTAGACATGTAAACATTCAGAATTTAATAATAAGTGAGTAACCCCTATAACATGATATAATTAACATTTTAGGTTAAAAATAACTAAAAACATTGTGTTTTTGGTAATATGTGAATATTGAACATTATAATATACTTATGGAATCATCAAAAGTATGGAGAATTTTCTGGTACCAATAAATAATTAGGTACCTGATGTAGTAAAACAGGTCATGAAGGTTGTGACTTCAATTAAAAGCCTCATTGGGACTCAAATTATAAATACATCGTATTACTTTTATTTTCTCGATCCTGTTCAAAAATATAATAGGGCGTGGTGAAAATTCGAAATATCTGTACTGTACGACCCAGTTCGTGAAGTTCAGGAGGTCGTTGCACTTCTGACGTGCATCTAATGCGCGCGCGTCGAAAGTGATGCCCGATACTAACTACTATAGGTACGGGTTTACTCTCTCTGTGCGACGAGATCTCATATCGCTTTATAGTTAATGGCGTGGAATTTACTAGGCGCTTAGATGAAATCTGTTGACGGTGTGTATATTATTATTTTTTTAAGAAAATACCTTCTCTTCTTGATCTTGATGTTCTTGTTCGTGTTTATTCGAAGATTCAACTTTTCTTATTTCGTAGAGTATTAATTGTAATAGTGGATGTCGGCATAGAATAAGCTATAATTAATCAATCGGGCTATAATCATAGAGGTGGTGGTTGTCGATGTACTATCTCCTAATTCCCTACAGTACGCACTACAACGACAGTATGCAACGAGGTCAAGTGCACGCCACGCTTAGGCATTAGGTTCCCTGATTTATTACCTTACTTATAGATAAAGGGGTCGAGTACAAAATATGGTGTTAAGAACACATAATAAAAATAAGACTGAGAATGCTTTTTTACATAATAAACTACAAAATTCGAACTTTTTTCCTCCGAACAAAATTCGAACGGGTTTTTCCTTTACTTGTTGCTATTAGACTTGGTTGCTTGCCAAATATTATTTTGGATTTACGGAAAGTACCTACTATGTTTCGAGTTTTTGAAATTACACCTTCAAGTATTTGATAATAAATTCAACTTGATATTTCTACCTCTTTCTAAGCAAAAGGGCGGACAGATAGACAGACGGATGATCATCCTACGAGAGTTAAGATTTCTCCTTTCAGGTTCAGAACTCAGGAAAATGTCTTCAGATTGAAACTTCAGATTGAATGGTAAGTGTATATACTTTACCTCATTTTGAAGACCTGAACACTGATGGCTCTTTAAAAGTTCCGTTCTCGAAGGGGAGGTATAGTGACGTGAAACAACTACAACTGATGAGGACTTCATAATTTCTTCAGGTGCTCTGTTAGGCTTAGCAGACTAAAACGTCTAATTTTTTACAACATAGCAAAAACTGTGGTTTTACGGTCAGTTTCATTTTCTAAGGTAACAAACACTCGTTTTTTGTGTTTCAGTCATTCCTAACCAATTTTAATAGAAAATTCAAAACGATAAAATCGCAAACAAGCTGTAACCGTCCTCTCTCACGCCGTACATGGCTAGTTAACGTGCTCGGTACAAAAGCGGCTTGAACCCAGTTGACTGGGCTGAGCCCGGGAATGCGGCGCTAGAAAAAAAACTGCAATGTTAGAAGTATCTAAGCAAGTCGAGTGCAGAGTGCAGTGCCCCGCATCGCGCAGTGCCACTGACCCGCACAGCGCTCGGTGCCACGCGTAGACGCGCTACGAACTGCCTACGATCTATGCACTAGGTATTACATAAACGCTACCAACTTGCGTATTGCACTTATATACCATTTGGATATTTAAGCTGTCAGGAATTTTGAATGAATATAAAATTATTATAATAAAACGGGAAAGTTTCCAAAAACTGCATTTTGGAAACTTTAACTTTCCCATCTACGTCGAAAAGTACTTATTAAATTGGGCTGTAATTCTTTATTATAAAATTATTTTTATTATATTAGCTTAACAATCACAGTAGAGACTGTATGTACAATTGTGAGACTGTATGTACAACTCTTGAGCATTTATATATTTTTTATTTTGTTTTTACTCGAAAAATTGTGTTTCATTCGTAAACATATTATTGTTTAACAACGCTTGTTTGATAAAACTGAACAACCAATCTAAGTTTATCGTTAGGTCGTTGAATTTTTATATTTCTTGTGAGTAAGTATGGTACATACTTTGCAACTTCTCACAAGAGGGAGGATTGTTTGTTCAACTAAAAGAGGGTAAAATCAGTAACCCCAAGAAATAGATGTGAAAATAAAATCACCCTCTTGGGAGAGACCATGACGTGGCTTCCAGATCAATAGCGTTGGGAATCCCTCTCAAGTGTCTTAGTGTCAGAGGATGACTCATTGCCTGCAATGGCGTCGCATAATGTTCAAAAATGACCGCTGTGTCTGCTAACTGATCCAGTTCATGACTCAAGAATGATAGGTTCTACTTTTGTCAACTGTTAGCACTTAAAGTAGTTATTACTTATAAGCACTTCGTTACCGATTTACTGTACTACTTACGTTACTTTTCCTTACTTTTTTGACGGAGGCTTCCGGCATTACTATTATGAGATATTAATAGACAATTGTACACTTACATACTTTTCGCAATGCCAGAAAAAGTCGATAGGACTAGGTATTTATGCTCTTAATGACATTGTTACATTTAATGAGTATCACAGATTCCTAGTTTCAAACAAAAATTTTATAGGATAGGAAGGAATAGAAAAACAAAGTAAATATAGAAATAAACTAAGCACTACACACTAAACTGAAGGCGGTCTTATCGCCATAGGCCATCTCTTCCAGGCAACCTATCCTTTGGTGAAAGATATTAAACAAATGTTATGTGACCTTTTCCAATTTAAAATATTAGAATGTCAATGAATAGAAACTATTTTTACATAAATAAGAGATTAACATGACGTGTAATGGCTACATTTATACAGATTTAAATGCATACTTCGAAACTACATTTGCATCGACTTCAATGTAAATTTTTCATTAATATTAAAACAAGGCACACGATCAATATTTACGTGCTGACATTGTAAACAAGTTCAGAAAAACATCTGTTCATCCAACACAATAAAGGCTCATTTTATTTGAACAAATGGGTGACTCAAAGAACTTATTTTTAGGCAAATCAATGTAATTTTGTGGCTATCTCGGTAACGAATCAATACTATAATCTTTATATTTGTTTATTTTCTACTTGACACATGAAACAGATATAGCAATAGTGAGGGACCATAAAGAGACAACTTTACCTTTATCTCTCTCCAGTCGCTATTGCTATATCTGTTTCATGTGATTTCATGTGTCAAAGAGAAAATAAACGAATGGAAATAGTATAGTGTTAGTGATGTAACGAATATTCGCATTCGCATATTTTTGTATGGATTCCATACATCTATCTATCATTCTAAAGTGTAGATCGGTTAATATAGTAATAAAAACCAGCCTCGTGCGAATCCGACTCGCGTACTGAGGGTTCCTTACTAAAAAAAAGGTCAATCACGAGTATAAAATGTAAATTAGCAACCGGAACACATCCTTTGTTTTTAGAGATTTCCTAAAAATTAAGTTTTTCTTGTAAAATATAGGTAAATAAATTTTACTCATCCTAATTATTTCAGAGTTTTTCGATTTCTTGCACGATAAATCAACAACTATTGTATGTATAAAAATTAATAAAAACCTGTTTCAGAATGTACTCTTTCTAAAACACCACTCACTGTTTAAATAAAATATATTTATTTTTTTAATTATTCTCTGAGATTTCTCTATTGCCATGACGTTATGTCACTATTAGGAACCACAATTCCAAATTTCCAAAAATGACGATAGCTTCTACTGAGGCTTCTACGCTTCTACAGTTAGTGAAATAATCGACTATGACAGACAGATGGATGAAGTTGCACCAAAGGGTTCTATTTTTATCATTTTAAAACGGATCCCTAAAAGAAGCAACAATCTTGTCGACTGATATCTTACAAGTTACAACTAAAGTCAATCCCTCAATGCTTTTTAAGAGCCTTTATACGTTTACGCGTGAATCGCGTCTCGCTCCATACAAAAAAAGAATTCCGTTCCCGCTGACGCAATTTTGCGCGGAAAATGGTATTACAAAAAAAATTATCTATACTTATAATAAATCTGTAACAGGTCAAATTCTGTACATTAAAGATATTTTGAAAATTTTTTTTCGAGGGCACTCTAAAATCGTTTCTGAACCCAAAACTGTATTTTTTTTCATTTTTGTCTGTCTGTCTGTCTGTCTGTCTTTCTGTATCACGGCCGCGCATCACGCCGAAACTACTGAATGAATTCCAATGAAACTTGGTATGACTTGAGTTCATACTACGAGGAAGGACATAGGATACTTTTTATCCCGAAATTCAGCATGGTTCCCTTAGGAGAGGGGATGAAAGTTAAAATGTATACTGTTTCTTTGTAGCCAAACTCCTCAGAGACGGCTGGACCGATCGTTATGAAATTTTCAGGGAATGATCTCTGCGTGCGGACCGGGTTGTTATCTATATTTGATGTCCCAAAATGCCGAAAAAACCCTGGCCCTGGCCGATTTAATTTTCCCATACAAAAACCAAGGGCGGTACCGGTGTACGGTGGAATCGAACGAATCGCACATCAAATGAAAGAGCGTAAAAAAATAATCGATCCGAGTCGAGGACTTATATGTGGAGACTTATAGGATTATCGAGTATTTTCGAAATAAAAATAAAATTAATAAATTGATTTAATGGCGTTGCTAAGTAAACATTTCATTGCTGTCACGTCAGCACCTCTGACAGGTTTGTTTCGAAATTTGTAGCCGGAGTATGATGTCCGACCTCTTTGGTCTATTTAATTTATTTGATATGCAAATAACGTTATAATACCGATTGTGGTTTCGGAGAATATCGAACATTACCTACGTCGATGCCAAGTATTTATTTGTTCAAGAAAGGGTTAACGCTGAAACAGATTGACAAATAGGACCTACTCCAGCGTATATACAATCGTTAAAAAATGGTCAGAAAAATTGATGACCCATGAGCTGGACGGCCATCAGCTTCGAGTACTGAGAATAACGTCGGAAATATTTGGGATTTCATACTCGGGGCCGTTGATCGAAAATCAGAATCAGGGCTTCGAAGCTTTCTGCGAGATGGGTACCGAGGCTTCTTTCAGCTGAACATAAATGCAACCGACTAACGATTTAGCGCAATTGTTTGGAGTTGTTTAAAGCCGATTCACCAAACTTCTTACAGATCATATTTGTTAGTACTGATGAAACTTGGTAAATCAGGGTTGGATTTACTTTCCTTTGGCAGGAGTTCGGGGGAGAAAGGTGTTGTATTTGGTAGAGGTTTGGTCCCTGATTATAACTATACTATTCGCATTACGAGGTAACGCACTGTTTTCGAGCTTTTCAAAAAATCAATTATTCAATCTATGTGGCGGTCAGTATAAATCGGGAGGTCCTTTTTCGAAGTTAGGATGATTTTTAGGAGATACAGTAGGACGAGATGGAACACCACACATATATTTTGTTTTATTTATTTATTTATTTATTCTGTACATATAACATAGATACAAAAAAAAAACACAAACATAGAGAAGACATGCACAAGGACATCTTATCACTACAAATGAGGATCTCTTCCAGATGCCCCGTGTTACGGCCCCTTGCCTGTCCAGATGAGGGCTCAGTTCCCGGGCCCATAGAGGAACGAGCCCGGACAGGTCGAGGGGGGACCGACTAGTGAGACTACGCGGGACTAGTGTACGATCAGTCTCGGGTCAGATGACGGCATCCAATCCGAGTCGGATAGCAATCGAGTCTCACTAGTCGATCAGTGGAAATAGTAATCAGCGACTTTTACTAGACAACAGGTCGGCCACTACGGCTGATACAATACGCCACCGGACGCGGCCAACTATAAAAATAGTTTAAAATTAGTAGGTGCTTATTGACTGACCTTGATCCCGAAGCGTCGGCCTTGATACGGAGTCCTCTGTAGTAGATGTGTGACAGTGTGTGACGTGAAAGTGTTAAGGGTATGTACAAGGGTGCGTGTGTGTATGGGACTGGCAGAGCCGTCTGACCTCCGCTTCAAATCAGCCTCCAAGCAGTGCGAAAAACAAGTCAGGCGCATCAAAAAACGGACGTCCCGTTGCGATGTTATTCGATGACTAAACACCCGCGCAAATAGAAACGTGGCTACTCAAACGTAGTAATTTGCGTCTCGCGACTACGCGTTTCAAGGACGACACGCGATCAAAATTACGTCAGCCACGCGCGGGGGACCGCTAAGTTCGTCGGTCGACAGCAGACTGAATGGTGCTTAATACTGGCGCGCACCGAAGTCGCCGCGTCATTGCAGGCAAAAAAAAAATCTCGGCGACCGATGCGCGAGCGGGATAGGAAGATTGGCGTTTCCGCGAGTTGGAGCGGGAGCGCACGATTCGATACAAAACGCATGCAGCAAAAAACTCGCCGTAACCAAAGCGTGAGCGAGACGCGCCGATGAGGGCTTCCGCGGGTTAGAGAGAGAGAACACGATTCAACACAATACAATAGGCTCGGCGCTCGCGCCAGCTACTCTCGCGTAAACAATCCCCCGCTCCGAATCTAAGAATGTAGATTCGCTAATCAATAGGCAGTCGGGACAACGTGGCCACGGCACGTTGCAATACTGAGTCCCCCACAAATACCTCGGCCACCCGGGGAACGCCATCCGATCCAAATAGCAGTTTAACAATGCGTCCACGACGCCAAAATAGTGGGAGTAGATTAGGTTCTTTAAGCAGAACAAGATCTCCCACCTGGGGAGGGTTAGTTTTGTCAGTCCACTTGACGCGCTGCTGCAGCAAGTGCAAATACTCAAGAGACCAACGGTGCCAAAAATTTTGAGTCATTTGCTGCAACATTTCAAACCGAGACAACCGTGAGGTCTTGACCTCCCGATAGGGATACTCGGGCAGCGCGTTAAGAGGCTGACCAATCAAGAAGTGACCCGGCGTTAAAGCCTCCAAATCATTTGGATCGGAGGAGACGGGACCGAGAGGCCGAGAGTTAAGAACCGCCTCAATCTTGCAAAATACCGTGGACAGTTCCTCGAAGGTTAAGATGGTTTCCCCAATAACGCGACGCAAATGCGTTTTAGCGACCTTAACAACAGCTTCGAAGATTCCGCCCCAGTGAGGACACGCCGGAGGGTCAAATTTCCAAGTAACTCCCATTCTAGACATGGCGGTGCCTACACAGTGCCTGTTCTTAACAAGGAAGTCAACGACCTCCTTCAAATAACGATCGGTTCCCTTATAATTGGTCCCGCAGTCTGTCCGAACCAAGTCGGGTAGGCCGCGACGGCTCACGAAGCGGCCCAGAGTGGCCACGAACGCCTCCGTGCTGAGGGCACTGACAAGCTCCAAGTGAACTGCCTTGGTTGCGAGGCAAACAAAGACGCACAAGTAGGCCTTAAAAGACCGAGCATTCTTAAGGTTAGAGCTCTTAACTAGAAAAGGACCGGCAAAATCGGTTCCAACACCGGCGAAAGGTCGAGCAGCCCTTACGCGGTCCGCAGGCAGGTCACCCATCACAGGCTGTGCAATGGATGCCTTCAAACGATAGCAAGGAATACATTTGAAGATCACGCTTCGAATGGTTCGTCGGCCTGCCAAAATCCAAAACTCACGCTGCAAAATGGCTGAGAGGGTATTGCAACCCGCATGAGCATTTTTAATATGATAATGAGTTATCAACAGATTGACAAAGGTGCCATCCTTTGGGAGCAGCAAAGGATGTCGCGCTCCATAAGGGAGGTTGGAGTTTTTAAGGCGTCCCCCAACACGTAGTAATCCGGAACTGTCCAAGAATAGACTCAGGCGAGCAAGGTGGCCCTTCAGTGGCGAGCCTCGTTTCAAAGACTCAATCGCTGACTCAAAGTGTTCCACTTGGATCACACGTATCCAGTACATCAACGCCTCTCGCCGTTCCAAGGGCGAGAGCGCCGAGTCTAAGTTTTTATTGAGGGGATCCCTGACATTATGCATGAATCGACGCAGCCAAGCGGTTACGCCGATCAGCTTGTCAAACGAGCTATACCGCTCCAAGAGGGCGCGGTCATAAATGGGCCTATCGTTGACCACGCCAACCCTCAATCGCAAGCCGGGTAATTCGGCTGGAGCCTCAAATTTGTCCGGGGGCCAGGAGGATTCTGGGCCAGATAGCCAGCCCGGTCCCCACCAGAGTGGGTGGTAGACTAGCAAAGAAGCCTCGCAACCGCGAGAAGCGCAGTCAGCTGGGTTTAGTTCCCCGGGTACATGTCTCCATTTCAAGGGTGTGACAGAACTTTGTATTTGTGACACTCTATTCGCCACGAAAACTTCAAGATTATGGACCGAAGCCCGAAGCCAACACAGGACAATCTCGCTGTCCGACCATGCAAAAACGTCCAAAATGTTTACGAAGGGCTTCAAAGAAGCGTGGACGTGGTTTAATAACCGGTTCAATAGTGCGGCTCCCGAAAGTTCTAACTTAGGAATTGTTAGACGAGACCTAATAGGTGCAACCTTGCTCTTAGCTAGGACAAGGTGCAACGAGACTTGCCCAGAAGCACTCACGGTTCGCAGATATACCACAGCTGCATATCCCTTCTCAGAGGCATCGCAGAACCCGTGTAAGCTTGCACGACATTTGCCCGGAGGCAAGAAGCATCTGGGTAAAGAGATTTGGTTGATGTCGGGAAGGGAGGACACCAAAGAGAGCCACTCTCTTAAGAGAGCACCAAGAAGAGGCTCATCCCAGCCTAACCCAGACACCCAAAGCTTTTGAAGAAAGCACTTGGCCAGAAAAACAACCGGAGTTATCCAACCGTTTGGATCAAAGGTGCGCGCCACCGTGGACAGGACCAGTCGTTTGGTCCAAGACTTCGGAGGATCATCTAACTTGACCCGGTACGTAAAAGAATCCTGAACGGGCTGATACTGGATACCAAGCACCGTCAGCAAATTGGGATTCTCCGGGTGTTCAAACAGGTGAGGATCCTGTTGATCCTCTCCAGGTAAGTCCTGCAAAACCTGAGGTGAGTTGGATAGCCATTTACGTAACTCGTACCCTCCGGATTTCAAGATGGCGATCAACTCGTCCCTCAGGATGCGAGCTTCCTCAACACTGGATGCTCCGGCGCAGATGTCGTCCATATAGACAGAAGTTTCTAGGACATCCGCTGCTCGCGAATAATTCAGTCGTTCCCGGTTGGCCAGCTCCAAGAGCGTCCTCATTGCAATATAAGGACTAGACCTAAGGCCATAAGTTGTAGTGTTCAGCTCGAACACGCGCACAGGATCACTGGGATTCTCGCGCCACAAAATCAGCTGGTAACGACGATCATCGCGATGCACTACCGATTGCCTGAACATCATTCGTATGTCGGCCACAAAAACCACCTGGTGCCTACGGAAGTTGGTGAGGATGTCAGATAGATCCTTAAGAAGTTTGGGGCCAGTGTGGAGACACTGGTTCAAGGAAACCCCATTAGACGTGGCCGCTGACCCGTCGAAGACCACACGAATTTTACCGCCTGGAGACTTCAAGACCGCGTGGTGAGGGAGAAAATAGTGCTCGTGAGAGCGCCAGTCAAATGAGGAAGGGGACATGTGCCCCAACGCCTCGTACTCCCTCATGAACTCAATATATTTCTCTCGAAATGCAGGGTCTCGCTTCATGCGGCGTTCCATGGACAGAAGTCTTTTTTCAGCTAACGCCCTTGAATGACCAAGGGGGGGGCGTGAGGCAAGGAAGGGTAGCCGAGTTACAAACCTGCCATCGACGCGACGACCTGTGTTATTCTGGTAGAATAACTCGCATTCCTGATGGAGGGGGTCTACCCGAGCCGCTTGAGGGGGCTCTTCAATTTCCCAAAATTTTTGGACTACATCGGAAAGTGCCACTCCAATAGTTTGGAGATGGTCCACGTCAGGAGGCAGGTTGGTCCATAAAACCGGACCGAAAAAACTAAACCCAAAGATAGTGGGCATGGCCGACAAACCATTTTTCTGCAATGTCCTAATCTCTCCTGACATGATCAAGCCCAGCACATCGGCGCCCAAGAGCAAATCAGTGGGGCCAGGTTCAGACCATGAAGGGTCCGCCGGGGTTAAACCCGACGCGCAATGAACCGCCGAGTTATGGATAGGAACGTTCGGGAGGTGTCCCACAATATCGTCAAGAACGTTCACATCGACTAGGATACGAAGGGGACCTTCGGCTGGACCAAACATAAGTTCTGCCCGACCCCTGGGAGTCGGAGGAACCGATCCTCCTATTCCTAACATTGGACGATTGTCCGGACTCCAGGGGAGCCCCAGCGTCCTCACCAACCACGACGATGCAATGCAGCGCTGTGAACCGAGATCTAGCAGCGCGCGTACCATTAGCCACTCACCGTTCGGGTTAAACACCCTGACCAAAGCCGTGGGCAAAAGTACGGTCTGGCAGACCGTCTTATGCTCGCTCAAATTGTCGGGTGAGGTGGCGGTGGTGGGAGCCAGGGCAGCAACTAGTCAACGGGAGTTGCCCCTTTCGGGCGACTCCTCCAGCCTCGGGCGCTCGTAGGGGCCAGCTTGCGGAACTTCTACCACACCAATAGGTGGGGTTCCCCCAGGGTACACCCAAGCGTCCCTCATGGGCTGAGGGGGTCTGGTCACGTACGACAGCCGCGGGACGACGTAGTGCGGAGGGGGGTGTCCAGACCATCGAGGGGGGTATCGCTCCAGCCTGGGGTATTCAGCCAGAGGAGGGGAGTACCTCCTTGGTTCAGACTGAGCGACGGCAAAACCTCCCTCAGGGTTGACAGAGGGCGGAACGCCCCCGCCCCTGGAGGGCTGCACCCCCGCCCGAGGGGGGGGTGAAGCCCTATCAAAACCAGGGGCCGGACGAACAGTGTTCGCCCCACGCCGTCCATCGGCTGGGCACGTGACCGAGGAGGAGCCTCCACTCCTGCCGGGTGTCTGTTCAACCACCTCCTGCCTGCCGGCACCATTGCGGTCGAGACAAAGAATAGGAAGGTGGTTGCCCTGACAGTGTGTGCAAGGCCGTTGGTGCTGGCAATTGCGTTGCAAGTGCCGACCTAAGCAAGAGTAGCACCAACGGCGCTCCCTCGCGATGGCCCTACGGTACTTGGGCGGTCTCTCCAAAAATTTAGGGCAATCGGCCGTTGTGTGCGTGGAAGCACGGCAATAGTTGCAGGGGGTTGCCTCGGTCGCAGCAAGGCCACTAAAGTTGGGGATTGTGCGGCGACCAGTCTGCTGCGCCACTACTGGCTGCTTGAAACCCCTGGTGGAAGTCGTGGGTTTAGAAGCGGGCGTCGGTCGCGCCGGCTCCTTTGCCGGTGTTCCCGAGGCCACGGCATTCTCCACCTGGCGGCTCTGTTCCTCAAGGAACTTTAAGAGGTCACTGAACGGGGGTATATAATTAGCCCCGTCCCCGCCGTACCTCTCTTCAAATCGGATCCGCAGATCGAGAGGCAGGCGGGACAGAACCAGGTGAAGAAGCCAGAAGGACCACTGATCCACTGGTAAGTCAAGTTGTCGAAGGGCGTTGCAAGCAACCACGACTGGGTCAATGATCACCTCCCGGAGACGCGCTAGGTCTTTCAAAACCGGGAGGGATATTAACTCCATCATGTGCGCGTCAGCAAGGCGGCGCACATTGGCGTAGCGCCTCTCGAGGAGTTCTCTGGCCGTGGAGTAGCTGGCGTCAGACAACTTCAAATGGCAGACTACCCCAAGTGCCTCCCCTTGAAGGGAGGTCCGCAAATAGGCCATTTTTTGGCCTGGGGATAGGTCGCGGCGGGTATGGACTAGACTGTCGAAGATGGAGATGAACCCCATCCAGTCTTGAAGCCGCCCACCAAAGTGTGGAAGGTCCAAAGTAGGCAGCCGACCCAATAGGGCGGGCTGCTGCTGCGGGCGAGGCGACTCGCACAGAATGCTCTTTCGAGCCTCACGATTCATTTTGGCCCCAGCCTCGAGCACATCGTCTGTGAACTCGAAGAACTGCTCGTAGTCCTTCTGGGCCGATTCTCGCGCCTCGTCGTCCTCCACTGTAGCAAGGAATTCCGAATAGGCCTCTTCAAAATGGGCTCGTCTGGCTGGGAGCTGCTCAAGGCGGTGGAGCAAGCTAGCCGTCCTGTCTGGACGAGTAATAAGCGCATGCGCGCTAGCTGCCCACCGCAGCTCATCCTGCATACGGCGCACCGGAGGCTTATGCGAAGGCATGGCGAGACTGCGCGAAGATAATTACAAGGAAGCACGAAACCGAAAAATAAAACAACAAGGACGTAGAACAAGCACAGATGCAAACACCAACACGTGCAGAACGCTAATCAAGGTCGCGGTTAACAAACGCGCGGCACGCGGTAAATAACGCGGCGTTGCTACAAAAACGCGTGGTGTAGCGGTACAATAATCTGTGGCCGTTAACGCGGCGTATCGGTCCGACACGTGGCGTACCGCGCCTACAAACGTGTGACCGACAGAGATACGCGACGAATTAAATACGCGCAACAAATATCGATATCGACGCGCCGAACGTGTAAAAGCCGCTTAACCAAAAGGCGCGAAACCACGCTCTGCTACCAATTGTTACGGCCCCTTGCCTGTCCAGATGAGGGCTCAGTTCCCGGGCCCATAGAGGAACGAGCCCGGACAGGTCGAGGGGGGACCGACTAGTGAGACTACGCGGGATCACTAGTGTACGATCAGTCTCGGGTCAGATGACGGCATCCAATCCGAGTCGGATAGCAATCGAGTCTCACTAGTCGATCAGTGGAAATAGTAATCAGCGACTTTTACTAGACAACAGGTCGGCCACTACGGCTGATACAATACGCCACCGGACGCGGCCAACTATAAAAATAGTTTAAAATTAGTAGGTGCTTATTGACTGACCTTGATCCCGAAGCGTCGGCCTTGATACGGAGTCCTCTGTAGTAGATGTGTGACAGTGTGTGACGTGAAAGTGTTAAGGGTATGTACAAGGGTGCGTGTGTGTATGGGACTGGCAGAGCCGTCTGACCTCCGCTTCAAATCAGCCTCCAAACACGAAGACCACACGCGCAGGAACCCACTTTCCGTCGGCTACCGGTTCGAAGTGCGAAAGGGACCGCACCAGCGCCCCAGCGCGCGAGAGAGGGGGCGCGGCAACAGACAAAAAACGCAGTGCGAAAAACAAGTCAGGCGCATCAAAAAACGGACGTCCCGTTGCGATGTTATTCGATGACTAAACACCCGCGCAAATAGAAACGTGGCTACTCAAACGTAGTAATTTGCGTCTCGCGACTACGCGTTTCAAGGACGACACGCGATCAAAATTACGTCAGCCACGCGCGGGGGACCGCTAAGTTCGTCGGTCGACAGCAGACTGAATGGCGCTCAAGTGCGCACCGCTATCCTGGCGGCTTTTGACGTTTACACCTTAAGTGCGCAGTGCTATCCTGGCGGCCGATTTACGCGCGCTTTCGGACCTTGAGCTTTGTAGATTATTTAAAAATATCCATATTTTACTAAGTCCTTGTGGTGGGTCATGTCCATACAGTTTATATATTCAAGGGACTGAACACAGAAGCTCTTTGTTCTCAATGCCAAGGACCAATTTAGAAAAAAATGTTTACATGAGGCCCACTTGAAGTTGGTGGTTTTTGTACCTAGTCTAAAACAAGTATTGTGAGAATATAATCTATGAAGACGTATCTATGTTTCTTTTGTATATTATTCATAATGTTACAGAGTATAAATAAAACAAAACAGTATGGTGTTCGGTGGTTTTAATAAGATGTAGTAAATAAAATAGTATCATAAATTATACATTTTTTTCTATTTTTTTTTTATTTTATTTTTTTAATTTTTCTTATTGTATTAATGAAGCTCAAATTCACAGGAATAAAGGTCTATTTAATAAAGATTAAGAATTTGCTTAAACATATACAACAACCTGAATAGAAACTGTTTAATATGAATTAAACACGCGCGTGACCTTGACAAAAACCCGTAAGTGCGCAGCAGCCTCCTGGAGGCTGCGCACTTACCGTGTTTCTGTCAAATTGGCATGCACACTTGAATGGTTAATACTGGCGCGCACCGAAGTCGCCGCGTCATTGCAGGCAAAAAAAAATCTCGGCGACCGATGCGCGAGCGGGATAGGAAGATTGGCGTTTCCGCGAGTTGGAGCGGGAGCGCACGATTCGATACAAAACGCATGCAGCAAAAAACTCGCCGTAACCAAAGCGTGAGCGAGACGCGCCGATGAGGGCTTCCGCGGGTTAGAGAGAGAGAACACGATTCAACACAATACAATAGGCTCGGCGCTCGCGCCAGCTACTCTCGCGTAAACACCCCGGGTGTGGAAACAATTATACAAGATATGCGAAGTAGGTACAGAACACGAGAAAGATACAAAAAGAACTAAATATTATGCATAAATATTATAAAAGTACTAGCTGACCCGGCCACGCGTTGCTGTGGCTAAAGTTTTTGTTATATTAATAAATTAAAATTGCGACTATAATTTGAGATTTAAACTATCCTATCTCTCCAGTTGGATCGAACTGCACATGGTGTGCGAATTTTATTATAATCGGTTCAGTAGTTTAAGGAGTCCATCGCGAACAAACATCGTGACACGAGATTTATATATATTAGATATAATATATATACAAAACATAATATATATATACTTAAAATACAAAAATATATATCTATATAAATAATAAATAACTAAAATACATATATACAAAAATAAAATAAAAACAGAAATGTACGAATGATAAAGTATATAAATATTTTGTTGTACCGACAAAAAAAATAGGCCACAGAACTTTTTTAATATGTTATTTGTAGTATTACAGATTCAATTTTTGACACAAACCACTTAGGATGTAGAGCGAGCGAAGCGAGCTCGGGACTTGGAGCACCTCGACTTAACGGATAGGTGACGAAGAGGATGGCGGGGCCTGCAAGGCCATCCTTCTGAGTGGTTATTTTCTTTTATAACCACCCAGAAATAGGAGCCCCGCGAAGCGGGGCTCCGTCGACTGAGCCTTAAAAAGGGTAAGGGAAAGACTGAAGGCTTAAAAAAGAGTCTTAACCTCAAGATTTTAAAGCTCTGTCGACTGACCCTTAGGGGGGGTGAGGGGTAGATGGTGATGGATAAACCTACTTCGGTGTATGAACTCACATCATGCCAAGTCTCATTTTAATCCATCCAGCGGATTAGCCGTGATGCGTGGCCGTGAAATAGAGAGACAGACAGACAAACAGACAAAAATTAAACAAATTACAGTTTTGGCTTCAGTATCGACTAAAGAGTGCTCTGCAACAAAAAATTTCGAAATATCTTCAATGTACGGAACGTGACCCGTTACAGTTGTACCTATTAAATAATAAATAAAATTAATATTTTTGTATTATTAATATTATGAGAAAAAAATAACAGGCAAAACGAAGTTTGCCGGGTCAGCTAGTAATAAAATAAATATACAACTTATTAAAATAATAAATAACCAGTGACATTGAATATGAATTGAATTAAATTACTATAATTCAGAAATAACAAAATATCTTGGATTTTATCCTAAAATAATACGTTTAATTTATCGAAAAATGCTAAAAATGGCACTTTCGGTTTATGGTTTTTAAATGAAAATCTAGGAAAATCGTGTTTTTTTTGAGACACTTTTTAGTAAATGTTATTAATTTTCTATATATGTCATTGTTATAAGTTTTTGTTAAGAAACATGGCAAATATCTTGCATCTGCGTAGAGCGTCGACCGCTATTTTAGCAAACAGCCTATACAAAAACTGTTCTAGTGAGAAAGTTATACACATATTTTAAAATATTTTTGAGCCAAGTTCTAGATTATGAAATGCCAAATAATATGAATTCAATTATCTAATCTATAATTGAACACATAACTATTTTATGTTCCTTCGGAAATCGTAAATTTTGACTCAAGCATAATACTAACGCATGAAGCGCCTTAAGGCATTCTAAAATAGTTTCATTGTAGACACGATGGATGTTCTTGAACATTGCTTCGAATGACAATGGAGCGATGGCGGGCATCATTCAGTGAGAGCCCGAGCAAGCTGCTCGGGCAGTTTTTGCAGTTAAGCCGAGTTCGCATACAAAATTAGCGATGCGATACGACCGCGGCGACCCGGCCGACGACCCGTCCGCGGCTCGCGCCGTTGACCTCAGCCGGCCTAAGAACGTTTGCTGGAAAACAAACCGACAACAACTTGACATTTTCCGCAGCACTTTACTAAAGCTATAGCTAAAGCAAATCTCTGTATTTCAATCGTCCTGACTTATATTATTCGTTCACTGAATCATCCTCGCCTAGGTCAAATCCTTGGACCTGTTATGTAAACAAAGAGTATCTTTTTTAATGGAGGTGAAAAGAATGGATATAAAAATTTTGGGAAATTCCCAGTGATCCCGAGAAAAACATGAGCGGCTCAGCTAGTTAATAAATTCATGATTTTGTAGTTGTATAGTTTGCCGTAAAACTTGACTTGAGCAGTAAAAGAAAATGAATTTCTATTTATTCAAAACGATAATGTTTTTTGGATTTAAAAAACGAGGTTAACGACAAATTTAGAATCATACATATTTTATCTAGTCGAAAACTTTAAAACTGTTATAGGGGTTTATTTTTTAAAACTGTTACTATAGGGACTATTTCAGATTCGAACACCTTTCAATCAATATCAGAACAAGTATCGAAGTTACAAGATAGTTAGTATGCGAAATGCGAATCGAAATCTCGGTCGTTTATCCTTTTTCAACCGACTAAGTCCAAGTGAGATGCCGAATGGAGTATCTCAATGTATTATATTATGTATAACATGTAGCGAGACTGTAAAGGCGCATCCTCACTGAAAATCGGCAATTTCAGCGTTTCAATCGAAATTAGTGAAACCACAGATTAATATAATAGATACTAGGGAAAAACATCAATCAAAAAATGCACGAACTAGACCACTAGAACCAGATTATGAGTCTGGGAAATCAAAAGATTTAAAAAAGAAAAACAAATGTATTTACTAGAGATACATGAAAATCGTAAAGGTTCTATAACCATTATAAAAATACTTCCTCGTACCGATCACCTCCAGTTTGGTACCTACATGTCGTCAACTTTTGTGATCAACTCGAGTTTGGGACATGTCATCAACTTTTGTGATCAACTCGAGTTTGGTACATGTCGTCAACTTTTGTGATCAACTCGAGTTCGGTACATGTCGTCAACTTGTGCACTGTGAAGACGCAGCTTTAGGGAACGCAGCACGGGCGCGAGTCGACGGCCCCGGCCAAGGCCCGTGCGGTCAGGGACGCGCTATCTAACTCGATTACGATTACTATAGCACAATCGTGTTAGAATACATTACATGCTTGTGCCTACTCGCTTTATATAAGAACGATAATATTTGTAAAATAACAATTATCATATTTGCTTCTGTGTATGCATTTTGTATATTCTACGAGCAATGCACAATTTTTTTAACCATCGCAATTTTTACAGCATCACATATTGATTGACATATTAAATAAATAAATATAAACGGGACATTTGTAAAATTATTTATTTGAAAGGCGTTTTCATAATACATTCTTCTTACGAAGGGGTTTTGCAGCATTAAAGTTTGTCATTTAGTAAAATCCACCTTAGTCTTGATCAAAGATATAGGATATTATACCGGGTTATTTGAAACAGTTTACCCATGGTTTCCACTGATAAAATATACATGGTGAACATGAAACATGTTGAAAATTCTATTTCCTGTCTTTTTTCTTGATTTGTTGACTGGAAACATATTTTGCAACATGTTTATTGTATATGTTTCGTCAGTAGAAAGCAACGGTAAGAGAAAAAAAATTGTTGTTTTCTTTGATCGGTGACATTGAGCAGGTCTGGCAGATTGAGCAGATCAGAGAACCACGTGTCTTTGTAAATTATAAGTACGTCATCATATTTTATTAGCTACAACTCGTTGAAGTCAATGCATATGCGGAAGTGGAAAGACCAATTTACTAAACGGGGGATCTCTTCAAAGATGCGTCTTATAAGTTGCACATATCAAGAATGCCCTTTAGAAGGTCTTTTCAGCGGTACAGCCGTCACAGACAGGCACTGTGCGGCGTAATCGCACGGCGTGTGTAATGCAAGTCCGTATGTATGTCGGTGCGGAACCGAGGTGCGTCAGGCGTCTCCCGTCTGGCCCCAAACCCTCGGCCGCCCCGTCTGCAAGCCCCCCTCGCCTCCTTTGCACCCTGCCCCCCGTAATTCACTCTCACTAACCCACTGCAGCAGAGTCAATCATATATATCGCACTGTGTAATTCAAGGCGATGGTCGTGTCGGAACAGGGTAGACTAGGGATATACTTTATAGGTCTTTAGTAACAGTTTCGGGTACTTTCCAGAAATCGATTGCATAGCTAAAACGAATCGAGATTCGAATCTATTATCCAAAAATTTGTACCGACCCCACAGTGTACCGAGCACAGCAACAAATGAAATAAGAATATTTAGATAATTAGTAGGAAAATGAAAATCGTAATGGCCGGAAAACACTGATAAGAAACCTGAGGACATAAGCATCCAAACGATTTACGTAAACCTTTTTCGTGCAAGCAAACAGTAGCGCCATCATCTGTCAAAATTCTATAGGTGGCTGCTGAGCGAACTACATCCTGCCCTTACTGCTAGTGACAAAACAAGCATAAATTTATAGGAAAACAAGCAGTAAACGGCGACATTTTTTCACGCCGTACGGTGTAAACCTATGTCTAATCCGGAAAATGAAGTAGGTTTTTTTCACAATTTTCTCTCTGAAAACTATTCATGACAATCCACAGTTCTTTGGTTAATACACTTGAATATCGTTTACAACAATATTAGTAAGTTAGTAGATTCATATCAATTAGGTAGAAGTGGCTTTTTAGAGTTTTCCGATTACAGGTAAGTTTCAAGTTAGTAGCGATATGTTCTTGTTTCAATAACGCATTTAATCTTTATCATAAAAGTAATAAGACAGAGCTTGGGTATGGCCCAAACTAGTAACAAAAAGCAGATTTTTTTGATTTGGTTAACTAAAAAACTACTTTCGGATAAAACTCGTTAAAAAATTAACAAAAGCAAGTAAGTAGCTAATCTGTCCAAATTTAGCGCAGGTGATCCTGTGAGAGTTACAAGAAATCCACTTATTGCTTGTCCTCTTAAAAAAAGCACTTTGACTTATAAAAATCTCCTTTTTGTAACCGCTTTCTCGATCCAAGGGTGATTTCGGTCTTTTAACTGCTTGAAAACAGCTTGAGCTTGTATTCAATATTCATAAATAAGCTATGTTTATAATTTTATTGCTATTATCATTTATCGATGCTTTAAAAATGTTCTCTACGTTTTGTTTAGGCGTCATCGCTCAAGCTGAATGCGAGAGAGCGTTTCGCAATTATCGCTGAAACGGGGTTCATTCTTCAGGGCGTTTTGTTCGTGTCACACACTACAAGATAAAAGCGTCGATGCATTCTGTTTTTATAATGTCTGCAAGTCGTCGGTGAAAGCGCGAGGGTGGCGTGCGGGGGGTGGGGGGAGGTCCGGGGAAGTGCCCCCATGTCTAGACTGGGTCGGTAGTTTTCCGGGATTCAGCCAGCTTTAACTGCAGTCGGTTCACCCACTCACTGCAGCGCTATACGTGTACGCGTACGTACAGCCGTCTGAGGACCCTCGTCGCATCAGACGCAGTTTTTGTATTACCTTTTCTTTATGTATAGTAGGCGGCTAGCACATTCAGGGCGGAGCGATGAATGCTCTTGTCTGCAAGGGATCCTTGGGGCGGTGGGACAAAAAGAAGCCAAGTCGCTTGCTAATATTCGCTGTCTGTGCTGCAAAAGGGGAAAATATCCGGTGAATACAAGAGGAGCTTCTTTGAGGCACTACAGGTGATAGGAGTACTTAACCATACCTATACGTTCGTTTGTTTCAAAAATTCAAACAAAGAATAATGGACTGCGACTGTATGTTTAGCTACATAGCTACCCTACATGATACATCCTAATTATAAGTTTCTTGCTTACATAACATGGTAATACCATAATATTATGATTTTTAATGTTATTTGAAATTGCAAAAATATGCTGTTAGCTAGAAACATCGTCGTACATACTTATACCAAAATGCATGACATTAAAATTATACACACCTATATGTTTCGTCTATTCTATTGATATGCAGGTACAAGATTTTACCATAGAATATAATACAAAAACATATAAATTTAAGGGCTGGGCCATTTCAAAATTATACATTTATGAGATGTATGTTATAAGAAAGCTATGGTTATCACTATACTAATACTCCAATCATGCTCCTATATTATGTAGTAGAGGTAAGTAAGTCACAAGGAAATTATACAAATTGGAGAAGGCAAAATTACAATTAAGTTCTGCCATTCCCTTAAAGAAAGTCAATAATTTGTTCAGTTGATAGCAGTTGATTGTAGCAGACAGGCCGAATGAGATATTTTTAATATTCAAGGTATTTTTCCCCCATGCCCAGTATATAATATTATACGGCGGAAAACCCATGAATACTGACAACTAGCGGCCAGTAGTGCAACGTACCTTCGTAGAAGTAATTTACGAAATAAAAATGTTTTGACTTAACTTTGTACCTCTCTTTGGCAAAGGAGCAATGCAAGATCGTTATAAATCATCATTTTATGAAATGGCAAAGATTTTGTTAAAATAACAGGTACATTTAATAAAAAACGGCAATCTAACAAATAAATTGAATCCTCGTTCTAATACTGCTGCCGCCTGTACCTTCTCACAAAAAGTTAGTTGAATAGATAATAGATTAAGGCCTGTAATATAAGCACCCCTTTCTACTAACAACGGCCACAAACACTTAGACATAGTTCCTTGAATTTTCAGTCACTAAAGTAATCACCGGACATCGAATGTCAGTTTATCAAGGTTTCTAGTTGCATCATAAACAATTCATTGCGGTGCATAAATAGAAACGTCCCATGAACTTACAACAATAGACCGTATAGTGATAATAGGCCTTTGTCATTACTCTAAAATGAAAATATTACTGAAACCAAAAGCGGAGCCTACCATTTCCCTTTTCTGGGATACGTTATACGTATAATCATTGTGAATCTTGATTACTATAATATTTTCAACGTTTAAAAAATGCTGATTATATCGAAAATAATATATTTCTTATAGATATGCTTGAAGTGTTAAGAATTAAGATAATATAGATATAAGGTATACGGTTACGAGTATTTTTTACCCTTATTTGATCCACTGATCGCCCACGATACTCTCGAAGTTATGTGGTCTATATCCCCCGCAACAAAATATATTTTAAGTAACGTGAATACCAAGTTACGTCATGAGGTATATAATCGTATTTTTTAATTCGTAATCATTAACTGATATGTGTATACCTATACATTTATCATAGAGCTTTTTATATCAACCTTGAGATAGTAATTCAAAATTAATTTTCTTGTAAAGATTTACTTAATAAGATTCCACTTATAGATGATAAGTTTGAGCATTTGCTTAATCTTCTTATCAACGATTACAGTCTAGAAATAGTCAGGCTAATTGTGTTTCATAATAGCAGTCTGAAGGGTAGCAGGAGATATATTAAGAGCGTGAGGCAATGGGGGCGCGGGCGAGCGGGGGGCAGGGTGACGCGGAAGCGTAGGGCGGGCGGAGGGCGTTGACCGTGAACGTGGGGCGGCATCGATCGGGCGGCCATACCCTCGCGCAACGGGAAAGTATACCCGCACCGTCGCGCGTCGCACCGAAACTCGATGCGTCTAAAAGCGTCACTTGAAATGTGGCTACGTTGCCGTCATCGAACATGATGTCATTAATGATGTGCCATGCACTGCACTTAAGTGCAATGATAGCTGCAACTGAAACGGCATTGGTCTTCCTGTGGCAAATATTGATCGCTATTTTTGTATTTTTTTAAATGGCTGTTATACGAAGTTTGATTTAATTTTTTAACCATCATTATATCGACCTCGTAATAAGTAATGAGTGTTATCTGTTGAAAATAGTATCTTCAATTCAATCATAATCAAAAAAAATAACAAGACGAAACCAAAATTCCGAAAATAATAAAAATAATGTTGCGATGCGTACGCAAGTTGTCTTGACTCGGAACCCTCTTGCCTTCCTTCCCTCAATGTTATAACGAAATTAAAGTTAGTGGGGTGCTTTGGTCAGGAGGGTAAATCGGAAATGTCTATAAGACATACATTCGATCGGGCCCCCAGTCCCTGAAATTTATTCCTAAGACTTCCTACGTCCCAATGCGCTAGCGTACATGTTTAATAAAGATAACGTTAATAGCTATTTTATAAACTCACTAAAGAATAAAGGAAGGATGAAGGCAATTTTCAGATGTGGTTGATTTGTGCGGCTGAACTTTCAGAAATTGGTGCGGCTATGACGGCAATGTGCGGTCACAAAGTATATTAACAACTCCATAGTTTCTTTGTAAATCTTCATTCATTAAATGTTATACAATTAAACTTTTCGCTAACTTATTCATTCTAATTAATTTACAAGTATTGCCCGCGTGGAATGATGCCAAGAATACTAGCTGCATTTTCGCAGTGAACAGCTAGGCAGATGCACTAGATCACTAGATCACTTCTGTCACCAGATGAGGCTATGAAATATCTCGGAGGAAATTAAAATAATCATACGGTATGAGCAGTGCATTGATAGATCAGCCATTCTGTCAATCGCTCAGCAATGCAGTCAGTCAGCCACTTTTCCTTTCGTATATTCAAAAAATTTTATAGATATTTTTTAATCCACAGTGACAATTCGCCCCATTCTGTCAAACACCATACGAATTGAATGAAACATACGTGATTTTGACAAAGTGGGTCGAGTCTTCGTGAATTGAAAAAGCGAGGTATAGCATATTTTTTCTTAAATTTAAGGACTAACTTGGGAACCATAGTGGATTGTTTATTAAAACAATTTCAAATTAAATAATAAAACCAATAAATTGCATATAACTGTTTAATATGAGTAGGTACAATAAATTAAGTTCAAACTATACAGTTAATTAATTATAAGAGAAACAGTTTTTTACTGTGTAATTTATTCAGTTAGTTCGGGTGCGTAGTTCTCGCGGGTTATTCTTGCGTTCGACCTCGTAGCGGTTCAGTAATTTTTCCGCATGGTTTTTGCGAGATTCACAGTTGAACTGTGGGATTTAGTTTTACTAAGCCAATTAAGAAGTAAAAAGTGAAGAATTTATTGATTTCTTAAGGCAGGTATTGCAATCAATTAAGTTTAATAAACTTATTTGTTTTATATCGAATCAAGCCCTTCTTGTTTCGCCCAAATACCAAGCAATTTATAAAATACTTTTTCACAAAAAACTATTTTGAGGCGGTGGGAATTCTAACAAAACGCGATAAAAGAAAAGTCTCAAATTCTGTCTTTTTATCTACACAAAAACAAATTGCAGGTGTACAACATTTTTAAATTACGTTCTATGAAATTTTATGTAGTTTTTTGTGTAGAGATTTTATTTTTAGTCATAAGCCTATTTATTTGAATTTTATTATATAGTTTTAGGCTAAGATAAAATTTATAAAAAATTTTGAAAGCGGTTATTTTTATTATCAAAAATAAATGTTTCGCTAGAGTGTTTGATTTACGAGTACTTTTATTTTTAAATTACTTTCTCTCTACGTCCCGGTGGTTTTTCCACCCTGCATATTTGAAATGAACCGTGCACCGTGATCAGTATCACCGCACCCAGATGCAGCAGACTGCGAGATGTGTGTGATAAGTTGATAACGCACGGGCGGTAGCGTCGGGCGCGGTGTCGGGCGTCGGGCGCGGTGTCGGGCGCCGGTCGCGGTGCCGGGTGCCGGGCAGCGCTGCGCGTGGGACGGGGAGTTGAATGTCGGGCAAGGGCGGCGTGAGTCACGGCCGCGATCAATACTGCAGCGGGAGCAAGTGCGTACTCCGCCCGTGCTCTCGCCACCACTGCGCTTCCCGCCGCCCGCCGCCCGCCGCCGCCCGACTGCACTTTGACACTGCCTCTACTGCCCCTATGAGTTGATTTCGGCGTAGCTACTCGTATAGCCATCGAGTGGAAGCATGGCACTGAATTGCAAATATTGTCGGAGTTTATTGTCTGCTTGCTTCAATGTATCACTAGGTTTCAGTTGGGAATTGCCGACAGTAACAAGAACAAAATGCTGATTGTCTTTTGGTCATTACTTACAGTTTATATGTCAATTATTGCGACACCTAAAATGATGCAACAAAGTAAGGTTATCTTTTAATTTACATTTATTTATAAAATAATGTACCTAAGTATTCTTTTTTTTCATAAAATGATACGTAGTGTTTCACACTAATCAATAACTGTTTGGAATATCGGATTAATCTGTAAAATCTTTAAAAAAAGATACTAATGGAGCAAAGGACGTCAGTAGATCATTGCTGGACAAACAAAAACGACGAAAAGGGAGTAAAAGCTAGAACACCTCTTATATTATTGACGCGATGAGATGTCGGTTCTCCTTATATTATTAATTATTATAACATAAGCGTCTTCTTATCCTGGAAAATCAATAATTTCCAAAAAAAGGCCGATTTCTACGAGTGTAACTGAACTAAGGAATGTGTGACTAGCTGACCCGACGAATGTTGTTTTGCCATATAAAATATTTCTCACTTAGGGGCACGAAAAGTACGTCCTACTGAATATACACAATTTTTTTATGAAAATCGGTCGAGCCGTATTGGAGGATTTTAGTAATAAACACCGTGATAAACAAGAATTTTATACTTATAATATAAGGGTCGTTTTTGTGAGTTAAATTAATACATTTTAAACAGCCAGCGATTTTGATTTGTTTCTTTTTACGACAAGGCGTAAAAGTGTACCCAATAAAACCTACTTTATTGGATCTAACAAAATAGCGTAGACTCACTCTACAATATACTGATCTTATTACGCAGGTAGACGGACGGCTCTATGCCTCTAGTCTGTTTAGTAATATCATGTAATCGGTGCCTAAAATGTAGTGCAAGATTAGTGTTACTTTGTCTGAGCCTAGCACGACACATATCGGAGACACTATACATAGAGGAGGATTTTTAGAATTCAGTAGGAGTAGAACTTGGGTACAAAATTACAAACAAACTACAAACGGCTTTTAAAGTAGGTATAGATATTTCAATCCACGAAGACGCTCACCAAAATCCAGTCTGTCAAAATCACTTACGTTTCATTCGATGCGTATGGAGTTTGACAGAGTGGGGCGCGTCATCGTGGATTGAAATATCTATAGGTATAATCGTAATAAATGTAAAGGTAATAGGCATAGAGGTCCAAGAGGGAGCCCTCGACTTCAAAAGTGCGGCAAAAAATACTTTGCCCAAATTGGCAAATCCAAGCCACACAATTTTCACGCACACTAGCATCCGCACACCATACAAATTTCAAATTAACACACTCACACTACAAGAAAAAGTTGTCACACGAAGCTGTCGTTTTTAGGTAGGGCTCTGTCTAGTTGGAGCGCGAGCGACGACCTATTATAAATCTAGGACCTGGGTGACCGAGCTTTGCTCGGTAGTATTACAGCTACTCACCAATAGATGGCAGCAGGAGTTTACTGTAATAGTTTTACTTTATCACCAATAGATGTCAGGTATAGATTTATATATTTTTTTGTTCAATACGACATTTTCTAAAAATGAATCCTAGCTAGATCAATTTATTGCCTCCAAAACCCCTTGTATACTAAATTTCATGAAAATCGTTCGAGCCGTTTCCGAGATTCAGATTATATAGAAATATATATATATAAACAAGAATTGCTCGTTTAAAGGTATAGGATATGGTAATAGGTATCGTCTTCGTAATTCATAATCTTAGTATACTAATTTTGTACCAACTGAATAATAAACTAAAATAAATGTTGTAGGTATATCAGAATTGCAAAAAAAATACAATTATAGGAAAAAAGTGCGCTCTCCAAATACCAACGGTGAACCATTTGATATTTAGAGGGTATACTTTTTTGTCATACAATGACTTTTCCTTATCAGTTTGCCTAATCTACGATTACCTGTAATGTTTACGGGCAAGGTCACTGTCAAAACTGATAACGTAAATAGCTACCCAAACAATAGAGATGTTCATTAAACCTACTCATTTCATTTTCCTTTACGAATGCTTTACCGAGTAGGTACCTTTTTTTTAGAGATGGGCCGAATATTCGTTTTATATTCGGTATTCGGCATATTCGGCAGCTTTACCGAATATTTATATTCGGCCGAATATTCGACTGAATCACCTAATATATTCGGCAAAGTGATACTCAAAGTTTTTACTGTTATTGACCCGTGTATTATCATGATTTGAGTGTACAGTGTAATGAGGTAAGTATTTTAGAGTATAGCTTTATGTTTTTGTCGTCACTGAAGCTTTATTTTCAATTAAAGTAGGTTGGTAAAAACTAAAAGATAATAACTTAATGCAAAATATAGGTATCTAGCTGTTTTGGGATTAGGCTGCTGTGTAAACTCTTTAGAATAATATATTATAATCAGGTCTTAATTGAAGGAAAATAAACAAGATATTTATTTCGATCAGTCTTTATTGTGTTAGAGATGTAACGAATGTACCGAATATTCCGCCGAATATTCGGTTCGCATAAAGTTTTACCGAATATTCGGCCGAATGTTCGTATTCGGTGAAACCCATGTTCGGCCCATCACTAGAAAAGTACTCTATACAAGTTAGAATTTGACTGCGATCTCACCTGATGGTTAGTGATGATGCAGCCTAAGGTGTTATTGTACTAACTTGGAAGGGTATGTAAATTTTCCCCAAACGGTTTCTACTAGCATCACACCGGAACGCTAAATCGCTTGGCGGTGCGTCTTTGCTGGTAGGGTGCTAACTAGCCACGGCCAAAGCCTCCCACTAGACCAGACCTGAGCTAATTATGAAATTATAAAATTCCAAAGTGGTCTTGGCGAGAATCGAACCCGCGACCTCCCACTCGAATCCGAGCGCGCCGCTGCCGCGCCAGGGAGGTCGTACCTACACTATTATTTTTGATTAACACTTTCTTCTTTGTTGTACGTATAAATACCAACTACCTACATACCTAAATAAATATTATTATCGACCGGGGATGACTGTAAAACGAAACTCAAAGTGGCTTACCTCATATGTTTACTTATTATATCACAAGGTCACTGTCAAGATTACTGATGTTATAAATAAGTGGTAATATGTATAATAATATAAACGATAGGGTTGTCCTATAAACCTAGTATTTCAAATAATTTTTATTTATTATAAAGTGAGTTTCAATTGATTAGTGATTTTTTTTAACCATAATTATATTTTGTGGAGGATGGGTAAAGGGTTCGGACATGGTCTAATGTGTGTAGTATCCGTCACATACCTTTGAGGACATAAATGACCTCAAAGGTGTGTAACGGAGGTCACTGACCTTTATTATACAAGTACGCTGGACCTCAGACCGTCAACGCAAAAATGAAGATACTTGGTTTTCGCTATTTTTCGCTGATTGTTGCGTAAGCTGGCGTAAGCGTCCATGAAACTTAAATAAAATGGCATTCAAAACTTTACCGTAGTTTTCAATTTAATTTTTAGTACCGTGGACCTTAGAGGGGGGCGCTTTAAATCGTCACAGAAAAGGAACTGTAAATTTTATAGAATAGTTAGTCCAGCGTACAAGTATTATAGAAATCAGTGGTGCAGGTATTTTCCTCACGATATTTCCCTCCAAAACAAGTATTTGATTACCTTAAGTAAGTACGTACGAGTGGGTTTGAACCCCCGCTATCATTAATTTAGGTGATGCTTGCATCTTAGCTCAGGTTCGACAGGAACTGTTTGCTAAAGATACTATACAATTTAAAAACCCACATTCCCACACAAAAAATCAAAGAAATACTTTGTTCCGTAAATAACAAAGAAAAACTTTGTTCCGCCTCAAATTTTCCAAAAATTAGTTTTTGATGCATACATGAAAAATAAACCTTATTAGTTTTGGGTGTGCGTTGAAACTTCATGAAAGTCGGACAGGAAGGGTTTTTATTAAGAACTTTATTTAGATTTACTTACACTGATCATGCATGCATGTGGTTATCACCATCATCAACTAATACGAAAGACGTAGGTACAGACCACGTACAGACCTCCGATAATAATATAAGATTATAGAAAAACCCATTACGCATTAATTATAATAAAAACCAATAATAAAACTATTACCTACCTACAAAAGCTTTGGTTGGAAAATTACAACTAACAGTGCCCGCGGACTCCGTTCCACGTTAGAAATATTTCTGTCCCGGCCCGTTTGTCCTGCGTAATACTTCAGATTAAAAGTTCGGGATAAATAAATAAAAAATATAATTTTGTACATCAACCGAGGCCAAGGTTTGAGGTTTTTTGTGTAAACTGTATACATAGAGTAAAGGGCACGAATATTCTACATTAAATTTCCGTTCTGATAAACCTACTAAATCAATACCATATGGGCTAAATAAGCTTTACAATAATAAATATTTTTTAACCCACAATATTAACAGTAATAGCAGTTATTGTGAGTTATCCGTAGGAGATAGGCATATGCTGTCGCGGACTTTTTTACAATTATTAGATATTATATCCTATGATACTCCACAATAACGTAGCTTTCTTATTTCTATTGGTGAAAGAATTTGGAAAATCGGTTCAGTAGATCCAGAGATTATCCCCTCAGACTACATAAAGTCTGTGATTACCGCTTACAACGTCACAACTCACAAACTCACAAACGTTACCTCTTAATATTAGAGTATTAAGTAAATAAGTATAGATAGATGTATACCAACACAAAACACTGGTATTGCGTATAATATGACCAGCACGCTATTATACTTGAGTATGTTTAGTGGCATTGGAACTAATAATAATAGGTGAACTTGACATTGAGAGTAGAGGCTCGTCATCGTAACAACGCGTGCCGTCCCTACCGCACTGGCCGATTACGCGAAGGTTGGACAAGGACAGATAACGAATCTTTCTGTGTACGTCTGTTTGTAGGTCAGTCGTGTATTTGTTCCGGACGATAGTCAGAAAGTCAGCTGGAGGTTACCACATACATATAGTACATACCTACTACTACACACTGTAAATAAACGATGTTATTTATTTTCCACTTATTGATCCATATTTTATTTATTATACTCGATGTTGGCCTTTATTATAGTTGCTGGATTTTTGTTATTCTAATCGTTGATTATATAATAATATCTTTATATTTTACAAGGGAGATATTATAAAAGATTCATAAATTAATGAAGACTGCCTTTTATTCTCAGGCAATTAATAAAACTGCTATAGGTACACGTTTCCATCTTTTCCTGTAACATAAAGAAAAGTTAAGACAACGTAGAAAATTGGAAAATTTTAGAAAACTTAACGACTAGTAGGTATAGTTTTCCGCGTTTGACAATATCCTAAGTATGAACTGCTTCATAATGACCTTATTTTTCCAAATTCCTGCAGGAGCTTAGATTGGCTAGTTGAAATTTTGATTTCTCCATATTATTTAGACTCACGAGAATTATCCGTGGAGAATAATAAATAATCAAAAAGTATTTTTAGTATGGGAATGAAAACTGCTAATTAATTCCAAAGAACTCCATCCATTTCTGTAGCGGTTAAAATTCTCAAAGTTTCTCCGTAACGGCTCCATGAAGCGTAACCTAGTGGCATTTTCGCGAATTTCTTCGTAACAACAACGCCGCGAAGCCTCTTCGTTTCGGAAAATTCCGCTAGATGGCGCTCTTACATCACGAAGCCTTTACTTAGAGCTTACGCAAGTTTTTGTAAGATGGAGCTACTATCCACATGAAACAAATTAACTTTCGCTTAAAAACATATTAAGCTATCTTTTTAACAAGGATGGGTTATTAGAAGCTTTTTCTAATTAATTATTTTTTTACGATTTTATTTGTACACTAGAGTCTAGGATACAACCAATATGTATATAATCGTGCCAGTGATTGCATACCTTAATTTTATTTAAATTATAGAACCTTTTTAATTAAAGTTAAGTTACTAGTTATTATTAGTCATTCATTGATCTACCTACAATAAATTTAGCCATTAATCGGGCGAGTTGAAGAGGTTTGGTTTCGCTCGAAGCGATGACGCACTAACATGTCAGCGGTCGACGCTCTCCTTACAGAAAAATTACGTTCTTGACTCACTTTGTTTGTTGCATATTTACGTTTACGTCATGCGATATTTTTGTCCATACCTATCTGTCTTTACAATACGAGTAGGTAAATTAATGGATGTATTACATTATAATTTAATAGACAAAATTGAATATACGAGTATTATGTTTAATTTAATAATAATGGTCTGTTGTTATAACCCTTATTCAACCCAAAATAAAAAATTTAAAACACATATAATAAATAATTAAACGTTATTCATAAGTTTCGAGTTTGTAGCTCAAAATAAGTATTTACTGAAAAAATATTTTTTATAACGCGTTTTTGTAGGACAAAGGTAGATATAAAAGAAATAAAACAATTAGGCATTAAAGAAATTGTTTAAAAACAAGAGTTGGAACTCTAGTTCTAGAAGGAGCTATTGCGTATTCTCGCAGTGTTGTAGCAAAATGGGAGCTACGCCGTAGCTCGTCTACATTGGTTAATCCTAGAATTGATATCGAAGATCTGTTTTTCCTATCGACGAATCGCAAGGGCATATTATTTTTCTTTTATATTTTTCTAGTCGTAGTTAAGTATAAAATAAGCTTTTATAAAAAAAGCCTCTGTTAAAAGCATGTTTATTGATGTTACAGCTATTCGATACTAGATGGCGCTAGACGTCTATTTTGTAAACACTGAACGATGTAATTTCGTTCCGAAAATTGGGACTTCTTGAATAATTAATTGCTTCTAATTGTTGCGAATACTTATAATGTTAAAATAGTTGATCTTTTTTATGCATCTATTAAGAATTAGAAGTAACGAGAAATTTATTAGATAATATGTATAATAGGTGTGACGTTAGCTTTCGCTCGATTGTTATGAAACCACAATAAAACTAGCAGAAATACTTTCTAGATAGAATATTCAAAATACTCATAATTAAAATGCTTATGACCTAATGACAATAATAATAAGTAATTCATTGACTTGATTGACATTTCAGGCGCAAGCATAAATTAGTTAAAAAAATATTATAATTTGGCTAGTGAACTCTTGTACTTTGCTTGAAAACTTAAGTCAAGGACACCCAATAGCATTTCCAATTTAATCGTCACTTAAACGACTTTTAGTATCGTAGCAGTTAAATCATTAAATTGACGGTAAGTTTATTATAAATCTAAAGGACCTTCAGCACAATATCGATACGATAGCAATGTAATAAAATGAAACGGTATGTCGGAGAAGGGCGGGCGATATAGTAACTGTAGTTAACGATAGCGTTGCAACCTTGCAAAGTTTGTTGCTCCGGCCGCGCGAGCGTGCGGCGGAGCGCGCGGGGGGGGGGCGCTGCAACCTCCAGTGACACGGGCCTGCCACAGCACTGACATACCACGATGCACTTATGCCGATTGCCTACAGCCTACAAATACGAATAAGTTATTTGCATAACAATAAACGTCACTTTCAGTTAGTTTTAAGTGTTGTACCTAGAGCTTATAGATAATGAATTCGAATCTAAGGTACAGTCCTAGGTTCAGTTACATGATAAAGCTGCCTTTTCAGTAATATTTTATAACGTAATTAGGCGGTTAGCCGTTGTGAGATGTTGAAGCTAAGCTACGAAACTGCATGGTGTATATAACCATTTTTCTGCATCCAAGCAAAGAGGATTTGATCATCTAAGTTAGGTGGTGTAAAAATTTCTAAGCAGGTATGCTTTGCACGAGGTAGCCAAAGAAGTTGTCATTTATTCAGCTGTATACCATACTACCACTCGTAGCCAGTAGTAGTCTAGGCATCCTTTATCTAGTAAGTAGGTACCCTTTTAATTAAGTTCTTAAATGATAAGAAGTACCTACTTATGTTTAGTAATATCAGCAGTTTAAGGAAACTTTAACTATTCTTTTTCTATGATGTTATGATACAGATATCAAGCTTTAATCAAACAAAAACAATGGTACTTATAGTTCAATACCTTTGTTTTAATCATTGCCACTGTACTTCGCAATGCTTTCGCAGATCAAAAAACAACCTAGTCTAAAACCTGATAACAGGTTTTTGTTAATTTAGCAGGCAAAGTCGAGCCAAAAGGTAGCATGTCTAATAGCTCCTCTAACATTATCTCGTAGGAGCGTGCTCCATGCAAATTCATGGATAAACCGTCTATCAGCTCGACTACATAATGATAGAGCTATTAACTATCGAACATCGCCCGTACTTGATGAAGTTTATTGTTCCAATTGTAGGTTGTTTACTGCACTTGCACACGCGTTATATGTATATCTAGTCATTCAATCATCATCAATTGCCCGCACTTGCATCATAGGTGTACATTACAATGGAATAACAAGTTTAATACGGTTTTTTAAAAAGAAAACCTATTTCCATCGTCGATGGGACCGATCTGAAAAGTTGACATACATACCAACGCAAGTTGTGAAACTTTAGTCCCGTAGGACCGTTCGTTCACCTCACTCTAACCTCATTCAACGCAATAATACGGCTTAGCGGAGCATCTTGAAACGAGATGTAACTATTTATTCTTCGGGTAGACGTGATCCTTTTATCTTTACTTTCCTTCGTTCGGGACGTGTTTCCCTTTAAATGAGGACATGATATTTTCCTTTGTTTCAAGATAATTTCCACCCTCGTAGCGCTTTATCTAGGTACATGACCTATATACAAATACAATAGAATTATTCATAAGCTTGTTGTTGTTCTGAGTGAGTTTTTATGATGATAAGTTTTAGGTAGTTTGGTTATATAAAAATCATCGACTTAATTGGATTGTAATTCATTAATTTGAGATTCCTGTACTCTTTCTCTACATCTATAGTATAGACTGTCAAATCTTATACTCCTTTAGTGTATGAACTAGGTATTAAAACTCTCGCCATACATCGAGCGGTACCGAAATCACATTTTGCATTCCCAGCGTATTCCAGTATCGCCTAGCGCCAGGGGACGCTGCGCGCGGCTATCTGACGTCGACCATATTAGCTAATCTCTTCTCACCGCGTCGCTTCGCTGCCATGCTCGCTGTATGGCGTGAGCTTTGAAGTGTTGCCAAACTTTATCTCCGTGTTTTTAATAAAGAAGATTTCTATGGGTTGGCAAAATATGCTCATAAAATTTTACAGAGTGAGTTAGTGCAAATAAAAGTTTTGCTTTTTACATTGTTCAACATTTCTTCAAGAAATGACAATAGCCGTGATGCTGGCAGTGTGCTGTGTGTGGCAACAGCAGTTGGATCTCACGAGGGCGATAATTGCGAAGGTCGCGTCGCAGCTGGATCCCGCTGCCAGCGTCACACGCCCAACTCCTCCCGTGCGATATCAATATACAGTGAGACGATACTTCGTGTGCTGGCCCTCAGCGCCGCACGCTGAAATGCCGTCTAAAGCGCAGCAGATAAGACTCAGTTCTGTGTAGCGCGCGCCGCGGTCGGTGGCCTTACCTCATTAAAGTTCATGCACCCGCGCGAAACTGGGGCACGTACCTCGTGAGCCCCTCCACCTGCGCTGGCTGCCCCCTCGCCGTCCCGTTACCTACCACTAACTTTCATTGAAATGTTACTATTACTCCAATTTGTAATCTCGTACTACGATATTAAATACTGGAACAATCCTATCTCGTAATGATAAAAGATGGCTGTATAATATTATTCACGAATCACGATATTGATCTTTGTTCGACAACTAGTGCAGTTTTTGACTTACTCTACATTATTGTAAGATCAAACCTTTAGCAACGGCGACTAGAGTTTAATTGTAATAAATTATTTCGACTTATTACAAGTTTTAATGTTAATCTTGTAAGGAATTATGCCTACACGTAATACACAATTTTAAACTCGTATAGCGCCCATGACATTATTTGTACGTGCATGTTCGTATAGAAGAAGGTGGGTTCGAGGGAAATTCTGTCACCGACGAGTCCAATGAACCAGTGTTGCGCTGCGCTACGTCGGTTGCGCAAGCGCAAAGCGAGAAAGTGCGAGTAAAAGTTGACGCAACCGGCGTCACCACTCGCACCACGTCACACGCATACATGCTCACGTGTATATGTTACGTTGTGTATAACAAAATGAATATACATAGACGTGTCATGAATTTGACATCACTTGATTACATACAATAGGATTGGTTATATATATTTGGGTATAAAAGGGAGAAATGACTGATTGACCGAATGGGTGACGGACTTACTGACAGTGTAACTGGCTGACTGATCTATTAATTCACAGCTCAAACCACCGCACGAACCGGGCTTAGGTATTAGCATGGATATGGCGTAGACATAATTTTTATAAATTCAACCCCTGAAGCGTAAAATGGAGATCACGCCTGCGAAGCTCGACACTTCCTTAAACAAAATATTATGTAGGTACATAACACATCCCATTGTAATAGATGTATGCTCTTCAGGCTCCTAGTTAAAAATTGTTCTTAAATAAGTATTATCTCTTGTTTGATAATATTTACACTTAAGAAAATATATGGATTATTTATTTTACAATTTATTAATTAAAATAATAAAGTATTATATTTTCATCCACAAAACTCACTCAAGCTTGGTTCTTAACATATTGCAAAGACTAGCTTTTGCCCGCAGCTCCGCCCGCGTTAAATTCGATTTTTTACTAATCTTGAGAAAAAATTGAATTTCCTTTTCAACCACCTACTTTAAGGACAGATTGTCAAAGTAATCTACCTATAGCTGTAGCTATAGATTACTGTTGAAAATTAGAGTTTTTTAAATATCCCATAGGAACTATGGATTTTCCCGGGACAAAAAGTAGCCTATGTTTTAATCCGGGTTATAAGCTATCTATGTTCCAAATTTCAGCCAAATCAGTTTAGTAGTTGCGGCGTGAAGGAGTAACAAACATACACACTTACACACACACACACACACACTTACACACAAACTTTCGCCTTTATAATATTATATAGTGTGAAGTGTGATAGTGTGAAGTGTGATGTGATAGTGTGATATTTAGTGTGATATACCTACTTTCAGGACAGATTGTCAAAGTAATCTACCTATTGCTGTAGTTATAGATTACTGTTGAAAATTAGGGTTTTTTAAATATCCCATGGGAACTATGGATTTTCCCGGGACAAAAAGTAGCCTATGTTTTAATCCGGGTTATAAGCTATCTATGTTCCAAATTTCAGCCAAATCGGTTCAGTAGTTGCGGCGTGAAGGAGTAACAAACATACACACTTACACACACACAGACACACACACTTACACACAAACTTTCGCCTTTATAATATTAGTGTGATTACCGTGCAGGTCGACCGCGATACGCAGAAATGCAGACATAAGGAAAACTGCTTCTGCATAAAACTTTTCGAGGGACGTAAACTTTCAGTGTTTTGTTAAATAATATCTGTGAAAAGTTATAAGTATAAAACTATCCCAGGAACGTCTAAGAGATCATTATTGGTAAAAAAAATCAATCGTTGACTAGACAAATATTATATTTCATAATACGGTCTACGACCGTAAATAGCTAAGGTTACGTTAGTGCCTTCAAGGTATTTACTCTGTGTTGTTTGTTGGCCTTCCTCGCCCAACGGCACCTCAGATAGCGCTCCAATCATTACCGGCCTCATCTCCTACAGAGCCATCAATCAGCACGAGGGCGTAATTAGCGAACGACTGTGACTTTACTTGTGAGCGTTTTCCAATTTTTAAAAATGGAACCCATAAGGTTTATTAAATCTCCTACAGAGCCATCAGCACGAAGGCGTAGTTAGCGAACGACTTTGACTTTACTTGTGAGCGTTTTCCAATTTTTAAAAATGGAACCCATAAGGTTTATTAAATCTCCTACAGAGCCATCAGCACGAAGGCGTAGTTAGCGAACGACTTTGACTTTACTTGTGAGCGTTTTCTAATTTTTAAAAATGGAACTCTTATGGTTTATTTGTATCATTGCCGGCACTGCCGGCCTCATCTCCTACAGAGCCATCAGCACGAGGGCGTAGTTAGCGAACGACTTTGACTTTACTTGTGGGCGTTTTCCAATTTTTAAAAATGGAACCCTTATGGTTTATTTGTATCATTGCCGACCTCGTCTCCTACAGAGCCATCAGCACGAGGGCGTAGTTAGCGAACGACTTTGACTTTAGTGAGCGTTTTCCAATTTTTTAAAATGGAACCCTTATGGTTTATTTGTATCATTGCCGACCTCGTCTCCTACAGAGCCATCAGCACGAGGGCGTAATTAGCGAACAGCTGTGACTTTACTTGTGTTGTAAGCGTTTTTCTATTTTTGGGGTTCCATATCAAAATGGTAAAATGGAACCCTTATGGTGAGACTTTCTCCATCCGTCCGTCCGTCTGTCACAAGCGATTATTCCGCTCTGAAATTTGGAATTTTACAAAAACAAAACAGATTGTTATTTATTTTTAGGCACGATAGTTCTCGATTTTTCGGACAAACTTCCAAAAAAAATACCACCCCCTTCGATAAATTAAGAACAAATAAAAACCCTTTGAGTATGCTTTCAATTTTATTTTACTTCTTTGTCTTTGTTTTACATTTTACAATAATCAATAAAATAATGTTGCTACATACTATGTTTAAGTTCAAAGTGAAAACAGTCACATTTTCGTAGCTACGAACTTTGAGCTACAAGCAACTTTTATTATGACAATAGGCTATTTGACAACAATGAAAATATACCTGAAATTGTAGTAAATCTCACTAATAACAACGTAAATAAGCATATTTCACTTTATTTTAATCAAATATATGTATATTTTTCAGCAAAATAAGAGTTTAATAATGTTATAATTTTTGATATTTTACCTGTGACAGGAACGCCCTGTGATTGGTTGCAACTCTGGTGACGTCACACTCGAAAATTTGCGGGAAAACAACAGCTTTTAGTACTGATTTTTCTGAGTGTTTTGTTTGGCGGGCGTTTTATTTTATCTTTTAGCTATTTAAACAGTAATTTTCTGGTTAACTTTATAACTAAACATACTAAGGAAATAAATAATTAAGTATTTCAAATCGCAGAATGGAATCAAATTTTGTGCGAGCTGATAATAGCAACCTACCTAAGGTAGATGCTTTTATGGTTGCACTTTACTTTAAGAATAATGCTGATTATTATGGCGCGGAACTGAAAAACATAAAAACAGCAATGTAAGTACCTACCGCGTCGAACATATTAGTCCTTCCTTTATTTATTATAATCATTCATCATTATCTCATTTTAGTTTATGTTGACAAATACTCAGGAAGTTCATGGGAGTTCGGTTTTTTGGTTTTAGTTTATTTTTTCGATATTATATTTAGCTTGAATATTAAATTAAAAGGTAATTATTAGGTAGGTACTTACATCAAAGTGATCTTCACACATAAAAACATTTGAATGCGATAAAAAGGCCTTTGGATCTCTTCGAGCTAACTTTAACCATTTTTTTCGCCTTTTATCTGGTACAGACACAAACACTTTTTGAGGGCAATTTATGGAGGTATTTGTACATAATGGTACTACACAGCATTTGTACACCATTTTTTCTGTTAAAATATATTAATTTTTATTAAATTTAAAGAAAAGCGAAGAAATTCAACTAAACTGTACGGTACTGTAGTCTGTTTATATGCGTTTGACAATGTGTGACGTCACGAGTCAGATGACAAGCGCCATTACAAAATTGGCGTTTTTGGCGCGGTTTTGAAAATTGAAACTTTAAAAGTGGTTTTTAAAGGGAATTACATTAAATTTCCGCGAAATATCAATGTAATGTGCTTAATAGGTAGTAATAAATTCTTTAAAATCATTTTCAAAATTTAGTCAAATAGCCTATTAGCAATTTTTCCTGAACATCAAACGGGGAAAATGAAACGTTGTGTGGCAAACAATGACACATTAACCACAACCCAGAAACAGATTTTAATCTTCTTTCTTCTTTGTTTTTGAGTGGCACTGGCAAGTAATACCGTGATAAAAGTTTTTTACCCGACTGCAAAAATGGTTATGTTTTTCGCACGTATCTTTATTACCTTTGTTTTATTTGTTTGTTTGTCTTTATTACCTCGTATCTTTCACACGGCTGAATGGATTTTTTTAACACATTTGCTCAAAAAGTTGTCATTTCCATGTATGTTTAGCGTGCGCAAAGTTATTCTTTTACGCACTAGTACTTTTTTGTTTTCCTCCTGCATAGGTAGATACAACCACAGAATACCATTATAACCACAGAATATCAAATGCATGGAGGTTTTTAGTCAAAAAGTTTTATATGCAAAATTATTGATATTTTACAGCGTAAATCTATTAATAAATGAATTAAATTTAAAATAAATTTATTCCTTTAATATATACGTAGAGCATAAATTAATAACACAATTAAAATTAAATTGAATTTCGATAAATTATTGCCATTGATGGCTCATTTCACAAGAACCATTACCCTACCAAAAAAAAAAAGCCTTGTCCCTAAAAAAAAAAAAACTTGCCCACGCCATTTTTACAATTCTTTACGATTGAAATGTGAAAAAATGAGTTCAAATAGTTATTGTGATGAATATAATGTGGAATTAACACCGCCAGATATATATGACAAAGCTAAAATTGCCGCCGAGTCGCTTTTAACGGGAAAATCTAAAGAAAAATATGTACATGTGTACGAGCAATTTATGGATTGGAAGAACAAAAATAAATTGAATTCGCTGTCGGAGAATGTTATAATGGCTTATTTTTTGGAATTATCCAATAAATATCAGCCATCTACGTAATGGTGTTAAAATACATTAAATTTGCCGGCCAACACGTTTAAAATTACTTTGAACAATTGTGCCAATTGTAATGTCAATTATTATATGTCCAATAAGTAATAATTAAACTATTTTTCAATGATTTTTCCTTTTATTTTTTCGCAAATGTATTAAAAAACGTCGTTCGATGCACGTGCGGAATTGTCATTTCACTCGTCCCTAGAGTTGACCCGCGCCTTTGGCTTGGGCCAACAACCCGGGACTCGTAAAGAAATGACATACTTTCCGCACTTGTATCGAAATGTACTATGACAGTTAAGGTAACGTTAGCTTCGTCTCAGAAACCCAAGTGTTCTTAAATAGGCTTTTTAAACATTAAAGAAATTAAAAGGAGATTACAAAAAAAAATACATATGCGTCATATGTTTAATTACTTTATAAGTTTATACTTATGCATTTGGGTTTTTTTTTATTAATGTTGTTAACACCAGCTTAATACTTGTTAAAACTTTAAAATAAAAAGGTATATTCACAATTTGATAGTCTATGTTATCATGCATTGATATGATAAACTCATAGATAATTTGACATAATTGTGCGGAGCTTACCCGAGTTTCCGCTTTTTAGTTAGTTTCCTTAGCTATATTCATTCAATTCAATAATGCATGCAATATTATGAACTATTTTAAGTCCGCCATTTAATAGGCTTTCTTTATCTTAATTCTATAATATTAATACCAACGTCAGATTTATTTACTTCGTTGACACATTTTACAGTTTTGTGAAGGAAATAGGAAATTTCAATTAAATATGAAAATTATTACTCTACAAGTTAAACCTCATTTGTGTATTTCTCTCATTTTCTAAGAGTATTCCGGAGTAAGTAATTTCCAAAGTGGAGGGTTGAAGTGAGGTCGGCGGAGGGGGGGCAGCGCTGTGGCGACAGAAATAGGGCGCGGAGGACAGAGCAAGGCTGCCCCGGTTGCCGTTCGTCGACCCGCGCGCCCGTACCTACGAGAACGTATCTACGGCCTACAGCGCCGCGCGTGTGTGCGTAGCCACTCTACGATAATATGGCTCGCAGTTCGCGCCATATGCCGAGAGTGTCTATTGTTGATGCATCACACTCATTTTTCGATGACAAGGTTAATTAAATGTTTTAGTTTAGACACCAATCAAACGCTTAGATATATAGTTAAGACGTAAAAAAATATACATTTATATCAATTCGTATCCAAAACCGAATTGATTGTTTCATGCCTATTTATTTATATGTTCTGAATTGATATTTTTTTCAAAAGCAATCACGGAGCCCGCGCCATCTACCGCAGAGTAGGCTCAACTACAGTCGGTATACAGAAACACTTAGCAATGGCTGCGCCGGCCTCTCCGCCTCTCCCCGCGATAAGGGCACGAGTTCGTTGCCCCAATACAGGCTGACCTCAAAAACGAGGACACTGCAAAATTAGGACGATGACAACGTAACGACTCGAACGCCGTTGTGCTACAAACGAATTTAAACTTTGACGTTGTTGATATACGACTGATTGTTTCAAACAAAGGAAAACTGAACTACATATATTTGATCAATTAGGCAAATACCTATGCTGACTCCGACAGCAGTGAGCTAGCTAGAGTATTTCACTCTAGAAGGGTAATCATGGACTAGGATTAGTTTGAAATTTTTCAATCTGTAGCAACACATTGGTGTTACAACTTGCGGTAACGTTATAAGTTTTATAGATCATTGCTCAAACTAAAAAAATAATATTTATTTTTTTGTTTCAGGTAAGAATGGTTTCTTCAGCACTAGCAGAGGACTACACCAGGAACGAAAAAGTTTCGTAAGATTCCTAAACTTTTTTTATGTATGTGTGTTATTTTTATATTTACTAAATGATGAATATCTAATGTAACAATTTAATGTACACTAGCCTGATCCGACCGACGTCGAAAATTCTAATAAAATTGTAACTGAAAATCTGAGTAGGTATATAAGTTGACCCCGTAAATAGTATACAAATAAAATCGGTCAAGACGTAGAATTGTTATGAACATATTCACAATGGAATTTTACATACTGGGATGTGTATGAGATGAGATAATGGGATGTACCTATACAAAATCAAGACCAGGTTTATATATTTTTTTAAAGTACTATATTGATTTGATGATATTAAAGTTTTAAGTAGGTAGTACCTACGTATAGACTTTTGTTATTCTGTAATCTGTGTATTATTAAAGAAGATAATATAAAATATTGACAATATTACCTACGGTAACTAACAGAAGAAAAAAATCCTATCTATTAAAAGGTAAGTCTTAAATTTTAACAATACAATATTGCTGATTAATAATAATGATTCTATATCTACCAATTACCTACCGATAAAGAAAATCATGAATGTGCCTTCTTATATTATTTACATATACCTACTCTACTTGAAAACTGCTCAGATATTTTTTCATTACAACTCGTGCAAAATACCACCGACTGTACAAAGAACGAGAAAAAACAAAATGGAATTATTCGGCAGCGCCCGCGCTTAGAATAAATCTCGCAGATGTGTGACGCGTAAAAATAGGATCACGTGGCGTTCGGAATATCGTTATAAACGTGAAGGGAAATGAGGTTGAGGGGATTCTGAAATTCTGTGATGTGTGTGATAACGAATGCAGTGGCAATAAGTTGGATGCACCGAGCCAGCCGGGCTAAATATACCGAGGTCGTCGCACCGCAAATGGGTCGCTCCCTCAGCCGCCTGCCACCCTCTACCGATATAGCTGTCATAATATGAACAACTTTTCAACTATCGTAAATTGTTCAGGGTTTTCATGGGTTCGACGGTAGGTGTGATATCTACATGTTAAATTAAAATATTACCAACACATACAACCTTAAATCATCGACTTCACATGAAATGTACGGTATGTCTTTGGATAACTTTGAAACTAAGATTTTTTACGTGACGAATATCCCGTCTCGCAAGAAAATCTACGAAAATCTTCGAAAATCTAGGATAAAAATTGATCTCACTAGTCAACATAATTTGGCATGCATGCAATTAGTTTTTGATATTTTGTATGACGAACTCGTTAGTGCGAGCTAACTGAAGACCACCATCACCATCAGCACCATCTATCGAGCCATGGGTGAAATCACACATGAAAATATAAAAATGGAAAATGGCAGCTCAACCAGCGAGAATAAACCTGTCAAAAAATAGCTCATTTTCACAAAAACTTGTTTTAAGGCAATCGTATAGAAAAGATCCTATTTCTATAACTCCATAGAAAAGATCATATTTCTATAAGGATCAAAGTTTTTATTGGGTATCTGAGTTCTCGAGGTGTCAAAAAAAGCAATAAAGACGTGACTATCGTTGGACACTCGGTAGAAACAAAGTTTGAATTAGCACCTTAAACAAAACTTTATGTTTTCATGTGTGATTTCACCCATTGCTCGATAGATTGCGTTGTCGTTAGTGAGCTCACGTTAATGAGTTTGTCATACGAAAATCCTATACGTGATTACATGCGTGCCTATTCTGTTGACTACTTAGAGAAACTTTCATACTAGATTTTCGTAGATTTTCTTCGTGACGGGATTTACGTCATGAAAAATTCATTTTCTTTCGCCTTTAAAACAAAATAATATATACTTATTTTTGTCTGTATCGGTAGGCCGATACCATCCGACAAGAAACGTTTAAGTTAAAAAGTTTAAATTCTGAAATGATGTTACTTGCATTTACACTTAATTTATTCAACTATTGGTAATAAAATTTCAATGGAAAATCATTACGAATAAAATTCATTTTAAAAACGCTTAAACAAATGGGTATCATATTCATTGAATATGAAAATGTAGGAATACCATATTTCTTTAGCGCGAAACTGGGAATAAGTTACTGAGCAGACAAATTACCTGCTACTTAGCATGGAAATCATAGGTAGGTAAATGGAAAGTGGAGTTGCGTTTGCTGGAAAGTTCAGTACCTATTAAAAAAAAAATTAAAAAGGCATCTATGTGCGCGAAGCATTGTCTGGCTATTTGTCGACTTACAAAGCCCAATGGCACAATAAATATATAAAATTATTAAATCATTATACATATAATGTACCTATAGTAAATGTGTTGTATTGGATGCGAGGTCTGGTCGGGTTGAACTTTTGTATGTAAGATCCGTCCAACGCTAGTAAGTAGTATGTAATAAAGTTTGCAGTATGCTGTAAATCCAGATTATTTTTTGTAAGGAGCGTGGGTGTTGTTGTTTTCCCTATGGTTAACTGAGGTTGGCTTGCTGTGGACTGTGGTAAAGGCTACGGCGGGTGCGGGGCGCGGGGGGCGGGAGGTGTCGCAAGCCGGGGGCATGGCCGGCCGTCGGCACCGAGCGACCCTGACTGACTTATCTTGCAAACGTGAGCCGCGCGCAAATTCGCATTCTAATGCTGGCAAATTTTACAACCCGAGATTATTTACTGCTTGTTGCTAATCGCTTTAACACCTCTCTACGGAAATGGCCTCCAAAATCCTGAAAACAACCGCTCTGTACGAACGCCAGAACCAAAATTGGCTTCTAGATTTTCCTTGTATTTTCGTCATTAGTGCGTTATTAATAAGTATTTTTCATACATCATGACGGCCATATCACTTGTTGAAATGCTACTTACGGGTACTTTTTCCCATAAACACTTTAACAAAAATCAATTTTCAGTAGAAAAGCACCGGCAACGCATTCGCAATTCCTGTGGTGCTGCAAATTTCCATGGGCGGCGGTGATTGCTTACCATCAAATGGAGTCCACCTAACTAGATCGCTTGCTATGAAAAAACTTTCCTATTACCATCGTACTTCGTGGTAAAGGAAGCTACCAATGTGTTTTATACTTATTTATCGATAAATATTCAAGCGGAAAATTCGTTCGTTATCATAAGATAAAAACAATTTTTGCTGCTTGGGGTAAGCATTAAAATTTTCAGGTATTGTTTGAAACGGAATGAAAAAAAGTGTTACACGGTTATTGCACTGAATTTTGACTGGCATCAATGATAAAGTCTGATATTTTTAAAGCCGTAAGCCGCCACGAGGTCAGTCATGCGATTTAATCGCATTTATCACAAAAAAGGTCCAGTTTGCGGTAAACAATGATAATAATACTACACAATACTCGCTGTACGATGATATGTAACATTAGAAATGAAGAAACTACTTTCAAACAGTTCCAAAATTAATTAAATAGGTAAAGGTTATCAAACCGAATCTGATTACTGAACAGCGAATATAAAATCACTATTTGGAGTTTCAAGGTTTTGTTAATTTATTTATTTTAGGCACAATTTTACTTTTGCAATAGCTTTCTCTATACCAAAGAAAAGAGATTGCTTACATAGACCAGGGTCGATAATTTTTGAAACAAAAAAAATTACAGTAGGATGAAACCCATTAGAAAAGGAGGGGAATATGATCAAAATGAAAGGAAAAATAAATTACGGTCGATCCGAGTTCGGGAACAGGGGGGGAGGGGGGGTTTAAGTGTAAAAAATGGTTTTCCTTGATTTCCGGCAAAACTACAAGTCCTATGGAAAAAAGTTAAATGGCAAAGTTGTAAGTAATAAAAAGATCTACAACTTTTGTATTTGCAATTTTTTCACATAACCTCAAAATTTAGGTGAAAAATTCAAAAAACCAAGTTTTTGGTTTTTTATTTAATTCTTTAAAAAAAAAAATTTTTAAACTTACCTTATTATGTCCCAAATACACTGTAATTTATTTAATTTAAAATATTGATTTTTTTCACCTTATTTTAAATTAATATCGAAAAAGCACCCTAATTTTCAATCGAAAATTCTGACGTCAAAATATCAGCTTTTTTCAAGAAGTTGGTATGTTTTCTGTTAGTTGAAATCTCTACTTTCCGATGGTGAAAAAAAATACATGTTACTATAGTAAATCTTCTTAGAAAATCCAAAAAAAATCCCTGTTCCCGAACTCGGATCGACCGTAATTTATTTTTCCTTTCATTTTGATCATATTCCCCTCCTTTTCTAATGGGCTTCATCCTACTGTAATTTTTTTTCGTTTTTTATTATTTTAAAGGGGATCTACCCTGGTCTATACAGTGATTTGTTAGTCTTTTGGTTACCATGATAACTTCATTAGGGTTCTGTATCAAAATGGTAAAATAAATGGGAACGACTTTCTTCATCCGTCCGTCACTTTCGATTATTTTAAAAACTAATAAAGCTATTGAAACAAAACTTTTAATGCAGGTATATTATGACGATACCCTAAAATAATAGGGGTCAATAGAAGTTTTCCTGTTTATAATAAAATAAAACCAACACTCTAGCTAGTTTTTTTTAACAATACACCTTTACTTATAAAGTTAGTGTTGCAGTTCCTTAACAAAAGTGAATCTTATCGTTTTACTTTTTCTGTAGGTCGGAACCCTCGGTGCGCGAGCTTCACACGCACTTGGCCGGTATTTATTGTTTAAGTATTGCACCCATACAAAAGGTTTACCACCTTTTGTATGGGTGCAATAAAGTGGTTTTCTTCTTCTTTTAATCGTACAATGAAAACACCTTGCGATACGTCGTAGCTACAGAATACATTGAAGTACAGTCGGCTTTCAATATCCTTATCAGTCGTTACGTTTTAATTTTACAACAATAGGTTAATTAGACTTGCTCAATATTAGAACGTCACCTGTTTTAAACATTGAATAGTACATCAATGTATCTCCATAATGATAGAATCTAACCAAAACCATACGGTTTCTTCAATTTAACGCTGTAATAATCGGTGTAATGTTGTCATTTAAAATGGTCTTACTTCACCTTGATATAATGAGTTACAGGTAGCCTTTAGTACAGTAAGAGGTAAGCCTAGGATCTCAAAAGCAGAGTGGCAGGGAGCGGCCGCGGCCGAGTCGGACTTTGTAATACGATCGGCCTAGTCAGCGTTCGTTGGCCTGCGTTCGAGGCCGCGGCCTGCGAGCGAGCAGCACCGGCGGCGCAGCCGACTGCCGAATGCCGAGCGAGCCCGAATGCCGACAGAAACCGCGGATCAAAGTGTTGGCGCGGAATTCAAATCGGCTTGCACAATGCACAACTGCACAGGTTGCACTCAGTAGGGTACCCATCAAGTGCAAAACGATGAGATTTCCAATGAAGCGGAGCGGAGCCGCGGAGGCCACCGCGTTCAGAAACTTTACCATATTCAACGCCATGAAACAATTACATTCATTGTATGATTTCGTTTAACTATCTTATTTTTCAGAGAAAAGTTTGAAAGACCAATGTTAATTGTTTATAATTTACCTATGTAAAATAAGAGGTTTACTCAGAAATCCAAATATATAATCCAGAAAATATGTACTTAATACATAGGTATAGTAGCTACTTTGTATCCAATTTCAGTTTTATACAAATTTTAGGAACAGCAAAGACTGAAGACTTTATAAATAGGTATGTTACCGTTAATTTGGAATTGCATACAATACCTAGGCAATGCATAGAATTTCTAAAACGTTTAGGCCAAATATAATTTTTTTTTTAATACTTGGCCTAGGTATTTTATACAATACCGCCAAGGCTGCGAAGGTGTGCGGGGGCTGCATACCCCCCGCGCCTCCGGTTAAAAAACACTCATGGTGTAGGGCAAACAAGACTGCTGCATGTTGTCAGGATTAGGCAGTTCGGTTCTATGACTATTTTGACCTAAATTCGATTTTGTGACTATATGGGTCCTATGCTGAACTATTTCAACCTAACTAAACATCTATTTACTTGACACATTGCCACTGGATTAGCGAGTATTCGCTAAAATGATATTCTTGATATTTCTGTCCTGAAATGTGACGTGGTAAAGCATACGTACTCTAGCATCAAATAAAGCTTATAGTCGTATGTAATCCTTTGCTAATGCAGGAAAGAGAATAAGTAATTTTAATACTTAATCAATTTTCTGACCGTATGAGTATGTTAATTTGTGAAGTATTAAATGTTAAAAGTGTTTATATTTATTTTGGATATTTCGTGTACGGTGGTAGGGTCGATGTGCCGGTTCGCCGGCCACCTTCAGTTCTCGGCCTTTACGCGTACACGATGCCGTAAAATGGAGAAAATATCACTTAGAAATACTATTTCCAAAAGAAATCTTTATCGAGATATTTGAAAATGTTTGCTTTTTAAATGAAAACATTTTTGGTCAGAAAACACCTTCGAGTGATTTTACAGAATTTTTCATTTTGGAGGCGGCGATTAGAGGTAACGCAAACTGCAGAAATTAAAAAAAAAATAGTGCCGCGCGTTTCATTCCAAAGTAAACTTTGTGTAGTTATTCTAAATAAATGGTATTAATAAGTATATAATGCACTTCAAAAATAACTTGGTAACATATTCCTAATATTACTTTTGGAATATTTTGTATAAAACAACAATAATGATGGGGGCCGAGAACTAACATTTAAATTTTTTCAAAACTTTATTTTTCGGCCTAGGGGCCGAGATCTGAAATATCAAGTCTTCCACACTTTCATGTCTTTTCTACAAATGGTGAAATATTTTTTCTCACGATTCTTTCTTTTAATAATGTACTTAATGCGAAGACTCACGCCATTAGTTTTCGGCCGTCAGTTTATGTCGTAATCATTAAAAATATGGATAAACGGGGAAGACCATTTTGGGGTGGCCGAAAATTAAAAGGTAGATGAAACGCTACTTCAGTTTTCGGCATAAGTTCAAATTGTATGAAAAGCATGGGGGCGAAAATTAAATATCGCCTTAGATTTCTGCCATCATACTCCAAAGTTATAATTTTTAAAATTTTTAGAGCTATTTTATTTAACATACGATGTAAAAAGTTATAAGTAAGTAATTTAAACGTGTGTCTTTAACTATGTCTATTTGTAAAATCACAACCAACTCTCAAAAGAATCAACGTTTACAAGCTGATATAAGCTAAAATAATTCTTACTTCTTAGCTATAATAATTTTCAAGCGTTCAAGCGTCCGAAGATCATCAACTCATTTCCTACTTGGCAATTGTACCTTTCTTATTTTCTTTCACATGTCCGATCGATTATTTGAAGTAAAGACTAACACATAGGCTACTTTTTATCCTGGAAATATCTATGTTTTCCGCGAGGTTTGTGAAAATCCAAAATTCACGCGCGGGAATTAATTCTTCAGGCACTATTACGGAACTGATTCGGCTGTTTGGATTGGAGATAGATTTTATTAACGCAAAGGCTACTTTTTGTTCCCAAAAAATCCATGGTTCATGTGAGATATGTGAAAAACCGCGGGGAAATACTCCTTCACGCCGCAACTACAGAACCGATTTGGTAGAAATATAGCATGGAGTTAGATTATGTTCCGGCTAACACATGGGCTAATTTTTATCCCGGAAAATCCAAGACAAAATTCACGTATGGGAAATACCTACTACTACTACTGAACACCGCAACTACTGAACCGACTTGGCAGAAATGTGAAATAAAGTTATATCGTATTCTGGATTAACATATGGGCTAATTTTTGTCGGCATGGTTACCGCGAGATTTGTGGAAAGTCGAAATCACGCCGGAGAAATACTTCTTCATGCCGCAATTACTGAACTGATTTGGCAGAAATTTGGAATGGAAATAGGTTATATCCTAGATAAACACATAGGCGACTTTTTAAAGGACTTCAAAAACGGAGGAGGCTTACAATTCGTCCGAATGTTCCCCGATTACTCGAAGACGCCTGAACTGATTTGGAAAATTATTTTTTGTTTGAAAGGCTATACTTACCAAATGGTCTCATGTTCATCAAATCAGGATCTGATGATGGGATCCTGAAGAAATTGAGGGAATTCTTTAAGAATTGAGAAAATTTTATAAACTCACTTGATGCGATTTGGGTATTATTTGAAAGAGTATGCTTTCCAGGTTGTTATATGGTCATTAGCTCACAATCTGATCGTGGAATCTTGGTGAAATCGAGAGAGCTCTTCAAATTTTACAAGTACTTTTGAAAGGATTTGGGTATTTTTAATAGCATTTGCTTGCAGATGCTGACTTAATGGCAATAGTCATGAAGTCAGAATCTGCTGATGGGATCTCGGGGAAATTGATTGAACTCTTCAGTTGCAATAAGCACACTTCCAGCGATTTTGGTATTTTTTACATTGACTTGTGCATTTGCTTCCAGAAAGCAATATTTAAACCGATTTCATAAAGGGGGTGGTTCTAAATTCATCAAAATTTAATTTATACGTTTATGCTAGTCTCTTGGAAGTAAAGAAATTCAAGTCTGTACTCAATTTAAGCTAGAGAGATGCTTTTCAACTAAAAAGTAAAAATAAAATAGAAAATTCTTTTCAAAAAATCAACTCCAAATGCCACTACAAAGAGTGAAATAATGAAAGTCGGGCAATGTTTCGTAAAATCTTAGTTCTTCGTAATACCTATTCGATGTGCGAAAAACTACGATAATATCATAGACCATCATCCGATTTCGAATTGGTGTACATTAAAATTATGACTCCAAAAGTCGTTTTTTTTTAAGAATTTTCTATTTTTTCCCGGAAGAATCCATGGATCCCGTGAGATTTGCAAAAAAACGGAATTCACGCGGCAGAAATATTTCTTCACTGCCTTGTTTGTGGGTAATGATGTATTTCTGGTTTTTTGTTTATTTAAGGTTATTGTATTATGTTGATTGTCATTTTAATAATATTTGGATTATACTATGAAAATAATGATTGAGTTTTCATATCATTTCATATAATTTTAAACTTACCAATTCATTTTAAATCCATCGCAATGCAGTGGCCGAAAATTGAAATACCCCATGCCGAAAACTAAAATTTGTGGCCGAAAACTGAATTTTTAGCTTTTTTCCAGATTAAATTAAAAATAAAAATAACTAATAACTTCCAGCATAAAACAGTTTTTTAAAAATAAAATTGATTATACTGGCTTTCATATAAGATAGTGAGTGCAACTATAATATGTCTGCAACATTTTTTTCTGACATCCTGAAGTTGATAGGAGCACTAAAAGGCCGAAATCCGGCACATCGACCCTACCTATTCAAATAACGTTTGACAATATAATTTATTCTGCTGCAGTTTGACTCTAAAATCAGAAGAGATCTCCAATAGGTACACTTCAACGAAATGAAAAGTATTTTTTACGTAATATCTGTCAGAAAGCGGTCTCATGCCACTAACCCAGTGCGGATCCGGGGGTTCGAGTGCGTCGTACCCGATCCGCGTTCATCAGTATGGAGACAGTGGCTCACCACTTTCACTCTCGCGAATAACAAGTGTTACGCAAGAGCCCGCAGCGCTCCGGCAACTCTCTACTCGCTCGCTATCTCCGAGACACTCCCACCGAGCCGATTGTAGCGAGATGAGATGTGGCGCTCGCAACTCACGAGGATGGTGAAACCGTCGATCGTCGACGCAAGATGAGTCCTCGGACCTAATGACGGGCTCAGAAACGAAAGTGTAGCGTTTCGTTTAGTGCATAGTGGGTCAGGGGAGTAGGGCACCCGGGGTCGACGGCCGCGCAGCCTCGCCGGGTGAAAGTGGCCCTCCCAGCCCCGCGCCCTCCGCGCCTCCGATGGCGGCAAAACGCGTCGGCAACTTGCGCACGCGCTGGCTTTTTGCAACTTGGCCATGGGGCCTATTACGATACCTGCGAAACAGTGCCGCCGCAAATATGTAAGCGCATGCCGTGTTGCAGCTTTACGAACACTTTGCATGAGCTCATTCCACCCCAATTACTAGTTACCTACATTTTTTGAGGTTCCTTAGTGATTTGAGTTATGATGTAATGAAACACCAAATATTAAATAAAAAAACTTAAACCTAAACATATTATATACTTTTTCTGGTACCAATTTGAAGTCGGGCGATATTTCGTAAAATCATAGTTTTGATGCCTTTTCCAATAAACGATGCATGAAGGCGTGTATTATGCCTACAATTTAAATTATGATAAGTAGGTATCCAGTGGCATTTCTTTTTTAAGTTTTATTGTCTTCATTAACTTTACAACAAATGTTTATAAAATTGGATGTCAATCAGAAAAGTACCGACTTTACTGATTTACTTTATATATGAGCGCATGCTAAAATGAGTGACAACCGAGTATTTATTGTTAGAGTTCGTAGGTATAATACGAGGATACGTAAAGCACTCTTTACATAACGTATAGACGGTACTAGCTAGTGATTGAATAGACTCATCTTACGTAAACATAACGTACTTACACACGTAATAAGTGAACTTATGTAATGTTTACGTATTTAAGACGTTTTTGTTACCCGCATTACGGTTTGCTTGATTTATTTGCGAGTACGTTTGGAATTGAGGCCTTCTTCGTTTATTGGAAGTTACGTCGTCTTACGTTTTATTCTGACTACGGAAAGTTTAGTATGTAGGTACATCATACACTTACATGCATCTTTAATAGATCACTTTTAAATTTTTGAGTTATCATTGTTTTCGGCTTGTCATGACTGTAATAAAAAATCTATAGGTATAAACCTCGAATTTCTTACTTTTGAAAAATATTCTTTCCAATTATTTCAAAGTATATTAAAATTGAGATTTGTAATCCTAGAGCGTATTTTGTTCAATAACTAACTAACTGTTAAACAGCTAATTGATCTTGACGATATGTGGCGTAGGGATTGTGTCCTAGCCCATCATAAGGACATATCAAACATCCGATTTTATATTTTTTTCGGATATCTGGATTTTGTTGAAACTCAAAAACATTCGGCTGTAACTACTGTCGTGATTCATACATTTATTCCACAATATTTGGAAAGAAAAACACGAATAATTTAAAATTATTGCTCTGGCAATATTAAGCTACAAACTCTATGCTAACTTTGGTTTTATCTGTGGTTGAGTTGACCAATAACAGGGGTCTGCCTTTTATGAACGTTGGTAAGATTGACTGAAACTAACCAATAGCATGAAAGGTAGATAAAGTTGTTATGAAAGTTGGTAAAATTGAGCAAGGCAGCCAATGAAAGGCTTTTTAAAGTAGTGTGACATCTCGGGGTAAGATAATTTCCAAATTGGTGGGATAAAGGAAAAGCTATAAATAGAAAAACGCCAAGACATTCGGGCATTCTGGGACTCGCATTCGGCATTTTATATTGTGTGTCTGAGTACTTGATATTCTAATTAATAATTAAATAATAACTGTAAATAATTGCTGGTACGTCAACATTAAACAATATTATAAGTATGAAAGAAAGTTTTATTTACAAGTGATTAGTACAAGTCAGAAGTGACAATGGCCTCGCACTCACAGGTATGTAAATATGTGATTCTTCTATTTTGATATTTGTGTGTCATACCCTCAAAATCTCTAATAATAATTGCACTATGATATTTGTGTTGTGCATGAATTTAATAATGTTTTATGAAATTCTAATAATGTTTTGTTGCTCGTAATCCTTGACAAACATCGTCATGATTACAATAAATACTGTTGTATCGTTTGAGGGCAAGTGGCCTGGGCGACTCCTAGGTATTGCGTCTCTTTTGATACTGATAGTGTTTGTGGTGCAAATTAAAGCATTATTAAATATTTTTGCGGAAAATACCATGTTAATTCCTTGATAAAATAAAAATGGTGTTCATTTGGCCAGAGCTACTCTCTGGTAATGAATTTTTACTTTGGTTTCAGCATTATTATTTTATTATGTATTTTAAAATAAATGGTTTCTTTTTCAAAATGGAAATTCAAAACGAATATTGAAGGTATGACATAATGTCCAATACTAAATCAAGATGGCGCTGTAGGAAGTTAGCTCGCGTTATCATGTCGCCTTCCTGGTTTCTTAAAGCTAAGATTATTAGTAGTACAAATCGCTTTTCATTTCGATCGCGGTCCAGGGTTCGAAGAACATTGGTGGGCAATAAAATAATATACGTCGTAGAATGAATCGTCATACTTTTGCAATGGTACCTACTTACTTTCCGTGAGTAACTACCGTCATTTTGTGCAATGATTTTCTTTTCTTGCTGATATTTTAGTATTACTGTTGTTAGCTACCCAGTAAAATTATATAAAAACTCATTATTTCATAATTCATAAATACTTAAAGATACAAAAATTATATTATCTGTATTTTGGTTTGTCACATCCGGTCAAACTCCAATATGTACGTATGGGAATGAAATCAAATATTAACTACGTCACTTCCGGGCGTGCACAAACCTAGATCCATTCTGATCTTGATTATTATTTTTTTCAAAGGATTCTTTTAAGAACCGCCATATTGTAATCAATCAATACAACATGAAAGTGCAAAATATAAGAAAATATTACTCTGTGATATTGCTACATATTATTACGTATTATAAATAGATCAACTGATGATTAATTAGGAGAGTTGGATGATTAAATTATTTAAAAGTAGGTAGCCAAGTGTGTTATCTGGAATGGTGGTGGCCAAGTGCGTCACCGAAAAGAAGGGTGGCCAAGTGTGTCACCAGTTATAGGGGTTAATAGGGGTGGCCAAGTGCGTCACTGATAATAGGGGTGGTCAAGTGTATCACCGATAATAGGAGTGGCCAAGTGTGTCACTGATAATAAGAGTGGCCAAGTGTGTCACTGATAATAAGAGTGGCCAAGTGTGTCACAACGCATATAGAAGGTAATTAAATATTATACTACAATCAATTAAGGTGGCCAAGTGAGTCACACCAGAACTAGTGGGTGCCAAGTTTTAATATAAATACCCGAATTGATAGAAGGTTTTTATTATTATAATATTTTGTTCAGGTTACGATAGAAATTATACACATAATAATTTTGAAAACTACCTTGCTTTGATAGAGTATGAAATATTCTCATAAATATTTGAATGTAGTTATTGAAAGGTTTTAGAATGTTGAAAACGTGAAATTGAAGGACTTCAATTATTTTAATTTGATAGCTTCTTTACCTATTATTATATTTAAACGCATAGATTAGCATTGAGTAGAGAAACGAATCGGTATTTAATACAATTTTTATTTTTCTGAGGGTCCGGCTGAGCAGAACAAGGCGCGAGGGCGCCCTACCGTAAGGAAGCGGCGGTGCGTACAGGCATCGTCGTCTAAACATCGCACTCGTAAAGCTGCACGAGTGTCGTCCTTGACTCCTTGGGTTGTCAATGAGGTCAGTTCTGCTGAATCTATTCCACATCATGTCGATGACACCGGACTTGACAAGAATACATCTACGGGGTTTACTAGTGATGAAGTGATAAAAATGCTCTCTTCAATACAAAAGGAAAAATCTCATCAGTTTTATAGTGATCTTATCAATGTTATACCCTCATTTGATCCATCTAGTAAAACGCAAAGTGTCGATAACTGGATAAAGAAAATAAATGAGTGTTCTAGCATATATAATTGGAACGAGAAGCAAACCATTCATTTTGCCATGCAAAAGCTTTCGGGGGTTGGTAAAATTTGGTATGAGGCATTACCAACTGTAGTTCATACTTGGGAGGAATGGCAAATTAAACTCAGAAAAGCATTTCCTAGCGGTCAAAATTATGGTCAGCTTCTCGAAGAAATGTTAGCTCGTACTACGCGGTATGGTGAAAATTTACGCGATTATTATTACGATAAACTTACATTAATGAATACATGTGAAATTTATGGTAAAAAAAGCTGTGGATTGCATTATACATGTTATAACGGATAAATCAATTAGGAACGGCGCACAGGCTTTGTCTTGCTCGGAACCAGATGATTTATTGAATTTTCTCAATTCTCAAAAACCGTTGCAGGCTCCATTTGTAAAGAACTGCGACAGCGCACTCAAACAGAATAGTTAAACTCTATTGATGTAATCAAATAAAAATGTGTCTGTATTATTAATGTTAAAACAGGTTACTGTAATTTTATGAACTACTAACTGTATTAAATTCAAGAGAACTTGTGAAAATACTTAGTGATATTAATTGATTGAATGTGATTACATTATTTAGTACTTTACATTATTTAATAAATAAAATAAAATAAAATAGCTTTTATTAAACTGAAATAATATGAAGTATTACAATTTTTAAAATAATGTTTTAAATTTAGTTTGGAACAAATTTTGTAATAACAATAATTTAGTAACTTAAGTAAGTAGTATCAATATAATAAATGAAATACAGTGGAAATGTAAATACAGTATCGCCAATCAACTAAAGCTACTCTTATTGCATTTTCAAGTTTGTTACATAATATTATGTTCAATTACAATTTAAGTTCAAAGAGTTCACGTTAGGTTACAATTACTTATATTTGAAAATATTTTGTTATCAAATGTAATGTTATGAATGATGTAAGTCGGTCATAATTCTATGTAAAGGTTTATACTAAATGTTATGTAGACAGATTTCTAATCTTTTCATTCTTTTAACTAAATTATGTACAATGTATAGTTACTCAATACAAATAATAAATAAATAAATAATATAGGTACAATATTGTGTGTTGATACATTGAAAATTATTGTTATGTAATAGGTACTCAATAATTATATGCAATAAAATATAAAACAAGCCTTTTTTAAGTATTTGAATAATTCAGAATGATAGTAACAGTTGATTTAAATAATATAAAATACAATAAGTTAGTAAACCTAAGCATAAGTTTCAACTAGTTAGATGTTACATAATACATATTTTCAGAATTCTTAAATTTAAGTTTATTTTATATCTCTTTATAAGTTTATTTCATAGAGCCACTTTATTGATGCAATTTTGAACATCTTTTGATATTCTTAATGACAGTATGACATACATAAAAATATATTGAATAGATACTACAAATTCATATGTGATTTCAGTTCCGCCTGTTAGGCGAAGGCCTCCTCCAGTGTAAGATTTCTTAAAAATTATAGTTCACCATGACATAACATGGGTCTGATAACTGGAGGGTGTTAGTCTATAGCCTTCCCACGATGACAAGTCGGCTTGGGAGGCTGGCTGAGAGGGGCAAATTGTTAGTTGCCTAATTAATTGTTCGTTATTATTTTGTTGTTTTTGAATATGTGATTTACTTATTGTGCCTGCGATGTAGATGGCTTTGGCGTTTGCGTAGCTTATGATTTATTACTGCACTTGCTTTTCTTTATTGATTTTTGCTTTGAGTTATTTTTAATTATTATTTTCGGAGGCGTAGATAGGTTTCTTTTATTAGCAGTTTTTGTTTCTGATCTGAGGCCATATTATTTTCTAAATAAATTATTTTATCATATTTTAAGATACAATTCTTTCCCATTTTCCTTTCTTCTATTAATTTCTTAACCAGTTCCCGTCTTTTTCTACAATATCTTTAGTAAAATCTTCTTGGATAGAATAGTTGGTATTTTTTAGGTTTTTCTTCTTTGTTAATAATTCAAGCTTTTTACCCATAGTAGTAAAGGTTACTATAACTGGCCTCTTATTATTTTGGTCTCTTCCAAGTCTTCCGACATACTCAATATAGGTTTTTTCGCAGTTAATTTGCATAGTTTGATTGATGATTTTGTGTATAATTTCCTCCAGCTCAAAATAACTTTCCTCTTTTTCTTCTACTCCGAAAAAAATAAGATTTCTTCTCTTTATATATCTTTCAAAATATTTAATAGACGCCTGCTGCTTGTTTATTTTTCCTCCAATTCACGGTAATTTTGTTCAAAACGTAAAAACTTTTCATCTATGTTATCGTTTATATTTTTTGTGATTCGTTCGGTTATGTTGGTAAATTCTCTATTCTGACCGTCTATTCGCTCCATCAGGTCTTTTACTAGCGATTTTAGTTCTCCCATTATTTGAAAATAGTTATAAGTAATTCACTTTGTCTAGTATATATAAGTACGCATAATTACTATCTTATCCAAAAGTGGTGTCTTAATACGTTAAAAGTGAAACTTTCAACCGGCGGTCCACGGCGACTCAGTGCAGTGTACTTACATACCTATTTACGAAAAACCGTTTACATATCAGAACAGACCTACTTATTTTGCACCGTATTGTGAATACATACTAGAATTACAAAGTGAATATAGTTCGAATACAAGCAAAAGAAAGTTAAATGATATAAATAATAATCAATGAAAAATACTGTTATTGTGAAGGTACGCAAATAATTATTCGATCTTCGCGACGCGCGCTGCGCCGGCCGCCGCTGACGCGGTAAGGTAACAGTGATACCTATATTATTAATCGTTATTATTCGATATTTTAGCACTGGTAGACCCTAATCAGCGTGTTAAATATTTATAAACAGTAAAAATTACGGAGCTAGTACCGCACCGTTGCGCTGCAGCGCCCTCATTATTTAATAGTTTTAGTTATATACAACATTATTTAATAGTTTTAGTTATATACAAATATGAATTCAATGTAAACTGTAGTTATATACAAATATGAATTCAATGTAAACTGTAATAGAGTTAATTTTAATTACCTCAAACTGATCTAAGGTGTCTTAATAACTTTATATGAATGTCGTGATTATAAGTATAGTTTAAAAGATTAGTGTGTAGAATCTGCAATTTTAAGTTATACTTATTGTATGTACATATCATTTAAAATGTATATAGAGTTAGTTTTAATATATGTTATTGTTAAAAATTAAGTAACTGATGCTAGTTATAATAATTAAGACGGATTGTATGTACCTATCGTGCACCGGGTGGTTGCACGGTTTCGGATGGCCGAATGTCGTGATTCATACATTTATTCCACAATATTTGGAAAGAAAAACACGAATAATTTAAAATTATTGCTCTGGCAATATTAAGCTACAAACTCTATGCTAACTTTGGTTTTATCTGTGGTTGAGTTGACCAATAACAGGGGTCTGCCTTTTATGAACGTTGGTAAGATTGACTGAAACTAACCAATAGCATGAAAGGTAGATAAAGTTGTTATGAAAGTTGGTAAAATTGAGCAAGGCAGCCAATGAAAGGCTTTTTAAAGTAGTGTGACATCTCGGGGTAAGATAATTTCCAAATTGGTGGGATAAAGGAAAAGCTATAAATAGAAAAACGCCAAGACATTCGGGCATTCTGGGACTCGCATTCGGCATTTTATATTGTGTGTCTGAGTACTTGATATTCTAATTAATAATTAAATAATAACTGTAAATAATTGCTGGTACGTCAACATTAAACAATATTATAAGTATGAAAGAAAGTTTTATTTACAAGTGATTAGTACACTACTAACAAAAGTTAGCGTCAAATAATTACTATTTGTAAGAACAGCTTTTCGACTGCGTGCTCTACTATTAATTGGGTGGTTAAACCTTTGAATCATAATCTTTTCTTGAATTTTCTATAATGTTTTTCGCGCCGTGCAGTATGGTTAGTTACAAGTTCGGTGTTAAACACGTGTGTTTCGGCAATGTTGTATTGTTGACTGGCTGAACTGAACCATGTCGCGGCCAATTTTGGGGGTTATTACTTATTATGCTTTAAATATAAATGTGTTTTACATACTGCGTGTAAACTATACTATCTGATAATGTATTTACGAAGAAAAATTGCACGTTTCAATTTAATTAACTCAATGTAGGCAGCTTTTGCAACCTTCCGCTTTGTTTATGTAAAAGTTTATCAACAGCCTGTATTTTTGGGGGGAACAAAGTGTTTCCTTTCTTTATTGTCTGATATTATATTGTCATTTAGTAGTTTTATGAATTTTAGGATGTTATGTTTAATATTTACATAATGAAGTGTCAGTCCAATGTGAAAGGACTTCTGTTAGCTGATTAAGATAAGAACCAATATGCTAACTATATTCAGCAAATAAATCGTTTCATTTCATTAAATAACTTGAACACAGAAAGTGACCACCAATGACTGACGAATTTTTACTATGGTAAACTGATTCTAGTAAATATTTAGTTGGTTTGGTAATTAGTTGTCTGATTCTAGGAATTGTCAATTCTAAAGCCATTTGAACCGAAGTCCCAAGCGGATAATAGGTATAGATTACTCTGTTACAATCGCGATTATATCTGATAAAAGAGTTGATTTATTCGACAAGTTTGCATTACTGAAAGGCTTTACAATTTATATTCCATCTCAATTACCAAAGAAACAATGGTATAATCCTGGCGCGCTAAACCGAGTGCGGTTCGATGATTCTAGAACATGGAGTAATTAAAAAGCAGTAGGTCGATACGCGAGATTATAATATTTCCAGCGGCTGCGCTGCGCCCGCGACTTAGATGGGTGAACGCTTGATAAAGCGAGCCGAGGTTAAATTGTGAGCCTGTGTATTGCGACAGCTTAAACAAAGAAAGCGGCAGCGGCCCGGCCTTGGGGAGTTCGACGACCGACTTTTGCGCGTCGCAAGGTTTCGCCAGCCGGGCTTCTCGCGCTCCAGGATATTGCCAATTTGATCAAGCGCACAAGGCTGCGCTGTCCGGGGCGGGCCTCTTACTTATTAACAATTCTACGGGATATTCCTGAACAGCTAGCCACCTTCTTTGCACAATTAAATAAGGCGCCTTCGCCTCTCTCACGACTTTTCTCTTTTGGGTGCTGAATTTTCAAAAGTGTCTATAATCTTATAGAAATCTAATAGGTTGAGAATCTCTAACCAGTGGACCTCATTTGTATGCTACACATTTTTACTTTTCGAAGCGAATAGATCCATTGTAGAAATAGGATCGATAAGGTGCCGTGGCTATAGATACATACCCACATTCGCAGTTGTAGCAGCTCACTTAATATGTTATTTATCGTAGTTGGTACTTAAAAGTACGGCTCGATTTTTCTACTTTATAACAGTATTTTTTACTTCGTTTCTGGACCGTAACAAACTAAGATAAATTAACACTAGACAACCTTAACAGTAGAAAATTATTCTAAGAGAATATTTTTAAAATCGCCTTCATTTACGGTTCACTTAAAAATAATAACTCATTATCAAATTGTTTTAGTTAGAAAACTTATCAATTAACAATGAATTATTGTATAAATTATGGTACAGCTTGTGCAGTTAAACGGTATGAAGTAACATGTCTTCATCTGTAAATGTTAGGTAAAATTCTATCGAAATCAGTAGTAATATAAATCGTCAGCTAGATTTAAAATCAAAACCAAGCTTCCTCTCAAAAAGTTCACTAAAAATAATTTGAATCTAAACTTAGGAGGTAAAAAGCGTTTACGCACCGCCCGTCGGTGTCCTCAATACATTTTGACATACTTATGCTACATACATTCATATTTTATGCATACCAACAAAATTACGTACTCGAAACCTAGATCCCGTCTAGCAACACGGTTAGCTTTATCTGACAATCGTTCTCGAAGGGGACTCGCGCCTCTATTTACCTCAATTTCACCCGCCTTACTTTCCCGTTACTTGGATACAGGCGATTTAGAATAATGGATATGACCGTTTATGAAGTATTATAATAAAAAAGTTACGAGTTAATTTATGAAATGCAAGGTCAAAAATTATAGACATGAACATGTTATAAAGTAGGTAAACATAATAAAGATTTCAACGATGCCAAAGATTACTTAATAACAAACTTCAGTTTACACCACATGCAGGATTAACAACGTGCATTGTTGGTCAACTCATGAGGTCAGCAAATTTTAAAACAAATAAATATTACAAAAAAATATTTTCATATTAAATTGTCTTCTTGTAAAATGAACAGTAAAATCGTTTTCATGACACTACTGTACATTATTTAGAATACCAATTATATTGGGCGCAAATTTTTTACTTAAAAATATGAATGAAAATATTCTTACAATGTGGGTAAAGGCTGTGCAAAGGTTACATTTTTATTATTTACTCGTATAAAAGCCAAAAGTTATTAAAAAATACTGTTCTATTTTTGCAGGGTTGCCACACCAAATATTAGCTTGTTGAATTCGGAAACAAATCCAGAATGATAGACCGGGTGGGTGATCATAAGTCCGAGTCCGAATCAATTGTTCAAAATATAAACAGACTGTATCACAGCAACAAAAACCTAATCAATTTGTCACTGTGACCACAGAGCAAGGAATGACTTTTATATTTTGTTTTCTGTGACTGTGACAATAGCGTCTACTTACAGCTAAATAACAATAAAATCAATATCAGTCTTATCAATAAGATTATTGGTCTCTCATTCGTCACACATTACGTAAATCTAAACCTGTCCAAGTCTATAAAGTTTTACGATGGACACGGTAAATTGCCCGTTCGACCCTGAATGTTAAACAAAGAGCCGTTATTTACGATCTGGACGATAGTAACACAAGATTTCAGGGAACTCTCTGAAATAGTTTATAATCGGAGTTGTATGTTACAGTTCTGCCAGCGTAGTACATAGTTTAGAAACTTCTCTAGGATTCGTGTTGCTAACAACGATCGAGACACATACAAACTTAAGATTTCACAAACCACAACACATTTTTGCTCTATTTCGATAGTATTCAATTTAGCGCATCCAATTTTGCGTTATCATTTGATGATATTAATTATGCGAGTAGGTACTAGGTACATGAAACCTTGGAAGGTAAATGCGAAAAATATACTGTAGTAACGCGTCAGGTGACCAAAGAGCTGGCGCTTACTTCGCCCAACGGCTAAGCCTAGCTATAGAGCGAGGCAATAGCGCCAGTGTTTTGGGCACCATGCCATTAAGCGAGAATTTGGACGGTGTATACATTTTTTTAATATTTTTCACCTTAGAGCTTAGAATTAATTATGTTTTAGAATTAATTATTTTTCCATATATTTGAACCTAATGTAAAGATGTTGTACCTAGTAACTATCATTCAATCTGTGGTACAGTTTAATCTGCAATATACTTAGTACGCAACTGAAGGCATTTAGGATCAATAAGTTGTACATTTATGTACCTACTCTACTGTTTTCACCTCATTTCTTTTGACACAATATGCAATGCATATGTTAAAGTGGTTAAACAAAAAAACACTCAATTTACATTGAATGCCGTAGCAACTCTTTCTTTTATGAGGAGCGGTGGTTTTGGTCAACTGTTAAATAATCAATGTAATCGTATTGTATAAAATTACGTTGTTTAACTATTGTGCCATGTTACAGGGAATTATTCATTAGCATTCGTAGCTCAGCAGTTAATTTTTACCACAGAGCAAGGAATTACTCTATATTTTACCATATAAGTACGTGTAGATACATCAGTCATGTATACGTTAAACGTCGAGTAAACTAAGCATTTTAGTCATTTGATTATTATTTTTTCCTTATTTTCAAAAGCGCAGAGTTCCTTTAAACATGACACATAGTTCTCTGGCATAACTTTTCAAGGTGTGAATACCTGTTGAGATAGCAGATGAATAGCTAAGCAGCAGATAATTCTGAATTATAAACACTACAACCGACAATCTAGGCTACAAACTGTTACAACACAGCCTCTGAGTCAGTTTGGGCTACTTATACTTTAATTTAGTCTAATTCAATGTATCGTTATTTTAGGAATTTCGATCGTTATCTGTTTGTTCAATCTTTACTACTGAATCATAAGCTTTTTTATTTATTGTACGAGTATCGAGTACGCTCCTTGACTACCACCGGTGTTGAGCATATTTAAATTATCTTGGTTTTTAAAATTCTAATATTTTCCTAAATCCCTTTAGTACCCACCTACCTAAGTGTAGTTAAAGGTATTACTACCACTCAATGTCTGACATCATGTACCTACTCAATAAATAAAATAAAATGTTCTTTAAAAAACCCGGACTGTTTTCAGTTCATAAAATAATATAGTTACCTAGATTTAATAATTTATAAAAGGTTATTGTTGCATTTAATTACAATTTGTATTGAAACGCTCTGCAGAGTCTGTTTAATGCAGTTTATTCAAATATATATTCCAGTATTCTTTCAAATCTATTACAATGCAACCTGAAAAATATTTCAAAACAAATAGTTACTTACCTACTTTGTTTACAAACTCTGAAATTGGAAACGAGAACGTTGGGACCTTGGACTGAACGTCCCTGTTTGGCAATATCTTTTATGAAAGTGGAGTAGATGACGTCCGAAGCCGTCTATTAGACTGCATTTAAAATGCAATTAGAAAGCGAATTGCACAAGTTCCAGCGCAGCGCTGGCATCAGAAGAAAGTGTACGACGTAAGAAAGTTGATCGAGGAGGGCGGGGTGGGGCGTGCGCGCACGCAGCGCCAAAAGTGGTACACTTTCGATCTCAACTCGCGTTGGTGAGAGTTGCGCGAAAATGAAAGTGGTGTGTCATTATGGTCCACTTTCCACGCTGGGGTCAAGAACCTCGGGCCCAGGAGCTCCGAGCGAGTTAATTGACAGTCACCAGATCACCTCGCGTTGCTTAGGACTCATTAAATGTGGTAACTGGTAATCGAGTAAAAGTTACGTATTCTATATTGGCACGTCGCGTCGTATCATAGAGACTATTATGTTTGATAGATGATAATTTGAATTGCTAACGACATGATATTCTCGTAGGAGTGGTTGTCTGTCATTAATTGCAGGTTGCTATCTGCTTGTTTATATACTTCAATCATCATAAGAACATGATAGAGGGCATACCAGTAATGAATTTTTCAATTTTTTTTTCAAGTATAACAACCGATAAAATTGGACCCAGTGTGCTCAACCCGAATAATGAGGATAAAATATTTTGTAATCGATTTCACTTAATTCCCACCATTCTTAAATAATCGGCCAAGTACGAGTCGAGCCATAAAAACGAGTAAAAAAATTCAGTTTTGTGGTATGTGAGGACCCTTTTATATATGTTTTATTCTGTTTTTTGAATTTATTGTTATGGCGACAACAGAAATACATCATCGGTGAAAATTTCAGCAGTCTAACTTTCACGGTTCAAGAAATACAGCCTGGTGACAGATGGACGGACGGAGGCACAGCGTCTCAGTAATAGGGTTCCTTTTTCACCCTTTGGGTACGGAACCCTAAAAATGGGTAATAATGGGTGACAAAAATTGATTCTATATGAGTGAAACCTTATGTAGAGCTACGGATATTGAATGGAAGCAGGCGTTATTTTGCGGAAATCCATAATTAGCAGGACATATTAATTTGTTTTGCTGTAATCCGCTATTTGAAAAGATTCTGTATGGTACAATATGCAGGAACACTGCCCACATGAAACACCATACACAATTTTCCAACACTTTCTTCGACGCACGTTTCGTCCCGAAGCGGGACATCCTCAGGAGATGTTGACTTCACAATGCGAAATCGTAGAGCTACGGAATTTTAAAAATTAAATACGAAAGCCTCGTGGCAGCAAGAAACTATCACTCGTCTGTCTTCTTCTTCAACAATCAAGTGAATCGCTACAATAACTGTCGATCTACATTTAGCACATCAACGTTATTCTGCTACGATGTAGGTGAAGCATCATTGCAGCATGAATGTGGAACGAGGGTGCTGGCGAAGGGGTGACGGGTGAACGACCTCGGATGACGTCAGCGCGACCTGCTGCTGCCCGGCTCGAGCTTAACCCGAACTATGACCTGATCAAAGCCTCCATATTAACCATTTTGTGTTATATAACTTCCATATAAAAGACACTCGGCTAGCCTGCGACAATTTACGTTGATCCCCTACGCAAAAAATCTACCTTATAGTAATAAAAAATAAATAATAAAATAAAATAGCTTTTATTGTTTCCTTACAGTTACATTTCGCTTTTACATTTTTGTTTAAGTAATACACAATCAGCAAAATATTTCTAATTTAGGTGCTTAAGACTAACATGCACAAAGTTAATACTTATATGTTTAGTTTTAGCAAACAGTATAGGTAATGTTGTACTGTTTAAGTAGTTATGGCAAATGTATGATGGAACGTTAATGACAGTTCACTAAACACAAGTTGATTTAATAAACATTTACCAATTTATTAATCCTTACATCTCTTTGCTTCCATTTGTACGCATCTGTTTACAAAATCATACTATCTATGTCTAAATCTGATCCACATTTGTCAACATTTGTAACATTTGTCTAACAATAGTCATACAATATTATCATACCACATATGAAACATCTATACCACCACTACTGTTGCCTCAGTGCTGCGTAATATGCTACAATTATTAAGACTATTATTCTATGTAAGGACCGCTAAGCGGTAAAAGCCTCCTCCAAGACTTTCCAATTTGCTCCTTATACCTTATACCTTATACCTATTACCTTATAGTACAGCTATGACATTCTCGTAACGTTTTCACACTCAGTGATGTGATACAAGAAAAAGAAAAAAATATTAACACAGTAATTTCAATCTCGGTACTGTCGACCAATGCGCGTTTTGAACTACATTCAATTTTACGCTCTATATTAATTGTATTAAAATTAATTTTTCAGTGTTCGCAAAAAATGTTTTGAATTCAATATCGCCTGCTTATGTACGTAAATACCATCACCTTTTTAAACATTTCACATCACGAAATGTAGCCGACACGTAACGTGAATAGCCCCCCAGATCGTTAATTTAAAAATGATTGCCCCCCCACTACATTGTTCTTCCACTGTGAAAGGGCGTTGATTATTATTACATCAGACAATCTTGAATCTATACTTTCTTTTGTCTAGTTTTCTCTAACTGATCAGAGTGATTTCTTTGTAACGAGAAGTAGGCAATAAAATAGTGTTAGTTCATCATAATAATGATCTCAAAGGTGTGAATTCTGCCAAAAAGCACTTGCCTAGCCCTCCATTTCAATAGGAGTCCCGTGCTCAGTAAAGGGACATAAAAGGGTTGAGAGAGGTATTAATACATACATTAAATGTAGGTATGTAATTAACCAGGATCAGTGCTCATTTTATACACGTAGCAATGAAAGCTCGCACTGACTTACCCCGATATTATCTAAAGCAGTGTTTGAATTTAGCGGCATATGTTTTGAAATAGCACGTACAGTACCGAGGCCTTCGATTGCATATAAAAACCTATTACTAGTCGTGCAGCAATAACTTTGCAGAACAATACACAGCGAAAACTAAGGTTAAGTCTGACGCACGAGTGTCATAGCGAGGATGTGTTGGTACGCTTTCATAGAATTAAGCCTCCCCCACACAGGCGCGTTATTATCGGTCGATAATATCGCAAGCGTTATTTCAATATCTGTTTTCAGTACATTTTGTATTAGCATGATCAAGTAGTTACACACTACTGCGATAATAACAACCGTTAATAACGCGGGACGCTGCGTCCGTCTGCGCGTTATTATTGCGCGATAAAAGCGCAGCTGTGTGCAAGGAATCGGGACGCATTATCGCAATAACGCTTGCGATATTATCGCGCGATAATAACGCGCCTGTGTGGGGGAGGCTTTATCGTCGCTCATAAAAATGTAGTGTTTACGGCAGCTCGCGGTCTCTCAGCGGTAAATTAGTCGCCTTGGCCTATAAACTCGTCTCCGCTCAACAACCGATTCGCCAATTCTAGATTTAGGTTTTCAGTTCAGTGGGTTGTGTCGACGCTTCCGATTCGCCTAGCGATGTTTCGGCTAACACCTTCACTAACGCATGATTTTGTTTGGTATATCTTAGTCGTTTGGGTTGGGATGGACTTATTTTAGTTTCTTGCATCTTGATATCGAAAAAAGCGATTATTATGAAGTAGCCACCGATAAGAAATCTCAGGATATGGGTATCCGAACGATTTACGTTAACTTTTTTCGTAGAAGCAAACAGTAGCGCCATCTGTCAAAATTCTATAGGTGGCTGCTGAGTGAACTACATTGTGGACTTTCTGCTGCTGGTGACAAAATTAACATTTTTGGCACTGGCAAACTGGCGCGCTTTTTTTTCGCACCGTCCGCCCTGTCCAGGGTATATGTCTATTAAGGTGGCTTAAAGGCTGCGGCTCTGTCCGCAGGATCGGCGAAAAGCCGACAGCTTTTCGCCGATCCTGCGGGCACCACAGATTTTCCTTTGGTTAATTTGGAGTAGTTAGGTTTGCAAATTTGAGTACAAATTTCAGTCAAATCCGTTTTAGCAGTTACGGTGGAAAGAAGTAAAAAATGCACACTCATACACACACTCCTACAAACTTTCGTCTTTAGGTACAATATTAGAGTGATAAGTGCCCAATTGTAGTTTTATTATGATTGGAAATTCTGCAAGAAAAATTGCACTTTGTGCAAAATTATATTACTAAAATCCTAAAAAAGCATTAAAGACTTGACTTGTCTTTTATTTTTTTTATTTTTTTTTTATGTATTTTTCTTAAATTAATGTTAATGTTAAATAATAAATTTTGTTCATTTATAAAAAAAAAAAAAACTTTTATTTATGTATCATGGAAAAATGATTCCCTCATTAATTTAGATATTATTTAAAGATGAGCGTTGTTTTAGGTTTTTGTGAACTATGCGTACCCGTGATCAGAATTCGTCCCTAATACGAAAGCTGTCAGTAGCTTGTGTAGTCGCTTCTCGCTAGTGAATCAGCTCGTGGCTTGGGGAGCCGTTAGGGGCGGGCGGCTCGTAGCACGTCTACGCGCGCCCCTGCCGCGCGGCGTAGCGAGCGGGCGCCATTCGCGTTAACGCCGTCGCCGGCCGCACGCGCCCCTCTCGCGCGGCTCATGCGTCTCCCGCCAAAAATGACTGTGACCGAGTGTCGTCAGCACCGCGCCAATGACGTGCCGCCGCAGCCGCCGGCCAACGACGCCGACGTGCTGCTCGGCAGAGTCCTCGCAGGTGAGTCCGCGCTGCCTCCTCGCTCCTGCCGATCAGCTGATCGAGCCCCATTGTTCACAGCCTCAATGTTTACCTTGCAACGTGTATGTGTTTACGATATTCCACCATTTCACGATGTAGTCAATGCATTATTAATATAAATAACGCATTGACAAAACGATATCATAATTCTAAGAACTTCTTTACAGGTTACAGGTTTACAGGTTTATCTAGCGTACATATTGTTACGTACCTAGCATTATGTTTTGCTGTCTCATGTATTCATTGAATGTAGTCAGTGAGTAATGGAGAAGAATCGGTTAAGGATGGCATAACGTCCTTTTCACTTTCCTGCGAGTGGAGACGTCGTGAGGGCGCGGGGTAGGCGCGGGGCGCGCGGCGCGGGGACGCGAATCTAGGTCAAGCGGAGTTCATTGCCCTCGGCCTTCCCGGCTATATTCGACGTCGCTCGCTAATCAGCGCCGCTATGTGTAGCGCGCACTGTCCGCACTCCGCACTCCGCGCTCTACTCGTACGTAGGCGCGTTACAGACACATTCTCGTCTTCGCACAGATTCATATCACTCAGCGAGAACCAATGCGCCGCGAGCAATCCCTGTCATGAGACTGATTTAACCGATTCATCTTATACGCTCAGTACAAATAGAACGTATTTTAAATTCATTGAATGGCTATATCTTTCAATCCATACAGGTGATCTATTTTTTAACAGATTCAAGGTTCACGTATTTCATATTAATACATATGGTACATAAAGAGTAGTATGCGATACGTACGTATGTATATTGTATTGCCTTTATTAGAGTTGCGTACCAAAATAGGAGCATGGTTATGGAACCCTTTTCCGTCCGTCTGTCACAGTCTATTATTTTTGAATAATAGGATCTCAATATTTACTGAAGAAAAACTTTTGGTATCAAATAGCTAACACGCAGTCGGTCTATGCGGGACAAATGATCAGATTAGTCAACGAGCAGTTGTTGCATTATTCGTAAAGAGAGTGCGCTAGTCGACAATCACCATCATGGTCGAGTCGGGTTTCGCAAGGAGAGCCCATCGTTGAATGCCATTTTATTTTGGAGGCCGCGCGAGCGCTCGGAGGGCCCGCGGTCAACGGCCCCAAGTATCTAGGTCGCCTCGGAATAACCTAGCGCCGATACTCTAATAATAATATAATCTAAAGAGAGCCTTGGGACATACGGTTGTCCTACTCTCGCTCGTTCACACAAATAGCGACAATGCGCGTTTCGCAACACCTAGTTTACAGGCAGTAGCTAACTAGGTTTCACTATCTCCTTCTCCCTTGAAAGCGAAGCTCACTGAACAGAACTAGTTGTGTAGGATTCTAGACTTTATCCCGATTCTAATTATCATCATATAGCACTTTATACATTAAGGTCGTCATTCAAAAGAGATCAAGGTGTGGAGATAGAGGAGTTTCCTATGTAGTCCCGCTGGTCAATTAAAGCGCCCAATTGTAAACATATTATTATGTGGGTATATTAATAGGCGAAAATTTAAACCAGGTAATTTACCTATAATATTGCACTATATGATATCTCTCCCACGTTAAATTTTACTATACATACTTAGTACTTATTATTGAAACAAATAAATTATGCCATTTATACGTATATTTGCCATTCCACTACATATTTTTAATTATAAGAACGGGAGAACAGGTGTAAAATGAAACTTTTGTAACATAGAAACCTGAAAATGTGCCAAAGTTTCAAAAATAAACATCTGAGATATCTATCTGAAGTAAACATCTTACAAACTCCTATACTGATACGGGTTTTTCATAAACAATGAATTGCCTCAAGATGTTTGGATAATCACGGTGCGCGGTGACGTAGGCGTAGGCCGTGTTCGTAGCGCGTAGCACGGCACGAGCGGCGGCGGCGGGCGGGCAGCGGAGCGGGCGCGGGCGGCGGCTCACAGCCACAGCTCACTGCTCGGTATTGCGATCAAGGCCCCGAGTTCGTTCACCCGCCGGCAATTGGGTCACGCTCGCCGCCCCGCGCCCCGCGCCCCGCGCCGCACACCCCACACAAATAACTGTTTCAAACTCGCACTAAATCTGTCCCTGTAATGTCACAACCTCACAACTCTGCATGCTAACAGCTTGCATAATTACCTTAATTACTCTGTGGTTAATAAAACTCGCTCACGCGATCGTTGACCCGGGCATCGGTGAATCTAAATAGGGGCTTAGCTTTAGTGATATTGAAAATATATAACACCTCATTACGTCCACAAAATTAATATTCATTGAAATAATTAATTGATTTATAGTTATTATAATTATTTTTATTATATCATTTGAAATTTACTATAAGAAATGTATTTAAATCAAATCAATATTGGCCAGTTTCTATGAACGGTAGGTAAAGTGGTTTAAAATATTTAGTTTTAGCATAGCAAGAGATCTTCATTTACGTATAGATATTAGATACTTGCATAAGGTCGTATACTTAATTCTACTCATTGATTAGCTGTGTTAATAACTGCAGTTATTATTGCTAAATTCCGGCGTTCCAATCAAAACCATCTCCACGATTGCAGCGGATCCCGTCGTTGAGCAATTGTGGCTTTAATTATCTTAACCCGGTCAAGAGTTCGACCCGCGTATTCACTCTATTGCATATGTGTCGACACTCCACATCAAACTCTTTGCAAAATATTTTTTTCTCTCTCCACTTATTCGATACGGTTACTATTGCCTCAATAAATACAACGAGAAATGTGTCTAAGTTCAAAATTAAGATTAATATCAGAATGTAAACTGAATAATGCAACTCTATAGAGTAGTACCAAATTTATTATTATTCTAATCTTTATCTGTCAAATTAATATTTTACTGAATTGAAGGTGAAAAATCTTCTTTTAATAGAATATTATGGCAATAAGAGTCAGAGAGAATAATTATTCATATTTTATGATTTAAAATAAAAAATCTATATAATCAAAACAAAAATCTCCAGGTTCTACAAACATTAAAAAAAAAAACAATTATTTCTTTATTTCTCGAAAGTAGCCAATAATTTCTGTATTGGTTCCACCGTCCACGTCATAATCTCAATTACTTGTCACCTGTTACCAAAACCTGAAAACCTACTGCCTACTTACCTAGCTCATTGGCGTTGAAATGTTAATACGAGTGTTGGGGTAGCAACCAAAGGGTAGTGTTCGGGTGAAGGGGTTTGCGGGGTGGTGCGGGGAGCGGGCGCGCGCGGGCGGGGCGCGGGGCGCGGGGCGCGAGGCTGCAGGTCGACGCCCGCGCCGCCCTGACCCCGATTCAATCGCTCGCGTCACAGCGCGGACCTCGCGTCCAGGCACACCGAGCGGAAAAAACCCATTGATTGTTACGACACAACCACTTCATGAAAGTATTGCAGAAATGTTAAAGGAATACACCGAACTTATTTTTGTCCTTCTCACTGTTACGATTACGTGGGTGGGTGCGACATGCAGCGTTGCGGAAGAATAGAACAGAAATACGACGTTTCAACTTTTACCTAATTACTAAAAAACTAAGTCATTTATCAAAAATCCGTTTGGGAGCGTTTTTGAATTTTGTTATTAACGACACATTAAAACAAAAATTACAAACACATTACTTTTAGTTTCCGATAAAAATTAGAAAAATGGAGATTTTGGAGCAGCTTTCGGGCAAAATTTTTATTGAGAAAATTTTATCCAATCGTGTTTCTGCTTCACAGCGAATATAGATTAAAGACCGGAAATACATGACATTTAAATTTGAAAGTAATTTTCCTTATAAAATAATATTTGAAACTGCAGGTCACTAAAAATCACTTAATATCCGTTTACGCCATTAAATACTCGTATCAAAATTTGGCGAAACCAAAATTACCAAATTAACTCAGGTCTCAGCAAAGACGCACCGCCAAGCGATTTAGAGTTCCAGCGCGATGCTGTGTAGAAACCGTTGGGGGTTACTCACTCCTTCCAAGTTTAGTACGATAATATCTTGGACTGCATCGCCACATACCAGGTGAAATCGCAGACAACTTCTTACTTGTGGAGTGGAAAAAAAGTATTGTCTAATGAACACTGCTGACTGTTTTAGCCTTCATGCCCTTCCATTGCATTACTTTTCTGAAGATGCTTATTCAAAACTTCTTTTGTATTTTTTAGCATGTTTTTTTAATTATGGTGTAGGTAGTAAATATTTTAATGTGTAACATCTTAATGATTCATTAGGTTTTTGCTTAGTAATTATATTTACTTTTGATTGCATCCAAAAACCGTATGCTATTGGGACATCATATTTCAGGAATCAAAGCGAAATCAAAAAAATAACTTTTAAACTAATGCAATATGCTAAGGATATCGTTATTGGTTGATGCATTGAAAGGTGTTAAATGATTTGGTCATATGAGTAATGACCAATGAGGTAACAGTTGTGTTTTAATGCAGCGGTCTAAGAGTTTAAGCTATTTATATTCAGCAAACTGTAATGTTTTAAAATCAAACTATTTTTATATTGCGTCCGTACACTACCTAATATAAAATGTAAATCGATTTTGTAGTAAGAAATAACATTCTATAAGAACCGAAATATGAAAGCAATAAAATCAGATTGCGCATAAAATTTCAGATATTGCGCTAAGTATGCCACTGTCCTTATCGCGGTATAGGAGCCAGCGTATTTTTCAACACGTTTTTTATTATTCGTAATATTTTCCTCTTAACCCGTTAACCTGGACCCGCCGAGCAAAAGCATTGGCACTTCTATCGAGGACGGTAAACACCGAAATAAAAACGAGACCGACGCAAAAACAATTAGGCACACACTCTAATTTTTTTACTGAATCAATAGGCTTGTGCGGTGTGCCTGTCTATAATTTTATTCGCTGAAATTCTCGAGCTGGATTTCCAGCTTCTCCAGCTTCTTGCAAACATGATATGAACAATCTTAGAATTTATTTAAACTTTTTTGACCACAGTAACTGTCATTGGTGCTCTTTTGTATTTTTCACCTGTGCCATCTAGAAGGTTCTCACCGCTGAAACACAGTTTTCACTACTTAAGTAGAGTCGTAAACCGCATGTACAATTTTAATTTTTGTGTCGATGTATATTTTTGGTTCAGCGCTTTATTAAAATAAATTTATTATTTTTGAGGTTTTTGTAATAAGTGATATTATTAAATAAATAAATAAAGTCAAATCAAAACTATCTAACTTTACAAAAATCATCACATTATAATAAATGATCTACATAGTCATCCAAACGTAGACAAATAGGTATATAAATATTACCGTATGAAAGCTGAGTCATTAATAAAAATTTGGCGGTATATCGGTCTATTAATAAATAGAATACAAAGATTATTAAAATAGTCCTATTAAAAGGTCGTAAGCTTGATTACATGCGTAATGTTTACGACTACGCAACTGTTACGCTGACGCTAAGCTAGAGTTGATGATTAAGTCCGCCTGAGTCAGCGCTGACCCAGATGTGGTAGTGGTGACGGTAAGCGGGAATCTACATGCTCTAAATACCCTCAGAGTAGGGTAGGCGGGGTCGACGACCCCAGCCCGCCCTGCCCTCCGCGCTTCCCGGGCGACTTCGAATTTGACACGGAGATGTGCTGGAAATATTAATTCCCTAATGTTGCTTACGATATTATTCCTATGTGTTTGTGTTTAAGTTTTAAATGAACTGAAACGTTCAATAGCAATAGAGAATCAGTACCTACCAAGTGGCAACAAAATCATTATAGTTCAAAGTTTAACTTAATATTAACACTGAATTCTGAAATTTGTGATTACTAACAATAGATAAATTGATTAGATTGATAAATAATACAGGTTATTTAAGTTTTATCAAGATAAAAAAATGTTGTTACATTTTTTGAAACGTAGGGTTATTTTCTAAGAAGTCCCTCAGTTAATTATAAATTTATATTATTTACGAAATATTTTCAGTAACACATTTTTCGTTCTACGTCTACAAAAACCTACGTTTATAAGAACCAATCGTTTTCGAAGGAAACCTTATCGATTTACCGCCATCTAGCGTCGAGTAGAATGATTGAATAAGATCCGACAGATGTCGCTTAGTGTATTCAAGATTAGAATATCGCGCAAAATATTATGCAGTAAAGCATGTTTTTATTTATATTATTATAGTTATAATTATGTAACAATGTGCTAACAAAAGAATCAACACAAAATCATTTTAATTTATGTATTCGTTAAAAGTAGATATTAGTAAGACTATAAAAGGTTAGTTTATACCTTTTGGATTTTTTAACTGAACCTCAATCATTATACCTAACAGAAACATGTTTACAAAAACAAAGTAAGTAGGTACCTTCTTATACCTATTTTTATAATTCTTATTATGTGACTTGATAAGTTTTGATTACATACTAAAAGTAGGTATTATTACATACTTATAGTAGATATAAGATTGTTTACATACTAAAAGTAGGTATTTCTCAATTAGATACTAATGAAGCTAGTATTGGGTGGTGTAGCTCAATTTGTCACTAGCCATTTAGCTGCGAACTAAATATAGCGGTATGGTAAATAGAATAGAGTGCGGTAGAGTGGTGGCGACGCCCGCTGGGTAGGGGGTGGGTGTTGTGACCATGAACTCTGCCGACCCCTCCCCGTACTACTCTTCCCAACAGATGCCTACGTTCTGTCATCATTTTCCTCCCTTTATGTTTACCCGTATTATTGGCAATTTTGTTGCAAACCATATTTGTTACATTACGTAATATTATTCCTTGGCTTTTCATTGTAATGTAGCGGGTTCACAGAATTAACTTTTGAAATAGGTAAACGTTAGGTGCGTATATGCGTTAGCGTATTTGAGAACGAAATTACTGAATATTAATCTTGGAAATGGCAAACATGTATTTAATTAGGGTAGTTGTAATGTACTTTGGTAGGTAAGTTCTACTTGGTACTTTTCAGAACTACCTGGGGAATTTTCGATACGAGAAACAATACAAAGAGCCTTTTAGATGTAATTATTCGTAAAATTTTACGTTGCTTGGGCTTATCAATCTCATCATTTTTTATCATATCCTTATTGTATTATATACTGTTATTAAGATATCCACTTACAGAAAATGATATCAGAGCCACTAACTAATATGCATCGAAATTTAGCATCAACGGAAAAGGGATAATAATTAATTGATATTTATGTTAAGAAATAAACAAGTTTAATCCTATCAAAGAACGAAATTAATATTTTCGAAACGGGTTTAAAAGCGAGATGGGGCCAGTTACAAATTACGGCGGGGGTTGGTAGGGATGAGCCGACGTCACGGGCGCATGCGTGCTGCCTCGCCCACGCGTCTTCGGCGCGTCGCCGCTTTCGCGCCAAACTGCCGGTAGGTTGCGTTCCGCGCGCCTGTCATAACCTAAAAAAGCTTTTCGTCAACATGGAAGTTACCAGCGAGCGCGATGATTATATGCTGCCACCTGGCCGAGTAGCAGGTAAGATGACTTTAATTATAGCATATTAGACATCATTCATTAGTCACTGGTATTATGCGTTTTGATTGCGGTCATTGAACTTTGACCTTAATTTGCCATGTCGTGACTCGTGACCGGTAAGGGCTCGGTTAAAGAAGGAAAGAATTAAATTCATATTTTTTTTTTCTATTTTATGACTACTAAAAATAGCATTAAAAAATCTTAAAATAAAACATAGGTAATAGAGCATTCCAGCAACTCGACATTGGCGAAGTTGTTAAGAAAACCATAAAAAAGTAGAAAATAAAATTAGTGCTTTTTTAATTAGGTATATTTTTTTTAAATAATCAGGTTTAAGTAGAGTGCAAACTACCCACTTGGCAACCGCATGAAACTCAAAAGTCAAAATATATTTATTTCGCACTAGCTGTTGCCAGCGGCTCCGCCCGCGTGAATTTTGGTTTTTACATAGGTATCGCATTATTTGGTGACGTGGACTTTTTTTTAAACTTTTGAAGAAGATCAATTTCATACATGATTTTTACGTAAATTAAGCCGGTGACGCAGCGAAAGCAATGCAAATTATTAAAAAAAAGCTTTCGAAAAGGAACAAATTCCAACATTTTTCATTGATACTCCGCTCGTATCGGTTATAGTGTGATATTCTATAGCCTTCCTCAATAAATGGACTATACAACACAAATATAATTTTTCAATTTGGGTTCTTGAAATTAGCGCGTTCAAACAAACTATACATAGATAGAAGGATTTGTATAACTATACATAGATAGGAGGAATAAATTACAGGCTCTTATGGTCAATTATTTTTCATTTCATTTCATACGATGTTATGTAGTTGTGGGTGATATGTACTTATGTATTTGGTGTTAAAGCATGATGGTAGATGGTCACATTCAGACCGGAACCTGTTACCTCAGCAGCACGGTCACCGCGCTCCATCGCACCCATGCATATTGCAACGTGCACATCCGTTCCACTTTCCTGCATATCCTCTCCGGCGCACACTACACCGACAACAGCCTGTATATTATATTCGTACGAATACCTACCTCGCCTACTTAGTGCATCTAACATGTGAAAAATGACTTTTCCCCGCGACAAATCTGGTAGCTTAGAACAAACATGGATCATCGTCCCACGATAAAAATGTACTCACAGATATTCGTAGCATTTTCGTAGACTTATCAAACCTCTGTAGGGCTAGTACAAGTTGTTGGATTCTCGACACGAATCTCGATTCATTTTCCCAATGCAATCTACCTACGTGTTGGTGGTATACCTAATATGCGAGGAGCAAACGAAAACGTAAAACCACAGTTCCTGTTTTGTTAGCGTCAGCTTTTTGAATTGCTTCTCAATCGAAAAATAAATGTGCAAAGCTTTGTTAAGGGGATTTATTGAATTTTTTTTTGTCTTTCTCACTCTCCCGGATACATTGGTAGGTGCGACATGTAGCGTCGCGGAAGATTATAACAGGAAAACGACCTTTTACCTAATTACTCAAAAACTAAGCCAGTTATCAAAAATCTGTTTCTAAGCGTTTTTGGATATTTTTATTACTGACACATTAAAAAAAATTACAATTACATCCATTGTAGTTTCCCTTTAATTTATGTTGCAAAATTAAATACCAACTGCAATTTTATGTAGGGAGTAAGTAGGTACTTCCTTTGATTACTTTATAGTCTAGTTTCTAACTTTCGATTGTACGTATTTCTGTCTTAGGGTACCTACATCATAATATTTAGGTGAATTAGGAGTGTACGAATTATAAAGAGTAATACTACCTAATAAGAAAAGCTTTCTGTCGTAGTACTACATCAATGACGTAAATCCACGATCCTGCGTGATGTGTAAGTGTTATCATCTTATATCGTAATGACAACACAGCTGGCTTTCGAGTGTAAATTTTCCTTGAACATAAAAGCGGCGCATTACACAGGATGGCTTCAATCTCCTCTAAGACGAGGGCTCCTTTCAAGAAATTGTAAAGCGAGACTCGACGTCGCCCTGCACAACTGTGGAGGAATAAAAAATAGGTGTGTGACCGAGTGTGCGTCTAGTGCGCGACGTACTCGGAGTGCATCGCTCCCGTGGTGTCGTCGCACTGCATATAGGCCAGTGCACGCGCGCCCGCCCGCGCCCCGCCGCTGCACAGTGCACCTCGCGATTTTCCATTTCCATCGTCCCGTTCGCTAATTTCAGTATGCCGCGACGCGCGATGTCGTAATGCGGAGAAATTCCACAAACCTTTCTCTGAACTTGTCTTTCGCCTTCCGCTTTAGGGCGCTTGACCCGGCTCCCATAGACAGGGAAATCGTTTTGTTGTGCTCGTATATCATGCACCGAATACTTTTAGGATCTTGTTGCTTTTTAACTTAGATGAAACATAAAAACATATGTAAAATGCATTAAGTATGTGCATGTAGCACAGATGTAGATTATTTGATGGACATTTATAAAAAAACTGTCTTGATGTTACTGCCGTAGGACATAGGTCTATAGGACTTATATTTCATTATAATATGATGACAATTAATAGGACTGTTTAAGTTTTTGAAAGAAACATCTGTGTAGGATTAGGTAGGCCCTGATCCTACATAGATAACTTGAAGTACTTCCCTAGAATAAGTGAATTGCATATTGCATTTTTGTCTTCCTTTAAAGGCAAAGTTACGCAGCCTACTCGATCAGATTGTTCCAATTAAGTTTTAATTATGAGGACGGGTTATTGATATCGCGAAGAACGGCTGTCGGCTGTAGGTTCAATAGCTCGGCAACGTGCGCGGCGTGTCCGTAACGACGTATGAGCGTAATCGCGGTAAATGAAGTTACGCTGTTTTGCGTTCGTGCGAGCGCATACCGGGAGTCGGTTACGCCGTTTCGCCGATGAGTGCATGGATGTAGTTACAAGTTCCCGCGGTCGTTGCCCGGCCGCTGCGTGCGCGACTCCCCTATATCGGCTAGGGCTAGGCTAACTGTGGCGCGGAAACTAATTCCCGCGACCTGCAGTCGCCACTTCGACGCCTGAGTCTGCGATCCTCACATACCGCATTCCTATTTCAAACTTCTACCCTTACTCATCCATGAAGTCCTATTCAGATTTCAGATACTCAGTCATTCCGTGTTCACGATTTCTTGAAACAAAGTGTGTATGTATCTTTGTTTTGTTTTATCATACAGCTGTCAAATAATATGAGTAAGTAATAATAATGCAGAACGAATGCGTGAACGCGGAAACGGTTAATGCCGTTAGGTAACTGTATACAGGTCTAGTCTAGAACAATCCTGTGCGGGCCCGGCGATAGGATCGGACGACACGTCCTGAATTGATGAGCATTTTCGTAACAATCGGATTGAGTTTGTAAATCCGATATTAAAAATCCATCTTTAAGCTTAATCACATTTAGTCCAAGAAACGCCTCTGGGCACTGTCTTACGCCTGCCTCATTGTCACTTTTCATTCCGATATCTTGATACTTATACGATGATGAGAGATACTGTGCGGCTCTTCTTACTTTACTGATTGCTCAAATATACCAAGTTTACAAAAAAGTCAAAGTCAAAATATCTTTATTTCACATATGCCTAACGTACAGGCTCTTATTAAACGTCAATAAGATATTTGTCGCATATGTTTCGTGATAACTACAAGACGACTTAAAACTAAGTTTATGAGGGTTCAAACACGCCTGCACTGAGAAGAAGATCTTCTTTAACATTCAAGACATCGTGTGAGGCCTAGGATCTAGGTCTATTAAAAAGGAGGAAAAGGATCATTACCTAGGCCCAACTTTATATTCCTTTTTCTTGTTTTTAATCAAATCATCCTTATGTTATTTATAAAAGCATTTTTTATTCAAACCTAAATTCGCTATCAGTTTTTAAGTGTGCCTATTTGCTCATTTAAACATAAGTCACTGAAAAAAAATCACTGACAGACCTTTCCACCTATTTATTTGTACATTGCAAATGCATATTATTCGCATAGCTTAGGCAGGGGCTTGTATGTAGTGTAGAGAATCGGGGTGTAAGGTGAACGACCACACTTGTCGTATGTCACTTCGCATAAGCTTCGCCCGCTGAATGCAAATTCCACATGACATCACATACTTTCCATCGTATTGCCTAATCACTTATAAAACTATCTAAATACACACCTAGCCACTTAGGTTATTATAACCACTATTGGCTGCAAAGAGTATTAATATAAGTGCCTCTTTAATTACTTAGGTAATTACTGACGTGACAAGTCAACTGATTTTGATTACATTTCCTTAAAAATGATATTGAAAAGCAAAATATTTGTAAAATAGATATGCCACTTGCCAGGTAGATTGCTAATCTCGATATATTATATACATTATTTATTATTATCACTGTCACTCGTCATTTCATCGTCCTTTATGAGATACTCATCATAATAACCCATGTGTTTGGTGCAAAAATTTGGTTTTCCACTTTTGAAAATGGCGCCTCACAGTTGCCAGGTTGACTATTTCCAAAAAAAATATAAACCATGTTACTCGGAACGATCTAAGGACTCTAATGATACCCCATATGTCCAAATCTGTCAAGCCGTTCCGAAGTTATGGTGGAATAAAGAAACTCACATACATACATACATACATGGACCCTGAACACATTACACTTCTTTTTTTGAGCAGTCTTGTAAAATAAAAATACTCATATATCGATGAGAGAGGTACAATACTATTATTTTCCTTTAATGGACTTTCAAAAGCATTTCAGTTTTCCGAAAACAAAACAGCTGACTCACTCTTTTATCCATTTTTCTCTTTAAATATTCATACTGTTGACGTAAACAGCGTCCTTGGTGCAAAGCAATTGAATAAAATAATCCAGTGCGATACTGCTTCGGTCACTCACCTCATTCATAATAATAGACAGGTACAGAGCAAAGAACTGTACGAGTTGGTACGTTTAGAAATATTCGTATTTTGCTGTGAATTACAATGCTCGCTATCTATGTAATGATTCGAAAACCACGTCATTGCACAATACACAAACTCGAAGCGAAGACTTGTAGCATAACGTAGCCAACAATTAATATAATACGGCTTGCCTGGTTACTGGTTATCGTTAGGGCGTTGCCCTTCCGTAACTTAGAGGGTTGCCATCTTTTATAACTGAACATACAACATCACTAAAAAAATAGCAGTCATTAAGTATGATACCTACTATTTTTGTAACTTTTCTTAAGAAAAATAGGTAACATTATTATGATAGCAGTTATTAGACAAAATTTTGTAAAATCATTTTACTCCAGAGCCTTACAGAGTGGTAGACAATTATATACATCTACAATTTATAAATTTAAGGAATATCATCACTACTATTACTATTAAAAACTAAATATTTAAATACAACGTCTATTACAAAATTTCTCCCACGAAGGAGAGCCGTAATTGGCAACCCTACGTTAACGAACTATCGTGTTATGATCATCGGCTTCAATGTTTAGTTTACTCGGACACTAATCTAAATTCATGTTCTAAATGGAACAATGGAAATTAAACGAATGTAGGTAGTTTAAACAGAATTCCACTACTCGTTCTAAAATAAACTGTTTAATGAACTACTTAATGACCTGCAGGGGCAGCCTGTTAATGAAATACCAAATAAATATCTAATAATAGGCAATCGCCACAGACATTTATTTCATCAGGGCAAAGTTCAAGTTCACCATAGTAACTTGTTTACTGTCTCAATTTACGCTGGAATACTTGGAACTATTCGCGGTAGAGGATGGGTATATTTGAGACTTCCTTATAGAAGTGGCTTAGGTATAGACCGCAATCAACAAGTTTCGGGGAGCAACGACTCACTCGTCGTTAATACGGTTCAGGGAGGCTATTCGTGTAACACGTCTGCTACACTTCGTGAAGTGAGCTGTCTAATAAAAATAAATAATTTTATAAACACACCTGCCCTGTCATAAAACGAACTAAAAAGTAAAAGGTTATTTTAATTGATCTGCATATTGACAAAAATAAAAGGATTCAAATTTCTCATTGCTTGAAATAGATAAATTCACATGGCAGTCTGGGAGCCGTTCTGTGAAACACCTTTTATTCTAAGGGGTCCCCCGACTGCCATGTGAACTTATTTATCTATTTTAAGGAATGAGAAATTTGAACACTTTTGCACATAACACTCCTTTTTTGTGCAGTCGTGTAAAATGTGACATTTACGTATATATAAGCAGATGATATTAAAATCAAAACATTTTTTGCGAACACTGAAAAATTATTTTTACGAATTTTCTGTGACAACCGTGAAATTGAAATTACTTTTCGCGATAAGGTTGAGTCGACGTATGTACTGTGTTGAAGTACATTCAATTTTTTACTCTAAACCAACAGACGTAAAGGTAATCTTTCAGTGTTGATTTTTATTTTATTTCTCGGTACACATCACTCAGTGTGTAAAAACGTTACGTGAATAGCCCTCCAGTAGAGTTTTTGGAAAGATTACTCACGTCACTCACGTGTTTACTAGAAACTATTAACTACAATTCTCGCATTCAAATCGGGTGATATTTGTTTGCTTGATCTTGTCACATTTAATCACATAGGATTTTGTCTCATACTATAAATTTTCCTTGTTATTTTCCTGGTTCGTCTTTCTGGCGCAGGCAGTTTCATAACAACTGAAAATATAATATTTTTAGTCAAAGTCTTGTTCATCAGAAACATACCAAATAATTTTTTTTTAAGTGTGTATAGGCTTGCGCTTGACGACAATCATGTTTAATAGAAAGATCACCTATAATTTAAAAATTTACTTGACACGTATATAACACTACTATAATAATATATATTATATATTATACCTAGGGTAGCTGTTATATTATACAGATCGTACAAATGCCTTAGCGTTCTTCAAACGAATAAGAAATCCTTTGTTTAGAAACAACAAGCGGTGAGGCGAGTGCATTATCAGTGACATACATAGCTCGCTCGATAGCGCTATTCCGATAAGCCAAACAAAACATCGTTTCGGTACATTGACCCAGAATTATATAAAAAAAAATCCTCGATTATGATAACGACGTGACAATGACATTTCGTGTTGACCACGCGTTCAATGAATGGTACCTACTGTAGCGCTCTTTGTTATCACGCTTTCACGCCGTATTTTGTAATAATGCCTTTCTATACAAGCGTATAGCTATGAACAGAAAGGCAAATGCCTGTATGGAGAGCGATCGTTGTCTCTCTTCGTTCAAGCTTTGATCTAATGAAATATAAAAGCGGTAACTGTTTTTTATATGTTTGCAATTCGCATAACTTATTAATTCAATATTATAACTATTTTGTTGTAATCATCATTATTAATACAGCACATTGCAGTTCACTACAGAACTACTGTTTTGACGTCCGTTACTGATTGACTGAATCTTAATAGGGATAAAAAGTATTAAAATTTATTACAGGGACTCAAAATAAATCTAAACTTAACATACATGATTAAAAAATAATAAATTATAATATTTACAAAATATATACACCATCCAACTGATCATTTATGGGCATAGTGCCCAAGACGCTGGCGCTGTTTCCTCTTTGTTTAGCTGAACTTAGCCGTTGAGCTAAATAAGCGCCAGCTCTCGGATCACCAGACGCTATAATTATAACTTACCAACTAAGTTTACTAAAATGATCTCAAGAGTTTATTTTAGGGTACTAAAAGCAACTAAGCTCGTCACAGATTGGGACCTATAACTTTTACGTTAACATTTTAAATAAGTTTTCACTTACAAAAGAACAGTAGATAGGTAGGTATAGTGTGTATTGGAAATAAGACGAAGCGCGCTTTTAAAAAGTTGTAAATACTTATCTAGACCCGCGTTGTTAGTAAAGTTTCGGGTGCGCTTATCTTAACAAACAGTGCAGTAACTATGTACGTGGTTGAGCTAACCCAGCAGTAGCACTGCACGCCGCACAGTTCACGCTTCGGCGTCGAGCGTCGAGCGTTGAGCGTGGAGCGGAAACATGTCAACTTTCTCGCTGTTACGTAAAGCCCAGAGAGATGTACTAGAACGTTCGGAGTCATCGACCACGGAACTGCTTACGACATTCGCCTGCGTACACTCGGACGTTATTTCGAGAATTTTAAAATTTGAACGTTCTCAAGATCAAGAAGTCGGTACCTACCTACAGGCAAATATATTGTAGAGATTTTCCTTGTAACCCGATTGTGGTTTTGAGTAGCTTTTTATACTTCAAAAATTTGTTATTTTTGGATGGTATTCGAGTCATGTCATAACCCATAAATGAAAAAGGAGAATACTTAAATGGAGCTTTATTATTGCAAGTTTCTGGATACGTGGCTAACCATGTTATACACCTCTATTCTCTTTTCACGTTCACTAACGCTGAGAAAACTAAATAATGCATGGGAATGGCATCCGTTCGATAGGTCGATCACTTATCAATAACGAATGTAATTGTCATACATTTTTTAGTTTCCATAATGTTAACGATCGTAGAAATTTTGTAACTTACCTACAAGTATAGAGGGGCTGGTAGAGAAAGACCATTATTGACGTGTAGGTATACTTGATATTTCGTAGATTTCGATTATTATTAACCATTTCAGAATAGTTGTATATTTTTGACGATTTTTGAATAGAGCAAGTGCCGAGTTTCTCGCCAGTTCTTCTCGGTGAAAACCTGCTTTCCGATCTTGATGGTAGAGTTTTGGTTTGTCACCAGAGCCTGTAAATTAGACCTAGGGGTGTGAAAAATAAAGATTTTCATTTTCAGTTTTTTTCGTATGGCGCCTGCTTTGAAATAAATATAGATCAGAAAGTATATTGCAGTGAGACTTGTCTATGGCTATCCGATAGTGTCACGTGTAGTTCAGATGGTGATATCCGCGAACGTTTAGCCCGTCATCGGTGGCCCGTGGGTCGTCGATCGCGCGCAGGTCATCGCGCCACGGCGCCAACGCCGCGCGTTCGTTGCATGAATGTTGCCACCAACACAAGCTTTGACTATTCATTTCAGCTATTTTTCTACCCAGTTCACTATGGTTTGGTTGTTCAGTACCAACTGAATGTGTCTAATTAATATTTAAGATTTATAAAGGATTTTGAATTTAGATACTTAATTTCTTTTGTCTCAAAACATATCGGATTTTATGACAGCATATTTTGAAAACTACAACGGCACGCACATAATAATTTTTATAACTTTACTATTAACATGAGATTTGCTATTTAAAATGAAATAAGGCCCTTTAAAAGGTTTTTTGAATAACAAAATTATTTTTATTTTCAGTGCTAAAAGATTTTACTATTAGCAAGTCTATACGGTGGCGGAAGTGAATATAAAGTTATAATTGTAAATGGGTCAATATCAAAACAATATTGTTATTTATTTTGAGCATGAATTATTTATTAATGTTCCTTATTTGCTCGTTTGTGTTCGTTTACTTTCCTCGATATCTGTTTTTAGGTCAGTAGAAAAGAGTGTTTATTTCTCGATATGAACGATATTAACTAAGTATATGAAAGTATATGTTATTCGTGATACGAGGTTAATAAGGAAGCATTTAATTAGAACGCCGCTTAAGCAGCACCACTCGATTAATTTACGTATCTTGTTTGTTCCACCAAATTATATGGAAGACATAGAAAATAAATTATGTATGTAACAGATTTGCTGTAAGTAGGTTTATATTCACTGGGTCGCAACTCATAAATCTAATGATTATGGTTATTTCAATCCTTCATGGATTGAAATATCTCGTACTGCCGTGACGCGCCCCACTCTGTCAAAATTGTTTATGTTTCATTCGTATGGAGTTTATAATAATCGAATAAGCAAATCAGAAGGCACATATTTTGAACTGACCATTGACATCTTTCTTGCAGTTCTTGTTTTTCCAATTCAGCCAAGCCAATTTCTGTATTCTACTGACTGACTCGTAGTCATCACCATACATATACACCACAAATATCATATTGACGTTTTACAAGAGCCTGTACGTACAATATTCCTCCGCCAATCAAAATAACAAAGAGTAAGACAGTTTTCAAAAAAAGGCTCAAGGAATTCCTCCTTTCTAAACGGATAGAATTCCAAAATCATGTGGCGGAGTACTCTTTCCTGTAGTGGAATGTATTTTATATAAATTATATTATATTTAATATGTTTATTTTTATATATTTTATATTTAATTTACATTTGTATTGCCATTTATATTATATAATTTTGTAATTATAATTAAATTCTCATATGCGTCACTTTTTTAATTTAACATTTTCCGTTTTTTTCTCTTTTAGTTCGTGGCGTCACCCAGTCCAAGGCTCCGACTGAAATCAGCACTATGTGCTCCCATGCTTATATGGGGCACACAGCACCATGCTGAGTTGGGGCCTTTTTCCGGGTTGTGCCACATGTGACAGGCGGTGTCTGGTGCTTCCGTCACTTGGGCAATTATTGGTTTTTGTTGCCCGAGTGGGGGAACCTCCAGGCATCGTTTTAATACGTAAGATGTATGTTTTTGTTACATGTGGCATTTGCATGAAATAAAGTTTTTTTTTCTTTCTTTCTTCTTTCTTTCTACCTAAGGCCTATGTGAAATAAAGATATTTTGAGTTTAAGTTTGCAACATTGACATGCACATTGCACATCCTTTTACAAGTGCCTTGTAAGTTAGGCCTATGTGAAATAAATATATTTTGACTTTGACTTTATGCTGAAATTCAGTATCGATATAAGTAGGTACGTACTGAAACCCAGCATGGGAATCGAATCTTCGGAAATCGACTACTTGCGTGGGCAGGATCATTAAGATTAGCGGGCAGCTCGCAGAAGTGAAGGGGCGGAGGTGCGCCGTGACACATCAGCAATTATAAGTGTGGAGGCGTCATTGAACCCGTGTTATTGCGAAACAACGGAAACCAGTCCAGTGCCGCCCCCCGCGCGCCTCGCTCCTCCACACCTGCTGCGAATTTTTAAAATCCTAGATTATAGTTGACATGCGTTCAGGTTCGATGGGACGTGTTCGGCATGTCAAGGAACCATCGTTACATCACCCACGGGCGTAGACAACACAAGCAATAGTTTTTTGCAAAACTCGATTTACATTGGTTTATAAAAAATATAAATTAAAAAATTAAAAAACACGACTGCCCTGAGGCAAAACTATTTTTTCCAAAAAAATATAGCCTATGTTACTCGGATGTAATGTGTATGTATGTATGTATGTCCTAATCTCTTCATTCGTTCAGAAGTTATGGTGGAGTAAAGACACATACGTACATAGGTACATGAACCCTTAAAACATTACACTCCTTTTTTGGGCAGTCGTGTAACTAAGAGCTAGACAAGCGACTCTCTCGTGTTACCCAAAATTATGGTTAACCTAAAAAGGTTACTTAAGTTTATTCAAACAAGTCAATTTTTTAGGTTGTTTGTAGTGACCTGACTCGGTTTTCATCTCTGAATAAAATTCGTAGTAGAACTACATTAGTTTGTTTATAAAAGCCATGATCGTTCTAAATCGTTTTAGGGGCTAACAACAATCTGTTTATACCCAAAGTACACATTCGCGATAAGAGTCAAACGAGAAAAACAATATTTTTTGCGTTATAGCGTAAATAAATAATAAATTATATCATAAGATTGTTATATCGGTTATGCTGTCGTTACTTCGGTTAGCGGCGACCTAAAAAGTGACGTGGCCGATAGTGGTATAGTCAGGGACAACGGCCGCGCTGCCTCATTCGCAGGAACTGCAGGTAGGCTAAGGGGTTAAGGAACTCCAGTGCACTATATCAAATACCATTGAACTCGCTCCGTCCCGCTTGCACGATGCAACCCCGGTGCATCGCTCGCCTCGCAAGTCGCACGCCTCGCCGTGCGAAATGCGAATCCTGTCCGATTACGCGCCGCGCATGCGTATGACATGATCCATGCGACATATCCGCGCCTCATCGCACTCATGCATACCCCAAAGTGAACTCTTACCACTTGTCGACGTGCTCAAATGTTAAAATACATTGCAAAAAAAATAGGATTTAACTTTATTTGTCTGCAATCGTCGATTTCTTCATATGGTAACATTAATTTTAGGTATACATACTTGAATTTTATGTTTCACATAGCTGATATTCATCATTGTTTGCGAACTATAGTAGAATGATATAAGTAACACCTAAGTTACTAAACTTGCTAGTTTTAAATGGATTCTTAGTTCTTTTAAATGAAAATTTGGTAGGAAAATCTGACAATTTGACCGTAGTTTCAACAGCGAAGCTGTAGCGTCTCAAAGAAGCATCATGTCATCAACCATTATAATATTTTAAGTTTAAAAAGCTAAAAATATTATAAAGGTTGTAGTAAACCTGCGAGAAAAAGTATCTAGGCATCTGTTACGTAACTCGACGTAACTTGATTAGAAGTGGCGTGCAACCAGATGTCAATAATCAAGTAACAAGTTAAATGTGTGGAAAGTTCAAAGAGGGCATCGACTCGCCGCCCGCGCCGCGCAACCAGCAGACCGGCTCGCTTTGCCGCGCACCGGCTAGAAAATCGAGTTAATTCGCACGACAGTTGATTGTGCACTGATGTCTACCCACCCTGTGGCGTCCACTAGACGCTTGGGGATTATTAAATAATAAACTGCAATTGTAAACAGTAAGTAACACTCAATAAACGGTGTAATGTCCTACGCTTACTTAATCTGTATAATATCTATACACTACACTATTATGTAATTATAGGACTCACCGCGTGAACACTTGTTACCGCGGAGGCGGCCAGAATGTAACAGAGAGCGAGCTCGTGCGCGGCAACCTATTTATAGGTTTGCTCAGTACCTACATCTCGGTGGCGCTCGTGCACGCTCGCGCTGCCACAGACTACGTGTACACCACATCCCTTCCTTTTCGTAATTTTTTTTTTAATGTCTTTATAACTAGAGTTGTAAAGTATTGGCTACTTATCCGTTCCCTTTTTTTTTTTTTTTTTGGAATATTTGTACATGAAACCAATAGATACTCGGAGTGTTGTTTCTCTGATACCATAACCAAATCAAATATTTTGAAAATATTTACTGCTTGCTCATACTTCTGAATGATAGTGCTTTGAAAGATTTTGCTCATGTAGGGGTTTTTTCATGAAAATAATAACGAAAAATAAAGACTAGTAATAAATAATATAAACAGTGCATAACCGGTTCAAACAACCGTTATCTGCTGAATAAAACGACTTCCTAGTCTTTATGAATTTTGTATGAACTGCAAAATCCATTTAAACTTTGCTTTGAACAATAAATAATAGCATTAGTGTTATCTATGGTATAACAAACCTAATCCAATTCAGGACATGAATGTTAGCCTTAACAAATTAATTATGAAATAAGAATAATTTGTTTTTATTCATTATTGAGTTCTACACTGGCACTGACATACTGAATTGAGAGGAAAAGGGGATGCAAGCCGACAACGCAACCCAAACATACTACAATAAATTGAATAAATTAACATAATATAAAACTCGCTTAAGAATGTTAATTTTAGCATTATAGACTTAAAACATTATATCTTGATAAATACTAAAGTTACAACAGTTGGAAGTTAATTTTTTTTTGAGGTGTGTTTGCAATTTTCTTTTCACTGCAGAGATTGATGGAATCATGTATTGGGAGCAATAAATATCTCGTAACTGAGATCAAAATGATATATGTGTTATGTGGTACAGCAACCAAAATTTGTCAGATTAGGGCGATTCCGCTATAGGCGCTTCCAGACATTAATTTTTTAAATCGCCTTATTAGTGTACGGATAAACCGTAAGGTTTTTGTGACACTGTGCGAAATTTGTAAAATTGTAATTTGTACATGTATGTATTATTATTTTTAAATAATAATAATAATAGTTGTTTTTTTATGCGAGTAGTACAATGAGGAAAGTCTTTTTCCTTTTTTATTGATTAATTCCATATTAAATTTTTTTTTGAGAGTTTGAAAATAATACCACCCGCAAAGTTGATACAAACTGAAAATAATCTCTTAGAAACAGTGTCGTAAAATAGCCGTTGTTAATAGCTGGAGATTATGTTTTAGACGTTAAACTTGTCAATAATCATTTATCTTTCTGTTTCAAAAATGAAAGTAAATGTTTTTATTTATTAAGAATTATAGAGTGCTAGAATACAATTTTTACTTGTTGCACCCACGATACAAAAATTAAAAAGTTTACTTTTTCCACAGAAATTAAGCATTAACAATCTGACACTTTGTACAAGAAGGGAGAAGTCAAAACTCAACTTAAATTTATAGCTTTTTAAGAGTTTTATGATTATAAGCTTCAAATATTCGTTAACTTAAATTGCTTGTACCCGCGATAATGGAACCGTCCAGTAAATTCATTATTTATTTTTATTTTTTTAATGGGACTTATGTCTCATATATGTATAAACTAAACAATATAGGTTCTAAATAATATCTTCATTTTAAATATTTTATTTCTCTTTTTCCTAAATAATATCTTCATTTTAAATATTTTATTTAGTCAATTAAACATTTTATTTCATTATAGACAATTTTAATAAACACGAGATACTAGGACTACAGAAAGTCAAAGGAGTCTCGTAGCGTACGCCGCGCCAGTACCGCTACGGTGCTACGAAACAGCTTCTAGCGCTACGTCTAGTCTACAAGTTCGATAAATCTCTTTCAATTTGCTGAACGCCTGGTATTTTGCAGAGATGGAACTCGATTTTGATTGATATTCACCGGAGAAATCCTTGACGACGGCTTATTTACAAGTTCAATGATAGATTAGATGTTCTTCCCAGCTCATAGTTACTTTTTTTTATTTTTCATTGCTTCCAAGGGAAGTGGGACTCGTTTATAAGTTTGACGAACTGGCAGAACTTATTTGTCAATGGTGATTTTGGATATCTTTGAACTTGTCAAAATGTATTTCTGTTATTACTATAGTATTATATTAATAGTGATGGCAGTTTTCCCCAATAAGTTACTTATTAACAATTTTCATAATAATTGTGTCTATTTTATGTCCAAAAACTTTCATTTTAAGGATTTGAAGTCACTTTTTATTTCTGCATTGCAGAATATTAACTTTATTTACCTCAGAGTTGATTGTCGCATCGTTATTTATGCGGAAAATGTAATTAATAATCTAATGAACTATAATCGTTTTGGAAGACTTTAAGTTAGTTTTACTGCTCACTATTAGTACTATTTTTGGCATTTTTTATTTTATTAGCCCTTGTTCTGCAGTGTTTATTGGAATTACCCTTGAACCCATGAAACACTGCACTGCTTTTGTCACCTTTGTGACTTTTACCACCACATCGGCAGCAGGAACTTTTGTCACCTTTGTGACTTTTATCACCACATCGGCAGCAGGAACTTTTGTCACCTTTGTGACTTTTATCAGCACATCGGCAGCAAGAACTTTTGTCACCTTTGTGACTTTTACCACCACATCGGCAGCAGGAATTAAATTGGTAGGTAGTAGTAACATACAATACTATGGTTATTGTATATCTATGGTAGTAGTAAATCCTTTTAATTTTGCTGTTATTGTTATTTTGTTGTTTCGTTGTTGCATTTTGTTCTGTCTCATCTATCACCGAATTCATATAGTTGGCGCTGTACAGTTTTAACGTAATCTGCCTCTGGTAAAATACTACAGTTTTTCTGTATCTCATAAACTCAGTTTTAAGTCGTTAAATAGTTATCACCATTTAATAACTTTGAACATTTAAGTACTGACTATGAATAAGTTGTAAAGTAAGCTTATATGAAATAAATTGAATAATTGTCTCCCCTAGTAACAAAATATTGTTCCATAATTTATTCGAATTACACTTCTCTCTCATCTGGTCTATAGACTTTCATATTTATTAGCAAATTGAACTTTCGAGCTTTGATGTCTCAAGCGAATTAAGAACTTTATTTTTCGATTAATTCTTAATTCATCGACTAAAAGATGTGCCCTTCGAATAAACTACTGTTTTTTAGGGGAAAATACTTAATAATAATATCATGCATATCGTGTTTGTCAGCGTCAGTCTTGTGAGCTCAGGTTATATTAAAATATGTGAATTGTAGTGGCAAACCTCTAGAATGCAGTAATACTGCACGTTTCTTGTGAACAGTCATTGAAGTTGGTCACTACAACATTTTATTATATTTCTAAAGCTTGCTTTAAAACGGAAACTTTAATATTGAAGTGAACAAGGTAATTTTAGAGACTAAAATGACTTTGACTCGATGTAATATAGTACTTGAAACCTAGGTACAATTGATAATATAAATTAAATTATAATGTAAACGGAAACTCGTGGAGGTTATGGCATCTTCACAGCCGCGTAGGCATTTGTGATTGGGACATGTTGAACGACCTGTAAATAATGGTCAGCGAATCTTGTTTACTTTTGATCATTTTCAGAATCAATACTATGAAACTCAGAATGGTACTTAGTACCTACTACGAAACACGAAATATGGAAAATAAATATTTAAATTGGCACTTTTCGGTACTATATACCGGTATGTTTGATGTCCATAATAGTCAGGTATTCAATTAATTCGTTGTAAGTTGTATGAAGGATTAGCCCTTAACAGGAAGCAGGAACAACTTCGTACTTAGTTCATAAGATTGAATTTGTAAACGAATTAAGAGTACTTGATTTTATAATGAGATACGTATGCAATCAATCATAAAGTATAATTAGTAGGCTTTATTGAAACTCGGCGATAGACTTTCAATAGTTAATACTTATTGATTGATGGACAGGGCAAAACGCCTTTGATATTATGACAGCCTGGTACAATCACGTAACTTCGAATTTATCAAAGTAGTACTTTGTTAAAGCAGGTAATCATTTAACGATTGTTATTGGAACATTAAGTTTAGGCCCTACAACCATTTTTTAATGTATGGAATTCAAATTCCAAATTTATCACTGTAGTACTTTGTTCGAACAGGTACATTGTTATTATAAACTTTATAATAACAGGTACATTGTTATAATTTATATAACTTTATATAGAAGTTTATATTTTGTTCAAACGGGAACGTTATTGTTTGGTTTTGCAGTGATAGGTATCAAATTCCAAATTTATCACTGTAGTACTTTGTTCGAACATTTATATATTATAATTAATATTATTAATTAACAATGTATTATTAATTAATTAATACATTGTTATTATAAACTTATAAACTTTATAACAACAGGTGCATTGTTATAATTTATATAACCTTATATAGAAGTTTATATTTAGTTCAAACGGGATCGTTATTGTTTAGTTTTGCAGTGATAGGTATTTGCTTTAACAGGAATTTAACGATTCATCGTTGGTACTTATTTTAATAGAAAAATGTTTTATTTCTATCATATTTGTAAACGGATTTGATCAACAACAGTTATAGTATTTGAAATACCTTGCTTTTACACAAAGTTTATATTGCAAAAACCAGCCGTCGCGTGATATGTATTTCCAATGTTCCACGCTACAGCTGACCGTTGAATACAACTCTGTGCTTAGACTCAAATATAGACGTCAACATACGAAATACATTTCTTTTATCATCCTTGTTATCGGTTTGATAAAAGTATAGTAGTAGAATAATCTATTTTTAGATTTGTAATATCCATGCTTGGAAATTGAATTCGCAGAAGACAGTTTTGTTTCTGTGGAAAGGTTTCTACCTACAATTAAATCTCAATCGTAAAAAGTATGAGCTATCCGAATCATGCAGAATTGAAAATTGACAACAAACTCGATATGAGAATGAAGGTAGTAAGATAATCTACAAAACTGCATTTCAGCGATAGTCTCTCTCTTTTCCTCTTTATTTTGATTGGAATATTGACTGAGTTTACTTTAAATTATGTCATTGATGAGTCTCATTAAGTATTTTATGTTTTATTGTTGACCAATTTCCGTAAACAGGTACTTGTTTTGAGTGGTAATTTTACTTACTGCGCGTTTACTCGTCGCCACTGTGGCGTCCACTAGACGCTTGGGGATTATTAAATAATAAACTGCAATTGTAAACAGTAAGTAACACTCAATAAACGGTGTAATGTCCTACGCTTACTTAATCTGTATAATATCTATACACTACACTATTATGTAATTATAGGACTCACCGCGTGAACACTTGTTACCGCGGAGGCGGCCAGAATGTAACAGAGAGCGAGCTCGTGCGCGGCAACCTATTTATAGGTTTGCTCAGTACCTACATCTCGGTGGCGCTCGTGCACGCTCGCGCTGCCACAGACTACGTGTACACCACACACCCCATCAGGAAGCGATCATCCCGTCTAATGTTCCATCGATGCGTCCATCCACTGCACGCCTGTATCGGATTTACAACATCTTAAAGCTTTCTATCATTTTAAAGTTCTAAAAACTTTGTTAGAAAAAAAAAAACGAAATAGGCTGAAAATTGCACTAGAATTTTATCGAAAACAAAAACAATTTGATTGTTGCTGCAGCTCACAGCTGGCGCCCTGAGCGTTATAAGCGCATTTTAATCTGTGGATTGCTAAGAAATTTAATAAACACAATAAACATTTTATTAAAAACAGACTAACTAAACAACTAACTGAAAAACAATTATGTAATATTTGACATTTAAAAAAAAGTTTAGTAAGTAAGTAAATATTTTTGAAAATTGATTAAATTATTTTCAAGAACAACGTATACGAGTACATATTATGTACTCATGAACACAAAAGCAGAAGTGATAATTCCAAGGTAAAATGATAAAATGTTATTGAACTTGATAAAGAGTTGTGTCGCACGTAGGCAAGATTCGTGACAATGAGAAATGGAAATGTTTCAATTTTAGTTTACAATATACATTTATTAGTAAAGGATATACAAAAGACGAATATTAATGAAAACAATCGAATATTGTAATATATAAAATTCTCCAATTTTTGTTGCCAAAACCTCCGAAGCGGCTTGGCCGATTGTTAAAAATTTGTCTGTATATGTCTGGATCGTAAGCTTTTTTATCCCTAATGGCAATACAACGTTTTCCGGGTCAGCTAGTCTAATATAATATACATATAACTTTCTCTTGCCAATTTTGTTACCAACTCCTCCGAAAGGGCTGGACCGATTGTTATGAACTTTTCAGAGTATGACCACTAGGTCTGAAAGTAGGTTGTTATCTATTTTTTATATCTGCTAATAACGGGCAAAACAACGTTTGCTGGATACAGTATGCGAAGTTGCGGACTATTTCCCCAAATTCCGCGTTCCCCAGAGACCTCGAAAGTTCGCTACGCGTATACCTACTACCCGACTCGTGCTACGAGATTTCGTAACCCGCGCGTAACCGTAGTTCTACAGTCTACGCCCATACGCATAGATTTTATAAATAGGTACATGTTTTTATTAAAATTTCATGGCAGTGCATGGCAGTGCAACGAAAAAACAATACCCGGCTGAGTTTGTTGAGGGCTTCTTTAAATCAGGGCGCGTTTGAGCCCTCCTAAACTTAGTTTTTAGTCGTTAAATAGTTATCACTATTATATATAATCATATTTTAGTGACTATTTTATAAAATATGATTATATCATAATCATATTTTAGTGACTACGTGCTACATATTCATATGTATGTTAAAGCCTGTAATGTTGGGCCTTAATGAAATAAATCATTTGAATCTTTGAATTTAAATATAATACTTTCATTTCTATATTTTTAATATAAAATTTAATTAATAGTAGACCAATGCGCAAATCGTGATTTGTACCTACACTCTGACACGCTTCTGACGATATAGATATTTCAATCCACGAAGACGCACCCCACTCTGTCAAAATCGCTTACGTTTCATTCGATTCGTATGGAGTTTGATAGAGTGGGGTGCGTCATCGTGGATTGAAATACCTTATACCTACTTGTTTGTCAAATGTCGAGCTTCAAAGTGACGCGAGTTTTTCGATTTGCGAAATGAAGTAGGTACCTATACGCTACGTTAACATTTAATATCGTTCACTACTCACTAGTGACGGTGGCTTCCACTATTTGGCATTCTTAAAATAATTGTAAGAGTTGGCAAAATTCCTGTAGAGAAATTACATTAGCACACATTCTGTGCCAATATACATCATGTCTTTTAATATACATAGGTACCTTCTTTAGTGGTACGTACTACTCTATTCCAAATACAGTGAATACGTTATTTTAAAAAATACGACACTATTTTGAGGAGCGTCTTCATGTTTAAGCAACTCGGCCCGATTTACATGCGATATCGAACTTTCGATGGGCCTGTTTTCAATTCAAGGATAGATATTTACTTCCTTCGTTTTACATAGGTATATAGTTTTCAGTACCTAGGTAGTAGGTATATAAGTTATTCGATATCAAAAAAAAAAACTAATTGTTTTAAACTTATGAATATAACAATATTTTGCCTTAAACAAATCCAAAGTCCTCAATAAAAAAATCTCAATGCTTTAAACTCCCGAAACATTTTGAAGGATTTCAGCTCTTATGCTTTTCTAACATCAGCAGTGAAATAAGTCTTGAAATATGAAATACGAAAACATGAATAAGCTTATTTATACGATATTTTCCTTTAATAATAATGGAAACTATATTTTCTATCACCAAAATTTATATTTGTCATCAAGTTGTATCACCTAATAAATAGATCCATCGCCACGAAATATTTTCGTTCTCAGATAAACAAAAATTGTTCCCAGGTATGAATTATCAAATTAATGTTAATATATGTGTAAAATAAGAGATCGATAACCAATAAAATTATATTGCATTACATGAATATAAACTTCGTTCTTGTAATATAAAATATTTATAGGGCGGGGGATAATATAAAATGGGTATCATTTAAGCTATCACCAATTTAATTAGTATTGTGTTTCTTAAATAATAGGGTTTGTCCTCAAAATAGTAGATCTGTCACCAAAATGTAGTCACCAAACAATGCAAAATCAGTTCCACAATAAATCACATAAAATCCTGAGATATAAGGTCTAGTACCAAATAAATGTTTTTGTATGTATTATAATAGGTGTGTCCTAATAAGTATTTAAGCAAACTAATTTAAAGAGATCACCAATAAATCATATTATGTTACTAGAAAATTGCATTAAGTTCAAATAAAAAATTATTTCTCTCCCCCTCACCCCCTCCAAGTTCCTGTCGACGGAGCCCCGCTTGGCGGGGCTCCTATTTCTGGGTGGTCATAAAAGGAAAATAACCTTAACCTAATTACCTATAAATATTTTATATTATCGCTCTCCCCCTCACCCCCTCCAAGTTCCTGTCGACGGAGCCCCGCTTCGCGGGGCTCCTATTTCTGGGTGGTCATAAAAGGAAAATAACCTTAACCTAATTACCTATAAATATTTTATATTATTGCTCACCCCCTCACCCCCTCCAAGTTCCTGTCTACGGAGCACCGCTTCGCGGGGCTCCTATTTCCGGGTGATCATAAAAGGAAAATAACCTTAACCTAAACCTAACCTAACCTAAAATAAATATTTTATATTATCCCCCGCCCTATAAATATTTTATATTATAAGAACGAAGTTTATATTCATGTAATGCAATATAATTTTATTCATATATATTCATTTATTCGGTTACAATGTCCATTATTTGTAAGATGTCAACATAGATATAAGTTACATGTCAATAATTTATAAATACAAACAACGGAACCCTGTAAGGGCGCTGTAACCAGAGAGGCGGACCTATTGTGGCGAATGTATTAGTTAGCTAGTTCCATTTTTGGTTCAAAAATTCGTTAATATGATAAAACGCATTTTTTTGCAGGAATTCTTTTAAATTGTTTATGAATTTATTTGTATTTTGCTCTGCTTTTAATTTTTCTGGGAGCCCATTATAGACTTTAGTACACATGGGGTTTGGACCGGTACTGTGAATAGTTAAATTTGATTTAGGCTGAACTAAATTATATTTTCGCTCACGTCGTAATTTATCTGATCGTGGCATGTCTTGTAGTTTTTTAAAAAGTTCTGGATATTTCCTAACAAATTTGCATGATTCTAGTATGTATATGCTTGGCAGAGTCAGGATTTTTGATGTTTTAAAGTGTGGTGCGCAGCTTTGCCTGTTTCTTAGATTATAAATAATCCTTATTATTGGTTATTGGTTATCGATCTCTTATTTTACACATATATTAACATTAATTTGATAATTCATACCTGGGAACAATTTTTGTTTATCTGAGAACGAAAATATTTCGTGGCGATAGATCTATTTATTAGGTGATACAACTTGATGACATATATAAATTTTGGTGATAGAAAATATAGTTCCCATATAAAATATTTATAGGTAATTAGGTTAAGGTTATTTTCCTTTTATGATCACCCGGAAATAGGAGCCCCGCGAAGCGGTGCTCCGTAGACAGGAACTTGGAGGGGGTGAGGGGGTGAGCAATAATATAAAATATTTATAGGTAATTAGGTTAAGGTTATTTTCCTTTTATGACCACCCAGAAATAGGAGCCCCGCGAAGCGGGGCTCCGTCGACAGGAACTTGGAGGGGGTGAGGGGGAGAGCGATAATATAAAATATTTATAGGTAATTAGGTTAAGGTTATTTTCCTTTTATGTCCACCCAGAAATAGGAGCCCCGCGAAGCGGGGCTCTGTCGACAGGAACTTGAAGAGGGTGAGGGGGAGAGAAATAATTTTTTATTTGAACTTAATGCAATTTTCTAGTAACATAATATGATTTATTGGTGATCTCTTTAAATTAGTTTGCTTAAATACTTATTAGGACACACCTATTATAATACATACAAAAACATTTATTTGGTACTAGACCTTATATCTCAGGATTTTAGGTGATTTATTGTGGAACTGATTTTGCATTGTTTGGTGACTACATTTTGTTGACAGATCTACTATTTTGAGGACAAACCCTATTATTTAAGAAACACAAAACTAATTAAATTGGTGATAGCTTAAATGATACCCAGTAATAATTAGCCAATTTATACAGTTTAAAAAGATATATTATTTTGATGTTTACCGAAAATTTGCAAGGTTAACATATTATACGTAGACATAACCTTGTGTATGATTCCTATGTATACCGACTACATAAGCGTAGGAGCTATGGTATATAATGTTATGTTATGTGTATTTTGCGAATAGGATAGCCATGTTTTCTCTTTTACAAAATTTTTACTAGGTAAACAAGAAGTTGTGGCTGGTCGAGACCTGGCGGTAGCGCGGTGAATACGACAGTGAATCCCGTACTCCCACCAGCAGGTCCGCCGTAGAAACAGACAGTTTTTAGTGGGTGCAAGCCCCACATAACCCATCCGTTTTCCCTGACGGAGGGGTATGCGTTAGGCATTTTCTGTCTATAAAAAAAGGTAAACAAGTAGTTACTCCCTTTTTTGAGATGAGAGTTTTCAAAATAAATAGAACGCGTAGCTTCTGCTAATATTTTAGCAAAAAAATAATGCGTTAAAACTGCTTATGAAGGTGCACTAATGATACCAACATATTACGTGTTCAAGTAAAAAAATCATCAACTTGCAATCCTAGAATAGATGAGTTCGGATGCTGTCGGGGATGAATTGAAATAATTTCTCCAAGAAAAAGTTATGGATTATATTATGAATATCATACAAAAGAGTATAAGTAATAATTTATTTCCCAACTCTTTTTGCATGCCACTATTGAGCAATCGGCACATGCCTATCGTTGAATCCCTCTCAAAATGAGAGGGATTCAACGATACGTACACATTGATGGCTATATGGTGGTTTAAAAAATTCTTACGAATCGCATGAAACATAAGCGATTGTGAAGGAGCACGTCTTCGAGGATCGAACTACCCGTAGAAAGTGATCTCGTATTTAGGTTCGATAAATGCTCATAGCTCCAAAAAGACAGAGGCACCGACATGAACTGATTTTACGTAAACCTTCTTCATACAAGAAAATATTCTGTCGAATTTCCCACCAACAAGTTTTGACACCAACGGCGTCTCGTCGGCGGAGATACTACATCTCGACTGCAGTATTGTTTATGGACTGGCAACATTTTTACTGTTGCAGTAAGCTGGCGACATTTTGTTGTGGTGTTTACCGAGTCCTGTGTATATGTCTATTGAGAGAGGTAAGTAATCTCAAAAAGAATGTTATGGACATGGTAACCCTATACGATATAATAATATACAAGCTGTGTGCGTCTAGATAGCCCGCGCTATCTACGTCGACACTTGTTTACCGCGTAGTGCGCAGGCCTTGAGATTCGGCAGCGGTCAGTGCCCGTGCTTCGCTCACTGTAATATCATACATTTTTTTATCAACAACCTGGCTATTTGCACTGCTAAGCTCAATTTAGAAATTTGGCTAACCTACCTACTGCCACAGAATAACGAATAGTATTAAAAAATGTTTGATGATATTGTTATAATTATAATAGTTTACATGAGTTTTATTATACAAGTATGTTAATTTTTGAGTTATATAACCATAACATTCCAAATACAAGTAAGAAGTGAAATAGGCGAGATGTAATAATTAGATTCGTAATTTTTATATACGAGTACCTAATTCCTTAATTAGTGTCAAAACAACGTTCAAACTGCTTGGAATTATCATTATATTTTTTTATTCAGAAGTTCTACGTAGGTAATGTAATGTAGGTAAGTATCTACTACCTACGTGTTAAATACGGTAAATACACGTTTAGTTTTCCTGTAAGAAATGTATCAATTTTGAGCACCAATAAATCAAAGCTAAAGTTAAAAATGGTCGGTCAGTTTAAACCCCGATTATTTTCTTGTCAGGTTTCGTGAATCAGGTTTCGTGTTTATCTGTGCGAGTATGTGTTAATGAACACTTTTTACACCTTTCATGAGCTGTATTGTGAAATGTGTGTATATGATACAGTAACAAGGGGACACACAAACACAATTTCGTGTTCGTGTTGGTGGTTGCCGATTTTAGTGGAAGTTTCAAGGACGGCGAGCCGGGTTCAGTACCACCTTTGACTGTGAACGACACCATTTCGAGCGTTGACCCTCTACATTTCCTGTGAGGCAAATGAAATTGTGTGTCGATAAGTCGAAATGGCTTTGGACATAATAAACTGGTCATATATAAAACGGCTTCGCCTCACTACTAGAAACAACAATATATTATGCAAAGTATACCTATATAACTTCTAAAATGGATATTTGTTAATAACGCTATATAAATCCACTTACGTAAATAATTACTTATGCAATGTTTTTATTTATGGTAGTGTTACCTACTAGCTAAAATGTCTCTACTTTTCTCGGGTGATCTCATGGCGATCCCTAAAAATCCTTTATCCTTGAGCCTTGTTTTAAATAAAGAGGGAACTTCCGCGCAAAGTTTTGGCTTTCTAAGTTGAGTTCTAAGTCCTAAATTTGGACCGACCGATGATGAATCAGACCTTTTATTATTTTACCTATGTGCTTTTTAGAAACATCAATGCTTCAAAAATGACCATTCAATTCTTTGTTCCAGGTAAGCGTCAAACATGGAAGCTTTCCCGCGGATCAGTCGCGTTCGGTAAGATTTAGTTGGCAAGTTATGATTGCACGTATTGCGTTCTCGTTAGAGCACAATGCACCAGGCTGCAGTGTTGGAGTCACTCACCCCGTCCTAACGGAGCTCGCCCTACACTCGCGCGAGCATCGCGGGCTGCTACCGCCGTCATCGCGGCGCAATTGTCGTGCAATCGCTTACTAATGCAACTGCAACTGTACTCCTAATGCATACGTAATAGCTGCGGTCACACCAATAAACCCACGCCCGCCGCCTGGTCGGCACCCGCCCTAACGACTTATTCCGCATTCATTCCCGATAAACGAAAAAATGGTCAAGTGTGAGTCGGAGTCGCGCACTGAGGGTTCCGAGACCAATTTTCAATAGTATTAAAGTAAATTAAACACCCTTATCCACCACATTCAAAAACAAGCAAAAAAAATCACGTTTGTTGTATGGGAGCCCCCTTGAGTATTTGTTTTATTTTATTTTTTAGTCTTTCTTGCTATAGTGTCAACAGAAATACATCATCTGTGACAATTTCAAGTCTGTAGCTATCACGGTTCAAGAAATACAGCCTGGTGACGGACGGACGGTCGCACAACAAAGTCTTAGTAATAGGATCCCGTTTTTATCCTTTAGGTACGGAACCCTAAACAGTTAACACAAGCGATAATGATGTCCGTTCGACCTGCTGAGTTTCTGACAATGAATGGTCCACAATATTACCGCAGTCACTTATTGTTATACAGCAGTACAAATGTCTACGCGTAAAATCAAAGGAACAATAACTAAATACTGGACTTTTAGTAGTATTGAAATGTATGTATACCAGCTCAACGGCTATTGTTGACATTTGAGTCGCTGAGAAAAAAGTTCACTTTGTATCCAAAAAATTGGAGAATTGTTAAAAATACAAAGTGATTTATTGTGGCACTATTCATCAAAGTTGTAACGTTGCAATTAAAGTCATTTTCTGAACTTATAACTTAAATATGATAATACAATGTTGTGAAAATATTTGAAAGTATCCCGCTGGTATTTTATCATTATCAGTGATATTAGAATGAGGGTCCTGTCCTGTGCGCAGATATCTCAGCGACGACACAAATGCATTATCTATCTGGGAACGTCAGTTACGAATGGCCCCGACAAAAGGAAGCTGAAAAAACCAATCTTTAAAAAGTTCAATCCCTCGTTTTTGTGCCAAAAAGGTCTCGATTAAACAATAATTTATTTTTTTCCAATTCCATAGAAGAGTTGAATATCGCAAAAATAGCACAAAGGTACGACGACAAAAAGTTGGATGTTACCTGTTATAGTGAAATCCGAGAAGAAAGAAAGGGTAGGTCGATTCGCGCCGTAAATTTTTTATTCGGGGAATCGGTCTTCATCTTACCTGATATTTTTTGGCAAAAACTCTAAAAACCTTTATCCTTAAAAATCGAAATTAAAAGGAAGTCAGCTAAGGGTTAAAAAATTCCTATTATTCTATATTATCTCCGAAGCAGATGGTCCTATTTGCTAGTTGCTCTATGCCCCGACGATAATATGGGTCACAAAATAATCAATTTACTATATTTGGTGCACATTCTAAAGTGACGTCTTTTCTACCTAAGATGTAAATATCTCTGATTTGTTTACTTTTTTTTCGTAAAGACCGAATATTTTCAAGAACTCATTACCTAGTCCAGCTAATCCATACCTACCCATAACCCAAATTCATCTTAATCCGAGGTCATAATAAGCGCCCTTAAAAGATGACGTCTCCGATTTCGTCCTACCTTCACTGTTGCGCCCGTTTAGGCCATGCGGCATACATAATCAAAGAAAAAAGATCAAAGACACGTTCGCATTCGGAGTTTCCATTTGGCTGCCCTCCTGCATTATCCTTTTGTTTAAGTGTAGTTTATAATATCTTAATTCATTAGGTATTGTATTTATCGAGCAATGGCGAAGTGTAGTGGTACAGTCTCGGTGGGAACCGTTACACGCACTCTCCGAGTTGAGTGCACGCGCGCGCGGTCGCCGACATCACTAGTTATTACCGTCCCCACTCCACAGCCTTAGAAAATTCTTTACCACTACACCTACTCTATTACGTAACACACCAACTGTCGTCGTTGAATAATTGTTGAAATTTCGCTGGAGATGATTGCAGGGTTCAAATTTCGTTCGGCAATGTGGTCGCTGTCTTTGGCGTACGCCTCTTCTGACGTGGCACAATAGACATACAACACAACACAGGACCCAGTGAACAGCGCAAAAAAATATCGTCGGTTTACTGGTGTCAAAAATTTTTGTTTTGACACCGGCGTCAATAGTAAGCTGACCGCAGCATTGTATATGGACCGCGGTCCAAGCCACAGATCACTAAACTTGTTATTATAATAGTGTTATTATCTCGCTGCAGACTCGGTCATAAATCATTCGAGTGTTGTTGAGTTGTGCACACTCAAATAATGCACAACTCAACAAAAAAAACAAAAGCGAAACACTCGAATGATTTATGACCGAGTCTGCAGCGAGATAATAACACAACCTACTATAGTCCGCACGCACGTTTCCACAGGGACGGATTTCGGCATATTGTGGCGTATTACTTATTAGTGGGAAATTGGACAGATTGGGCAACATTTTTCTTGTTTAAAGGTTTACGAAAAATGTTCAGATGGACTCATCCTTAGGTTCACATCGGTGCGTGGCACGCGATAACGTGCATTCATACCCTACGCATGCGGAAATAACAGCCTTATAAAAAATTTAAAAAGCGATCTCTATTCTCTACCTTTCCACTTTTACTAATGACGTTTCGGGAGGCGGCCAGGTTTCACCGCTGGCGCCAGCTGGGGAACGAGGGAGTGTTCAAACAATACGCAACGAAGTAGTCCTATTGCCAAAAATCGAAACCTCAAAAAAATGCTTATAGGTATACTTGAATACTTATAAAATTTGATGCCGTATGTTCTTCAAACTGCCTTTAATTATACAAATTATACGCGGTTGAACGACTCATTTATTGTTAAACATTTTTTATCAACCAAATGTTTGAAATCCGCGATTTTATACTTTCCATCCCCTCAGTAAGGATTAGATTGGAACAAGTAGAATTTTAATAATTTCATTTTATGAATACACGTAACGTTAATCTGATCCTACGCAAAATATTCGAAGGCTACGAGTTTGGTGACCCGTTGATATTAATCTAGAGTCAACTGTTCCTATAGAACCTATAGTGCGAGTTAAGGTGTTAATTATGGCTAGTATAGTAAATATGTACCAAGTTAAGGAAAATAGTGCGGTCTAACTCGCCACATGTTTTCGGTGTCACTTCTAAAATCGCTTATTTTCTAATTACCTTTCTACCCAGTTTTGCGGCTAAGATTTGCATTGAATATAATGTTATAAGTACTTACATATGGATAAAAGCTATAGGAGTTTAGGTTATTGTTATAGCACATAATAAATGAGTAGAGAAGATTGCAGGTGACGTGGCGTTGCATCAGAGGTGCGGGGGCGCCGCGCGGTTCAAAAAAAGTAATTTAAACCGGTCTGTGATGAAATGAAAGTCGGTTATATTAAACTCGGTAACGCATTACTTTCTCCATGCGATCGGCACACTCGAGCTACGACTATTGTAAAATTATGCATTTTATGTTGGATTTTACCTGTGCTTGTTGGAAATATATATATACCTAGCAGCCTACTGGTAGATAATTACTTTATGTACCTACTTCAATTATAATTTATAATAATAAACCAGATAATCAACCCAGTCAAAGATTGTTCCAACATGCTTTCCATGCACCACACATAGATATTTTTAAACCTGAAAAATCTGTGGACAATTGATACGCTCATGTACATTGAAACTTCATGTAAATCTATTTGCTAGGTGACCTAGCATCTTGGGCATTGAATATGAAACTAGAAATCATATCAGGGGGAAGGTAGAATAGGTGATTTAAATAAAGTCAAGGATCATTTGCGTCGCAAACATCGTCGGGGTCAGTAGACTCAGCCGCCCGCCCCGCCCGCACCGCCCGCCCGCCCCGCTCGCGCCCGCGCCGAAATTATCGCGGGCCGCGGCTTACACGCGCCGCGCGGTTAACGAACGCGCCAAGGCCATGGTGCTGAACCTCCTCGCCTTCCCTGTCCCGCTCCCCCGCCGCTCCCCCGCCCCTCCCCCGCCCCATCGCTTCAGCCCAGCATCCGAAACTGCGCACTAAATCATTCCCCCATTGTAAATATTGCCAAGGAAAATTTTCACAAAAATATTTTTTGTTAAGTCATGAAAACAAAATTTCTTATAACTTATAATACCTACGTGCATATGAAAAGTATATTCTTGTTATTTCTATCAGTAGCAGGACAGATTAATTTGTTTTGCTGTAATCCGCTACTTGAAAAGATTCTGTATGGTACAATATGCAGGAACACTGCCCACATGAAACACCACACACAATTTTCCAACACTTTCTTCGACGCACGTTTCGTCCCGAACCGGGACATCCTCAGGAGATGTTGACTTCACAATGCGAAATCTCTACGATTTCTTAAGTAGCGGATTACAGCAAAACAAATTAATCTGTCCTGCTAATTATGGATTTCCGCAAAATAACGCCTGCTTCCATTCAATATTTCTATCAGTCTTTAGTGTATTTACTTATTAGTCATTGCTATGACGTAATGCCTACGTACCTACTGATTCACCCAAGGTCAGTAGGACGGAGGACCTGCTTTTGGATGAGATAATAATATTATGTTGGTGAGGAATTTAATAATAGGTAAGAAGCTTTTGCCTGCGGTTTCACCCGTGCGTTTATTTCAGTTTTTCAGTAGGTATTTTTTATAAATTCCCTGGGAACTCCTGGATTTTTCCTTGTTGAAAAAACGTTTAAGGCTCGTTTCAATCCAGGATACCTACCAATAGGTACTCTATCTCCATTCCAAATTTCAACCTAATCGGTTCTGTATATTCGGGTGAAGAAGTGCTAAAATATGCAACTTTACTTATACCTATTTTATTTTAGTGTCAATCGGATCAATCGTACCTAAATAAATAACAATCTATGATTATTTTAACATTTCATAGGATGGTAAACTCTTATACAGATCCTTTTTCTATCCATACTACGTTACTTATTCCTATTAGTATGTACGTTACCTGATCTATTACTAACTTATGTTTTGAAGCATCATAACTTCAGGCTACAATCTTTACAAGAAATCTGATATCAGGTTAAAATATGTAGCAATATGGATAATGGAGCGTTTATCGCCCTGTAAACATCAGTCGGTGAGGGACTGTGTGCTGTGGGCGTGGTGTGAGTGTGAGAGTGAGGCTCAGCTTTGAGCTTATCACGCGCGCGAGGTGTGAGCGCGGAGGCGCGGGGCGGCAGGTGGTGGCGTCAACGCGCGGCCGTGAACTTTCTTCGGACACGTTTTCAGGATCGAATGCTGCGCAATATTCCGCCACAGCCTTACCAGTCCTGTAGCCCCGCTCCCGCGCGCCCCGCTCCCCGCTCACGCTTCGAATAATCACCTATCCTCGACGGCTAATAAGATTTATCGCCTCGCGAATCTAGTTCAATCGTAATCTTCGACGGACGTTTTACTGGGAAATAAAAGAATATCACCGTTTTCACGACCGGTTGAATTTTTCGACTCCATTATTTCTGTTTGTCTCTTGATAACGCTCATCAAAATGTATTTGGTTCGAGTTCAAGTGTATCATTGATGTCTGGTTCGCGCATAATGAGCTCTTTTGCGTCGTTTCCCAAAAAAATCGGACCAAGTCCGTATAATTTCGCGAATTGGCGGGAAATGAATTGGAGTTTCGATCCATTTCAAGTATTTGTTTAAAATGCTGTGACCGGAGTGAATCTGTTTAAATTAGAGTAGGAATTTTCAAAGGAAGGAAAGTATAAATTAGGGGAATAGTACTTATTCAATTAATTAAAATTACTAAACTTAACTAAAGTAAAATTATCAGTCCTAAAAATTCCTTACAAAATTAACTAGGTACTTTGGGTTAACTCATTTCTCTGTGTTTAGAAGAAGGTAGGAACAACAATGAAAAATAAGCTAGAAAGATTGAATTGTCTAGCTATAATCTATATCATACATGATATGAGAGAGTCTGAATGGTCAAACATGCAGTAATTAAGAAATCATAAAAAATGATTCGCAATTTCGCTTACTTAAACACATCTATACCTAAAGGTAAACTTCACAAAACTCCAGTTACCTAATGTTCAGTTACAAACAGTCATCAGTATAAGAAAACTGAAAAAGTGAACTAAGAAGTGGTTGACTGATTGACTTACTGACATACTGACCGTACGATCTATCCAACTACAGCATACTTGTAGCATTATGAAATAAGCATCCACAAAGATAATATTTTTGCAATTTCTTCGGAGCTAAAATTGAGGTCACGTGAGCGAAGCCGCGGGCGCTCTCTAGTTCATTTCATAATAAAGCGGTTACCTATAATGATATCTGCTAATGAGGCCAAGTTAATGTAACAGTCGGAAACCAACACACGCTAAGCTTCCTCATTCCCGTCCCTGTTGTGTAGCAGTGTGCCGTGTGCCGTGCAGATGTAATGCAACGTAACGATAACAACCAGCGTGCGCTGCGCGGGCGCATGTTATACAACCGCGCGCAATGCGCATCACAGCACCGACCGAACCGCGCTCGCCTCGCTCTGATTACACTCATACACCACACTTCTCTAACAATAATTATATAGCTCATTATCGAACTACTAACAAAGAAATAAAACTGAAGTGTGTAATTTAGAAATGTCTGCCTGTAATAGAATGGCCCAAGCAATTTTTTTTTAACATTTTGCCATGTTATTGAGTATTTACGTCAATCTTCAGATACGACTTCAGAACGATTTTGATGGAATTTTCGGTCGAAAGTTCTAGATTACACAAGACGTGATCTTGGATACTTAGGCAGGTAATAGGAATAAATTTTAAAATAGGGAATTTACAAAAAAAACTAATTTTGTGTAGGTCGGTCGATTTAAGGTTGCTTTTTTTTGCCATACCTAGGTTAGTATTCCTAAATTTCGAATTTAATCCATACACACTCAGATAGGTTACCTGTACTATAAAATACAGATTGAGACGTAAGGTTACTTGTTTTGGGCAAAATAAAACATGTCGCCTATTGATCGCGAAACATACTACCGTGTAACCTTGTTAACGAATTTACACAAATTCATTTAGCTAGTATACTTATTAATTAAGTATAAAACTTTATCTGAAATTATATTTTCCGGGTACAACGGTTTATTTCTTCTTATTTAATTGTTAACGTGGTCTTTCGGTATTTCTTGTGATCTCATTTTAGAGCAGGTATTAACTGATTCGCGAAGTGTATCGTGTACAACTATTATATTATTCCGTACCTACGCAGTCGTCCTCTACCAGGAGCAGGAAGTCTCGAAGTAAATATCAAGGCAAGTTGCAAAACTACGTGTAGAGAAAGGAATTGCTTGTCTTTCAATAATTATCTAGTAGGCAGGTATTCTGGATTCATACTTCCTCAAACACAAATTCTTTTACTCATATACTTACCTACTTGTAAACCTCTGGCAAAGTTCATGCATGAATTTTAAACATATTTTTACATAGATATATAATACTATTTTGCATTTAAATAGCAAAGTTTTTATAGTGAGCGGTAAGTGATTACTGATTAGTATGCCTACGCTCTATGTATGTGCAAACACCTGCTTTGTACCAGCTAAATATTAACGTTTAAGCATTATCTTAAACTCGATACATAAGAAACAGAAATACCACAGTGTCTGGTATTGTCGTAAGGTTTCATCTAAGAAACTTACTATAACGAACTTAATATAGCGAAATAATCGTGGATTATTGAGAATTTCGTCAACAACTAGACGTCATCGTACACTCCAATTTCCATGTTTCCGTATGCATAGGGGCTTGGGGGCTAGATCTACAGCTTCCTCATGTTCATTCGCCTTGGCGCTACTGACATTGCGGCTAATTCGGTTCTATTTGACATTGACACGTTTCTATATTTGTATCAGGAAGCAGTGTTGTGTACTTTCTATCAGATTTCTGGTATTCAGGAACTTATTGGCGTTTCGACGACTAACAATTTCCTAGTAGGCCTTAAATATACGATTAAAGTAACTACGTAACTGATCTAAAGCTTTTTGACTCTTCGGATAGTCTCTTTTTTACTTACACCTTATTTGAGAAATCTGATGACTCTGACATGAGGTGACACTGATTCTCATAGGTATGCCAATCCAGCTGTTCCTCCGGCTTGACTTATCCCCGTCATTTTACTTACAAACTGAGATATCTGCTGACAGTGCCAAGATTATAATATGAACGATTAGTTATTTGAAATACACCAATATAATGTTCGTGTTGTGTTAAAAATGTAATGTCCCTCGGAAGTTTACGGAACATTCTTCAGCATAACGCGTCATGGTCATATAGCTAATGCTAACATTTCATTAGTAAGAAAATAAGTACGTAACTGCCGGTAGACAAATCTTCCTATTTTCTGTCTTGACTCTTGATGCTTGAGTCTTTTTTTCTGCCAACATCTGAAGGTCGATTACGTTAGTGTTCATAAGACGGTTGTTGACCTGTGTTTTGCTGGCTAATGAATCTGAATAATTAATTCTATGTAATGACCATTTTATTGATAGCCAAACAGGAAAACCATCATTTTGATTTGCATACACAAATCTGGATGAAACAGGTACAGTAGTTAAAATTATTCATTTCGCTTTTCTGTAGCTTAGCTCATTTCAAGCAGCCAAAAGAAATAAACCATAATACAATTCTCGTATTTTTTCAAATAATCCATCCTAATATTTTCATCACGTTTATCTTAAAAAACACACGAAAAATCTTCCAGCAATTTTCTAAATGATAATGCCCTCCCTGAAACCTGAAAAATTGACCTGAAAAAGGTCGCTAGGTAGCGGGTGACCGAAGAAGGCGGAGGACCGTGTGTGGTGGCGCGCTCTCCGAAAGCCCAGCAATGGACTTATATAGGCTGATAGGAATTTTGCAAATGGTTATATAAACCAAAGTTAGGCTAGGACTAAGGCATCGTTACGCATTGTCTGCGGCGGCCAGCTTTTTGAAGTCTAGTACTAGGCCGGGCCCCAACGGCCATCGCATGTAGATATTAATTGAGCGCACCCGACGCGGCTGCCGACCTTGGCCTTGGCGCGGGCTGCCGAATCGCCTCGAGGTCGCCATGATTGAGCTCGTCCGGATCACACGGCCTGTATGTGATGATTATTCATTCTAATAATAACGTCACGTCAACAGTCATATTGAAATCACATTTTTTGCACGGCGGTAGTTGCGAAATTTGATTTGTTACATCACCAGTGTAACTTAAAATAGGGTGATCAATATAATCTTACAAGTAAAACAAGCACCAATATGCAAAGTCAATCAGTATTGGCAGTAATAATTTCACAAAATTCGAACAAAATAAAACTTAAATTACTGTTGACTTTTTTATTTGCATTCTGTTGTTTATTTTGCTGTTTTTATAGGGTTCCGTTATTATAATCTTAATTTTCATAAAATGAAACACCTTGTAGTTCTTTTGGTGCATTCAATTGCAGAAATTGTAATCATTCAGATTAAAAAATGTATATTAAAGTAAAAAAAGGTCACTGATTGACTGACTGAGTTACTGATCTACCAACGCATAGCTCAAATCACTGATGGTTTCAACTGAAATTTGGTATATATAGGTTCAGATAGTTTGTAAGGAAGTCCAAGTCACGTAAGCGAAGGCGAAGAATCACAAGCAGTTTTTCCAACTGTTTGTGATTCTTCTTCTCCTAACCAGCTTGAAGTACCCACACTTACCATACGAGATACGGTAACTTATCCATAGGGGTCTTCATTCTTTTGCATAGCTATTCGCCATAGGTAGTTCCTATATTGTGATTTGACAGAAGTCAGAACGTCTGCTGAGTCAGCTAGTGTATGAACATTTTAAATACACAGCGTATTGTCATGGTGTCGTTCGGTGCGCACGCGCAGGCGGTGTCATCATGATCGCAGCACAAGCCCGCCGGGGTAATTGACTCGGGCTGACCTGGCGTGGCTTCGGAAAAACTCGACGAAGCTCGGCGCTTGTCGGCCCAAATGCTCGCGCATTCACTTTGGGTTGATTTTATTATACCATTGTTATGAGATTTTTCCGCTCATGAACTTCTGAAAAAAAAAATGCTCAATCCACCAACAATTTGATGTGAAAAGTTCAAACCTTGCTGTGCTAACATGACGCTTGCGTTTATAAAATTAAACATGAGAAAAGACCAAAAAACAAATAATTGCACTTATAATTCTTACACATAGCATTTAAATAGGCATGTAATGTACCTACATAAAACTGGGCCACCCAAGTTCACTTTATACCAGGTTTCAACTTTCAGTCGTCTTGGAATGTATGACGATTACACAATATTAATATTGTTGCACGGGTTAGGGAGCAATAATATCTTACTTATTATTATTTATTAACCGACTTCAAAAAAAGGAGTAGGTTCTCAATTCGACTGTACTTATGTTTTTTTTTTATTTTATTTTTTTATTAATTAAAATTTAACCCTGCATCTTGCAGTCCAGCTTTGTTCCAGTATTTTAACTATATTACTTTAGTGTAATGTTGTAAGTTACAAAATGTTATAATGTAACATACACATCTATATATGGGTCTGCCATTTTTAACCAATATCCATATACACTCTCAAATTTCCATGCTTCCATAGGTACCTATTCGGTTTGTGCTTCAACTACATACCTAACAGATTTCAACATTTGGCACATGATCGGTAAGGGACTATTAGGGACATTCTGGAATATAATAGTTTCTTTCTATTTCAGATTTTTTTCTAATCTATGATTTACCTACTTAGTGAAAGAAAAGAAAGAAAGAAAGAAAACTTTATTTCACAAGAAAATGCCACATGTAACAAAATAATACACCTTACGTTCTAAAACGATGCCTGGAGGTAATAATTAGTATGTAATGTAATAATAATATATGTATGTAATAATAGTAGTAGTAATAAGTAGTAGTAGTGTATGATTAATTTTGGGTAGAATACCTAAGAAAGCTTTCTCCGTCCCAATTTTTGACTAAATCGACTCGCACTTGGCTGTTTTTTAAGCTACATAGCTTAAAAAACAGCCAAGTGCGAGTCGGACTCGCACACGTAGGGTCCCGTACCACAGACCGATGGACGGTAAAGAGTCTTGGTAGCGGGGTTCCGTTTTTTACCCTTTGTGTAAGGAACCCTAAAAAAGTAGCAAAGGTCATACATAGATAGTGATACACATCACACAAACATTGAACCTTTTTATAAAAATATACAAAAACATCAGATTACCATCGAAGTCCATGACCGCGTACGTCAGCCAGACCTTGACCGCCGCGCCGCAGCAGGCAGCACTGACTGGCATCCGGCATCACCACGAGACTTCTCGGAACTTTACATAGATTTTTTGCTGATGGCTTCCAATTACATACGATGACGCTACATAGAATTAATATTTAATACGCCCTTTTTAGGGTTCCGTAGCCGAATGGCAAAAAACGGAACCCTTATAGATTCGTCATGTCTGTCTGTCCGTCTGTCCGTCTGTCCGTCTGTCCGTCTGTCCGTCTGTCCGTCTGTCCGTCTGTCCGTCCGTATGTCACAGCCACTTTTTTCCGAAACTATAAGAGCTATACTGTTGAAACTTGGTAAGTAGATGTATTCTGTGAACCGCATTAAGGTATTCACACAAAATTTAAAAAAAAGTAATAAATTTTGGGGGTGCCCCATACTTAGAACTGAAACTCAAAAAAATTTTTTTCATCAAACCCATATGTGTGGGGTATCTATGGATAGGTCTTCAAAAATGATACTAAGGTTTCTAATATCATTTTTTTCTAAAATGAATAGCTTGCGCGAGAGACGCTTCCAAAGTGGTAAAATGTGTGTCCCCCCCCCTGTAACTTCTAAAATAAGAGTAGGTATGATAAAACTAAAAAAAATATATGATGTACATTACCATGCAAACTTCCACCGATAATTGGTTTGAACGAGATCTAATAAGTAGTTTTTTGATATTTACAATAAAACCTCTAAAAACAAAGTTAGTTTTGCGGTTCGATAAGAAAAGTGGTTTTTATGGTTCTATTCCTCTGGTTGTAGTACGGAACCCTCAGTGCGCGAGTCCGACTCGCACTTGACAGGTTTTTTTAATATTTATTTACAAACGTATCTAGTTATATCTATATCTAAAAGCTATCATTGTTGTTCTTTGAACTCAACAAAATCATTGTTGACATTTTTATTAGAGCAGACGTAATAATTGCGCAAGTCTTTAGTTGATAAATACCTACCACTATTTCCACTGTATCGCTGTTCTCTTGAAGGCTTCCAGATTGTACTTGGCTGGAAACAGGTAATAAAATATATTAGGTACCAAAAGCTGTTTTAGCTGTAGATACTAGATATAAATAAAGTTTTATTTGTGTAGCGTTTTTTGTTTGATGATCAGTGATCATGTACATAAACATTATGTATTATTGTTATACTAATTGCTGATTAAGAAAAAAGACGTAAACATGCTTACGCGCTATCGCGACGCGCCCTTGTGATTAAAGGCATTGGAGATACAAATCGTGCAGTTTAAAAAACGAAATAAAGTAAACCTAAACACGGGGAAATTTATTATTATTGGTATATAGGTATTGTGGGTTGGGCTGGGCACTGGGCGCTGGCCACGCTCGCCATTGTCTCAGTGTCCTTGGTCCAGAACTGCGGGAAGGCCGCCCGGTCAGCCCTCGATTTTTTGTACCAACTGACTTTCAAAAGGACAACCATTGTTTGGGACGATCGTTATTATTCATGATGAACTTGTTTAGTTTTGGTTGTAAAGTAATAAGAGAACATATTTGGGTTTCAAACCTCATAATTGCCTAATGGACAAGTCCGTGTAAAAAACCATCCGTCTGCAGTGTAGTCTCGTTTTATCAAAATTTCCTTAGAAGTACATAAATATTTCCGAGCTCTAATAATATCTCCCTTGCCGATTTTAGTTACTTTGACTGAGTTCCTGAAGCAATGTTTGAAGGGCTTCGTTGGTGCGCCCTAATATGGTTTATCTACCCTATCTTTGCACTGAAGGCGCAAGCGCATTGCGGACAAGTTAGAGTAGGTATCGCTCATATAATTGTAAGTGATGCCATTAGAGGGTGACCTACTCTTAAGCTGGTCACGTTTAGTGTCTAATTCAGTCCTTCTACACTTTCCTCAAATTTCTGGGAGCTTTGTTGCACCAGCGTCTCCATTCATTACGCGTTTTGACCAAGGTTTTCCAACTAGAGGGGTCAATCTTGCATGCCTTCATACAGTGTATATTCAGAACATCCTTGTATCTGAGGAACCTAGTTCTATATCCTCCGCCGTAGAACGTGGTTAAAACTTAAAATATTAATCATGCTTTATTAATTGTCACACGAGGAAAGCTTTCAATTTTAAATTCGGATATAGAAAAAACGGAAGCCATAAATTGCAAACAATATGGTAGTCGGCTTACTTTTTTATTTATTTGCAAAAAATGAGTCCGATCTATCGAGATCGATAAAAGTGAATCGACCCACCGTGCATGGCTGCGGTCATAATGAACAATGCCTCTATACATGTGGCTACCGACTGACACCAGCTTTTTATATGCACCGTATACCACCGATTGATTTTGAACTCTACATCATGAAGCCTAAGCTCTAATTACAAATTCGCAAAATTCATTGTACAGTCTACCATGTAATTTGATATTCGAGTCCCGATATTAAAAAGTAAGGGCAACGGAAGGAAGTAAAAAAATTAAGCACCCATTTCACTTTCACGAACCTATTCCGAGTTCACATATGGCATTGTTGTTGCATTGTTTGTTTTTCGCTTTAAGTGCATCCTAAAAAATTTGGGGTGTCATCAAAAATTGCAGTCTGTGTAAACAATAGATTGTTGTTGATATTATAATTCAATTAATTGGCATTCATTTTTTTATTGCAATATTGGAACAATAAGTCATGTATAAAGAAGAGTTTTTTCAAAAAGTTTCTCGTATAATCAGAGCTAGGTGTGATTTTACTACCAAACTAATAAGTTAAGAGCATTCGATAAATCATAAATTTATTTGTTTCTGGTCAGTTTTTCTGCTACTATAGCATCACAAATTGGGAAGTAGAATCTGAGTTTTAGTATAAGCTTATAGCTTAAAATCTAGACTGATTTCAATTTAGTGCTCTAAAGAAGAAGATGAAGTTTATTTATTATGGATAGTACCTGTACTATTTAGTGGTCTGTGCTATAACCTAAAGCCGTAGCTAAAACCCATTCGTCTTCACAATCTAATTAGACCTCGCTGGTCTGGTACATTTTATTCTCATTTTGCTCAGAAGAATAAGTAATGAATCATACGTGGAACATAGAAGCGAAGCCGTCAGCCGAAACTGCAAAAAAAGATACATTTTTTGTAGACTTAAAAACTCGGTTTCCTTTTTACCCATCTAAAAGCGTCCTGGTGTGGGAGGATATTTGCGAAACCTCTAAAAAACCTTCCTTTTGTGCAACTTCTAAAGGAAAAAGCATCGAAGTGAAATAATTTCTGCAAAAAGTGTAAACAGCTTCGCTAACATCCACATTTCAATCAGATGTTGGTTGCAACTTAGCAACCCTTTTATACGTTTTGGGTATTTATCCTTTCATTCTTTTGCATCTGCCATATTATATTATGAAAAAAATTGGTTTCATTCTGTTAGGAAGCTTAGCCTGGCTTGGCAGTATTAGGTACCCTCGTAGGTACCTATAAGCGGTCACGATAATTATTATCAGTCCACATAATATACCTATATAGCATTATTATGATGGCGATGGTGACCATAAGTTAATTCCACCAATCTGTAGACCGCGTGTAGTGCTCTGCTTTTGAGTTAAGTGACTCCGTCGCAGGAAATTAAAAGGGATCCTAATGATTATGTTGAAGTATCAATAATCTCTTAACAATAACTTCATTTCTATCTTTGTAATCTCATTGTACTCGTGGGTTTTGTAATGTCACATCCCGCAGTAATTATTCCAGGTAAATAAGGGTTCCATTTCTACCATTTTGGTATGGAACCCTAAAAATATGCTACGCGGAATACCTATCCCATCTGTATAACTTATAAACTATTTCCTCACAGGCCCTGATAATTAAGCAAGTTTGATTCCTCTAAATACCCATGTAGATAGATACCACCTCATTGATACAATTTTTTTTAAGACTTTTCCTCAAAAATTACTTCTGTTTAAAAATATCCGAGTCAACCAACGAGATGCGTTGATAAGTCTGTATCTACTCTGGAGCTGCTGGCTTGCTTACTTACCTACAATAGAGCTGTAATTTGGTAAATAGTATCGCGGTGAAATTGAAATATATATCTTCAAATTTCGACTCTGTGCTCAGTGCCGAGTGTCGCAACTCGCGGCGCTGCGCGGGAGGTGGCCTTGACCGGCCTGCGCCAAAATTTCCAGGTCGTTCACCCGCTACGCCGCCCACCGCCGCTCGTCTTTATCTCACATAAAAACTCTTGCTGCTTAACCAAAACTGACGCTATGGCTCTAGTGCCACAGTTCAAATCGACTTGATACGAAAGTACAGACTTGTATAGGTATTGTGTACAATTAAATCATTTATGTACCTAACTATTAGGTTATAGAAACTTGTTTATCAATAAGCCCATGGCAGTCGTGGTACGCTGACGTCATTATTTTTGTAATTTTTTCTTTCCTTGTAACAATTTTCTTTTTAATTTTACACTTTTTTTTGTGCTGTGGGTAATGTAGGTACCTACTACCTTTCTTTTTGCGTCTTTGCATTGACATAATTGACTGAAAACAGAGTTTTCAACACGTTTTGTTGTTTGTTTATATTAGGTGAGAGGACTCAGAGGAAACCCACCATAATAGCACTAATAAGTTATTAGGTTATTACTAATAACCTACAGGTTATACACATAATATGACATAGATAAGAACCTAGTACACTATAGGAGGGACTTACTTGGTAGAGGTACCAATATTTTCCCACGTAACCCACTACCTACTACCTACATGATACCTAGATAGGTATAAAAATAGTAATTACTAGTAGGGCGCGTGGGGGCGCGGGCCACATGTGGCCCGCGTGCTGTCTTCCCCCCTATTTGCCTTCCAACTTTTAGTCTCTTCAACATTCGCCATACATTTTCTAAGAAAAAATAAATTCCGCCATTTTGAATTTTTTTTCTTTCCATCAAATAGAGCTTTGGGTTCTGATCACTTCTTGTCAAGAAACCGTTGTTCCATCTTTTATACTTTCCGAGATATCGACGAAATTCGAATGGCGGCCATTTTGAATCCGCCATTTTGAAATTTTTTTCAGCTCACTGCCAATTGGATGACGTTTCAAATGACATTTGGTCGAGCACCCCCCACCTATCTTTAATACCCTGGCTGTGCTCTTCATCCGTCTCCGAAATCCTCAATCATCAGCTCTCTCCATATTTTTGTTCTTAATGATTTTTTCCCGTCTATATGCCAGCATACGTCATAAAAATTTTTTTCTTACAAAATTGTTCAGGAGAGGTGATCAATGAGTGAGTGAATCAGCACGAGTAGCTATATATATATTAATAGTTATCATTTACCTAGGTACTCTGGTAGGGTCGATGTGCCGGTTTTCGGCCTTTTAGTGCTCCTATCAACTTCAGGACATCAGAAAAAAATGTTGCAGACATATTATAGTTGCACTCACTATATTATATGAAAGCCAGTATAATCAATTTTATTTTTAAAAAACTGTTTTATGCTGGAAGTTATTAATTATTTTTATTTTTAATTTAATCTGGAAAAAAGCTAAAAATTCAGTTTTCGGCCACAAATTTTAGTTTTCGGCATGGGGTATTTCAGTTTTCGGCCACTGCATTGCGATGGATTTAAAATGAATTGGTAAGTCTAAAATTATATGAAATGATATGAAAACTTAATCATTATTTTCATAGTATATCCAAATATTATTAAAATGACAATCAACATAATACAATAAACTAAAATAAACAAAAAACCAGAAATACATCATTACCCACACACAAGGCAGTGAAGAAATATTTCTTTCGCGTGAATTCCGTTTTTTTGCAAATCTCACGGGATCCATGGATTCTTCCGGGGAAAAATAGAAAATTCTTGGAAAAAAAACGACTTTTGGAGTTATAATTTTAATGTACACCAATTCGATATCGGGTGATTGTCTATGATATTATCGTAGTTTTTCGCACATCGAATAGGTATTACGAAGAACTAAGATTTTACGAAACATTGCCCGACTTTCATTATTTCACCCTTTGTAGTGGCATTTGGAGTTGATTTTTTGAAATAATTTTCTATTTTATTTTTACTTTTTAGTTGAAAATCACCTCTGTAGCTTAAATTGAGTACAGACTTGAATTTATTTACTTCCAAAAGACTAGCATAAACGTATTAATTAGATTTTGATGAATTTAGAACCACCCCCTTTATGAAATCGGTTTAAATATTGCTTTCTGGAAGCAAATGCACAAGTCAATGTAAAAAATATCCAAATCGCTGGAACTGTGCTTATTGCAACTGAAGAGTTCAATCAATTTCCCCGAGATCCCATCAGCAGATTCTGACTTCATGACTATTGCCATTAAGTCAGCATCTGCAAGCAAATGCCATTAAAAATGCCCAAATCCTTTCAAAAGTACTTGTAAAATTTGAAGAGTTCCCTCGATTTCACCAAGATTCCACGATCAGATTGTGACCTAATGACCATATTACAACCTGGAAAGCATATTCTTTCAAATAATACCCAAATCGCATCAAGTGAGCTTATAAAATTCTCTCAATTCTTAAAGAATTCCCTCAATTTCTTCAGGATCCCATCATCAGATCCTGACTTGATGAACATGAGACCATTTGGTGAGTATACCCTTTCAAACAAAAAAATAATTTTCCAAATCAGTTCAGGCGTCTTTGAGTAATCGGGGAACATACATAAAAAAAAAGATTCGGACGAATTGTAAGCCTCCTCCGTTTTTGAAGTCCTTTAAAAAGTCGCCTATGTGTTTATCTAGGATAATCTAGATATAATCTATTTCCATTCCAAATGTCTGCCAAATCAGTTCAGTAATTGCGGCATGAAGAACTATTTCTCCGGCGTGATTTAGACTTTCCACAAATTTCGCGGTAACCATGGATTTTTCCGGGACAAAAATTAGCCCATATGATAATCCAGAATACGATCTAACTTTATTTCACATTTCAGCCAAGTCGGTTCAGTAGTTGCGGTGTGAAGTAGTAGGTATTTCCCATACGTGAATTTTGTCTTGGATTTTCCGGGATAAAAATTAGCCTGTGTTAGCCGGAACATAATCTAACTCCATGCTATATTTCTACCAAATCGGTTCTGTAGTTGCGGCGTGAAGGAGTATTTCCCCGCGGTTTTCTCATCTCACGTGAACCATGGATTTTTTGGGAACAAAATGTAGCCTTTTGTGTTAATACAATCTATCTCCAATCCAAACAGTCGAATCAGTTCCGTAATTGTGCCTGAAGAATAATTCCCGCGCGTGAATTTTGGATTTTCACAAACCTCGCGGAAAACATGGATATTTCCAGGATAAAAAGTAGCCTATGTGTTAGCCTTTACTTCAATTAATCGATCGGACAAGTGAAAGAAAATAAGAAAGGTACAATTGCCAAGTAGTAAATGAGTTGATGATCTTCGGACGCTTGAACGCTTGAAAATCATAATAGCTAAGAAGTAAGAATTATTTTAGCTTGTATCAGCTTGTAAACGTTGATTCGGCCCATTCTGATTTTACAAATAGACATAGTTAAAGACACACGTTTAAATTACTTACTTATAACTTTATACATCGTATGTTAAATAAAATAGCTGTAAAAATTTTAAAAATTATAACTTTGGCGTATGATGACCGAAATCTAAGGTGATATTTAATTTTTGGTCCCATGCTTTTCATACAATTTTAACTTATGCCGAAAACTGAAGTACCGTTTCATCTACCTTTTAATTTTCGGCCACCCCAAAATGGTCTTCCCCGTTTATCCATATTTTTAATGATTACGACATAAACTGACGGCCGAAAACTAATGGCGTGAGTCTTTGCATTAAGTACATTATTAAAAGAAAGAATCGTGAGAAAAAATATTTCACCATTTGTAGAAAAGACATGAAAGTGTGGAAGACTTGATATTTCAGTTCTCGGCCCCTAGGCCGAAAACTAAAGTTTTGAAAAAATTTTAATGCTAGTTCCCGGCCCCCATCATTATTGTTGTTTTATACAAAATATCCCAAAAGTTATACTAGGAATATGTTACCAAGTTATTTTTGAAGTGCATTATATACTTATTAATACCATTTATTTAGAATAACTACACAAAGTTTACTTTGGAATGAAACGCGCGGCACTATTTTTTTTTTAATTTTTGCAGTTTGCGTTACCTCTAATCGTCGCCTCCAAAATGAACAAATTCTGTAAAATCACTCGAAGGTGTTTTCGGACCAAAAATGTTTTCATTTAGAAAGCAAGCATTTTCAAATATCTGGATAAAGATTTTACTTGGAAATAGTATTTCTAAGTGATATTTTCTCAATTTTACGGCATCGTGTACGCGTAAAGGCCGAGAACTGAAGGTGGCCGGCGAACCGGCACATCGACCCTACCTACTATACATATAAGACTCTATCTACCTGTAAATATGTACCGTACCTACTAGGTATAGCCCATAAGTAAGTACCTACGTCAGCATGGGCTACAGTTCATTGGTACTAACAAATTAGGGACTACGAGTAGGTAGGTACCTTTCAATGGACAACTATATTGACAATGATTGGGAGGGTGAGTGTGTGGGAGAGTGCGCAGTTCCCGGAAGTGAGTGCAGTGCTCGTGCTGCGTGCAGCGCTGGCCGTCGCCTGCGAGAGGGAAGCAGGCAAGCGGGCAAGCGGGGCTCGGCGGCAGCGGGTCACTCCGTCACGCGGCGACCTACACACCACTCGCCATCCATTAGCTCGATTTCGTGTTCAAGTTCACTCGCGTTCCATCACCAAAAATATTTTAGTAGTGTGACGCAACTGCTGCGTCCCGCTCCAACGTTCGGCTCGGCTCTCGCCCGCACCGCTCTCGCGCGACCTTGGCCGCGGTGCGCCCGCAAGGTTCAGGTCTTCGAACCCGAGCGCGCGAGCGGGCGCGGGGCGCGGGGCTCGGCTCCTCCAATGGCTCGCCGCGCACGTCTGCGCGCGCTCGCGATTGGTCCCTCGGCAACGCGGCAATGACCTCGGAGACCGGAGTTCGTAGCGCGCCGAGGCTCGTTCGCTGGCAAGCTCCGTACACCCGTAGAGACTATATTCGCTCGCAGGAGTCCAGCACGCAGCCGAAGCGATTGTATCGCACGGAGCGCTGATCATTTTGCAGACTTTCACTCTTAAGGGTCGACGCGCGCGGCTACGAACAGAAGTGCGCGCGACCCGCGCTCAGTTCGTCTTTCGAGCTCGAGTGAGACGCACGCGACGCGTGCGGCGGCAGTTTTGTGAGACGAGCGACCTTCATCCTTGCGAAGTGCCGACCGTGCGTTGCGGCTCATGCACTCCTGTCCTATATTTTCTGATACCGTGCCCGGGACATACCGCATATGGTCGAGGAGGTGTGGGGCTCAGATGTGGCTAACGTGTAGTGCAGTGTGAAGGGACCTGTTGTTATTGTTTAGTTTAATCATACGACTCAGTGATGTCTCCGGACAGCAGCTACGCGCGCTATGATGCGCCGCCTGCGCCCGACACCATCATGAGTTCGGCGCACAAGGAGCGAGAACCCGAGCTGCACATAGGTAGGCTCCGCCGATTGATTGTCTTTCTAAGCATCTTGGCATCTAAGTATCAGGTCTTGCCGCAAACATACAACAACTGAGGATAATGTTAGCCGTTCTAATTATTCATAACATTATGTTTTTAAGAAATTTACTAGATAGGTACATACTTTATAATTTATTTCAAATCATTATTATTAAAATATCAAAATAGCCTCATTCCCTACATTGTAATAAGATTATTTTATATTTATCCCTTCTCAATTAGGCAAACGTCTATATCATGTTAGATTTCAATTTATACCAGAAAAAAATATTTTCAGGCTTTGCAACTCTAATGCAAGGTCACCTGATAAGTGGTTAATGACCGTTTCAATTCTCACTGCCATTTGTTGTAATTAATTTGAAGATAAAAGTTTCCAAGTTATTTTTATTACCAGTTTAATCACTAACTAAACTTATATTTAAACGCAACTACTAAAATCCAGGTTTAAAATATGAGCCGAAAACCAGTGAATAACGAGTTAACGAGAGAATTAGTAATTCAAGCTTCAAATATTTTCTATACGTTTCATGTAAAGTACGTATTTACGTGGTAGGAAAATAGCTAGCTGGCAGAAGAACACGATAAGAGACCTTCAAAACTACTTTTTTTCTATAAAAAATTGGCATAAGTATGTACCTACCTACCTATCTCAAACTGCAAATTGCCAATACTTGGGATTTTACCTACGAAACCGAGTAAATCTTAAAAACTAAATAATCTAATTGGAGTGGTTGTCTTTGTCAACCTTTACATTTTTTTAGTTCTTATTGTTACCTACCTAAACCGTTAATTTCTATGTAATGTCACACTTGATTTCACAACATCATTTTTAACATTTCCCTTTTGATTAATGGAATCTCGAGTCCCAGCGAAAGGGTCAAAAACTAATAGTTGCGCTACGGTTTTGTTACCGTTAAGAGCGAACTTGTGGAACAAAATTTTGATTGATTGATTGTTGAACATTACTGCCAAGGGCTTGACAAAAACAATTAAAATTTCATTGTGCGAAACGTGCGCACTTCAGAATAATGTCGTTTCGCCCCCCATGTGTGAATCGGTGGGGTTGGATGGTACAGCGGGACTGCTAAGTTTGAATGGCGGCCTATAGATTTGCCTTCGATTGCTAATGATGTTATCGCTCACTATCGATCACCTTTACGTTTTAAATCGTAAACAACAAAGAGTTAACCGTTACGTTAAAAGTCTGGGAACGAAATCAAATAAAAACCCCTTTCACAATCAATCCGTGAAATATTTTTGTTAATGATGTTAATTCCTATTGAAGCGGGAAATGGATTTTATTATTTCTATGGAACACAATAATTTGCTATTTTGTTGTGTTACCATACTGACACATTGGGGTGAGGGATTTTCTAATCGGTTTGTAAGTATACTCTAAATATCTACCTATTTTCCGACGAAATTAGAGTGGATCAGTGCTTAAAGATCATAGAGACCCATATTAAAATAGGATTAAGTTATTTCTTATTCATCTCTACCTAATTTAAATTCTGGAATATTTATGTAGGTGGGTATTCGAGAATATATATGCACCTACATAAAAATATTATAAAGCTTTTTTACCTTTTCATGGCAACCAAAAGGTCATAAACTCAGCTTGAATAAATACAATTAAAGCATAATTCAAGTCTTAATAATCTGTTACATTAGTTATTACTTTAAACTTGTAATTACGCGCAACAATAACAATTCAATTTCTCCAACTTTCTTTACTCTTTCATCTGTTATGTAGGTTCTTTACTAAGTACTTACTAAAATATTATCACACAAGAGTCATTAGAAGTGGAAGCGTGCGGGTTCAGTGTAATGTAACCCCGCTTCCGCCTCGCTGCGGCTATCACTTTTACTTTTCTCTCGATTCTCGTTTCACTAGTTCATTCCACTTCGCTATTATGATTGTTGTTTATCTCAAAACGAGATACTTATCTATTTTGAGCAGTTTCTTTATGACTTTCAATGCAATTAAAATGTCAAACAGTTGTGAAACTATGATGATATTATAGAGATAGACGGTAGACCATTCAATATAGCCGCTTCGGACTACGGTCTACGGGAGCTCTACGGGGTTCTACGATTCGTAGCAGCTGAGTTTGCTAGCACTCTATTTTGCACTTTTTTGCATCGGTATAACTTATTTGACAAGACTGAAAATATTATCAACTTTTCTTTTCAGTAGGTATGCTCGTTGTGGAGTAGAGTTGCTAACCCATTTTGTGCTCTGTTAATGTAGTTCCGTGAACCCGAATAGGCACCAAAAACCTTACACTAATCCTGGGTGATGTTGCAAATATTTGCCATGTTGTATTTATGCCAATTGAAAACGTGCGAAAACAAGAAAAACTTACGTATTACGTTGAACTATTATTATCTTTACGCTGTTTAAAGTCTTGAGTAAATAGGCATTTAACTGATATAAAACGTGCTACCCGTGTAGGAAACGTAAGGCGCGTACGTGTGCCGATGGTTTACTGATGACGTGGGCGGTGGATGTTGTGTTTCGGTGGTCGAGGTATTTACAAACATCGGCGTGACACAGATCGGCCGTCTCCAGCCTCCACGGTCCGCTGCACGCTCGGCCGAGTCTCCAGCGAGCGCGTTACGTGGAGGCAGCACTTTCTAGTGCACTTTCCTCGCCTCTAATTGACGTAACGAACGAGCGACTCTCACACGCGCTCCACAGAAAAACGCTCGGGTTGCATCACACGAAGAGAAATGAATGAATCTATGATATGATTCGTAATGCGCTACGTACCAGCGCGAGCCGCCCCACCACATGCCTCTCATAGTTTTCTCCACATTATTGTCATCGTTGCACAATAAATATACACATAGTCGTAAACGTTAAAGATGATACTCAAATTACGAGTGTTGCGTCGGGAGCAGCCGCTCACCGCTACTAAAAAAAGAAAGTAACACCATAGAAAGCGACCGCGCCGAACGTCGACCCGAGGCAAGTGGTTGCCGCCAGAAATAGAAAGTTCCTTCCTAAAGGCCGGTACGCTCCCTTAACAAATAAACAAACATAGTAAAGGGAAAGTGAGAGCAATCGGGGGCGCCGACGAACCTGTTTCCCTATCGGGCTCCCGCGACGCCTTCGTCCTGCTCTCGATGTTCGACCCACCTGCTACGTCATACCATCGCACCGTTCGGACTTCGGATCGTTCGGCGTGTCCAGCCGCCATCTTATCTATCACTGCCCCAATAACAAATCGTTTCGACAATTAAACGCTGACTACTCTTAATGTATTTTTTAATTATCTATTGACGAGTAATGTATTTTTCGATGCAACGGTTAGATAACTAACGCTACCGGTTATTGTATTATTAACTAATTAAAACACAGACAAAAAAATACGTAAAGCCAGGTAGAATGTGAACGTAGCCGCACTGGAAGGGTCAACGACTCCCGTCAAGTGCAGTGGAGAGTTAGCGCTTTCTAAAATAGCTATTCAGTGTCACCAAAGCACGCGACGTGATGCGCTTGCGTCACTGGCTTTATTAGCGACAGAAATGTATGGAACTTGCGTAACAGCTAACACGTCTCGAGTTTGAGAGAACTGGTTGTAAGAAAATTAAGAATAGAATCTCGATTTACATGAATTAATAGGAAATTTCTTTTATCGGTTAGTTCTTTAGATGTACAAAGATGTAGGATACGGTAAAAGAGTACCTATAGGTGCATAGCGTAGGTGCATAGCTAATAAAATATTTACTCACATGCAGATGGGTAACTTACCAACTACATGACACCGAATTGGTGCAAAAAAACTGCAATAAAAACACTTGTGTAACGTAATAATTGAAGGTGAGACAAGGTCACCTTAGCGCAGGTCACGCGCGGATGTTTGTTCAAAATACTCAGCAAGTCAGGATGTTTGGCGTCCGCGAACGATCTCGCAATGAACGCGCAATAAAATTTATACTTCTCATTGTGTTCTCGCTTGTTTCAGAGTTCGATGGGACCACTGTGCTGTGCCGCGTGTGCGGGGATAAGGCCAGCGGGTTCCACTACGGAGTGCATTCCTGTGAAGGCTGCAAGGTGAATACTGAACTGAACACTGTATTGTTAAATTCATTGACGTGATTTGTTGTTCAGCGGGCTGATTCATGTATCGTTCAATTTGTTAGTTAGTAAGAAAATGGAGACAAATATCCTATTTTTTTTTTGTATTATTTTTGCACAAGTTACCAATCTAGGTTGGTATGGTATCATGCACTAATCTGTGGGTATCATGTCAATTGTCAACATACCATGCTAGTTGCTATTTAGCAACTAGGTTACAAACACTGGGTTACATTGGTAACTAACAAACTGGTCAATATAGAATCAGCCGGCTGAGCCGTCGTATATTCTAGCATGCTCACCAGCTCACAGCCCCAACTTCGAAACGCCATGCCCATATCGTGCGACCAATTCTTTAAATAGGCTTGCGTATTTACTAAACCCGAAAAGTTTGAAGCCGGCCTGCGTCTAAATAAATAGTCGAGGTATTGACGACATTAATTGCTTGCGTACCTACTCATGCTACGACGTATAATTTACCAATTATTTGGAATAAATATATTCTTATCGATTTTTAGGTATTATAGAGTTTAACGTTTTCATGGATAAAATCGAGAGTGCAACAACCTCTATCCGTCAGAGGGGGTAATTCAATCGAGTGATCGATAGGCTTTTATAAGACAAAAAAAACAGATGACATTATGATAATTTTACTCTCATTTTTCGGCGTAAATATAAAAGAATTTAAATTATAATTCAGTTTACAATCACACATTAAGCGCCAGCTGGAAGTGTTTCAATGTCTGAGCCTCGGCAAGGTCGGGCATACGGAAGACAATCTCTATAAGACACAGATAACAAAGCTCGGCCGTGATATTTTTGATGTATAAACATTCCAATTCTTTACGTAGGTATTCGTTTTTGTCTAAATCCCCGATGGTTACTGTTAACTGTAAAAAAAATTAATTAGGTAACTACAGCGAGCGTGTTATCAACAACAACGGCTATAAATTACTTAGGTACTGTAGGTAACTAGTAAAATTGCATTTCGCTACCACAAAATACCTATGCAGTCTTAGTAACTTGACATACCTAACGAAAGTAAAAGCATATATTCAATAACCGATGAAAACTTTCATTACCTATGTTCAAGCAATGTAAAGAATCGATGCCTGGATTTTAGATAAGTAAGGAACGGAATTTTTGAAAAATTGAAACCTTAGACCTAAGGGGCAAAAGGAAAGGTGTCTTGGTACCTATAGTTTATATTTTCTTTTTTATTGTTTGTCAATTTCGATATAATTTATTATTATAATGGGTATAGAAAGGTAGCTATTATTTTATCAATTCTTCTAATGATTTTATGTACGTCTATCTTTTGTTTGTTGATATAGACATTAACATTATTATTATTTTGTAGTAAGTTGAATACGGGAACCGGTATCAAAACGATTTCGAGGGTCGATGGGTCCCTTAGGTACCTGTCGTCCTCGGCTCCGCGGTCAGTCCCTTCGCCCTAATTCTATAAACTTTACTTTAGATACCTGCCCGGAACAATCACACGGGAACGGGCGGTTCTTTGAAAATGTTTCGTTACAGAGCTCTTTGTATTTTTTGCAAGGGTCGAGGTCAAGTCTAATGACTATAAGGTTAACCGGCTTCTTTTTATTATATTTGTTAAGTACCTACATTAATAGGTCTGTAGTTAATAGATTTGAAAATGGAAGAAATTAGCTCATATTTTGAGATCTGAGGAATTAGTTGACTTACAAACTATTTACTGTAATAGCTACTGCTCGGTGTTACAATTTGAGGACTACAGACACCCGCATACATTATTCCCACTTGATCTTTTGTCTGAGAACAGAACACTTCCTGTGTTACTTTTATTAAGAGCCCTTATATCGTCTGGAGATAAAGGATGGAGGGCATTGCATGGTCGTGACTAGAGCATAGAAATTTAAAAAACAATTTAATGAAATCAAGTACCTACTGAAGTATTGAGACGAAAATAATAGTGTTTAAATTATATTTTACATAGAGTAGATAGAACTCGGCCTCGAAGTTAAAAATGTGTAGGTAAATAGGTTAAAATCCGGTCGAAGATGATTCCAGTTCAGTCAACATTACTTATACAACAGATAACATTGATCTTACTCGTAATTATTATAGGTGCCTTCTATTACAATACGTTTAAATATGTGAAAGCCTGAAAGCGTTGCAAGGAAGACGAGAATAGCAGTGCAAGTGTACGATAACCGGTTTAAATGATACAAGTCGTGTCGACGGTCAGCAAGTCAGGCCGCGCCGCGGGACAAAGCGTGTCCTTCAAAGGCAAGCGCAGACGTCTGGACCATTGTGAGGATTCTCTGATCTTAATAGCCTTGCTTGAAGACAGGAAATATTGTTTAATCTATTTTTCTTGCGTCCCGTATAAGAGATGTTTTGGGTTAGTTGCGTGCACATAACTAAAAATATTGTTTATTTTTTGTTATTTAAGTTTTCAAACAAAACCTAACAGCAAAACCAAAATTACGTAAACTTCAAAAAATCATAGTCTTTCTACCTTTGATAACATATTTACGGTAAAAACTACGAGCCGGTTACGATATTATATGTAGAAACTAATAAAATGGAAAATTCTTTCCAAAAAACCAACTTCAAATGCCACTACAAAGAATGAAATAATTTTTAATGTACACCAATTCGAAGTCGGGCAATGTTTTGTTCAATCATTAATAGTCCTCCTTATTATAAAACTTGATGTGCAAAGAAATGACAAAATTATCGACAATACGAAGGACTATTAGTGAATGAACGAAACATTGCCCGACTTCGAATTGGTGTACATTAAAAATTATTTCATTCTTTGTAGTGGCATTTGAAGTTGGTTTTTTGGAAAGAATTTTCCATTTTATTTTATACTTTTTAGTGGAAAACAACTAATGCGCAAGGCATCGGAAAAAATGCCCACATCGCTTGAAGTATGCTTCTAAAATCTGAAGAGTTCCCTCAATTTCTCCAAGATCCCATCATCAGATCTTGACTTGATGAATACAGTCATTACTTGATGACTGCAAGGAAATGCAATAGTAACTATAAAAAATACCTAAATCGCTTCAAGTATACTCGCAAAATTTAAAGAGTTCCCTTGATTTTACCAAGATCCCATCATCAGATCCCGACCTGATTACCATAAGACTACCTGGAAAAAATTACTCTTTCAAACAATACCCAAATCACTTCAAGTGTGCTTATAAAATTTGAAGAGTTCCCTCGATTTCTCCAGGATCCCATCATCAGATCCTGACTTGGTGACTATGGGACCATCTGTGAACTATACCCTTTCAAACAAAAAAAGAATTTTTGAAATTGGTCCACGCATCTTCGAGTAATCGGGGAACATACATAAAAAAAAAAAAAAAAAAAAAAGATTCCGACGAATTGAGAACCTCCTCCTTTTTTTTGAAGTTGGTTAAAAATAATGTATATTACAAACCACTACAATACACAAAAAATCAAACGAGTAATGCGAAATAACTAGTAGCGCCAGCTCGTGACAACAAAACATCAAACGCTAGTTCATCTACTCGGCACGAGATGGCGCTGCGCGCAAGCGGCAACGGCTTACGGCTACGGCGCTATCAAACTAAAATATTGTGAATGAATGCTTTACGGTCTACTACGAGCGGGGCGCGTGTCCGTACTCCGTACGCACCGATGTCAACGAACCCATATTTTATTACTACACGTTTTATAATTCAATATTTGAGCGATTATCGACCATTATTATTCGTTTTTAGTATCCTTTGGATTGAACTAAGTTAAGTTACCTTCTCATGGTTACAGGGTATAAATCTGAATACCATTAACATGATAACCCATTGTTTATGATTTTATGAATATTAACACGTTTTAATTTCGCCCAATCATCATTATTACTGGTGAAGTTTAATCAATAAGTATATCAATTAATTATACCCTATAATTAATAGTCTAGCCATTTGATGTAAATACTGTTCATAAAACCGTCATTATATTGTAAAATTATGATTTTCATCACCTTCATTTAATTATTTGACCACAAACCACAACATAATTATAAAGTAGGTACCCAACTTAAATAGGGACTAGGGACCCAAATACGAATTACGAATACGTAGATCCATTGTTCAAATATTAGTTAGGCATCGTAACAAAAACCGCGACACGCGTAAAATCGCTTCGCGCGTTCTTTGTTCGCGCTGCGGTCGGGCGGTCGGCGGTCGGCGCTGACCGACATACATACTTGTCGGTTGTGGGTCGGATATTTTTCGGCACCGATCCGATCCGCAGTGCAGGGCGGCGGTCGTCGACCCCGCCGCGCTCCCTCCAGCCTCTCCTTGCCGTAAGAACTTTTACGGTCAACGAATGTACGAAGCATGAACGTAACCTACATTATTTTTGAACTGTCAGCTTAAAGTTCGTTGATCTCATCGCGTTCATTTTTAATAAGACCATCCCACGGTATGTTTTCTCGAAACAAATGGATTTGAGAGCGCGATCGCGTTTAATATTCGTCATTTCCTTTATCTGTTTACTTGATAGATTATGTTTGGGTATACAGTTATTTACTTTTATAGGAAAATTAGTACTATTATAAATTAGAGCATTAACCTCGAATTTAAAAATCAAATTAAAATTTTTGTTCATTAGATAGGTACCTACCTATGCAGCATCTGGAATCAAATCTTATTGTTTTATTAAAAATTCTTATAGTTTCTTTAATCAACCCAGTTATATATCCAACTGCTAGGCACTGATGTGATATACCAGATACCTACCCATTTGATCGAAACTAGAGCTTTATTGGAAGATATTATGTCAAGAAGAATATCTTTCCACATTCAATAGTCTAAAACCTTATACATAGGCAGTAATTATAGGAAGTCCTCTCAATTAAAGCTATAATTTAATGTAGATTTTTTTAGAAAACTACTTGGTATATTTAATACAATACATATTTTGCTATACACCAATATTGATGATTAATTTGATAATATGGACGTACGAAATATAAATCAGATAGGACAATTGAAACGACTGTCGTCATCAGTTGACACGGATGACGGATTTCAAGTATAGTTTCGCGATACGGACGGGGAGTGAATCACAAGTGATAGTAGCGTGAGTCATATTATTATATCCAGTCAACATCTGCAGGGGGGTCGGGGCCCACCGTCAGCTCACGCACGCAGTGGACTGTTATGTTAGTCGAGGTCGGTCATTGGTCGACGTTTCCTCGGAAAGCCCATGCGTCAGCGGTTTCGAGCTTTCGGCTTAGCCGGCAGTCTATCGACACACGGCAGGCATTGTCCGCACTTCGGAACCGTTAGCCGTCAAGTTTTAGCCTCTGATGTGACAACCGCTAATCTTTATAGTCTTTACATAGAATAAATTGAATAGATTAAATATACTTGTAACTGAAATGATTCGGCACAAAGCGTCTGATGATGCTAGTCATAGAGTTAACGTGTAGGTATATTTCTTCACTTTAGATTCAAATTCAGAGTTTCTCAGAAATTGTTTTATGATATAATTATTTGATTATAAAATTGGGGTTGCCTAGACTTATCTCCTTACAAACCAAGGGGATAAAAAAAAGGATAAAAGCAAAGATCCATTTTCAACTTAACGTTTATTCAGACACAACAAAGACCAAGTGACTTGTATTAAACTTTATTTCAAAATTGGAGGTTTTGACTAAAGTAGGTATAAAAAGTGTAAAAAAGTTTTTCCTGAATGCCTAAATACCTTATTGTGAATGTCAAATGCAAAATAAAAACACTGTTAGAGCCACTGGTAGCGCCACGATCAAATCGAAAATTCTAGAATCTAGATAGGTTGACCCACAATCGGCGGGCCTGAAGCAGTCATCAGTATTGTACCTACTTATTTACTGTTTTCCTTTTGTTTAGCTGTTTTATTGTATTAACCATTTTATCTAAAACCATTACCTAGCTATATGTAGATACATTTCAATGTTCGCGATGAAAACATGGTCATTTCTCATTGACCAGATTTCCAATCGGTAGATAATGCGGCACTGTAGGTACTTAATAGGTATTTAATTATATTGCTTTCAGTAAAATGTAGGTTTAATTAGGTATACTAATAGCTGCATTTCTTATTACCAACATATACTTAATTATTTTATTTTTCCTGTCATAATCAAATGTTAGATTTAAAATAAATGTTAATATTATAATTTGATGATTCAATTTCTGTTTAAAAGTAGGTGCTTATTCGTTTAAAACACCAAACGATGTCACCGTGTTAATTGTTTCGCGGTCATTGACATGTCGAGATGAATATTCTAACATAATAAATACATTTCTAGCACAACGCCCTCAAAGTCGAGCGCTCGGAAACGTGTAAAGTCATCTGAATCGAACGAATCGTAACAATAAACAGTTCGGTAGGTAGGTAGGTACCTATTTGCAACAGTAATAATGATATTATATTATGATTTTTGTATTAATATTATGATAAAATATGCGAAGTAACGTATGTTATTGTCGTAGTTGCACCTATATTCTATCTCAGTTGGCGGGGGTTCAGAGAAGGTTTTGTTTTCGTGGCGCGGGGTCGACGGCCGCGCGGTCAGTGCCCGCGTTGCGACCAATTATGGGCCACTCGCACAGCGCACAATGGATCGATGGCAGCGCGAAATTGGGCCAGCGAGCCGCGCTCTCGAGCCGGGCAGCCTCCCCGCCCGCCGTAATGATCCGTATCGCTACTTCGTTTGACCTCGTGAGCCACTTTTCCAGTACGAATTATAACTACTGAATAGATTATTTAAATTCGAAGCAAAACTCAGAGTCTTGTGAATAAAATAAAATAATATTATACGCAGTCTGACCCGCAGTTTAATTCGGTTACGTATCGAAACAAAGAAATAACTTAAGATAAAATAAAATTATAACATTATTTCGTGGCGCGTCGCCGGGTGTCTCGTGCGAGCGTGTAATAAATTAGATCAATGCACCCCTAGCGCCGAGCGGGAAGCGCGCGCGCATTGAGGTAGGCCGCTCGTGACGCACGCAGCGCGACGTCACCGGCGCGGTCGTCGCTCCGAGCGTCCTAGCGCCGCCCGGGGGAGCAGCGCTGTTGTGCAATCGAGCGGCCGTCGACCCGGGGTGAACGGCCGCGCGCCGCGACGCTCGCCGGGATGCGCCCGGCCTATATCCGGCGCACCGGTGCAGCGGCAGCGGCGCATTCTAGAGCGGCGAGGACCGTTAGGAGCGCGCGCGGGCGGCGGCGCGCGGGGCGGGGGCACTCTCACTTTCTCGGTTGGGTCGGCGGCCGGCAAGTAGGTCGCGCGGGCGCGGGTACCGTGCGCCGAGCGCCGCAGCGCCCGCAGCGCACAGTCCGCCGTCGACCATCACCCGTGTCGGTACTCGGTGCAGCGCAAGCGACTCAGTGGGAACCCGTGTTCTGTGCGACGCGCGTGGCTAGGGCTAGGCTGTGGCGGAGTGCGAGTGCGTGCGCGGCGAGCGAATGGTCGCGGGCATGGCGTGCGCGGCGCTGCGCGAGCGGCACGCGGTGCTGGTGAGCATGCTGGAGGCGCGCCGCGAGTCCAGCGACTCGGGCTGCTCCAGCGACGAGAGCTCCGACCCGGAGCGCGACGCTAACTGCACCTGTGATCCGCAGGGCTTCTTCCGCCGCTCCATCCAGCAGAAGATCCAATACAGGCCCTGCACCAAGAACCAGCAGTGCTCCATCTTGAGAATCAACAGAAATCGGTGTCAGTACTGCCGCCTGAAGAAATGCATCGCCGTCGGAATGAGCAGAGATGGTGAGTTGAACTTTCTTTACTTATTAACTACTGGAATATTGGAACAACATATTTTACAGACAAATTGGAGTTTAATTCGAGCTTACAGTTGACTACACAAGTACTTTATCATTATTTTCTTTTAGGAAAAAATATTTATCGGAAAATCATTCAAGAATTTTGTTCCATTATTGCAGGTTAAAATAATATACTTTAATTTAAATAACTTATTTTTCAAGTAATTTAAACAAAAAAGCATTAAAATTACCTACCTAGGTTTTATATTACAAAAAATATATTATAATTGATATTTTGCAAGATGTCTACATTTATGGGCTTACGTTACTATCATTGGCATAGAAACGTATTTCATTTGTTGCACTCCAAATACGCAACTCGCAGAGTAAGGTCGATCTCGCAATCGCGCCGTCACTGCGCTCTCGGCGCGCCAAGTGGGACGCAGCACGCGCCAGCGCCAGCAGTGCAACTCGCGCAGGTCGCGTAGAGCCGCGAGCGGCGCGGGGCTAGGGCTCGGCGACGCGCGCGGGTGGGGGGTCGGTACTCGGTTATGCAAGCGCGGGTGAGCGCACGCTAAGCGGGTCGACGGCCGCAGCCCGCTCCGCTGCGCTCGCCGCGCCGCTCGCCCGCGCGCGCTCGTCGCTTCGAACACAATAGCGCGCGGTGAAAGCGGAGAAAGGTGCATTTCGTAACCACGAAAGTGAAATTTCTATTTTCACTTTCATAATGCGATTCATTGCCCTCGGCGTCACGTATCAATACGTAACCTGACTTTACATTTAAATAATATTATGAAGCAAATAATATAGGTAGGTTGATAGTATTGATAGTTAGTTAAGTAGGATTAGTAGTCATCCTAACAATATTTTAGAATAACGAATTCATTGATAAATAGAAATATTATTATATTTGGATCGTAAAAATAAGTACCTACTTACTTATAAATGACATGATTTCATTGATGACTAATAGCTACCTACTATGGCAAAACAAGTAACAACAATAATATTGAATTTTAATTCGTAAAGAGGATTACAGTTTGTGGCTTTATAAACAGGCAACGTTGAAACTGCATTTTTTTTTAAACAATTTTGACGCAATTTGGTAATGTAACGCAAAATATTCTTAAATTTTGTATTATCCTCTTATTTATGACATTTCAGTAACCAAGGATAAAGTCGGGTAAAATACGATATTAGATATGACCCAATTTCTAGTAAAGAACCTTAGCAGTCAGTTCATAACGCCTGCCGCTACTCGACAACAGATGGCGCTAGGTGAACTAACATTTTCAAACTCCAAATAACTTTTATTTGAATAATCATAATATCATAATATGATATTAATTAATACGTACAAATTTTTAATATTGAGTAATAAATTAAAGTAAATAGAAAAAATGTTTTAGAAAACCCCAATTCTCTGTGATTGGATTTTGCTTGATTGGAACTTCTTATATAACTACTGTACATTTTTGGCGTTTATGAATAGTGATTAATATATTTCACTATAGTATTTTCAAAATTTTCATGACTTTCAGATTTATGTAAAAAGTCTGAAAAAAATGTTACAAATCAAACGTTTACTTCACGGTTTTTTATTATAATAATTTATTAAGTCATTGTTTATTAATTCTCAGTAAAAATAAAATGTTATGGGGTTTTTAACAATAAAGTCGAAGTAACACTTTCTTTTAACGCAAAAAAATACCTCCAATACAAATGAGGTACCTCCAAATGAGGGCATACCTCGTATCGTATTATTTTGCGTTTAAAATGTTGCCTTTATGCCAATGGTAATAAATAGTACCTACCTATATGTATATTTCTTGCCATCTAAGTTACTAGAAAGCAGAAAGTCATATAAACCTAGTCTGCAATCTTAAATAACATAAATTTAATAATACAATAAATTAATAAAATAATAATTCCTCATATTATTAAAATAAATTATAATATCACAATAAATTCAATATAAGTAGGCACTTAGTAAATAAACAACACAATTATGGGCACTTTAAAGAGTCGTCGATACATCTTATATTTATTGGCTTTGTTTTTTAGGATTCCAATGAGAAAAATGGAAACATAATATTATTATGATTGAATATTGCGTTTTCCTCGATATAGAGTCACCAGATTAGGGGTAACAAGTGGATAGGAGTTAGGACAGTGACTGTCTGATAGTGGGCTTCGTGACGGGGTAGTGGGCAATGGGCACCGTCCCAGGCTCCGGCACTGGCGGTCGGCAGAGGTCGCGGAGAGCGCCGCGGGGGCAGGGGCCTGCGCGGAGTTTATTGACGGCGCCCCCCCCCCGCCGCGCGCGCCTCCCTCCTCCTCAAGTTCAAGGTTGGCGCGGCGCGCGCCGCGGCGCAGTGCGAGGGAGTCCGGCCCGCGCATCGGTCGTCAGCCCTCTCGCTATCGCTATGTCAGTGACTGTGCGTCGCTCCGCAGTCCGCCACGAGAACTCGAGGCTCGCTCACAGTGCTCGCGCGGCTGCAACCCGCTGACTACTCGGAGCCGTGTCGTGCTATGCTGTACTGTTCTACTGCTGTGCCAATCATAACAGAACATTGGATCACTACTGCACTTTCGGATTACAGTGCTTGTGCTTGTTGAATTGTGCTATGTGACACTTGAATTAATTTAGTCAAATAATTAATATTATAAAGTTACCAAACTTATTAATCAGTGGCCCTTGGCTGTGATCGACTTAGTTAATAGTGAAAAACAATTATAATGGTCTCAGATATGGGTGAAGATTTACCGATCCTGAAAGGGATCTTGAATGGAGTCGTGAAATATCACAATGCCCGTACGTATCAGTCGTAACCGTTTTTAATAGTTTAAATTACTTATACTTACTTTAATTAATTATGATTAAGTATGGTTAGTGATTAATGGGATACCTGTAGCTTTTATACAATCAGGGGTTTTAGGCATATTATCTTGATTGTGGTAGTAATATTTTTAAATTAAATTTAAAAAAATATTATAATTAAATAATTAAAATAGTATCTTATTCGTAATATATTATATTTGTCATTTGAAGATATTATTGTTGCGATAGTACACAAATGCGTACAATGGACATCAATTCATGAATTAAAGATAAATTACCTTTTGGTAACTTATAGCCAGAGTTTAGTAATAAAATCACTGTATACATATTTCACATTTATTATATTTGAATAATAAAAATGTAAAATTATTTGCCTTTATGTTGCTCCAATAGTTGGTACAATAAAAAAATGTTTTGGTAGGTACAATGTACATACTACAAATGCATCGCCAATTGCGAACAATAGGTCGTGCATCTGGCGCGGCACACTTAGCGCAGGGAAAGTCGGGAGAAATGGCGAGAGGGCACTCTCCGCTTTCGTTTTCAATCGTGCGCCGCGCGCGCAAACACTTTCACCGCGCGGCGAGCGGCGCGCGCGCCCCGCCGCCGCCGCCCGCCGCCCGCCGCCCGCCGCCCGCCGCCCGCCGCCCGCCTAGCGCGAGAAAGTTGTAACACTTTTAGCGTGACCTCGCGGATCGCGTATTGTCATTCGTTTTAATCTAGTTCACCCGATCACCGACGTTCCGCATCCCGCATTTTTATAATGAGTATAGGTAACGATCGCGGCTCGACCGCCGTCGCGACGGGCGATGAACTTTACCCCCTGCGTGTAGTCAGCTGCGCGCGCGCACGGCTCGCTGCGCACCCGCACGCGCGACAGCTGCGCTCGCCGCAGCCCCGAGCCGCGACCTCGCTCAATAGTCCCTTCGTTAACTGCGATCTACGCTCAGGCCCGCTCCCCATTTCGTGTGCCATCGTGCAGGTCCTGAACTCTGTTTCTCCTTGTTGCAGCCGTGCGATTCGGGCGCGTACCGAAACGTGAAAAGGCCCGAATATTAGCGGCGATGCAGCAGTCGTCGTCGTCGCGCGCGCAGGAGCAGGCGGCGGCGGCGGAGCTGGACGACGCGCCGCGGCTGCTGGCGCGCGTGGTGCGCGCGCACCTCGACACCTGCGAGTTCACGCGCGAGCGCGTGGCCGCCATGCGCGCGCGCGCCCGCGACTGCCCCACCTACTCGCAACCCACTCTGGTGAGTTTTAACTCTTTCACATTTACGGAAGCAAATGACATTCATATCGATGAGAATAACACAATGAAAATGAAAGCCAATATTTTAGATTTGAAATGATATAATTATATCTATTTGTCCTATGGTATACGACTTTAACACGCAGTTTCTTTTGTCGTAGGCGTGTCCGCTAAACCCGGCGCCGGAGCTGCAGTCAGAGAAAGAGTTCTCTCAGAGATTCGCCCACGTCATTCGCGGCGTGATCGACTTCGCCGGCCTCATCCCCGGGTTCCAGCTGCTCACGCAGGATGACAAGTTTACGTTGTTAAAAAGTGGACTTTTCGATGCTCTGTTTGTGCGTCTCATTTGTATGTTCGATGCCCCTCTCAATAGTATAATATGTCTCAATGGACAGCTAATGAAACGAGACTCTATTCAAAGCGGGGCGAACGCACGTTTCCTCGTGGATTCTACTTTTAAGTTCGCCGAGCGCATGAACTCTATGAACTTGACGGACGCCGAGATCGGCCTGTTCTGCGCTATCGTGTTGATCACGCCGGACCGACCCGGCCTTCGCAATATTGAACTAGTAGAAAGAATGCACGCGAGGTTGAAAGCGTGTCTCCAGACCGTCATTTCGCAAAACAGGCCAGACAGACCCGGCTTCCTTCGGGAGTTGATGGATACCCTCCCGGACCTGCGCACGTTGAGCACGCTTCACACAGAGAAGCTAGTCGTTTTCCGTACGGAGCATAAAGAGTTGTTGCGGCAGCAAATGTGGGGAGACGAGGAAGGATGCTCGTGGGCGGACTCCGTCGCCGACGAGTCGGCGCGCAGCCCGATCGGCTCGGTCTCCAGCAGCGAGTCCGGCGAAGCGATGGGCGACTGCGGCACTCCCTTGCTGGCGGCGACGCTCGCCGGGCGCAGGCGGCTGGACTCGCGGGGCTCCGTGGACGAGGAGGCGCTCGGCGTGGCGCACCTGGCGCACAACGGGCTCACGGTGACGGCGGTGCGCCCGCCGCCGCGCTACCGCAAGCTGGACTCCCCCACCGACTCCGGCATCGAGTCCGGCAACGAGAAGCACGAGCGGATCGTGGGGCCCGGCTCGGGCTGCTCGAGCCCGCGCTCCTCGCTGGAGGAGCACGCGGAGGAGCGGCGGCCGCCCGCGGACGACATGCCCGTGCTGAAGCGCGTGCTGGAGGCGCCGCCGCTGTTCGACACGCCGCTGCTCATGGACGAGGCCTACAAGCGGCACAAGAAGTTCCGCGCGATGCGGCGCGACCCGGGCGAGGCGGAGGGCCGGCCCGCGCCGCTCGCGCCGTCGCCGCAGCCGCACCCGCACCCGGCCAGCCCGGCGCACCCCGCGCACCCCGCGCACCCCGCGCACTCGCCGCGGCCGGCGCGCGCGTCGCTGTCGTCCACGCACTCGGTGCTGGCCAAGAGCCTGATGGAGGGCCCGCGCATGACGCCGGAGCAGCTGCAGCGCACGGACCTGATCCAGCAGTACATGCGGCGCGGCGAGCTGGCCGCGGCCGAGTGCCCGTTCGGCGCGCCGCTGCAGCTGCAGCTGGACGTGGACGCGCCGCTCAACCTGTCCAAGAAGTCGCCGTCGCCGCCGCGCGCCTTCATGCCGCGCATGCTGGAGGCGTGAGGCCGGCCCGCGGAGCCCGCCTCCGCCGCCCACCCCGACCTACGTTCAATTCAATAAACTATCTAGTTAATAGTAATCGTTCGCAAATCGGTTTAATATATTATATGTGATAATTCGGTTAAGACGCGTGAGTGAGGGGCCGGTGCCGGACGAGGAGAGCGCAATAGACTGAAACGTAATTTAAGACTATATAAGTATAATTTATAATGCAATGCAGCGCCGGTCGCGGTGTGTTTGTGTGTGTATTGTATGTGCGTATGTGAGCGTGCTCAGTCATTTGTTTGTTAATATAATGACAGGTTGTCGAATTAAAATAAAACAAACTTGTAAAAATTACCTCTTGAATTTTATTTTATAACTTTTAATATTTTCCTGACACTAAATATATTATCGTGCTAATTCTGAAAGATAATACTGAAAAGCTCGAATAAGTTAGAAATTCATGAAATATAATTATCTTAATAAAAAAATATTAGGCACACCTGAGTGCACATCTGTAAGTGATTTTATTTTAAAAATATGCTTAAAACTTTACATGGTAAAGATGAAAAGTTTTGTAAGTCACATATAAAGATGAAGCTACCTCTACAAGAAGTTAAATATAAAACGATTTTATCATATTCAAAATAATCCAATATACAAAACAATTAGGTAAGTAGGTAGATAAGAACGCAACAAAACGAGTAAGTTTTTAACCTTGTAGGCAAAGCGTCAGAATAAGTTTGCAAGAAGTTGCACATCGAAACCAAGAAGCAAACGACAATATGAACAGCGACGTCAGGTCGACGGCCGGCCGAGGCCTCGCCGTGCTGAGTGCTGACCCCGCTACGCCACCGCCGCGCTTCCTTCTTCCGCACGCGGCGACGTTTCCTCGATCACAAGCCGGACATGATAATTTCAAGTTTATAATATCGACAATCAGTAAACCGAGGCTACAAATAGTACGATGATTAAAAACTTCCACGGTTCCAAAACTTCTCAAAATCGTAATCAAAATTGAAATCGTTCGTCGATTCGTATACTCTTACTGTATGCAAAACAAATGTTTGTCGATTTCAATCTAAGGTTACGGTTGCGGGCTTAGGGCCAATGTACCCTGCACTAAAAAGAGCCCATAACAAACTCAGCAAGCCATTCTTTTTGGTTATCACAAACTCAAGAAGCCAAGAATTAATTAAGCTGGTAGATCTTTGTAATTTCATATGATTTATTACGCTTGGCCAAAAGTTTTGAAGTTATCGAGATACTCAATATACCAGTCACAAGATCTAAAAACGTTAGGTAGGTACTCATAAAAAACTGAGAGGGTAATGTAGATGCTATCGTGGCTTTTGATAACGATTAAAGACTGACAAAAAATATTTTTTTTTTAGTTTTCTAAGTAGTGAACAAGAGGTACGTGTACCTCTTGTTCACTACTTAGAATGAATAATAATACTTTATATTACTTACTTACTTATAATAATTTAGAAAGAGATTTGATGAGGCTTTAGGGATCCTTAAACTTCACTGCCTGAAGATTCAGTGTCGATTGCGGGATTATTTAATAAAATCGACAGATTCTGTTGCGTGTCGGACTCGCGCACGAAGGGTTCCGTACCATTATCTATTAGGTACTACACCGTAGCGTGATGATGATGCAGAAGCCAGAAGGACTAATTACTTGCTACTACTACAAGGGGTCTACTGGATTATTGACCAAATTGTTATAGCGTCAACGGAAATACATCATCTGCGAAAGTTTCAAGTGAAATATCATGGTTTAAGAGATACATACAGCCTAGTGACAGGCGGACGAACGGACAACGAAGTCTCTAGGTTCTTCTTAGTCGTTTACTCTTGACAGAGTGGTCGTGGGACGTGGTTATACTTTTTACGATGTACAATGATGAGACACTGCTGCTTTAGCGATAGTTCTCCAACGGCTCCTGTTGGCGGCATTGCGAGAACACTCAATAATAGAGGAACTTGTAGAACTCCGGATTAGATCGGTGGGATGATTCTGTATCGTTCACTTTGTTAGTTAGCAACGCTCACTGGGTTATTAACTAAGAAAATGGAGACAAAAATCCTCTTTTTGTATTTTTTTTTACATACGTTAGCAACTAGCATGATATGTTGACATTATACCAAACCAACCTACGTTGGTAACTTGTTTAAAAAAAATGCAAATATAGGTTTTCTACCTCCGTTTTTATAGTTATCAACCCAGTGAGGGTTGCTAACTAACAAACTGAACGATACAGAATGAGCCCACTGTCCATTTGGGACAACGCCGAGCAACGGGCGGCAGTTAATATATACAATAACCCATGCCTGGCTACTGCAAGCCCTGAGAACAAAATTATCTCAAAAAGTGCAGGTGCAGAAGGCAACGGGAAACCACTGCACTATCTTCCCATGAGAGTTATATGAAAGTTACGAAAGGAATGTTTGGGTAGGTAGGTACCTATAACCTACGGAACCCTAAAAAGTAGACAAAGTAGGTAGGCAGGTATGACACAAAAATTAGGAGTTGTAAGTTTTGTGGCTACAATAATTTAAAATCATAAAATCTTTTTCATATCCTCGTGCCTTTATTCTTTCCTAAAGGTTGGTAGTCGATTGCTAAATGTTACGAGGTGGACCGGGGCACCCCTGCTACAGAGTGATCCTAGATAGGAGAGCGGCTATTGACCGCGGGCTGAGTGCTGGGCGCAGTCGCCGGCGGGTGCATCGGCGCAGTGGCCGTGCACTTGACTCGCTCGCGGGTGCATCGCCCCGCGCCGCCCCGCCGCCCCGCGCGACAGCCTCCGCTACCCTCCCGCACAACCTAATCCTTCTGAAAGGTCAGCCCGCTCGAATGTCAGGGCGATATTCCTCGTGCGGCGAATGTTCTGGATTCAACTCGATAACTCTAAGTATAATATTAAATTATTTGTTTCAACAGAGTTACATAGTAAAAATCTTTAATTATAACGAATATTCTAACAATAAATTATATTACAAAGATAAAAACTATACATAGAAATATCATTAAATTAAACTAACTAAAACTAAAAATTAAAGTATTTATCAAAATTTTGAGCCCTATAGGTAGGGTGCCCATTATGCAGGCAGCATTCCCGCGCTGAGTAGCTATTGAAAGTCGTTGCGCGAGAAAGCTGCCCGCGCGAGGGTCGCCTGTTGCCTCCCTAAGGCGTTTGCTGAGGTCCTTGTGGAGCCCCCGGGCACCCTTGCCCCACGGACCCAGTGTCTCGACGCCAAACGGGACAAATTTGTATTGGGCGCCGAGACAACTATATTTATTTGTTTTTAGTATTTTATTTTATAGTATAATATTGTTATCAATAAACATCAACTTAGTTCCCAATCGAGCTGAATTCTCGCAACACGCGAAGTATAAAATACATACTATTATTATCAGTAAACATCATCTTTCTAACATATAAAATTCTCGTCACAGTGTTTCAAACAAAACTCCTCCGAAACGGCTTGACCGATTTTTATTTATGAATATTTTTGTGTATATTCGGTAGGTCTGACAATAGGACGTCAATATTTCTCATACCCCTGAGTGAGCATGGCAGTAGATAGTAATGGCAAAACAATGTTTGTCGGGTCAGCTAGTATACGCATTATAAATCGCACGGTCGGTTTTCATACAGTTTTCATAAGTAGAAAGAGAATGCTCCTCTATGTATAATTTGAAAACTTGCGAAAATACGAGTCCGTGAAATCGCTTTCGTGGCGTGTGCTGCGTAATATCATTATCATTTAACTCAAAAACTTATTTAATTTAAACCATTTTTGGATTTTATCTTATATTTAGTTCAAAAATGTTTCTAAATCATTGATTGTCATGTTGATTTTTATAAATCAAGATTTTATAAGATTTGTACCTACGTTTGATTTACCTACTTATTATATGTAGGTAGGTACTTCTTAAAAGTTATAGGTGATTGCCAGAAGACCTAAGTAAGCTCAGCCCGTGGGTTGAAGATATATAATATTGATTGAGAGGGTCCCCCGCGCCTCCACGCTCACTCCCCACAGCTACAGCCTTCTTAGTATTAGGCAGGTTTTATTTGTTTTTGTTAGGTATAAGAATACCTACCTAGCCTGACCTGAGGTCTCCACTCTGCAGGGATGCGCCGAGAGTGAAAGTAAAACTCAGATTTCAAAGCTGTAATGCTTTCGATTCACGTCCCTAGGGACTAGGGAGTGTTAGGCTTTTAGGTAAATAAAATAATACAACATTTTCTTGTAGGTACATGATTTATTCGAAGACCCAAACTGACATTATTTCAAAGAACATTCCAAATGAGGCAATATTAGCCATAATCACCCAACAGTTACTTATGTATTTTTGCAAATTATTTAAATTGTAGTTATAGATCGTCTTACAGTGTTCGTAAATTGTTATGGCAAATATTATTAGGTTGTGTCACTCTGCGTAAAAATATACCAAAATCTTCAAATGTCTATGAACAAAGGATAGTTTTGTCATTTGTATCAATCATCGATGACCCGAAATATCAAGCATTACTCATGTAACGGACGATAATAAAAGCTGTAAATAGTCGTTGGAAAGACCTTCAGGCGACATCGACACACGGAAAACCCCGAATGGCTGCCCACGACCTTGTACGACGAGGTCGCGACCCCCTCCCCTCCTTTCCCTCCACCCAACCACCCATACACGCGGAAACAGGATAGCTTATTAACGTTATTATATTATTTTAGCAATTATATTATAGGTAACTAGATTGTGTTCACGAGTCGGCCCACGTAAATAAGGTTTTATTAAAAATACAGCGGGAATCGTGTTCCTGTTGTGTTGAGTTGTGTGTTGAGCCTCTACCAGCACCTATAAGTAATGTACCTACCTACTTACATAACGATTCTCTCCTGCTTTGTTTTTTTGCTCCTTGAACGATGACCCCATCATTCAAGGAGTGGATAAACAAAGCAGGCAATGCATTTGGCATGGGGTAGATGACAAAAATGTTTATGGCTTTTTTATAAAGAAGAGGATAAAAAAATGACATCCATTAAAAATAAAATTAAAATCAAACAAATAAATGCAAAGATATAATCTTTTAACTTTTCATGTAGGGGTCTTCCATCCCTTTGTATAGAGCTCAAGCTCATATTTTGGCGTTGAAAAGAAGTGACGTCACAATTTTATTTGTAAATTAATTATTATTTCAACAATAAATGGAAATACTCAATATTTTGATTTCAGTAATTTATACCCAATACCTACCTCTGGTGCTGCAAATGTCCATGAGCGAAAGTAACCCGCCTGCTCGTTTGCTCGCATTCACTATTAAATAAAACACAAGTACCTAGGTAACAAGACAAAGACTTATTTATTCCTACTAAATATAGCGAGACAACAGAATGCGTCATAAAAATCAAACAACAAGTGTGATCATTTTTAGGTAGGTATAAAATAAAAATTAAAACAAATAATAATAATAAAGAGCGTTTGTTATTCGAAACCTTCAAAGCGAAGGTCAGTGACGGTGCCCAAACAAAACAATTTGTGAACCCAAACCATAATTTGCAACAAAGAGCAACAAAAAGATCGTTGGCTGTGTCCTTGCACACTTGCGCAGTGCATCGGCCATCCACCTGTTGCGCGATCAAATGACGCTTCGGGCGGTCAAAGATTGTTCGCTTGTTTATCCTGTTCTCTCACTATCGTCTTACTCATTATCGTCTTCCAAATTTAAACGTCGTGGAATCGCTGTGGAGCAGAAACACCATTGGATTTCTCGATAGAAAGTTCTCCCAAAAGTTGCTCCAAAATTTCGAAATTTCTAATTTTTATCAGAAACTACAATGGATGTAATTGTAATTTTGATTATTGGCGGTTACAATAATATCCAAAAACGCTCAAAAACGGATTTTTGATAACTGGCTTAGTTATATTACTTAGTAGGTAATTAGGTAAAACGTCGTTTTTCGGTTACGTTCTTCCACAACAGTGAGAAGGACAAAAATATATTCAGTAAATCCTCTGAACGTTAAAGGCTCCGGAAAATTCCACGGAATTAGTGAAAAACCGAATTTTATGTAGGCGACACCGCACGCCGCGGGGGAAACGGTATGCATCCTCGTGTTAACCTATTGAGCTCCTATGTTTTAGAATTTTAGTTTATACAGCTCAATGCATTAATCACACCGTATCTACATTAAGTACCTACCTATTTATTTTAAATAAATATCGTAATTTATTTTCAAATTCCGAAAAGTATAAAATATATATTTTATTGATGGCTAGGTTGTGGGCGCGACAAACACAAAATACGTATTTGAAATAGCCATTCTTTTGAACAAGTGGTGGATAAAAAAATACTAAATTAATAATGGTCTTGATGTAGTACTTAGGTACATAGTCCTTGGAAGCCTCCTAGACCTACAGTTTTATTACTGTATCTATCGTATCTACTTGGAAGGATATTAAATTTTGCACAAGGTGGTAGGCGCGGTGGCGCTCTGTGCGGGGTGGGCGCGCGTGGGCGAGGGTGGTCGGGGTGACGGTGAGGGTGGCCGGTGGGTGACGGCGGGTGCGCTAGGCGCAGGCGGCGCGAGGGGCGCGGGGGGCGCTCGGCTCCAAGGTCGCAGAGTCACAGCCGGGCAAGGTCGCCATGCCCGCGCGTGCCCGCCCGCCCCGCGCCCGCCCTCACACCCGATCACACCCTAGATTTGCGTGGGACGCGACCTTTCCACGCTCCAGAGAAGTAACTGTATGTACCTAATACCTATATACACAACGTACTTAATTTTTTTTCAGGCTTACGTAATAGGTGCGCAACACAAGAAGTTTATCACGTTTTGGAAATCAGGGAATGATAGCTCCAACAGGTCTTGAACACCTTGTGAACACCTTAGAGTTCCTAGGTACTTCGTAGTACCTGGCTGTACATACCTACTTATCATCATATTACTCTCTTCAATATTTCGCACAAATATTTTAATTTTCATCATTTTGTTACTAATTCTCCTAGAAGTTATACCTATCTTTGTACCTATAACCTAATCAAAACATGTTGTTACAATACGTAGGTATACGTAGGATATGATGAGGTAAGTAGTAAATTAGGAAATCTCATCTAATATAATTTTGATTGAATGTAACTAAGTACCTACCATTCCAATGAGAAGTGGAAAGTTTTTTTATTAAACCAATATAATTCAGTATTTAGGTGCTATACCTAAATAAATACTTATTTAACTTTGAAATGTAAATGATTTATCGGTTTGCTGCCAAGGTTATTAAATTTGGCAAAGGTTATTTTAATGTTATCCGCTCGAGAGATAGGTAATACTCGTAGGTACATGTACCTAAGTATTTTTTGTGCAAAGCCAAAGCTTAGGTTTATGAATCGAAACGACCTGCCGCACCAACGGACGGTTACATACATCTACCTATGTCCGTAAGTATAGGTACTTATATTATGTAGATAAGTAACAGGTGTGTATATTCCATAAACCGAATTAAAAACCTTACTATGACCTGCCTAGATACTTACAAGAATCGGGAATCGGCAATGTGTTTTAGCACAAATAACAAATCTACTGTTATGCTTGAAAGGCCTTCAGAAAAAGCTTTATCAAGACACGCGGAAGCGTGTCAAAGCCAAGTAAGAAAAATGTATGTTTTTGTCCATAAATAACCAATATATGTTTTCTCTCAAAGCAGAAACAGCGCGGGGGACGGGCGATCTACGACCGATCGAGTATCGCTACCTCGGGCTATACTAGTACCAATTTGACTATAGTCGAGCTATACTATATGTACTCAGACTCTACTATCCTCGGCTATAGGTACTCGGGCTGGAACACTAATCACATTGTATTGAGGGCCGACTACTCGTCATGCTCTCTAGCTGAACTCTTTATAGTATAGCTGTACCACAGTTAAAAGATATTCTAGTGACTGTATTTAGCTCACTGACTCATAGCTGTAGTTATATTCTAGACTTTTACGTACTAAATCATCATTGTAAGCCTAGCTAGTAGAGTCTGGAGTTATCTAGAGCGTCATATATTCAACTAAGTACTGTAATTCACATGGTAGCCGCGTCTTAACTAATTTTGGCACCGGCGCTAGAAAATAATGTTACTCATGAAATTGGCATCAACCACGTATCGCTTTGACTGTTGACGCATACACACATATTGTAACACAATATAGGTACAATCTTCTTACGAAGTTAGGAATTGAATCAAAACAATGCGACTAAGCGGCTTTCCACGATTCCTGTGGGATTTGGGGTAAAAAAGAGCCCATGTGTGAATTCCGGGTAGACTTACGTCATAATCTATATCTATACCCTTAAAGAAATCTTTAAGCCATATCTGTAACTATGCTAGTTTCATTAAAATTTAGCATGGTTCAGTAGTTTTCAGATGCATCTAACAATCCAAGCGGTCTAGAGTTGCTTTAGTCTGCTCCAAATCCAAGTTGGAAGAACTATATTTATTCTTCCAACTAGGCCCGCCACTAGACCAATAGTGACGGAAACTTTAGGTACACCTAATTGTCGTGAATGGAAGTCTGCACGAGCCTGCCTTTCCATAGACGATAAGCGGTCTGTAGACGATACAGCGGTCTGTGTTCTGTTCTCAAGTAAGCGTTCCATAAAACTATTATAAATATTGTCCTAGACGATAAGCGGTCTGTAGACGATACAGCGGTCTGTGTTCTGTTCTCAAGTAAGCGTTCCATAAAACTATTATAAATATTGTCCTAATAATTATATCCCATAATATGTTGTCTTTGTCTATACTGTGTAGCGCATTGTTGTGTGCCACGCAACCTTGTACGAAACCATTTTAATTAATACCGATTTTAGGGACCACCGCGATGTAAGTAGGTCGGGAGTTCCTGTGTCGCCGCCAGTTGCTGGCCTTCAGAATATCCTATAGCTTTCTGTTTTTTTTAATCGCTTCTGTTAACGGCGTAAACTGCCGTTTTAAGCTATTTTTAGTCACCTGCAGTTTGAAAATTATAACGAAAATTACTTTCAAATTATTTTATTTTTTTATTTTTTTAATTTTCTTCTCTCCTCTTCCAAGTTAGTACGATAACAGCTTAGGCTACATCATCACTTAACATCAGGTAAGTACTAACTTGTATAGAGTAAAAAAAAACTGTCGTGAACTTAGTTGTTAAGTCGTTAAAATAATAAGCAGAAATCATTTAATTTCATTTCATAAACTTCATGTAGGTATTTTGGATCTTTAATCCAAATTCGCCCAGAAGCGGATTTATAACTGGCTTAGTTTTTTTAGTAATAAGGTAAAACGTAATTTTTCTATTATATTCCTCCGCAGCGCTACATGTCGCACCTACAAACGTATTTGTAAGTGTGAGAAGAAGAAAAAATAAACTTAGTGTATAATTGTAAATAGCATAAGTATTGTGGCAGTGCCAAGCCCAAGAGACGCAAGCTGGTTGATATTTCATTCATTACGCTTTAAGTTAGAGTAAGTTAGTTACTTGTTGTATTTGTATATTCCTCGTGGCTACAATATGCTTATTTGTTATATAAACATACAGAGTGTGCTTATCAGTTTGTAGCGTTCGCGGATGTAGCGTCCTCGACCTCTAAGACGTGTGTAAACTGTACGTATCTCATAACTTATAAGTACCTACCGCCAATTATGAACATTACGCGTGTCAAGTAATAATTGCGTAATTTGCAATTTAACAACGTCGTTTAGTTCATTTAGATAAAATATATCGTATTCGAACTGCATCTTGTGTGAACGATAAAAAAAAAAGTGAATGAAGTCACGGTTCGGTAACTGAGCTGATACAATTTTATTTAAGTAAGTAAATTTATGTAATTAAAATCGTTAAACCAAGACAGTGCAGTCTTAAATCAGTAGGAACTTGATACGTTCTTTTTCAGCTAAGGTAGGTATCTACAATGTAGAAAAATATCAAAATTTCGGAATAAGTATAATAGCTTTTAAACTTAAACAAACCTACTTACCTACATCCCTGGAAAAGGTTCATCAGGTATATAATATACTAGTAGGGCGCGTGGAGGCGCGGGCCACATGTGGCCCGCGTGCTGTCTTCCCCCTATTTGCCTTCCAACTTTAGTCCCTTCAAAATTCGCCGTAGTACGTTTTCTATGAAAAAAAATATTTTACGCCATTTTGAATTTTTTTTCTATCCATCGAATAAACCTTCTGGTCCTGATCACTTCTTGTCAAGAAACCGTTTTTCCATCTTTTATACTTTCCGAGATATCGACGAAATTCGAATGGCGGCCATTTTGAATCCGCCATTTTGAAATTTTTTTCAGCTCACTGCCAATTGGATGACATTTCAAATGACATTTGGTCGAGCACTCCCCACCTATCTTTGATACCCTGGCTGTGCTCCTCACCTTTCTCCGAAATCCTCACTCATCAGCTCTCTCCGTATTTTTCCTCCGAATGAATTTTTTTCTTTTATACGACACCATACTTGAAAAAAAATTTTTTCATACAAAATTGTTCAGGAGAGGTGATCAATCAGTCAGTCAGTCAGTGAATCAGCACGAGTAGCTATATATATAGTAATGTATAATATAATAAGTAGGTTACATAATATATATATTAATACATATATTTGATGAATCCGAAATATGTACGAAATCTTTTCCCAACGAGAAAAGTCCTTGACATCAAATTGGGTTATATATTACGAGTTAGTACATGACATACCATACAGGGTGTTAAATTTGGTGATGTTTGTAGGGCGCAATTTAGTAGAATAAAGACAGCTACCTACACTAGAATACCTAATAAACACACAAATATTGTAATATGTTGTGTATGGCGTGATGAACTTTGAAGCTTTTAATTTTATGTTTCAAAAATCGCACTAAAAATATAATAATAAACTAAGTCGAAATTTAAAAGATTGACATATTTTTTACCGTGTTAAAAATTTGATATTAAATATTTACATTTTTTTATTGCGATATTACAATAAACCTTATTACTAGCTTATTCTAATTACTATACAAGTCTTGCCCGCGTGGAATGGTGCCAAGAATACTGCATTTCCTCGTTGAACAGCTAGGCTGATACGTTGCGCAAAAAATGAGCCAGCCCTTCTGTCACCAGTTGAGGCCGCGCGCAATGAACCGCGGGGAAAGCTCTCGAAGGAATTTTTTGGCACTATGACTCCATGGCCCTAGGGTCTCCACGGCAAAGGGGACAAATATGTAACTCTCTAATAGAGAGAGATGCATATTTGCGACCCTTATCTGATTCAACAGTTTCAGCTGCGGCTCTCGGATTTGATTCTGTCTCCTTGATATGAATCGAAGCCGACGCGTCAACGCATGTTGCGTCCCACGTCAGCGCCCGACCCCGTTCCCAGGGAACCTGCGTCAATCCATCAGGTCTCTTGCCATCATCACCTTGCCATCATTCCTGCTGGCTCCAATAGGGCAGGAATATCATTGGTGGCAAGAGCCCTTTTAATAACATCGTTGAGGGAACCATGCCGAAAAAGCCTACCGGCGATCCTGTGGCAAGAGAGTCCATGAATTCCAAACTTTTCTACCTCTTTTCCACACGGACACCTGTGCTCGAGGCACAGTGGTGCACCCAACCTGAGTCCCACAGCTACACAAAAACTTTAATATTTACAGTGCATCAACCATGCACAATTCTACAAAAAAATCTTAAACTTGAACAATGTTTTAATTTCCTGATTCCACTGAAAACCCTGCGGTATTGTAGTCATTACAATATTTTGCAATTGCTGAGTATTATTATTTCTGCGTCAATTCAGCAATTCAGCCTTCAGATTAATTGAAAATAAATCGTCTTTGTACACTCTATTTGGCCAAATTAGATGAAAGTTGATTATTTTTTTTATTAATATTTTTAAACATCCTGTACAGAGTTTCCTTTATGTACCCTGCCTGGCCTTGATGACAGGCATTTGGAGGCAAAATCTAGGTTACTTGCGCGGAGGGATCGAGGGCAAACATTATTAGGGAGAAGAATGGATTGGCCCAGATACACTTACCTGGGTATCGTAAATTATTAAGGCTGAAAATATATCTGTCTCAAGTTTACTTCTATTTATCTAGTAGTTTTCCAGAATGTAATGGACAGCTTACTACATTACATACTAGAAAATTACTACTAGTACTACTGTACACCGCTGCATCGTTAATTATATCATTATTGTTAAATATATAAAGATTTTGAATGAAGTTTTATTTAAAAACTATAAAGATAATTACTTTCAATATTAAAAGTCACGTATCGGAAACTACAATGGGTGTAATTGTAATATTTGCTTGTAGGTAATGATAATATCCAAAAACGCTTGGAAACAAATTTGTGATAACTGTCTTAGTTTTTGAGAAATTAGGTAAAAGGTCGTTTTTCTGTTATATTTTTCCGCGACGCTGCATGTCGCACCTTCAAACGTCTCCGTGAGAGTGAGAAAGACAAATATAAATTCAATTAATCCTTTTAAGGTACAACAATAAGTATTGACTAAAATAATTTAATTATAAAAATCTCATATTTTTTTATTATACTTAATTAAATTCCGTATCTTATCGAGAATCAAAGGTTCACAATAAGCTGAAGTATATTAGGAGGAAAATTCCTACAGCAGGTCTGTAGATTGTTTGAGGGTTGCATAACTTATTCCGAGTCCTGGGCGGGGGCGGGCGGGAGCTTGGCTCGTGGAGCGAAGCGGGCGTAGGAGGAAGGTCGTGGCAAGGACACGGGGTCGCGCCACCGACCGCTATCTGTAGGACCTTCTAATTGAACCCGGCTATTTACGACCCGTATAAAACAACACCCTTTAGTTCCATTATCCCACGCGCGTGCACTCGATATAGGCATGGCATAAAGGCAAGTGCCTACCCTAACAAATTCATCCAATAAACCAAAAAAAGAACTGTGAACGCCACTGCTGATTATCCGTGGAACAGTTTACAATTAACAAAACATTATTATTTATTAGGTTAGAAGTTTCTAGATACTGAGAAAAATACCATACATAACAAAAATATTTAGTTAGTTATTTCATCATTTTACCCGACTGAGTTTGTTGTGGGCTTCTTCTGAGTTTAGGGCGTGTTGGAAGTTAGAATCCTCGTAAACTCAGTTTTAAACTATGAAATAAGTACTTAGACACCTATATAATTATTTACCATCTGTATACATAAAGTGCCTGTGAAATAGAAATATACGATAAAACGTCCCGATTTCAGAGCTAATAATTTAACCCTAAATTGTTCGAAATCAGTTCGAAACTTTAAGCGACACTTAAACTAATTTAGTCGCAAGACTCCATATATTTATTTGATACTTCTTAAACTTAAACTTTATAATTTGTTTCGAACAACTGAAGGTAAGTGTTTTTAGTGTTGTTTTTTAGTGTATTTTTAGTGTTGTTTTTCCACTGGAACAATTTTGGGAAGTCTCAAACCTTATGAGTACAAAGAACCATGAGATATTTTATTGTGAAAATATGTTTATTTAGTATTAGATTTTTCGGTCAGGTATAGTGAGATGTCCATAGAAATTAAAAGTTGATTATACAATATTTTTATTTAACGATTCCGATTTATGGAAGGTTTAAAATTCCAAAATGTTAATGTACTTAGCTAAAATGTGATAGCTCAAATAAATTTCCGTCCTTCGATTAATTAATATTGTGTATTATTATTTTTACTATTTGCTTTGTTTGTGTCAAGCCAATGCTGACGAGGAATTCTGTATTCAAGTTGGTAAAAGATGAATTATTCTCGGCGCAGCGAACCGTGATCCCTATGACACTGACAGCTAATGTCACCATATAACATTGTAGTGGCGTCACCAATAAATCTTGATCATATTGGGGGCGTCTAAAAATGCCATTTATAAATTTTACGTAGCTTTATACCATTAATAATGATATTCCGTTCATATTTTTAAAAATTCTTAACATTTACAAGAAGTTATGTCAATCTGAATTTATGTTTACGTCCTGCAAAACTTACGTCGTGTGACGTTTATCGACTAGGGCGGCAAGTATCGATAAAAAAATGTCGGTAATGGAAACGAGTGCACAATTTTTCAGACAAAATAAATAAATGGGGAGCATTCATTTTCATGATAAAATATATACTTATATAGCAAAAACGTGTTTACCGGGTTAAGCATTATTAGAAAATAACAAGGTTGGAAACTTTCGTTTTACTTACCTACTTAATCTATGCCAAAAATCTTAAGTTAATACAAGAACAACAAAATGGACATTAAAAATGCACATCGTAATATTTTTTAAAACATGTTTATACCAACGTGGCTTAAGTGCAAGCAAAAAAAAAATTATCGCCACGACCAAAGATACGGCCCATCACTAAACGAACTGTCATAGGGATCATGGTTCGCCGCGCGGAGAATAGTTCATGTTTGTCATATCCATTTCCATACTATTTATCTTGCTACCTTGACTCATGACTGCCTTGACAAGCAAGTTCGCTTCTGAATGTCGGAGCTGTCACTTGTCCCTCGCTTGACTGATGATGGGGGAGCGAGGGTTGACGGCTGGTGCTCCGAGGGCGCATCAACAATTGGGTCAGTGCGACTGTTTACCCTTGACCTACGGCAAGCTCGCGCCTTTCACAATACCCTGGCCCGAATACAACGGGTGCCAAGACAAGGGCACCTCGAGTTAAGAACTCTATTCAATTTAAATCATTTGTATAATATGTTTATTCATCTTCAAGTACGTGTCGACTGTCGGGACGAGTGCGCGTCGTTCTACTTCAATGCAACATTGAAAAATTTTAATAGGCAGTTGTAAGCAGTACTTTTAATATTTTTTCTTATTCATTTATTATATCTGCGTATGTATGTGAATTATGGAATTTTTTTATTAATAAAAATCAAATCTTTTATTGGTAAATCTTCTTCCTCTTCCTGCCGTCTTCAGCCATGTGTTTATATAGTGTAGGTAATTTTTCAATATATTACCAAAGTAGCTGCAACATAAAATTTAAACAGTATTTCGCGTTTTTGTATCATATTACATTATATTATCTGATTAATTGAAACACGTGCAATTGTCTCGAAAAATATGACGAAACATGCCTTGAAAATCTGATGAAACGTGCCTTACAAATTCAACTATTCGTAGCTTCAGACTTCTGCTTTGATTTGTAGTTCAGGGCTAGGTCAAAAAATAGTAATCCATTTTCTTAATTTATAGAGAATAATGGATTTCGTATTTATAATAATTATATCTGCGTAGGCTTAAACAAAACGATACATATTGTGTAAGTCAAGTAAGGTTTAATGTTAAATAAAATGCGACCGTGAAAATGGAAGAGAATACGAACACGCTAGAAATAGCAACGTGACTTTACCATGACCTTGCGCAAAAATACAGCGATCGACATCTCATACGCAGCTTACAAAGGAAAATCGCGTTTTCGCGAATTATTCCGGGAAGTACTGATAGAGGCGAGTAACGGGTTGGCTGCGATTATTTAGATATCGCGCGCACACCGCCAACACTAGTCAGGGTTGTCACTCTTGTGAAAATGTAACGTTATCCGGGTTCTCTCTCAGAACCTTATAGATTTCCTTTAAAATGCTCTAACGTTTTATTTGGTTGCCATTTCCAAAGCTTTAGTCTTCTTAGCGCTATATTTACATTCGTCATGCTTAACTTTCCTACTACAAACTATTAACTATTAAACTGTGCAAAGCGTACACTTACGCTTTGTACAGTTTAATAGTTCCTCCCTCCATACGTAGCATTTCGTTAAGAATTTTCATTTTCACGCGACCTATAATATTAAACCTTAGGAATGTTTGGCTAAAATTTAATTTGTATCTCATATTAAATGAAATGTTGCTTCGCAGCCTTTTGGTAAAGTACAAAGTTAAAACGGACCTCCTGAATTTTTGCACCAGTATCTTAAAATACATATTAAATCATTGATCATTACTAAGGATAGGCCTGTTCGAACATTTTGCCCAAGCCTTTTTCATACAAGGAAATTTAGCGCCATTTATCAAACATCCTGCGAAATACTTGTTTAGTTAATTAATAAGATAGTGCGCGTACAATGGGGACATTTCCCCATTGAACTGGCGACATTTTTTCGCGCGGTTCGCTCTGTCTCTATATAGAGGTCAATGTATTCAATCTAATACCTCGATTGAGTATCTAATAAAGTAGTAACTAACGTACAATAAGAATAGAAATAAGAATAATAATTTATTGCTTTTAGTACATGACATTATTGCAAACATATGAATGCTCTACCCTCTGCGGAAGGAAAACCTGTGTTGCAGAGGGTAGATCCTTCCTGGATGTTAATTTAGACATTATTTATTCCTATTTGAAACCTAGTGATTACACTTACTGTTACAATCCACATAAGAATTTTGAAAAAATATTTAGCACCTATTTTTAAAGGTACTTTTATTTCGCAATACGTTCTCTGCTGTAAGCGATTCGAATAGGAAAGTTAACCAATTTTAAATACTTAGTATCAATTTTGACGAAAACAAGTGTGAACCCTGCGCGCAAGTATCTAGTGGTATTTATTCGCGAGTGGCGCCTGTGTGCGTTTGACATTGAACTTCACTCTTCACGCGGCGGCGCACGAGTTGCGTAACACGCCACATCGCACTGCTCCGTATCTTCTTGCCGCGTAGCTACTCGCACGGCTACAGCGCTGCGTAGCACCAGCGCGAATATTCTGTTACTCGGTGCCTATCAAAAATTGACAGCCACTGACATATATTTTTTATCCACTGAGGGTTTGCTACGAAAATGTTATTTTTATTTCATAGAAAACCTTCCATGGATAAAAAATATATGCCAGTGGCTGTCATTCTGTAATAGGCGCCGAGTTACAGAATACGTGTAACGTGTGCCCATCGAGATCATTATACCACGAACGCTTCGTGTAACAATAACAAGTCACGAGTCCCAATATGTGTTCAAGATTTCATCATGTTTGACGAGATGTTATCAATTTACCTATGAATTTTAATTTTATCGATAAGTACCTTCAAAATCTGGGGACACGGCAGTGTCCCCGCCAAGAAGTTATAATTTTTACATAATCTAATAGTAACTTACAGTTTAAGTTATTTTAGATTTTTGTTTTCCTGCATTGTAATGCCTGCCTATTACTAAGTATAATTATAGATTAACATATAATCCAAAATTCTTGAATCTAGAAGCAGGCTGGCAAAGAAGTGGGCATCAAGGCATCAGTTGAATAAGGGATGAAAGTAACCCGAGAAGTTATTTTATTTTGGGATTCATAATACGCAAATTATATATGTATATTTTGTGAAATGTGTTCTATGAATGTGTATTATAAGCACTTTAATTTTTTTTCAATTTTTTTTTTTAATGCTTCTTCGAAGGAATCGTGAATTACTGCACGTGTCGCCATTAGTTTACACGTCAGCAGGCGAGGCGCTCACGTGTCGCGTGTGACAGTGACATTGACACTGAACACATCAAGGTATACAGCGTCATGGCAACGCAATTTGCGCAATTCGTGATAATGTAAGCCCGAATGTCATTGCGCCTCCGCCCCTAATTTAGCGCTTTCCTTAAATTACATTTCGAATGTTTATTACCTCCAAGGCCTACCGCGTCTAACTGGTAAACTTACGGCGCAGATTGTATATCTTTCAAAATTATACAGTACCTACTTACGTGTCGCGTGTGAGAATGACATTGACACTGAACACATCATGTTGTATACACGAGAGTCATGACAACGCAACTTGCGCAATTCGTGATACCTAATGTAAGCCTGAATGTCTTTGCGTCTCCATCCCTAATTTAGCGCTGTCCTAAAATTAAATTAAAATTTTGAATGTTTATTACCTCCAAGGTCTACCGCGTCTCTGGTAAACTTACGGCGCAGATTGTATATCTTTCAAAATTATACAGTACCTACTTACGTGTCGCGTGTGACAATGACATTGACACTGAATATACACGAGAGTCATGACAACGCAACTTGCGCAATTCGGATTATAATGTAAGCCCGAATGTCTTTCCGCCTTCACACCTATAAATTAAGCGCTCTCCTAAAATTAAATCTAGAATTTTTATTATCTACGTCCGTGGTCTGCCACGTCTAACTGTTAAACTTATCTACGGCGCAAAATTGGTAGGCACATCTTACAAACATATACAGTACGTGTTTCTGTTGTAATGTACCTATGACATATTGTAAAATATGCAATAAATATCAGTTTCTGCACACGTTTGTATTTACAATTTCACTTTTAGGTGTCTTCCAAGTAATATTTAGGCTAAAATACTCCTATGAGGAATGTTACCATACAAGCTATAAAATCAAACAAAAACTTATGGGCCGTTACTTAATTACGATACATTATAAAGTCGAAAATTTAACAAAATTCGATTTTTCAGTAGAAAGAGGGTTTTCGAAGCTTCAAACTTGGTTTTACATAATTTGATATCTCTTGTAGGTAATATTTTGTTATGTCCTTTAATACGCAAATCAAATAAGTTATAATTAAGTACTTACTTAGTTATAATTCGAAAAACCTCTAATTTTTACTTCCTCTTCTGTAACCCAAAACGTACATTTTATTTAAATAAAAACCTACTTCAATCAGCATCGCGGACACAGAGACTTCCTTGTGCTGAATATTTTGTATTACAGGTTTTGAAATAAAAAAAAAACTATTTAAGTAGGCATTTTTAAACATTTTTATTCGTAATTCGTATAGATCAAGTTTTCATTAGAATTATTCCATCAAGGTTACGGCGCCGTTTAATAACGTTACAATACGAATTCGTCATACTTCACTGTCGCGTATGTGGTATTTGTCTAGTCAAGTTCGTCCTTGGTCGACACTAATTTGCAAAGCAGCGCTTCCGCGACGGAGCGAGGCCGCCCTGTGTAATAACAATATTATTTTGTTCTTGTTGACTCTACGGTTGACGCCGTTCTAGCCGGCCGCGAACTTGTCTGCTTCCAACGTCGCCATTTGTTTCCGCAAACGTTTATGCTAGTTTCACAGTGTAGTCTGAGGCTAGTTTACACTGTTCCAGAAGCATTCCAGTCGAATGCTACTACTACTAATAGCAAGCAACTAATCAAAATAGAGACAGCACGAGTTTTAAATACCCCTACTTGACCTCCCATGTAAAATTTTGTGTCATATTTTTAAATGATAGTAAAAGATCTAGTAAGGATTCACAGAAAAAATATGGAGAGAGCTGGTGATTAAGGTTTCGGTGACGGGAAAGGAACAAGATAGGGTAGGTATTGGTAGAGAGGTGCTCAAACAAAAATCGAAAATCACTCAAAACCGATGAGATTTCAAGTAATTTTCGGTTTGATTTTTTAAAGGCCAGTATTCTGAAAAAAAATGGTCAAGTGCGAGTCGGGCTCGCGCACTGAGGGTTCCGTACTATCAAGACTCATTCTCAATAGTACGTATAAAGTAAACTAAGCACCCCTGCCCATAGAATTTAAAAACCGGACAAGTGCGAGTCGGACGTGCAACGCCATCTGTCGTCATCAAAGTTAAACAAAATATTAGACTTGTTGAATATCAATTCAACACGTATTAAAAAAACTACTCACTAGATCTCGTTCAAACCATTTTTCGGTGGAAGTTTGCATGGTAATGTACATCATATTTTTTTTTAGTTTTATCATACTCTTATTTTAGAAGTTACAGGGGGGGGGGGGGGGGACACACATTTTACCACTTTGGAAGTGTCTCTCGCGCAAGCTATTCATTTTAGAAAAAAATGATATTATAAACCTTAGTATCATTTTTGAAGACTTATCCATAGATACCCCACACACATATGGGTTTGATGAAAAAAATTTTTGAGTTTCAGTTCTAAGTATTTATTATTATACTTAAGTAAATATATAGTATACCCCCAAAATTTATTACTTTTTTTTTTAAATTTTGTGTGAAAACCTTAATGCGGTTCACAGAATACATCTACTTACCAAGTTTCAACAGTATAGCTCATATAGTTTCGGAAAAAAGTGGCTGTGACATACGGACGGACAGACGGACAAACTGACAGACAGACATGACGAATTTATAAGGGTTCCGTTTTTTGCCATTCGGCTACGGAACCCTAAAAACTTAAATAAGATGGCGGATTCAAGATGGCGACCACACGAGTTTCGTCGGTAATCTCGGGAAGTATAAGATATGGAAAGAATTGACGAGTTTTGATAATATTGTATAGATGATGAAAAGACTCAGGAAGACGCGGTGACGCGCTTCAAACTGAAGTCTGAACCCTGAAGAGTGGCAAACGGCTCGCGGCGGCGCGGCGTGAGTGCGGTCGGGCGGCGATGTAGTGTGTCCTGTATCTGAGTGTTCAAATGGCAGCGACCTTGAAATTCGGCGCGCGCGACAAGGTCACCGCGCAAATCGTTATCACAATGACGTCAGCGTGTGACCTCCGCAAGACCTTCGCCGAGGTGCCCGCGCGATAAGGCACCGATGGCGACCGATAGCGCGCACATTAGCGCCGACTGCGGCTGCCGAGCGCGTTCGCGACGCGCGCTTGCCCCGCGTGGCAGGCTAATTAAGAAGGTATACCTAATTAGTAATTTAAGTATTTGCATATACTGCGACGCTTCCGCCAACTGCTTTCCGCTAGAGCTCTCAAGAATAGTCGCTGTGAAGCCATATTGCTTTAAATAATAAAATTGATTGCTAAATGTAGGTAGATATCTCGGGATTTTTTTTCCGGCAAAGGTCTACTCAGTGGCGTAGCATGGGGGGGGCGGGGGGGGCGGACCGCCCCGGGCGGCCGAATACGAAAGGGCGGCATACGGAAAAAAAACACGGACTTATTCTGAGAAAACTTAAAAAAATTTCGCTCGCTTCGCTCGCGTTTGCTGATATATTGTCAAGTATAAACATCCGCTCTAAACTGCTTTTCGGCAAAATTTCTGTTTGTCACTGAGCTTCTATCTCATGAACCATACAATTTAAAATATGCTATAGGTATATAACAAATCAACAAAGATTAATAACAAAACAAAATTAAGTTAAAACGTAAAAAAAGTTAAATTTTCGTGGTTTTTTTGCTCGATTTTAACAATAAGTTAGGTTCAAGGATACTGCGACGTTGAAAATTCAACTATTGCAAGTTCAGCCTGTAAAACTCCATGCTTTTTACCCACCCTTATAAGTTGTTGGTTACGTCCATGATGAGTACGCTGACAAATTTACGTCATAATTTAAAGTTAAATGCCCGTGAAACAATATTCTAATGAAACGGAATTATTAGTGTAGATCCAAATATGCACCCCCCTCAAAGAAACCCTGGCAGCGCCCATGGTTGTCATTATGTTGATGTTCACCTGATAGGTGAACCAACTCTTTGGCCAAAGAACTGGCATTAAATAAACATTTAGCCCCATGGCCAAGTATGGCTATAAAGCTAGGCAATAGCGCCAGTGTTTTGGGCGCCATGCCATTAAGCGAGCACTTGGACAGTGTGACTTTTTGTAAATATTTTGCACTTTAGAGTTTATGGAAGTACCCCGACTGCCATATCAACTAAAATAACTTGTTTCTTACTTTTTAGTTCGTTTAATATCAGGGTAGTTGTGTTTTTAAATTATTATTTTTTATTTTTAAAGTAATATCACAAGCAAACAAAAAAATGTAACGTTTGTTAGACAGGAGCCCCATTAAATACCTATTTTATTCTGTTTTTTAACCGACCTCCAAAAAACAGGAGGAGGTTTTCATTTCGTCGGAATCTTTTTTTTTATGTATGTTCCCTGATTACTCAAAGACGCGTGGACGAATTTAGAAAATTATTTTTTTCTTTGAAAGGGTATACTTCCCAGAACTAATGATAAGATCCTGGAGAAATCGAGGGAACTCTTCAAATTTTGCTAGTTTTGCATTTGCTGTCACCAAGTAATGACTGTAGTCATCAAGTCAGGATCTGATAATGTAATCTCAGAGAAATTGAGGGAACTCTTCAGATTTTTGAAGCACACTTCAAGCGATTTGGGCATTTTTTTCCAATGCCTTGCGTATTTGTTGTTTTCTACTAAAACGTAAAAAATTAAATGGAAAATTCTTTCAAATCGGTGAACATGAGTCATTTAAATTTGGTTTTTTGGAAAGAATTTTCCATTTTTTTAGTAACAGAGTCCCGTTTTACCCTTAAGGTACGGAAGCCTGAAAACAAGGGGGCGGCATATTTAGGTCCGGCCCCGGGCGGCGAAATCACACGCTACGCCACTGGGTCTACTGATAAAATCTTTAAAAAAATCTGGCTAAGTGATTGCAAAAGAGAAATAATGAATTGTCATGTACTAAATGTTTAGAGAAGTTTAGTATAGTACCTAGTGGATTTTATTTATATTAATCAAATCTTTGGGAGTGATAATTAACTGCTGTAACTATGCAAGGGCAATTACGAGGAAAGGAATTAGGAATTATACGAGCCCAAACTGAATGGGGTCATGTTTTTTAATTACCAAGTGCTGAGTTCCTACGGCCATTTTCCAGCTCTATCGTCAGACCCTTACCTTCGTTTCCATATATCATCAAAGTACTCGGCAAGACGGATCAAAATAATCCAAACTCGATGGGGTTATGTCATTTAACTATTGAGTCATTTAATTATGGCTACCTTCCGGTTCCATCATCAGAGCAGTTCCATGACAACACATTCTGCATTGTCATTCGATTTACACATGCATGCAAAATTTCAGCTCAATCGTTAACCGGAAAGAAGATCAAATTTAACTTGTAATACATATTAGAGTACAGACAAACATCGGGACAGGTGAAACTAAATAAAAGCTTGTAAATACTCTCAGCCATTTCGTCGGTAAGATTGGAAAACCGCCAAAATTAAAACATTTATTCGATTAAAATCACTTTCTACGTGCTCATATCGTTGCCGTCCGCAAAAATATATTCGCTATTCAGCCGACCTTGGAATTTCATGGCCGTGCAAAAATATCGACGTGACATTCTAAGCGATTTTCCTATCTTTGAGTGGTTAACCAGGAAACATTGATTAACATTGACCACGCCTCGATCTTCGAGGCCACGATACAAATTTTAGATTGTAGGTTCAGATACATATTAATGATACACGTTATTAGAGACCTAAAGATACAAACAAAATATAATGGCGTCTTAACAGAAAATCTGCAAAGAAACTGGACATGTCGAAAACACCCACTTGAAAAATCTTCACGAAAACGAGAGCAAGTATGTTGGGCCTGACAAATATGGCTTAGAAAAAAAACTTTACAGATTTTTTAACTCCGATTAAGCAGCATTGTACAGTGTACACTAATTTTTGAATGCAGCTTCGTCCGCGTGCAAATCGGTTTTCCACCAATCTCCAACCTAACCAAGGATTAAAAATAGGAAGGTACCTCTAGATAGGCCTATGTCCATCTGTAGCAGATAATTATGTGTCATCGACAGCACAGACAACTGTTTTATTTTAAGTTTTCGAAAAGAAAAAAAGACTTCGCGCCTCGTTGAATTTGGTATCCATAAAAATATTATGAATTAAATAGGATTGTTTCACAGATTTTTTTATCTTTTATTCCTATCCTAGCATAAATATTACCACTTGGTGGCAATCGTCCGTCCGTGCTCCCCTAGCTCGTAGAAGCGACGGATGTTTTGTTGTTGGGACCCTATGTGCTGGAATGGCAACCTCAAACGTGAAAGCGCAGTGTTAGTTGACATCCGACCAGATGGACTGATGACAGAGAGAAAGAAAGAAGTCGCGGGAAGTTGCTGGATACAACTGACGCAGGACCACAATATAAAGATATTCGTATTTTTTTTTAAACTGTCGTAGGACCGTGGAGGTTGGAAATTGGAAATTATAGGCCTTTGTCGAGCAGTGGACGTCCGCCGGCTGAAACGAACGATTATTTACTATTCTATGGTACTGGTAATACTAGTGGTTTAAATATTAAAAAAAAAACATTTATTAGAGTCATTTAAGAAATTAAAAATGAAAATGAAAGAAATCGTCAATAAACCTAATATATTTTATTAATATTGCTATTTCCTGATATACATTCAATTTAACGTTAAGATATACTTTTAATAATATCTATTTTTAAGTAACAGTAATAATAAGAATATGAACCGGTTGTTAAAATTGTTTCATACTAGTAAAGATCTACAATATCGCTGAACAAGACATGAACTTTTTATAACAAAATGAAACAGTTCCCAGGGGTTGTGAACAAAACCGCGGATAACAGCTAGTAAAAATAAAATATAAACCGTAGCATTACTCGTATGTTTTACTATTGTCCGACGCACTGGATTTCCCCTGATTTCCCACTGGGTTAGAGATAAAAGCAAAAAAAAAACTGTGTATTTAGCTTTATTATAATATTAAATATTAAGTATATTAAATATTTTAAATATTATATTATTATGTTTTATTTATTAAATATTATAACTCAATGTGAATACTCGAGTATTCTGCAGTATTTATTAAAAATAAAAGTTTATCTAATTTTAAAATTGTATTTTTGAATTTTTGTTACTATTGGTCCGATTTATTTTTAAAATGACTTGAATTTTCTAAATGACCCACACTTACATTCCATAATAAATAATACCTGTGTTTAATCAAAAAAGCCTAAAATTATTATTTCTATAACACAAATCCATTATCTTTACCTCTCTGATGTAACTTAGTTACTGATAACTTCAAATTCAGAAATAATAATATTAAGCCGGTGATTACTTAAAAAATATAAAAATAAGTATTTGCATAGAAGTATAAAAATATTTTCAACTTTACATTAAGGTGTGTATATTATATATTTATATTTTTATATTTTATATTTTATTTATTTACTTTAAGTTACACAGTATTTTAAGCAGTAAACTTATACTTATACTTATTTATACGTATACAATTTGTGCACTGACCCTGGCACTGATATTGATGCAAAGAACTTTTCAGTGGACACTCAAAACTTTTAAAAATTGCAGTTTAGTTGCTGGTAGGTTGCGAGATGAATGGTGGTGAGGTTGATGAATGCGGGGCGAACCTCTAGTTAAAAAATTTCGTAACTAATAAAGCGCACTGCATTACTGGTATTGTAATGTGGAGCACTGTGTTTGGGCGAGGCGAGCACGACCTGAATCCCAATACGGCGCGAGAGAAATCAGGCGGCACGGATGCTGCGAACGAGAAAGGCGGTGCGACCTGCGCGAGAGAAAGGATTTGATCCTTTATTAATAAAACTGAAGATCTTGAACGTTGATGTCTATTTATTTAAAATTACACTAATCGCTAATTTATTTCTTACACAGGGACTCAAAATAAATCTAAACTTACTATATGATTAAAAAATAATAAATTATAATATATTTTTTTTTTTTATAATTGATAGGCTTGCGCTTGACCACAATCAAGTCTGATGAACAGAAATGATGAGGTCTAGGATGGAGCGCGTTTGCCTAGAAAATGCCTATTCACTCTTCTCTTGAAGGCACCCAGATTGTATTTGGCTGGGAACACGGAAGCTGGAAGGATATTTACAAAATATATACACCATCCAATTATACTTGAATACAAATTGTTATTTTAAAGCAAAATGCATATATAATTGCTAAAATTATGGTTACCTACGTTTGCTGTTTGAAAAATTGTTTTGGAATACCTACTGACCTATCTATGCTAAAGCATATTAATATCGCGCTATACAGATAAAGCTACAGTCATCAAAACTTCGTAAATAGAGTAACAGCCTTACTGATGATCTTTTCTTTAAAACTTCATCTTGGATACAAATAAAATTATAGATACTGATAAAATCTTAGATTCCAGGTTTAAGTATTCTGTATTGCGAAGAGGTCGACTAACCTAATGATTTCGTTCACTGTACAATAATTAAAACAGTCTATCAATCACTATAGATTTTTATTCATATGAAATTAAAATGTATACCAGCTTTGTTGGCCAGTAGGGCAGAAAGCACATGTTATCGTATCATAAGTGATATCACCTCAATTTCTCTGCGCCCGCGCCGCGCCAGCTCGAGGGCGCGGCGTCGGCGACAGACCAGTACAGGGATCTCGCTGCTGGTACAATAGGCGGAGAAAACGTGCGGATGCTGTCATCGCATTCTCGACTCGCCTGACTTATGACTTACAAAATCTACATACAATCATCACAGATGTGGGTCAGGGCAGTGGGTCGCGGAGCCGCGCATCGCTGCCTGCCAAACTGTCGAGTTTTACTTTGCAATAAAAATAAAACAACTAAATGGCTTGCTGTTGATGCTACTCGAACTAGCAGCAGTTTTCAATAAAGCCCGTAGAAGCTGATTGAAAATATGAAAGTGACAGTTTTTACCTGTTTTTATCACTATCGTGTCTGAATTTAACAATAAAATAACACCACATAATAATTGTATTGCAGCAACTATGTTTTATTAAATACCTAATTTATTTACTTCTTTATGAGTGTTTTGGGTTTTGCCTTTGTGCGGATCTGTATTTTCATTATTTCAGTTAAATAATGAAATTGCATCTAATTTACACTCCGTCATTGTTATAATACATTGAAAAGACAACAATCATTTTTTAATTTAATAAAACCACCAGCTAAGAATAATAAGCAAGTTGTTGGCTTTTTTTAGATTGTAGATTTTATTTTTTAAAATTACTTTCACAGATATAAAAATATCTGTGAAAGATTATACCTATAGTGTGTAACTTATTTTTTAATTTATTTCAATAAATAACAAAAAAAGTTTACAAACACTCATAATTCTTTCGTAAAAAGCGCAAGATATAAAACCTTTGATAAAATTTATTCAATTATACAAAATACTTAGTTCAGATTCGCGGCCGACCTCCAATCTCCATGAATATCCGTGAGGTATTATTTTTCTTTGGTCACTGACCTGCATTTCTTACGTTTTCGTCTTACTTATTCGCTGACACCTAATTTTTTCCAATACTGTTGCTGGCTTGAACATTGCTTTCTTTTTCGGCACAGAGTGACAAATGGGACATAAAGACAAACAAGCTTGGCGACTGCTCTTTTTCTTTGAAAGTATAAAAATACTCATTCTTTACAACTAGCGGCACGCTATGATGGCCGGTTTGACACATTACAATAGTGATGTGGAATGTCAATTTATTCTCGAACAAAAAACAATTAAGTTTTGTTTTTGTACCTGATTAAATAGGTTTAATAAAACAAAAATGTAAATGTTTATTTAATTTATTTGAACGAACTGAATATTTGAATGAAAATGAATATACATACTTTATATGCACACAAGAAACATATGAATACAAAAGATACCAAAAAAGGTGCCACAAAAGGCCATAATTAATCAGATTCGTCCATACTACTATTTTCACTGTCGTCACTGCTATCATCACCTACATTAAAAATTATATGTTCGTTTTCTATAATATTATCTATTTTCACATCTCTTTCATAATCTTCCCTTATTAATTTAACAGTTCTATTCACAACCTTTTTCCAGTCTCCTTTAGTCACATGTTCACAAGCTTCTTCTAATAATTTTAGCATTTTTTTGTGGTAAATGGGGGTTCTGTATTGTGTCTTGCAGCATATCCCTTAATTTGAGCCCACACCAACTCAATCGCATTATACTCACAATGGTAAGGCGGTAACCGTATAACTCTGTGCCCATGTTCTAATGCTATTTCGTCAATGACGTATCGGATCTTGGTTGGTTTGTTTTCTTTTAAAAGACGTACTAATTCCGCTTTTAACATATTCATGTTTGCATCTACGCCATTTTTACGAAGCCATGCGACGATATTAGCTTTCTTTTGGGATTGGGCAGGTGGCTTGTCAATTTGCATCGAGTGGTATGGGGCGTTGTCCATAATTATAATAGATGGTTCAGGGAGGCTACACAACATTGAGGTAAACCATTCAGTAAACTTTTCTCCATTCATGTCTTCATGATAGTCTCCAGTGGTTTTTGACGCAAAAGCCATGAGAGAACCTTCGACAAACCCGTTGATGGTTCCGGCGTGACAAATTATAAGTCGCGATCCTTTTCCTACAGGAACTTTGGAAGTAGATGCTGCTGTGTCATCGTTCCAAGAACGGCCTACAGTATGGTTAGCATTAAGCCATGTTTCATCCAAGAACACAACATTTTGCCAATTTTTGATTTCTTTCACTTGCCGTAAAAAAGTATACCTTGCCATCGCTATATCAAATCTTTCCATCAATATTTTGCGTTTGTTACATTTTTTGTATCGAAATCCAATGGTCTTCAAAATCTTCGTTAAAGAACTTTCCCCACCGAAGAATAATCCAGCTTCCTTCAGTGAATGCACCAACTTTTTTCTTGTTGGATACTCCTTCTGTAAATAGTAGCCGTAAACATGTCTTCGGATAGCATCGGCATCAAAGCTATCGATGCCTACGACTGGTTTTGCTCGTTTTCTCTTTTTTGGTGTGTGAAGTTTATTTTCTTCTGTGCCAGTCTCGCCATATTTTTCTTTAGTTATCCGTCTAACAGTTCGTTGTCCAATATTAAGCGCATCAGCTACGCGTTCAACCACTGACGTTATAGGTAAAATTGGCCCTCCATTTTGAGCTTCACGATCGAAATAGTTACGAAGGCGTATTACGAACTCACGTGTCTGACTATTTAGAACAGTTCTCTGCGTACGTTCGGTCATATCGACGAAATCCACAACAAAGGGCTTGAACAGAGTCCAAATTAACGAGCGAGGGTCAACAGTAATGCAGTATCAATATTTGAAATCCAAAGCCAGGTCAAAACTATATCACAATCGCATTGCACTGACAGTTTATACTTTTCGAAGCAACGTCAATTCGAAACTGCTTTGTTTTGCATTGAGCATTGACGCGAGTTTGCCGGAGGTAGTAGTTGTGCTAGCCAGCGATCCTATGTGACGATCGTATTAGATTCCATTTTTAAAAATTTTCAATTTAGAAAACCAAATGCCGAGTTGTGGTTTTGTATGAAACAGCTGATATTTTTTTGCGATTTCAGAGGTTTGTCCACATAGTGAAAATTGTTCATATTCACAAGTACATTCACCCCTTAAATGGTGCAAACTGATTTTTCTACACTTGTATACATTTTAGAAATCAATTTAATAAATAAATTTTGAGTCCTAAACCTAAAACTACATTCGATAAAATTTATGAATCTCTGCACATCACTATCGTCAATAAAGTAATACAATTATTTCCTTCAAAGTCGTTATCAATTAATACGGAACTTCATGAGCGGACAAACGTCAAACCGGCCATCATAGCGTGCCGCTAGTGTAAGCGATTAAGAAAACACAATTTTTCAGCACTGAATTTATAAGCTGTCATTGCAACGTTTAGGCGGTTTTGTGTTAAATTAATGGACTTTATTCGCCAGTGTTTTTTCGATATTCTAAAAATTAATCTTCAAAATTTCTTATGCGTAATAAAATGTTTTAAAGTTTTAGTATTATACCAAACGTAGGTGTTGTCCTTGAATCAAAACAAAAGCAAAGTAGGTAACTTATATAAATTGTAAAAATATACATAGGTATATTTAAATGTGAAATATGCTAATAAAACCTACAAAGCTTCGATGTCCACCTGATGTTGAGTGATGCAGTCGGACGTCAGGTCCAGTGCGTCCCAAGACTATCTTCGTACGGTACTTACCTACATTGCGATGCCATAGGACGCACTGCGCTCTTCATCTTGAGACTTGTAATTTCGCCAGCTACAGTTCCCTACGACGCACTGCGCTCTTCATCTTGAGACTTGTTACTTCACCAGCTACAGTTCCCTACTTGTATAATGCTATTTGCCTATTACTGCTCCACAATAATATCTGACACTCCGTGGTAGGTAATCCGAGCGGAATCTGCAAAGAAGTCCTACCACCTGGTACAACATCTAATGTTAATTCAACAGAGAAAAATTTGATAGATGACCAAACCTTTTGATTGACTTCTATTACATCTTCAAGGGAACATAGTTTTTAGTACCTATTTGGAAATTCGAATATCAACTCGATACCTCTATCCATCCAGAGTCCTTCCAGGTTCCTTCCAGAGTTGCAGACTGCCGTCAGTTTTATTCTTTTGTGTTACGGAACCATGCCATGTTCGGCTTAGTTTGGTTCCCGTTTATTTTTATAAAAGCTGAAAGTTTCTCTGCGTATTGTCCTCAACACTGGGAAGAATGTTTGTTTGGATCATGGTGGCTTTGGGAGATAACACGTAATAAACGTGTTAAAAATCTTACGTCTAAGAATAAAGTCTATTTTTTTTAAATATTTTCTTTAGAATAGTATTAGAAATCACGCCATGCATTGTCAGACGCTTAGTATCATGGCAACCCTCTGCTAGACGCTTTTAAATTTTAAAAGTTTAAGGGTGTCTGGCAAGGGGTTGTCACCACACTAAGTGTCTGGCAATGCATGGCGTGATTTCTAATACTATTCTAAAGAAAATATAAAAAAAATTAGACTTTATTCTTTGACGTAAGATTTTTTACACGTTTATTACAAGTGGTATCTCCCAAAGCCACCATGATCCAAACAAACGTCCAAACATACATTCTTCCCAGTGTTGAGGACAATACGCAGATAAACTATCAGCTTTTATAAAATAACGAAGGTCTGGCACGCGCTGGCTCTCTCTCTATACAGGAAAAATTTTTTTTTTGTGCCCAAATTTTAATATGTTATAGATTATTGAAATTTAATAAACACGTATTTTTTATTTTTTAGTTTTACCCAAAAATACCAAAGTTATAGTTTATCATAGATATTTACTTTTCCACAGATAATTATGGTCACCCTACTAAAGCCTATCAGCTGTTTAGGCAATACAATACCTGACGGCGCGCATGGCAGCGGTCGCTGACCTCTGAGTAGAAGAACTAGGTACCTAATTTTTAGGGTTCCGTGAAGTGTGCCAATGGGACCCTTTTACGAAGCATTTAGCAATTGATATTTAGGTACTTAGCTGAAAACGCACATAACTACAAAACTTTAATAGCATTATTAGCATAACTTACGTTATTTCATCGCTTGAATCCCGCTAGACAGACACACACGGCACACCTAATCACTGTATTTTAACAATTGTTCAAAATGAAGTCCATCTCTTTGAAGGCATAAACGTGCACGTTTTATAACATTGTCAGTTAATTTGGCCAGTACTCGAGTGTCACTTTTCACATCGCGAAATGCGTCTATTATTTTGGACTTTAAGTCCTCCAGGCTTTGGGCTTCTTCCACGTACACTCGGCGTTTCACCTCACCCCAGAGATAAAAATCGCAGGGGGTAAGATCTGGAGATCGAGCAGGCCATTGAACCGGTCCACCACGACCTATCCATCTTTCTCCGTACGTATGATTTAAGTAATTTCTTACACTAATTGCGTAATGTGGTGGAGCGCCGTCATGTTGATAGTAAAAGTTACGTAAATACGCTATTGGCACTTCTTCTATCAAACTTTCTATCGTGTTCTGTAACATATCTAAGTAACGTGGCCCTGTTAATGCACCCTCGATAAATATGGGTCCAATCACTTTGTCCTTTATTATGCCCGCCCAAACGTTCGCACTAAAACGCACTTGATGATGAGTTTCTTTCACCAAATGTGGATTGTTAAATGCCCACCAATGTTCATTGTGGACATTGTAAAGCCCTACACGAGTAAACAACGCCTCATCTGTCCATAGGATGTTGGCTTCTGCGTTATTAATTAACCACTCGCACAAAGCTCTCCGCGTTGCCGGGTCTGCGGCGTGGAGTTGTTGCACCGGCTGAAAGTGATACGGATGTAGTCCAGCTGAATTTAACAGCTTCCAAACTGCGTACTGGCTTACACCGAAGCGGCGGGATGCATCGTACGTACTGGCCCTCGGATCACGTTCGAAAAAGTCGAATATCGTGTCCTCGATGTCGACCGCCAGGCGAGGTCTGCCAGCCCCTCGGGCATGACGAGGGGTCCTGAACTGGCCGTGCTCGAGGAGCCTTTGATTGGCAGCTAAAATTGTTCTTCGATTAGGCACTGTGGGGTTCCGAATTCCTTGGGCTCGCAGACGTGGTACACTCTCCCTTTCATACTTTTCTTGAGCTGCTCGAAGGCTTTCATTACTGAGTAAATACACTCTCACCATTTCATAAAATTCGCGATTTGAATATTCGGGCATTGTGAACGAAAAGTATTGCGGACGATGTTACGCAAATGACAAACTCAAAAAGACTGGAATGGCTATTTGCTTATTGCTAACTTGGTGCGGGTGGCATGCGAGTACGCGGGGCGTCCCCGCAACTGCGGTTTCGAATTCTACAATAACACGCGGCGTGTCGCAAGTCTATGTCGGCAAACAACAAAGGCAAAAACAGGCGGCGCGAGCGCGGCGAGTCTATGTCGGCAAAATACAAACGTGTGCCTAGCGATGATGTCGTTTGGCGCGCAATTTTTTAGTAAAAGATTAGGTATTCCGTGGTAATAGTGTATTTGATTTACTTTTTTTAAGGACAAAATTATGGTAGAAAAAAAAATTAAAAGAAAAAAAAACTACTTATGAAGTTATGTTCTATTAACGATTCAGAACTACTAGAAAAAATTTGGGCACTAAAAAAAAAATTACCCTGTATATTAAAGCGTTGAATATAAATTATGATGTTTGAATCATATAAGTAGAGACGCGGTTGATACAGTCGGTACAAAGTAAAGGGGGGCGGATGGGGCCGTAAATAATATAATTAATGATCATTAGCTGTTAAAACCTTGGCTCTGAAAACTGTTTGGAGCATATTTCAACAAAGTCGCAAATACTCGCCGGGCGGATTTTTTATTTGGCGTTTTTGCAGAGTGTGGGCGATTTGTTTACAATTGCTATGTGTGATTTAGTACTTTAAACACGTTCGGTAGTACGGCAAGAACGGCCTGCAAGGTCGTCACGTGACGTATTTAGAGGAATCGATTACAATAGCGAACACTGGATAATACCGCTAGCAATTACAACTATTATTATTAGAAGGAAAATGGTATCATTAAATAAAGATTGTCGAGTGCTTGCCGCACTGATGACACCCGTTTCCTATAGGCACTATAATAATCGTGTTATGTTCGATTGTAGTTGTACTCACATTAAAAATGTTTCACACTGCGTAATTTCTGTAAAATACGTTTCAATTAACTTCATATACATATAACTACTTTATTAAAAAAATCAAATTAATTAAGATATGTTACATATTAAGTAGCTCATGCATATTTTTTAATATTTGCATCAATGTAAACGAAAACCTTTAGGTTCCTGCATTCAGATTCAATCACAACAATATTCTTCATATCAGAAAACCAACAACTAAACAGACCTTGCACTCTACTAGGAAATGTCTAGATAAATTGTAATAGTCATACTCAGTATGGGTAATATAAATTGATAAGTTGATCCAACTAACTCCAACCCGGAATAGAACGCTTCGGCTTGCTTGAGAGAGGACATAATATTTATTGTTCTTGTTTTATTAGTATTAGGATAAAGATTGTATACAAACAACGAAATGATAATATTATGTACATATATGTAATATGCATAATACATTTGCTCAAAAAGTAGATTTTCTATACATGTTATGCGTGTGGAAAGTTATTCTTTTTCACACTAGTGAAGTTTTTTCCTTCTGCATTATACATAAATGCATGAAGGAGGTCTTAATCTAAAAGTTCTCTGTACAAAATGTATGAAATGATTATTTTACAGCGTACTTAAGTACTAATAATTATGTACTACTAATACTAATGTAGTACTAATAATAATGTAGTACTAATAATACATGATTTTTAAAATATATTTATTTTCAATGATTTCCGTTTGTCGTTTTATTTTTTTCGCAATTATGTTTGAAAAATGTCATTTCCGCAGTTATATCGAAATTTACTACTACGTATTTACTCGTACTTTCAAACACAGTTAGGATAAGTTACTTTTCTCAGCCTCCGCTCCAGTTGAATTGACATTGGATCTTCCGTAACACTGATGTAAGATAATTAGGGTTATAGTTTTAAGTATTTGAGACAGATTATTTATTATTAGTAGATTTGCGTCCTTATAAGGTGCGTATACGGGGGAGGCTGAGACTTGGCGGCCTTGTGACCGCATCATGCGATATTTTCGCTCTCCGCGGTAATGCGGAAGACTATTTCAAGAGTCAGGGCCGCGGCCCGTCACCCGGCGGCGGCCGCGGGCTCCACTCGCTTGCCGTGTTCGTGTCAGGTTTCCACGTGGTGTGAGAAGTCCTCCACCCCAAAGAAAAGGTATCATTGTAATGCAAGCCGTCGCTTCTTACAATCGGTACTAAGAGGCAACTTCGGTCGACGTCGATTGTCGGTATAGATGTTTCAGTCCACGATGACGCGCCCCACTCTGACAAAGTTCATACGAATCGAATGAAACATAAGTGAGGAGCGTCTTCGTGGGTTGCAATATCTATATCTTCTTGAAGTACTTATTGGCTATGTGCCATCGTGACAGTTTAGTAAAACGGTAAAAATTCAATAAAGGGATTCCGGTAATAGGTATTTTAAATTCTTGCGGAAACTCATTTAGTTTCTCGTGAAACAAAATATCCACAAATGTACCAACGAGCCTGCTGCGGTGAAAGTCTCATCGAAATAATTTTCGCCGCTCCGAAGATAGGTTATCGAGTACAGACAGCAGACTGCTAAGTTTTTGAAAATAATACGAGATTGATTAATTTGATTCATCATTGTCTATTAACAATTATTACAAACAGATTTTTTTATTTCTTTTATGGTGTCTTGTTTCATATCACCTTCAAAATATTTGGGGTCACCTTGCACGTTCGGCCGACATCGATTTTTCAAAGAGTATTAAAAGATGATTCAAACAATTCCTAGCTGTTAATTTTACCAAAATTTTTACATTATGAATGACAGGTTGATCTTTTAAAAACCTCAGTCTCTGAAATTTCCTCGTGGTCTAACTAATTTGTTTTAGGTATTAGTGTACTATTTAGTGTTTATTAGTAAAAACTAAAACCGCGAGGAATTATTGAAAAAATATACTCTTATTGAAAATACCTTATCTCGTATCGATCATCAATGCCAACTTATCAGGAACAAGGACACTCGAATCCTATCTAAGGTTATATCTGTCTAAATAGCAGATAGACCTTCATAACACGAGAAAATATTACGAGAATTCTGTTCTCTAAAGTCAATTAGCTTAGTTCTCTTGATTGAAAACTAACGTTAAAGAAAAATTAGTAGGTTTGCCACCTAAAAATTATATTGGCGGCATGTTACTTCTTTTGTTTTGAAAAAGAAGGAAGATGATCTCAATCAATAATTATGATGATCCTCTCCTGTAAATCGGAGAGGGCCGCCAACATTCTATCCTGGTTCGAAAATATCGTAGATCCAGAGCTGAAATATTTAGAAATATTTAATTTCAAGTTAATGGTGCTGAAAAAGCTTAATGTTTAATCTTCACAATGACTTAAATAGTCTGTGAAATAAAAATTTACGTACAAGTATCTGCAGATGAAATTGCAAAGAGGCGCTAGAGTTCATTCAAGCATCAGATCATATTAAGACTTTGTTGTTAAGGTACGGCTATTATAAGCGAGTAATATCTGTGTTCTTGCAAGCCGTTGTTGAGGCGACCTTAGCCCGCTTGTGTGAAGGTAACCTATAGTAATGTAAATAGACAGGAAACCCCTCCAATGTCAGGAGATTCAGCCGTGTTGCTTGATCTTCTCGTGCAGCGGGGCTAGACAAAGTCACAAGCGTTTGGCGTTAACGCTAGTCGATAAAAATGTATGGACAAAACAAATGACTGTAGAAAAACCACGATAATAATTACTAAACACGCTGTGTTTGAATAGATAGATAGATAGATAGATAAATACTTTATTGCACACCACAGAATAAAATATAACAAAAAGTAGAAATAATGAAAACACAAACTTAGGAGTACAACTTGGCGGCCTTATCGCTACATAGCGATTTCTTCCAGGCAACCAATGGCGTGAAGGAATATTTTACATTGGATACGAGGTAGGTGGTGCCAGAATAAATAAATATAATACACTTCTTACAATAAATTACTTATACTAAATATAACAACGATAAAACTACAACAAAAATATTAAATATACTTGTACATATCTATAATATTCATAATAAATATAGATAATAATATATAAATAATACATAAACAATAAAAATAATCCTCAAAAACAAAAAACAGAGAAGATGTAATAAATCTTTAAATAACATATACATAGGTGACAGTAATTATTCATCAGCACCCAGGCAACTGAGATATAAAGTGGTCTTTAACTAGTCTTTTAAACTGTCCTATAGTCCGGGCCTCTCTGATATTAAGCGGTAGGGCATTCCATAGTTTTATAGCCCGAACAGTATAGGACTTATTAAAGAAGGAAGACTTATGGGCAGGCATCAACAAAATAAGTTTCCTCGAAGAACGGAGCAGACCTCCAGATTGCCCTACGAAATTGAATTTTTCTTTCAAGTAAGGTGGTGCAGCGGGATGAAAGAGAACACAGTACAGAATGGAAAGGATGTGTAGATTCCGGCGAAGCCGAATAGGTAACCAATTAAGGCGAGAACGAAATTGAGATATATGGTCATATTTGCGTACCCCAAATATGAATCTAATAACAGAATTCTGGAGTCTCTCAAGCTTACTTAATTGGTTTTCATTTAAGTCAACAATGCTTGCGTCAGCGTAATCAAGAATAGGAAGGAGAAGAGTCTGTGCGAGCATAATTTTGGTAGGAATTGGAAGAATAGATCGAAGGCGACGCATAAACTACTTTGAATAATTAACTACGCTAACTTGAGCGCTCGCTGGCGTTCTCGCGGACCCTGTAGATAACTTTAGCGTACTTCGCGTGACAATTGAGAGCCGACAGTATCAAACACAGCGTGTTTAGTAATTATTATCGTGGTTTTTCTACAGTCATTTGTTTTGTTCATACATTTTTGTCGACTAGCGTTAACGCCAAACGCTTGTGACTTTGTCTAGCCCCGCAGTAATTGATTGGTTGGTACTATTGGTAGTTTAAAATTTGTTTTTTTTTAGGTAATAAATAAATATTAAATTGAGTTTAGCGCAGTCCTGTTTCGGCTAATTGTAGTTTCAAAGTTTAGAGAACTGACATGCCTGCATGTACTTATATTGAACCTCTGAGCGACAAATTACTTATCACAGTTCCAATATTGACAGCACAGATAGGCTGCGTCCAGAAGGAAACTTTTGTTCCGGGAGCAAATAAACATAAATTGGAATGATTGGAGTCACGAGTAACATCATGTTTAATGCAATACTTATTAAACAACTTTACACAGCATCTTTACAGAACTATTTTGTTTATCTAATCTGTGATCTTTAGCAAATATTCCAATATGACTCACAATACATATACTTTACCATGAGTTAGTTGCGTCACAGAATTTTTTTAAAGTATAACAATATTGACGATTAAATCATTCGCCTAATTAATATTGTTTATGTCTAAAGGGTAATGTATCTCCACATAATATTTGCCTTTATTTTCTAAAAGTTTATCAGTCCATTCTAAAAGATAACAATCATTGTACAAAAACTTGCAGATTCTTTGTACTGACCCTCGAATTTAAATCCGCATTGACAAAAAAACAAATAAAGGTATACAGGTGGAGCAAAGAGTTGGAGGGCGACGCAAAGACGATTGCTCATGCAAAATGTGAAAAAAAAAACTATATGCAATTTGTTTTAGTTCATGTATGCTAATGTTTTAATTAATTCTTAACTAAAATAAGCAAGTACGAGAAAGATTGATGAGTCGTATTTGTAAAGTTAAGTTAAAAAAAATAAAAACCAGTCAAGTGCGAGTCAAACTCGCGTAATTTTATGGTTACTGTAATAATCGAGTGATATAGACTTTACGGATGGATGAAAACAAGGGTTCCAATTTTATTTATCATTTTGATACGGAACCCTTAAAAGATAAGTAACCCAAAATAAAATATTATGTTTTGTTGGATTGTATTGTATTTTTATGTAAATTATTGTTTGACGTAGGTACCTAGGTACTGTACGAAACTGGTCTAGGGCTTTTCGTGTGACATGAGTTTTTTGTATGTAAGTAGCTAGAACTTGTATGCATATGAATACTGCGTATAATTTTGGAAGTGGTGAGTGACTTGTGAGTACAAGATAAATAAACATGTTCAGTTCAAATAACTTGGAGGATTTTCACAATTCGAAGTATGAATGAATGATATTTTATTCACGAAAATGTACGTTACAATAAGATCTCAAATAATTATTTACAACCGATTACATGGTGTATGAATATTAAGTTCTTAGAAATAATAACCCAACAAAAACATTTTCATGTAAAATGTTGCCAGACGAGCATATGGCTCCCACTGTCAAAAAGTTATCAGATCTCATGTAGGGCAAGACTTCCGACTTTATACACCCTAAAATACAAGCTCTAACTTCACAAACTCTACACTGTAGTTACAATAATGTCTTGGCCGTTTCGCTACCGTCACATGGGCGTAAAGTGAAAAATTTATCCCACCAAAAACATTTTCCTGATTTCAAATTTTGATTTTACAGAACTTACAGAGTACTGATGAATTTTTGATTTTACGCCCAATGTAACGGTAGCCAAACGACCAAGACATTATTGTAACTACAGTGTAGAGTTTGTGAAGTTAGAGCTTGTATTTTAGGGTGTATAAAGTCAGAAGTCTTGCCCTACATGAGATCTGATAACTTTTTGACAGTGGGAGCCATATGCTCGTCTGGCAACATTTTACATGAAAATGTTTTTGTTGGGATTTCATTTCTTTTTGTAAGTTGTTTAAAACATTATTCTTTATTTACTTAATTTTTGTTTTTTTTTGTGTATTTCTTGCACTTCAGGTGCGCCTCTTTTCACAGCCCACTCTCTAATATGTTTGTATTACGAGTAGATACGTACTTTGCTTAGAAGTACATTCTGAAAATTTTAAAAACTTATAGTGGATTTAAAGTTAGTAGTTTTGGCCTACCGAAAGTGAAACTAATTTTACATTTATCAAGATAAAATGATAATTAAACGTAACGTATAGATCCATATTTAAATTTCTAACTTCAAATTTTACCTATTAAAACACAAAGTCTATCTGAAATGTCTGTCTATCAATTGAAAGATTGGATGTTTGTTACTCAATCACAACACAACCACTGACTGAAACTGATTTGGCTGAAATTTAAAATGTAGACTGATTATATCCTGGACTAACACAGACTACTTTTTATCCATTAAAAATCTACGGAGGTATCGGTGGAATTTGTGTGTGTTTTTAATTATTGTTTTATTTATAGTCTTTATTTTCGTTGGGCGCTGAGGCGCTCTTGAAATTCAAATTTGACGCTTGACATGCCTGACAACTCATTTTGGTCACAGAGCACTGGACTCAATGTGTCACTGGGCAATGAACACGCGGAGCTCGGTACGGGAATTTGGGCTTGCCGCGTGTACTATGGTACTGGGCACACTGACGTTGGGGCGCTGTTAAAATCCACATAATTTACGCTTGGCATGCCCGACGGCTAACTGTGGGTACTGGGCACTGGGCCTTGGGCACTCATCTCACCCTGGGCACTGGGAACTGAGAGCTGGGCTCGTTGGACGGGGCCTGTATGTAACTTGGGCTTGACGCGTCCGTTTGGGCACTGAGCAGGTATTTAAGCGCTATAACGCTCTCCAAAATCAGAGAGATTTGACGCTTGGCACGTTCGACAGCTCACGCTGGGCACTGGGCACTCGGCTCAATGTGGGTTCTTGTCATTGAGCGCTGGATCCTGGTCACTCGACATGCAGTGAGACTCGGCTTGTTAAACATGACATGCATGGAACTTGGGCTTGAAACGTGCGATATTACTGGGCACGGGGCACTGGGCACATGGGCGCTTGGCCACTTGGGCACTGGAATCGCGCTTATAATTACCAAAAAAAAACGTGTTTTTCCAGATGTTTACTAGCAGATATCTAACATGAAATTAAGTTTGTACCTATGTACGTATAGGAAACCCCATATGAACTTCCAACCCCCTAATTTGATGGATGTGGGGTGATTTACTTAAAATCCTGAAACACGTATTTAATTGTTTATTACAAAGAGTCCCTATATCCATCTTGAGACCTCTAGCATAAATATTTGCCGTAGTTTCATACATACTTCCATCCCCCCATACGAACTTCCAACGCCCTAATTTGATGGATGTGGGGTGATTTACTAAAAATCCTGAAACACGTATTTAATTGTTTATTACAAAGAGTCTCTATATCAATTTTGAGACCTTTAGCATCAATATTTGCCGTATTTTCATACAAACTTTCATCCCCTATTTTAAGGGGTTGGGGGGTTAAATTTCCAATTTAAATTTCAGCTTTCTAGGACTTCCGGAAGTACCTAGGAGGTTTTGATGATCATCAGTGAGTCAGTGACGAAATCTGGGTTTTTCAGATGTCAATAAAATCTAAAGTATAAGACCTGTGATATTGAAACTTTATACGTTTAATAAGTTCACCGACGACATCGTTTCCCGAGAATTTTGATTATCTGGAATAATTCTGGCCTAAGTTATAAGGGTTCAAAAATACGGCGAAACACTTCGAGAAAAGATAGGTAGTGCCCTCGCGCTTCGCTTGACTCGTCTGGCGGGGACACTACCGTGTCCCCAGAAAACACAGTGAGAACATTAACATAAAATAGCAAGATTATAGCATAATGTTATCAATTAGATTAATTACAATTATTAATAATTTAAAATGTTAAAAATAAGTGATCTAAACTCATCAAAGAGTTTGATTAATGAGCTAACCTGATATTGTATTTTTGTTTTTTGCTTTGCGTTTGTAGTAGTTGGACTAAGAGTTTAAGGTCAAGGGGCTTCGAAAGCTTTTCATGTGGCCTAGCCGATTTGTCCTCGAGGCAACCTCCACAATAAAAGTACATCGTTCCACGGTTGTCGTTAGCCAGGGCCTTGAACTTTGAGTGCTCGCCAGTAAACATGTTTGCGCAGCAAGCACTGCGCATTCGATATTGCTATGACGTCTCACTTCACCACGTACATAGCTTGGATATATGTACTTGTATTTTATTTACCGGTTTTCCATCGCTCGCTGGCACGTGGCCGCAATTAAGTATCTATAAGGACGATATTCGATTTACCGCCCACTTTTTATTTATTGAGATATTTAAACGAGATGCGACCACATGTCGGCAGATGTGTTCTTAATTTCTTAGTATCCTTATATACCAGGTATAGCTTAGTGTTATTGTTATTAGTTTTTTCTCAAACTTGCGAAAGTTTCATTTTTGCAGCTCAAATATTTAGACCTATCTTAAAATGTAGAAAAAAGGCTTTAAGAAGGCCGAATGACAGTTTACAGGGGGACGGTGCAGCTGCGTTCACACCGATTTACTTAAATTTGGTATAGAACGCCTAAAAATAAAACACTCAATCAAAATTATTGTAATTTTTATGTAATTATTGTGTGCAAGAAATCATTAAAAGCGTGCGCCGTTTTGCAGACAATTTTGAAAGTATAACAACAATATTAGATGCTTTTTGGGATTTTTTTTTTTGAGAAAATTATTTTTCTTGTCAATAACGATTGTTCATTAAACCCTTATTTTCCGTTGCATATTTTTTCTGTAAGAACTCGATGATCAGTTATTTAAACAATTTGACTTAAACATCATAAGAAAGAGCCAGTTTGCCATCTCTTCAAGCCTTAAGTGTTACGATTTTTAAGGTGATTAAGGTTTCTTTGCTTTTGTCATCGGTAGGTATAAGTATAGGTAAAGCTGTATAAAACTGCATATTCCTTATTGAAATGTTAGCAATTTCTGCACTCAATAAACATAAAAAGCGTAAACAATGATCGAGGAAAACATTCCAGTACATGCATGTATGTACCTTTGCACATAACTAGGTAGTAGTTATAGTCCTTTGTGACGCGATCCGCTATAGTGAGCGCCCTGGCTCGCGCACTGTGGCGGTCGAGATAATGAGCGGCCCAAGGCCGGCGCGTGCTAATTACAATTACCGTGAGTGGACATTCTTTGTTCCAATAGTGATTAATGCCGGCCGCGAGTGTCGAGGAGTATCGCAATGAGATAACAGGAAGCGTCCGTGCTCGCCAATGTCAGCCGACAAGGCCGCAGCCGATCCACTGCGAGAGCTCCACGACGCTACGCGGAACCGTAGATAAGTCGCTGCTACACGTACACTGTACATGGACATTGCATATCACACGAGGAAGGAGAAGTTATGTTATAACTTATAGTTCGTCACGTGTGTACCCACAGACACAATTCAACGTGTTGAAATAATCCATTTTATAGAAAGACCTATGGGTAAAGCCAAAGATTTAAATCATGGATGCGCCCCTAAACGCACATCGAAAACGCCCACAACATGCTGACATATAATTTGACATATAATTGAACATATAAGTGGGTTGAATTGAAACGTATTATCTTTGTTCTGTGACGACAACAGTAGCACACAAGACAATAAAATGGAAAATTCTTTCCAAAAAACCAACTTCAAATGCCACTACAAAGAATCAAATAATTTTTAATGTACACCAATTCGAAGTCGGGCAATGTTTTGTTCAATCATTAATAGTCCTTCTTATTATAAAACTTGATGTGCAAAGAAACGACAAATTTATCGACAATACGAAGGACTTTTAGTGAATGAACGAAACATTGCCCGACTTCGAATTGGTGTACATTAAAAATTATTTCATTCTTTGTAGTGGCATTTGAAGTTGGTTTTTTGGAAAGAATTTTCCATTTTATTTTATACTTTTTAGTGGAAAACAACTTATGCGCAAGGCAATGGAAAAAATGCCCACATCGCTTGAAGAATGCTTCTAAAATCTGAAGAGTTCCCTCAATTTCTCCAAGATCCCATCATCAGATCCTGACTTGATGAATACAGTCATTACTTGATGACTGCAAGGAAATGCAATAGTAAATATAAAAGATATCTAAATCGCTTCAAGTATACTAGCAAAATTTGAAGAGTTCCCTCGATATTACCAAGATCCCATCATCAGATCCCGACCAGATGACGATAAGACTACCTGGAAAAAATTACTCTTTCAAACAATACCCAAATCACTTCAAGTGTGCTTATAAAATTTGAAGAGTTCCCTCGATTTCTCCAGGATCCCATCATCAGATCCTGATTTGATGACAATGGGACCATCTGTGAACTATACCCTTTCAAACAAAAAAAGAATTTTTGAAATTGGTCCACGCATCTTCGAGTAATCGGGGAACATACATAAAAAAAAATAAAAAAATAAAAAAGATTCCGACGAATTGAGAACCTCCTCCTTTTTTTTGAAGTCGGTTAAAAACGTGGAATTTTTACGAGGCTTGGGGCTCATCTAGTGATTTAAATCTTTGGGTAAAGCAACTTTTTCCTATAACTATTGTGACTACCCAAGTACTTACATAATATGTTATGCCTGCACAAGAATGATTAGGTGATCTAGGTAGGTGAAAATCTAAACCGAAAGTTTCGCTTTAGATTGGTACATTTAGTTTCGGTCCGAAATGAAATGTATACCAATTAAAAGTTAAAGTAGTTTGACAGCAAGAGGTATATTATAGGTAGGTAGGTATTCGTAGCATGTTATTTTCCATAACAATTTTCACATTACTAATCTTACTGCCTATCGATACATGTGTAAGAACGTGCTCTGTAACCTTGCAAAAGCAACAAATCAGCAGACTTACAGTTATTGTTTTTTTATACACACGTATATACAACCGGCATCGGAGGAAATTATACTTTAGTACGCAAATCAAAGATTTCATAATACACTGTTCGCGGCTTCCTTATCGCCATATTTCTAATCGGAAAAGCGGCGTGACCTTCAGGCCGGCCCTGAATATTTTTATCCGTATATTTCGCAAATGTATTCGTATCTAGATACGAACGACGTAATATGATACTTTTAACCTCAGGCGATATTATTATGATTAACTTTAAGATATGAAAATTGATTGTTTGATACGTTTTTGCTTATGTAAGTATAATAATTATGTTTAACTTTTAATCTAAAATACTGAATTAAGCGCAAACAAAGAAAAAAACACTTAAACAAAAAAACAAAGGCATATAAGAATGATGTTATGCTGAACAGTTGGTTCAGTGTTTAACAGTTAACACTCATCATTTATAGTAGTTTGGATTTGAATGACTAAAAGCGACCATACGTAACAGGATGAGGTTATTTAGCTTCCTTAATAATCTTAAATGTTGAAGAGCAGAACCACTGGCGGTCGACGAGGTCAGGCTGATCTAGGAAGTCAAGCGGCGCGACCTCGACCTTGCGCGTGCGAAAAAATATTCGGCAGCTCGCCCCTCGCCCACACTCGCTCACCTCTCCTCTAACGAGCCGAGCTGCTTGCTCTACACGAGATACATTATAATGGGGCATTAAATTATCCAAATACAGCGCTTAGTAACAGCGTCTGTTCAAGATACAGACGTTAAGAGTGTGTAGGTAACACACTCTTAACGATTGCTCTCCTCATTAATAATTATTTAACAATCAATAGAAATATTAATTTACTAAACTAATACTCACAATACATATTCTTCTCTATAGTATATTATTATTAACTATATAGAATATTATTATTATTATCTCTATAGTATATTATTAACTTGAGCGTCTCCAAAATCTTGCAATTCGGTTTATATTTGGCCTACGCAAGTATGACCATATCTCTGAATTTCGACAAAAGCTCAACTGGCTCCCTATCCGCCGTCGCCGGGATCTGCATGTTCTTTCTCTACTGTACTGTGTATTATATGATCCTAGAACCCCTCCTTACCTCAAGGAGAAATTTAAATTTCTTGGGGTACATTCAGACCTCAGAACCTGTCGTACCTTGACACTTAAAATGCCATTTCATAAAACAAAGATGTTCCAAAAATCCTTCACCGTACAGGCAACTCTTTTATGGAATGCGCTCCCCCTCGAGATACGACAGTCAAAATCTTTGTACATTTTCAAGAATGCGGTCAAAGATCACTATTTGAGTACCTAGTTGATGCAAATGATGAGCGTTTATTTCTTTAATGGATGATAAAGTTAAAACAAATGATAAAATAATAGTCGTTTTTGAATCAATATGGAATCTTAAATAAATATCAAATTACTACCTACTTGTCAGTTTTATTTAAACTACCTATGAAATATGTGTAATAAAATTTGACCATGAACAAATGACGTATTCTTTACGAATAATAAGGAATAGCAGAAATATCGCTACACCATCTTAGACTGGTTGCGGAAAACATTGAAGGTCGTTCTATTATCTGTGGAAAAAATGAATAACTGGTTATTTTAATAATTCCAGAACAAATAGACTTATGAGACTAGTATCTGTGTTTATCTATTATAAGCCATAACTTTATAATAAAACTGTAGCAGGTCGAATTTCACGTTTATTGCCCGTGGTACCACTAGTGAAGACATTTTGGAAACTTTTGGAGGGCACTATTAGTCAACACTGATACAAAAATCCTATTTTTTCATTTTTGTCATAAAATTAAATGAAAAATGTCATCATTTGTGTTTATATTACGAGTTACGAGGTATAATAAAGTTTTTTTTAACTATATTATAGCACTTTACTATGATCGTCCATGTGTGATCACTGATATTGTGTGCTTGTGTGTGATACACTCTACATGCATTCAAAGAGATGATACGTTATGATAAGTGATGGTACAGTAAAGGAGAAGCGCGTTTGCCTAGAAAATGTCTGTTCACTCTTGGTCTTGATTGAATGTGCCAAAGTTGTAAGTGATGAAAAAACTAAGGCCGGAAGGGTATATTCTAAACTTTTGCAGTGCGTATCAGGAACGAGGAATCAAATCGCTTTGTTCGTGTCTAAAAGGAGGGCTAGCATGGCCATAAGCATATCATTATCCTTTTGGAAAATTCATCCAAACAACGCATTTTCCAATCCCCTGCCAAGATTCATCTTGTTTATTAACCATCATATTATTATCAGCGATGATGAACGTACCCACTGTGCTAGTATATGAAGAGAGAGATGAAAAAGGAATATTTTATACGTAGATGGCTTTAGTACTTTGTGAAAATGACGTACAATTTTTTTTTACATTATTTATTGTATACCAAAAAAAAATTATACCTAAGAGGATGTATTGAAATCGCCACAAGATCACCCAAGCGAACTGGGGTAGGGTTAGATAGCATACCGTGTATAGGCTATAGCATACCTATAGGTACCTACTCAATAAAACTAGAACCATGAAATATAAAGAACGTGACCGACGCAACGACGCGGACGTATCAATTCCGCTATAGAAACTTTCCATACTGACAATAATTAATATGTACTATGTTCGAAAAAAATTCTTAGTCGTTGAGATGAAAATTATTTTATAGTTATTACTCTCAAGTACTTTTTATTCCAACATGCTCTTAAGTAATAAAATGTACCTACTTATAAAGGTAAATATAATAAAACTAAGTCGTTCGTCGTTATCGTATCTGGCAACAATGTATTGACTCATCTTCAAAACTAACAAGCATCTCTTCATTAGTAAATAATGCAACAAGGAACTACTTAGTGGGTACAGGATCACTTTTATCTACACACTGCTCTAGAATCTCGTTAATAATTGCAAATAATCAAAATTATGTGAGCAACAAACGCGCCGCGAAGAGACTAGAGAGCCGTAGAGAGAGTAGATTAGGAAAAACCATGATAGGTAATAATTGTGTATCTTTACACACAGAAATCTAATGTTAGATTATACAAAGCGCAGTTGAAAGAAAACTTAGGTGATAATTTAGGTATGGGCAATTTAACTGTGAGCTTTTTTTATTACTATATCCCTGTCGACGTTCGCTAACGTCCGCTCTGCTACATGCGTGAATTTTGGTTTTTCACAAATCCCGAGGGAATTTTTTTCCGAGATAAAAGGTAGTCTATGTGTCCAGGATATAATCTAACTTGAGCTCAAACCAAATCGGTTGTCTAACTTGAGCTTAATAAAAAGCCAAATCGGTTCGGTAATTGCGGTGTGAAGGAGTATTTCGCAATAAAAACTTTGGACTCCCATTTAACCCCCTCAGGGGGTGAGTTTTGAGACATCCTTTCTTAGTGCACCCCTAGACCTAATAAGAAACCTCTAATAAAGTTTCTATATCCAGTGATTTGGGCTGAGCGTTGTTATATCAGTCACCAATCAGTCAGTCAGTTTCTTAACGCCGCACGGGGTTTGCAGCGTGATTGCCGCCTTACAGGGTTTCGCTGAAAGTCCAAGTCGTCGGTGTTATAGCAACACTTCTTCAGTGTCGCCATTGTTCTGATTTCTTGCGCAAAAATGTTTTCTAAACATTTCTGCTCGTTATTGTTTGCTATGTAAACAATTATAAGGTTTCCAGAAACAAAAGAGCCCCTTGCAAATTGCAATACAATAGGTATGCGTTACATAAGAATCAAAGGTGGCTTATAACATCATTCATCTATCAGTCACTCATGACTCTGTAGACCGTATATTTCAAGGAGCCTCTTGCATGTCAGTTGTCACTACGAGTAAATACTTGTGTGGAGCAACACAAGACATATAAAAAAGTCGAAGTTATTTTTATTAAGAAATCGGATTTTTTTTTAAATAAAATACTATATATTATGTAGTAATAATGTTTCTTCTAAACTCAGTAATTTCTAAATAATAGTGACTCATTCCATTGATATTACTGAAACGCAATTTATACACGTTTCGTAAATATGTCTACAATCCTACAATCGTAGATAGGTATATTCATAAGCGTCATCGGAATTCTACTGGTGCCATAATTAATCTAAAAGTAACACAAAGTAAACAATAATTGTACAAATGTGCATGTATGTTTGTGCGACGTAATCTGCAAGCAAAGAGGTAAACACTCCAATGCTCTCAGGATGCCATACATATAATGTACCTATCACACGAGTACATATACGAGTAGTGGGATGACCTTAATCTTGAACGATAGAGCGGCGCGCCCGAGCACCGCCCTTTCCTTATCATTTCAACTTGTTTATATAAACATACATTCAGTTCATTAGAATATAGAAGTATTTATATATTTGTACGTATATAGGTGTATTTGCATAGTTAGGAACCTTCGATTTTTTGTTCATCTTAACCCTTTTAACATAACGAGTAACGACAGTTTCAAAACTGAGACCTTAGGAACATACAAACTGGCAACTGCCTTTATAATATGTCACTAGCTGACCCAGCAAACGTTGTTTTACCGTTAAGGAAAAAAAAATAACTTACCTACGGCCTACTCTCAGACCTACCAAACATACCTCATACACATAAAATTTCATAAGAATCTTTCGAGCCGGAGGAGGAGTTTGGTACTTAACAAAACTTAACACGAGAATTTTATATATAAGAGAAGAAGATAGGTATACCCGTACTAAGTAACACTAACAAGGACGAATCAATTGCAGCAAGAACCATTAAAATTGGCACTGGAAATTAAACTACAATTAAACTAGAACAAACTGACAAACATACAAACCAAGAATCGACGACGACTGCTGCAATTTGAAAGCAATTCTCATTTGTATTTCTTTCGGGACGGGACGCTCTTCTTCGGGGATGAGTATCATCATACGTGATCAGCATGGTGTACAGAAATAAAAAATCAGAGAAAGGCTAAAAAGGTCAGTGACGTGGCTTAAAATGTAGGTAGGCTTTTTAAAAATTTACTCAAATACTTACTTTTGGGTAGGTATTACATGAAACGGCTCTTCATGCTAAAAAAAACTCAATTATTATTTAACTCTTTTATCGGATCTCTATGTAGTATAGTATGTCGAGACTGGCTCATCTTGGAGGCCCAGTTTAGCCTTGGCCTAGTAAAGCGTATGTCTCTCGGTTAGTCCTTGGCTTTAGTAGGCAACCTTGAAAACAAACTGTCTGAAAAGCTGAATTATACAGGCTCCTGAATGGCTATACTTTATTCTGTTGTCTGTAAAGATTCATTGGATTTCATTTGTCTCTGTCAGCTTTTTAAACAGATTTCATACTTCATATGAAGTCTTCCTGTTATTTACAAATTACTAGCAAACCCGGCGAACTCCGTTTCGCCACCAGATGGTTTCCCTACCACCTTTCCCGCTAAAAAGATTTTCCCGCTTTTCTGTTGAAATTTTTCCTGAGTTTTCTTTGCTATAAACCTCACGGAGCCCGAGACCTTTCCAACGAATGCAAAACCGTGGAAATCGGTTCGTGCGTTCTGGAGTTATAGCGTAAGGAAGGAAAACCCGACTTATTTTTATATATAGTAGATTAAAATAATAATTTTTTGAAAGGGCACGCCGCACGCCCATAGTTTTTTTTTGATTTATAATTAGGTTATAGAGTACCACTGAAAAGAACTTTTTGATTCGAGCTCAAAACAATTTTTCTTTGAATTTGAATTTAAATATAGGCGGCTTGGGAGGCTTTCTTATTTGCATTCGTTGATCATGGGAGGGTTCGACTTGTGAGGTCTCAGTTCAGGATGAACTACTTTATTTATCTGAAAGTCCGATCGATAGCAACGGAGCCCGCGATTAAAAATCTTAGAAAAGATGACGTGATCCCGCCATACTTGGCATGGTGTTGTCTTCGGTGTGTCGTATCGCCACGTATCGCTGAGGTAGCATCAGGTGTGCGCCGATAGCTCTCATCATGAAAAGCTGACTACGTAGCATTCGGTGGAATGAAACGACGCAGGGTGGTCTTTACAGGGTGGTCGAAATAGGCAACTGGCACATGATTAAAGTATATAAAAATACTCGTAGTTATTTTATTATGCTATTTACACATAAAGCACTTCTGTTATAATTCCTTAGAACTGACGATTCACGATAAATTGCCACAAACATCGTTTGCGCAGTACAAAGACATTATTGTGTATCAAACAAACAATGTATCTATACCTATACTAGGAACGTTGTCGACCAGTCCTTGTTATAAAATAATACACATATGACATATATTAATAATATCAGCGTTTATTTCAAAAACTCGATTTACAATCTTCTTTGGACTCCTGACCCCTAAACTAGGAAAGCCAGAAAAGAAAATCTTTACTAGATTTTCTGCATATAATATTGACAAAATGACAAAATTATATTTTACATGCTTTTAAACTGTGTCATTTGAGCATAGCAAGCATAGGTGGATAGAAGCTGTTGTACGTACCATTTATGCCGAGTATAAAAGCTAAAGTTCGTTTTAATTTTATTTTTAAATCATACAGTATAACATACATTATTACATCACGTATCTATTTAATTTCTACCATGTTCTTCTGTGTACACAAGAAATATACAAAGAAACGAAGTTATTTTTTACTATCATCTAGAAGTTCTTCCCCGAGAAATCTTTGATGATGGCTAAATCATTTTAGAATAGTTAGAAATCATCGATTATAATATCATTATTCATTTACCAAGCTCGACCAAGCATGCATATTATAATTTAGAACTAACATATTGTCTGTCGTCTAGCCTAACCAGGTAATACATCTAACTAAGGTGTTATGTCTAAAGTAACTTTTATTGGAAAATGTCGGAGCTTATCAAATCTATAATTTTCATCGTTACCAAACATTTTTGCCCACAAATCTGAAATTTCTATGATTTTGGTAGACGAAAGCTTTTGAAGAAGTCAAAATGTTTCCTTGAAAATCTGTCTGTTCTTTATTTGTGGAAAAAATCACAGCGAATCTGGATATTCAATATCTATGTTATTTGTAATGATTATCATCAATACATACATTTTCATATTTAATGTTGAATCCCTACGGAACCTTTCACGTAGCTAATCTCTCTAGCTTTGCTGGTATTTGATATTTGCTATTATCATTGTGCGACATACTCGTAACATTGTGACAAAAAATACTGACGCTGTTGCTGTTTGCTTTTAAAACATTTTGGGAATACTAACTAAACCTGTTAGTAATAACATCGGTAGGTATTAAGCTGTTTATTTCTTTTTTCTGCGGAAAGTATATGTACATATAGCCGTATCTTTGTAACATAGCGCAAACATTACTCATATCCCATATTGTGTTACCATATCAGCACTGCACACACTCATACACAATGACTGTAGCATCTGCTCCTAAGTCCTAGCGACTAGACTCTGAATCATAAGGCTAAACAACATTATAACTCCCAACGTCATTGGACATCAGGGGCTCAGGTTCCTGCCTGAATCACACCACGTCGCTAGATTGTAGTGGCCCTGAACGCTAAACGGCAATATAACAACACATCTACATAAAGTTCAATTAATTTGCTTCGCAAAATACACGATGACTTCCTTGTTTGCCGTTGTGATATTTTAACTTATAAAAATAATAATAAAAATACAATTTACCACCAAGGTTGGCCTGACCTTGTTTACTAGGAACTGATGTGTAAGTGTGTGTATTAATTTAATATGTAGGAACTATATACCTAGCCATCGTCATGCCGCTGTGTATGTGCAGACATTTTCATAAGTCACCGCGATTTGAATGTCATCGAGGGTTATTCAATGACTTTGGCTATAAGTCACAATAGAAGGTGTAACTTATATTTGCCAAGTCAAATAAAGCTAGCTTTGTACTTATGAACGATATCGCTGTGATATTGCCAGTAGAGTGTTGTAGTGGTTGTAGTGTAAAGTTTTTTAAATGCATTTTTATAACGTCTGGCTCTGGAATCATCCAGGGTAGACACAATTAAAATATATTTCTGTGCTTTCACAAAAATAAACATAATTACGTAGATACTAGCATCAAATACTAGAGTCACAGAAATAGACCGGCAACTAATATTGAGTGTCTGAAGACATTTAATTACTAAGCAAACATTAGAGTGATAAGTCTTTAATATGATTAAGTAATATTCTATTTACCTAACAGTATAAAATGATGGCAAACCCAATTTCAGGATTTACTAGTTTGGCCTAGGCTTAACCCGATTTCCGGACAAACTAGTTTGGCCTAGGCTATTTAAAACTAGTTTGTCCTGAAATTGAATTTGACCATTAACATAGGGATATGTATAATGTAATTACGAAAAATCTAACTAATAATCCCGGAAAATCTACAAATCCGTGGGATTTCGAAAAAACGAAATTTGCTAATGCAATGTGTATCAACAGATAGCTAAGTTTATGTAGAATGTCTATGTAGAATATTTATGTAGAATGCTATAGAAAATTTCCTTGAAACTAGGTTTTAAAGGTTGGGAACTCGGAGGGAAGGAAGCACAGATCTACTAATGTGTTAAAATGTTTTGTAGGTAAAAATATTTCTATCTATTTCGTCTGTATTTTGTTTTCCATCATGATCGAGACAGAGTAGCTACAAGTGGTTTTGAACGTACTTTGTGCCTATTAGCTCAAGTGTACGCGAAGACATTGATTGGTAGATACAGTGTATACAGCGTCTACTATGTAATCTTGAAAAGTTAACTACAGCAGAGACATTGAATGGTGAACCGAATGTGTGTCAAGAGTGCGGCCGCGGCGGCTGGCCTGTGCCGCGTGCGCAGGCCGAGCGCTCGCCGCATCTGCCGCCAGCCGCCGGTCGGGCGGGGGCGGCTTTGTTACTGCGACCGACGGACTAAACTTAATTGGCTCGACCTAGCTCGTAAAAGCGCGTTGTAAAAAGTGTGAAGGTCTGGCGGAGGTAAGGACTCGGAAAGAGGTCAAGTGTAATGCTTCGTGTTCCACTGACCTCATTTTAGGCCGAACGAGCGACGCGACTGTGCGCCTCGTTTGCCCGCCTTTCGTGCGTGCAAATCAAAAGGTGTCTTTGTTTTTGTACAATAAACCATTTTAATTTTTATTAAATTCCTATATGTATAAGTATATTATATAAATATTAAAGAACTGCAGGAATATTAGATGATAAGTGTGCATTGTCGTTACGTAGTTGCCTACTGGGAAACCATCAATGCCGTAAAAACTAATAACTAGATACGAAAAAGATTAAGAGAGAAAAAGCCTTTAGAAAAAAGAGAATTTAGTATTTAAAAGTTTTAACACTATAAACATAATATTTTGACTAGGTAAAATACAACAGACATAGCTTGCGAAATGTAAAATACGCATCAGTTTCCTAATAATACCTTATGGTCGGGCATATCATAAAATGATCAAGTCTAAAACCAGACGACGAAATACAACCATTCTAATATCGAGCCATGACATATACAAAAGGCACACGAAGAGGAAATCGTTGTGGAGGAGGAAATCATTTGGCTGCCTCAATATCATTGTAAACTAACTAGGACCACTGACAGTAGTTACAGGTATCACCTTATTAATTTTAGATCCCACGGCGTAAAACAATATCCGGAAATTCCTTGAGGGAGATGTACCCGTCAGTCGGATTGGACCTTCAGCTGTTATAATGATCGACTCGGCCGCCAAACCAGAACACTGACACACATCGCGCCTGAATAATACCATACACTCCATAATTCATAGAAACCTTGGCCTCAATGCCTCGTGTCCGAGTCTTCACGGAGGCACATAGCGGGAGGTCGTGAAGACACGAAATAACACAAGACAAAGGCTAGACTGCAAACAATAAAAAGCTCAGTTCGAATGTCCCCAAAACTCCTCATCCCACGCGGTTACTAAAACTGGCTAAAACTCTCAAAGCAGGAAATGCCATTCATCTGATGTCAATGACGAAAGAATACAGAGCGTTTATTAACAAATTCGTTTAATAGGAAATGTTAAAATGTAGTCCTTAATGAAGTCATTGTCACTTTATTGTTAGTCATTCATCTAACAGATAACTATGTTTTTCATATTCTAATAAAAACTCAATAATCATCTACACTTGATACATAACATTTAGTTAAATTAGTTAAAGTTAGTAGGTACCTAGTAGATGTTTTAGAAGAAGAAAGCATTTTACAAAAATCTCGTTTAATTGCATAGTTGCGAAGTGAACAGGCACATTACGTAGTTAATTTAATTAAAAATAAATTGTGTCTACGAGGTTTTCTAATTTTATAGGTTAGTAGAGGTTACTCTACAGAGTTAGTTAATGTGTGTTAATTATTTTGTGATAAGGCCAAATTTGTTTCATTCAATGGAATGGGACGGGTGTCAATTCAGTTTTTTCGTCGTTTTTCGCAATTTTTAAGAAAATAACACAAAAAAGGCTTATGGCAGTGAAATTGCGGAAATAACAGAACTATCTTCACGTATTTAAATAAAAATCTTTGTTCAAAAGTGCCCAGTTAAAGAAACTAGTCCGAAATTTGAGGGTTACTCACTTCAAATTCGGACTAATTTCTTAGAATTGACATTTAAAAGCTAAGATTTTGATATAAACGTGTAAAGAAGATACTGCCATTCCCGCAATTTGACTGCCATAAGCCAATATAATATATAATATATGTAATGTTTTATTAGCGTATACATTGCATAAAACCACAAAAATTGTGAATTTTGCGGGAGACTCATTGATTTCGCCTTAAACGACAAAAATAGGGATCAGCGGGGCTAGACAAAGTCACAAGCGTTTGGCGTTAACGCTAGTCGACAAAAATGTATGGACAAAACAAATGACTGTAGAAAAACCACGATAATAATTACTAAACACGCTGTGTTTGAATAATTAACTACGCTAACTTGAACGCTCGCTGGCGTTCTCGCGGACCTTGTAGATAACGTACTTCGCTTGACAATTGACAGCCGACAGTATCAAACACAGCGTGTTTAGTAATTATTATCGTGGTTTTTCTAGTCATTTGTTTTGTCCACACATTTTTGTCGACTAGCGTTAAGGCGCTTCATGCGTTAGTATTATGCTTGAGTCAAAATTTACGATTTCCGAAGGAACATAAAGTAGTTATGTGTTCAATTATAGATTAGATAATTGAATTCATATTATTTGGCATTTCATAATCTAGAACTTGTCTCAAAAATATTTTAAAATACGTGTATAACTTTCTCACTAGAACAGTTTTTGTATAGGCTGTTTGCTAAAATAGCGGTCGACGCTCTACGCAGATGCAAGATATTTGCCATGTTTCTTAACACAAACTTATAACAATGACATATTTAGAAAATTAATAACATTTACTAAAAAGTGTCTCAAAAAAAACACGATTTTCCTAGATTTTCATTCAAAAACCATAAACCGAAAAGTGCCATTTTTAGCATTTTTCGATAAATTAAACGTATTATTTTAGGATAAAATCCAAGATATTTTGTTATTTCTGAATTATAGTAATTTAATTCAATTCATATTCAATGTCACTGGTTATTTATTATTTTAATAAATTGTATATTTATTTTACTATAATTTTTTTTGTAATACCATTTTCCGCGCAAAATTGCGTCAGCTGGAATGGAATTCCTTTTATGTATGGAGCGACACGCGATTCACGCGTAAACGTATAAACGCTCTTAACGCCAAACGCTTGTGACTTTGTCTAGCCCCGCAGGTCCTATATTATCTACATCTAAATGCTTAAAATGATTTTTATTCAACGTCAAAAACTTTACGAAGCGACGAAACCTGCCTAAATTGCTCTATCTAATGATTGTGTACTGCGTCGCTACATTAACGTACCTATAAATAAGACTTGATCTACCTTTGACGTGGATCAAGGCGAAGTAATAAATGCCTTCACTATTAAATTCTCATGTGACCTTTAACTATGGACACCAATTGTTTTTTTTTTATTCAAAATCCTTGTGAATAATGAACGGTGTCCTTAACAAGTGAACAGTTGTATAAACAGTGAATTAATCGTACTTACATCGCTTATGTTCTAGGTATAAGTTGCAACTTGCAAGGGCAAAACGCATGTACTGAAAAATTTAAATGTCATCGGTAAATAACACTTCAAGGTACGGTCTCAATTTCCTGATATCCATCCAAACCCAGTGCTTTTAAAAATTTGAAAGCCACCGAGCACATTAACAGATATTTTTCCTATTCATTGAACGATTGCTACGAATTGGTATATTTGTTTCACGCAAACAAACAGCAATGTACCTACAACGTGGATATTTATGAGAGTATATTGGTAAGGGTGACGACATAGTTTCCGATGGATCACACTTACCAAAATGCAAAGAAGTGTAATTATTTAAATATTGTTTTTGCTCAAAAAGTAGCCATTTCCATTTGTGTTTCGCGTACGGAAAGTTATTCTTTTCCGTACTATAGTCATTGACTTACTATCTATGTAGTACCTAATACAAAATTCACGAAAAAAGTGTCCCGTGAAAACCTATATATAAACGAGGGTATGTGTATTTTTATAAACAAACGAAAACATTATAATTTATATCTTAAGCCATTATTATACAGCCTAATTTTACTTGCAACTAGCTATAGTGCGATTCTCTCCCTTTTCGCGTTTTATCTATATTTCGGTGCGGACCACAGAAAATTTCTGTGGTGCGGACACTTTTTAGCGCTGACCCGTCATCCTTAGTATTATATATATTATATAAAGCAGTTTTTACTTTTCCAGCCGTCATCGATCTATTAGATTAAGACTTTGTAATTGGAACAAATAAAATAAAATTTCATTTCAAAAATAGTTATTTGTTATGCAAGGCCGCAAAATGGATTTTTGAGCCGAGTGTCAAATTTGAATGCTGAGCGGCAAAGGATTCTAGGGTTGAACCCTGAGCGCAGCGAGGGGTTCAAAGAATAGAATCCTGAGCATAGCAAGGCATTCAAAGGACACGAGACCCAAAAAAAATTGCGGCCGTACATAACACAAAATTTTTCATCTCACCACAGCGAGGAAAATAACTTGAAGAACACTTGGATCGGCATTGCGAGTATGTAAGATGTTGTCTTTAGTAATACTCTGCAATAACTTCACTCACTTAATTAAATCCACCCTAAATCACCACTCATCTTACAAAAAAGGTAATGAATAAAAACAAGATATTATTATTTATCACGATCATAAAAAAAAATGAGATACATACTTTTTTTTCTACTTTTATTTTGGATGCGTTCAGAAATATCAATTTCTAAGAACCAAGGATAATAGAAGATTAAGAAAAAAATAACAACAATTAGATAAACAATAAGTAAATATCATGGATTTCATTAGATTTCCTTTATGATTAATAAAACTAAATAGGAGTTATTATTTTTATTGATATTCTAAGAAAATGTAAAACCAAAAAGTAATGTACACCTATACAAACTCAAAGGTCGAACTTCGTTACTGACCGTATGCATTATTTAAAAAAAAAGAAGTCTTCAGTTTAATGGTGGCACCACACATGGCTATTTGTATTTGCCTATTTTTTATATTTGTTAAATAACTTCCATGTGTGGAGAGTATATTTGCCAAAATTATTGCCATATTTGCCTGTTTGGCAAATACAGCCAATAACATATTTGGCTCCATGAGGTCGAAAATTTTGGCAAATACGCGATCATCCAATCACAAATACAAACAGCCATGTGTGGTGCCACCATTAGACATTGTTATAGACGCAATACGAGATTACGTCATGTTCGAATTTAGAAATGCTTTGCGGCCCTAGGGCGGGAAAGGATTTTCATACTACTTTCTCGCCCTAGGGCGGGAAAGGATTTTCATACTTACTACTTTCTCGCCCTAGGGAGAAATGAAAATTCTTTTGGGCCCTAGGGAATATAACAGCATTTCCCGCCCGCATTTTGGGCATTAAAAATCTCCTTTCCGAGCGGGTGAGATGAAAAATAAATTTCATTTCATATATCTATTATATGGTACTAGTGCTTTTTTTTCCTCCTGCGCGGCACCGTAACACTGGTATATGTATTTTTCAACATAGTACCTACTAATTTTATAAATCACCGAAGACACATATCTGCTTTTTTGGAAATGTATCGTCGTCACTCGTTAGTATTTTTGTGTAGTGTGTTTGTCAGTATGTTAGGTAAGCCATCTGATTCTGTAATGCGGTGAATCACGCCCGTGTTATCTTTATCTACAGAAACTTGGCAGCGCTGACGATTTGCATTAGGATGCAAAACACGAAAACTATTGTTCACACCCTAAAATGTACTTCTAGCACTTCATTCATTAACACTCCATTAATGTCTGCTGCAATAAATAATTCATATTGTTATTCATGTATGCCTGTATCTTCAGGATTATTGTAACCTATTCATTGTGACTTATCTGATTACAATTAGCAAGTTGGCACTTTCCAAACATTTCCCAAGGCGTTGGTGGGGTGACACCGCACTGGAAGACATTGCAGCTTCACAAAAACAAAACACACACAGCCCGTCTTTAAGGCTTGAAGAGATGGCAAACTGGCTCTTTTTTATGATGTTTATGTCAAATTGTTTAAATAACTGATCCTTACAGAAAAAATATCTAACGGAAAATAAGGGTAACAAACAACAAGGGTGAACAATCGTTATTGACAAGAAAAAGAATTTTCTCAAACCCTCTTTCAAAAGAAAAAATCCCAAAAAGCATCTAATTTTGTCTTACTTTCAAAATTGTCTGCAAAACGGCGCAAGCTTTTAATTAATTCTTGCACACAAAAAAAGTACATAAAAATTACAATAACTTTGATTGAGAGTTTTATTTTTAGGCCTTCTAACAATCGTGTAAAGTGATATTTCCCCGAAATTCAAGTACATAAATCAGTGTGAACGCGGCTGCTCCGTCCCCCTGTAAACTGTCATTCGGCCTTCTTAAAGCCTTAAACTAAAAATTTAATTTGTCTAAATATTTAATTTGTTTCTAGTGGCAGTGACACCATGGACTAATTGCCGAATCACAGAAAACAAATTAGTCAATATAAAGTTATTCCTAGCTCTGTGTTGGTATTAATTTAGTTTATTCGGCTGAATAAACAAGTTAATACCGCTGTAATTAAAATAAAATAATATCCGCTGTAATAAATTACAATCCTTTCCGTATTAGTCTACAATTTTACATACTAAATCAATAATTTTAGTCGGAAATTGATGTTGACTTAGACAACCTACATTACTTGCGTATCGCAACCTACATAATAAGTAAGAAAGTAAACCAGGCGGCTGCAGTGCCGCATCGTTTGATATGGTGGTCATGGCAGCTAGATCATACACTCCACAAATCAGATGCCTAGAGAGCTGAAGTAATTAAGTAGATAAGAGTTTATTGAAATGACCGATAAATGTCTTCTTTAATTCTGAAGAAGTCGGACGATATGGCTTGAAGCAATAGACGTATACACAGGACCCGGCGCGGCGGACCGCGCGAAAAAATGTTGTCAGTTTACTGGTGGCAGAAATGTTTGTTTGGACACCAACAGCGTCAGATGTAAGCCGATCGCAGTATTGCCTATGTATCGCGATCCACGCCACAGATCATTATAATTCGCACGCGAGTAATTACAGGGACGATTTCCGCCACGTTGCGGCGTAATAGCGGAAATTTTGACAAATGGCGCTACATTTTTATTGTATGAAAAAGGTTGACGTAAAATGTTCCGATGGGCTCATCCTCGGGTTCATATCAGTGTTTGAAGGTCTGCTTGACAGGCCGACCTCGGCATATCGGTCGCGGAGGACAGACGGTCGCAAATATTTGCGCGCACTAGAGGCGCGCGGGTGGGTGCGGGGGTGTGCGGGCGGGGCGGCGGGGCGGCGGGGCGGCAGGGAACAGGTGACCTTGCCGCGCGGCAGACGCGCGACCTTGATCTTGAGACGACCGCGCGCGCGCCCTCGCGGCATCGGCATCGTGCACGACACCTATGCTGCGCTCGGTAACTATAGCTATCATTGAAATGGCCCACTACTAGGGTTGCCAAGTAATGCTAACGCCAGACTCGTCAAAATAACACACTCGTTAAATTAGTTATAGGCACTAACGCAGACATCCGACACGCCAATATCTAACCTAAGATCTAGGTCTGCTATAAACATTTGAGGAGCTTGATGAGTATCGAAACTTGTGGGTAAATCTTATAAAAGAAGTACTGTCTGTTAAAGTCACAATTGCTTTGATAGATTTACCGCTAAATTGGACACAGTTTTTAGGACAAGGTAAGGTTTAGGATAGGAAATTCAAGCGAAAGTCTACTGAAGCATAGGTTTAATGGTTTGTTAAAACAAATTGATTGTCTATCTTATCATTTGGGTATTAAAAAGCTGCCTGCCATGACCATTACCTTCTCGACAGTATATCCAATTGTCGCGAATGAAATGACAATTTATTCATCGGCCGTCGTTATGAATAGCTAGATATAATTTGACCTTCAGACAGCTTCAGTTGTAGCTACAAGACTACAACATGGAGGTATTCAAAGAGTGGCAATAAAAACACTTCTAAAGCCAGCACAAGTTCAAGGGCAATAGGAAACTCCGACAAAGCCACGAGGCCATCGCGCTGCAGAACTACTATACGGAGTTTTATTGGATTCGAGGTGCGCCAAAACGTTCCATTTCTCATCAGTCCGACGTCTTCGACATGCTATCACACTTCACACTTCACACTAATCACATCACATCACACTAATATTATAAAAGCGAAAGTTTGTGTGTAAGTGTGTGTGTGTGTGTGTGTGTGTGTGTGTGTGTAAGTGTGTTTGTTTGTTACTCCTTCACGCCGCAACTACTGAACCGATTTGGCTGAAATTTGGAACATAGATAGCTTATAACCCGGATTAAAACATAGACTACTTTTTATCCCGGGAAAATACATAGTTCCTATGGGATATTTAAAAAACCCTAATTTTCAACAGTAATCTATAGCTACAGCTATAGGTAGATTACTTTGGCAATCTTTCCTGAAAATAGGTGTAAGTAGTGTAGTGTAGTAGGGGTCATTGTAAAGGAAATTTAATTTTTTCTCGGGATTAGTAAAAAATCGAATTTAACGCGGGCGGAGCCGCGGGCAAAAGCTAGTACTGTAATATCGGGTTACAACATCCTCATAATCAGTGTGACCATTTGTTGTAGATTTCTGCCATCTGGGCAGATTTAACTCCTAAATTTTAACTACGGCATTGCAGCAGAGTAAGATGACGATTTAAGAAAGTGGCAGAATGTGGCAGATTTCCAGGAAATCCTCATTATCTTTGAAATAAAATGAAAAAACTCATAATTTTATGTCCATCAAACTCATATTTTTGCATGACTTTAGTTAGTCAAAAATATACTGGGTAAGCTGGCAGCTTTTGTCTCAAGTCGATGGAACGGGGATTTTCCAATGTCAAAACCACTAGGCTATCACAGCTTGTACAGTAACTGAACAATAGAAAAAACCAAATTTTGGGGGTTCCCTACTTAGAACTGAAACTCAAAATTTTTTTTTTTTCATGAAACCCATAGGTGTGGGATATCGGATAGGTCTTCAGAAAATTTTATAGATAACTTATCGCATACCGCCCAGTCAGGGAAAACGGAAGGGTTATGTGGGGCTTGCACCCACTAATACTGTCTATTTTCTGATACAAAATTCACACAGGATGCTACAGTCATGTAATGTTGCTAGTTTGACAGAGGAGTTAGGACCGCAGAATATTGCTAATGCATGACGATTAGTCCGAATTTTTATAAATAAAAAATATTCAAATTTAAACCACATAATTTAGGTTTTCAGCGAAATGTAATTATCGGCATTAAAAGGGTTTTTTTAGGTGATTCAGTTAAACGTCGTTTTTCTGTCATATTCTTCCGCAACGCTGCCTGTTGCCCCTACCGCCGTATTCGGAAGATTGAGAAGTACAAAAATAAAATCAGCGTAACACATAATGTACTTTACAGGTACTTAGATAGTATTTTCTTTTGTGAATCGAAGGTCATATAAGCATTAACGCCTTTGGTCACCAGCACGTGGCTGCGTAAACCTTGCGATAACAGGCAGCCGCTGTTATCGCGACGTTGACGCAGCGCCCGCGCATTTCTCCGGCCCTCCACCCCCGGCCCTCCTCCGCGACACGCGTGCAAATTGCAATAAACTTACACGTGGACTCCACTGCATATGCATGTAAGGTCGTGTCAAACTGCGAACGGAAAGTGTTACAAAGTAAGGCTCTACACTTTTCAATTTTGTAATAATATGTAAACACCTATAAAATATATACGCAGCAATTAAGTTGACAAAAAAATTTCCCTGTGGCACGCCTTATGCACTTCCCGTCGCTCTCATACTGTATCTCCCTTGACATCCGAAAATAATGTTTGCGCAGGGTTCATTGGATCATTCATCTGAGGTTCAACTTATACGTCGCCTACTATACGAGTACTCTATGGTCGGGCCAACACATCAAACTTGCAGTCTAGTATGAGTGACAGATGATCGATTCGGCGCCTTTAATTTTTCGGTAACAAAAAGCAAAATATCCCCTTATCAATTGTCATAATTAATCCCTTTCCTTGAATATTTCTCATTTCATAAGCACAGTATACGCTGTGTAGGGCAAGACCTTTATAAATTGTAAACTTCACACACACGTGTAAGTTAGATTGTGCATGTGCATTAATTTCATTTAGGTACCTTGATACCTTGATAATTGTTATGCGCGCATAATATTATGCTACTAGCATAGTAACTATAAGTTTTTTATTTGTACTTTGTAAAAGTGCTTCTACGTCAGCTACGACGGTCTACGACGTAGGCCTATTTCAAAATTGACTCCTTGAAGCTGTAAGAACTAAGTACCTACTAAGTTCATAAGTTATGATATTATAATATGTAAAATATAATATAAATTGTATATAAATCCAGTATCACATAGGTGTGCACTGTATATCTATAGACTATAGATTTTTATGGTGTTTTATTTTTGGACTATTTTACTTTTGCCTTCCAATGCAATGCAGTACGTAGTACATAGCAATGCAGTAAGTACGTAGTAGAAGTATTTGTTTATACATATCCTCGAACGCCTGGTATTCATTTTGTTGCACACGATATCGGTAAAACATAATATATACAGACTATTAAAGACTAGATAGATATCAGGTATATGTAATGAGTAGGTACGTAGGTACGTGTTGTTTACAAGTTCATATGAACCCATTTTTGCAAAACACTTCTTGAAGGACGTTGGTAACACTTGTGACACCTTGAACAAATACTAAATAAACATTTCGCGTTATCCGTGCACGTTCGTATGTGCTATTTGTTAATTTACGTGTAGAGTATAGGTAAACAAATTTTTATTTTATGAAAACATGAGTTTCTTTACAAACTAATTACCCACTAAAACTTGTACCGATATCATAATATATGGTTCCGAATAATTATCTTATTATCATATACGACGACGACCGAATGGCGTAGCGGTAGCGATCCTGCCGTCTGCGTCGGAGGTCGAGGGTTCGACCGTGGTGGCTATGGCGTCCGTTGCCCGAACTCCATCAACAGGCCGAGGAGGTGGCGCGCCCTGTTCAGGACGCGCCTCCCAGGAGGAGTCGGCGGCGGTCAGGCTGCCGGCAGCAGCGACGGGACCTGCCGCTCGGGTGGCGGGTCGGGGCCTGGCGGGAGCGCGGTGAATACGCAAGTGACTCCCGTACTCCCGCCAACAGGTTTTAGTGGGTGCAAGCCCCACATAACCCCTCCGTTTCCCCTGACGGAGGGGTATGCGTTAAGCATTTCCTGTCGATTAAAAAAAAAAAAAGGGTTCGACCGTGGTTCGCCCATAACTGGAAAATGTTTGTGTGATGAGCCTGAATGATTTCTACTTCTTGGGTGTTTTTCAATATATTATATTCATTCATATGTATATATTATGTTTATCGGTAATCTAGTACCCATAACACCAGCTGTCGCTTACTTTGAGGCTAGCGATGTGTGTCTGTGTATTAATGGCTTGATATATATTTATTATATATTTATTAATTATATTATATACGAATTTATTTATGGCGAAAAAATAATTATTGAATGGAAGCAGGCGTTATTTTGCGGAAATCCATAATTAGCAGGACAGATTAATTTGTTTTGCTGTAATCCGCTACTTGAAAAGATTCGCATTGTGAAGTCAACATCTCCTGAGGATGTCCCGGTTCGGGACGAAACGTGCGTCGAAGAAAGTGTTGGAAAATTGTGTGTGGTGTTTCATGTGGGCGGTGTTCCTGCATATTGTACCATACAGAATCTTTTCAAGTAGCGGATTACAGCAAAACAAATTAATCTGTCCTGCTGAAAAAATAATTATAAATAATCTCCATGCCTCAGTTCTAAATATTCCATTTTATTCCACTGTTATAGTTTTTTGGACAGGAGACGCAATTTTCTCAGCAATAGAAATGGTGCATTTAGGCTAACATAGTAGTAAGCCTAATAATATGTATAATGTACTCTATATTAATGCACAAATGGAAGACTTTGTTTGTTTGTTGTTGTGTAATGAGAACGAACTATCTTTTGATCACTACGCTATGTCATTATTGAAAGTTGTCTGAACCAACGAATCAGCACATTAAAGTTATTTTTACCTAAGTACATATTTCTTTTGTATCAAACTTAGAATCTTCTCTTAGATCGCTAAAGAAACGATTAATTTATTACACTATTTGGCAGTTGCTTCCACAAGTGGAATCAGCTAAAAGTTTGCATAAGAAAATGCAGACAACCCTACTGTTTAATATATACGTTAACTATACATAATATATGGCCATAATTCGGTGTGCACATTTACATGACTCAAACAGGTGGGTCGCCGGTCGCTTTGAATGACTGTCGGGGACGAGGCGTCCCTGTAGGAAGGGGGTGACATTGCACGACCGACGATTTTTTCTAACGACATTTTGATGCTGTGACGTCAAACGTCTGTCTGATACGCAAAACGAACAAGGTCAAATTGTAATAATAAACCTTTAATTTGTTTTTGTAACGTTCAATTTAAATCACAGTCAACAGTGTTACACATGGCTTTGTTTTACTCGTAGGTACACACTTATATAGCTTGTGCAATCACTCATACATTTATTATTTTCATAGTCATTTATTACATAGTCATTTTAAAAACAAGCAATTTTGTTGTTATGTGGAGAGCCATTATGATACTTAGAGTAATTCTGGAGTATTTGAAACCTGCTCAATGTAATGTGCTCCATGACCTTAAAATAATTCCTCTCTTGAGGATTTGAATCAGTTGTGGACGTCAGTAAAATTTGTATCAATTAAACCTTAAATGAACAAATATTTTATTGAAAGACACCTATTTTATTATTCTTGAGTCTTATTTTATGTTCGAAATTGTGGGTGGTTCGAGATCGGGTGCGTTTGACACGTTATTTGCATAGTAACGAATGTTTCAATACGTCTAACTGTCTCTAGTCCTTTCCCGTTGCTATTTAGGTACATTGCATAAGTATGTCATCTGCACCATGTTTCAACGAAACACCTATAATGTCTTTGACGTTCGTAGATCATTGAATGGAAGCAGGCGTTATTTTGCGGAAATCCATAATTAGCAGGACAGATTAATTTGTTTTGCTATAATCCGCTACTTGAAAAGATTCGTATGGTACAATATGCAGGAACACTGCCCACATGAAACACCACACACAATTTTCCAACACTTTCTTCGACGTACGTTTCGTCCCGACACCGGGACATCCTCATCGAGTAAGATCCCAGGGCCGCCAGACGTTACGTATTTTCTGACGAACAAAATGTGCACGATTGAGTAGTGTTACTATGTACTAAGAGCGCATGCCTACTTACTAGCCTGCTTAGTGGGCCAATTTTCAGGTATCAGGTGATCAAGGGACATAAAAACATTACTTACCTTACGTAAATTCTCCAAGCTGATTTTCACGTATATTTTAGGCAATACCCTCAAAAATAAGTCGCCAATACTCCCAGACACTTTCCGTGGGCCGTATTGCTTTACAGACGCTTTAAAGTTCACAAAATAATTACTTAACTTCACGTAAATTCTCATGCTCCATTTTTACATACAGTGTGAGTCTTCATAATGTGCACATATTGAAATGAGGGAAACTATGCTTAATTTTATCGACGGAAAACGTATTAAAAAAATCTAAAATTTTTTTTTATATTTTTTTGGAATTTTTAAAAATTGCGTTCCCTACTATGACTCTTGTGTAAACAAAACGGTGTAACTTTTAAACTAAATGGTCTATCACGATGAATCAAACTTATTAATGATTGGAAGTAATGGTCCGTTCTCATGAAATGAAAATTGTAGAAAAAAATTACCCTCAATGGAAAATACACGTGTTTTTAATAAAATTTCTGGTTTTTTTTTCACTAATTTTTACAATAATCGTAAAATTTCTCAATAAAATGCCCCCATTGTGTGCCCTTTTTTATTACTTTAAATTATTTCTCATCATATTAGCTACCTAATGGTGAAAATTGTGTGTTTGTAACTTAATCATAACATTTCTTTTTAACTGTTCAAAAATAGCACTCCAAACGCGCAAGTTATTGTTTTCCTAAGGAGGGTTCTACGTGATATCTACTATCTCAATAATTAGTGCGTAGCCGTGTCTTAGGCCTTTCTTTAACACTTGATAAGAAATGTTACAATTGAGTTATAAGCATGCAATTTTTACCATTAGGTAGCTTATACGATGAGGAATAATTTAAAGTAATAAAAAAGACACACAATAGGGACATTTTATTGAGAAATTTTACGATTATTGTAAAAATTAGTGAAAAAAAACCAGAAATTTTATTAAAAACACGTGTTTTTTCCATTGAGGGTAATTTTTTTCCACAATTTTCATTTCCTGAGGACAGACCATTACTTCCAATCATTAACAAGTTTAATTCATCGTGATAGATCATTTAGTTTAAAAGTTACACCGTTTTGTTTAAACAAGGGTCATAGTAGGGAACGCAATTTTTAAAAATTCCAAAAAAATATTTAAAAAAAAATTAGATTTTTTTAATACGTTTTCCGTCGATAAAATTAAGCATTGTTTCCCTCATTTCAATATGTGCACATTATGAAGACTCACACTGTATGTAAAAATGGAGCATGAGAATTTATGTGAAGTTAAGTAATTATTTTGTGAACTTTGAAGCGTCTGTAAAGCAATACGGCCCACGGAAAGACGTGTCTGGGAGTATTGGCGACTTATTTTTGAGGGTATTACCTAAAATATACGTGAAAATCAGCTTGTAGAATTTACGTAAGGTAAGTAATGTTTTTATGTCCCTTGATCACCTGATACCTGAAAATTGGCCCACTAAGCAGGCTAGTAAGTAGGCATGCGCTCTTAGTACATACTAACACTACTCAATCGTGCACATTTTGTTCGTCAGAAAATACGTAACGTCTGGCGGCCCTGGGATCTTGGACTATCAGGAGATGTTGACTACACAATTCGAAATCGTAGTTCGTAGATCATAGATGTCTTGCCTCGATCACGTGTTTCCGCCAAGGTTTCCGCGCCGGGCTCGGCTAGTGTAGCGACACACCTGTCTAAAGTTCGGTTCAATACGGTCGCAAACTTTTAAAGTTACATGGGACACATCTACTTTAGGGGGAGGAATACTATCTGAGCGTGAAAATACTAATTTTATTTAGTTTGTTTTTCGCTAATAGTGGGCTAATTTGACGACCGAATGGCGTTGTGGTTGTCGTGGGTTCGATTCCCACAACTGGTAAATGTTTGTGTGATGAGCATGAATGTTTTCACAGTGTCTGGGTGTTTTTCAATATATTAGTATGTATGTATATTTATCAGTTATCTAGTACCCATAACACAAGCTATCGCTTACTCTGGGGCTAGATTGCGATGTGTAAAATGTTCCGTATATATTTATTCATTTAATTATACATCGATGGCGTAATGCAATGACTTTGGCGAGTAGGTATAATATTTATCCGTCTACACGTTTTTAATAAATACTTTGCTCGAAATTTCCCATTCACCTCATATTGGTTCCCGAAAGATTATTTTTTGTATTTTAACTACACATTGTAGGTTTATAGCTCCAAATCTGGAAAACTACAAAAAATAATTAATCTTTCGGGAACCAATAGCAAAATATTAAATAAAATTTAAGTTTCGTGGGCTAGTAGGGCCGAAACACCTTAATTTCTGATGCGCGCGGCGTAGTGCCGTACCTTCCGTTGTGCGATTACTTCGGCTAGTTCGCATTCAATGTATTTTGCATAGCAAGTGACACATCACGCGACGCGTTACGCGAACGAAAGCGAACAACATTGGCATCCCGTGCGATTGTTCGGCCGGTTTGGTGTGTCACGCCAACCGAATACTACGACCGACAATTTTGTTGCTGAAGTTTCGGCGCCTTACTTTCAACCTAGTGTCGTTGCACAAGTTAGATTCACGGGTTGGCCTTTGTTTCGAAATACCTATTTTTTTAACTAAAAAATAACAGATTACCAAGTACGCATGCCCGTAGCATACATGATTATGGATAACTTCGAATGGAGCTCATCCCTTAATGTTGTACTCGTGGCAATGGATATTTCTCATTGCACATCTTGTTTAGGTACTTGAATTTTGCCACGGCAGTAAATCATAGTAGATTTCATTGAAAAAAAGTAATTAAAGAAAAAGTAAACAGTAATATTTATAATTATGTAGATAATGTGTAAGTGGGCATAGTTCGTAAGAAATAATTATTATCAATTATTTTAATTTTGTTGATGAAACATTTTCAATTTTCTTGCTAGAGATGATCTACTCGCGTATCTAGACTAGATTTAAAAGAGAATAAGATACTTATTATTTATAAGCACGTATATTTTTATACTGGCCATTTAGTTGAGATATACCTATTACCTATATATCCAACTTGACGTTCAATGCTTATTTAGTTAGACTGGTCATGGTCACAATTTTGTAACGTGTTTACTTATACTTGCCTTAATAAATAAATAATGAGTTCCAAATTTGTATCAAATAAAATTAATGTATCGCATTTGTCTATCATTTATGATTTGCTTTGTAGTTGTGTGCGTTGCATGATACGCCTCTTATGAAATCCTTCGATAGTCGTTTACTGTGTCAAGGTAGTTGCATGAACCCGAGACTGTTAAATATGCTCCGCATAAACTGCCACTCGACAGACCTGAAAGTGTAAATTTAAATTGTTGTGTTGTAAAATTGTGTTTATTTTTTCCCTAATCTTTCCTACTCCCTATCCCATGCGCACTAATCCCAAATACTGTCTCAATCTGAAGCCGTGCTGGAAGAAAATCCATTTGGATTAAGCGCTGCCGTGATTTTTGTGTGCAATAAAAATTAATAAATAAATAAATAAACTTCGACATTATTTTATTTTTAGAACCAATAAATAAATAACAAGTTCTGAGTTCTGACGTATAATTAAATTGCAATTTATGTATATGGAGTAAAAGTATCAATCCGAGAGGAGACCAAAGAAAAAGGGATGGGACAAAATATAAGTTATTAATGCTTTTTTAAAGTTAACGGCGTAAAAACTATAAAGACAATTACTTTCAAGTTTAAACGTCATGTATTTCGGGTCTTTAATCTAAAATCGCTTAGAACCAGAAATACGATTGGATTAAATTTTATCGATAGAAAGTTCTCCCAAAAGTTACTTCAAAATCTCAGTTTTTCTGTTTTTTATCGGAAACTACTGTGGAAGTAATTGCAATTTATGTTTTAATGTGTCGGTAATAACAATGTCCACAAATGCTTAGAAACTGATTTTTGATAATGCCTTAGTTTTTGAGTAATTAGGTAAAAGGTCGTTTTTCTGTTATAATCTTCCGCGACGCTGCATGTCGCACCTATCAGCGTATCCGTGAGAGTGAGAAAGACAAAAATAAATTCAATAAATCCCCTTAAAAGGGAAATCGTTATTTACTGCCCTTATTATGAAAGAAGGTGCAAAGTGCATTTTGCCCGTTTTGAGGTACCAACTTTCAACATCACTGAACCCGAATACATAATATTACTAACGTGACTGAACTAACTGAAAGATTCTACATCGATCTAATAAAACTTTAGTAGGTACGTACTACGTACCTATAAAGGGTACTAATATAACTAGATAACTTACAACTTATTCCAATTTCCAAGTAGGTATTAATTATTAAACTAATTAAAGCTTGTAAAACGAGCTAAGTACAGAAACTTTGGTGTACCTACATGTAACCTGGGTAGTAACTTTACACCGGCTTGGTTTAAAACTTACAGTGGCTAATAGTCTTCCTAAATAAATGAGTGAAAAATATTAAGACTAACTTAAATAAAGAATGTTTACCACAACGGTAGTAATTTAGCTATACCAGAAAGATAGCTTTTATGTAATTATGTAACAGAGAGGTACATCTATTAGATAATAGGTACGTAAGTACTTAGTATATGCTTGTGTTATGTGTATCAGTTTCACACAAATGATATATAACAAGCACGAGCAAATCTCATATACCTACGCACTCATATCACGCAATAACAATTATTAACCATAAGACGCTAGACTGCAAGTTTGCCACATCACTTTAAGCACATTTAAGCTGAACAAAATTAGCTTAGTATTTTTAGCAACGAAACGGCTCGAATTAATTAGAAATAGAACGAGTCGTTGAGTGCAATGCAACGATTAGTACGACGTATTATAATTAGCGATGCACAAATAACGAAGTGGCTTCGAAGGAATTGGGTCGGTGCGAGGCGGCGCGGGGAAGGCGGTGGAATTCGCGTAACATTAAGTCAGCGGGCGTCGGCCTCGCGTCGGTCGCTGACCCGCGGCTATCTCTAGACTCTAGCCGCTCACGCTACCGCGCTAGCTGCAGCCTGCACGCACCCGCGCCCGCCCGTGATCCACCCGCGTTCCAACCGTCAACCCTCAGACTCGAAAAAGCTTTCACACCACCGTGCACCGATATGGACCTGAGGACGACCATTGGAACATTTTACGCAACTTTTTTTCATACAAGAAAAAAGTAGCGCCATTTGTCTAAAGGATAATGACCATGGGTGTATAGAATCCCGTATCAAGCTGAATCAAATCCAAACTTTTTATTGACTACGGTCTCCACAATACCTCCTACAGATATTTTTTTTATTAAAATCTGGATTCTAAAGTTATAGGCAAAGAAACGATAAGAAGTACAACTTTACTTCTTAATAAAATCTGTATGATGACAGGTAATGTGCATTAAAAAGAAAGTAACTTTTTGAATGCAAAATTAAAATTCTGGATACGAAAACCAAATTCCTAGTGCCTATGGATCTTCAAATACACTATGTTTTCCTAAACTATATTGGTTTTGGTTCAAGAGAGAACTTGATACCACTTTTGGTCATTCTCCTTTCCGCTAATACGCCGCAACATGGCGGTAATCGTATTTATGGAAACTCACTTGCGGATTAATAGCCAGTATAGTGATGCTGTTGGTGTCATAACAAACATTTTTGAAACCAGTAAACGGGCGTTTTTTCATGCGATTCGGCTGGTCCTTTATATACGTCTATTTTTCACACGCTAGATATCTAATGTACCTACTTAAATATCCTGATAAAAATGATATGCTAAAAAACCTAGATTTAGTTTAGCTGGACAGATTTAGGTAAGGTTTTCTCTGTTTGATTGTGGGATCGGGCATTAGCTTTGTCGAACTTTGTTCCATTTTGAGATGGTCAATTGGTCACCCATATCAGACCTAAAAAACTTCTGCTAAATTCTACAAAGTGAATTTATGAAGTTTATCTTTTTAAATGAAATGGAATCATCGTCGTTTTGTAAAGAACAACCGTTGCGCGTTGTGAACTACTACTACATCATATTATTTGAATCGTGCCACGCAACGTGTATGAGGTCGTCGACCTCGTTCAGTATCTCCCCACGCCTGCTCTGAAGGTATACATTGTTCCAAACGGGAAATAATACGGTTCATTCCATTTGAGGGCATAGGTAAGCCAGCGTAGACGTGGCTCTGTTGTGCAACGCCTGTAATGACGTTCATTCAGGTCAGAGCTAGGGGCCTTGACTAAAATACAGTTTCATTTCTTAATCACGCTTTTTGCTGTAGAAAATCGTCAGAATTAAAATGCAGTGGAAACAAAGCAAAGTCCTTTGAAATAAATAATACGATGCTAGAATCGATACATATTACTTATTAGGTACATATTAGGTATTACTTATGGGATTCGATCATTAAACCTTTAACCTAATTTGTTTGACATCCACCGTTTGCTAAATATATGAAAGACATTTTCAACTTTTAAAACATAGTTATTTTCAATGCTATTTTACAAAATAGATTAGGTTTGGTTAGATTTAGTTAGTACCTACATAAAAAAATCCTAATTCGTATTTTGACTGCCATTACAAAAAACAAGGTGTTATACTTATACAAGTAGGTATAACTTTGATATTTACGTATGAATATATGGGGGCCCCAGATCAATGAAGAATTCAGGAAAATAGCTACTTATTTCTCAAAAAATCTGTTCATCTGATTGAAGATCATCAATGAACGAACATGAGCAATTTCAACAGGTCTGATGTTTCGAAATTTGGAATCGAGTCATCTTGATATTATGAACAATTAATAAATCTTAATTTGATTTAGAGTCTTCACCAGTATTCTTCAGGATATCGATCTCCTCACAAACTGACAGCAGAAGTGTCTGTATGTTTGGGTTCATTGGAACAGTCCTAATAATACGAATAGATGGAGAGATAAATTGCCAGCCCTAGATGTTAGAGCGGGATGGTGCTAACTGCTGAGTCTGATTTATCAAACATAGATTCTGCTTCTTTGTCGTCATTTCGCGATTAACAAAATATCAAATCATGGTTGCCGGATTACGGAGTCATTGTTTGAGGCAGATTAGATGCTTGCTTGTCGTGATTCTGGTGCAGTCATGCAAGGGAACACTCCACTTTGCCCTGAACGCGAAGTCGTTTGATGGAACAAAGCCAAAGCCTTGAACATCGTCGTAAGGTTGCCTGTCTGTCGGTATTCTATAGAATATATTTCGGAGAGTGTGCACAGGAACTTTTTAATTTGGTTCCCCCGTCACCTTTCTACCATAGAACGGCAAGGCATGGCTTCCACCCATACATAGTTGACGTACCAAAGACGCGTACGAAGCGGTTTGATTCCTCGTTCCTGATACGCACTGCAAAGGCCTGGAATCAGGAATACTCTCCCGGGCAGTGTCTTTCCTGCCACTTACAACCCGGGTGCCTTCAAATCAAGAGTGAATAGGCATCTTCTAGGCAAGCGCGTTCCAGCTTAGACTGTATCATCACTTTCCATCAGGTGTGATCACAGTCAAGCGCTAGCCTATATAGTATAAAAAAAAATGGAGTCGTTCCTTCGCCGGGAGAGGTGAGCTTGAGGAGAGGATGCGACTTTGTGTCGATAAATGAAGTTTTATGCCGAGTTCTTGCTTGCCGATACTTTATTTATTAGAAATATGGAAATTAGAAAGTAGCAAGAACAAAATCCATTTGTTTATTATGATAAATATATGATGCTACATATGCTACTGATTACACTTTTAAAATAAAAGTTAGCGGAACTTTACAATGTTTTAAAATCTTAACGGAGGTAAGAACTTCTTTAACTTTTTACCCACGACGGAACGGAGTACGGGTTTATGCGTTTAGGGTGAGAGACCGTTTGTACATTACTCTATTAAAAAGATTTTATGTTTGTTTGTATGTTAAATTGTTCACAAAAACCAATTCTGCAAAAATATTTTTGTTTGTTTGTTTGTTTGTTTGTTAGTTTGTTTGTTTGTTTGTGTGTTCGTTTGTGCACATCGATGTTCCCATTTATTTCAAAAACGGCTTGACCGATTTAGATGCAGTTTTCTGTATAATGTTTGGTGTTCAGCGGCAATGGTTCTTAGATAGTTGTTACGAACATCGATCACCAGGGGGCGCCATAAAATACATTTATATTGCAAACGAATGTTCCCATTTATTTCAAAAACGGCTTGACCGATTTAGATGCAGTTTCCTGTATAATGTTTGGTATTCATTGGCGATGGTTCTTAGATAGTTGTTACGAACATCGATCACCAGGGGGCGCCATAAAAAACATTTACAGTGCAAACGAATGTTCTCAATTATTACAAAAACAACTGAACCGATTTGGATACAGTTTTGTATAAAATATTCGTGAGTCATTGGCTATGGTTCGTAGATAATTGTTCTTGTGATTGACCAGCAGGGGGCGCCACAATAAACGTCTCTTTATGACTTGGAAGGGATGATGCCTTCAAACGCTGCTAGAGGAGCTATTGGCTAGTTTGAAGATTAATTTTCATTTTTTAATAATAATACAATTTAAATTACATTAATATATTAATCGAAAAACTATAAAACAAGTGGAAAATTAAAAAATTTTAAAACACCCACGACCTTTGCAGGCTTGTATTTGAAAAAGGATTAAATAATTTTTTTGAAACTCCCCGACTAAAGGAAAGTAAGAACTAGAAACCTATCAGCATAATTACAAATCCAAGAAAATCCGTCGGAGCTGCCATTGCTATTTCCGTTTACAATATCAATTAATGTAATTAGTAAGTATTGATAACTGAGAAGTATCAGGAAATTGAATTAGTCATCAACTGGTAAACAGCACCATCAACACCGTCATAGGCAAAACACAGCAGCTCCGGCGGATTTTCTTGGATTTGTAATTATACTGATAGGTTCTTAGTTCTTACTTTCCTTTAGTCGGGGAGTTTCAAAAAAATTATTTAATCCTTTTTCAAATACAAGCCTGCAAAGGTCGTGGGTGTTTTAAAATTTTTTAATTTTCCACTTGTTATAATAACATTTAAAGAGATTTCAAGTTACATTCTAAAGTTTTGTTATTCGGTTGCATTGTAATCCGAACCTATTAATCATTTGCATTCAGAAAAAGAAAGATGCCTTTCTTTTACTAGGCTGTGAATAATTTTTCGCCGAAAAGAAACCGACTTGGTTAACTTTCGACTAAAAACTGAATAATCTAATTTAAGGTTGATGGGTAGGTATACTTATACCGCAAAATTTAAATTTCGTTTAGTTTTCTGCAAATGGTAGACCGTAGACTAATTCAATATTGTAGGTTTTATTGTTATGATAATTGCGCTAATAAAATAGTTACACAGGTACATGTTTTTAATAAAAGCTTTGCTCAAAAATTCTCAATTACCTCATATCGGTTCCCAATTCTTTCAAATGATTTTTAATTTTTGTTTAAAAAATCCTTGCCATGATATCTTCAAATTGGTGAAATCAATAGAGCTTTAATTCTCAAAATCTCCTGAATCATTAGTAACTCTAACTATTACATTATTGTCATGCTTGTCGGAGGCCAGGCGCATTTCGAAATGATTTTGCGAAGTGAACCTTCTGTTAAAGTAATTTTCATCTCACCCGCTCGGAAAGGAGATTTTTAATGCCCAAAATGCGGGCGGGAAATGCTATTATATTCCCTTGGGCCCAAAAGAATTTTCATTTCTCCCTAGGGCGAGAAAGTAGTATGAAAATCCTTTCCCGCCCTAGGGCGAGAAAGTAGTATGAAAATCCTTTCCCGCCCTAGGGCCGAAAAGCATTTCTAAATTCGAACATGACGTAATCTCGTATTGCGTCTATAATAATGTCTAATGGTGGCACCACACATGGCTATTTGTATTTGTGATTGGATGATCGCGTATTTGCCAAAATTTTCGTTTTTTTAAATAATGCATACGGTCAGTAACGAAGTTCGACCTTTGAGTTTGTATAGGTGTACATTACTTTTTGTTTTTACATTTTCTAAGAATATCAATAATAACTCCTATTTAGTTTTATTAATTATAAAGGAAATCTAATTAAATCCATGATATTTACATATTGTTTATCTATTTTTTGTTATTTTTTTCTTAATCTTCTATTATCGTTGGTTCTTAGAAATTGATATTTCTGAACGCATCCAAAATAAAAGTAGAAAAAAAAGTATCTCATTTTTTTTTCTGATCGTGATATATTTTGTTTTTATTCATTACCTTTTTTGTTATAAGATGAGTGGTGATTTAGGGTGGATTTAATTAAGTGAGTGAAGTTATTGCAGAGTATTACTAAAGACAACATCTTACATACTCGCAATGCCGATCCAAGTGTTCTTCAAGTAATTTTCCTCGCTGTGGTGAGATGAAAAATTTTGTGTTATGTACGGCCGCAAATTTTTTTGGGTCTCGTGTCCTTTGAATGCCTCGCTATGCTCAGGATTCTATTCTTTGAACCCCTCGCTGCGCTCAGGGTTCAACCCTAGAATCCTTCGCCGCTCAGCATTCAAATTTGACACTCGGCCCAAAAATCCATTTTGCGGCCTTGCATAACAAATAACTATTGTTACTCTGCTTTCAGTTTATTAGAACTGAACAATATGACTGCGCTCTACAAATTACCATCCTTATAAAAGATAGGGTAGCTAAATAAAGTATCTTGCTATTAGTAGAAATACATACTCGTGTCACAGGGCTAAGACACCCACGAATAGCCTAGTTTCAATGTCTAGAAAGCACAGTCTCAAAAACATGCCAGAGAAAGCATACGGCGCCCGCTGCAGATACTTCACAAACAAATAGATACACTTCTATACTATAATACAACGAAGAGATTAAAATTTGTTTGTTTCGATGTATAAGGCCTATCGCCAATACGTCAATATTAAATAGTTATTTATTAACAAGGTTGCAAAGTAGATTTTTCGCCTGAAATGAATCAAATAAATTTACTAAAAATAAAATCCTCGTAAGTGAAAAGCAGAGTGTGTAACTCGGTCATAAAATCGATTGTTTTATGCTCGTATAGCCAATCTACTATTTATATATCTACTATATATTAAAAAGGATCTTTGTTTTTGGAAATCTAACGGGGTGCATGGAAGGGAAAAGCTAAAAGGGAATGTAAATACTCATAATAATAAGACACCATCGTACTCGTATATATCTTCACAGTGAAACGATTAATATAATATAATTAAACCTACTTTTGAAAAAGTACATATGCTATTTATTCCTATTTTAAAATTCAACATAATTTTTTTCAAGTTAAATGGTTTGCATTTTGGAGTTTAAGAGTCTCAACAACTTTTAACCTTGTTTCATATTGCATGTATAAAGTTTATCTCATAATTGCAACACAAGTATCTACTTCAACTAATATTCTAGCATCTATATAGTAGAATAAATCATAAAGAGATAAAAAGCAGAGATTAAATGTTAAAAAAGAGAGAAAGCGCGACCCACGGCTCGGGGGAGCGCGAACCAAAGTAGGCTACTTTCATTTTCATTAATTTCTTTTAGGATGCAATGCATTGGCTATTATTTTGACACGCTATTTATCACGTAAGTGTTCCCATTATTTAAATTTCTTTCTCATCTTTAGGTAAGGTAACCGTTGACTGACACGATATCAGTCAATAGAATTTGTGAAAACTGTTACACTTATAACTTTACATTCAGTAAAGTTATAAGTGTAACAGTTTAACAGAAAAATAATGAACATTGTGGCAATTTTCCACAATGTTCATTATTTTTCACAGTCATACTTCGACTTCGTTAGAAGACTTTAGTCAGTGCGTGTTGACGAATCCGAGAGATGATCTTTTCTATGGGCCTCATAAGAAGGCTGAGCGATACCAAAGATCTTTGAGCGACACTCAGCGAGCAATGTAGAGCGCAATCTACTCGTATGTCCTATACGCGATCGAATCTGAAATGAGGAGATCCGTAAACAAATCAAAACCTCGCAAGTCCCAAAGCTGAAGTCACGATGACTAATGGGGGGCACATAACTCGATGAATCTTGGGGGCTGGGGCCTTTATACGTTGGAGTGGCACCCCCGCACTAGAAAGCGCATTGTTGGCAGACCCCCAACCAGGTATACTGTCGACCACGGCCGGTCCTACCTCAGCTTTCTTAGCAAGGTCCAATACCGGAGGATCAAATCTGTAACTATAAGCAAATGGTATAGTTGAGCATTGGCTGCTAATACATACCTACTGAAAACATGAAAACATCCAAAGCTTACTGAATAAACATAGGGCTTTACAACTACCCTTAAGTAGTTTATTTATTATGCGTCCCCGGCGCATTTTAAGGTTGAAGGATTGTATTTCCTATTTTGAAATTTTGAAATACATTCAATTTTACAGTCTTGATTAATAGACGTAAAGTTAAATTGTCTGTGTTTGTTTTTTATTTTATTTTTTGATTTACTTCACTCAGTGTGTGTAAACTTTCCGTGAATCGAACCCCCCCCCCCCCGTTTCAATTTTTTTTTATTCCAAATAAATTCGGAATAAATGTGGTGTCAAGGGACATCCGGATGAAAAGAAGTATATTATTTGGCTTGCTGTCTATAAGAGAGAGAGACAGACAGAGAAACATGCGCACGCCGCACGACTTACAATAGCTTACTATAGCAAAAAGTGTCGTTACACCTGTTCGTCTTAATTTTTTCCGTCTAGCCCCCTTTCGCAATGCGCGATATGGATAATAAATCAAGTGTGACAACAGATCCGAGAATTAAGTTTATATTATTTGTGATAGATGGACGGAGAAATGCATTTTGGTAAAATAACTATAAAAATAAAAGCTTTTTTTCCTATTAAAAAATCATTTATGGTTCTGAAATCATCATTTGTGGTTTTGAAATCCTTTATGGTTTTTCATCAAACCGATTCGCACTTGACCGATTTTTTAAGAACGTGAACCGGATTTTAAGCAAATGGGCAGTGAACGACGCAATAACGAAGGCAGTGCGGGCCGGTGTGCGGACGCGAGCAACGAAAGTTGCACTTTCTAGGTCGCTCGCTCTTCAGCGCACGCTCATCACGCAGTTTTACAACACAGGAGTTTTCTAATGGCATATTCGATGTAAACATAATTAGTATGCCGCTTGGAGATATAACTAAATTTATTAAATGGGCGGAGCGAAGAGAATAAAAATTGATTCAATATTTAAATGAGATCAACTTTTGCGGGACGACCGAGTATTCTTGCAAAAATAGATCTCAGCACAAAAAAAAACCGCCAAGTGCGAGTGCGCACTGAGGGTTCCATATTACAAAAGAAATGAAAGTTTAGAAGTATCACTTTTGTTCATTGAACTATATTGTACATTTGTTAACGAACCGCAAACCTAACTTGTGTTTTTAGAGGACAGTAGATATTTTGACTGTAATACCCTATTGCTCATCACTATTTCAGATTTTTCGACCGATAAACTTCGGAGACAGGGCGAGATGATATTTTTTTCAGTTTACCCAATAAATCAAAAACTATCAGGGATAAAAATAAATAAAAATCTGTTTTAGAATATACCTACAAGTAAATTCTAAATCAGATAATTTATTTATTTGTATATAATATAACTAGTAGGGCGCGTGGATGCGCGGGCCACATGTGGCCCGCGGGCTGTCTTCCCCCTATTCGCCTTCCAACTTTTGGTCACTTCGATATTCCCCATATATTTTCTATGGAAAAATAAATTCCGCCATTTTGAATTTTTTTTTCATCCATCGAATAGACCTTTAGGTCCTGATCAACTCTTGTCAAGAAACCGTTTTTCCATCTTTTATACTTTCCGAGATATCGAGGAAATTCAAAAGGCGGCCATTTTGGATACGCCATTTTGAAATTTTTTTCAGCTCACTGCCAATTGCTTGACGTTTCAAATGACATTTGGTCGAGCACCCCCCACCTATCTTCAATACCCTTGGCTGTGCTCTTCACCCGTCTTCGAAATCCTCACTCATCAGCTCTCTCCGTATTTTTCCTCTTCATGATTTTTTTCCCTCTATACGACATCATCCTTGAAAAAAATTTTTTTCATACAAAATTGTTCAGGAGAGGTGATCAATGACCCAATCAGCACAAGCAGCTATATATATATTAACTAGTAGGGTGCGTGGGGGCGCGGGCCACATGTGGCCCGCGTGCTGTCTTCCCGCCTATAAAAAAATCCCTTTAAAATCCCCTTTCATTTTGTATGAAAAAAATAAATTCCGCCATTTTGAATTTTTTTTCAATCCATCCAATAGAACTTCTTATCCTGATCATCTCTTGTCAAGAAACCACTCTTCCATCTTTTATACTTTCCGAGATATCGACGAAATTCGAATGGCGGCCATTTTGAATCCGCCATTTTGAAATTTTTTTTAGCTCACTGAGAATTGGATGACGTTTCAAATGACCTTTGGTCGAGCACCCCCCACCTATCTGCAATACCTTTGGCTGTGCTCTTCACCCGTCTCCGATATCCTCACTCATCAGCTCTCTCCGTATTTTTCCTCCGAATGAATTTTTCCCTTTTATACGAAACGGTCATTGAAAAAAAAAATTTTCATACAAAATTGTTCAGGAGAGGTGATCAATGAGTCAGTCAGTGAATCAGCACGAGTAGCTATATATATAGTAACTAGTAGGGCGCGTGAGGGCGCGGGCCACATGTGGCCCGCGTGCTGTCTTCCCCCCTATTTGCCATCCAACTTTTAGTCTCTTCAATATTCTCCATACCTTTTGTATGAAAAAAAATATTCCGCCATTTTGAATTTTTTTTCTATCCATCGAATAGACCTTCGGGTCCTGATTACTTCTTGTCGAGAAACCGTTCTTCCATCTTTTATACTTTCCGAGATATCGACGAAATCCGTATGGCGGCCATTTTGAATCCGCCATTTTGAAATTTTTTTCAGCTCACTGCCAATTGCATGACGTTTCAAATGACATTTGGTCAAGCACCCCCCACCTATCTTCGATACCCTCCCCGTGCTCTTCACCCGTCTTCGAAATCCTCAATCATCAGCTCTCTCCGTATTTTTCCTCCGAATGAATTTTTCTCTTGTATACGAAACGCATAGTGAAAAAAAATTTTTTCATACAAAATTGTTCAGGAGAGGTGATCAATGAGTCAGTCAGTGAATCAGCACGAGTAGCTATATATATTACCTAGTAGGGTGCGTGGGGGCGCGGGCCACATGTGGCCCGCGTGCTGTCATCCCGTCTATAAAAGTATCATCGCCGAAAGACTTTAATTTTCGCCATACATTTTCTATGAAAAAATAAATTCCGCCATTTTGAATTTTTTTTCTGTCCATCGAATAGACCTTCGAGTCCTGATCACTTATTGTCAAGAAACCGTTTTTCCATCTTTTATACTTTCCGAGATATGGACGAAATTCGTTTGGCGGCCATTTTGAATCCGCCATTTTGAATTTTTTTTTAGCTCACTGCCAATTGGATGACGTTTCGAATGACATTTGGTCGAGCACCCCCCACCTATCTTTAATAGCCTTCCCGTGCTCTTCACCTGTCTCCGAAATCCTCACTCATCAGCTCTCTCCGTATTTTTCCTCCGAATTAATTTTTTTCTTTTATACGACACCATCCTTGAAAAAAAATTTTTTCATACAAAATTGTTCAGGAGAGGTGATCAATGAGTCAGTCAGTGAATCAGCACGAGTAGCTATATATATATTAACTAGTAGGGCGCGTGAGTGCGCGGGCCACATGTGGCCCGCGTGCGGTCTTCCCGCCCATAAAAGTATCGCCGTCATCTCACAATTGGAATCCGATTGGCAGTGGGCTGAAAAAATTACCTAGTAGCACGGTCATGGTTTTAAAGATAGTTAAGGACTGTTCGAACAAAAAAAATACGCTGAACCTCATCGGATGAGGTTCAGCGTATTTTTTGTTCAAACAGTCCTTAACTATCTTTAAAACCATGACCATGCTCCTCAATCATCAACCTAATCCTAGATCATCATCTCTTTTCACATTTTTCTTTGGCAATTCACCGAAAAACTGCATCAATGCTTTGCATAATTATATTCGAAATGTATATTTTCTATGAAAAATAAATTCTGCCATTTTGATTTTTTTTTCTACCCATTAAAAACACCTTCGGGTCCTGATTACCTTTTGCTAAGAAACCACTCTCTTATTTTTTATACTTTCCGAGATAGAACAACACGACATTAGTATGGCGGCCATCTTGAATCCGCCATTTTGGATTTTTTTCAGCTCACTGCAAATTGCATGAGGTTCCGAGTATTTTTTGTTTGCGCAGTCCCCACCTAACTATAATACCTTGCCCGTGCTCCTCGACCGTCTTAGAAACCCTCAATCATCATCACATTCCATATTATTCTCTGGAAGTTCTCTGAAGAACCACATCATACACTTGCAAAGTTTTCAACTTTTCGTCTCTTCAAAATTCCCCATACATTTTCTATGAAAAAAATAAAGTCCGCCATTTTGAATTTTTTTTCTATCCATCGTATAGACCTTCGGATCCTGATCAACTCTTGTCAAGAAACCATTCTTTCATCTTTTATACTTTCCGAGATATCGACGAAATTCGAATGGCGGCCATTTTGAATCCGCCATTTTGAAATTTTTTTCAGCTCACTGCCAATTGGATGACATTTCGAATAACATTTGGTCAAGCACCCCCTGCCTAGCTTTGATACCCTAGCCGTGCTCTTCACCCGTCTTCGAAATCCTCAATCATCAGCTCTCTCCGTATTTTTCCTCCGAATGAATTTTTTTCTTCTATACGACCTCATTCACGAAAAAAAAATTTTTCATACAAAATTGTTCAGGAGAGGTGATCAATCAGTCAGTGAGTCAGTCAGTGGCCAATCAGCACGAGTAGCTATATATATAGTAATATAATGGCACCCCATTTAATATTGTTATCTCATTTTTAAATTGTATAGCACCCCTGGTTTCCCTCCTTTTTAAATAAAACTGGAGTGCTGGAGGCTGACATGGAATATTGGAATAAGTAGGTACATTATATTCCCACGTACTACGGTTTTACCAGTGGAACAACGAATTTTCCTTATTTAAACATGCATAGGTTTTCTTTTTTTTTTTTTTATTTATTTATTAGGTTCTTTTGTCATCACCTTGACTCATGTGGCGAGATTTACCTTTAAACTTCTATAAGTTAGTAACTAATATGGTACTTATTTGCTTTCTACAGGCGCTCGGCGTGACAGCGGCCGGGTCGACCCGCGCGGGCATAATAGAGTGGAAAAGGTGAAATTTAGCGGAGCGAGAAATCGACGGGATGCAATGTTTATTGTAACGAGTCCACGATGGAGCGTGCAGCGCGCAAGAGAAACTGAAAGTAATGGCGCCGCATTCAACCCACTTTCACTGCTCGCTGCGCGGGCGCAGATGCCGCGCTGCTCCGCTCCTGCCTCGCAGATCGCTCCGCACAGCTGCTTCAGCCTGCTTTCCTATCGCATCCAAAAAAGGCATAATTGGTCACCAGAAGGTATACATAATTCAAGCACAATAACAACCTGCGGCTAAGTACCCTAAAAATAAAAAGTAAAGAAGTGTTGTGGACACTAAAATAAAGTAAGTGTTGTGCAGGACATGAAAAAAAAAAGATAAGGAAGTGTTTTGGACCTAGCAAGAAAAAGAAGTGTTGTGGACACTCGATGGGAATAAAGTTCGGAATAACACCTGAAACGAAATTCCATTTTATATTTTCACCGTGTGATTTCAGCCATCGCTCGACAAATGCCTCTATTTTCAGTTAGCTCGCGCTAACGAGTTCAATACAAAATCTCTATACGTGATTACCTATTCTGTTGACTTGAAGTAGTACTTGACTTGAAGACCTTCACTTTAGATTTTCGTAGGTTTTCTTCGTGACGGGATTTTCGTCAAGCAAAAAATCCATTTTCTTTCGCCTGCGAGATACCCTCCAAAATGAAACTTTGCTTCAACAATGAACGGACTAATACCAATTATCTCTATGCACTTCAGGTTTTTGCTTCATAGAAGCATATCAGATCCTTTTTAATTCTTTTTGACTTTGGTAAGTTCAATGATATCAAGAATTAAGTCAAAAATACTTTGACGTCATAATTATGCTAAATCCAGTCATTTAGTGACATTAACTATCCTATACTTACCTACTAATGCTGTTAAAATCTCTATCGTAAAGCATACCAGAGTAAGTAGGTCCACATCAATTTCTCTATATTATTATAGTACGTATATTTAAACTCCTTTAATGTATGCCAATTCAATTAGATGTGATAATTGATAATATTATGAGCCTGTTGATGTCTTAACGAGGTTTAAACTGCAGACCGCCGTACACAGTTTCACCTGTACTTACGCCGTATATACTTTGTACTTACATTAATATATTATTCAGGTCATCGTGTTATTGAAAGTTACTAACAAAGGTTATTTTATGCAGGTTTGTTAACCTTTATTATAGTAGCGATGCCCAAAATTGAGCCAGTTTATGATTCCTTTACTGTAGGTATAGGTAGACTTAAATAGAGGTGTTACTATTTTCCGTTCCGACAGGTACTTATACATTGATGACTTTTGGTTGTAATTATTATAATATCAAACTAAAATCGGTTAATAGTTGTGTCGTGACCCATTAACAAACAGTACTTTTTTAATTATTTATGAGGTTATGCAGCTTCTTCTTATTGTGGGTTTTAAATTCGACGGGAAAAGTAGTCTATGTGTGCATTTAGCCCAATTAGTTCTTCTTTTTTACTGGTGGTTGATAATCAGCTCCTCGAAGCTCTCCTTGTCTGGCTTCAAAAATATAATTTGACCCGTTGAACTTCGTTACACTAGGTACTATTATGTATTCTGTGGTAACTCCTAAATACATAAGTACTCGTATTTAATATTTGAGGTTTCACATCTAGAAACAGTTAGTATTGGAAAATTTTGTTTTCGTTTTTAGTATTTTCCTTTACTCATTATTTATGTTTCTCACCGCTTAAAACTATATGACGATATGTTTATTACATAGGTACAATTATTAGACACTATTTATTATGTTTGATATTGAAATATAAAAAAAAATTAACCAAATCCATTCTCGAGTTTTAACGACTCAAACGAACAGTAATTCATTTTTTTAAATATAGACCAGCTGACCGGGCAAACGTTGTTTTGACATACAGGGGTATGGGTAGGTTAAAATAGCTTATGACCTATTGTCAGACCTACCGAACGTAGACAAAAAATTTCATCAAAATTGGCCAAACAGTTTCGCAGGAGTTCGGTTACAGAAAGGTTATATATTACAGATTTTAATATTATGTTACAGATTTTAATATTAGGTCGAAAGACACTGCTGTATTTTATATATTACATAGCAACAATTTGTGACGTAGCCAAGAATGGTATACGTGAGAAAATGTGACGATAGAAAACGACTTTCAATGTTATTAGAGATACATTTCTCTTTCCTTGGCTGTACGTACCTATGAGTAAAAGCAGTAGGTATATATTGCACAGTGAAGGTGCTGGTTTTCTTCTTTTTGTTATTTTCAGATATAGCATACTTAGTTACAAGTATTCTATAAAGTACCTGGATATTATGGTTCCCGAGATACAAGCTACAGCTCTTTCTTTCTTCCTGGCCTTTTCCCACGTTATGTGGGGTCGGCACAACATGTCTTCTCCTTCCATTCGCTCCTATCAGCCGTCAACTTGCAATCCACTCCTTTCACACGCATATCTTCTTTCACGCAATCCATCCATCTCTTCTTCGGTCTTCCTTGACTTTTTCGTCCATGCACATGCATACTCATCGTTCTTTTAGTGACATGACTTTCATGACTTTCATCCCTCCGCATAACATGTCCATACCACGCTAACCTTTTACTTTACTACAACTAACCTTTTACAAGCTACAGCTCTATAGAATAAAAAAATTGGTCAAGTGCGAGTCGGGCTCGCGCACTGAGGGTTCCGTACTATCAAGATCACTTCTCAATATAGTATTAAAATAAACTAAGCAACCCTGGCCACCAAATTCAAAACCGAGCAAAAATATCACGTTTGTTGTATGGGAGCCCGCTTTAACATTTTTTTTTTAAATTAATTAAATATCTATTTTTAAAGCGAATATATTATCTGTGAGCATTTGAAGCATCTACCTTTTACCGTTATTAATATCGAGCAAAAAAATCACGTTTGTTGTATAATAATATTATGTATTTTAATAATAAATATATGAGGGAGCCTTTAAATATTTATTTTATTCTATTTTTTAGTATTTTTTATTAAAGCGGCAACAGAAATACATCATCTGTGAGAATTTCAAGTCTGTTGCTATCACGGTTCAAGAGATACAGCTTAGCGACATACGGACGGACGGACAGCGAAGTCTCCGTAAAAGGGTTCCTTTTTTAGGGTTCCTTCGGGTATCTATAAAAAATAAAGTTTGGATTTACTTCAGCGTAGTACGGGATTCCATACATCCATGGCCATTATCCTTTATCATGCACTAGGATCATTTATTTTTAATATCCCACGTGAATTTTGCACCCTGAGTTTGCACCCGATTTGAATCGTTGTACACTCGTAACATCGACAGTTGCGCGATCTCTAAGTTATTCCGTCTCAGAAGAAATATCAGAGGTGAGCTCTGATCCGGTATATCAGGGATGGAGAGTTGCCTCCAAAAGAAGTGTTTAGATTTAGAGTCATGCTGTAGGACGATGGCATCGCCGAAACCAGAATCTATAATTTGAACGCTTGCGCAGATCTCTAATTACCTTCGAGAGACGCGTACGGAACAACCCACCATGGCGAGTAACCCTGTACCGATCCATTAACTCTTCCCTAGATATAGGTTTTTTTGACGCGTAAAGCATTTGGAGGGTTGCAGTGTCGGCAGACCCCCACCAGGTGGACGGACGGCTTTTAGTAAGTTGCGGGAAGTCGCTGGCGCCAGGCGACACAAGATCGTGGTGTTTGGCAGTCATTTCAGGAGGCCTTTGTCCAGCAGTGGACGTCCATCGGCTGAAACGACGACGACGACAACGAAATTAGCATGTAGGTTGAATCGGTTCTCATGGCTCCAGTAATGAGAGAGCAGGCATTCCTCTGAGGCTGTTCTGTGTTAAGTCTGTGTAGCCTATTCACAGCGTCTCATTGGATCGAGCACTGAAGCCAATGACTTCTATTAAGATACATAGAAGTCATTGACTGAAGCATACAATTTATGACTCCTGCATAGGCCAATAATGGTGTAGAGCTAGAAAGCGATTTTGGGTAGCATAAAAGACTTGAAAAATATAACCATTTTTCAAAAAATAACTATTTTTCAAGTGTTTCTACCCAATAGGTATCAATCTCGTATTTTTTGGTTTAATGTTTACTATCCTTATTAACCGTTAGGATATATATATAGGATACCTATTTAAAAAAAACACACACACTCAACCACGTAGAAAATTTTAGTAAGCATAGATTTTATAGACGAGTTAAAAACCTTAGAACGGGAATTCGGTCAATGACTTCCAACTCGTTCTATGTATATTTGGCTCAGCGCTAATAAAATATTATGCCTATTGGGCAGTGTATAAACAAAACATACAATTTTTTAAAGTAAATAGGTAATAAAAATAAGTAAATATTTTATTAACAATCAATATCAAATTGTTATTGATTTGTATCAAAACGTAACATTAAATTCCGTACAGCGAGTAACATTTTATAAGATGTAGGCATGCTTTGGGTAGACAGGCATGATATTTTTATAATTCGTTTCATTTTATTCATTTACTCAGTTGGTACTTACCCACTTAACCGTACAGATTTCAAAGCAGATTTTAATGAAAAACGAGTAGGTACCTAATTGACCCAGCGAAGCGAACTTGAGTGAATTTTTTCCTGTAAGTCTGTCAAAACCTTATTACTTCTGAATTACTTTAAACTCAGCAATACCTGGTTACATGTAAAGTGAGTGAAGATGAACCAATGGACTAAATTACTTCAAATTAACCAATAATTAATTGATATACATTTAGACTATTCATATTAAATTAGACATGGTAGGGTCGATGTGCCGGATTTCGGCCTTTTAGTGCTCCTATCAACTTTAGGACATCAGAAAAAAATGTTGCAGACATATTATAGTTGCATTCACTATCTTATATGAAAGCCAGTATAATCAATTTTATTTTTAAAAAACTGTTTTATGCTGGAAGTTATTAATTATTTTTATTTTTAATTTAATCTGGAAAAAAGCTAAAAATTCAGTTTTCGGCCACAAATTTTAGTTTTCGGCATGGGGTATTTCAATTTTCGGCCACTGCATTGCGATGCATTTTAAATGAATTGGTAAGTCTAAAATTATATGAAATGATATGAAAACTTAATCATTATTTTCATAGTATATACAAATATTATTAAAATGACAATCAACATAATACAATAACTCTCTGTAGCTTAAATTGAGTACAGACTTGAATTTTTTTACTTCCAAGAGACAAGCATAAACGTATAAATTAAATTTTGATGAATTTAGAACCACCTCCTTTATGAAACCGGTTTAAATATTGCTTTCTGGAAGCAAATGCACAAGTCAATGTAAAAAATACCCAAATCGCTGGAAGTGCGCTTATTGCAACTGAAGAATTGTCCGAGATCCCATCAGCAGATTCTGACTTCATGACTATTGCCATTAAGTCAGCATCTGCAAGCAAATGCCATTAAAAATACCCAAATCCTTTCAAAAGTACTTGTAAAATTTGAAGAGTTCCCTCGATTTCATCAAGATTCCACGATCAGATTGTGACCTAATGACCATATAACAACCTGGAAAGCATACTCTTTCAAATAATACCCAAATCGCATCAAGTGAGCTTATAAAATTCTCACAATCCTTAAAGAATTTCTTCAGGATCCCATCATCAGATCCTGACTTGATAAACATGAGACCATTTGGTAAGTATACCCTTTCAAATAAAAAAATAATTTTCCAAATCAGTTCAGGCGTCTTTGAGTAATCGGGGAACATACATAAAAAAAAAGATTCGGACGAATTGTAAGCCTCCTCCGTTTTTGAAGTCCTTAAAAAAGTCGCCTATGTGTTTATCTAGGATATAATCTATTTCCATTCCAAATTTCTGCCAAATCAGTTCAGTAATTGCGGCATGAAGAACTATTTCTCCGGCGTGATTTCGACTTTCCACAAATCTCGCGGTAACCATGGATTTTTCCGGGACAAAAATTAGCCCATATGTTAATCCAGAATACGATCTAACTTTATTTCACATTTCTGCCAAGTCGGTTCAGTATTTGCGGTGTGAAGTAGTAGGTATTTCCCATACGTGAATTTTGTCTTGGATTTTCCGGGATAAAAATTAGCCTATGTGTTAGCCGAAACATAATCTAACTCCATGCTATATTTCTACCTGTTACGGCCCCTTGCCTGTCCAGACGAGGGCTGAGTTCCCGGGCCCATAGAGGAACGAGCCCGGACAGGTCGAGGGGGGACCGACTAGTGAGACTACAGTGATCAGTACGGATGACGGTATCCAATCCGAGTCGGATAGTAATATCCGAGTCTCACTAGCCGATCAGTGGAAATAACAGGCGGCTTTTACTAGCACTACTACGGCAATCGTCAACTCGGGCAGCGACAGCCTTCGACATAGACAAGGAAAATAGAAGGCCACTAACCTGGTTGATGCATGCGACGATACTCGATGCGACGCCCCCTGTAGTGGATGTGGGACAGTATGTGACGTGAAAGTGTAAAGGGGTGTGTAGGTGTGTGTGTGGGGCTTGCAACCGTAGGTCCTTTGCACCAATCAGCTCCCAGACACGTCAAACACGAACACAGCTCCAATCGTTCGTTCGCCTCCTATGAGTGGAGTGCTCAATGCAGCAGCACAGTGGGTCGCAACCCGCAACAATGAACGCGACGGTCAAAATATGTCGAACGTTCAGGCTGGCTTCAACTCCCACAAACACTCAAGCGAATAAAATAAAGTACGTGGTTCACGACACACAAGGTCAGCGGTCAATGACAGCGCGGTCTACAATTACTTAACTACCGCGAACTTTATCGCCGCTAAACGCAGCTGGGCACGCGTGTTACTAGGTAGATCCGGCGAGCGTAGCGAACTCACAAAGGCCGGCACAACAACTAGTCAATGTCCCAAACACGCGTGCAATGTCCAAAAAACCCAGCGATATCACAGCGCAAGTCGAAGCGGTCCCCAAACAATCAGGTCCGGGGAAAACAAACCGCGGCACGAAAACGACTCCGGCGCTTCCAAACGAGCGACTCGTTGCGCAGTTATTCGGTGACTACACACCCGCGCAAATATAAACGTGGCTACTCAAACGTAACAATTAACGTCTCGCGACTACGCGTTTCAAAGACGACACGTGATCAAAATTACGTCAGCCACGCGCGGGGAACCGCTAAGTTTGTCGGTCGACAGCAGACTCGCTCCACAAGATGAGTTCACGAATACGCACAAAAGGTCGCGCCCCCACATAAAACTGTCGCGGTCCCAAGACGTACGTTTCTTGGGGTACAAACCGCCGGGGCAAAAGGGCGCCGCAAAAAACCCAGCCGCACGCACGGCTGTTGCTAGCTGACTCCGATTCGTACTGTGCGCGCCCCGCAATCGCCGCGTCATTGCAGGCACAAAAAAAAAAACTCTCGTAACCGAGGCGTGAGCGGGACACGCAGATAAGCGCCTCTGCGGGTTAGCGAGGGAGCGCACTATTCAATGCAAACAAAAGACTCGGCGCGCGCGCCAGCTACCCTGGCGTAAACAATCCCCCGCTCCGAATCTAAGAATGTAGATTCGCTAATCAATAGGCCGTTGGGACAACGTGGCCACGGCACGTTGCACTACTGAGTCCCCTACAAATACCTTGGCCACCCGCGGAACGCCATCCGATCCAAATAACAGTTTAACAATGCGTCCACGACGCAAATAGTGGGAGTAGATTAGATTCTTTAAGCATAACAAGATCTCCCATTCTAGACATGACGGTGCCTACACAGTGCTTGCTCTCAACAATGAGGTCGACGACCTCCTTCAAATAACGATTGGTTCCCTTATAATTAGTCCCGCAGTCGGTCCGAACCAAATCAGGTAGGCCGCGACGGCTCACGAGGCGGCCCAGAGTGGCCACGAACGCCTCCGTGCTGAGGGCACTGACAAGTCCCAAGCGGACTGCCTTGGTTGCAAGGCGAACAAGGACGCACAAGTAGGCCTCAAAAGACCGAGCATTCTTAAGGTTAGAGCTCTTCACTAAGAAAGGACCGGCAAATTGGTTCCAACACCGGCGAAAGGTCGAGCAGCCTTTTCGCGGTCCGCAGGCAGGTCACCCATCACAAGCTGTGCAATGGATGCCTCCAAACGATAGCAAGCAATACAGTTGAAGATCACGCTTCGAATGGTTCGTCGGCCTGCCAAAATCCAAACTCACGCTGCAAAATGGCTGAGAGGGTATTGCAACCCGCATGAGTATTTAAAAAAGCCAAGATTATGGACCGAAGTCCGAAGCCAACACAGGACAATCTCACTGTCCGACCACGCAAAAACGTCCACCATGTTTACCAGAGACTTCCAAGAAGCGTGGACGTGGTTGAGTAACCGGGTCAATAGTTCGGCTCCACAAGTTCAACTTAGGAATTGTTAGACGAGACCTGATAGATGCAACCTTGCACTTAGCTAGGACAAGGTGCAATGAGACTTGCCCCGAAGCGCTCACCCACCACAACGACGCAATCCAGCGCTGTGATCCGAGATCTAGCAGCGCGCGTACCATAAGCCACTCACCCTTCGGGTTGTACACCCTGACCAAAGCCGTTGGTAAAAGTACAGTCTGGCAGACCGGCTTATGGTCGTTCAAATGGTCAGGTGAGGTGGCGGTGGTGGGAGCCAAGGCAGCAGCAAGTCAACGGAAGTTGCCCCTTTCGGGCAACTCCTCTAGCCTTGGGCGCTCGTAAGGGCCTTCTTGGGGAACTTCGACCACACCAAGAGGTGGGGTTCCCCCAGGGTACACCCAAGCGTCTCTCCCGGTCTGAGGGGGTCTGGCCATGTACGACAGCCGCGGGGCGGCGTAGTGCGGAAGGGGGTGTCCAGGCCATCGAGGAAGGTGTCGCTGCAGCCTGGGGTATTCAGCCAGAGGAGGGGAGTACCTCCTTGGATCAGGCTGAGCGACGGCAAAACCTCCCTCAGGGTTGACAGAGGGCGGAACGCCCCCGCCCCTGGAGGGCTGCACCCCCGCCCGAGGGGGGGGTGAAGCCCTATCAAAACCAGGGGCCGCACTAACAGTGTCACCACGCCTTCTATCGGCTGGGCCTGTGACCGGTGAGGAGACTCCACTCCTGCCGGGTGTCCGCTCAACCACCTCCTGCCTACCGACGCCATTGCGGTCGAGGCAAAGAATAGGAAGGTGGTTGCCCTGACAATGGGGACAAGGCCGTTGGTGCTGGCAATTTCGTTGTAAGTGCCGACCTAAGCAAGAGTAGCACCAACGGCGCTCCCTAGCGATGGCCCTACGGGACTTGGGCGGTCTCTCCAAGAATTTAGGGCAGTAGGTCGTCGAGTGCGTGGAAGCACGGCAATAGTGACAGGGGGTCACCTCGGTCGCAGCAAGACCACTAAAGTTTAGAATTGGGCGGCGTCCAGTCTCCTGCGCTAATTCTGGCTGCTTGGAACCCCTGGTGGAAGTCGTGGGTTTAGAAGGTGGCGTCGGTCGCGCCGGCTCCTTTGCCGGTGTTCCCGAGGCCACGGCATTCTCCACCTGGCGGTTCTGTTCCTCAAGGAACTTTAAGAGGTCACTGAACGGGGGTATATAATTAGCCCCGTCCCCGCCGTACCTCTCTTCAAATCGGATCCGCAGATCGAGAGGCAGGCGGGACAGAACCAGGTGAAGAAGCCAGAAGGACCACTGATCCACCGGTAAGTCAAGTTGTCGAAGGGCGTTGCAAGCAACCACGACTGGGTCAATGATCACCTCCCGGAGACGTGCTAGGTCTTTCAAAACCGGGAGGGATATTAACTCCATCATGTGCGCGTCAGCAAGGCGGCGCACATTGGCGTAGCGCCTCTCGAGGAGTTCTCTAGCCGTGGAGTAGCTGGCGTCAGACAACTTTAAATGGCAGACTACCCCAAGTGCCTCCCCTTGAAGGGAGGTCCGCAAATAGGCCATTTTTTGGCCTGGGGATAGGTCGCGGCGGGTATGGACTAGACTGTCGAAGATGGAGATGAACCCCATCCAGTCTTGAAGCCGCCCACCAAAGTGTGGAAGGTCCAAAGTAGGCAGCCGACCCAATAGGGCGGGCTGCGGCTGCGGGCGAGGCGACTCGCACAGCATGCTCTGTCGAGCCTCGCGCTTCATTTTGGCCCCAGCCTCGAGCACATCGTCTGTGAACTCGAAGAACTGCTCGTAGTCCTTCTGGGCCGATTCTCGCGCCTCGTCGTCCTCCACTGTAGCAAGGAATTCCGAATAGGCCTCTTCAAAATGGGCTCGTCTGGCTGGGAGCTGCTCAAGGCGGTGGAGCAAGCTAGCCGTCCTGTCTGGACGAGTAATAAGCGCATGCGCGCTAGCTGCCCACCGCAGCTCATCCTGCATACGGCGCACCGGAGGCTTATGCGAAGGCATGGCGAGACTGCGCGAGAATAATTACAAGGAAGCACGAAACCAAAAAATAAAACAACAAGGAAGTAGAACAAGCACAGATGCAAACACCAACACGTGCAGAACGCTAATCAAGGTCGCGGTTAACAAACGCGCGGCACGCGGTAAATAAACGCGGCGTTGCTACAAAAACGCGTGGTGTAGCGGTACAATAATCTGTGGCCGTTAACGCGGCGTATCGGTCCGACACGTGGCGTACCGCGCCTACAAACGTGTGACCGACAGAGATACGCGACGAATTAAATACGCGCAACAAATATCGATATCGACGCGCCGAACGTGTAAAAGCCGCTTAACCAAAAGGCGCGAAACCACGCTCTGCTACCAAATGTTACGGCCCCTTGCCTGTCCAGACGAGGGCTGAGTTCCCGGGCCCATAGAGGAACGAGCCCGGACAGGTCGAGGGGGGACCGACTAGTGAGACTACAGTGATCAGTACGGATGACGGTATCCAATCCGAGTCGGATAGTAATATCCGAGTCTCACTAGCCGATCAGTGGAAATAACAGGCGGCTTTTACTAGCACTACTACGGCAATCGTCAACTCGGGCAGCGACAGCCTTCGACATAGACAAGGAAAATAGAAGGCCACTAACCTGGTTGATGCATGCGACGATACTCGATGCGACGCCCCCTGTAGTGGATGTGGGACAGTATGTGACGTGAAAGTGTAAAGGGGTGTGTAGGTGTGTGTGTGGGGCTTGCAACCGTAGGTCCTTTGCACCAATCAGCTCCCAGACACGTCAAACACGAACACAGCTCCAATCGTTCGTTCGCCTCCTATGAGTGGAGTGCTCAATGCAGCAGCACAGTGGGTCGCAACCCGCAACAATGAACGCGACGGTCAAAATATGTCGAACGTTCAGGCTGGCTTCAACTCCCACAAACACTCAAGCGAATAAAATAAAGTACGTGGTTCACGACACACAAGGTCAGCGGTCAATGACAGCGCGGTCTACAATTACTTAACTACCGCGAACTTTATCGCCGCTAAACGCAGCTGGGCACGCGTGTTACTAGGTAGATCCGGCGAGCGTAGCGAACTCACAAAGGCCGGCACAACAACTAGTCAATGTCCCAAACACGCGTGCAATGTCCAAAAAACCCAGCGATATCACAGCGCAAGTCGAAGCGGTCCCCAAACAATCAGGTCCGGGGAAAACAAACCGCGGCACGAAAACGACTCCGGCGCTTCCAAACGAGCGACTCGTTGCGCAGTTATTCGGTGACTACACACCCGCGCAAATATAAACGTGGCTACTCAAACGTAACAATTAACGTCTCGCGACTACGCGTTTCAAAGACGACACGTGATCAAAATTACGTCAGCCACGCGCGGGGAACCGCTAAGTTTGTCGGTCGACAGCAGACTCGCTCCACAAGATGAGTTCACGAATACGCACAAAAGGTCGCGCCCCCACATAAAACTGTCGCGGTCCCAAGACGTACGTTTCTTGGGGTACAAACCGCCGGGGCAAAAGGGCGCCGCAAAAAACCCAGCCGCACGCACGGCTGTTGCTAGCTGACTCCGATTCGTACTGTGCGCGCCCCGCAATCGCCGCGTCATTGCAGGCACAAAAAAAAAACTCTCGTAACCGAGGCGTGAGCGGGACACGCAGATAAGCGCCTCTGCGGGTTAGCGAGGGAGCGCACTATTCAATGCAAACAAAAGACTCGGCGCGCGCGCCAGCTACCCTGGCGTAAACACTACCAAATCGGTTCTATAGTTGCGGCGGTATTTCCCCGCGGTTTTTCACATATCTCACGTGAACCATGGATTTTTTGGGAACAAAAAGTAGCCTTTGTGTTAATACAATCTATCTCTAATCCAAACAGTCGAATCAGTTCCGTAATTGTGCCTGAAGAATTAATTCCCGCGCGTGAATTTTGGATTTTCACAAACCTCGCGGAAAACATGGATATTTCCAGGATAAAAAGTAGCCTCTGTGTTAGCCTTTACTTCAATCAATTGATCGGACAAGTGAAAGAAAATAAGAAAGGTACAATTGCCAAGTAGTAAATGAGTTGATGATCTTCGGACGCTTGAACGCTTGAAAATCATTATAGCTAAGAAGTAAGAATTATTTTAATTATATCAGCTTGTAAACGTTGATTCGGCCCATTCTTTTGGGAGTTGGTTGTGATTTTACAAATAGACATAGTTAAAGACACACGTTTAAATTACTTACTTATAACTTTATACATCGTATGTTAAATAAAATAGCTCTAAAAATTTTAAAAATTATAACTTTGGCGTATGATGACCGAAAGCTAAGGTGATATTTAATTTTTGAACCCATGCTTTTCATACAATTTTAACTTATGCCGAAAACTGAAGTACCGTTTCATCTACCTTTTAATTTTCGGCCACCCCAAAATGGTCTTCCCCGTTTATCCATATTTTTAATGATTACGACATAAACTGACGGCCGAAAACTAATGGCGTGAGTCTTCGCATTAAGTACATTATTAAAAGAAAGAATCGTGAGAAAAAATATTTCACCATTTGTAGAAAAGACATGAAAGTGTGGAAAACTTGATATTTCAGATCTCGGCCCCTAGGCCGAAAACTAAAGTTTTGGAAAAATTTAAATGCTAGTTCCCGGCCCCCATCATTATTCTTGTTTTATACAAAATATCCTAAAAGTTATATTAGGAATATGTTGCCAAGTTATTTTTGAAGTGCATTATATACTTATTAATACCATTTATTTAGAATAACTACACAAAGTTTACTTTGGAATGAAACGCGCGGCACTATTTTTTTTTTAATTTCTGCAGTTTGCGTTACCTCTAATCGCCGCCTCCAAAATGAACAAATTCTGTAAAATCACTCGAAGGTGTTTTCTGACCAAAAATGTTTTCATTTAGAAAGCAAACATTTTCAAATATCTGGATAAAGATTTTACTTGGAAATAGTATTTCTAAGTGATATTTTCTCAATTTTACGGCATCGTGTACGCGTAAAGGCCGAGAACTGAAGGTGGCCGGCGAACCGGCACATCGACCCTACATGGAGTTACAGGATAGTGGTAATGCAATTATGAAGTAGCAATTTGCGCGTCTAAGTTTTATCACCTGAAAGGAGTAAAAATAGCATCACATGCCGTAGTTATACCCTTTAGATATCAACCTTTTAGTCAAAGCACCTGTCTATGAAGACCTTTAAAGCAAACCGGATAAAAACTTCCACATTTGCCATTAGTACCTACCTACATTTAATTAAGTTTAAGTTTATCTATTAGGTACCTTCTTACAAAACAGGTGTTTGTATTACAAATTGCAATTGGCAATGAAAGGGCAAAGTGAGCTAGTTCCTGCGCTCTAACTTATCACATAATTCTATCTGCTATTCAATAATTCAACCAATAATGATGGGAACATCTATAAACATGACTCTGATAAGAAAATGTGTAAACCTTTTTCCTAAAAGCAAACAGTAAAATTCAATAATCAGTTTCAATAGGTGGCTGCTGAGCGAACTATAGCATGGCCCTACTGTTGGTGGCAAAACAAGCAGTTTTGGCACCGATAAACTGGCAACATTTTTTCGCACCCAGTCCAGGGTATGTGTCTACTGTTTCAATACTCCCATCACTATTGATCGTGATCAGTCGTTCCTCCTCCGCGAGTCGTATTCCTCATGTTCATGACTGAGGATCGTGAATCGTGATGGATGTCGCGCTATGTAAGTCTGATCTTTGCGACTTCTTATAAATATTGGATTAGACGTTGAAGAGGCAAAAAGAACCGTGAATAGGTACATCATCTGTGGAAATTTCAACTGTCTAACTCTCACGGTTCAAGAGGTACAGCCTGCCCCTGGATTGTGTAAGACAAACGATTACGATGAATAATAATCGTAATCGAAAACCAATTCTGCCCGTTGATTGGTTCGCTGTTTTACGTCAGCCAATCGTCGGGCAGAATTTGCCAACGATTACGATAATTATGAATACGTTTTTCTTACTCTATCAGACCCCTGGTGACACACAGGCAGACTGACGGCGGAGTCTAGCAATAGGGTTCCGTTTTTAAAACTTTGGGTACGGAATCTAAAAAATAGTTCAACTGTATTGGGACAGAGTAGTGGCACTCCAGTGTGGCGCGTGCACACATCGGCGGGCAAGCGCGCGGTGCGGCGAGGCGCGGCGGTGTCAGGCGGTGTCGCTGAACCCCGAGCGAGTCAAGGGCCTCGGTCGACGACCGCCGCGGCCTGCGCTTGTGTTCGCCCGCATAATACACTTACACGAGCGGACAACCCACTTGCGAGCGAGTAGCGACCCAACTGCACATTACACATCACACTAACCAGCGCCATTCCACTGTTTACCAACACCTTTTATGTAGGTATCCACTATCTACATAGCTCGTAGATATAGGTACATAGTATTCTGTGCACATTTGTTTTTTTCTGCATTATTTCTCAAATGCCGTTCTTATTTTGTTAGTTTTTCAGATGGAGTAACAAATTAATACGTTGAAATTACCTGGTTGATTATACTCACATTGAAGATGATTTGTACTAAAATTATGTACTCGAACAAGTATTTTATCCGATACAAATGACATTCAAAATTGGTACTTACAGCACCTACCTAATGGAAATTTCAATCATATTCTAATGCATTGTCTGACTAGAAGAAATAAAGACGCAAGAAGAAAACACTCAAAATAGGTACAGGCTATATTACGATGATTAAATTTAAACGTAAGTTATTGTCTTTATAATTTTTTACCCACAAGTTAGGTACTAAATATAGCCCTTTAATACTTCAGCTACTTCGTTCATCGTAGGTACGTCCTATTTTTCTCCCTTAGGGGTGGAATTTCCAAAAATCTTTTCTGGTGCATTGTTACGTCAATGATTTATAAACCTATCAAACTCTACTAAAACCCAGTTTAATTAATAGGTAGGTAATGTATAAAGTCACAATTATTTAAACTGGCGAGAGGCAATTACCTTTATGGTTCCAAATTCGAATCATAGTTTGGAGTATATTATAGGTAGTTTACTCTTATCAATTAGCCCATTTGAACGCTATTCTCGACGTTTCGATTACGCCATACCCACTGGCACCTAGTACGAGTGGTACCTGTCTATTTGAGCGCGCCGGTATGCGTGTCAACGCCCTCGATATAGGCACCTATGTGTAATATGCACATGAATTGCAACAGTTTCATTGAAAAAACAATAATCGCTCGTATATATATATGTGGGTTTAGTACCGACGCGGCAGGTTGTCACGGCCGGTCGTCGACCCCGCTACGACACGACATGTCGCTACGAATCTCGTAAACAACGCGTATCATTTGCAAGTACAATTGAGTACACAATAACAATCCATAGGTACTAAAATAATAGGTAGTTGTAGGTATAAAGTGATAATTATTTCAAATCGGTTTATAGATATTTTAATCCAAAAAGACGCGCCCCACTCTGTCAAAATCGCTCGTTTCATTCGATTCGTATGGAGTTTGACAGAGTGGGGCGCGTCATCGTGGATTGAAATATTTATATTTTCTAATTTCTTGCTAGCACTTAAAGCTGGGATCATAATATGTAGCTCATAAGTTAACCATTTTCCTTTCTTATCTCTTTTTTCTTTCCCCTGTCTCATAGATGTTTTTACATATTTTAACATCTGTGCTACTGGCCACAAAGAGCCTGAAAAATCCACAATATCATATCTCCGTACAATAATATCTATGTGTATACAATATGTCTTCCTTTGTTGATACATTTTATCCCGTCATAGTATATTATCTCCCTCGAGTTTCAATTAATAAAACTATTCTCACTTCTCATCCTAAACCGTTCGTTATAGTATAAATCCTGTAGGTATGTGTAAAACTCCCATCCCAACATTATCGTTATATAAATCTAAGGTGTACAGTTGTATAATATAGAGTAGAAGATTTGTATATCGACCTGTTTTTACAAAATCTGTGAACTTTATAAAAGGTTTTAATTAAATCACAGGTACGTTGAGTGAGGGCTAGTAAAATTAGTAGGCATTGTCTAGCACACGATTCGTCTGGTGACAATAAATCGATAGCTAATGTCAATCCCGTACATTTTTGGACTTATCTATTAGCGATATCGCTAATAGAATGTCATTTTGTCCCCCTGACCTGTAAAGAATAAAAAAAACTTCAAAAAAAGTCCAAATCTAAATATTTTAGTAAGACAGATGACAAGAAAACGATGAAAGAAACTTTTTATTTTAGCCGGAGCAGGTGCCCCAAATTAGGCCGGTTCCTTTTTTAGGGTTCCGTAGCCGAATGGCAAAAAACGGAACCCTTATAAATTCGTCATGTCTGTCTGTCCGTCTGTCCGTCTGTCCGTCCGTATGTCACAGCCACTTTTTTCCGAAACTATAAGAGCTATACTGTTGAAACTTGGTAAGTAGATGTATTCTGTGAACCGCATTAAGGTTTTAACACAAAATTTTAAAAAAAGTAATAAATTTTGGGGGTGCCCCATACTTAGAACTGAAACTCAAAAAATTTTTTTTCATCAAACCCATATGTGTGGGATATCTATGGATAGGTCTTCAAAAATGATACTAAGGTTTCTAATATCATTTTTTTCCTAAAATGAATAGCTTGCGCGAGAGACACTCCCAAAGTGGTAAAATGTGTGTCCCCCCCCCTGTAACTTCTAAAATAAGAGTATGATAAAACTAAACAAAATATATGATGTACATTACCATGCAAACTTCCACCGAAAATTGGTTTGAACGAGATCTAATAAGTAGTTTTTTGATATTTACATTAAACCTCTAAAAACAAAGTTAGTTTTGCGGTTCGATAAGAAAAGTGGTTTTTATGGTTTTATTCCTCCGGTTGTAGTACGGAACCCTCAGTGCGCGAGTCCGACTCGCACTTGACAGGTTTTTACCATTTTGGTATGAAAGTCGAACCCTATAAACGAATTTGGAGGTAATATAAATTATTTCTAAGGGGTAATCTTTACCTTAGTATGGAAGGTCTGTATAAATAGACAATTTTAGGAGCATTAAAAAAATTAATTAGTACCTAATGGATTTTTCACTTGGCTCTGAGATAAATCATGTTGGATATTGTACACATACCAAACACAGCATTTAACTTGTCTGCGCATTACACCTAAAATTGTAAATTACTAGTGATAACCTAAAAGTGTTCTATACCTACTCATATCATTCAATTTGAACATATTTTTAAGAAGCGCTACATTTATTCCAATAACAGTTATTTGCTCTCATTACGAGCCGCATCATTTTGATATGACCTTTAAGAGATCGAAACATTAACAAAGTGGAGAAAGGCCAGCGAAGGTAACACGTCGGCGATCCGTCACAAGCTTTATCGTGGAGTGAGCTCGTAAAATGTTTGTGAGGAATTCGTATAAAACGGCGGTCGTTTTCGGTGCTCCGACTCGAACATTCATTTTGGATAGCGACAGTTCAATCGACATATTATACACAGGACCCAGCGAACTGCGCGACAAAATGTCGCCAATGTTTTGACACCAACGGTGTCAGTAGTAAGCCGACCCCGGTTTTGTCAATGGACCGCGGTTACTATAGTGACATTAGTCCGTTTGCCTTTTTACAAGGACCGTTTCCACCATATTGTGGCGTATTAGTGGGAAAGACAGATGACGTTATACTTAGTACGGTCACAGACAATATAATACTCTACTAGGTACGGTTACGGTACGTTAAACTCAGCGGTTTTAGGCTGTGCGTTGATATTATATCCATATCTATGTCAGTCATCAATAATAGAGCCAAGAGCGATTATAGTAAAATCTCCATAGTAATAAGTTGCAACGTAAGGAAGTAAGGGGCTTAAGCATACATATTAACGCACAATTCAAACCGCAGGGTCTAAAGACTTCAAATGTTGCACATAGGTTCCTTACGAGGTCTAGGGGTGCACTAAGAAAGGATTTTTCAAATCTCTTTAGGGGTGAAACGGGGCTCCAAAGTTTGTATGGAAAATACTTACTTCTTCACGACGCAACTAATGAACCGATTTGGCTGAAATTTGAAATAGAGATAGATTAATCCAGGATTAACAACATAAGCTACTTTTTATTCGAAAAATTCATGGTTTCCACGGGATTTGTGAAAAACCGAAATTGACCAACCAATGATTTCTCGAAGTGGTTGTACTTCTAGATTGGGTTATTTTTGCCAAACCAACATGCTTGCCAAGTGTCATGCTTTCTTCTGGATGTGGCTGAATTTTTTATTTTCTTGAGCTAAGGAGCCGTACATATTACTTTATTATTGTATGAAGAGAGTTTACGTAAATTGTTCAGATGGGGCTCATCCACATTTTGATGTCGGTGGACAGTTCGCTCGTTCGTCGCTCACCTGCGGGCTGCGTGATGCGTCTAAGTTAACTGTCGATGTCGGATGACGGATCGCGGATGTCGGCTGGGATGTGATGTGGCTTTGTTCGCCGCCGCCGTCCGCCGGCTGCTCTCGGGTCTCGGGTCTCGGGTCGGCCGTGTTTCCGCAACGGTGACCGTGAACGTGGTCGATCACCCGCGCCTCGCACACTAAAGCTTCGAGCTTTATTGCGCGGGGGCGGCCAACTGTCCGCGAGATTTGTGTGATGCGCCCTCAGAGACTTAATCCATCCACCACTCGATGAGCCTCTGCAACTGACATAATGTGAGGTCGAAAACAATGTAAACACCACACAAATATTGGTGCGAGTTCATTTATCAGTAGGTACGTACCTAATGCTTTTCACGCGTTGTTTAAAAATCACTAACATCATCATTGTGTTAAATAATTAATTTTATTTTTGACGTGATAACGTCTTATAAATTGATGAACACCAGCAACACACACGAAAAATAGTAACGTTCCACCTGAGCCTGTGCGTGCAAGCGAGAGCGCGCAACAAGCGATAGATAGGCACGATAAAACAAACGATAGAGAGATAGAGATTATGACGTTATCACGTAAATCTATCGTCCGTAAACAGTCTTTACAGACAACCAATTTTTTTTATACAAGTAGGTACGTAAATGCGCAAAATAGATGAGGGCCTAGAGGAAATACATAAAACGTACGTAAGTTACAATGATCCAGTAACGTGTCGCATGCGTCAATTGTAATATTTTTCGAAAATACATAAAAATACTCATTAAATTTTAAATTTAAGCAAAACAGAGCAATTGTGTTACTAGGGGGAAAGTACAAAATTAAAAAAATATATATTGTTCTTATAAAATATATATTATTTTTAATTGAAAGTTACAATAAAACTTATCACTAGCTTATTTCTTATTCCTGTACAAGTCTTGCCCGCGTGGAATGGTGCCAAGAATACCCTTCTGTCACCAGTTGAGGCTATTAAACGCAGGGAAAGCTCTCGAAGGATTTTGTCTGTTGGGAGGCTTCGGCCGTGGCTAGTTACCACCCTACCAGCAAAGACGCACCGCCAAGCGATTTAGCGTTCCGGTGCGATGCTTGTAGAAACCGTTGCGGTGAATTTACTTACCCTTGCAAGTTAGTACCTACAATAATATCTTAGGCTGCATCATCACTTACCATCAGGTGAGATCGCAATCAAGTACTAATTTGTATAGAATAAAAAAAAAGGAAAATATTTCAATTTCAAGACAGGCAACCCTAGATGAGCGTGAACTCTGATGCAGCAGTCAGCAGGCTATTGCCCTGTAAATATAACAATACATTTCATATAATGTAGAATGTACTTTCTACGACTTGTAAATTATGCGCTATAATAGTAAATATGTATTGTATTTAAAGTGCCAGCGGTCAGTGTTACCTATATTGTTTACTTACTGGTGTGCTGGTGGTCTCAATTCATGTGTATTTTGTATATATAGCAATGTAATCAATGAATAATATGCAAATCCTATACCTTTAAACGAGCAATTCTTGTTGTATATATTTCTATATAATCTGAATCTCGGAAACGGCTCGAACGATTTTGAAATTTAGTATACAAGGGTTTTTGGGGGCAATAAATTGATCTAGCTAGGATTCATTTTTAGAAAATGTCGTATTTACCAAAATAAAATATAAATCTATACCTGACATCTATTGGCGATAAAGTAAAACTATTACAGTAAACTCCTGCTGCCATCTATTGGTAAGTAGCTGTAATACTACCGAGCAAAGCTCGGTCACCCAACTAGTAATCTTAAAATATACTAACCGACCCGGCAGACGATGTTTTGCCGTGAGGGATATAAAAAATAGCTTACAACCTACCTACAGACCTACCGAATATACACAGGAAAGGAGAATGACCAAAGGTGGTATGAAGTTTTCTCATGAACCAGCACCAAAATAGTCTAGGAAATTAAAATTGTGTTTTTTAAGAACCATTAGCACTAGGAATTTGTTTTCCGTATCCGGAATTTAATTTTGCATATAAAAAGATAATTTCATTTCAATGCACATTGCTCGTCATACGCATTTAATTAAGACTTGCTACTTGTTTATTTGCCTATAACTTTGAAATGGATGTAACAATAATTGTAGGAGTTAATGTGGACACCGTAGTCTATAAAAAATGGATTTGATTCAGCTTGATACGTCATTCCATACATCTATGGTCATTATCCTTTCATAACAATCGGTTGAGCCGTCTCCGAGGAGTTTGGTAACAAAAATTGGCAAGAGAATTCAATATATTGGAGACTAGCTGACCTAGTTAACGTTGTTTTGCCATTAGGGATATAAAAAAAAAATAGCTTACGACCTACTCTCAGATCTAAAAAACTTACAAAGAAAATTTCATAACATAGAGTTTGATAACAAACACAGACACGAGACTTTTATATATCTAAAAAAGATGGTACGGGTAAAATGGGTAAAAGAATTCGGTGTAAAAACAACAATATTTAAAAATGAATATAAATTTTTAATAATTATAATTACATAATCTACTTGATAACATTATGCTTCAATCTTGCTATTTTATGTTAATTTTCTCACTGTGTCATTATTATTTCTAAGACCTTAATATTCATACACCAATATTATTGGTAAAATGTTATCAGTTGTAAACACTTATTTAAGATCTTATTGTAACGTACATTTTCATGAATAAAATATCATTCATTCGTTCGAAATTTTCCCTCCTTATCGTAATGCAAAGACCGCCAGATACCATCAAAAGAATTTATACCGTCTTCAAAGCAGTTTGAGCGATACTGTCAGTGTAACAGACAATACAAATGAAATCAAAGACCGTCACTTACCATCACAAAAAAATTACAAGAGAAAAATAGAGCTTAAGTCGACCAGTTTTGCGTGTGCCGATCGTTTCCATGCAGAAGAGGGGTATTCGATATGTTAAATAATTGGTCAAGTGCGAGTCGGGCTCGCGCACTGAGGGTTCCGTACTATCAAGACTCATTCTCAATAGGACGTATAAAGTAAACTGAACACCCCTGCCCATAGAATTTAAAAACCGGACAAGTGCGAGTCGGACGTGCAACGCCATCTGTCGTCATTAAAATTAAACAAAATATTAGACTTGTTGAATATCAATTCAACACGTTACGTATTAAAAAAAACTACTCACTAGATCTCGTTCAAACCAATTTTCGGTGGAAGTTTGCATGGTAATGTACATCATATATTTTTTTTAGTTTTATCATACTCTTATTTTAGAAGTTACAAGGGGGGGACACACATTTTACCACTTTGGAAGTGTCTCTCGCGCAAGCTATTCATTTTAGAAAAAAATGATATTAGAAACCTTAGTATCATTTTTGAAGACCTATCCATAGATACCCCACACATATGGGTTTGATGAAAAAAAAATTTTTGAGTTTCAGTTCTAAGTATGGGGCACCCCCAAAATTTATTACTTTTTTTTTAAATTTTGTGTGAAAACCTTAATGCGGTTCACAGAATACATCTACTTACCAAGTTTCAACAGTATAGCTCTTATAGTTTCGGAAAAAAGTGGCTGTGACATACGGACGGACAGACGGACAGACGGACAGACAGACATGACGAATTTATAAGGGTTCCGTTTTTTGCCATTCGGCTACGGAACCCTAAAAAACGGCCACGTGCGAGTGGCACGTGCGTACTGAGGGTTTCGTACTACTTTAGAAAAAGTGAAGCTGTTTTTCCAAACCAATCGCAAACTTAACTTTGTTTCTTGAGGTTAATTGCACGTTAATTGTTACTACCTAAAAAAAAAGTATGATAGATTTTTTTCTCTTTAGATATAGAGTTGATTTTATTTTTCCCTTAAAATAAACCTTAATTGCTATTAATCATAATTATTTCAGATTTTTCGGTTGGTGAAAAAATCAAAAACTACAGGCATGAAAATAAATAAAAATGGATTTTAGAATACACAAGTAACGCTCTTTTATACGATATCCCACTCAATATTGTTATATCGTTTTGAAATTTCGATGACCCGGTCATCCCCCCTTTTAAAACAAGAATAAAACCGACTTATGATTGCAATGACGTCGGGGCCCGGGGGTCGTCGAGCCATTATTACCTCAACTGTTCCAATTTTCAGGTCGATATCTTTATTTAGTTACTAAAGTATTTTAAACTAAAATATTTATTTTTTTATCGACAGGAAATAGATACCTAACGTACCTACAATCTACATATATCCCTCCGTCAGGTTAAACGGAGGGGTTAACTATGTGGGGCTTGCACTCACTAAAACATGTCTTCTGCCACGACGGACCTCGTTGGCGAGACAACGGGATTGTGACAAACAGACGGACAACATCGTGACAAACAGACGGACAAAAAAGTGATCTTATAAGGGTTCCGATTTTTTTCTTTTATACAGAAACAGCCCACTGATTTAGTTTAGTTTTACCGTTACTATAGTTATAGTTAAATAGTTATTTCGAATAAAATTTACGGGAGCACTTTGAATCACTTGATGACATATGTCAAACTGAGTTACTTAATTACCCTACTGACTTTTCATCAGTTCATATCCATGTCCGTAAGATGGTATGTGAAAATGTATTTGACTTTGACTTTGAACCGTGTAGGTAGCTGGTAGGTATTAGGCACTTAGGCAGTTGGGTACAGAGCCGCCTGGAAGATTACCGGGCGGGGGGGCGCGGAGTGGAGCGGAGTGCGAGGCCGAGGCTGCGACCTTGCGGGGGCGAGTTCACCCGCGCCTTCACCTACCTGCCTCGGACGTCACTACCCAATACCCATGCCAGAGCCCTACCTACCTACCCAGTACGCGTACCCATCGATATAAACTACGCCGTTTCCAATTATTACGATGATTCATATCTCTACTCAAAGACTCGGGTTGTTTCCATAAGGTCATTTTAAGGGTATTTTGTTTACATACATACCTACCTTACCGAATGAAAATAACATAAGGCGCATTTTAAGATCGAGAGCGACAAATTCGATTTAAATGTAGGTTTGTACGAGTAAAATTGCGAAAATTACAGTAGGTATGGTCCTCATAACAAAATTTAAGCCTAAAGTGTCAACTGTAGCCGTGAATTGGTTAGGTACCTATAGAGTAATTTGCAAAATAATTTAATTGATTGTCGGGCATGCGAGGAACTTTTTCAAAATGTAAGTAGTTAGGTACCTTCATGCTTTAAAAAATGGTTAGAGCTCTATTTTTTGAAAATCGCATGTGTGACATAAGTATGTAGGTACTTAAATGCCAACGAGGAACAGCATTACAAATTACAATGTCTATGTTGCGTTTCGGGTAAACAGTTAAGACCCCTGTCACCTGCCTGTGTATTCGGTTTTAATTTGAAAATTACGAGATAATTCGAAACCCTTAGGTAGAGGAAATCCATGTCCGCATATACCAACTCGGCTCAGCATGACATATTCTAAATAGATCAACCATTTACATTCAATAGGCAATAGGTAACCCGCAATATAAAATGGTGGCGGGCAGAGGACGGGCGATGACGGCGCGGCCTTGGCCGTGATCGCTCGCTCGATATAGCGCCGCCCGCGCCCCCTGCCGCCTCCTGCCGCCTCCCCGCATTTCCTCACACCACTCGAAACTTCTGATGCCCTCAGGTTATTTCTGTAATGATAAAGCAACTCGTACCTACGTCACCCATTTCAATTGTAGCTGTGACGCAATTGATAATAATATTTAATCAAGTTTACCTTCCTGCTTAGGTAGGTACCTACTAGATTATTCAACGAGTTGAGTAAAACCCGTGTTGTAATAATTATTGACACGCTATGCTTAATAATACATACATAATACATGTATGTACACTATCGACGGCGCTCGGTGCCCATGGTGCAATAGAATGAAGTGTAATGACGGCATCTGTTTCCCTATTTATGCTCTATTTTCTTTAGGTACCTATGTGAAATGAACATACAAAAAAAGCTGCGAGAAGTTTTGCGTTTTTCCTTTGTTTTTATCTAAATTTAAGGCAATACTAAGAATACAAAAATTTCTCCAATCATTTGACTGTTGATCGAGGTTTGACTGAGGTTTGGTTTGTTGAGGTCTGTTGATGTTGGTTTGACAAAAGCAGTAGGTAGGTACTTTGCTGCTCTTTTTCATTTTGTCCCACTAATCATTTTACGGATTAAAAAAATTCGCTTGCTGAAATAGTTCAACAATTTCTAAAAACTGCTTTCTGAAGAAATCCTTAAAATAATTAATAACTCACAGAAGTAGAAAATATAAATTAGATTAGGTACATGGCGAAAATTATACAAAGAGGCAAGTGGTGGCCAATACGTGTTACAGAAAATTAATGCTAGCATATACAAATACACTTAAAACCACTTAGTATGCAGACGACGTAGTAAAAAACGTATCAGAAAAAGACACCAAGGTCGAGAGCGAATGATATCATTTACGGCGCGCCTGTCCCTGAACTCTAGCTGTTAGGCGCGAGTGACGCACGCCGCTCAAATACCACCGACCCTGAACTTATATAAAAATACAGCTCCGGTAATGTCAAGCAGGGCCCACGCTACGTCGCAACTCGCAACTCGCCTGCTGGTTGCCTAGCTCGCAACTCGCCTGCTGGTTGCCTAGCTCTTTAATTCTAAATACCCCTGATCTAAGGCATTAGCGAATGTAGATAGAAAATTGATTGTAACAATTGGCTCGGTCTTCGGGATACAAACTGATCTCTACTAAACTAGTACGCTGAATCAAACATTCTATAAAATTGAGGGTTCATTTTATGTGCCGATCTGAAGCGCCCCTTGAAGGTCGATGGTACTAAGTTGGCATTTGTTGCTAGTGACCGTCGTTTTATTTCAGTTCCATGGACGCTCACGCCAGGTTACGCAACAATCAGCGCCAAAATGGCGAAAACCAAATGTCTTCATTTTTACGTTGGGGAGTAAGGGATGAACGGTATCAACATCTTAACCGATCCAAATGTCAACCTCACCTGCCCGCGCCATATGGCGGCGGCGACCAACTGGTCCCCGCGGTGCTCCCTGCTAGATAACGGACGAGGCTCTGGCGACCGAGCAGTGGCGGGATAACCACACACCTAGCTGGTTTACTGGCTGGGAGAGGCTACAGCAAGCCTTGGGGTCCAAATAGCCCCAAAAAGGTCTGGAGTTAGGTTAGGTTAGGGTAAGTTAGATTAGACTGTGTGCTCGTATTATTAAAAAAAAAAAAAAAAAAAAAAAAAAAAACCAAAAAAAAAATACGAAAAAAAAAATACGGAAAAAAAAAAAAAATATTACGAGTGCAACGTCGTGTCCCAGGCGGCGGTTAAATTACCAGGGTTTGAAGAACAGTGGGGCTACAGTAACTGTAAATAGACCCGACAAACGGCTAGCAAGAGCCAGGAGGATCCACGTCCAAAAAGCTGCATATAGTGCCTTGGGAAAGTGCTATAACTATTTCTCCCGACCCTCTTTTTTACCATGGAAAAGACAGATAACGAAAGTGCGATGTTATGCGATCCGGCTAACCCCCGGCGCTCTCCGGCACCCGGGCTGGAGAGTGTGAAATATGCTACCGAAGACTCCGCAGGAGTGAGCGACCAGGCTCCTGTGCCAGTTAATGCTACTGGAAAGAAGACTTTTGTGCAACAAGCTTTTCATCCCAGCTTTTTTAATACCCGACCGAGAAGCTCATCTTTGGGTAATAAACCACAAAACACCTATGATGAAGTTGTAGATGTCTCAAATAACAAACTTATTACTTCTAACACCAGCAAGGAAGTAAGAAAACACCCTCCAGAGTGGCAAAGAATTCCAACTCCGAGAAACCCCAAGAGAAAGAAATTGACACTGAGCCCTTCTCCAGAAAGAGTACCTACTGGTAATAGATACGGCACCCTCCCGGTAGATGAAAATGAAGAATCGAACCAAAAACTAGCACCAAAACCTGTGAAGCCCCCTCCAATCATCCTGTATGGTATAGAAGACGTCAACAAATTAACAGAACTACTAAGCACTGTAGTTGACAAAAGCAAATTCTACCTAAAGATAGTCAACAAAAACCAGCTTAGGGTTAATTCCCATGATGTTGACATATACAAAAAGCTGATTGATAAAATTAGAGAACAGGGACTTATTGGCCACACATTCAACAGAAAAGATAAGAGATGCTGCAGGCTGGTAATAAGAAATTTGCATCATACGACACCAATTGAAGCTATACAACGGGAAATAGAGAAAACAGGAAACACTGTATCTGGTGAAATAGTGAATGCTAGATATGGCCCAGGCAAGAAACCAACTTCTACATTCTTTGTAAACCTCCATCCACATGAGAACAACAAGCTCGCTAAGGACATTAAGTACATATACCACCAGTCAGTTACAATCGAAGATCCGAAGAAAAAGACAGTAGTAGTGCAATGTCAACGATGCCAACAATATGGCCACTCAAAGAACTATTGCATGAGACCATTCCGCTGCGTCAAGTGCGCACAATCACACAAAACATCTGAATGCACCAAACGAGATCGAAATACCCCTGCAAAATGCGCACTGTGTCTTGGGCCGCACCCCGCAAATTACAAGGGCTGCGAAGTGTACAGAGAAATACTAGCACGGAAAACCTCAAAACAAACACCTCGAATACCGACTCAAATTACGGGTCCTGGACAGGTATTGGAACAGGTTCCTGACCAAAGTCAATCCAAGAAACAAAGGATGCATTATGCAGAATTTCTTAAATCCAAAAAAACGTATTCTCACGAATCACCAGCAACAAATAAAGATCTATCAAATCTAGAAGTGCTACTTACAAAACAGAGCGAAAAATTCGATCTTATCTTACAACAGATGAGCACTCTAATGAGTCTCATAACAACGCTAGTGGATAAGCTAGCCAAAAAATAGGTCTACGAGTAGCTACGTGGAACATAAATGGCTTAGGCCCAAATAAATTAGAGGCCGAGCTATTCATAAAACAACACAATATTGATGCTCTTCTTGTTACCGAAACTCACTGTACCAGAAACAGTAGTATCAAATTCCATGGGTTTAGCACCTACTTGACCAACCACCCTGACGGCAAAGCACATGGTGGGACTTGTATAATAATCAGAAACTGCATTAAACACCATTGCCTACCCGATTTCGAATCTAATCATATACAAGCTACAATAGTTGCTGTACAAGATAAATGTGGATTCTTCAACTTAGCATCTGTCTATTGTCCACCAAAACATACCATCAGTGAAGATATGTTCACAGAGCTATTCTCTAACATCGGTGATCGCTTCGTAGCGGGCGGAGACTGGAACTCGAAGCATATAAACAGGGGTTCCAGATTAACCACAACAAGGGGGAGACAACTGAACCTAGCTATAACCTCAAATCACCTGAAACATGTGTCTACTGCTGAACCGACATACTGGCCTACAGATACAAATAAAATACCTGATCTCCTGGATTTCTTTATTGTAAAAGGCTTGTCTCAAAATTACTTCAAAGCCGAATCCTGCTACGATAGCTCTTCTGATCACACACCAGTCTTACTGACTATAAGTAACACCATTATAGAAAACGAGAAACCAGTTACATTGTATAATAAGTACACAGATTGGGACTCTTTTCGCGAAATCTTAGAAACTAACATTAAATTAGATGTTGCACTAAAAACACCAGATGAAATTGATGATGCGACTCAATACATCACGACGAAAATACAGGAAGCATGCTGGAAAAGCACCCCAACTCAACGGGACAACTCAACGTCTACCAATATCCCTATGCAAATTAAGCTCCAAATACTGGAGAAACGACGCCTGCGAAGAGTGTGGCACACCACCAGACATCACTCAGACAAAGCGGCATTCAATAAAGCATGCAAGGATTTGAAAGAGAAACTGCAAGAGATACATGATCTGACAGTAGAACATAAAATATTAACAGCTACACCGACTGTGGCTACAAACTACTCGCTGTGGAAGCTAACATCTTCACTTAGTAGACCTACTCAAGCAATGCCACCCATTAAACTTGAGAATGGAACCTGGGCGAGAAGTAGCCAAGAAAAAGTCAACATCTTTGCTGATCATCTTGCTAAAGTATTTACCCCCAATGAAGCAGTGAATAGTAGTAAAGACTTTCAGGCATCTATTGAAACCATTATAAACACTGCATATCAAATGGACATTCCTCCAAAATCAATATCTCCTCGTGAAATAGAAAGACTAATCAGAGGCTTATATAATAGGAAAGCACCTGGTTTTGACCTTATTACCAAAGAAGTATTAAGAGAACTTCCCAAAAAAGCACTAATCTTTTTGTCTTACTTGTTTAATGGAATATTAAGAACCCAATACTTCCCTCGCCTCTGGAAGGTTTCTCAAATACTCATGGTACATAAAGCAGGAAAATCACCACAAGATATCAAATCCTATAGACCCATAAGCCTGCTGCCAACTTTGTCTAAGCTATTTGAGAAGGCACTACTTGATAGACTAACACCAATATTAAGTCAGAACAACACTATACCATCACACCAATTTGGCTTCAGAAACCAACACTCGACAGTTGAACAGGTCCATAGAGTATGTGATAAAATACGAAAATCTCTAGAGCAAAAAGAATATTGCTCCTCTGCTTTTTTGGACATTCAGCAAGCCTTTGACAAAGTTTGGCATAAGGGTCTCCTTTGCAAGCTTAAATTGGTATTACCACACAGCTATGTGCCGCTCCTTGCCTCTTATCTCTCTGACAGAATATTTCAAGTAAAAGACAGAGATACAACATCAACTTTCTACAATATTAAGGCAGGAGTACCCCAAGGGTCTGTTCTTGGGCCCACATTGTATACAATATATACAGCAGACCTACCGACCATACCAAATGTTACCACGGCAACGTTTGCAGACGACACAGCTATCTTAGCAAGCCACAAAAATGCTTCTTCAGCCTCATTACTGCTACAACAAGGACTTGACCAGATTTCTACCTGGTTAGACAACTGGAGGATCAAGGCCAGCGCTAACAAATCTGTGCAAGTGACTTTCACTTTAAAACAAGGAAATTGCCCGTCTGTGAACCTTGGTAATAATACTCTGCCCCATAGTGATCAAGTGAAATATCTAGGACTCCACCTTGACCGAAGACTGACATGGAGATATCATATAAAAAAGAAAAGGGAAGAGCTCAACATCAGATACAAAACATTCCATTGGCTGTTGGGTAGAAACTCAAAATTGTCAGTTGACAACAAGTTGCTAATATACACGTCCATCTTGAAGCCGACTTGGGCCTATGGCGCTCAACTGTGGGGCAGTGCATGTGATACTAGCCTCAACATCTTACAGAGAATGCAAAATATTATCCTGCGCTCAATCGCAAACACGCCGTGGTACATAACAAACGAGGAACTACATAAGAATTTAAAAGTGCCTACAGTAAAAGAGGAAGTACGGGGGCTGGCGCAACGTTACAAGGCGCGGCTGCAGATCCACCCCAATTCCTTGGCTAGCGGACTTCTGGTTGACGATTGTCCTAGGCGACTTAAAAGGAAGCGCATACTTGACCTGGACAAGCCTACCCAGGCATCAAAATAAGAGTGCCGACTCCTAATGAGGATCGACCTCCCAAAAGATTACCAGCTAACAACGAATTTGCTCATAGCCCTGGGGCTGATTGCAGATTGCACGGAAAAAAAAAAAAAAAAAAAAAAAAAAAAAAAAAATTTTTACGTTGACAGTCTGAGGTCCAGCGTACCTCAACCTCTCAACCAATCAGCTAGTCTGTCCGTTGACAGCGCTGCCGTATCATTATAGCCAATCGCATAACCCGCCCGCGTCCCGCAGACCATCAGGAGGGTCAAGTTTGTAGCGGTTTACCGGTAGTATGAATTATGATAGCGGTCAGTGAGATAGTTACATAACTCAATAGATATTTACAGCCCGCTTTTGAGCATAAGTTGTCTCTCAGAATATAGATAAATAGAATAAATAGAAAGGGATAGACCATAGTTGGGCTACAATCACCTCATTTCCGACCCGCCAGTCAAAAACTCCAAAAGCCTCGGACATTTGGGTGAAACTGGCGTCGTACTCAAAAACCATAGGGTTGTTGGGTACGACGCTGGCCGAAGCTTCATACACCTGTGAACGTGGCGAACTCATAGGCATGCAGCTTTATCACAATAACTATGGTGCAATAGGATGCCACGAATTTTCAAAAGTTAAACGCCTCGGTCTCGACAGTCTGAAACACCGGACTGTCGTTGCTTTTAACTGTGGCTACAAACGCCAAAACTAGAAAAGAAAAAAACGGCCAAGTGCGAGTCAAACTCGCGTACCGAGGGTTCCACTATAAAAGAAGTAAAACGTTAGAAGAATCACTTTTGCTTTTTAAACTACAGTGTACACGTACGTTTGATAACGAACCGCAATACTTTTGCCTTTGGTATCTGGCCCTGAAAATCTGTATTCAAAGAAAAAATATTTCCATATAATATTTTACTCATTCGTTTTTAAAATACATAGCTTAGTAACAGATAATTTACTACATACATTGAATAGTAACACTAGAGATTACATTGAATAGTAACAGATAATGGTACTCGTATCAATTCAGTTGTGCAAAATCTCTGAACTATATAATTTGACGCGTCTAAAAATAGTGCCTTTTCCTATTCAAAATGGTCCCCATGGAAAGGGATAGCACAATTTTTCGTCATCAAATTTGTTTAGTTAAAGAGATTTGGACCAAAGAATCAGTAACAATTATGACAGCTTATTTAGCTTTACCTCGCTTTTTCTTAGCGTGTTGCGGTTTGCTCCCGCGGGCTTTCTTGCCGCGGCCTTTAGTTTTCTCCTTGGCCTTCTGCGCGCGTAAGTCCTTCTTCATGCGCGGGTCGACCACCTTGTACTGGCCCTTGACGCCGGCCGGGCGCTTCATCCGCTTCGCCGTGGTGTGCTTCTTGGCCACGACGTACGTGATCTTCTTTTTACCGTCGCTCTGTGCCTTCTTGTACAGCTGCCGCACTTGCTGCGCCTTCTCCCGTTCGGACATGTCCGCATTCTCCATCACCGCTTCGACCTTCTTCTTCGCGCGTTCCATCTTCTTGATCATGCGCTTCTTCTTCCGCGCCTTGGCTTCTACCACCTTTTTGATCGGTCTCGCGTTTATGTCCTGCAGCCTATTTTTGTACTCCTCGGTGTATTTCTGTAATAAAAGTAAGTGATTTCAAGTATATCATGTAGTCGCCTATCGTACTTATAACGTCATTTATACAAAGCCGCACCGATCGGGAAATTAACGAACTTACTGAAAGAAAACCCTAATGAATTATATAAGTATAATCCTAATAATACCAATATCAGAGTGGGCATTGAGTATCCATGTATTTGTACAGCGCAACCTCCCCAGCGGGAGCGGGTGGCGCGGGAAGTACTAACGTCAATTTTCAACTTTGCACTAGCCACCCCGTGACCTATGACCGGTGTTGTTATTACACTACAGTAAGTACTTTATAATCTAATAACGGCATTAAGAGTTTACCCACATTCTAAGTATATCAGCATCAAGGTTAAGGTTCCATAAGTGTTCAATCAGGGACAAAATATGGCTAATGTGGGGGCGAGTTGGATTTCTTGTAAATTTGATTTAGGTCGACAAATAGTTATTACCATTAATGTCGTTCAATTATTTTATAGAACCTGCCTGTAAGTTAAGCCTATATGAAATAATATGATTTGAATCTTGAACCCATAGAGTCAGTATGAACGTCAGTCATGAAACACAAATCAGACCCCTGCTAGTACACATCCGTATGCTATGAGTAAACACATATTTTCCAGTTAATCTCGCTAGTGTTATCAGGGCTTTATCACCACCTCTTAAAGTATTATAGTTTGTTGGTATGAAAAAGTTATTCATTAAAGTATTAAATATTACGGCTTTATTAAAGACATGTAGATACATAAACGTTATGCTCGCAAAACTCATTGCCATAAGCCTACGATGTAACTATTTGCAAAAAACTAAATAAAATTTGAATTTTCGCGTTCGGACGATACCCATCCACCTAAAGAGGTGGTGGTAAAGCCCCTGATCTGCTCCTTGCATTCAATGGTATACTGGTGGAGAAATGCCTGATGCTATTCTACGTAATATGAAGAAGCGGGAAGTGAGAAATAAAAACATTGTGGAATATTGGAAGCTGCACATCATAATTATTGCTTTTATAACTTTCGCTAGCAAAACTTACAACTTGCGTATTTGCTTTTGTAAAAGTTAGGCGTAAGATCGTTTATCTACCGCAGACGTCACAGGGGCATCACTGAGAACCAGTTTATTTTTCTGGTATAAGCTCAATATGAAATGACAGGCGCTGTACACGGCCATATTAAATGTATTATTATTGCTACTTAGGCCGTTTGCTCATTCGTGATGGCTGCAGTGGACAAACAGCCTTACATAAGATTTAATTCCTGCTGGGCGTTAAAATTTTGAACATAATAATTGTCTGGATATTTATTCGCTTTATGAAAATCATTGAAAATAAAACATAATCATCAGACCATTAAATTCTTCAGTAAAGCACAGACCTCCTTTAGTCTTATCAGGATATATGAGTAAAGGACATAATAGTACTACTCGTAGATACAGCACACTGCTGCAAAGATTGGCGGGTCGCAGAATAAAGCTAATAGAGGCTGATTATTATTATTTCAATAGAATAAAATAGGATACATGTAAGGCAAATATAATATTCTCACCTCAGGCACTACAACTTCTTTCTTCATGTGCTTCTTTTCATCTTCAACGAACCAATCGGGCAGGTTTTTATCGTTAAAAGCGTATCGATTCCACCCATCATCGATAAGGTCCCTCTTGAACTTCTTCGATGTTGCTATCATTGTCCCCAAGGCCAACGTCTCAGCGTCCATCTTTATCGACTTCTTCAGTCGTTTCAATTCTAAAATAGCAATATTAACTTATGCACAAACCGTTTTATTAACATTCGGAAGGCCGAAAATAGATGACTAGCATGGGCAGAATAAAATCATTATTTCCTTGATTATACTGGGTCATATAAAAAATACCAAATCGCTCTCGGCCTGTATTGTTTACATTAACACTAACAACTTTTGTTCTACGACTTTTTTTTACTCGATATTTTGAGAAATATCAAATATTTTACAGAGATGCTCTACTTGTTCCTACTCTATAATGTAACACCGGCAACGGCGCGGCGGCGGTAATGTAATTTGTTGAGTCAATACTCAACATATCCTACAAACTAGTAATGTTGTGTTTCTTTGAGGAAGTACATATCAACATCCTTACCAGGGTCTTGAGAGACAACTTCGAACCCATCTTTCTTGCTTGTCTTGGCTCCGGACTTGTTATTAGTGGGCGCGACGTTCTCTTCAACGTCGTAGTCGCTGTCGGACGACTCGCCGTCGGAGCTGTCCGTCTCATCGTGTTTCCTCTTTACACCAACTTTTATGCCAGCGGAAGAATCTTCAGAAGGAAGGCCTTTCACTTTCTTGCCTAAAAATATGGTAATTAAATACATGTGTTTCATGTGTCCATTAAAAAATGTTAAGGCCTTAAAAATCTTGGCTAAGTATTGAAAGCTATGAATTACTTATTAACTTATTTGCAGCAAAAATTCGACTGATACAAGGAGCAAATATTTGTATATTATCTTAATACAAGCTGACCACCCAAAAGTTTATTGGTTTTGGCAAAACAATTTGCCTGGTCAGCTAGTCGAATATATTTGTTTCAGTGTTAGTAACCAAACTCCTCCGGAAAGACTTGACCGATTTTTATGAAATTTCTTGTCTACATTAGGTAGGTCTGAGAATAGATCTTAAGATATTTTTTACACCCCTAATGGCTAAACATTTGCCCAGTCAGCTAGTTAGAATACAAAATTCTCGTGTCAAAGAGTTTGTAAGCAAAGTCCTTCAAGATGGCTTGATAGATTTTTATGAATGTCTATCTCCGATAGGTCTTACAGAAGCCCTAAATGGCAAAACAACTTTTACCGCGTCTGCTAGTACAATATATATGTAATGATGAATGCTCAAAACCCACCTTTCTCTCGATAAGTTTCAGCTAATTTATCCAAATCAACACCTTCATCATCCTCCTCGTCAATGTCTTTAAAGCTGTCCTTTTGGAACCAGAGCTCCGCCTTCATTGACCTTTTAGACACAGGGTCAGTGTCATCCAAGTCAGTCAGCAGGGGATTGTTCTTGGCAATAGATGGAGTTGTGTTAATTTTGCTGTTTCTTAACGTGTTCAACTTGGTTATTTTGTCAATTTTTTTAGTTTCATTATCTGAATCTGAAAAGGCTAAGGACAAAAGAAATAATAAATATTACATTCATAGAATTATAACTTTACGCTTCCAAACTCTATAAGTTCATATTATGTCCTGAAGCAACAGATCATGCAATCTTTTCTCAACAATAATTTCTTAGCAGAAAATTAAGCCATCATGGCTTAATTTTCTGCTAAGAAATCTGAAATCTGTCTTTCTGTATGTCAAATTATAAGGCCTGATTCAGCCAGTAGTATAACCAGTGCATTGATATATAGATTAATCAGTCACCTTTGCTATTCTATAAACAGATATCACTGGAACTCTAAGGGCCTCTTTCACCACCTTTTGATAAGTGTTGGATAGCCTAAACGCAAGTTTTGTCCCTTTCATACTTTATATGAAGTAACAAAGACAAAACTTGGAATAAGCTATCTGAAACTTATGAGAAGGTGGTCAAAAAGCCCTAAGCTATAGTAAAAAATATTTTCAATTTGCATTACCCAATGATTCTTTGTCTTTTTCATCTTCTGAATCCGACTCCATTTCCAATTCGCTGTCAGAGTCCTTGTAAAACAGACCAGAGGAGTCTAGCTTGGACGCTTCCACGTCATACTTGACATACTTAGCTTTTGTTTTCATGTCATCGTCAGAATCATCTTTGCCATCTACTACTATGTCAGGTTGTTGGTCGATGAGCATTTGCAATTGCTAAAATATAAAAGTTAATTTTTTATACCATCTGGAACTAGTACTGATGAATTTTGTCACTCATCCTTCTGTATGAAAAATAAAATTGAATATTGAAAAAGCTGCATCTTATTTTTGGAGGTAATACTTTCCATCCCTTTCTCGCATACCGAAGAGGAAGCTTAAAGAAGCTTCTCAGGTATGTCCTATGAGGACGAGTAACTCTGTCAAATGAGCATTTATTATTTGTTCAACTGTGTTTGGACATTATTTTTGTTAAGATTATTCTTCTCAATTTATATAATAGGTACTTAATTGAATTTAATTGAAATATATATTTGTATTTATTAACTTGCAACTATATAACACTTCAAAATGAGTAGCTGTAAGAAAGAATTAATGGTATGACAGATTGCGAAACCTACAAGGTACAATTAAAGTTGAATATAATCTTATTTGTATTTCATTTTACAGTTCCTTAAAAAATTAATATCCGTAACCGAAACTATTGGATAATCCGAAATAATTTAATATCCATAACCATAACCGAAACCGATATTATTTTTTACCAATATCCATATCCATATCCGGATCCGAAATTATATATCCATAACACCCTGCTTGCAAGTACTAGTTAAAAAAATTTAGGTTTTTTTTGACAAATAAATTTATAACTACTTAGTTGATAATTAGTTACAACTTCTCAACTTACCTCTTTGTTCTTGATATTAGCCAGTGAGAACATATCATGGCTCTCCATAATAGGACCATCATCACCTTTCAACACCATTTTAAGGTTCATCTTTTCAGCTAACTTTTGTCGCTGTTTATTCAGCTGTTTCCTCTTTCGTTTAGACTGTTTTCTTTCTTCTTCCTAAATATGGGTTCTACATTAATGATTTTGATTTCATAAAATAAACAAGACTATTCTCACTCAAGTATAGATAAAAGTTCAATTTTGAACAGAATTTTATAAGATTTTGATAGGCAGAGTTCTTATGTTATGTATGTAAAGTATTCTTGTGGTGACAAATGAAGAGTTGTTGATGGAAAAAAAATTATACATATTCATGTTTAACCTGCAGTTCTGCTATTTCAGCTTCCACTTCATCTTTTTCCTCGTCTGAACCATCTTTCTCGTCAGTTGTTGTGTCTTTCTTTTCTTCTGGTACCTGAAACATTTGGTTTGATTCTTAAAAGTAATGTAAAACCCTGAAGCATACTAACCCAACTGTAAGTATGAACAATGTCATAAGTATTATTTGAAACCTATAAATATACTATGACACCTTAAATAGCAACGAAAGAAGAAAAGAAAGTGAAAAAAGAATCATAATACGTCATTGTAAAAAAGGAGTCATCCTTTTTTTAAACATACATTTCTTGCGTTCCTCATTTTTTTTTGTTGAATATACAATCTGAATGCAGCTGCAGCAGTAGTATTGCTACAAACAGGGCTATATGCGTTAAACTCATATTTATATAAACAAAACAGTACTTTTTTACAAAATAAAATGTGAAATAGCTAAATGTGCTTACCTCTGTTTTAGTCTGTGCTGCTTTCCAATCTTTAATATGTTTCAACCAGCTTAACAATGCTTTCACATCTTTCCTTCCGAGGACCTTAATGTCTTTACAGCACTCTTGTATTTCCTTGGTTGTTCTTGGGTGGTTTAAAATTTCTTTGTCATTTATTAATATCTGTAAACAGAAGGAATTTAAAATACATTGCACAGTATTATGAACAAGGCAGAAGTTTTGAGCAATTAACTATGAAGCTTTAGACTGGAAAAATCTTCCAAACCTTACCTCAGAACATCCTTGAAGTGAGTCTATGGGGTCATCTTTTTCTAAAATCTCTGTTACTGGTATGCTATGGAAAGTAGTGTAATCGTTCTCTTTATACCCCTCTGCCTTGGCTTTCTTTTGTTTCTCAGGATGTAAGATACTATTTTGCTGTTTCTTCACTATGTCCAACTCTTCAAATACATGTTTTGGATCCAACAGCTTGGGATCTATACTGTCGGGAGCAACATATCCTTGGCAGACAACAAAAATTTCAGACGATTCATTACGTGAAGCCTGTGGCTTTGTGGCATGAACTTTCTTAAAAAACTGCTTCAGCACCCACAATAAGGCATGGTAATCTTTAGATCTGAACACTTTTGTTACAAACCATCCACCTTCTCTTAAAAAATGACTGGCTAACTTCATTGCGCTCAGAGTCAAGCATGACTGCTGGTAAGCATCGTGAATCCAATTGAGACCCACGTTCGGCGCACCATCGTGCAGCACAACATCTGCTTTCCATGTCTTAATTTCTTTCTTGATGGCAGTTTTACATTTCTCTGTAGTTATATCTTCCGTGAGACTTATGCAACCCGGAACTTGTTTGATGGGAAACAGATCTACACCGATAACTATACTAGAGACGGGCATGTTCTGATGTGCCACCTGCATCCAGCCACCAGGTGCAGCGCAAAGATCGATACATACTCGAGATTTTTGAAGAAAGCCAAATTTTCGATTTAATTGAATAAGCTTAAAAGCTGCTCGAGAACGAAAACCTAAAATAATAAAATTGAATTAGTACGAAGTTGAACGTGTCCTGCTAAAAATTTATGTAAAGATAACACATAAATACTGAATACTGACCTGTTTCCTTTGCAAGTTGGTAATATTTATCTTTCCGCTGTTTTCCTACTTTAGTTTTCTTTCCCATTTTTACATTTATTTATACCTCACAGCGCAATTTGAAACATAAATGAAGTAAAGATATACTTTACATTCAACAAATGAACCAAATCAAAATTTGTTGACGTTCTTTGCCTTGCTCAAAAGTTAACAACACATTTTAGTTTTGAGGTTATTTGCCAAAGAAGAATGTATTTGCTAATCTGCCACAGAATACGTAATAATCATAGTCTTGGTCCTTGGTCTGAAATGAGTTAAGAACTCAGACCAAGAATGGTATATAAGGTTTTAATTTTTAATTTCCAGGATTTTTGCCCGTGATCGCTTTTTTGACGTGACAACGTCTTATAATTCGATAGAGCCGGTTGCACGCACGAAAAAAATTGGTTGCCTGTAAAGTCAGTTTACTGACGATAGTTGAACGTGACAACGTCTTCTTTGTCGCTCGTTCCGCGCTCGCGAGGTAACGATGGTAACGCCGCACGAGCGAGGTAACGCCGGATGAGTCATGTTTTTGACGTGACAACGTCTTATAAATCGATAGAGCCGGCTGCACGCACAAAAAATTGGTTGTCTGTAAAGTCGGTTTACTGACGATAGTTGAACGTGACAACGTCTTCTTTGTCGCTCGTTCCGCGCTCGCGAGGTAACGCGCGGTAACGCCGCATGAGCGAGGTAACGCCGGATGAGTCATGTTTTTTCGTGCGTGCAACCGGCTCTATCGATTTATAAGACGTTGTCACGTCAAAAACATGACTCATCCGGCGTTACCGGCGTTACCTCGCTCGCGTTACCTCGCTCTGAGGCGTTCCATGTAAGGCTTGAAGTGCAAGCGAGAGTTGTCACGTTCAACTATCGTCAGTAAACCGACTTTACAGGCAACCAATTTTTTTTTCGTGCGTGCAACCGGCTCTATCGATTTATAAGACGTTGTCACGTCAAAAACATGACTCATCCGGCGTTACCGGCGTTACCTCGCTCATGCGGCGTTACCGGCGTTACCTCGCGAGCGCGGAACGAGCGACAAAGAAGACGTTGTCACGTTCAACTATCGTCAGTAAACCGACTTTACAGACAACCAATTTTTTTTGACGTGACAACGTCTTATAATTCGATAGAGCCGGTTGCACGCACGAAAAAATTGGTTGCCTGTAAAGTCGGTTTACTGACGATAATTGAACGTGACAACGTCTTCTTTGTCGCTCGTTCCGCGCTCGCGAGGTAACGCCGCATGAGCGAGGTAACGCCGGTAACGCCGGATGAGTCATGTTTTTTCGTGCGTGCAACCGGCTCTGTCGATTTATAAGACGTTGTCACGTCAAAAAACATGACTCATCCGGCGTTACCGGCGTTACCTCGCTCATGCGGCGTTACCTCGCGAGCGCGGAACGAGCGACAAAGAAGACGTTGTCACGTTCAACTATCGTCAGTAAACCGACTTTACAGACAACCAATTTTTTTGACGTGACAACGTCTTATAAATCGATAGAGCCGGTTGCACGCACGAAAAAACATGACTCATCCGGCGTTACCGGCGTTACCTCGCTCAAGCGGCGTTACCTCGCGAGCGCGGAACGAGCGACAAAGAAGACGTTGTCACGTTCAACTATCGTCAGTAAACCGACTTTACAGGCAACCAATTTTTGACGTGACAACGTCTTATAATTCGATAGAGCCGGTTGCACGCACGAAAAAATTGGTTGCCTGTAAAGTCGGTTTACTGACGATAATTGAACGTGACAACGTCTTCTTTGTCGCTCGTTCCGCGCTCGCGAGGTAACGCCGCATGAGCGAGGTAACGCCGGTAACGCCGGATGAGTCATGTTTTTTCGTGCGTGCAACCGGCTCTGTCGATTTATAAGACGTTGTCACGTCAAAAAACATGACTCATCCGGCGTTACCGGCGTTACCTCGCTCATGCGGCGTTACCTCGCGAGCGCGGAACGAGCGACAAAAAAGACGTTGTCACTTTCAACTATCGTCAGTAAACCGAGTTTACAGACAACCAATTTTTGACGTGACAACGTCTTATAATTCGATAGAGCCGGTTGCACGCACGAAAAAACATGACTCATCCGGCGTTACCGGCGTTACCTCGCTCATGCGGCGTTACCGGCGTTACCTCGTGAGCGCGGAACGAGCGACAAAGAAGACGTTGTCACGTTCAACTATCGTCAGTAAACCGACTTTACAGACAACCAATTTTTTTTTTTTAACTAGAGGTGAAGTAGGTACCTATGATTGAGAGTAAATAATATCCCCATTGAGGTAATTTTGCAGCAAATAAATAAACACTCAATTTATAAACACTGATTACAAATTGAACACAGAACAATGTGGACCACACCTGACCCCACAGACTGTTATGTTCTAAATCATAGACAATATATTTGTCTATGGGTATTATTGTATAATATGTAGGTAGGTACCTAATCTGTGCAGCTTTCGGTCGTTGTCTATGATTCGGACTCTTTGGCTCAGAAAAAAGCGCGGGAACGGTCGAAGAGAAAAGGCGCGTTTTTATAAACAAATTTTCAAGAAATTTATTAATATCGCTTATAGTGCACAAAAATTAGTAAAAATAGCATTCCGGTGCCCCCATAATGAGGGGCGCCAAGTTAAAACGTAAAAAAGAGTCGTCGCCGACTAATGAATCGGTGTCGTCTTCAAGTGACTTTGAAGATGATGATGAGAAGTACAAACCGTTCAGAATCCAGAACTATAATCGCAAATATTTAGACAACGGCCGTGCAGAGGAATACATAGTTTTCCTTTCATCTAATATTCCGGAAAAGGCTATTGGAGAACATGAAAAGCTCGCCATATCATCGGCTTTAAGACAGTTTAGTGTTAATGGTGTGAAGTACTTAAAAACCATCAACAAGTACAAAATTGGAATCGTATTTGATTTAGCAATTAATGCTAACGTATTTTTAAATAATGACAAATACCACAAAAATGTCAACATGAAACCTAGTATTCCAGCTGCTTCGACGGAGATCACGGGTGTCATAAGGGGGGTTCCTCTTGAACTTTCCAACAAAAAGATTTTTTCACTATTGTCTTCAACAAATGTAATTCAAGTCAGACGACTTATGTCAAGGGTAACTATAAATGATAGAACCGAATACAAACCCACAGCAACAGTGGCTGTGACTTTTGCAGCGACCCAGCTACCGGACTATATTCATTTGGATTCATGGAGACACGAGGTGAGTCCTTTTATTCCTCCAGTCAAGCAGTGTCTGCAGTGTTTGAAGTATGGACACATTGCTAAATTTTGTAAAAACTCCGTGAAGTGCTCCATTTGCTCAGAAAATCACAATTTTAAAAATTGTTCGGTTGACAAAATAAATGCAAAATGTATTAATTGCAATGGGAATCATATAGCAGTATCAGGTGAATGTCCCATTAAAAAGCAGAAAATTAATGAAAATAAAATGAAGTCAAGATCTGTAACATATGCAGAATTATTTAATGAAAAATCTTTTCCTAAATTAACAACAAATGACCCTTACAAACAACTACAAAATGTATTAAAATCAGATATTTTTTTGAATTTACTTGTAGAATCGATTGTCAAAATTGTATCATCTAAAACAGACAATAACCCTATTAGTTCTAATAATGTGAAAAATATTCTTCTCGAAACGTTCAGTAAAAAAACTACCCAATTTAAAAAATAATGGATTATGTAAATATAGTTCAATGGAATGCTCAGAGCTTACTAAGTAATCGACATATTTTATCCCAGTTTCTTTATGAAAATGACATACATATTGCAATAATTTGTGAAACTTGGTTAAAACCTGAACATAGATTCAATATAAGAGGTTAGAAATTGAAAGAAAAGATATAGGTAGCCAACATAATGGTGTTGCGCTAATTATACATAACAGTATATCATATACAAAAATAGATACATATTGTGATAGTGATCATCAAAACATTTGTATTAGGATTAAACTTTATGATCAAGAAATTAGTATATTGAGTTTCTATAGTCCACCTCTTGCAAATTTTAATAAAAACACTTTAGACATGTTGATTAAAAATATTCCGAAGCCATTTATCCTTGGGGGTGATTTTAATGCCCATCATACTATTTGGGGTAGTAATAGTATAAACAGTAGAGGTATAAATCTTCTAGATATCATTGATGATAATAGCTTAGTTCTTCTTAATAATGGTAAGCCAACTACTGTTGGTTCTCTCACTTGGCGTCCCAATGTTTTAGATTTATCATTGGTTTCTCCATCTCTTGCATTGACTTGCGATTGGTCATTACACGACGATCCTTTAGGAAGTTATCATTTACCTGCAATAATAAAATTACTTGTTGGTTGCAATAGTCATGGAAATTCAGACAAAGGTAATAACTTGCCATTGTTTCCCAATTACAAAAGTGTTAATTGGGATATATTTGAAAAAGAACTTGATTCTTTGTTGTGTAACTTTGTTATAGATTCCAATTCACCTTTAACTACATATAATAATTTTGTTAATTTATTACATTTAGCTGTTCAAAAATCAATTCCCCATTGCAAATCTCAAAATAGTAATAAAGTCCATAAAGGTCGTAAAAAAAAGTCATGTCTTCCTTGGTGGAGTAACAAATGTACTATTGCAGTTCAGAATATTAAACAGGCATACATAGTTTTTAAAAAGGACCCAAGTCTTGATAATTACTTAAACTTCAAAAAATTGCAAGCATTTAAGAAATTAACATTAAAAAGAGAAACAGAGAATAGTTGGGCTGAATTGTGTCATTCTTTCAATCGGAACACTCCAATGTCTTTGATATGGACTTTAATGAAAAAATTTAATAAAACATATATATGTAAAAAAAAAATTAATAATAATAATGATTGGATCATGAATTTCTTAAATAAGTACACTCCAGACTATGTCAAATTCGAAGAACTTCATTATGCTGAAAATATTAATTCTTTCAATCATTTTCTAGTAAATCCCGTTACTGTAAAAGAGTTAAAAATGGCAGTGCATGGCAGGAGAGACACAGCATTTGGGTTAGATGGCGTACCATATATTTTATTAAAAAAATTAAATAAAAATGGTGTTAGAATTTTGTGTGCAATCTTTAAAAAGGAAATCACATTCCTGAAGATTGGAAAGTTGATTGCTTGATACCAGTTTTGAAACCCGATAAAAAGGAGTTTCATGAAGATTCATATCGACCTATAACCCTTACTTCTTGCGTGGGTAAAATTTTTGAACAGCTTTTAAAACAACGTCTTGAATTTTTCATTGAAAAACATAATATCTTACCATATAATCAATTTGGTTTTCGGAAGGGAAAATCTGCTCAGGAAAGTATTGCTTTGTTGCAGCTGGATATTCAAAAGTCAATTACTCAAAATAATCTTCTTGTCTCTGTTTTTCTAGACATTGAAGGTGCTTTTAATAATGTCAATCTTAAAATACTTTGTGAAGAACTCAACAAAGTTGGTGTACCTGGAAAATTAATTAAATGGATTTATAACTTTTTATATGAAAGAAAAGTTTTTGTAAAATATGGAAATCTTTATGGGCCCAGATACTCTTCCAAAGGCGTATGCCAGGGTGGAATATTGAGCCCTTTAATATTTTTATTGTATATATATCAGCTAAATTTGAATTTAGGACCATTCACGAGTAATTTGCAATATGCAGATGATTTAGTTATATATTTATCTGGAAATTGTATAAATCAAATAGCATTTAGACTTAATGAATCTTTAGATAGATTAAAGAGGTATTTAGGTTATTTAGATTTAAATATTAACTCTAAGAAATCTAAAGTCATAGTTTTTGGCAAACGAATTCATCCTCCAGTGAAAATTTACTATAATAAATCTGAATTAACAGAGGTATCAGAGGTAAAATTCCTGGGGGTTCTCTTTACCAGCAATATGTCATGGAATAAATATGTTGACTATGTAGTAGCCAGAGCTTTTAAAGCTCTGAACATCTTAAAATCATTAGCTAAAACATACTGGGGTGCTGATCCCAAAATTTTATTACTCCTTTACAAGTCATTAATCAGAAGTCATTTTGAATATGGAGCATTATGCTATGCTTCCAATAAAACTTTAGTTAAAAAGTTGGAGGTCATTCAAAATACTGGTTTACGCCTTATAACAGGGGCATTTAAGACAACACCTATAAATATTTTGCAAATTGAATGTAATATACCTCCACTTGGAGTGAGATTTCATTATTTAAAAAAATAGATTTTTACTAAAAATTTATTCAATAAAAACTAATAAATTATTAAGTAATCTTATTAGTTCTCAATCAGTAATATCAAACAAAAAATCCTTGTTCTTGCTTCATGAACTTTCTGATTATCTGCAGTTTTTTGGGTCCTTAAACATTCACAGAACAGAGATCACCTGGCCATGCTTTGAAGGAACATACCAAAGCAAGTACTATTACTGTAATATAGAAATAGATCCTTCCCTCAACTCGAAGGAGACATTTCATGAATCACTATTTAAATGGCAAAATTATAGGATATTATATACAGATGCAGCCAAGAACGAGCATTGTACTTCTGTCGCCTTCTATGATAGTAAATTGAAAGTGGGTTTTGGAGAAGGAATAGATTCTAATACAAGTATTTTCTCAGCTGAAGCTTTTGCTATCTTGTCAGCGTTGCAATACATTGAAAATTGTAAAGATGAGTCTCTAAAATGGGTGATTGCCAGTGATAGTATGAGTGTACTTACATCGATACACAATTGTAAGCTTCATGTTAAAACTAACTATTTAATTTACGAAATTATGAAGAAAACTTATCAACTTGAGCTGAACAGATCATATGAAATTGCTTTCATTTGGGTCCCGGCACACTGCGGAGTGATTGGAAATGAAAACGTCGACTTTTTGGCAAAAACGATAAATACATCACAGAACATCAGACAAATAAAGTCAAGTGTTGCCCTTCCTTACACTGATATCAATAAGAATTTGATAAATAAGATGGAAAGTCATTGGGATGAGATGAGGAACTCCCCTGAAAATGAGCGAAAAGGATTATGGTACAAATGCATAAATAATGATTTAAATAAAACCCCGTGGTTTTGTAATAAGAAAACTAATTATAGTAATAGAAAATATTATTCAGCCATATGTCGCCTAAGATTGGGTCATTGTCACCTTAATGCACATTTACATAGAATGAAAATAGTGAACTCTCCGTCTTGTAATTATTGCAATAGTAATGAATCCCAAACACTGGATCACATATTTTTTTCGTGTTCATCTTTCGGCATTCAGCGCCTTGTGCTGATTGATGACTTGATTAATATTTTCAAGACCATTGAAGACGTGCCGCGCTCGCTAAAGGATTTACTGAAGAATTCGTTGACGTATAAATATTTATACAAATATATTTTGAACACTGTTCAAGAAATTTGAATTTAAGTACAGAAAGAAAGATAATTAATTCAAAGAAAGAAGAGTCAGAAAGAAAAAACTACAAGATTAAAATCATTCAGATGAATCATACATATTTATGATTATTTATATTAATTATTATTGTTATACGATTGAACAGGCTATGCCTTTAAAATACATAACACAGAAAATACACACGAATGAATAGGCTGTATGGTCTCCGACCTTTGCCTGTCCTGAAAGGGACGAATGGATTAACAGAACAGAACTGTCTATGATTCGTTCGTACGTGACTATCGTGACCCGTTGCCATTTGGCAACTTTGGTTGCCATTTTGGCAACATTTGACCCTTCGTGGCAACCAAATGGCAACCGAGCTCAAATGGCAACTTTTTGGCAACTTTTCGACTTGTCGCGCGATCATCGGTAAAAAAATATCGAATATATTTCGCAGATGAACTGAACTCATCGAATTGAACAAAATCAAAATCTTGAACGCATTTTTATTCCCAAATGAAAACAATACTTATATAATAGACAAACAAATTGTACCCATATTTCTATCAACAAAAGGTCTATTTTGGTGAAGCTAGAGATAAAAGTAATTTTATGTAAACAAAAATGGATTTTTTTTTAAATAACTGGCTTTACGACTCTGGGTTCCAGCCCTTCTGAGCCTACAAAAATGGAAGAAACTTTGTGGCCACAGAGCAGATAATTAATACGTAGTGTTTTAAATAAATTCTTTGTGTGTGACTGTGTGCACTGTGTAGTGCGATGCAAAGGAAATTTTTTCGTGGTTTTCTAATACTTTTGTTTTTAAATCTACTGGTAAGTCCTCTTTATTGTTTTAATCGAAGAAGCTACAAGACCTATTTGAAAAACCAATTTTACTGATTGAAGACTCAACAAGTGCGATCTGTGTTCGGTGTACACGTCTACATTACAGTAGCACAGATAATATATTACTATACTACAGTAGGTTGGAAAACATGATTTTAAATTTATGAGGAAAAAAAATTTTTGGAATCAATTATTTATCAACCAAAAGGATTAACATTTTTTGAAAACATGATTTTATTCGATTTAAATTTTTATCAACCAAAATGCAGAGCAATAATAAGCATACTCAATAGGTAGGTATAAATATTTTTATATTACTAAAAGGCACAGAACGTTTTTTACAGGTTTTTTTTCTAATGGCAACATTTGGTTTCAGATGGCAACATTTGAACCTACAAATGGCAACCTGGGCTGAGTATACTCTGGCGCCAACACTGATCGTGACTATTCTAAATCCTGTGAAGTGAATAAAGTGACGTGTTCAAAGTAAACTCAAGGAAACCAAATCGACGCTTCTTGTGAATAATTGTACATAAATTAAAAATTGATACATAGCATTTTGAAATTGATATTTGATATTGTTTTCTGGGAATTATAAACATGACTCCGAACGTCCAAACATTTATCAATAGTTTCCAAAATCGACTGTAAGTACCTACCTACCCTATTTTTCCTAAATTTATAAATAGCTTAAGGTTGGCCCTAATTTTTTTTTGTGTTTTAGTTCATAGTTTGTACTAATATGCAATGAATGTACGGTAGGTACCTAGTGAGTAGGCGAATAACAGTTCATTTGATTAGAACTGGAAGTGAAGAACATTCTAGAAAATAATGTGCTGCTTGCTATTACGGAACTTTTGTTACAATACATTACAATCATGGCATTGTTTTACTGCTTCAATAGTTGGCGCCTTCATCAGCATAGAATTAATTCAAGCAATACCTACCAAAAGAATTACTGATGTACCTACGTACATTTCACCAAATTTGTTTACAATTGCATATGATATTATTGTAGCCAATGCATGTACCTACCCTACTTTCTGTAATGTAAGATCGTGATTTTGATTATTAAATTTCTTCTGAAATTTGGTTCAAGAATTATTCAAAAAATGAAAAAAGATTGTTGTAAACTTATGACGTAAATTTTACGTCATATGACGTCACAGATATTTTATCAGCTATTCTTTATATACTTTGGGCATGGGAATGAACTTATTATACTAAATTGAAACCAGTATGAAGAACAGGAATAGGTTCAACACTTAACAATGATGTCAGGTGATTTCACTTGCCAAATCTACTTCAGCAAAGAAATAGGTCAATGAAGGAATGCCTACTCATTTTCTTTGCACTACTTATTTAAAAGTCAACAAAAATCAAAATGATGTTAGATTTCACATATTTAAGTACCTGCTGCATCTTTTTTATTTTACTATAGAGTTTAAAAATGATGCAACATAACAAGTACTTAGCTTAATAATTCTATGGATATGTGTATTTTCACATATTAAAAGTTTGTTTGTAAACATTTTGAATGCCGATCCTGGGGGCTGATTGTGTAACTTTTTACGATGAAATGGTATTCCTTGACCATCAAAGTAAAATATTCCTTAAGTGTATCAGTTTAAAGTCACAAATTCATTACAACCGATTTCAACATGGAGCGTTATGGAGCGTATCGTACATACCTAAACGTATAAGAACGCATACACAAAATTGAGCTCTAATTCAATGTTGTTATGGTTTATTTTACTTTGATGCCGACGGCCATCAAATGAATACCATTTCATCGTCAAAAGTTACACAATCGGGGGGCTGGTTTGGTAATGATATAAATTATACGACCTACACTGTTACCTACCTACAATCTTGCAATTCAAGGAACTATTATTATTAGCCAACTTATGCTATCAGCCAACTCGATTTTCTGATGGAGCTGGCCTTGGCCTCCACACACAGTTCACAAGTCCTCATATTATTATTATTGAATAGATAACATGGTAAATATGGCATTGTTTCTTGTGATGTTCTCATCTACGCATGAATTTTGCAGTCATTTTGTTTGTAGATTATAAAAATCTTTGTCTTTTCCGCCTACCCTGTTTTTAAGTCATAAAAATTGGGTTATTTTTCTTCTCAGGGAACCACCAGTACGTCAGCATCTGAAAAATGTGTACGGTACTCTGGTGATGACTTGCGGGGCTGCCTGCGCTGGAGTGTACATTGACATGTACACCTGGTTCCAGGCGGGCATGCTTTCAGCCATTGCTGGTTTGGTCCTTATGATGATGCTCATTGGAACACCTGATACTGGCAAGAATACCAACTTACGACTCGGCTATCTCTTAGGATTTGGGTTAACTACAGGTATTATGGTTTTCGTTTACTATTTGATCAACCCTCTGTGATTCTGTTTATCTTTCATTTTCTGTTATACATATTATCTTGTCTTGAAAATAACACAAACACACTATAACATTTACCAATGAAATGATTATGATTATGTTTTGAGTGTGCATGTATACTGTAAATGCATGTGTAAAAAGATAATTACCATAGATGTATGGAATCCCATACCAAGCTGTTTCAATTCCAATCTTTATTTTTTAAAGACTACAGTTTCCACATTTACTCCAAAGTTATAGGCAAATAAACAAGTTGTACTTCTCAATAAAATCTGTATGACAGGAAATCTGCATTGAAAGGAAAGTAACTTTTTGTATGCAAAATTAAATTCCGGAAATAAACAAATCCAACAAAACATAGACACAATGCCAATGGAACTTAAAAATACTTATTTTATTTTCCTAGAAGATTTTGGTTTTCATGACAAAACTTGATACCACCTTTGGTTATTTTTCATGAGTAATGAAACCTACCAAAATATTTGGTGAACATACTATAATTTCATTTTTCAGGAATGGGATTGGGGCCTTTGCTGCAATATGTGAGCATTATTGACCCAGCCATCATTGTGACAGCTCTGCTGGGCTCCACTCTGGTGTTTGTCTGTTTCTCCATCGCAGCCATGCTGGGTGAACGAGGCAGCTTCCTGTTCCTGGGCGCACCACTTATGACTTTAATTACGTCCATGTCCTTAATGACCTTAATGAACCTGTTCTTGCGATCATATTTCCTCAACCAGGTGAGAATTTCTGCTTGATAAATTTCCTAAATGATGTAGTTTCTTTCTTCTAACGTTAGAACATGAAAATGAATATTTTATAACAAAATAGTATTGTGACGCTTACCTGCTCTCATGTACAAAAAAATGATGGTAGTTGACTGAAATAAAAATAGTTAGTTTTATAATTTATTTTAACTAATTAAGAATAAATAAAATGTTCAAAACACTGTTCAAATCGATCAAATTAAAAAATTATAAGCATTTTGATACTTGTGCTTAGATAGAGATAGCACTGTAGAAGGTTGTCACACATCATTAAAGCTATAGTAGCCACTGATAGTAGCTCTATAAAAATTTTATATTTTTGTCTGATTTAATTTTATTTTCCGTGTACATCATTATTGTTATCCTAGTTAATAAAAATGTATTTAATGAAATTTGAGAAGAGTACAATTTGAAATGACTACTTAATTCAGCACATGATTTCAGTAATAGTGTAATATTAGTGAATGAACAATTTTTGAACTTCTGTTGCTTTCGATCTTAAATTAAAATATGAAAATTCTTATATACTATTTATTAAAAACCATTTCAGATCCACATCTATGTTGGATTATTGGCCATGTGTGGTTTCGTGTTGTATGATACACAACTCATCATTGAGAAACGCAGGATGGGTAGCAAGGACTTCATTCAACATGCCTTGGAGTTGTTCATTGACTTTGTTGGGATGTTCCGCAGACTTCTCATTATCTTGACACAAAAAGTAAGTTTTACATTTTTGTTCTTGTTACTGGGCCATTATTCTGTATCTCAGCGTGACCTTTAACAAACTCCATAAAATCTTATTTTCGTTTCACTTAATAAAGCAGCAATGTATAACGAACCGCAGACAACAGTGATAATCACTACAGGTGTTAATTTTACAAAATATGGGCCCTGATCACATGTAATTTAATTTAACAGGCCATAATAATTTTTTTTCTTTCAGGAGGAAAATAACCGTCGTCGCAGACGTGATTAAAATCAGCAGTGATTTTAATTTCCAATTTGTCATTTCTATATTATTAAACCAGGAAAATTATAAGGGTGTGGTAATTTTAGTATAAAAAAAAACAAAAAAAGATGATAAGTTGGATAATTGTTCTGTAAACTAAAAATTTAATTTTGTTTAACCTTTCAAAAACGTGAACAACTATTGTAAACTGATGTAAACGTTTAACTTCTCATTAATATGATTTCTTTTTTAACATATTTGAAATTACTACTATGAATTCAGCTGTATTTAATTATTGTAATGCAATAACTTCTCCTGTCTTTATTTAAGCCATGATTCTTTTGCATTTTTTAGCTTTAATTCTTGTGTTCAGGAATTGTTGAATTAATATCAAACACGTTTTTCCTATAAAAATCTGTGGTTATGATTTTCTGAGTGTAGAATCTTGATTTACTTTTCTTTTCGGCCAACAATGTGTATTTATTGTTAAATAAATAATTGATTAAATAAAATTCACCGTTTTATATTTTAATATTTTATGAAAGCTAATTTCTGAAAGCCTCCAAGGTGATGTGTATATTATTTTTTATAAATAAATAAATATATACGGAATTTAAATATACATATACGGAACATTTTACACATCGCTATCTAGCCCCAAAGTAAGCGATAGCTTGTGTTATGGGTACTAGATAACTGATAAATATACATGTACATGCTAATATACATAAATACAATAAATTGAAAAACACCCAGACACCGGAAAACATTCATGCTCATCACAAACATTTACCAGTAGTGGGAATCGAACCCACGACTTTCGGCGCAGACAGCAGGTTCGCTACCACTACGCCATTCGGTATTATATAAAATTAGGTACGGTATTTAGGGCGGGCAAGGGATGAAAAATTGGGAGAGACGTTTAGGAAATGTCTATGATTAAATAGCATTGGTTTCTAAACTCCAAGCCTCAGCTCCAAGCTAATTACCTTAGCCAAAGTCGCGGAAAATCTACATGCTTGTCATGTCCCAGATAAAGGAATAAAACTAAAATGTATATAATATTTACTATGTAGGCACTTACATTTTTTATTGTTTTTATTAATAGGTAAAGGATAAAAATAGTAAACTTTACATCTATAAACTCAAAAAAGTCATTACAAAGTTTAAACTTACGTAAGGACTAACGCAAATCGCGACGACATGGGAAAGGGATTTCAAGGTTTTTCCATTGAGTATGGTTTTTACCAATGGACATTCTAACATGGTATATAAATGCGACATATATTGCTGTGGCACGTTTAATGATTGGTAAATACTTGAAACCCTGTGCCATGCTGCCCCCAGTATGCGGTAGCTTTAAGGTATTATTTTTCCACAATGCAACTTGCTTGCAGCAGCATAGACGTTGCCTGTAGCTGATCCCAGCAGATATGGAAAATTATCCCTTTTCTCAACAAATGTAACATTGTTTTGCTAAAACATTATATAAGTAGGTACATCATATTGTACCTACTGGTGCAAGCTTGAGAAAGTTGCTAGCTTACTTTATCTTCGTTATTTGGGTGAATCTTGTTAGAGTTATACAATAACATCTTTTTAGCCTTATTTATCTCGTCATTAATTAAGGTACTTAAAAAAATTTGGACGTTAGGTTCAGTCTCAGACGCATTTTGGGCATAAATGGTTTTGTCATCGGTATATTCACCCGTTTTGCGTTTATTAACTTGATAGAGTTTTCTTAGTTTTGTCGTACAGCATCGGCAACTTAGAGATGTAGTGTGCGCATTTTTAACTATGTACTCGTACGTAGAGACACCGAGAATCGATATATAAACATGAAAACATAACAAATGCAACAAAGCACATGCTACAGCTAGACCAGAAACGCACAATATCAGCAGAAATGTTAAAAACGATATAGAACTTGCGCAATATTTATTGCTACAATTCAAATTCGCTTCTTGAGTGCAATTTACAAAATGTTGTGTCACCTGACTAAGCTGATGAGAGTCCTTAAAAAATAACGCAATATCTGCTAAACATAAAACTGCTGTAAACAATGCTATCAGTAACGCTGAAATGACGCATAGTATAAAGGCCACGTAGTTGCGATGACCGACACAATTGTTTAACCATTTGCAGTGATGGTCGAAGCGATCCACACATTTGTTGCAAATGCCACAATGCTTGGTCTTCCTTGAACTGGTGTTTATATTGCACAAATGACACCTCCCATTTTCAATTACGTGAGCGTGAATCGTGCGATCGAACTCCGGAAGCATGTTCGCATCTTGTTTTCGTAAATCGGCTTCTCCCGGGTCCAACAGTAATGCAACGAGATGCGAAATGACATGAAACACATACAAAAAAACATACACGATTATTGATACCACTTTCAACTCGTAAAATTGTATTTGAATCAACACTACAAAGTTAAACAATGCCGTGACAAGAAACACAACCCAGCCGATAACTTGCAAGTAGTTTAAAGGAAGTTGCAACCCATTTAATCGTCTTTGGGATCTCTGAGTCTGGTGTGATGTACAACATTTGTGCATTGAAAAAATATCTTATAAGTTCGTAGTTCGTAGTAACCTTTACCACTGGCGACGGCAAATATGATCAAATAGAGTGGGGTAGATACGGAATGCGCGCGCAACCACCTACCTCCCCATTGCCTCCCTTACCGATTTTTATTCCAATTTCCAAGGGCGGTTAGTTTCGTGGGATGAGAGTTTGACAATAAAAATCTCTACTAACTATAACAACACACTGAGCACATTGGGAGGGATAGGGATCAAACTAGCAATATTTGAAGGCTAAAATAATAAAAAGTACCTAATTGGCCCTTATATTACCATTTTATTTCTTAATTATTTTGTACAACTGAATAAAGCTATTAAAGTCGTCAATTACTAATGTTCATCAACCTATGATGAACATTCAATTTCTTTCTGATGTGCAAACTTTTTCGCCATTTCACGTCTGGTGTGTACAAGTATTCTATGCCCCTTGCAATCTAAATCTTCCTCGAAACATTTATTTCTGCAACATTTTTTGCAAAGCCGATATTCGCATTTCCCGCCCTGCAAAAATAAAGCATAAGTAATATCACTATTGACAAATAATTATCAATAAAGACATGAACATGACGTGCCGAACCGCGCGAAAAAATTTCGACAGCGTTTGAACAGTTTACTGGCGTCAAAAATGTTTGCTTTGACGCCAGCAGTAAGGACATCATGTAATTCACTACGCGCCCTCAAATTCATATTGGTGGCAATAAATACTAATGTGCACCATTTCAAATGGATTTACAGAGTATCTAGCATTTTCCAAACTTTTTATCATGATACTTAAATAAGTTCAAAAACTGCTATGAATCAAAATTTGTTTTAGAATATGCACGTAAAGCCCCTATCGAACCCTAAAAACATATTTTAATGGCCATAAATAGGTAAAAACATGATTATTTACAAATAATAACAAATAAAAAAACCACAAAGTTTTGATGCGTATTTTTGGTATAATGGTATTCAGTGGCCCGATGCCGCGCTACGGGACATGAGTCATGAAACATTCCGGCTTTGGACACGTTGCACTGTATAATGCAAAGATAAATAATAATGATTAAATAGTAAAGCGCAATACATAATGTATAGATAGATATTATATAGATTTTTATTAATTACCAAAGGATTAGGGCACCCAGCCAATAATGCAATACATAATGTATAGATAGATATTAGATAGATTTTTATTAATTACCAAAGGATTAGGGCAAGTTTCGCCGACGCATATTTCTCCAGTTCTCCCAGCTAGCTCGGCGTCAGGTTTCGGCGGTCTTCTCATTATCCGTTGCATCTTCTTCATTTTTTTTCGTGAAATGACACTTCCATCTAGATCTTCAAGCCTTCTTTTTGTCTCGTTCATATCCTTAAATAGGTAGGTATATAAATTAAACCTATTTGTTTTTTTTTGGTGTTAAATTTTATAGGGACTAAAAATCGCTTGTTTCATTCGATTGGTATCGTGATGTTTGACAGAGTGGGGCGCGTCATCGTGGATTGAAATAGCTATACTTAAGTGTAAGCAGAGTGTCAGTGCTCGTGCAACTCTGTGGTAATGTTAAGATAACAAACAGATAAATTAGTATTTATAAAAAAAAATTGAATATACTGAACACAGATTACTAAATTAGTTATTCAAATAACTTTTATTCCAACTTTTAATAGTACCTGGTTCTTACAAAGGTTTTCCATTTTCTGGGTATGTTCTTCTGGGGATATCCTAACGTATGGTTGACACAGCCACGGTGGTAGAATTAGATTATATCCAATTCTCGTTATTCCTTCATTATCCTCATAACTTAATTCACCTTTATGATAAGGTATGTACTTTAGCTTCAGTTTGTGGCAGACTTGATTGAAATCCTCTAAACACTGGGCCCTTGCTAACAATTGCCGTTCATCATTGTTGCTTTCAAATGTGAATCTTCAACAAAACATAAAATAATAATTGTTTTGTATAAACATTATTTAAGAAAAAAATTCATCACAAGTTAAAACTTGGTTTGTTTGCGTGTGTGTGTATGTGAGCATGAGATGGTCTGTGTGTATATTACCCCTTCATGACACAACTAGACCAATTTGTATGAAATTACGTATAGAGACAGATTTTCCTGTATTCGTCGTTGTCGTCGTTTCAGCCGATGGACGTCTACAGCTGGACATAGGCCTCCTGAAATGACCACCAAACACCACGATCTTGCGCCGCCTGGCGCCAGCGACTCCCCGCGACCCTCTTAATGTCGTCCGTCCACCTGGTGGGGGGTTGACCGACACTGCGCTTCCCTATGCTATAGCTATGTGCCCCGCCCATTGCCACTTCAGCTTTCGTCACGTTGAGCTATGTCGGTTACTTTGGTTCTTTTGCGGATCTCCTCATTTCTGATTCGATTGCGCAAAGACCTGTTTCCTGTATTATCCACATACTTTTAATCCTGGAAAAAAATATTTTCCCACATTTCATGGGGGCAGGGAACCACTGTTTATCAAAAGCTAGTTTAACACCCGGATGGAGTAGTGGTAGCGAACCTGCCGTCTGCCCCGGAGGTCGTGGGTTACACATGGTCATAACACAAGCTATCGCTTACTTTGGGGCTAGATTGCGATGTGTAAAATGACCCGTATACATTTATTTATAAGAAAACTCAAGAATACTCACATTTTGTGAAATATTTTAAACAAATGACCTCTTACAAAAGATGTTGGACATGGGTATTTCTGTACAAGATCAAGGTATTCCTGTGCGATCTCCCATGTGACAGCGTTGATTCCTTCAAAAATAGCCGGGTTTGTAAGATTACCCTCTGCACTCATCACACCATCCACCTTGGTGTATTCTATGCACCGATGGACGTCCTCCAAGCACTGAATGTTGCCATTTGCAAACATTGGTATGGAAATGGCTTCTCTAAAAGATGAACATAAAATGACTTAATCTAATAAAGAAAGAATATGAAATGTAAACTTAAATATTTATTGCCTATTGTTTTATAGACCTACAAAATCTTAATGGGAATTTTCACTGATTATAGAAAATCTCCAAGAATATATACTTTTTTAAATATGGAAGATGACAATTTACAGTAGTAAGTAAGAAGTATCATATTTTAACAATTGTATTAGAAAGACAATAAAATTTAAAATTGCAAAGAATAAGTATTTTTTAATACTTTAATTGCTGAAAACAAACCTAATAGCTTTAATGTGCTGCCAACTTGCTATACCTGTCAATGGCCCCTTCTGTTCTCTTGTTCTTCCATGCACAGTCAGCAACTTGCAGCCAGACTCTTGTAGCATTAGTGCATACTGTACTGACTTCTCTATACTTTCAAAAATTCTAACTTTGCATGTTATGGGCACGGACACTGCTTTGGACATTGCAGTAACTGAAAAAAAAACACATGTCACACATTTCCTTTTCACATACCTATTGAATTGAATACATAAATTGAATTGATATACATAATATTATGAACAAAATATATTTGGTAATGTATAAAAACTTTCTTTATCTAACCCATCTTTCTTAAAAGCTCCCAATCATCTTGAAGAAAAGAACCATATCTGCCACGCTTAGCAATAGACTGAGGGCACCCAAGGTTTATGTCAATTGCATCACAGTCTTTTTCCACATGTTTTGCAGCAGCTGCCATTGTTTCTGGATTATTGCCGCAAAACTTAAAACATTAACATATATGCATTTAATCAAGTAAAGTTAATATGCATGAAGTATATTGACTGAAAGGCAGACAACAGTACCTGCACAATCAATGGGCGATCCTCGCTGCAAGTAGTAAAGTTCTCTTTCCTTTTTGGATCTTTAGTAAAAACTGTACTGTGTAGCATTGGAGTGTAGCACAGCGTAGCCCCGTGTCTTCTGCACAACAACCTCCACGCCAGCTCACTAGCATCAACCATTGGGGCGACCACATATCGAGGTCGCCCTAATAATTCAAACCATTCAGAATTCATAATTATAAAAATATCTTGAACATCTGATAAAAATGTAGGTACAACCTGTCTTGCATTTGAGGAATGATTTAGCAAGACCGGCAGTGCCTCTCGTTGTTTGTTGATGTGCTTAACCTAGTGATCACTGTCGCTTAGCTAATTTTAAATATTATTTGAAATTTTATACTATTCTTGACTCATAGACTCAAAAATTGAAAAGTAAATCTGAAATCTGACTATACCTACCTACCTACGTTATTATTATTTTGCTCTTTGATTACATAGCTATTACGATCTATGATTTTGCTACACACTACAGTGCGTTCAGAGTTATTTTGCCTCTGGCTGTCATATTGCCTAACCTGAGCTCTGTGTTGCCGCTTAAGGTTTGGAAGATACCCGGTATGAAACTGCGAAATATTTTCGTAGTTAAATTTCAAAATTAAAGTAAGTTTGGATGTTAGAATTTAAGTTTGTAATCTTTGGATTTGGTTTGTGAGTATATTTTTATCCCAATATTCATAGGTACGGGATCAGGACTTATGCGGGTAAAACTGCAGGGCGCCGGTGCGGCGCCGGTACTTTAAAATAATTAGGATAGGTATTTCAATTAGTATTATGTACCTCAAGTTTGCATTTATCTATATACATAGGTAAAATATGACTAAATTAAAACAACATTTTTATAGGTTTTATTTATTTTGAATAAGAGTGATCCAAGCGGGTCGCTAGTGGTTCGTCACTGTCTGCTGATGAACGTGAATCGTCGGAACTGCTGCTGTCCGATTCTGTATCAGACTCGTCATTTAATTCTATAATAAATTTATCGATTTCAGAGTCTATAATTCCATCTGTTTTAATAAACTGTTGTTCAATATGGCACACATGTTGACACTGCTTCTGCCAGTCTTCTGCAGTGATCGACTGGAACGCTTCTTCTGTTAATTGTAGTATCTTGTCTGCTTCCTGTCCAACATTTTTAGCAGCTACACGCCTTTTCAACAGGCTCCACATAAATTCTATAGGATTAAGTTCGCAGTGGTATGGTGGTAACCTAGCAACTTTGTGTCCATGCGCTTCAAGAAGTTGATCAGCTTCATATTTTGGAGCTTCTTTATGCTCTTTTATAATTTCGTATAATTGAGCTTTCACCATAGTAGGAAGATAAGATAACCCCTTATTTGTGATCCAATTTTGCATATCAGTTTTGGTAGAGCTCATTGTTGGTGCCTTGTTCACCTTTACAGTGTGATAGGGCGCATTATCCATAACAATTAAACTATTAGGCGGTAAATTGGGGATGAGTTTGTCTTCTAACCATTTCATGAAATTCGTCCTGTTCATGTCATCATGGTAATCTCCTGATTTCGACTGCGATTTAAATATTAATTGTGCATTTGGAATAAACCCCATTTCGCCACCTGCATGAACGATGATCCAGCGTGCACCAACTGAATCGCTTTTTAAAACACCTTGTTCATTTTCCATCTGCCAACATTTGTTGACAGAATATGAAGCGTGTATATAAGTTTCATCAAGATATACGATAGGTCGGCCTTCATTTCGATTTTGTCTTAAAATATTTAAGTATCTGTACCTCCAGGCTACAATGTCATATCGTTCCATTAAAATTTTTCTTTTAGAACCACATTTTTTAAATCTAAATCCAATTTGCCGAATTATTTTCCATAGTGTGGTACGACCTCCATTGAAGTTAATATCAATTTTTAATTCAGCCAAAAGCTTGCCCAAAGTAGGCAACTCCTTTCTGACTACGTACATTTGATGTATTTTAGTTCTGATTGCACATAGTTCAAAATCATCTAACTGAATTTTATTCGATTGGCAGCGTTTTTTCCTGGGAGTACATATTTTCTTAGACGTGGAAGCAGCAACCTCACACTCTTTGGTAATAGTGGTGACAGTTCTCTCAGAAACGCCTGAAATACAAAACATTACATTAATAACATGCATATTGTACATTTTTTAATTAATCTTGTTATTAAATAATACATAATGTAACAAAGGTTTGTATTAAAGAAAAAAAACCGATCGGGACTTGCGCGGGTGAAACCGCAGGGCGCAGCTAGTTTATACAATAAGAATCAAATACTATGTTTTTAAAACAAATATAATTATTATACATATACCTATGTACGGAATGTATTACAATTAAAACATCGTGCCTACATACAAACAATAATCTATTAGCAAAACAAATAACTTTCGATCCCTAATAACGGGAAACTATGAAAAGCAGGTAACACTAATTTACTTACCAGTCATGGCGGCTACACGTTGACGAACATGTTCAAATGGGATTATTGGTCCTCCATTAGCTTTTTCCCGTTCACAAAAATTACGAACTGAGGATACAATTTTTCTGCCGCTACTTTGAATCCTTTTTGGCATGATTAACACATTTAAAATAAAAAAAAATTAAGAAAACGCAAGGAGCTTCACACTGTGTTAAAGGTACTTGTCAGCAAGAATGGCGGGTAATGCCAACCTAACAGAAACAGCTGTCAGAGGCAAAATAACGCTGAACGCAGTATAGTGACACTACACACGTCATGGAACTTATTAACCTATGTATGTACCGTGTACGACTACGAAGTACTTAGTAATTCCATGACACACGTTCTCGAGTTTTGTGGTCTGCCGTCTGTTTTGGTCTGTGTTCGTAGACGTCAGAGTATACCTACCTACAAGTTATATGTAGGAAAAAAGCGCGGGAAACTTTTAATTTAGTGGGCGTGTTTTTTGGTTTATTGATTTTATTGGTTTATAAAGTGGATCAGCGGAGGTTTTTTGTATAAAATAGTAGTTAGTAAATAGTTATTACATATTTTTATAATTATTTTATGTAAATAGTGTATATTATAGGTACATTCTGTGGTAAGTAGTTTGTTTCTAACATGGGCCCGGGCCCCGGGGGCTGACTCACCCCCGGATAACCCTTGACTAGAGGGTCCAGGGCTGGCAATGGCCCTCCTAATCCTGTGGCGTATAATGTAGTAATCACAGGTAGTAATAGACGACTCATCTTGCAGTGTGGATGGTCTTGTTCCTCTCTCAGAACGGAAAAGAGTCAAACCGCAAAAAAGGTGCCAAAATTGCAAAACTAAGAGAAGTAGAAACAGTAAATTGATAGCTCATGAATGTCAATGTGATGACTTAGACGAGAAATTGGTAACTGTTGTTGATGCTCAAGGCAAAAAACCTACGCCTGTTGAAACTCTTTGTCTCTCCTTTCAGTACTAGTGACTCCGCTACACAACCCACTAGCGCAGGTTCCTATCACAAGCACAACCGCAGGTAGTTAGAAAATATTATGTCAATACAGATTCAGGGCCTTTCACTTTTCACATACAAAGAGTAACCACATCTTCCAATGATCCTGTTTCGCTGCACCCAATCCAATTCGGCAAAGATTTAAAAAAAATACAATATTAATAACATTGTTAACGATAGCTTAAAACGTATTGGCAAAAATAGAGTTTTTATGGCTTTTACCAATTATGACGATGCTAATTTGTTTGCAGTTATCCCACTAATTGCTAATCTCTCATACAAGGTTTTCACACCTAGTTTTACTGTTACTAGAGTAGGTATAGTGAAAGGTGTGCTACCCAAGACTGGTCTGAGGAAGAGATTCAGGAAAACATCACTATTCCTTTGGGTTGCGGAAAAATTATAAAGGTTAGGCGTATTAAAAGAAAAACATGGAAAGACGGTGGTACTATAGTTTATTTATTATTACCAACATGGTCACAGATAATATAATACTATACTAGAACATGGTTGTATTGACGTTCGATGGTCAAATATTACCAAAAAGAGTGTACATGTGCTATACAGCTCTCCCAGTGTATATTTGAATTGTATATTTTCCTACCATCCAGTGCTAGAACTGGTGCAAATTTGGTCATAGTAAAATACAGTGTAGATCAAAGCCTCGTTGTTTTAAATGCGGGGACGAACATCTATCAGACACTTAAAACGTTATCTCGGTTTTGAGACAACAAGAAAATTAAAATTTCAATGGCTCAGAGGCCAAAATCCAAATCCTTCTTCTAAACCTTACCGATGTTGCAGCTTTCTCGCCTCCCCAGTCTGAAAATAAAAATCATATTCAAACAAGTTTTAGCAGCTCACATGTAATATTTTCACCCAATACAAATTCTCATAAAAAAACAGTGTATATTCAACGCCGTGTTCCTCCAAAACAAACTGGAGGGTATGACCGCACCATGTATGACGCAAATATCAACGAATACAATAGTAATAATTCACAAATTCTTAATGGTAATGTGTTGAAACAGAAATCAAATACAACAGTACCTCAACAATCTATAGCACAATTAATTTTGGATCCTATTAAATTACTTTCTAATTCCGGTAACTTATTTCCGAGTGATAACTCTTCACCGTCCAACGCCGCCAACTCAATATTGACAGCTATAAACCAGATTTTTAAGTATGGATCACAACATTCTTCAGAGGAACTGCAGTAGTGTAATAAGCAATAAAACTGACATTATTTTTTTTATTTGACGACCGAATGGCGTAGCGGTAGCGAACCTGCCTCTGCGTCGGAGGTCGTGGGTTCGATTCCCACTACTGGTAAATGTTTGTGTGATGAGCATGAATATTTTCCAGTGTCTGGGTGTTTTTCAATATATTATATTTAAGTATATTAGTATGTATATATTAATCAGTCATCTAGTACCCATAACACAAGCTATCGCTTACTTTGGGGCTAGATTGCGATGTGTGTAATGTCCTGATATTTATTTATATTATTTATTATTATTTACTTGTTAAATAAATATAAGCCTATGGCTAGGCTATGTGTCTCTCTGAGACATGGTCAAAACCAGAGTTTTCTTTCAGGATCTCTGGTTTTGTAACTGTGAGAAGTGATAGGCTTGATGGGTAAGGTGGAGTGGACATAGGTACTCATTAACAAAGCCTTCTCATATAAGATTACTAGCGGACCTGGCAAACGTTGTTTTGCCCTTAGGGATATAAAAAATAGATAACCTACATCTCCTCTCAGACCCAGTGATCATGCACTGAAAATTTCATAACAATCGGTTGAGCCGTTTCGGAGGATTTAATGAATTTAGTCATTTGCTTACTACCTTGCCTAGCCCATTTTTGAGTGTGGTGAGGTTGGTGACCTGAATCATATATTTTTTTTATCTTGCCCAAAATGTAACCGGGATCAATTTTACCAGGGTCTTATTCAGTGTAATATTCCACTTCCTACTTCCGTTGACATCCTCTGTATATCTCTCCGATAGATCTTGTGTATATAAAATTGTGTTCTTTATTTATTCTATTAAACGATATTACGTTGTAAATATATAAGTATTCCGTTATATATTCTCTTCTTTTCTTTTCTGATCCTTTTCAAAATTCCGATATACCAATTTCAAAATTTTAATTTAGATTGTATTTTAAGTTTCCTCGCTTTATAAAAAAAAATTGAAACGAACGATAAAATTGACAATGGTTCAAACGCTCTACGCGCGGAGCCAATACCTCATAAGAAGAAGAAGAAGAAGTTCAAGTCCGGATATTATATTACTTTACTCTATGGTTCAAGAATCAAGGCTGTAATGTCTTCGATCTTGCTGTCCCCCTTAGATGAAAGCTGTCCCCAAAGGGACGAATGAATTACCAGAACTCTGTGGCATAGAGTAGGACACATATACTCCTGGCCATAGACAACCCACAGCATGAGCAGAGACTCGGCGAAGGTTGGCTCTGTGGTTCAAGTGTTCAAAAAATCAAAACAGTCAAATTAAAATGTGAATTCAAAACTCAAAATTAAATTCGAAATAGCTGCTGTATCTACATAACTATCTACTCACAAGTTCGCTATCAATCATAGTTCACAATATTTACGATGTCTAAAGAATAAGGAGAAAAATGTCACTTGATAAACTACTGAACCTCCAGTTTTAGTTTTAGTTTTTTTGTATACTACACCGGTTAACCGAATTTTGTGTGAAACTAAATATTAGATCACCAACCAATTACGACATATTTTGATAACTAGTAAATTAACAAAAATGGCACAAGATTTTATTATGGTAAGAGATTTCATATTTATCAGTTTATAGTTAATTGTTATTTTAACCTTAAATTGATGAGACATTCCTGATTTCAGAGTCAATTCTACACCTGCCTTAATTTACCGTTGCGTGAAAGAATTCAAGAGTTGACTAGAATTATTGATCAAGCAGGCTCCCACAAGGATTTGCAAGCAATATTCCCACAACTAATGACCAGTATCTTTGCACCATCTCTTCAAAATGGATGGGGTATACAACAGATCATATATGAGGCCAATAGACACGAGTTTGAAATGTTGTTAGGGTTCCTGGAACCGCATGGGCCAATGTTTCGGTTGTGCTATAAACTGCTGTCTGATCCTCAGTTAAAATACAATTTACCACTAAGTGTTTTACCGGTAAGTGACATTTGAGACATTGAAATATAAATCTTGCAAAAACCTCTTGAAACTGAACATTTTTTTCCTAATTTAGATAAACTCAATGAAACTACTATTTACTTCTACAATCGGAATTTTGTCATATTAGGTATATTTTGTAATATGTATGTATATAATTTTGTCATTCAATTGTCCAAATTACTTGAATTTCAATGGAACTGCAAAGTTTTCTCACTGCACTGTTGCAATGTTCTAGTATGTAACTCAATGTGGTTTCAGTTGCAATTGCAAATGACTCTGGAAAGAGGCAGATGTCCACAGTTTTATGCAGATTTGTTGACAATGGACTCACAGGCCCTCAATGTTGTAGCATTAGCACTAAGTATCCTTTTTAAAAGAACAAATAATATAAAATGTATTTACATGTACCAAATGTTACTATTTCAAATACTATGTCATAAGTAGTTCCTGCTGTCTATTGTCAAGCCATGGAAACTTGAGACTAACGATAAATGATAAATTGTAATTTTAAATTTTCTTCAATTAGTGATAAACATTTTTTAATAAAAGTAAGTTAAAATCTCATAATCATCTCATAATCTCATATCTTGCAAATTGGCTGGGCGATTGATTTCAATGAAAATTTTCATGAGTGTTGAGTTATGATTAATATTTAAGAATGGACCCAGTAGATGGTGATCAGAGTAAGACAAAAGTGAACAGGTAGGCTAGTAATTAATTAAATCCAATTCCTGTCTGGTTGGATCAGTCATCAAACAATACATAAATATTCCTTAATACTCAAATGCAGATCCTTTTGACTATTATATCTTCCATTTCGCATTGTATCTGGTAAATAATAGTCAAAACAAGAGTTGGGACCACAGGAACAGTTTGTACTTTACCCTGGCGTGTGACTATCTCATTCACTTCCTGCCCTGCGACCCCAATGTGCCTGTTTCTCCAAACATATCCCACTACACTGGAAAAGTTCCGATGGTTGCTCCTCTACAAACAGCCAACAGGTCTGTATTTTGATAATGAAATATATATAAGTGTAGAACAGTACATTTCAATATAAGAGCGGAAAGTTGGACATTTCTTTATGAGTCCCGGGTTGTTGACCCAAGCCAAAGGCGCGAGTCAACTACGACAAGTAGAAATGACTATTCTGCATGTGCATTGAACGACGTTTTTTAATACATTTGCGAAAAATATTTATACATATGGCTTATAGAAGTGAAATAACACCTTACCTTAGATCCATGAATGGATTCAATACAGTATTCTCAGTGCTTCACGAACAACAAACGAAAATATGCATCACTGCTAATAAACTAGGAATAGATATTATAATAATAAATTGCTATTAATAATAAAATAAAGCGCCAAAAAAGAAAGTTTTGCATAAAATTTGAAAAATCAATAATAATAGTAGTAAAAAGTAAGTAGTAATAATAATCCCTGTTGGGGAATCATAAACAAAAAAAATATGTCCATTATTGCACAGATTAAATATGTCCATATAACAGCTGCATTTATGCAGCCGTACATTTGCAATTAAAAAACGAAAGGGAATCATTGAAATAATTTATATTAGATTTCATTTATGTATTTATAATAGTTACACTGCAAAATAATTGCATTACTGTCATTTAATACAATAATTTTGTAGCGAGAACTTTTTACTTGAAAACGTCCTTCATGGATTTGGATCCACATGCAGGGGGAAAACAAAAAGCTCTAGCGCGGGAAAGAATAACTTTGCGCACGCTTAACACACATGGAAATGTCAACTTTTTGAGCAAATGTATTAAAAAGTATGTTATTTCATTTCACAAGTCCCTGTTTGTTGACCCAAGTGAAAGGTGTGGGTCTATAATAAGGATGAGTAGAATGACAATTCCTCGTGTGCATTGGACAATGTTTTACATACATTTGTGAATAAAATATTATTAGTATTTAACACTACAAAAGTAATAATTTCATACAAAAATTTTATGCAGTTTATTTATATATTTTAAAGCTCCTTCATACATTTGGATGGTATATGCAAGAGGAACACATAAAACACTAGTGTGGAATAGTATTACTTTCCTCACGCTAAACGCACATTCTTTCTTTCAAAAATGATGAATCTAATTTTATTTTTACTCCAATTGCAGACCGTTGTGCTCTCCATCATTACTACTCAATGTATCTGACTTGTCAGGGATAAGCAATCAACATCCATCCTCACAAACACAATCCAGGAATGAGATCTGGAGGACAGAGAGTGTTTTGCAAATATTTATTGATACTTGGATGAGTGTGGAACCCTTCAACAACAGGAGTCTTGAGGTAAGAAGTATTTTTTACACTTTAAAGTTACATTACAATCAATCTATATTCTATGCATCTTCTTCTTTTTCCCCTGGGACTTTTCCGCGATTAGGCGATAATTCGCCCGCTGCGCGTGAAGTCGTTGATGCGGGTCCTCGCCGGATCACTCCAGCCAGCCGAGCTCACTCTAGAATCCGAAGAGGCCTTCCAGGTTTCACAGATATTCTACTCAAAAATAGTTCAACCGTTTTTGTTTTTTTTGTGTGTTTGAGTGGGTCTCATGATTGTTAAGATTTAAGCGTCAGGGCGCGTAAACTTTAAGTCATGATAACTATTATCACCATTATAGAGACAGTGTAAAATGAAATGACTTGTCATAAATTCCTCTGTATGCTAGACCTTATGAAATAAAGATTTTTCTATTCTATTCAAGTCTGCGCTTTGCCTATGCTTTAACATTGAAACTGTAACAGCTTGATAATTTCTCAGATGTACCAAAGGAGTTATACACCCATATCATCGAGCCCAGAACGAGTAAGGATGGTGAGGGTATTGGTCAAACACATCCATTCATTCTCTGCTAAATATAGCAGTGACCCCACCGCGTCGTCGGCGCTCAGAAAGTACGCGAGGCAGATAATGTGCTCTCGGGCGTACCACTACGTTAAGCATTTGGTCACAACTTGGCCTTTGGATGCGTCGTTCAGGCTCGTCATAGAGCTGTGGCTCAGTCTCATACAACCGTGGCGGTATACTGACAACACTATCAATCAATTCAGGTATTATTTTCTTATTAATACTGAAATTATGATTATTTATGTATTGTTTATTACTCAATCACACCACAAATTTACAGATTTTGCCGGGAAATATAGACAGGGTATATCCCTGGATTTACATATAACGTTCTTTGTATTCCAGGAAAATCCACCAGGTAATTTGCAAAATGTAAATGTGTTTTTCTTGTTCTCCTTAATGCAGCTTCAGGTTTCTGTGGTCCCTGGTATCACTTTGACCACTGTTTGATCTATTGTGACGCCGGGATCTACAACTCTCAGCCAACGCCGTCGCTTGTTGTCGCCGGGAACAGCAGCGGCTTGTTTGTTGAAAGAAGTTTAGCATCCTTAGGGTCTAATATAAATTTCCTCCGAAAGTTGCAACATTTGTGCATCAGTAGGCAGGAACAGATCAAGTACATCTTCGTTTCCGCTGTCTCATTGGAGTCTGTCTTGTAAATGTGTTATTGATCTAAAATATATGCTTCTGATATACTCAATTATATATTTTCAGATATCCAGGTGTGCGACGAAGGCATGATGAAGGCAACGCCAGCAATCTGGATGAAAGTTTCACACAATTTATTGCAGAGAATTTTCCATCTTACACATGTATCTTTCAATTAGTAATACCGAGATTTATGAGACTGGATCTCTCGGCGTACAAAAATGCTGTCATGCTGTTTCGTCTGGGAAAGGTAAAGTATATCTAGTATTTCTATAATAGATACCCATCATTTTAGCTTTCTGCACTCCGTTACAGACATTAATGTCTAAATCCATGTCTCATACTCTGTGAACGTATTTAAGTTTGTTTATTAAGCTATTGCATAGCTTCTATCGCGGGCCTTGAGCGTGGAGACCGAATCCAGAAATTCCGTAACGAAAATAACCTAGCACTTTTTAGTTTTGCCATCTATCGATGAATAGCAGAACTTTTAATGACTTTTTGAAATATCACGCTTGTCTCTTTAGTTCAGCAACTCGTCTCTAGGTACGGCATTGGTTGTATAATTATAATTGCATAAGTTGATAAAAACAGCTATGCAATAGCTTTACCGCGGCAGTCTCCGCATGCCACACGTCTTTTTTATTATAATTTATCACCTAATATGATTGGTGTCGCAAATTGCCGTAAAAACTTAATGCTTTACAAAGGTATGCTTTACCTGGTATGGTTGCTTTGTTGTATTTCGTAAATAAAGGTTTGGAATTAATGCTATCGATAATAAAGCCTGTTAAAATTTGCAGGTATTTTCACAACCACATTTAGTGCCTATGTTGAAGAACCTTGAGAGAGCCATCACGGATAGTGTTTCCGGTAGTCCCGACAGCAGCCATAACAACTCTAATTTGGACCAAAGGTAATCTACTTTTTTACCCGTGTGGGCGAGATGCACCACACATTTAAAATTAAATAAAACTCCATGTACACTGAATACATTATAATGACACAATATTTCGCTTAAGGGGATTTATTGAATTTATTTAGTAAGTGCGACATGCAGCGTCGCGGAAGAATATAACAGAAAAACGACCTTTTACCTAATTACTCAAAAACTAAGCTGGTTATCAAAAATTTGTTTCTTAGCGTTTTTTGATATTATTATTACCGACACTTTAAAACAAAAATTACAATTACTTACATCCAATGTAGTGTCTGATAAAAACTAGAAAAGCTAAGATTTTGGAGCAACTTTTGGGAAAACTTTCTATCGAGAAAATATCCAATCGTGTTTCTGCTTCTTAGCGATTTTAGATTAAAGACCCAAAATACATGACGTGTAAGTAATAATTGTCTTTATAGTTTTTGCATAAAACTTCATTCAAAATCGCTTAAATACGGTTTCTACACCGTTAAATAAAAATATACACAGTAAGTTTAAACGCCAATCTTCAAAAACTATTGCAATGTTTTCGCCACACCCATTCTTTCCGATGCAGAACTGCTCTCAGCACGTAGATTACAACGTGTTCTGATTGATATATTTATTTATAAAAAATAATTAAAAGCCGCCAGGTGGTGCTGCAGTTTTTTTTATTACAAGGTTTTTTAATTATTATGAGTATAGTTTTTAATCTGAATAATAATAATAATTGATATTTTACGCAATATAGTATGAATATTAATGTACCTTTTGTTCTAGCTACACGTATAACGGCGTCGCTCTAAACAAATGGGTAACGATAGCTAAACAAGCCATCTCAGAGTTGAACATGATGGCTACCTTCGACTACGACGCCGTGTGGAGTGAGAGCAAGCGGGAGTTCATGCTGCAGTTTGTGAAGCGCATCCTCGCCTCCAAGCGCGCTGCGGAGAAGCACATCGAGGACTACAGCGCCAAACTCAATCAACAGGGACAAGGTAAACCACACGATAGCTAAACAAGCCATCTCAGAGTTGAACATGATGGCTACCTTCGACTACGACGCCGTGTGGAGTGAGAGCAAGCGGGAGTTCATGCTACAGTTTGTGAAGCGCATCCTCGCCTCCAAGCGCGCTGCGGAGAAGCACATCGAGGACTACAGCGCCAAACTCAATCAACAGGGACAAGGTAAACCACACGATAGCTAAACAAGCCATCTCAGAGTTGAACATGATGGCTACCTTCGACTACGACGCCGTGTGGAGTGAGAGCAAGCGGGAGTTCATGCTGCAGTTTGTGAAGCGCATCCTCGCCTCCAAGCGCGCTGCGGAGAAGCACATCGAGGACTACAGCGCCAAACTCAATCAACAGGGACAAGGTAAACCACACGATAGCTAAACAAGCCATCTCAGAGTTGAACATGATGGCTACCTTCGACTACGACGCCGTGTGGAGTGAGAGCAAGCGGGAGTTCATGCTGCAGTTTGTGAAGCGCATCCTCGCCTCCAAGCGCGCTGCGGAGAAGCACATCGAGGACTACAGCGCCAAACTCAATCAACAGGGACAAGGTAAACCACACGATAGCTAAACAAGCCATCTCAGAGTTGAACATGATGGCTACCTTCGACTACGACGCCGTGTGGAGTGAGAGCAAGCGGGAGTTCATGCTGCAGTTTGTGAAGCGCATCCTCGCCTCCAAGCGCGCTGCGGAGAAGCACATCGAGGACTACAGCGCCAAACTCAATCAACAGGGACAAGGTAAACCACACGATAGCTAAACAAGCCATCTCAGAGTTGAACATGATGGCTACCTTCGACTACGACGCCGTGTGGAGTGAGAGCAAGCGGGAGTTCATGCTGCAGTTTGTGAAGCGCATCCTCGCCTCCAAGCGCGCTGCGGAGAAGCACATCGAGGACTACAGCGCCAAACTCAATCAACAGGGACAAGGTAAACCACACGATAGCTAAACAAGCCATCTCAGAGTTGAACATGATGGCTACCTTCGACTACGACGCCGTGTGGAGTGAGAGCAAGCGGGAGTTCATGCTGCAGTTTGTGAAGCGCATCCTCGCCTCCAAGCGCGCTGCGGAGAAGCACATCGAGGACTACAGCGCCAAACTCAATCAACAGGGACAAGGTAAACCACACGATAGCTAAACAAGCCATCTCAGAGTTGAACATGATGGCTACCTTCGACTACGACGCCGTGTGGAGTGAGAGCAAGCGGGAGTTCATGCTGCAGTTTGTGAAGCGCATCCTCGCCTCCAAGCGCGCTGCGGAGAAGCACATCGAGGACTACAGCGCCAAACTCAATCAACAGGGACAAGGTAAACCACACGATAGCTAAACAAGCCATCTCAGAGTTGAACATGATGGCTACCTTCGACTACGACGCCGTGTGGAGTGAGAGCAAGCGGGAGTTCATGCTGCAGTTTGTGAAGCGCATCCTCGCCTCCAAGCGCGCTGCGGAGAAGCACATCGAGGACTACAGCGCCAAACTCAATCAACAGGGACAAGGTAAACCACACGATAGCTAAACAAGCCATCTCAGAGTTGAACATGATGGCTACCTCGACTACGACGCCGTGTGGAGTGAGAGCAAGCGGGAGTTCATGCTGCAGTTTGTGAAGCGCATCCTCGCCTCCAAGCGCGCTGCGGAGAAGCACATCGAGGACTACAGCGCCAAACTCAATCAACAGGGACAAGGTAAACCACACGATAGCTAAACAAGCCATCTCAGAGTTGAACATGATGGCTACCTTCGACTACGACGCCGTGTGGAGTGAGAGCAAGCGGGAGTTCATGCTGCAGTTTGTGAAGCGCATCCTCGCCTCCAAGCGCGCTGCGGAGAAGCACATCGAGGACTACAGCGCCAAACTCAATCAACAGGGACAAGGTAAACCACACGATAGCTAAACAAGCCATCTCAGAGTTGAACATGATGGCTACCTTCGACTACGACGCCGTGTGGAGTGAGAGCAAGCGGGAGTTCATGCTGCAGTTTGTGAAGCGCATCCTCGCCTCTAAGCGCGCTGCGGAGAAGCACATCGAGGACTACAGCGCCAAACTCAATCAACAGGGACAAGGTAAACCACACGATAGCTAAACAAGCCATCTCAGAGTTGAACATGATGGCTACCTTCGACTACGACGCCGTGTGGAGTGAGAGCAAGCGGGAGTTCATGCTGCAGTTTGTGAAGCGCATCCTCGCCTCCAAGCGCGCTGCGGAGAAGCACATCGAGGACTACAGCGCCAAACTCAATCAACAGGGACAAGGTAAACCACACGATAGCTAAACAAGCCATCTCAGAGTTGAACATGATGGCTACCTCGACTACGACGCCGTGTGGAGTGAGAGCAAGCGGGAGTTCATGCTGCAGTTTGTGAAGCGCATCCTCGCCTCCAAGCGCGCTGCGGAGAAGCACATCGAGGACTACAGCGCCAAACTCAATCAACAGGGACAAGGTAAACCACACGATAGCTAAACAAGCCATCTCAGAGTTGAACATGATGGCTACCTTCGACTACGACGCCGTGTGGAGTGAGAGCAAGCGGGAGTTCATGCTGCAGTTTGTGAAGCGCATCCTCGCCTCCAAGCGCGCTGCGGAGAAGCACATCGAGGACTACAGCGCCAAACTCAATCAACAGGGACAAGGTAAACCACACGATAGCTAAACAAGCCATCTCAGAGTTGAACATGATGGCTACCTTCGACTACGACGCCGTGTGGAGTGAGAGCAAGCGGGAGTTCATGCTGCAGTTTGTGAAGCGCATCCTCGCCTCCAAGCGCGCTGCGGAGAAGCACATCGAGGACTACAGCGCCAAACTCAATCAACAGGGACAAGGTAAACCACACGATAGCTAAACAAGCCATCTCAGAGTTGAACATGATGGCTACCTTCGACTACGACGCCGTGTGGAGTGAGAGCAAGCGGGAGTTCATGCTGCAGTTTGTGAAGCGCATCCTCGCCTCCAAGCGCGCTGCGGAGAAGCACATCGAGGACTACAGCGCCAAACTCAATCAACAGGGACAAGGTAAACCACACGATAGCTAAACAAGCCATCTCAAAGTTGAACATGATGGCTACCTTCGACTACGACGCCGTGTGGAGTGAGAGCAAGCGGGAGTTCATGCTGCAGTTTGTGAAGCGCATCCTCGCCTCCAAGCGCGCTGCGGAGAAGCACATCGAGGACTACAGCGCCAAACTCAATCAACAGGGACAAGGTAAACCACACGATAGCTAAACAAGCCATCTCAGAGTTGAACATGATGGCTACCTCGACTACGACGCCGTGTGGAGTGAGAGCAAGCGGGAGTTCATGCTGCAGTTTGTGAAGCGCATCCTCGCCTCCAAGCGCGCTGCGGAGAAGCACATCGAGGACTACAGCGCCAAACTCAATCAACAGGGACAAGGTAAACCACACGATAGCTAAACAAGCCATCTCAGAGTTGAACATGATGGCTACCTTCGACTACGACGCCGTGTGGAGTGAGAGCAAGCGGGAGTTCATGCTGCAGTTTGTGAAGCGCATCCTCGCCTCCAAGCGCGCTGCGGAGAAGCACATCGAGGACTACAGCGCCAAACTCAATCAACAGGGACAAGGTAAACCACACGATAGCTAAACAAGCCATCTCAGAGTTGAACATGATGGCTACCTTCGACTACGACGCCGTGTGGAGTGAGAGCAAGCGGGAGTTCATGCTGCAGTTTGTGAAGCGCATCCTCGCCTCCAAGCGCGCTGCGGAGAAGCACATCGAGGACTACAGCGCCAAACTCAATCAACAGGGACAAGGTAAACCACACGATAGCTAAACAAGCCATCTCAGAGTTGAACATGATGGCTACCTCGACTACGACGCCGTGTGGAGTGAGAGCAAGCGGGAGTTCATGCTGCAGTTTGTGAAGCGCATCCTCGCCTCCAAGCGCGCTGCGGAGAAGCACATCGAGGACTACAGCGCCAAACTCAATCAACAGGAACAAGGTAAACCACACGATAGCTAAACAAGCCATCTCAGAGTTGAACATGATGGCTACCTTCGACTACGACGCCGTGTGGAGTGAGAGCAAGCGGGAGTTCATGCTGCAGTTTGTGAAGCGCATCCTCGCCTCCAAGCGCGCTGCGGAGAAGCACATCGAGGACTACAGCGCCAAACTCAATCAACAGGGACAAGGTAAACCACACGATAGCTAAACAAGCCATCTCAGAGTTGAACATGATGGCTACCTTCGACTACGACGCCGTGTGGAGTGAGAGCAAGCGGGAGTTCATGCTGCAGTTTGTGAAGCGCATCCTCGCCTCCAAGCGCGCTGCGGAGAAGCACATCGAGGACTACAGCGCCAAACTCAATCAACAGGGACAAGGTAAACCACACGATAGCTAAACAAGCCATCTCAGAGTTGAACATGATGGCTACCTTCGACTACGACGCCGTGTGGAGTGAGAGCAAGCGGGAGTTCATGCTGCAGTTTGTGAAGCGCATCCTCGCCTCCAAGCGCGCTGCGGAGAAGCACATCGAGGACTACAGCGCCAAACTCAATCAACAGGGACAAGGTAAACCACACGATAGCTAAACAAGCCATCTCAGAGTTGAACATGATGGCTACCTTCGACTACGACGCCGTGTGGAGTGAGAGACAGCGGGAGTTCATGCTTCAGTTTGTGAAGCGCATTCTCGCCTCCAAGCGCGCTGCGGAGAAGCACATCGAGGACTACAGCGCCAAACTCAATCAACAGGGACAAGGTAAACCACACGATAGCTAAACAAGCCATCTCAGAGTTGAACATGATGGCTACCTTCGACTACGACGCCGTGTGGAGTGAGAGCAAGCGGGAGTTCATGCTGCAGTTTGTGAAGCGCATCCTCGCCTCCAAGCGCGCTGCGGAGAAGCACATCGAGGACTTCAGCGCCAAACTCAATCAACAGGAACAAGGTAAACCACACGATAGCTAAACAAGCCATCTCAGAGTTGAACATGATGGCTACCTTCGACTACGACGCCGTGTGGAGTGAGAGCAAGCGGGAGTTCATGCTGCAGTTTGTGAAGCGCATCCTCGCCTCCAAGCGCGCTGCGGAGAAGCACATCGAGGACTACAGCGCCAAACTCAATCAACAGGGACAAGGTAAACCACACGATAGCTAAACAAGCCATCTCAGAGTTGAACATGATGGCTACCTTCGACTACGACGCCGTGTGGAGTGAGAGCAAGCGGGAGTTCATGCTGCAGTTTGTGAAGCGCATCCTCGCCTCCAAGCGCGCTGCGGAGAAGCACATCGAGGACTACAGCGCCAAACTCAATCAACAGGGACAAGGTAAACCACACGATAGCTAAACAAGCCATCTCAGAGTTGAACATGATGGCTACCTTCGACTACGACGCCGTGTGGAGTGAGAGCAAGCGGGAGTTCATGCTGCAGTTTGTGAAGCGCATCCTCGCCTCCAAGCGCGCTGCGGAGAAGCACATCGAGGACTACAGCGCCAAACTCAATCAACAGGGACAAGGTAAACCACACGATAGCTAAACAAGCCATCTCAGAGTTGAACATGATGGCTACCTTCGACTACGACGCCGTGTGGAGTGAGAGCAAGCGGGAGTTCATGCTGCAGTTTGTGAAGCGCATCCTCGCCTCCAAGCGCGCTGCGGAGAAGCACATCGAGGACTACAGCGCCAAACTCAATCAACAGGGACAAGGTAAACCACACGATAGCTAAACAAGCCATCTCAGAGTTGAACATGATGGCTACCTTCGACTACGACGCCGTGTGGAGTGAGAGCAAGCGGGAGTTCATGCTGCAGTTTGTGAAGCGCATCCTCGCCTCCAAGCGCGCTGCGGAGAAGCACATCGAGGACTACAGCGCCAAACTCAATCAACAGGGACAAGGTAAACCACACGATAGCTAAACAAGCCATCTCAGAGTTGAACATGATGGCTACCTTCGACTACGACGCCGTGTGGAGTGAGAGCAAGCGGGAGTTCATGCTGCAGTTTGTGAAGCGCATCCTCGCCTCCAAGCGCGCTGCGGAGAAGCACATCGAGGACTACAGCGCCAAACTCAATCAACAGGGACAAGGTAAACCACACGATAGCTAAACAAGCCATCTCAGAGTTGAACATGATGGCTACCTTCGACTACGACGCCGTGTGGAGTGAGAGCAAGCGGGAGTTCATGCTGCAGTTTGTGAAGCGCATCCTCGCCTCCAAGCGCGCTGCGGAGAAGCACATCGAGGACTACAGCGCCAAACTCAATCAACAGGGACAAGGTAAACCACACGATAGCTAAACAAGCCATCTCAGAGTTGAACATGATGGCTACCTTCGACTACGACGCCGTGTGGAGTGAGAGCAAGCGGGAGTTCATGCTGCAGTTTGTGAAGCGCATCCTCGCCTCCAAGCGCGCTGCGGAGAAGCACATCGAGGACTACAGCGCCAAACTCAATCAACAGGGACAAGGTAAACCACACGATAGCTAAACAAGCCATCTCAGAGTTGAACATGATGGCTACCTTCGACTACGACGCCGTGTGGAGTGAGAGCAAGCGGGAGTTCATGCTGCAGTTTGTGAAGCGCATCCTCGCCTCCAAGCGCGCTGCGGAGAAGCACATCGAGGACTACAGCGCCAAACTCAATCAACAGGGACAAGGTAAACCACACGATAGCTAAACAAGCCATCTCAGAGTTGAACATGATGGCTACCTTCGACTACGACGCCGTGTGGAGTGAGAGCAAGCGGGAGTTCATGCTGCAGTTTGTGAAGCGCATCCTCGCCTCCAAGCGCGCTGCGGAGAAGCACATCGAGGACTACAGCGCCAAACTCAATCAACAGGGACAAGGTAAACCACACGATAGCTAAACAAGCCATCTCAGAGTTGAACATGATGGCTACCTTCGACTACGACGCCGTGTGGAGTGAGAGCAAGCGGGAGTTCATGCTGCAGTTTGTGAAGCGCATCCTCGCCTCCAAGCGCGCTGCGGAGAAGCACATCGAGGACTACAGCGCCAAACTCAATCAACAGGGACAAGGTAAACCACACGATAGCTAAACAAGCCATCTCAGAGTTGAACATGATGGCTACCTTCGACTACGACGCCGTGTGGAGTGAGAGCAAGCGGGAGTTCATGCTGCAGTTTGTGAAGCGCATCCTCGCCTCCAAGCGCGCTGCGGAGAAGCACATCGAGGACTACAGCGCCAAACTCAATCAACAGGGACAAGGTAAACCACACGATAGCTAAACAAGCCATCTCAGAGTTGAACATGATGGCTACCTTCGACTACGACGCCGTGTGGAGTGAGAGCAAGCGGGAGTTCATGCTGCAGTTTGTGAAGCGCATCCTCGCCTCCAAGCGCGCTGCGGAGAAGCACATCGAGGACTACAGCGCCAAACTCAATCAACAGGGACAAGGTAAACCACACGATAGCTAAACAAGCCATCTCAGAGTTGAACATGATGGCTACCTTCGACTACGACGCCGTGTGGAGTGAGAGCAAGCGGGAGTTCATGCTGCAGTTTGTGAAGCGCATCCTCGCCTCCAAGCGCGCTGCGGAGAAGCACATCGAGGACTACAGCGCCAAACTCAATCAACAGGGACAAGGTAAACCACACGATAGCTAAACAAGCCATCTCAGAGTTGAACATGATGGCTACCTTCGACTACGACGCCGTGTGGAGTGAGAGCAAGCGGGAGTTCATGCTGCAGTTTGTGAAGCGCATCCTCGCCTCCAAGCGCGCTGCGGAGAAGCACATCGAGGACTACAGCGCCAAACTCAATCAACAGGGACAAGGTAAACCACACGATAGCTAAACAAGCCATCTCAGAGTTGAACATGATGGCTACCTTCGACTACGACGCCGTGTGGAGTGAGAGCAAGCGGGAGTTCATGCTGCAGTTTGTGAAGCGCATCCTCGCCTCCAAGCGCGCTGCGGAGAAGCACATCGAGGACTACAGCGCCAAACTCAATCAACAGGGACAAGGTAAACCACACGATAGCTAAACAAGCCATCTCAGAGTTGAACATGATGGCTACCTTCGACTACGACGCCGTGTGGAGTGAGAGCAAGCGGGAGTTCATGCTGCAGTTTGTGAAGCGCATCCTCGCCTCCAAGCGCGCTGCGGAGAAGCACATCGAGGACTACAGCGCCAAACTCAATCAACAGGGACAAGGTAAACCACACGATAGCTAAACAAGCCATCTCAGAGTTGAACATGATGGCTACCTTCGACTACGACGCCGTGTGGAGTGAGAGCAAGCGGGAGTTCATGCTGCAGTTTGTGAAGCGCATCCTCGCCTCCAAGCGCGCTGCGGAGAAGCACATCGAGGACTACAGCGCCAAACTCAATCAACAGGGACAAGGTAAACCACACGATAGCTAAACAAGCCATCTCAGAGTTGAACATGATGGCTACCTTCGACTACGACGCCGTGTGGAGTGAGAGCAAGCGGGAGTTCATGCTGCAGTTTGTGAAGCGCATCCTCGCCTCCAAGCGCGCTGCGGAGAAGCACATCGAGGACTACAGCGCCAAACTCAATCAACAGGGACAAGGTAAACCACACGATAGCTAAACAAGCCATCTCAGAGTTGAACATGATGGCTACCTTCGACTACGACGCCGTGTGGAGTGAGAGCAAGCGGGAGTTCATGCTGCAGTTTGTGAAGCGCATCCTCGCCTCCAAGCGCGCTGCGGAGAAGCACATCGAGGACTACAGCGCCAAACTCAATCAACAGGGACAAGGTAAACCACACGATAGCTAAACAAGCCATCTCAGAGTTGAACATGATGGCTACCTTCGACTACGACGCCGTGTGGAGTGAGAGCAAGCGGGAGTTCATGCTGCAGTTTGTGAAGCGCATCCTCGCCTCCAAGCGCGCTGCGGAGAAGCACATCGAGGACTACAGCGCCAAACTCAATCAACAGGGACAAGGTAAACCACACGATAGCTAAACAAGCCATCTCAGAGTTGAACATGATGGCTACCTTCGACTACGACGCCGTGTGGAGTGAGAGCAAGCGGGAGTTCATGCTGCAGTTTGTGAAGCGCATCCTCGCCTCCAAGCGCGCTGCGGAGAAGCACATCGAGGACTACAGCGCCAAACTCAATCAACAGGGACAAGGTAAACCACACGATAGCTAAACAAGCCATCTCAGAGTTGAACATGATGGCTACCTTCGACTACGACGCCGTGTGGAGTGAGAGCAAGCGGGAGTTCATGCTGCAGTTTGTGAAGCGCATCCTCGCCTCCAAGCGCGCTGCGGAGAAGCACATCGAGGACTACAGCGCCAAACTCAATCAACAGGGACAAGGTAAACCACACGATAGCTAAACAAGCCATCTCAGAGTTGAACATGATGGCTACCTTCGACTACGACGCCGTGTGGAGTGAGAGCAAGCGGGAGTTCATGCTGCAGTTTGTGAAGCGCATCCTCGCCTCCAAGCGCGCTGCGGAGAAGCACATCGAGGACTACAGCGCCAAACTCAATCAACAGGGACAAGGTAAACCACACGATAGCTAAACAAGCCATCTCAGAGTTGAACATGATGGCTACCTTCGACTACGACGCCGTGTGGAGTGAGAGCAAGCGGGAGTTCATGCTGCAGTTTGTGAAGCGCATCCTCGCCTCCAAGCGCGCTGCGGAGAAGCACATCGAGGACTACAGCGCCAAACTCAATCAACAGGGACAAGGTAAACCACACGATAGCTAAACAAGCCATCTCAGAGTTGAACATGATGGCTACCTTCGACTACGACGCCGTGTGGAGTGAGAGCAAGCGGGAGTTCATGCTGCAGTTTGTGAAGCGCATCCTCGCCTCCAAGCGCGCTGCGGAGAAGCACATCGAGGACTACAGCGCCAAACTCAATCAACAGGGACAAGGTAAACCACACGATAGCTAAACAAGCCATCTCAGAGTTGAACATGATGGCTACCTTCGACTACGACGCCGTGTGGAGTGAGAGCAAGCGGGAGTTCATGCTGCAGTTTGTGAAGCGCATCCTCGCCTCCAAGCGCGCTGCGGAGAAGCACATCGAGGACTACAGCGCCAAACTCAATCAACAGGGACAAGGTAAACCACACGATAGCTAAACAAGCCATCTCAGAGTTGAACATGATGGCTACCTTCGACTACGACGCCGTGTGGAGTGAGAGCAAGCGGGAGTTCATGCTGCAGTTTGTGAAGCGCATCCTCGCCTCCAAGCGCGCTGCGGAGAAGCACATCGAGGACTACAGCGCCAAACTCAATCAACAGGGACAAGGTAAACCACACGATAGCTAAACAAGCCATCTCAGAGTTGAACATGATGGCTACCTTCGACTACGACGCCGTGTGGAGTGAGAGCAAGCGGGAGTTCATGCTGCAGTTTGTGAAGCGCATCCTCGCCTCCAAGCGCGCTGCGGAGAAGCACATCGAGGACTACAGCGCCAAACTCAATCAACAGGGACAAGGTAAACCACACGATAGCTAAACAAGCCATCTCAGAGTTGAACATGATGGCTACCTTCGACTACGACGCCGTGTGGAGTGAGAGCAAGCGGGAGTTCATGCTGCAGTTTGTGAAGCGCATCCTCGCCTCCAAGCGCGCTGCGGAGAAGCACATCGAGGACTACAGCGCCAAACTCAATCAACAGGGACAAGGTAAACCACACGATAGCTAAACAAGCCATCTCAGAGTTGAACATGATGGCTACCTTCGACTACGACGCCGTGTGGAGTGAGAGCAAGCGGGAGTTCATGCTGCAGTTTGTGAAGCGCATCCTCGCCTCCAAGCGCGCTGCGGAGAAGCACATCGAGGACTACAGCGCCAAACTCAATCAACAGGGACAAGGTAAACCACACGATAGCTAAACAAGCCATCTCAGAGTTGAACATGATGGCTACCTCGACTACGACGCCGTGTGGAGTGAGAGCAAGCGGGAGTTCATGCTGCAGTTTGTGAAGCGCATCCTCGCCTCCAAGCGCGCTGCGGAGAAGCACATCGAGGACTACAGCGCCAAACTCAATCAATAGGGACAAGGTAAACCACACGATAGCTAAACAAGCCATCTCAGAGTTGAACATGATGGCTACCTTCGACTACGACGCCGTGTGGAGTGAGAGCAAGCGGGAGTTCATGCTGCAGTTTGTGAAGCGCATCCTCGCCTCCAAGCGCGCTGCGGAGAAGCACATCGAGGACTACAGCGCCAAACTCAATCAACAGGGACAAGGTAAACCACACGATAGCTAAACAAGCCATCTCAGAGTTGAACATGATGGCTACCTTCGACTACGACGCCGTGTGGAGTGAGAGCAAGCGGGAGTTCATGCTGCAGTTTGTGAAGCGCATCCTCGCCTCCAAGCGCGCTGCGGAGAAGCACATCGAGGACTACAGCGCCAAACTCAATCAACAGGGACAAGGTAAACCACACGATAGCTAAACAAGCCATCTCAGAGTTGAACATGATGGCTACCTTCGACTACGACGCCGTGTGGAGTGAGAGCAAGCGGGAGTTCATGCTGCAGTTTGTGAAGCGCATCCTCGCCTCCAAGCGCGCTGCGGAGAAGCACATCGAGGACTACAGCGCCAAACTCAATCAACAGGGACAAGGTAAACCACACGATAGCTAAACAAGCCATCTCAGAGTTGAACATGATGGCTACCTTCGACTACGACGCCGTGTGAAGTGAGAGCAAGCGGGAGTTCATGCTGCAGTTTGTGAAGCGCATCCTCGCCTCCAAGCGCGCTGCGGAGAAGCACATCGAGGACTACAGCGCCAAACTCAATCAACAGGGACAAGGTAAACCACACGATAGCTAAACAAGCCATCTCAGAGTTGAACATGATGGCTACCTTCGACTACGACGCCGTGTGGAGTGAGAGCAAGCGGGAGTTCATGCTGCAGTTTGTGAAGCGCATCCTCGCCTCTAAGCGCGCTGCGGAGAAGCACATCGAGGACTACAGCGCCAAACTCAATCAACAGGGACAAGGTAAACCACACGATAGCTAAACAAGCCATCTCAGAGTTGAACATGATGGCTACCTTCGACTACGACGCCGTGTGGAGTGAGAGCAAGCGGGAGTTCATGCTGCAGTTTGTGAAGCGCATCCTCGCCTCCAAGCGCGCTGCGGAGAAGCACATCGAGGACTACAGCGCCAAACTCAATCAACAGGGACAAGGTAAACCACACGATAGCTAAACAAGCCATCTCAGAGTTGAACATGATGGCTACCTTCGACTACGACGCCGTGTGGAGTGAGAGCAAGCGGGAGTTCATGCTGCAGTTTGTGAAGCGCATCCTCGCCTCCAAGCGCGCTGCGGAGAAGCACATCGAGGACTACAGCGCCAAACTCAATCAACAGGGACAAGGTAAACCACACGATAGCTAAACAAGCCATCTCAGAGTTGAACATGATGGCTACCTTCGACTACGACGCCGTGTGGAGTGAGAGCAAGCGGGAGTTCATGCTGCAGATTGTGAAGCGCATCCTCGCCTCCAAGCGCGCTGCGGAGAAGCACATCGAGGACTACAGCGCCAAACTCAATCAACAGGGACAAGGTAAACCACACGATAGCTAAACAAGCCATCTCAGAGTTGAACATGATGGCTACCTTCGACTACGACGCCGTGTGGAGTGAGAGCAAGCGGGAGTTCATGCTGCAGTTTGTGAAGCGCATCCTCGCCTCCAAGCGCGCTGCGGAGAAGCACATCGAGGACTACAGCGCCAAACTCAATCAACAGGGACAAGGTAAACCACATACAATTCTTCTCAGGTCTTGAAACCTCCTAAACTTAGTTTTAAGTCGACTAAATCTAGTTGGGTGGAAAATATCACAAATACCCAAAGGGTAATACTGGAATCCTCTTATTAAGATTCTGCTGTCCATCCAGATATCTGTCTGTCACCAGGCTGTATCTCATGAACCAGGATAGTTAGGCAGTTGAAATGAGATTAAAGCCTCCCCCACACAGGCGCGTTATTATCGCGCGATAATATCGCAAGCGTTATTGCGATAATAATGCGTCCCGATTCCTTGCACACAGCTGCATTTTTATCGCGCGATAATAACGCTCAGATGGACGCAGCGTCCCGCGTTATTATCGGTCGTTATTATTGCAGCAGTGTGTAACTACTTGATCATCCTAATACTAAATGTACTGAAAACAGATACCGCAATAACGCTTGCGATAATACCGACCGATATATTTCCATTGCGGCGTTATTATATATTATTGCGGAAGTTAGACGTTACCAAAGGCTCAGGTCTGGATGATATTCCGCCGATCTTCTTTAAATCGACTGCTGATACTATATGTAAACCGCTAACCGTCCTTTACAATCTGTGCCTTCAGGAAGGGACATTTCCAAATAAGTGGAAAGCGGCCCGGATAGTCCCAGTGCACAAAGGGGGTTCAAAGAGAGACGTGGAAAACTACCGACCGATCTCTATACTACCCGTACTCTCTAAACTTTTTGAAAGATTGGTGCACGATTACATCTATCCTCTGCTGCATCCAATCATCCTTACGCAGCAGCACGGTTTGTACAGAGACGTTCAACAGTTACAAATCTCCTTGTGTTCACTTCACAGTTATTTGAAAATTTAGACAACCATAAACAAACTGATACCATATATACAGACTTCCAGAAAGCTTTTGATAGGGTTGATCATAAACTGTTGCTTAAAAAACTAGCCTACAACGGTATACGTGGTAACTTGTGGCGATGGTTCAAATTGTACATAACAAACCGCACTCAAAAAGTGGTTATTAATGGACATGACTCTGAAGTGGTCACGATAACGTCTGGTGTTCCGCAAGGGTCAATCCTTGGGCCACTATTATTTATTTTATTCATAAACGACATTCATAAATGCTTCAAATATAGTGACTTTCTTCTTTACGCAGATGACCTTAAGGTATATAAAACTATCGAAACACCTGACGATCATGTCCAACTTCAAGCTGATTTAAATAGATTTTCTGAATATTGTAGGATAAATAAGCTTAATCTAAGTTTAAATAAATGTAAATATATCACTTTTACTAAAAAAACTAATGTCAGCAATTTTGCATACTCACTTAGCAATTCTAGTCTAGAGAGAGTCAATAATATTAGTGACCTAGGCGTAACATTAGATTGTAAACTCAACTTAGATACACATGTAAAAAATATCATAAATAAAGCTTTCAAAATGTATGGGTTTGTAATTAGAGCGAGTGATAACTTCAAGAGAGTCTCTACATACATTCACTTATTTAAGTCTTTAGTGCGTCCACAACTAGAATACGCTGTCTGTACTTGGGATCCATACTACGAAAAATATGTAAAAAGCATTGAAAAAGTTCAAAAAAAATTTTTACGCTGCATTCATTACAAGTGTACGCGAAACCGGTTGCCTTATGACCAACTTCTTGAAAAATATAACCTACTCGACTTAAAGTCCAGGCGTAAGCAACTAGAAGCCATGTTCTTATACGATCTGTGTCATAATAAGTACGATTGCACTGATTTAACCCGCAAGCTCTGCTATCGTGTGCCATTTAGAACACCTATTCGTAGCTGTCGAACACACCAACTCTTCGCTACCACGAAATGCCGCACGAATGCAGGCAAGCGGTCGCCTCTGCTTAGGATGACGCAGACGTACAATGAACACTTTGGCAATATAGACATCTTTGCAACTCGAGTGGGTGGTTTCAAGAGGTCGGTCATACGCAACCTCAAATTAAAAATAGATACTTCTTTATATTTATTAATTTTGCATTGCCCTCACCATGTGCATACGTTTCAGATTATCTGAGGACGACGTTGTGGGTCATGCGCTGATTAGTTTGTAATTAGAGTTAGGTTTATATTTAAGTCAATTTTGTAGTGCATGATTGTTTGTTTGTCCCTTAATTTAAATAAATAAATAAATAAAATAAATTATCGCAGCAGTCTGTAACTACATGACCATCCTAATACAAAATGTACTGAAAACAGATATGGCAATAACGCTTGCGATATTATCGCGCGATAATAACGCGCCTGTGTGGGGGAGGCTTAATGATTTGCTCAGATGTGCGACTTGCCAAGTGCGAGTCTTTCTTTCTGTCTCCTTGTCTGGTCTTTCCATGCTTGGATCATCTTATTGATGCTTGCGAAGTTTAATGTACTTACTTTATTTCATTCGACCTTTCAGGGTTTTGGAACGCCGTCAAACGGTGGTTCATGATGGAAAACAGTACGGAAGACATGGTGCTGTTGGAAGAATATAAGAAAGTCCCCACCTACTTGACAGCTTGTGTTAATTATTTTGTAGCTATTTTTGGGGTAAGAGATTGATTTTTGTTTGTAAATGTATTTGTACTATTTCCATTCGTTTATTTTCTCCTTGACACATGCAACAGATATAGCAATAGCAAGGGACCAGAAAGAGACCACTTTACCTTATATACCTTTGGTCCATCGCTATTGCTATATCTGTTTCATAATATGCTTTCATGTGTCAAAGAGAAAATTAACGGATGGAAATATTATAATTAACTAGCTGATGCCCGCGACTTCGTCCACGTGGGATAAAAACTATTCTATCTTTTAAGTTGGACCAAATGACAAATATTCACGAAGTTTGAACTAAATCGGTTCAATAGTTTAGGGAGTCCATCGCGGACAAACAACGTGACACGTGATTTATATATATTAAGATGAATTTTAGTTCCTATTCCATTTGATGACCAAATGGCGTAGCGGTAGAGATCCTGCCGTCTGCGTCGAACTTCGTGGGTTCGATTCCCACTACTGGTTAATGTTTGTGTGATGAGCATGAATGTTTTCCAGTGTCTGGGTGTTATTCAATATAATTATATTTATGTATTAGTATGTATGTATATTTATCAGTTATCTAGTACCCATAGCACAAGCTATCGCTTACTATTGCGATGTGTAAAATGGCCCGTATATATCTTCTCCTAATATATAAAATTCTCTCGCTTTTCTTTGTGACCAAACTCCTCCGGAACGGCTGGACCGATCGTTATGATTTTTTCAGTGTATGATCTCTAGGTCTGGGAGCAGGTTGTTATCTATTTTTATGCCCCTATGTGAGAAAAAAAAAATATGGCAAAACAACGTTTGCCGGGTCAGCTAATATTTTTTATATTATATTTATTCCTAGCTCATGATTTGAATACAACTTTATAAAGTTTCCCGCAATAGTACATTTCAATATAAGTGCGGAAAGTTTGTCATTTCTTTACGAGTCCCGGTTTGTTGACCCAAGCCGAAGGCTAGGGTCAAATATAAGGACGAGTAAAAATGACAATTCCGCACGTGCATTGAACGACTTTTTTTAATACATTTGCGAAAAAAAAATATTGGTTTTACGTGTTTGCCTGCTCCGTGTTTGCATGCCGTGTTTGCATGCCGTGTTCGTGTTCATGCGCTCCTGGTACGCCCGCTCCGGTGCCGCGTAGGAGGAAAACCCAAAAACACTAGTGCGGAAAAGAATAACTTTGCGCACGCTAAACACACATGGAAATGTCAACTTTTTGAGCAAATGTAAAAAAATATTTTTTTTTGTTATTAACATGTGTAGGGTGGTTTACGATAATTCTGCTTCCGCGAAATGTAAACCACTTTTAACTTATTTACTAAATACACTTTTTCTCTAGTCTCTATTTTTAATTTTCTTAATTTTCATGTTCACGAAATTTTAATGGTAATTGTTTCAGATAAATGAAAATATGTTACAACCGTTTGAAGCAGAAATCATCGAGGATTCTGTCGAGCATTCGTCTTTCGCTAGCTCGGATAACTTAACTTTGTCCATAGCACAAAAGGTCAGTACCTACTTGTTTACTAAATAATAACCCAAAGATACAAGTGCCTACTTGTTTACTAAATTTATTGCATAGTTGTATTTATTTTATATTTACATACTTTATTTTCCTATTATATTTAAGGCCATTTTAGTATTTGACATTGTTTAAAATTATTTATGACATTTTATTATACTCTGTAATTAGCCGTATTAATGATTTATGAGCAATTGTAAATATTTTAATTCTAAATGTAATTAATAACATATTAAGGGGACAATAATTATTATTTGTAATTGCCATGTCCTGACAGGGCGTCTTGTGCACGCTTGTGCTATGTGAGTAATTGTAAGCATGTGCATGAAGCAATTGAAATAAATAAATCGAAATAAATCTAAATAAAGTAAATAATGACCCAAAGATACAGAGTATTGCCGCAAACAACATGTTACTGTACTAATTTTCTGGTAGAAAAACTAAAGTTAAAAATAACACTAAAATATTTATTTCAGCTACGTAATAAACCGACCGACATTCAGTATATGGGAGACCCAGATCTTACGCCGATAATGTCATACGAGAATACAATTTTAGTGAGAATACTTTATCAGATATCTACAAGACTGAACGAATTGGTGAGTGTTTTATGTACTATCAGTTTACTCAACTTGCTAATATTATAATTACCTACTAGTTTTCTTAAGGATGGATGCTTATAAGTATTTTACGCAAAATCTACTGAACAAATTCCATGATAGAATTGTTTAGAATAATATAATAATAAAATTATAGTAAAGGAATTTGTTTGTTTCTTTTCGCCACAATTACTGCATCGATTTAACTAAACTTAAGAACAGCATAAGCAGACTATCTATCCTGAATGAAAATATAAAAGTCTACGGCTCCATCAGGATTTAAAAAATCTGTTAAAATATGTAGAAATTCAAGCAAAAGCATAAGATACATTAAGATTATTGCAAATGGCATAAAAAACGAATAATATTACAAAAATTTCACCATTCTTTTCAGTATGGAGAAGAATTTTCAAGACTATGGGCCAGAAATGATTTTTGGGGCTATGTGGCCCGGGAAGTGTTACAGAAACCTATGACGATTCACATCTATGTCAAGGACTCGAGCTACCAGCAGAGCATGATCGAGCAGGAGCTTCCCGCGCGCCTGTCGCTGCGCCGGCTCGGCTCGCACGTGGTCGTGGTGTGGCTCAGCCTCGGCTACATCTTGTTCAGGATGTTCTCGTACAGTGGGCTGTTCTACGTGTTTTTCCTACTGACTGTGTGGTCTATAGTTGTGTTGTTGAAAGCCTCTTTGAAAAGATTGAGAATCATGAGTGATTGATATTATGATGTTAAGTGTAACAATAAAATAAATTTGATAATTGTAATCATGAACTAATTCGTTTCATTTAGCAGTCCCTGTAAAGTATGACCGAGATGACCTGTAATGGTGATTGTTGTTCGAAATTCAAACGCAAAATCAATGCAAATTTGAAGAAGAAACTGCAGCGTGGTCTGTGTTGACCGCAGATTAAAGATAAAGATACTGGCGATGACCTATCTCCAATTCGGAATGCAAATAGGTGCTTACTATAAATTGTTAAGTAATGCACAATTCGTCTAGAATAAGATGAGACCAAATTATCCTTGATTTTAATCGCTTCAAAAAAAATTTCAGTTTTTTTTTCATTAATATTTAATAAAATTAACCATAAGTTGCTAACATTAGGAATATTTGTTGAGCGTGAGCTTGGGCACGATGTTCATGGAGGCGAGCTCCTGGAAGAGCAGCTTGCAGGCGTAGGGCATCTCGACGGCGGAGACGGCGGCCGAGGAGCGGCACGCGTGGCACCACGCGCGGCTCGCCAGGCGCCCGCACGCGCCGCAGATGTCCGCGCTGAACGCGTCCGACGCCAGCATCAGCCGCTCTATCAGCAGCATGCTGCCAAGAGGGAAACACTACCATTAATACGCTACGCGATTACGCAAGAAAAAAGAAGACTCGGTCGAAACAAAGTTTGGAACAATAGGCCTAAAACAAAACTCCATTTTATGTTTTCATTTCACCCATCGCTTGATAGATGGCGCTGTCTTCAGTAAGCTCGCGCTAACGAGTTCAATGCCAAATCTCTACACGTGATTGCATGCGTGCTCATTTTGTTGATTAATAAGAGAAATTTGCATTCGTGACGGGATTTAAGTCGCGTAAAAAGTCTGATAATACACCTAGAAAGAAAATGGATTTGTGAAGGGGTAAAAATAAAAGTTTCTGATACTGTTCACCGGACTCACCTGGCCCCGTACCCGATGAGGCAGTCCCGCTCCATCTCTCCGAGGCGCAGGCCGCCGTCGCGCGAGCGGCCCTCCGTGGGCTGCCGCGTGAGCACGGCGCGCGGGCCGCGTGCGCGCGCGTGCATCTTGTCCTGCACCATGTGCTTCAGCTTCTGATATTGTTCACCGGACTCACCTGGCCCCGTACCCGATGAGGCAGTCCCGCTCCATCTCTCCGAGGCGCAGGCCGCCGTCGCGCGAGCGGCCCTCCGTGGGCTGCCGCGTGAGCACGGCGCGCGGGCCGCGTGCGCGCGCGTGCATCTTGTCCTGCACCATGTGCTTCAGCTTCTGATATTGTTCACCGGACTCACCTGGCCCCGTACCCGATGAGGCAGTCCCGCTCCATCTCTCCGAGGCGCAGGCCGCCGTCGCGCGAGCGGCCCTCCGTGGGCTGCCGCGTGAGCACGGCGCGCGGGCCGCGTGCGCGCGCGTGCATCTTGTCCTGCACCATGTGCTTCAGCTTCTGATATTGTTCACCGGACTCACCTGGCCCCATACCCGATGAGGCAGTCCCGCTCCATCTCTCCGAGGCGCAGGCCGCCGTCGCGCGAGCGGCCCTCCGTGGGCTGCCGCGTGAGCACGGCGCGCGGGCCGCGTGCGCGCGCGTGCATCTTGTCCTGCACCATGTGCTTCAGCTTCTGATATTGTTCACCGGACTCACCTGGCCCCGTACCCGATGAGGCAGTCCCGCTCCATCTCTCCGAGGCGCAGGCCGCCGTCGCGCGAGCGGCCCTCCGTGGGCTGCCGCGTGAGCACGGCGCGCGGGCCGCGTGCGCGCGCGTGCATCTTGTCCTGCACCATGTGCTTCAGCTTCTGATATGGTTCACCGGACTCACCTGGCCCCATACCCGATGAGGCAGTCCCGCTCCATCTCTCCGAGGCGCAGGCCGCCGTCGCGCGAGCGGCCCTCCGTGGGCTGCCGCGTGAGCACGGCGCGCGGGCCGCGTGCGCGCGCGTGCATCTTGTCCTGCACCATGTGCTTCAGCTTCTGATATTGTTCACCGGACTCACCTGGCCCCGTACCCGATGAGGCAGTCCCGCTCCATCTCTCCGAGGCGCAGGCCGCCGTCGCGCGAGCGGCCCTCCGTGGGCTGCCGCGTGAGCACGGCGCGCGGGCCGCGTGCGCGCGCGTGCATCTTGTCCTGCACCATGTGCTTCAGCTTCTGATATTGTTCACCGGACTCACCTGGCCCCGTACCCGATGAGGCAGTCCCGCTCCATCTCTCCGAGGCGCAGGCCGCCGTCGCGCGAGCGGCCCTCCGTGGGCTGCCGCGTGAGCACGGCGCGCGGGCCGCGTGCGCGCGCGTGCATCTTGTCCTGCACCATGTGCTTCAGCTTCTGATATTGTTCACCGGACTCACCTGGCCCCGTACCCGATGAGGCAGTCCCGCTCCATCTCTCCGAGGCGCAGGCCGCCGTCGCGCGAGCGGCCCTCCGTGGGCTGCCGCGTGAGCACGGCGCGCGGGCCGCGTGCGCGCGCGTGCATCTTGTCCTGCACCATGTGCTTCAGCTTCTGATATTGTTCACCGGACTCACCTGGCCCCATACCCGATGAGGCAGTCCCGCTCCATCTCTCCGAGGCGCAGGCCGCCGTCGCGCGAGCGGCCCTCCGTGGGCTGCCGCGTGAGCACGGCGCGCGGGCCGCGTGCGCGCGCGTGCATCTTGTCCTGCACCATGTGCTTCAGCTTCTGATATTGTTCACCGGACTCACCTGGCCCCGTACCCGATGAGGCAGTCCCGCTCCATCTCTCCGAGGCGCAGGCCGCCGTCGCGCGAGCGGCCCTCCGTGGGCTGCCGCGTGAGCACGGCGCGCGGGCCGCGTGCGCGCGCGTGCATCTTGTCCTGCACCATGTGCTTCAGCTTCTGATATTGTTCACCGGACTCACCTGGCCCCATACCCGATGAGGCAGTCCCGCTCCATCTCTCCGAGGCGCAGGCCGCCGTCGCGCGAGCGGCCCTCCGTGGGCTGCCGCGTGAGCACGGCGCGCGGGCCGCGTGCGCGCGCGTGCATCTTGTCCTGCACCATGTGCTTCAGCTTCTGATATTGTTCACCGGACTCACCTGGCCCCGTACCCGATGAGGCAGTCCCGCTCCATCTCTCCGAGGCGCAGGCCGCCGTCGCGCGAGCGGCCCTCCGTGGGCTGCCGCGTGAGCACGGCGCGCGGGCCGCGTGCGCGCGCGTGCATCTTGTCCTGCACCATGTGCTTCAGCTTCTGATATTGTTCACCGGACTCACCTGGCCCCGTACCCGATGAGGCAGTCCCGCTCCATCTCTCCGAGGCGCAGGCCGCCGTCGCGCGAGCGGCCCTCCGTGGGCTGCCGCGTGAGCACGGCGCGCGGGCCGCGTGCGCGCGCGTGCATCTTGTCCTGCACCATGTGCTTCAGCTTCTGATATTGTTCACCGGACTCACCTGGCCCCGTACCCGATGAGGCAGTCCCGCTCCATCTCTCCGAGGCGCAGGCCGCCGTCGCGCGAGCGGCCCTCCGTGGGCTGCCGCGTGAGCACGGCGCGCGGGCCGCGTGCGCGCGCGTGCATCTTGTCCTGCACCATGTGCTTCAGCTTCTGATATTGTTCACCGGACTCACCTGGCCCCATACCCGATGAGGCAGTCCCGCTCCATCTCTCCGAGGCGCAGGCCGCCGTCGCGCGAGCGGCCCTCCGTGGGCTGCCGCGTGAGCACGGCGCGCGGGCCGCGTGCGCGCGCGTGCATCTTGTCCTGCACCATGTGCTTCAGCTTCTGATATTGTTCACCGGACTCACCTGGCCCCGTACCCGATGAGGCAGTCCCGCTCCATCTCTCCGAGGCGCAGGCCGCCGTCGCGCGAGCGGCCCTCCGTGGGCTGCCGCGTGAGCACGGCGCGCGGGCCGCGTGCGCGCGCGTGCATCTTGTCCTGCACCATGTGCTTCAGCTTCTGATATTGTTCACCGGACTCACCTGGCCCCGTACCCGATGAGGCAGTCCCGCTCCATCTCTCCGAGGCGCAGGCCGCCGTCGCGCGAGCGGCCCTCCGTGGGCTGCCGCGTGAGCACGGCGCGCGGGCCGCGTGCGCGCGCGTGCATCTTGTCCTGCACCATGTGCTTCAGCTTCTGATATTGTTCACCGGACTCACCTGGCCCCGTACCCGATGAGGCAGTCCCGCTCCATCTCTCCGAGGCGCAGGCCGCCGTCGCGCGAGCGGCCCTCCGTGGGCTGCCGCGTGAGCACGGCGCGCGGGCCGCGTGCGCGCGCGTGCATCTTGTCCTGCACCATGTGCTTCAGCTTCTGATATTGTTCACCGGACTCACCTGGCCCCGTACCCGATGAGGCAGTCCCGCTCCATCTCTCCGAGGCGCAGGCCGCCGTCGCGCGAGCGGCCCTCCGTGGGCTGCCGCGTGAGCACGGCGCGCGGGCCGCGTGCGCGCGCGTGCATCTTGTCCTGCACCATGTGCTTCAGCTTCTGGTAGTAGACCGGCCCCGAGTAGATGTACGCCTCCAGCGGCTCGCCCGTCAGCCCCGAGTAGAACATGTCCTTGCCGTGGTAGTTGTAGCCGTGCTTCTCCAGCTCCGCGCACACGTCGCGGACCTTAGACCCGCCGAACGCCGTGCCTGGAAATTTATTTTTTAAGTTAAATTTTCTTTGCTCGCGTTGGGCATTTTTGAGATAAGGAAAAACCATTAAACTAGCGACATTGTTATCGTAACCTACACTAAAATTTTAAATACCCAAACTCTCAGTAGACGGCGCAAATGGTGCAAGTTGTCTCTCGGCACACCCGGAGTGCCACTATTTTTTTATCAAGCTTCGGTGTCGAACGTTCAGCCTTTTTGGAGTTTAATCACTGTCTGGTCCGATGGGAGGCTTTGGCCGCGGCTGGTCAGGTTCTGGTGAGCATCTGGTGAGGTTGCAGTTAAGTACAAACTTATCGTAATTAGGTAAAAGAAAAGTTGCCTTGTCATTCTGACGTACCGTAATGAAATTTCCCTTCCATCAAGCCCGCCTTGCCCGCCAGGAGCTCGATAGTTTTCCCCACTGTCATTCTGGAAGGAAACCCGTGAGGATTCATGATCATGTCGGGGCAAATGCCGCGGTCGTTGAACGGCATGTCCTCCTGCTGCACGATCAACCCCGTCACGCCTTTCTGTCCGTGCCTCGAGCTGAACTTGTCCCCGATCTCAGGTACTCTAGTCTGTCGCAACAGCACTTTGATCAGGAACGCGTCTTCCGAATTCGAGGAAACCATCACTTTCTCTATGTAAGACTCTACCGGGCCTTTGTAGGTGATCGGGACATCCTTGTAGTCGATCTGCTGAGGCTGTCCTTGGCCGATAGGGTTGAGCGTGGCGGGCGGCATCTGTTTGTTAATCAGCACCTGGCGGTTTTCCACCATCTCCCCGGGAGCAGCTATGCCGTCTGTATCCAGAACTTCGTGCGCCTTGATGACCTTCCCAGTGTTGGCGTCTCTAGACGGACCCAAGATTCGATCGGAGGTCTGATTGCTGTATCGCTTCATAATAGTTTTGGCGCTTTTGTACACCAAACATCTGCCATAGCCGCGATCGATGGATGCCCTGTTTAAAATTAATGCGTCTTCGATGTCGTAACCGCTGTAACTCATCACGGCGACGGTCGCGTTTTGTCCGGCTGGCAGCTTATCGAAATTCGTCAGCTCTATTGTCTTCGTTTTCACCATTGGACATTGGGGGTACACTAAATTGTACATCAGTGTGTCTATTCTGTTCTTTTGATTGTAGCCGATGGTGCCTGCAATAGTTTCTTTGATATAGTAAACAATTATAGTAACCCCTTTTTATGTCTCCTGTAAGAATAAGACATTTGGCCGTAGCCTACCACGCAGACATTTGAGAACATAAGGGTGAACTCTCAGGTTTGGTTACATAATTTTGTATTTTAAGGGCTGATTTTTCAATCGCCACATAAACGCTAACTAAGGAATAAATATGACGTTTTGACAGATTTGGTACGGCATATGTTTCAAATTTATTCTTTAGTTAGTTTATCTGGCGATTGAAATTTGTGGGAAGCGACCCCAGTCGCAGAAGGCAGGCCCACTATCAACTGCGCCAATCGGTCGCCAATTAGACATAGAGCCTAGGAAACAATATGGACTGGCCCTGTTTACAAACTTTAGCGTGACTATTTTCAACCGACTTAAAAGGAGGAGGTTCTCAATTCGACTGTATGTTTTTAATAAATCAAGTGGCGTATAAAACGGTGTCACCTAGGCTAGTAATTTGGTACATGAACTTTTGACAACAAATCTTGGCACTCCTAATGGCGCCCCATGTATGAATAAATGGGGCGTCTCCACAGTTTTGATATCTCATAGCATAGAACACATACCCATAGCTTGTTTCCCCATAGCGCACTGGTAGGTGTTCCTCGGGCTCTGGTTGTGGTGCGGGTAGGGCACCAGGCCGGCGCACACACCGAGAATCGTGAACGGCTCTATCTCGAGGTGGGTCGTCACGTAGGGGTCTATCTCGCTCTCGACGGTCGCGATGTGGCTGTCGTTCTCCTCGTTCACGTCTAGATACTCGATCAGGCCGTCCGCGATGAAGTCCTGGAACTTCCTGACGCCTCTGTTCAGCTCGTCGATGTGCGCCTGCTGCACCAGAGGGCAGCCCTTCTCCACGATGATGTAGGGGCGACAGAGCCGGCCGCCGTCGCTGCATATGTACACGGTGCGCTGGTTGTGGTTCGGGTAGATCGACACGAACGCGGATATGAGACCGCGTCGGCGAAACATTCTGAAGATTCTGATCAACTTCTTGTAGTGTCTAGTCACGCCCAGGATATTACCTGAAAGATAATGTGTTATTACTTTACTTATGCATATTAAATAGCTGTGCCGCGTCGCGCAGCTTCGCCCGCATGAATTTCGGTTTATACATATCCCGTTATAATGAGTCAAATTTAACAGACAGACATGTGATGTCACGAATTTTTTAACCGTCAAAAAAAAGAGGAGGTTCTCAATTCGTCGGAATCTTTTTTTTTTGAAGTTTTAAAGGAGAACAAAACAGTCACACACAATGCTTGCGTAGCAGTGCAGTTTTTGCACGCAACGGAAGCTCTCAATAATCGCGGACAAACATACATACATACATACGGGTCGAATACAGAACCTCCTTCTTTTTTTGAAGTCGGTTAAAAATGAACATTTTTTTTCTCGTTTTTGCCCCATTTTTCATAATTTAATTATACAATTCACTCCTATTGGAAAATAAAGCCTTGAAAAATGAAAAGAAAGAACGAAAACAAGTTTATTTGGGACCAAACAACACAGTGGATTAAGCAACACAAAAATATTTTTTCAATTCGGACCAGTAGTTCCAGAGATTAGCGCGCTCTCAAACAAGTTCACTCTTCAGCTTTAAAATATTAGTATACAGCATAGTTTTCAACAAATATTCTGAAAGACTCATATTACCATTTAGGAACACCATATAAACGGCAGGATGGTTGATTTCCTCGCCACCTAGAAGCCTCACATCTTCTACGCCTGCATTACACGCCAGCCTCGCTATTGGCTCCTCGGAACTCTCCGTAGTGATATGCGTCATGAGCGCTAGATTCTTGACCAGGCCGCAAGCCTCTCCCTCGGGCGTGTCGGAGGGGCACAGCATGCCCCACTGGGAGGGCTGCAGCGACCGCGGGCCGGACACTTTCCTCGTCTTCTCGAATTGCGAGTTCACGCGCGTCATCATGCCCAAAGCCGATATGTAGCTGAGACGGCTCAGCACCTGTGTGACGCCGTGCCTTTCCATTTTGAAACGCTTGATGGTCCAGTTTCCCTAAAATACATATCCGAGGTTTATAGTCTGTTAAAAATGGTTGTCTGTAAAGTCGGTTTACGGACAATAGATTTACGTGATAACGTCATAAATCTCTATCCTTTGTTTTATCGTGCCTCTCTATCGCTTGTTGCGCGCTCTCGCTTACACGCACAGGCTCAGGTGGAACGTTACGCGGAACGTTACTATTTTTCATGCGTGTTGCTTTTATAAGACGTTATCACGTCAAAAGTCATGAAATAAATTCACGGAAACAGTAATTTTCCTTAGCCGCATATGACCGATTAAAAGTATGTAAATACAGAATGTTAAAAAAATTAAGTGTATAAAGAGTGTTTGTTAACATTATAGTAAGTAAAATTAAAAAATTAAGTATTTTTGTTCAATTTACTATTCACTAAAAATGTACTTTACTCTGACTTTAATAATAAATTTTCAACTCTTTGGTTTCATGCATTTTTTGTCAAACTAAAAAAAACATGAATTAAACTTGAAGATTCTCAGGTACATTCTCAATAGATTTTCAATGCGTCTAGATTTGTTTCTGGTTTGGGCAATTTATGAAAAAAATATCTTAGGGCGGACATAAGTACTATAGCGGTCTTAAAACTTAACCTATATGTTGTTATGTAAGCCCCATTACATAAATGAGGTTGTCAAGTGTGGCCAGATAAAAAACTTACACTGGAGATAGCCGTGAACAACCCATTAGCGATGAGGTCCGGTCTCATATGTTTTACAACGTCAAACGGCGCAGCTTTAACTTTAGGTATTATTTTGTCGGCAATCGATTTCAGCTCCCAGTTGAATCTTTTGAACAAATCTTCGAACATCAGGGCTAGCAGCGAGCCCGCTAGCTCCATACGCTTGTTGCCGTAGTAATCGGGGTCGTCGATGGCAGCCCTGTTGTTCTCCGCCTCTATCACCCTCTTGACCATGATGGCCAAGTAGATAGCTTTCACGTAGAAGTTGTAGTTCTCAACAGTGACGTGCGCGAGAACCGTGGTCGCCAGCAGGTCTCGAGCTTCGTCGATCGGTGTTCGAGATTTGGAGTTGGCAGTCTGAAACCTTTACAAAAATTACCCAACTTACCCCGAGTTGCACGAAATAAATTTAAAAATTAAGTGCTACTAATTTAATCGCGAGAAATGTCAAAATTTCATACATTGTTTGACATTGATTGCGATTAAATTAGTTGTAACACTTAAAATTTTGAATTTGTTTCATGCAACTGGGCATTACTTAACGGCGTACAAGCTGTATTTAAGTGATTTTGAATGAAGTTTTACGTAAAAATTATAAAGACAATTACTTTCAAATTAAACGTCATGTATTTTGGGTCTTTAATCTAAAATCGCTTAGGAGAAACACGATTGGATAAAATTTTCTCGATAGAAAGTTGAGAAGTTGCTCCAAAATCTCAGTTTTCCTGTTTTTTATTGGAAACTACAATGGATGTTATTGTAATTTTTGTTTTAATGTGTCGGTAATAACAGTATCCAAAAACTCTTAGAAACCGATTTTTAATAACTGGCTTAGTTTTTGAGTAATTTGGTAAAAGGGACGTTTTTCTGTTATATTCTTCCGCAACGCTGCATGTCGCACCTACCAACGTATCCGTGAGAGTGAAAAAGACAAAAATAAATTCAATAAATCCCCTTAATGCTATTTGTGCATTGACCAGATAAGTTTTTGCTGTGATACATCTTCTAATATATAAAATTCTCGTGCCAATTTTTATTGCCAATCTCCTCCAAAACATCTCGACCGATAGCTATGAAATTTTCTGTGTATGTTCGGTAGGTTTAGTGTAGGTCGTAAGCTATTTTTTTTTATATCCCTAATAGCAAAACAACGTTTGCCGGGTCAGCTACTCATTATTACTTCCGAAAATCTCGATAAACAAAAATACATACTAATGATCAATCAAACTTTTGACGACCTCCCTGGCGCAGTGGCGGCGCGCTCGGATTCGAGTCGATTCGGGAGGTCGCGAGTTCGATTCCCGCCACGGGCCACTTTGGAATTGTATGATTTCTAAATTGACTCAGGTCTGGTCTGGTAGGAGGCTTTGATTGTGGCTAGTTACCACCCTACAAGCAAAGACGCACCGCCAAGAAATTTAGCGTTCCGGTGCGATGCTTGTAGAAACCGTTGGGGTTACCCTCCCAAGTTAGTACGATAACATCTAAGGCTGCACCATCACTTACCATCAGGTGAGATCGCAGCCAAGTACTAACTTGTAAAGAGTTTAAAAAAACTGAGATCTCACTGGCTGGTTGTCGACATTGTTTGTGTAAGAGTAAGGGCCCCTTTTTTCAATCGCCCGATAAACGTTAAGGGGATTTATTTAATTTATTTTTGTCTTTCTCACTATCACGGAGATTTGATAGGTGCGACATGCAGCGTCGCGGAAGAATATAGCAGAAAAACGACGTTTTACTTAATTAATCAAAAACTAAGCCAGTTATCAAAAATCTGTTCTAAGCGTTTTAGGATATTATTATTACCGATACATTAAAACAACAATTACAATTACATCCATTGTAGTTTCCGATAAAATATAGAAAAACTGAGATTTAGGAGCAACTTTTGGGAGAACTTTCTATCAAGAAAATTTTATCCAATCGTGTTTCTGCTTCTTAGCGATTTTAGATTAAAGACCCAAAATACATGACGTGCAAATTAGAAAGTAATTGTCTTCATAGTTTTTGCATAAAACTTCATTCAAAATCACCGTTAACTAAGAAATAAATATGACGTTTTGACAGATTTTTTATGGCATATGTTTCAAATTTATTTCTCAGATAGTTTATCTGGCGATTGAAAAACCGGCCCTAAGTCAACAAATGCTTACCAATTATAAAAACTTACCTTTTAACTCTGAGTTTAGTCCCAATGTACGCCAGAGCTTGGTTCTGTGTGAAAATTTTGAGATTATGACAATCCATAATGCAAGGCGCCATTTTCTTTACAATCGCATCTTCCGTGCCCACTAGTTGCATTATTTCTTGGTCGCTGCAAATACCCATTGCTTTAAAAGCTACTGCTATTGGTATGTCCTGAAATAATTTGTTTTGGTTATAAGTATGTGGTTTTCTATGCAAAGAAAGGTTTCTTTAAAATTAAAAATGAAAACAGTTACAAAACTACATCTCTGAAGAACCAGACGTTTTTAAACCTTTTGTCAACAAATGTGTGACGGACGATTGGCGTAGCGAACCTGTCTGCGCCGGAGGTCGTGGGTTCGATTCCCACTACTGGTAAATGTTTGCGTGATGAGCATGAATGTTTTCCAGTGTCTGGGTGTTTTTCAATGTATTATATTTATGTATATTTATCACTTATCTAGTACTCATGACACAAGCTATCGCTTTCTTTGGGGCTGGATTGCGATGTGTGTACTGTCCTGATATATATTTATTTATTTAATGTAAGGATACCATTGATATACTAAAATGTAGCAGTTACAACTCTTTAACAATTGACATCCTCTTCCTTAATTTTTTTTTTGGTTGGTCTTTGAAACCCTAAATGGGATTGTACTGGTACAGTAATCTAACATGGGACCTTCTGCATCAATAACACAGAATAGCTGCATCAAGCTACAATTAAAAAAACTTATAAATAGTGAAAGACTTACATCTGACAGTGCATTGTGTCTAAGAACGTATTTCCCATTCTTCACGATAACATTTGTCCTTGTTTTCTTTTCATGGGTGGAACTTGTCACTTGGCACTGAATGGCTCCTTTGAATTCATCCACTATTATTCGGTTCCTGGAGAGCTGTTCCTGGATCAATATAACTTTCTCTTGACCTGAAAAAAATAATCATTACCACAATTTCTATTATTCTGGCTTATTCCGTTTAACCGCACTGACTTCTATATAGCCACTATAATATTGATAAACAGTCGCTGGCCGCTGGGGAAAGACCATGACCTCCAGCCACCTATTGCTATCTCAGTCGCACAGTGAGTGTACGCACAAATGGCAGGTTCGCTACCGCTACGCCAATCGGTTGTCACACATTTGTTAACGACGTTTTACACGACGCCTGCCGCCCAACTGGCACAGTCGAGTTTCCCCCTTTTAAATTCCCATGTGCAGCAACTCCTTAAGTTATAATACCTTAAAGAGTACACATAATTATAAAGATTATTACTTAATTTACACTAGGATGACTATTTCTGGGATGCTTGAATAGTCCCTTTAATTAAACTGTGAATAAAACCCTCTAAGAAGTGCCTAAAGCTACACTGTAGTGTACACACCAGCAGGGCTCACAGAACAATCGAAATGTAGCAATTCCAGTTTAATGACATTTATTGTGAATTCTCAGACAAGTAACTTGATTATTATTTACACATCTTGAAATGAGTACTTTGAGAAAAACACAATTTACCTCTGATGATGAAATAGCCACCAGGATCATGTGGACATTCATTCAGCTGAGCTAGTTCATAATCTGATTTGTTTGTCAGAACACAGTTGGAAGATCTCAGCATAAGTGGCATTCTATGAAATTTTACAGACATCAGCAATTACAGTTACAAAGATAAGAATACAAACTTCAAAATAAACATTGAAATTGTATACATCAAAGTGAGGCCCGGTTTCCACTAAAGCAGAGCGGAGCAGAGCTAACCTCACCAATCATTTTGACATCTCCAAAACTGAGGGAAGAGGAGATGTTGAAATTACAACATCTGATTGGTTACTCAAACACAGCTCACCTCCATTCTGCTTTGGTGGAAACTGGGCCTGAGATTCCACATGCTATCTAGAAAAAAACTTAAATAGCTGCTCAACAAAATCGCTTAAAGAAGCTCAAAATCATAGATTTATAGAGATAAAATAAAATAGTTTATGCTCTGTTATTTTATCAAATTACAAGGTGCTTTTTTCCAAAAAATTTCAGAACATGGGAGGGTCTTAGGTAGTACCGTTAGTCCATAATCCAACAAACTTGATAGAACGACATGCCCTGCAAAACATTTTTTGAATTACAGGGAGTCAACTGCAATTGAATATTAACTACATTTAGTATACATTTTTTAATACCTGCCAATTAATTGTTTATTTTTTATAACCCTTTGATTTCCTCTGATATACTCAATGTCCACAGTGATTGGTGCAGAGTATGTCATGTCCCGAAGTCTGCACTCATGGGGCGTAGTCGTTTTAGAGACATTAAACCCTTCTTCCAAGTCAGGTGTGCCCACATATGCATTCAAGTATTTAATATAAAACAGGGGGTCTGAATCACAGAACACTTTTTCATTTGCCTGGACAATTTTCTTGATTTCAACATTAATAAAGTAATTGAAAGAATCAATGTGTTGCTTAACTAATCCTTTTATCTGGAGAAATGATGGAACAAGTTTCCATTTATCCTGTAAACAAAGACTGACATTATGATTTTAATTTTCTATAGCTAATAACAACAATGGGGAGTTGCTCAGTGGGCCATGGAGAGGGCAATGTTGTTTGAGGGCTTGTGTTTTCCTGAGACATAAAATCCTAAATGAGGAGGTCGGCATCTGAACCAAGGGCACTGACTTAACCCAAACCATTAGCAAGTTCAAGTGGCAGTTGGCAGGTCACGCATGTTGTAGTGGGAAAGCCAGTGAAATCGAAAATCCCAGGAGTGAAGACCGCGTACAAGCAAGCATAGCGTTGGGCGCCCTCCAGCTCGTTGGGCTGACAACATAAAGTGGGTGGCGGAAAGTGGTTCAATGAGGAAGGCTGAGGACAGAGTGTAGTGGCGCTCGCTTGGTAAAGCAGCTGTGTCTAAAAATGGACAACCGCAGGTTTATGTGGTCATGATGACGATTCATCGTTACAACAACAGGTCAAAGTTCAACAGTTCTGTGGTTCACAAGTTCACAACAGTGCAATAGTGTAACAATAACAGTGGTAAAACCAAAAAATCTACACATAACGTACAAGTTTCATACACAAAATCCAGAAAACCGGTTAAATATTTAACGAATGTAAGATAACATTTTGTATATTTACTATTATTATTAGTAATTGTACATGAAGAAGCAACTTAGCAACCTAACCTCTAAAGCTTTTATGGGTTCTCTTATTCCTTTTGCAGACTCCCATTCTGATTGTTTTTTATTTATGTCTCCCATATTTCGCTCAAACATTTTGTAAATTAGGTAGTTTTTAAGTCCACAAATTATTTACATTTTGGATTTTATTTAGTTTAGACAATTAATGAATGAAGATTGAAGACGGAAGATTTGTTTTCTTCTTCTTCTTCTTTTAAGGTATTGGCTCAGCTCGTAGAGCTATTGAGCCATTGTCAAATTTTTTTTTAATAATGCGAGGAAACTTTCAATCTCAATTAAAATTTTGAAATATGTAACGGAATTTTGAAAAGGATCAGAAAAGTATAGGAAAGAATATAAACTCGCCGGCATATTTAGCGGAACATAAAAAAAATTATCATAATAAGTATACTAATTATGGTTGCTGGCTGGTCCAAAGGTATAAGTGATCCACAGAGCATAGATTAGTTACTATGCCACAGAGCAAGGAATATCCATGAACCTAAACCAAAGAAGGTAAATACTGAGCTATACATAACTGAAGTATATGTAAATCCGTGGGAATATCATTATCAATCATCTCGGACGAAGAATCAAGAATCAATCAACCTTGATTCTTCGTCCGAGTCAATCATCATTGACCTATTATGTACTTGTCTTGTCTATGCTAAGCCGTTGTGTTGGTCTATGCCACAGACCAACACAGGGATGAACACAGGGTCTATGCCGTACGCTATCAGCTGGTCCTCTCGCTCTCGTTAGAGAGTAGTATATTCCTTGAGCTGGTCTATGGTTGCAGTAATATTTTTTACGGCAATAAAATATTTCTGATTATAAAAAATTATAAACATTATGACTGCTGAATATACCTAATTAAAATCGGAAATACATTCTTACCAGTTCCAAGAATACTATAGCAATGTGTACCCAAATTCTTACATAATGTCTTGATCTAAAGGTTTCAATATTACAAAAATGGTGTTTGAATCTATTCCCCGTACGGTTCGAATACTTTTGTTGGGAGATCCTGGTGTGGGTAAAACTTCTCTAATACTGTCGCTAGTGACCGAGGAGTTCGCTGAAAATGTTCCACCGAAAGCGGAAGAGATCACAATCCCCGCGGATGTTACCCCGGAACAAGTACCGACAAACATCATCGATATATGCTGTAAGTTTTAAAACTTCTCTTTATTCTGTAGTGAAAATGAGTCGTATCATTTCATAAACTATCTTTATATTAGTCAGTTAAATAATCTAGGTATTTGTATTTCCAGTATCTGAACAAACCTTGGAACAAGTGTCAGAAGAGATAGAGAAAGCTCACGTAATATGTATAGTCTTCTCAGTAGACCGGCAGGAAACTTTGAACAAAATAGCTTCTTACTGGCTTCCATTTGTAAGGGACAACTGTCCGGAGGATTACAGGAAGCCTGTTATTCTTGTTGGAAACAAAATAGATCTAATTGACTACTCTGTTGTTGATGTAAGTTCAACTTTGCATTATAATAATTATTTATAATGAAATTATAAAACATTATCATTATTATAGGTCTAAATGAAGATCATTACATTCTTTAACTTAATCTCAAATAATCTTACTCTCTCAAACATAAAATTCTTGTCTCAAGTTTGTCACCAAACTCTGAAACAGCTCAACCAATTGTTATAAAATTTTCTTTGTATGTTTGATAGATCCGAAAGTAGGCAAAACAATGTTTGTCAGGTTAGTACTAGGGCTAGTAATATATCTAGTTCTCGTTTCACAGTTTTTGTAACCAAACTTCTCTGAAATGGCTTAACTGATTTTTCTGATATTTTTAATGTATATTTGGTAGGTCAGCGATGTTAACTATTTTCAATACACTTAAGAGAGAGATAATTTACATGGCAAAACAATGTTTTCCAGGTCAGCTAGTATATGGTTAATAAATTCATTAAATCACAGTTGTGTCATATAATTATGTTGTTAATCAGAATATTTTAATATTATTTTTTAGAATATTTGGGATATTGCAGAGGAGTATCCAGAGGTAGACAGATGTATAGAGTGTTCTGCAAAAACATTAACAAATGTTTCAGAAATGTTTTACAATGCACAGAAAGCTGTGCTTCATCCTATCTACCCTATATACTCTATTGAGGAGCAAGAGGTAGGTATTCTCTTTTTAATAGTAATAACATTTTTTTTAATAGACTGATATTATAATTTTGTTTACTGCTTAAGCCTTTGGTTAAACTTTGCTCTTCGGGGCATCCTTTTTTCCTTGATCCGCCAACAACACTCAGCACTACAACAACATTATTAAGCTTAAAATATTCATATAACGGATACATAATACTATAGCCCGAGCATTAACGACTGGCAGACACAGACACTTTTAGGAGTCAAGTCATTAATTTCTTTATATTTTTCAGCTTACTGAAAGGTGCAAAAAAGCACTAACTAGAATATTTAAAATATGTGACCTAGATGGTGATGGCTTGCTGGATGACTATGAAATAACAGTTTTTCAAAAGAAATGTTTTGACACTCCTCTACAATTACAGGTAGGTATTTGAAATTTATGATTATTACATGATATCAAACAAAAATCAAAGCTTCTCCATTTGATTATTTAGCATGACATTAGTGTTTATTGGATGTACAATATGTCTCAATGAATTTGGCTTGCATGAAAATAGTACTTACTTTTATTAAAAGAAAATTTTTTTCATCATCATGAACATTTTAATGTGTGGGTGTAAAAACAAAAGAAAGAAAGAAAGAAAAACATTTGTCTCCAAAAACTATGACACATGTAACAAAACATACTATGTACTAAAACAATGCCTGAAGCTTCCCCAACTCGGGCAACAAAAACCAATAATTGTCCAAGTGACGGAAGCACCAGACACCGCATGTCACATGTGGCACAACCCGGAAAAAAAGGCCCCAACTCAGCATGGTGCTGTGTGCCCCATGTATGCATGGACAGAGCTGATTTTTAGTCGGAGCCTTGGACTAGTGGTCCCACGAACTAAAAATGAACATAATATAATAATGAACATAATTATATAATACTACTAGTACAAGTACCCAGTGAATGGATAAGAAGTTTTTTTTTCATAATGCACCATCCAATCACAGTTAGTAGGGACTTACTAGTTAATTGTGAGTTATTTAAGCGTATGTGACCCCATGTTGCATGTGACTTTAATCCTGTGCTCCAAACTATACTAAAAAAATAGTAACTTTCACACACATGGAATGGTTACGTATTTTTGAATAGAGACCCTCTACACTGGAGACACAAGTTTCATGCAAATCACAGGTTTTTGTAACAGTTGCATGTTTTACATCACATTTGAAAATCCTACTAACAAGTATCCTGTATTAATTAGGTTTTAGATGAAGTAAAATCCGTAATTGCACAAAACATTGCTGGAGGAATTGAGAATGAATGCATAACAATGAAGGGATTCATATTCTTGCACTGCCTGTTCATACAAAGAGGACGGAACGAGACCACATGGACGGTACTGCGCAAGTTTGGATATGATGAGAGTTTGGAGTTGACTCACAGTTATTTGTATGCTAAGTAAGTTATTATAGTAATCCTTGGCTAGCCAATGCGCAACTTGAATGCAATCGGCTTTATACATTCTAACGTTAGCTTAGCAGTAAGCATAAAACTCGCGCATCTATAATATACCTATAATTATGTATGTTGTCTGAATCCATGCATTGTTTGAACAAATTAATGCCAATTATTTGTTAAATCCTTCCTTAGTATTATGTGTTCTTGTGTTTCACCTAAAAAAACTTACTACCTGTTCGTAGAAGCTTTGCCGATGACTTCCTCTCGAACTTCATACTACCGCGACCCACGATAACAGATATAGATAACAGATGAGTTAGCAGATGTGAGATGAATGCGGGCCGCGGTAGATTTAAGTGGGAGGGGAAGTCATTGGCAAAGCTTGTGTGAACAGGTTTATAATATTACACTTACAATGACTTACATGAAAGTTAGATTGGATGATAACTAATAAGAATATATTCCCTTCATTGTTACAGCATCAAGGTGCCTGTTGGATGTTCGACGGAGCTTTCGTACAAGGGACAACAATTTTTGACACAATTATTTGAAAAGTATGACATGGACAGAGATGGAATGTTGAACCCAGCTGAACTGAAGAACGTGTTCTCGTGTTGCCCTCGCATCCCGTGGCACAACCTGCGCTACACCGTTCCAACTAATGACAAGGTACAATAATCAACTACGACTGACTTACGAGTATGGACAGACAAAGTTCATTAACATTCAATTTTTACCATTTCAGTTTTTTTTTTTATTCTATACAAGTTAGTACTTGACTACGATCTCACCTGATGGTAAGTGATGATGCAGTCTAGGATGTTATCGTACTAACCTGGAAGGGTAAGTAAATTTACCCCAACGGTTTCTACCAGCATCGCACCGGAACGCTAAATCGCTTGGCGGTGGGTCTTTGCTGGTAGTGTGGTAACTAGCCACGACCGAAGCCTCCCACCAGACCAGACCTGAACCAATTTAGAAATTATAAAATTCCAAAGAGGCCCGTGGCGGGAATCGAACCCGCGACCTCCCACTCGAATCTGAGCGCGCCGCCACTGCGCCAGAGATGTCGTCAAAGTATGGACCCTAATGGTAATTTTTTTAATTACATAATATTAATTGTTTATTTGCTGGAGAAATATTGTTGTAAATAATTAAATCAAAGATAATTATTATGATAAGTTATGAGAAATGATTATGTTGATTTACTTGATAGTAATTGGTAGGTAAGTAACAGCAGTCACAAATAGCGGGAATAAGGAAGGTACTGATTTCGAATTTGCATCGTATATTAACATATAAAATTATTGGGTAAATAAAAACATCTAATGCAAATAAAATAAAGGGTACTTTGTCTCCTGTTCAGAGAGGAGGTATTCTGGTGTTTAAAGCCTAGAAATCCATCTCTGACTTTCTTGGGGAAGGTTCACATGAAGCAAGCTTTGAGCCTGTGAGTCAGATGTGTGTGAAGCAAAGTAAAAAGGATTTAAGAAGGTTCTGAGAGTAAGGCCGGCAATACATGGGCAGCTCGAACAGTTAACCAGTGATCAACATACCGCTCTTGCAGTCAGAATTAACAGCTTGAAGCTGCCAGTGATAACTGCTCGAGCAGTTGGTTCAACAGCTCGAGCGGCCGGGCAGCGTGCGCGACGTGGAATGAAGAGCGCGGGCGGAGGTATAGTACGATTCACGAAAGATGACCACAAATGGCGGGTCTTTTCTTCATGTACACTCATGAAGAAAAGACTTAAGCCAAAATAATTACCATATATTAGTTAAATAAGACCATATATATTAGTTAAAATAAATAAGACCATAATATTAGTTAGATAAGTCCAAAGAGACCTAAAATAGGCCCGCCATTTGTGGTCATCTTTCGTGAATCGTACATAACTGCGCGAGAGCAGTCGACAGCTCGAGCAGTCAGTGTATGGCTGCCGAATGCTTGACTGCACGATGAAAATTCACCGTGCTGTCGACCGCCCGAATCAGTTGAAACTGCTCGAGCGGTTCGTGTATGTGCGTCCATAGAACTCTGCAGTTCACTGTGCAGTCGCAGCTTGAAGCTGTCGCCCCTGACTGCGTCAAGCGGTCCGTGTATTGCCGACCTAAAATCGAGATTTATTGTCTGCCACCTACAGATTGAGATTTCTTTTAGTAACTGCTCCAATATGACTAATGTAACTTTTAATATATAAGAAGTATGTTTTATTTCCCTTCATTCTTTTGAGGCAATTGCCTGTCTCGTATTAGTCAAGTATTAGTGAAGTCCTCACCTACACTTGGCCTTCAATTGCCTATTTCTCGGTCTTTGCAATAATGTACTATTTTATTTTGGTGTTGAATTGTTAGACAGGGTTATATAAAAAATAACGAAACGCTCTCGGCCTTTTTTTTATTGACAGAAAATGCCTAACGCATACCCCTCCGTCAGGGGAAACGGATGAGTTATGTGGGGCTTGCCCCCGCTAAAAACTGTCTGTTTCCACGGCGGACCTGCTGGCGGGAGTACGGGATTCACTGTCGTATTCACCGCACTCCCGCCAGGTCTCGACCAGCCACATCAGCAGCGGGTCCCTTCATGATCGGCAGCCTGGCCGCTGCCGAAATCGTCTAAAACGCGTTCCTGTATGCGAACGCGCCACCTTCTGGCCTGTCTATGTTTTGGGCAACGGACGGCCCCTAACGTCCGTCGCCCGCAGGCCAGTCACTCATGGAGGCCGGAGGTCATTGACTCTCCGGCGCCCGGTGCGTCTCCTGCGAGAGGGATGTGCCGCCTGATTTTCCCTCTCGCGCTCCGCCGCCTCCTTTGCTGACATCACCTCCTCGCAAAAGGTGGTACCGGAAATCGCTCTCGGCCTGTAATTGTTTACTGTATTGTTTAATGTAAACAAATACAGACTAAGAGAGATTTGGTATTTTTTATATAACCCTGTATATTGGTCGGCAGGGCTACCTGACTCTACAAGGCTGGATGTGCCGGTGGACGCTCATGACGCTGCTGGACTTGCAGAGCACAAGCGCTTACTTAGCATATTTAGGATACAATTTTATTGAAAACGACACACAAAAATCCGCAATACACAGTAAGTAAAGTTTATTAAATCTTTTTACCATAAATTAGTGTTCAAATGCTTTTTAATGTAATTACCCTACCCTGTGTATATTTAGTAAAAAGAAGGCTAGACTCTTCCCAAGTTGACACTTAATGTAAACTGTAAAGTTCTCTACCTGTCTATATAAAGATAGTTTGATGACAATTTTATGGTGGCTCTGAATGTGCACCGTTTCGATACGCAAAACACATTATAAGGTATACTTATCGGAGTTATAAACTCAAAAAAAAAATTGGTTGTCTGTAAAGTCGGTTAACGGACGATAGATTTACGTTTTATGTGATACAATTTGTTTTATCGTGCCTCTCTATCGCTTGTTGCGCGCTCTCGCTTGCACGCACAGGCTCAGGTGGAACGTTACGCGGAACGTTACTATTTTTCATGCGTGTTGCTGGTGTTCATCAATTTATAAGACGTTATCACGTCAAAAAAACTCAAAACGTACAGGCTCCTGTAAAACGTCAATATGCTATTTGTCGCATATGTATAATGATAACTGAAAGTCGACTTAAAACTAAGTTTACGAGGGTTCAAACGCGCCTTGCACTGAGAAGAAGCCCATAACAAACTCAGCCGGGATAGGAGTATATATAGAGGAGGGTGGTGCGATATTCCAATGTATATATTATGAACCTCAGATCTTTAAACTTTACACAAACTGTAGTGACATCTTAATCGGCTCAGATGCTCGTCTGTTCTTACAACCGACGCCCCATCGAGCTTGGAACATCACAGTGGAACTGTTTATGTTAGAAAGGACAGGGAACGTTTTGCTTTACTAATTTTAAGTTAGTTTTGTAGTTATTTTGATACAAAAGGATATTTGAGCTATATCTTTTTTCATAAACAATTTATATTCACCTAATCGCAAATATTTAGGAATGATACAATAATTTATCAGACTCATGCATATTTATTTGCAGTTACCAGAGATAAAAAGGTAGACATAGCCAAAAAGCAGTCCAGTAGGAATGTGTACCAGTGTCATGTTATTGGACCAAGATCGTGCGGAAAAACCTCCATTTGCAGAAGTTTCCTAGGAATAGCACACAAGGTATGTTGAAGTAGATAATATCAGGCTTGGCTGATAACTTGATAAGGCTTGCATACTTAGATAACCAAGATTCCAAGTGCATTTCTTGTGTTACTATACCTAATCAAAATGTTACATAATGCAATTCTACATACTGCCTCCTTATAATTTTTTTTAAATTGCTACCTGGTAGCAAGGCGGCGACCCCCGACTCGAGTCGGAGACTTTTTCAGACAATTTGCTAATTTTTTCTATTATATTTAATTGTTGAACTGCCTCCTGTACTTAATAATAAAAAGAGTGTATTCCTTAGGCCTTGGTGACTAGGGATGCATTTGATCTAAACTTTACTATCTTTAGCGATGTCTGCGAGTGTTTTGTATACCGTTTCGACTCAAACGCCCCTTCCGATATTATTTATCCATAGAAAATAAAGCCCCATTCCCACGAGCGCGGCGACGGCAGCGGCGCGGAGGTCAACTGCTGCATCAACACGGTGCTGGTGTACGGGCAGGAGAAGTACCTGGTGCTGAAAGAGATCCCCATCACGCGCGTGTCGGACCCGCTGCAGCCGCACGAGGTCAACTGCGACGTGGCGTGCCTCGTGTACGACGTCACCGCCAGCCGCTCGTTCGAGTACATCGCCAGGATATACATTGTGAGTGCATCCCAGATCCCGTCACGCGCGTGTCGGACCCGCTGCAGCCGCACGAGGTCAACTGCGACGTGGCGTGCCTCGTGTACGACGTCACCGCCAGCCGCTCGTTCGAGTACATCGCCAGGATATACATTGTGAGTGCATCCCAGATCCCGTCACGCGCGTGTCGGACCCGCTGCAGCCGCACGAGGTCAACTGCGACGTGGCGTGCCTCGTGTACGACGTCACCGCCAGCCGCTCGTTCGAGTACATCGCCAGGATATACATTGTGAGTGCATCCCAGATCCCGTCACGCGCGTGTCGGACCCGCTGCAGCCGCACGAGGTCAACTGCGACGTGGCGTGCCTCGTGTACGACGTCACCGCCAGCCGCTCGTTCGAGTACATCGCCAGGATATACATTGTGAGTGCATCCCAGATCCCGTCACGCGCGTGTCGGACCCGCTGCAGCCGCACGAGGTCAACTGCGACGTGGCGTGCCTCGTGTACGACGTCACCGCCAGCCGCTCGTTCGAGTACATCGCCAGGATATACATTGTGAGTGCATCCCAGATCCCGTCACGCGCGTGTCGGACCCGCTGCAGCCGCACGAGGTCAACTGCGACGTGGCGTGCCTCGTGTACGACGTCACCGCCAGCCGCTCGTTCGAGTACATCGCCAGGATATACATTGTGAGTGCATCCCAGATCCCGTCACGCGCGTGTCGGACCCGCTGCAGCCGCACGAGGTCAACTGCGACGTGGCGTGCCTCGTGTACGACGTCACCGCCAGCCGCTCGTTCGAGTACATCGCCAGGATATACATTGTGAGTGCATCCCAGATCCCGTCACGCGCGTGTCGGACCCGCTGCAGCCGCACGAGGTCAACTGCGACGTGGCGTGCCTCGTGTACGACGTCACCGCCAGCCGCTCGTTCGAGTACATCGCCAGGATATACATTGTGAGTGCATCCCAGATCCCGTCACGCGCGTGTCGGACCCGCTGCAGCCGCACGAGGTCAACTGCGACGTGGCGTGCCTCGTGTACGACGTCACCGCCAGCCGCTCGTTCGAGTACATCGCCAGGATATACATTGTGAGTGCATCCCAGATCCCGTCACGCGCGTGTCGGACCCGCTGCAGCCGCACGAGGTCAACTGCGACGTGGCGTGCCTCGTGTACGACGTCACCGCCAGCCGCTCGTTCGAGTACATCGCCAGGATATACATTGTGAGTGCATCCCAGATCCCGTCACGCGCGTGTCGGACCCGCTGCAGCCGCACGAGGTCAACTGCGACGTGGCGTGCCTCGTGTACGACGTCACCGCCAGCCGCTCGTTCGAGTACATCGCCAGGATATACATTGTGAGTGCATCCCAGATCCCGTCACGCGCGTGTCGGACCCGCTGCAGCCGCACGAGGTCAACTGCGACGTGGCGTGCCTCGTGTACGACGTCACCGCCAGCCGCTCGTTCGAGTACATCGCCAGGATATACATTGTGAGTGCATCCCAGATCCCGTCACGCGCGTGTCGGACCCGCTGCAGCCGCACGAGGTCAACTGCGACGTGGCGTGCCTCGTGTACGACGTCACCGCCAGCCGCTCGTTCGAGTACATCGCCAGGATATACATTGTGAGTGCATCCCAGATCCCGTCACGCGCGTGTCGGACCCGCTGCAGCCGCACGAGGTCAACTGCGACGTGGCGTGCCTCGTGTACGACGTCACCGCCAGCCGCTCGTTCGAGTACATCGCCAGGATATACATTGTGAGTGCATCCCAGATCCCGTCACGCGCGTGTCGGACCCGCTGCAGCCGCACGAGGTCAACTGCGACGTGGCGTGCCTCGTGTACGACGTCACCGCCAGCCGCTCGTTCGAGTACATCGCCAGGATATACATTGTGAGTGCATCCCAGATCCCGTCACGCGCGTGTCGGACCCGCTGCAGCCGCACGAGGTCAACTGCGACGTGGCGTGCCTCGTGTACGACGTCACCGCCAGCCGCTCGTTCGAGTACATCGCCAGGATATACATTGTGAGTGCATCCCAGATCCCGTCACGCGCGTGTCGGACCCGCTGCAGCCGCACGAGGTCAACTGCGACGTGGCGTGCCTCGTGTACGACGTCACCGCCAGCCGCTCGTTCGAGTACATCGCCAGGATATACATTGTGAGTGCATCCCAGATCCCGTCACGCGCGTGTCGGACCCGCTGCAGCCGCACGAGGTCAACTGCGACGTGGCGTGCCTCGTGTACGACGTCACCGCCAGCCGCTCGTTCGAGTACATCGCCAGGATATACATTGTGAGTGCATCCCAGATCCCGTCACGCGCGTGTCGGACCCGCTGCAGCCGCACGAGGTCAACTGCGACGTGGCGTGCCTCGTGTACGACGTCACCGCCAGCCGCTCGTTCGAGTACATCGCCAGGATATACATTGTGAGTGCATCCCAGATCCCGTCACGCGCGTGTCGGACCCGCTGCAGCCGCACGAGGTCAACTGCGACGTGGCGTGCCTCGTGTACGACGTCACCGCCAGCCGCTCGTTCGAGTACATCGCCAGGATATACATTGTGAGTGCATCCCAGATCCCGTCACGCGCGTATCGGACCCGCTGCAGCCGCACGAGGTCAACTGCGACGTGGCGTGCCTCGTGTACGACGTCACCGCCAGCCGCTCGTTCGAGTACATCGCCAGGATATACATTGTGAGTGCATCCCAGATCCCGTCACGCGCGTGTCGGACCCGCTGCAGCCGCACGAGGTCAACTGCGACGTGGCGTGCCTCGTGTACGACGTCACCGCCAGCCGCTCGTTCGAGTACATCGCCAGGATATACATTGTGAGTGCATCCCAGATCCCGTCACGCGCGTGTCGGACCCGCTGCAGCCGCACGAGGTCAACTGCGACGTGGCGTGCCTCGTGTACGACGTCACCGCCAGCCGCTCGTTCGAGTACATCGCCAGGATATACATTGTGAGTGCATCCCAGATCCCGTCACGCGCGTGTCGGACCCGCTGCAGCCGCACGAGGTCAACTGCGACGTGGCGTGCCTCGTGTACGACGTCACCGCCAGCCGCTCGTTCGAGTACATCGCCAGGATATACATTGTGAGTGCATCCCAGATCCCGTCACGCGCGTGTCGGACCCGCTGCAGCCGCACGAGGTCAACTGCGACGTGGCGTGCCTCGTGTACGACGTCACCGCCAGCCGCTCGTTCGAGTACATCGCCAGGATATACATTGTGAGTGCATCCCAGATCCCGTCACGCGCGTGTCGGACCCGCTGCAGCCGCACGAGGTCAACTGCGACGTGGCGTGCCTCGTGTACGACGTCACCGCCAGCCGCTCGTTCGAGTACATCGCCAGGATATACATTGTGAGTGCATCCCAGATCCCGTCACGCGCGTGTCGGACCCGCTGCAGCCGCACGAGGTCAACTGCGACGTGGCGTGCCTCGTGTACGACGTCACCGCCAGCCGCTCGTTCGAGTACATCGCCAGGATATACATTGTGAGTGCATCCCAGATCCCGTCACGCGCGTGTCGGACCCGCTGCAGCCGCACGAGGTCAACTGCGACGTGGCGTGCCTCGTGTACGACGTCACCGCCAGCCGCTCGTTCGAGTACATCGCCAGGATATACATTGTGAGTGCATCCCAGATCCCGTCACGCGCGTGTCGGACCCGCTGCAGCCGCACGAGGTCAACTGCGACGTGGCGTGCCTCGTGTACGACGTCACCGCTAGCCGCTCGTTCGAGTACATCGCCAGGATATACATTGTGAGTGCATCCCAGATCCCGTCACGCGCGTGTCGGACCCGCTGCAGCCGCACGAGGTCAACTGCGACGTGGCGTGCCTCGTGTACGACGTCACCGCCAGCCGCTCGTTCGAGTACATCGCCAGGATATACATTGTGAGTGCATCCCAGATCCCGTCACCGCCTTACGTTATAAAATTTCGCAGGCATGTCCTGGCGCTGCGCCTCGCTATACGTGCCTGGTGAGCCGACCAAGACGTCGAACGTTGCTGTGAAACATTTATATCCTACACAAATTGCAAAAGTGACGGTTGATAGCAACGATCATGAAATTAAAACCTGTCGCATGACATTCCTAAAATGTCGAATTCATTTTAAAGAACTTTAGCTGTGTTCCTTAGGATTCATTTTAAGAATGTAATAGCTTGTTGCCTTTATATTTTTGTCGAGCGTCCCGTGAAGGCTACATATTCTTTCAGAAATATTTCGCCGAGAGCCACATTCCCGTGTTGATCGTGGGAACGAAGGGCGAGCACATGGTCACGCGGCAGGAGTACATCCTGCAGCCCGACGTGTTCTGCAACAAGTACCAGCTGCTCGCGCCGCAGACCTTCCACATCAAGGAGAACAAGCACGACGTGTTCGTTAAGCTGGCGACCATGGCCGCGTTTCCGTAAGTATTGCCTTGTCAATTTGCACGTGCAGTGTGCGTATGTGTGTGTGTGAATGTGTGCGTGTGTGTGAGCGTATGTGTATGTGTGTGTTTAAAGTGATTCCACCTTCCAACTTATATGTGGGTATACTTTGACGCGTAAACAGAAACATGTTCCATCCCTACCAGCTGTGGCAATCCACGACCACTGGTATGCCAGGTTTTTCTTCCCGTGCGTATGCAGACTATGGATCCTGCTACCAGCAGCAGTGTTTTTGACGACCTCCCTGGCGCAGTGGCGGCGCGCTCGGATTCGAGTGGGAGGTCGCGGGTTCGATTCCCGCCACGGCCCACTTTGGAATTTTATAATTTCTAAATTGGCTCAGGTTTGGTCTGGTGAGAGGCTTTGGCCGTGGCTAGTTGCCACCCTACTAGCAAAGACGCACCGCCAAGCGATTTAGCGTTCCGCGGTGCGATGCTTGTAGAAACCGTTAGGGTAAATTTACTTACCCTTCCAAGTTATTACGATAACATCTTAGGCTGCATCATCACTTACCATCAAGTGAGATCGCAGTCAGGTACTAACTTGTATAGAATTTAAAAAAAAGTGTTCCTTTAAATATGATGGGATTATTCAAGGGACTCGTAAACAAACATCAGATGACCCACCTGTTCGTTTGCTCGCATTTATAGAAAATGAGTGTAATGTTTTCTGCATATGTATGAATGCGTTTATTCATTCCTCCTTAACATTTTAACGTCTGAACCGATTTTCATGTTAGTGATATAGATAAAATTCTTAATTATGAAAAACACTGGGTAATTATTAAGAACGTTATCTCTAAACTTTAGAGTCTAAAGGAAGTTTAATACTACTGACTGGCAGATTTTTAAAGACCTTGTACCACCATCACACCACCATTCAACATTGGAATACCATGAATGGGTGACCTTCTGCTAAACTATGGCATGAACTCGTTGGTAGATGGCGCTAGGCACTTCGTTATTAATATTATATAACATCTACTTCATTACACTGTCCAATTATCCGTAAATTGAATTATCATATTTTATTGTCTGTGAAAATGTTTTAAACTGTTATTTTAATAATGTGTTGGTCAGTCAATTTCAAGCTGCATGGATTTTGTTCAGCAAACACAGGTTAGTAGTTTGCACTCCTACGACATTATCCTACAATATGTATATGCGTAATGCGTAAATACGTTATAAAAATCTTATATGCTTATAGTTACCTGATTGAAAGTGAAAGATGTTTACGAAGATGCCGACAACGAAAACAAGAAGACAATCTTCGAAACTCTAGAATGAAAGTTTTCTCTACTAGCCAACAGGATGGGCTCTAGGGCAGCTGCACACATGTAGTCACGTATAAATATTTGGTACAGAACTCATTAGCGTGAGCTAGCTGTAGGCAGCGCCATCTATTGAGCGATTGGTGAAATTACACCCCTACATAATAAAGCTGTTTGATTCCTCGTTCCTGATACGCACTGCAAGGGTCTAGAATATCCTACCAGGCACTGTCTTTCCCACCACTTACAAACCTGGGCGTCTTCAAATCAAGAGTGAATAGGCATTTCCTAGGCAAGCGCGCTCCACCTTAGACTGTATCATCACTTTCCATCAGGTGTGATCACAGTCCAGCGCTAAGCTTTGTATCTACGGAATCGAGTGTCCCAGGACACTCGAGTCTTTTATCTTTTAATTTTAATAGAATTTTATAATTCTCTCGCTTTTCTTTGTAACCAAACTCCTCCGAAACGGCTGGACCGATTGTTATGGAAATGTGTTAGTGTATGATCTCTAGGTCTGGGATAGTGTTGCCCAAATGCAAGAACAAGACGAGACTCAGCCAGTCTTGGTCTTGGTCTTGCGCCAGTACATCTGGTCTTGGTCTTGGTCTTGCAGCAAGAGTCTCGCAAGTCTCGCAATTACCTATTAGCCTATTGCTCGTCCCGAACTCCTACACTCCCCGAAACGACACTCAGTCTAGCCTCAACGACCTCCTAGTGCAGTGGCGCGCGCTCGGATTGTAATGGGAGGTCGCGGGTTCGATTCCCGCCACGGGCCACTTTGGAATTTTCAATTTTATAATTTCTTATTTGGCTCAGGTCTGGTCTGGTGAGAGGCTTCGGCCGTGGCTAGTCACCACCCTACCAGCAAAGCCGCACGGCCAAGCGATTTAGCGTTCCGGTGTAAAGCTGTGTAGAAACCGTTAGGGGTTGCTTACCTCTTCCAAGGTAGTACGATAACATCTTCGGCTGCATCGTCACTTACCATCAGGTGAGATCACAGTCAAGTACTTAGGTACTTGTAGTGTGTAAAAAAACGGAGGTCGGCCCGGGAAATTCAAATTTTATTTTGTTTTTCGCAAATATGTGCGATTTCACGTTAACTGCAAGACGCAAGAGTCTCGCAAGCTTAGTCTTGTTCTTGCTCACTGCCAGTCTTGTTCTTGGTCTTGCTAAAATTAGGCAGTCTTGGTCTTGGTCTTGCAAAAATGCAAGAACAAGACCAAGACTGATTTTGGGCAACACTAGTCTGGGAGCAGGTTATCTATTTTTATGTCCCTAAAGTGAGAAAAAAAAAATTGGTTGCCTGTAAAGTCGGTTTACTGACGATAGTTGAACGTGACAACGTTTTGTCGCTCGTTCCGCGCTCGCGAGGTAACGCCGCATGAGCGAGGTAACGCCGGTAACGCCGGATGAGTCATGTTTTTTCGTGCGTGCAACCGGCTCTATCGATTTATAAGACGTTGTCACGTCAAAAATTATATGGCAAAACAACGTTTGCCGGGACAGCTAGTGTCTGTTTATTATTATACTGTATTTATTATGTATCAGTTTATCAGTTATCAAGTACCCATAACACAATCTATCGCAATATGCAAACTTTGGTGCTAAATTTCGCTGTGTATTGTCCTGGGGTGGTACCACCATCTCTCATAGCAGTATTATTGACATTTTTATACAATATTAGTATGAAAACTTTAAAACAATATTACAATAATACTGCTATAAGAGTTGGTGGTACGGCTCCTGATATCCTTAAGGTATACCTTTAAACGAGCAATTCTTGTATACATAAATATTTCTATATAATCTGAATCTCGGAAACGGCTCGAACGATTTTAGCATACAAGGGATTTTGGGGGCGATAAATTGATCTAGCTAGGATTCATTTTTAGAAAATGTCATATTTACCAAAAAAAAATATAAATCTATACCTGACATCTATTGGCGATAAAGTAAAACTATTACAGTAAACTCCTGTTGCCATCTATTGGTAAATACTACCGAGCAAAGCTCGGTCACCCAGATATTATTCATTAAAATTGATGAAAGCTGCCACTTGACAGACACCTGAAGCACTTCGCGAGCTTCGCCGGGGACAACTCGTCGTGGTGGAAGGCCGGCATCGGCGTCGCCGCCGCCACCATCGCGGGGCTCATGCTGCTCAAGCTGTTGAACATCAAGGCGCGGTAGAGCGATCACTCCACCTCTTCTCTCCACTGCACCTCTAGACATATGGATTTTTGCGATACGCTAAAAAGCTGGAAATGGAAGGAAATTCAAAAATTATGAAAATTATCGCTAAATTGGTTACATGATTCCGCGCATTCTTATACAATTTTTGGGTTCCGTACCCAAAGGGTAAAAAAAGGTATACGTAAATCGTCGGGCATATATCCTTAGGTTTCTTAACGGTGATAATAAGTAGGTAAAATTAGCTTCACAAAATCCTTTAAAAACCTGTTTTTTCAATTGTTAACTTTCAATTATTATTCAACAGCTATTTAATTGGATTAACACTAGGTATAATAATATAATGGAAATGTGCCGGAATTTTATATTGTTTACATAAAAAAGTCCTTCGCTTGGGATACCTACAAGGTCAGTGTCAATGTCAACATTTATATTCGTCGCATTGCCTTAAAAAACAACAACCAAAGATGTTCCAGAATTGTGCATACTTTTAAGAGTATAATTTTATTGTTTCAGTTGTAAATAAAGTTTTAGATCTAACAACGCTTTTCTATTCTCGTCTCTTCGTCCAATTTCCTATGTATGCAACATAGGAAATGGGACGATGGAAATCCTCCACAATTCTCCTTCCTCCTCACAAACACTGGGCTCGGGGCGCCTTTCGATAGAGATTTACAGCAGAACCCACGCAGGCGGAGTCATCACATAAATATTTAAAAAAACAAAAGGTAAATATTTAAAAAAACGAAAGTTTGATTGTGTGTGTACATTAGTGACTTCTTCACGCCGCAACTACTGAACCGATTACATAACACTAAGACAGGCCGGGATTAAAACGTGGGTTACTTTTTATCCCGGAAAAATCTAGTTCCTGCGGGCATCCGCTAATATTATTAATAGAGATAATAAAAGGTACCAACGGCCTCCGACAATATTCAAAAACTCAAACACTGCCTACTTGTAAGCGTCGAGGAGTTATTCCCCAACACAGTCGTTATAAGTCCGAGCGGGTTAGCATCTATACTTACTTTAATAATTCATTATTAATTTTTATTGATATGTGTAGATACTGACCCGCCCGGCTCGGTTGCTTCAAACAAAGATTTTGTGCCGCTTGAAGCCAGCGACATTCTTACTTAAGTCTTGATATCGTCCATCCATCTAGTGGGGCTCTGCGCCGGTGCGTGGCTATTCCAGCACCTTATGGGATCCGTCAGTTCTTCGAGTTTTGTTCCACATCCATTGCTACTATACAACCTTCCACGAATTGAGCACGTGTCGAGAAGTTTCTCCGCAATCAAGAGCACAAATTAAAGCTTGAGATCCGGCAACGCAGTGGCAGTTCCACTGGTGAGAACAAAACTATGTGATCAAACTATCATGCACGAAGACGCGCCCCACTCTATCAAAATCGCTTGTTTCATTAGATTCGTATGGAGTTTGAACTTTGACAGAGTGGGGCGTGTCATCGTGGATTGAAATATCTATATTAGTACATAACTACATAATATAAAAGAAAAACACCTAATTATCAGTCAACTATTTTATTTCACAAAAGATAAAATCTAACATTGACAGATATTATTTATACGATTTTACGATCTATACCTATGATTATTTTATTGTTATTTAGGTTTATTCCACTGATTGGAAATCAGTTAACTAATTAATAATGTTACAGACGTGTTTCATAAAATAAAAAATAGAGGATTTTTTAAAGAATATCTTTTACAAGGCGAAGAATTTTATCATAAGCATAATTTACAAAAAATTACTTGTGAAAATTTTAATTTAATTCATATTTCGAAACGTAAAAAATGCAAAGTAAATTAAGGCGAACCAAACAGGTTTGCCCGAGAAATTTATTTTGTTTTTTTCGTAAATTGTAAACTATTGTAAAATACTGTGGAATAGGCTTACGTCAGTAAAATTGCGAGAATGGCAGTATCACCCTTACATCTTTGTCTATTCTAAGATATTAGTCCGAGTATCGGGTTTAAAATACACAAAAAAAGTCCTTCAGAGTTTAAAAAAAATTCTTTTACTGGACATTTTCAAGCAAACTGAGTATGTGAAGATGATACTGACAGCCGCACATTTACTGTCGTTAGCCTACAACATGTAATCCTTACAAACTGCGAAACACCAGTCGAGTTCACCTTAAATAATGATTAACTAAATAAACTAGACTTAAGTTTAGACTACATTTAAATTCTTAGTAAGGTCGCTGTCTGTCTCTGCCTCTGAAACAAAAATAAATAACACTTTACACAACTGACAAGATTTATATAAAATCTTCTCTTGCAATAAATAGGTACCTCGGATAGATAAATGAGATAACTCCTATCTTTGGTTGACCATTTTGACTTTAGACTTTCTTTGTCTTGATAGAGGGGATTATAGAAAAATTATATTGGACGCTTTTTAACACGAAAAAAATTGGAGTTTACTCAAGCCGAAAAACATAAAAGCTCACCCTCCGTCTCCTCTCATGGCGCCACCGCCGCTGCGATCCCCGCCGCCGCCGCCCGAGCCCCGCCGGTCACCACTGCGGTCTCCGCTGCGATCCTGGCGGCCGCCCCAACCGCCACCGCCACCGCCGCCGCCACCGCCGCGCCCGCCGCCGCGACCCCCACCGCGCCCGCCTCTGCCTGGAGGTCCACCGCCGCGAGGAGGACCGCCGCTCTCATCGCCGCTGCCGCCGGGCTTCTCTTCGTTGCATCTGTTACAGTTCTTGCGCCATGAGAAGTTAGTGTTCCCGCAGCTCGGGTTGGTGCAAGTCCAGTCGCCGGCGCGGTTGAACGTGGGCCCGTTGCCGCCGCCGCCCCCGTCCCTGCCCCCGCCGCCGCGCCCGCCGCCCCCGCGCCCGCCGCGGAACCCGCCTCCGCCGCCGCCGCCGCCGCCACCGCCCTTACCGCCGGCCCACGTGTTCTGCCTCTGAGCGAGCGAAACTTTGATAGTAGCACCGTTGAACACTTTGCCGTCGAACCATTGTATAGCAGACGAAGCGGCGTTAGAATCTTCGTAGGTGACGGTGGCTTCTCCTTTGGGTTGGCCGGTAGCTTTATCTTTATACATCCACACTTTTGGCCTTTGAGTTTTCTTATCGGTCTAAACAAAAAAAAAAGAAAAAATTGTTAGCAGCTTAAAATTATTATTATATACCTCTACTATTAAAAAAACCGAAAGTTTGTATGTGTGTAACTGTGTGTATCATGTTTTATTATTTAGATATTTACCTTAATAATGCCGATAGCACCAAAGTGTTGGCAAAGCTCGTCTTCAGTAGTGTCTGGATTCATGCCTTGAACGAATACGGTGTCTTCCTGGGTGACCATGTCGCCTCCGCCGCGGTCACCGCCGCCCCGGTCGCCGCCGTATCCGCCGCCGCCTACGAACACAACCAATTTACTAGTGTTGCTCAACCACACCACGTTGCCTTCAAAAATTACCTATACACTAAGTTTACCCTTGACTTTGAAATATTATTATTAATCACTAACGATGTGACCTTTTGCGCTTGAAACCTTTTTCTTTTACAAATTATTAATACTCAACTCCAAGGTACAGACTACAGACAGATACCCACATATTAATACCCGATAACAATTTTCTTCAATAGGAACAATGAGATAATCATGCAGCTCTTCCTTCGGTTGATGTTACTCTTATTACCTCTGATACACATTTGGAACACTTTAAATATACCTTTTCAATTTTAAATTCCATTCAATCATCAAAAACAAAAACGGTAATCCCTAAATGTACACATTATGTTCAGAAAAATAAAGCGCAGGGCTGCCAAAATATATGTCGTGCACAATCTACACACTGGACTTGATACACGGTAGACACTGTTGGTGTTGGTGTTGGCTCGATAATAAAATATACACTTGGCCAGACTGCTGACAATTACCATTCCAAAACGATTTGCGATGCCATTCCAGAGCATTAGCAGTTAGCTCACTTAGCACATCGAAAAACTTCTCTATTGGCTGTCTAATAACCATAAAAAATGCACTCTACAGCAACCAATGGAACTATTTTCCATGTTACTGCTTTCTTATTAACCCCTTTATCCACCTGACGAAAATAATTCAAACAACTATGTTAATTTTAGATACGCGTTGGTTTTTCCGCTCTCTGTTGAGAGCTTCCATCCAATAAATAATTATCTTGTGGAATACATCCGCTACGTCTAGTGTTCATGAGAATCTTCTATCCTTGTGCTTATTTTAATCTTTGTTACACTTAACGCCTCTCAAATTGCTTTTGACCAAATCGCTCATTAAATATTGATCCTACATTTCTTTGCCAAAACTAAAATAAAAGACGTGAGTGTCGTGGGACAATCGGTAGAAATATAGTTTGGTATAACACCTAAAAATATTTTCATGTGTGATTCCATCCATCGCTTGATTAGATGGCTGTTTTCAGTTAGCTCGCGTTAACGAGTTTAAATACCAAATCTATATACGTGATTACATGCGTCCCTGTAATGTTGACTATTAAGAGAACCTTTCACTAGATTTTCGAAGATTTATATAGATTTTCTTCGTGACGGGCTTTTCCTCACGCAAAAAATTCATTTTGTTTCGCCTAGCGCTACACCCCCAAAAAGAAACTTTGTTTCAATTATATGTTATGTACCTCAAGCTATGCTTAGAATTAAATACCTCTGGTAACGATTATTTGAATGAAAAAATGCATTACAAACAAATATTTTAATTTTTATCCAGCTGTCTAGTTAAACATGATAATCTTCGGGACATCTGAACTGATTCTGAAGACACATCCTTCACAGGACTACACAAGGAAAGACGCAGGCAACAGTCGCATTCCGAAACTAAGTGGCTTCCAAAAAATCAAAGCTACCAAGCTCATTTGATAGATTCTTTATTCATTGAAGATTGTTTATAAGTGCCCATAAGTTGGACCTATGTGAAATAAAGAATTTAAGTTTGAACTGTTATTGTAGCTTCACATAGTGAAATAGCTACATATCTCAAATCAGCTTTGAAGCTTTTGTATAGTTCTAAAGTTAAATAACCCTCAATCTAACCATAACTTTGAAAATTTTACATATTGCACACAATCAACCATTACTTTAAAGTTATTCTTTTAGCACTACTAGTAGACAGCTGTATTTTATGTTAGCCTAGTATCTACCCTGGTCAATAACTGCAGCACTCGTGTTCCATAAGCAATACCTTAATATTTAAGAACCACCAGTACACATGATCCGATAGTTTGTCAACAGCCAAGAAGTGATGCCACAATAAAACCTTTATAAACGTCGTTTGGCAGCCCTTATATAATTACAAAGTAAAAATATGACAACAGCACCGTTCGCTCGTAGCGAGGAGCTTTACCTTTGTTAAAACCACCCCCCCTGCCGCCGCCACTAAAACAACAAAAACACCATTTAGTCACACCCGGCAGGCTGGGGGCATTGTACGAGGCGAGTGGCGCGCAGACCAAACTACCATCGCTATTAGCGACCATTTCCATGACGAATCCTTTTCTTTGGGTATGTTTTACCTTGATACCTTGAAAATCTTAGAACAATATTTGGTGTCAAGTACATTTTTATTCACATTTATTGTCTACATGCACACAAATGATCCTGAAAAAGTATTTAAGCAAGTAGAAAATTTTAGTAGAGTGCCTTTAGTTTGATTCCAAAATCCTTTACAGTTATAGTTTACCTATACCTTCTTGGACTATTTTAAATTAATTTTACCCTTAGTTTTTATTACAGGGCTAGGTACACTTTGTTACACATTTTGTATTCATTGTGTTGACTCACAAAAAAAGCTTGCAAATTCATATTCTTATTTATGGTGAAGACTGCACTCCACTAAGTATTTGAATAATATACAACTTTACCATTGTTATAGGTTTTTTATTGTTAACAGTTTAACATGATATATTTGGATCAGTGTTCATCAATCTGTGGGTCGAGACCTCCCTGGGGGTTTTTACTATGTATTTATGCAAATTCTAAATGGAAATTCATAAAAATGTTGTTTGAATACATAGAGTAAATAGGAATAGGGAGTCCCCTGTCATGGAAAAGGTTGAAAAACACTGAATTAGATCATAAACACTGTTTCAGGATTGTAACACAATAATTGAATGCAATTGTAAGATTTCACTATAGATACCAAATTTCACATTCTCTAATAAAACATCTTTGTTTAGATGACCCTTAAATTAGTCCGATTTTGATGAAAATTGTTTGGTGAAATTCAATGAATAGAAAGCCATAATTATAACTTTTTACCAGTAAAAAGAATTAACATTCCATTCTATTCATTCACTCAATTTGTTTTCCAAAAAATCATAAAAACTAGATTTATTACACTAGGTAAAGGTTCTTTGACAACATAAAAATATCAAAACCAATACGTATTGTTGGTTTGAAGTTCATAATCTAATTTGTATAAAATAACACTGTATTTGAACTTGACACCCTAAAAATATGTAGCCATAAAAATACCGCTTTTGTAACTTCTAAAAATACATGACTTTTGTTACCTGAAGAAGTCAAGTTAAATGCAACAAAAACACAGTCAATGTAGGATTAACAATTTACATCATAAATCATTAATCAATCAATACCCATTTTAAAATACCAGATACCCATATCTCAAAATCTTTCATCCATTGTTGTGGAATGCATTTAGTGTACCTTAGTGTGTGTCACCTAAACGAGTCCATGTTTGCAGAATAATGATTTATGATTACTGTACCACATCCTACAAAATATTGAAAACTGTTTGATGGACATATTGCCAAATGCTTCTGGCATTGAAAACCTTTTCCAGATGAAGCACATAACATTTATTACCACCTTTCAACGCACTGATATGTTCAAGATAAAATCCCATAGAAGTAAGTCCAATGACATATTCTATTTTGCCACACAATGCAAATCCCATCTTCCATAAACAAGAGTGAAGTCAGCATAAACAGTTTCAGTTGAGTTTCAGGGTTTTTTTGTAGATGAAGACTCCATTGTAAAATAGTTGCGTAATGGACTAAATTACATACAGTCAAAATAAAATGACATTGTGTATATGTAATGCAACAAAATTTAAGGTATTTTTCTTTTGTCAATATACTTCATGTAAACTTTTCTTAGAATAACAGAAAATCTAAGTATAAATTAATGTAGTATTTAGAATGCAATACAAAGTAATATAATGAAGTGCTTACCCATATCCTCCATCTCTACTCCCACCGTCCCTATTGTAGCCTCCTCGGTCACTCCCTCCTCTAAATCCTCGGTCACCTCCGCCTGAGCCTCCGTAGCCCCCACTGCCACCTCTGTCGCCGCCAAAGTTTGAGCCTCCGCTGCGGTCACTGCCATAGCCGCTGCCACCACCTCTGTCACTGCCGCCATAGCTGCTGCTACGCTCATTGTTCCCATAACCACTGCCCCCGCGATCACCAGAGCTCGCATTATAATTGTTGCCGTTGTTTCTGTCATAGCCCCCTCCCCCGCTACCATAGTTGGAGGAACTGTAGTTTTGACTATAACTGCTGTCTTGTGGTTGAGATCCACCATAACTTCCTCCAGTAGCACCTTAATAAAACAAAGAAGACAGGCTTTAAATCTCCTTCTAACATCTTTAAAACATAATTTTAGCAGACTTGAAAAATGGGTCATGCTGAGTATTTAACGTAGAATGATAATATTTTGGAAAGATGTTACATATTTTGTGTAATTATTTTAGGATAATTACAATATACGATTATAAGCACTAATAGTTTAATTGGGAACGCAAATTACGCAGTGCCTCATTATTATGGCTTGGCCATATTGAGACAAATTAAATCGTTATGGTTTACTGGGTAATACTTGCGTAGACTTAATCCTTTTTTAGAAGATTACACAGACACTAAGAGATATTTTCTTACTTCCAGAACTTTGTTGATTCCACGCAGTTCCGGAGGTTTGTCCAGAATAGCCACTTTGGTTATAACCTCCTTGCTGTTGCGAAGGGGTGTAACTGTTATCACCAGCACTTAAAGAGGGTGGTGGCATGGAATATTGGGCGGGATATCCTCCACCTCCACTATAATCACCAGACGCGTAAGCTAAAAATGTATATGAATTTGTTTCAATGAATATAACTGGCCGTGGTCTTTTAGAGTTAACAGAAGTTATATTTTATGACAAAATTATATCACAATACTTACGGTCACCCATTTTGATGTGTAATTCCTGTTTGTGTTTGAAAAAACAATATATTTAGTTTAATTTCTCATGCAAAGAAATATATTTTATAAGAAACCGTGCCGCGCACGGATTATCAAATAATGGCCGACCGGAAACACGACATTTGACAACCAGGCGTCCGAGAGGCGTCCTGGAAATGAGAACGAATAAATGTCACAGAAAAGTGAATGAATGAAAAATTGTCTATGATAATATATTTTCGAACATGTACATTATAATATTAAATTAAATATAATTCCTGACAGTGCAAGTGAAATGAAGTAAAATAATCATAGATTAGTTACTTTAAAATAATTAATTAGGTATTACTTTACTCTATGCACTTAATGATAAATGACAACTCATTCACAGACCACACATGAACTCATTGATAATTTGATACACAGACATATAACCCAAGCCGCCAAATTCAAATTACCTATTTACCAAATGTCTAGCTACCTAACTGTTCGCAGTGCAGTTTGAAAATCTATGTGAAGTCCGTCTCACGAAAGAAGTCCCATAGGTGCGGCGCTAGTAGTCGTATGTCTAGGAAATTATTGTATGTAAAATCTATTAGTTCCACCGATTACCGCGGGACTTCTTTCGTGGGACGGACTATAGACTCACACCATCAATATTACAGTTTGAGAGAAAACTCAGCCTAATTTTTATGTGTTAATAGAACTGCAAACCTACTCGTATTTCTTGTAGTTTCGAAGCTGAGGTCAATAATATTATTTTATCTACGCTCATTGCAAGTTCTAATTATGAAATTAAAAATGTGTCACATAATGACCTACTTTATTCACAGACTTCTTTAATTATTAAAAAGTTATTCATTATAACATCGATCTATTAAGGAAATATTTCTAGATAGTTGCTTAATTTCCATTACGATACGCGGCTCTGGGTTCCTGTATTTTTATGTGGCGTCATAGCCGAAAGAAGTGTAGAACCTCCTTAATTCTGTCTTTTTATAGGAATCCACAGACAACATATAGTTGGTAGTCATTGCCGAGAGTAGGTATTGATGGGCCATGATTGACCATAGACAACAACAACAATGTCTATTGTCTATGGTTCTGCGCTACATTTGCAGAATTTTGGCGCCATACATACTAATTTTTAACTTAATTAAGTAGGTACCTATTAAAACACTCGTGTGATACTATTAAAAAACTCGCCTGCGGCTCGTTTTTTAAACTCACACGCATGTTTTAATACCCCCCCATTATGCAACCGTTTCGTAAACTACTATATTATAGGTATATTATAATAGCGGTAGCGAACCTGCCGTCTGCGTCGGAGGTCGTGGGTTCGATTCCCACTACGGGTAAATATTTGTGTGATGAGCATGAATGTTTTCCAGTGTCTGGGTGTTTTTCAATATTATATTTATGTATAATTAAATGTATGTATATTTATTAGTTATCTAATATCCACAACACAAGCTATCGCTTACTTCGGGGTTAGATTGCGATATGTGTAATGTCCTGTTATATATATGTACATAATAATATATAATAGGTATTTATTTAATATTTAATTAATCATGTATCAGGTTTTGACTTTCATATATTAGTTAAGAACTCAATGAAAATCAATATATTAAAGAACTTATTTATTTAAAACTGTTAAGTGATTATATGTACATTCTAATAATGACTTCATTATGAAGGCAAAGCCCATTGCGAAAACGATTCCTAGTTCATAGCAATGGATTTTTTCCATAATCGAAAGTGGCACCAACTGGTATGAATCTTGATATTACTTGAATACTTTATTTTGTGCAAGATTTATTAAACACTTCTTCATTGCAATATGAAGAAAGATTATGTTCATTGCTTTTATGGTCATACTTCAATGAATAACGATTATGTCCATTGGTTTTATGGCCATACTTCAATGAATAACGATTATGTCCATTGGTTTTATGGCCATACTTCAATGAATAACGATTATGTCCATTGGTTTTATGGCCATACTTCATAGGTTTGTCATTACTATGCGTACTCTGTAGTCTGTAGCGATTTTCTTAACATTGCAGCCAATTAGGCCCAGTCCACGAAAGCAAGCAGATAGGACACAGCGGAGAAATCAGATTTCGTTATTTCCACACCTCCTCTCCGTTTAGCCTCGGTGGAAATGAATTAAGTCAAGAGTAGATTTTTCATTTTTCAATAGTTTTGTGGCGTGACGCGAGAGCGAGGGAGCGACGTGGCAGCGCGGAGATGTTTACGGCCGTTGTTGCTCGCGGTCTTCATTTCATCCCCATTGGTAGGAACCAGACCAGAACTAGACAGCATCGAATCGCAACTCCTCTGCTCTCCGTTATGGTGGAAACCGGGCCTCAATCCTTAAATCTAAAAGTTGCTGAATAAAACTTTATGAAAAGTTGATATATCCGGTTCCACATTTGAGTTGGTGCTGTACAGGGCTGGCTTGCTACCGCTACTGAAACAGAATACCACATTTGAGCTCAAGCGGAAACATAGGCAACCAATAGTTTAGACAGGAACCCTTAATCACAATTTTTTTTCATTTGTATGATATTTGGGAGCTCATTAAGAAAACACGTTTGACTTTTTCATCTATATTTTACAGACAGACAATATGAAGATATGACAATGGCAGAAGAAGTTGACAACTAATGATTTAAAAATCTACCCACCACCTTAGCTATATTACACAGATGTAAAAAAATAAATAAGAAAAATCCCATTTAAAACACATGATAATTCTATTTCTTTTTTTAAAAAAGGGAACCGCCTTCAATAAACGAGCCCACTGAAAAGCAAAAAATAATTTTAGTAATAAATCTGGGTATACCTTACCTACCTACTTTATTTTTGAAGTCGGTGCCATCAGCCATACCTACTCAAAATGATTTGCGAATTTTGATTTTACCATTTTACCCACGACGGAACGGAGTACGGGTATATGCGTTTAGGGTGAGAGACCGTTTGTACATTACTCTATTAAAAAGATTTTATGTTTGTTTGTATGTTAAATTGTTCACAAAAACCAATAATGCAAAAATATTTTTGTTTGTTTGTTTGTTTGTGCACATCGATGTTCCCATTTATTTCAAAAACGGCTTTACCGATTTAGATGCGGTTTTCTGTGTAATGTTTGGTGTTCAGCGGCAATGGTTCTTAGATAGTTGTTACGAACATCGATCACCAGGGGGCGCCATAAAATACATTTATATTGCAAACGAATGTTCCCATTTATTTCAAAAACGGCTTGACCGATTTAGATGCAGTTTTCTGTATAATGTTTGGTATTCATTGGCGATGGTTCTTAGATAGTCGGTACGAACATCGATCACCAGGGGGCGCCATAAAAAACATTTACAGTGCAAACGAATGTTCTCAATTATTACAAAAACGACTGAACCGATTTGGATACAGTTTTGTATAAAATATTAGTGAGTCATTGGCAATGGTTCGTAGATAATTGTTCTTGTGATTGAACAGCAGGGGACGCCACAATAAACGTCTCTTTATGACTTGGAAGGGATGATGCCTGCAAACGCTGCTAGAGCTAATGGCTAGTTTGAAGATTAATTTTCATTTTTTAATAAAAAAATCTGTCATCTGTCATCCGGAAAATATAGCTTCGTATTTATTTTATTTATAAAAAATGTAAATAACGAGAAATGTTCGTAAAAGTGGATTAATAATAATAATTGTGGTATATTTTATCCTCAAAATAATAAAAAAGCAGTTCTCAACGAACAAATAAGTGCATTTGAAATTGTGGAAAATGTGACAGTAATCTGCTGAAATCTTTGCCTTGAACACACTTGTGTTCTCCTTATTGATTCAGGAAAATTTTTGGTTCGAAGAAGCCAAATATGAACGTTTAGAAATCAAACTTGTTTGCTACTGTTGATACCTTAACGCAAGGAATATACTACTCTCAAACCTAAACGTAAAGAGCCAGCGAATCAAAGTTGCTAAAATTTTTATGCCACCTAGAGCTTTTGTGCTTACAAGTGTCTTGAAAGTAATGGTACTTTGAAACAGCCGTGATTGTAAATATCGACTTTACTGCCGTAGAATACGTACATGTGTGAATATTTTATTTTCTTAGCTTTATCAAGTAATCCTATTTTAGATTATTTTTATTTTATTTATTTCATTTTTATTATTAAGTATTCTCATCTTGTTTTGTGAATAATTAATTTAATTTAATTTTAATTATTTATATTTGTCTTGGTGCCCTGCCACGTGTTTCAGGTTCGGGCTTCTGGGGTAATATATGTCGCAGGATGTCGTTGTACGTTGTGAGCAATATTCCCAGCCCCGGTTTTTTAAAAATCAGAAAGGATTGTCAATTCATCACGGAAATGTGCACAAGCCTTCGTCCATAACATCTTTATCAAAGCAAAATGTGCAACCGACCACTACCAGCAGCACCAGCCGACCCCTTTGGGAAGTTTTAAGCCAATATAAGAATTCATTACCATTGATAAGACGCATTCCTCGGGGCTCGAGGTATTGCGTCGCTTCATCCTTAAAGAAAACAATAGACAATATCATTTCAAACAACAATGTTCACAGCTGGGAACTTCTGCTCACATTCGCATACCGAACCCTACACGCAAGCGAAACTCGGAGTCTCTCCCTTACACAAAAAATTAAAAACAACTGTATCACAAATGACAGTATAATTTCAACAATTAATAACGATAATTTTCCCGATCATTCTCCACAATTTTTAAAGAAACGCTACGATCTGACTAAATTAGTAGAAAATAAAATAAGCGACGGAGATGTTAAGGGAGCGGCCCGACTTTTGTTTTCCAGTGACACTGTTGCCCCTGACACAGTGGAGACTCTTGAGGCATTGCGGTCTAAACATCCCGCACCCTCTTCAGATACGATTTTCCCTGATCCCCCAGACACTTCCATTTTCCCTGTTCAGGCCTCTAACAAAGACGTGCTGGAAGCATTGATGGCTTTCAGAAGTGGTTCCGCCGCGGGCCTCGATGGTTTGTCACCCCAACACTTTAAAGACTTAGTTAGCGGTGCAAACACCGATGTAGGCGGACCGCTCCTGAAATCTATCACTGATCTAGTGAACCTTATGCTATCTGGACGAGTCCCAGAGGAAATCACCAAGACTTTATATGGCGCAAACTTGTGTGCTTTAAAAAAGAAGGACGGAGGTATTCGTCCGATAGCAGTAGGTTCAACGATTCGGCGCGTTGTTTCAAAAATTTGTTGTAAAAAGTTTCTTCCACGTATTTCTGAACTTTTTGTCCCATGTCAGTTAGGATTCGGCTCAAAAGGTGGGTGCGAAGCAGCTGTGCATGCTGCTCGCACCTACCTCCTTAACACCCGAGAGGAGGTACTTCTCAAAATTGATGTTAAAAATGCGTTCAACTCAGTAGATCGGGGAGTCCTCCTCTCCGAGGTCAAAAACGAAATTCCCGAAACATTTCCATATTTGACGCAATGCTACAGATATTCATCAAACCTTATTTACAAAAACAACATCTTGAGCTCCGCTGTTGGCTGTCAGCAGGGAGATCCACTGGGACCTGCCATTTTTAGTCTGGCCATCAACCCAATAATTTCGGCTCTAAATTCAAAATTTAATATATGGTATTTAGACGATGGGACCTTAGGAGGTGACGTAGATACTGTTTTGGACGATTTGAAAAATATTATTAACAAATTTGCAAAAATTGGGCTCGAAATTAATTTTTCAAAATGTGAAATTTACATTCCAAATTCCTTTTCGGCTGAATCAAAATTGGAAATTATTAAAAAAATTAATATCCTTACCCCAGGCATCAAAATATTGAATGAAGAATCGCTTCGCCTCCTAGGTGCTCCGGTTTTAGAAGCCTCTATACCACAATATTATCTGATACAATAACAAAATTCAATAACTGCTCCCATCGTCTTGTAGAAATTAATCCACACATGGCTTTAACCATAATTCGCTTTTGTTTGTTTTTGCCAAAATTAATTTATGTTCTCCGTTGTTCACCAATTTGGAAGTTCAAAAACATACTTGATAATCTGGATTCTTGTGTTAAGAATTCCCTTATCAATATTCTAAATTGTCCATTAGACAATACGGCTTGGGCCCAGGCCTCTCTGCCAATACGGTACGGGGGCCTGGGAATACGAAAAATTTCTAGTGTATCTCTTCCAGCCTTTCTTTCCTCTGCTTATAGTACGCACGCCCTTTATGGTAAAATCATATCCCCTACCTTGGGGTCCATTGGGGTTTCGTACTTAGCGGATGCAAGAAATGCGTGGTCCTTGGTAAGTCCCAGCAGCTTGCCGGCTTCATTATCCTTCCAGATGCAGTGGGATGATATAATCTGCAAGCAACTTTTTGATGAACTGTTGGTGAACGCAAAGACGCAAAAAGATCGAGCTCGTCTCCTCGCTGTCTCTGTGAAGGAGTCCGGTTACTGGCTTCAGGCTCTCCCTTCTGCGAACCTGGGCACCCTTTTAGACCACACTACCCTGACGATTATAATCGGTCTTCGGCTTGGCGCCAAGATAAATCAGCCTCACCGTTGCCATTGCGGCGATGGTGTAGACAGCTACGGTCACCACGGCCTCTCATGTTCGAAGAGTGCTGGTCGCTTCTCACGCCACAGTTCCCTCAACGACGTCATCCGGAGGTCTCTTGCTTCCGCCAAAATACCGACAGTTTTGGAACCGAATGGTTTATCCCGAAGCGATGGTAAGAGACCAGACGGTATGACGCTCGTTCCATGGAAGTTGGGTAGGTCGCTTGTTTGGGATGCGACTTGTGTAGATACATTGGCTGCATCCCATATTCAGGCGACCTGCTCCAAGGCAGGTGCGGCGGCGGCCAGCGCTGAACGGGCCAAGAGGGGCAAATATGAAGCTCTCGATGGAAGCTTCATATTTGTGCCTTTTGGAGTTGAGACCCTGGGGCCGTGGGGCCCCGGTGCTCGTTCCCTTTTTGATGACATTTCAAAAAGGGTGATTGAGTCTACCGGGGATCCAAGAGCTGGCAGCTACCTTGGCCAAAAAATAAGTTTGGCTATACAAAGGGGCAATGCTGCCAGCATTTTGGGTTCAATGCCTCGCTGCCTTGGTTTCGATGAGGCTTTAGCTTAAATTTTTATAATCTTTTACTGTAATATTTATAATTATAATCTTTTCTGAATAAAAATTATTCTTATCTTTTTTAATAATAATATAATTTAAATGACATTAATATATTAATCGAAAAACTATAAAACAAGTGGAAAATTAAAAAATTTTAAAACACCCACGACTTTTGCAGACTTGTAATTGCAAAAGGATTAAATAATTTTTTTGAAACTCCCCGACTAAAGGAAAGTAAGAACTAAGAACCTATCAGTATAATTACAAATCCAAGAAAATCCGTCGGAGCTGCCATTGCTTTTTTCGTTTCTAATATCAATTAATGTAATTAGTAAGTATTTATAAACTGCCGGTATATGAGAAGTATCAAGAAATTGAATTAGTCATCAACTGGTAAACACCGTCATAGGCAAAACACAGCAGCTCCGGCGGATTTTCTTGGATTTGTAATTATACTGATAGGTTCTTAGTTCTTACTTTCCTTTAGTCGGGGAGTTTCAAAAAAATTATTTAATCCTTTTGCAATTACAAGTCTGCAAAAGTCGTGGGTGTTTTAAAATTTTTTAATTTTCCACTTGTTTAAAAAAGAAATAGAATTATCATGTGTTTTAAATGGGATTTTTCTTATTTTTTTTTTATTTCATACTTTTTGTGATAGCTTTTTAGTGATAATTATACAAGCCCAAAACTTACCACTAAAAACATATCATATCATAGTGTAATACTGACTTTGACATGCCTACTATTATTCTGTATGCCTAATGACGACGATGAGGAATGTTGTTTCGCGGAAGATCGGTTCAGCTAAACACGAGATAATCACGGACAAACCTAAATACCAATATAGGGATAAAACAGAGAACCTCTTTTTTTGAAGTAGGTCAATTAAAAACATATATTTTAGTCACCTTGATGAGAATCTCCTTCTCTTTTGAAGTCCGATAAAATCTACACTGTACACTATTATACCGATCGCAAGCGATTTACTATTTTCCGTTGAGGAGTTCCGCTCTCCATCTCCGAAGATATTCATTAGATCTCGACCAAATAAAAATGAGTCTACCTGTGATGTATGGCCTACCTAACAAAAAAATAATCATCTAAATCGGTTTCACCGAACTCGAGATAATCGCGAACAAACTTAAATACAAACATATCGATCAAACTAAGAACCTCTTGTTTTTTTAAGTCGGCTAATATACTAAAACCTTCTTCATTCAAAATGTAACAAATACTTTCCTGAAAACCTCATCAAAATCGGTCCAGCCAAACGTGAAATAATCGCGGACAATCAAACATATATACATACGAGGATGATACTTTTGTTAGTTTTGTTTGAAATGTTAGATCTGCATTGTTTTAATAAAAAGGTTATGTAGAAAAAGTTTTTGTGGGTTTAAGTGCTGTTATATTCAGCCAAACGTGAAATAATCGCGGACAAACAAACATACATACATACGGTTCGAATACAGAACCTCCTTTTTTGAAGTCGGTTAATAATACATTCCACAGATAACATATTATAATTTTCATATAATAAATACATCACAATTTGATCATTTTTTTTAATAGTCGAGTCGCTAGATGAGATGATACTCTTGTTAGTTTTGTTTGAAATGTTAGTTCTGCATTGTTTTAATAAATATGTTATGTAGGTAGAGAAAGTTATTGTGGGTTTAGGTGCTGTTATGAGTGCATTGTGTTTTGAGACTTTGATCTCTAGAAGAAATAAGTTATGGAAAAAAAAATTGGTTGTCTGTAAAGTCGGTTTACGGACGATAGATTTACGTGATAACGTCGTAATCTCTATCTCTCTATCATTTGTTTTATCGCGCTCTCGCTTGCACGCATAGGCTCAGGTGGAACGTTACTATTTTTCATGCGTGTTGCTGGTGTTCATCAATTTATAAGACGTTATCACGTCAAAAAAATTGGTTGTCTCTAAAGTCGGTTTACGGACGATAGATTTACGTGATAACGTCATAAGCATTATTTTATGTAATACGATTTGTTTTATCGTGCGTCTCTATCGCTTGTTGCGCGCTCTCACTTGCACGCACAGGCTCAGGTGGAACGTTACGCGGAACGTTACTATTTTTCATGTGTGTTGCTGGTGTTCATGAATTTATAAAACGTTATCACGTCAAAAGGCTAGAATGATTTACAACAATGGTGATTTTTGTTTGTCAATTTTAAGTGTTCCATACATACCCAAAGGGTACCCTATTACTAAGACTTCGCCATCCGTCCGCCCGTCCGTCTGTCACCAGGCTGTATCTCTTGAACCGTTATAGTTAGATACTTGGGCAGTAATAACACACACTCCACAGCGTCTTGGGCATTATGCCCATAAATGATCAGTTGGATGGTGTATATATTTTGTAAATATTATAATTTATTATTTTTTAATCATGTATGTTGAGTTTAGTTTTATTTTGGGTCCCTGTAGTAAATATAATATAATACAAAAAAAAAGTTACACACTTGAAATTTTCACAGACGTTTTTATCTGTGTTGCCGCTATAACAACCAATCCTACAAAAAAAAAACAATGGGGGCTCCCAATCAACAAACGTGATTTTTTTGCTAGATATTGATAACTAAGGTAGATGCTTAAAATATTCACAGATATTAAATTATATTCAGTATTCACTTTAAAAATAAATAGTTTAAATAAAATAAAATACTTAAGGGGGCTCCCATACAACAAACGTGATTTTATGCTTGTTTTTGAATTTGGTGGGCAGAGGTATAATATTTTGGTTGGAATTGGACCTGATTGTACGGAACGCTAAGTGCGCAAGCCCGACTCGCACTTGACAAAATCAAAATATCTTTTTAATACATTTTGCTCAAAAAGTTGACATTTCCATGTGTTTAGCGTGCGCAAAGTTATTCTTTTCCGCACTAGTGCTTTTGTGTTTTCCTCCTACGCTGCACCGGAGCGGGCGTACCAGGAGCGCATGAACACGAACACGGCATGCAAACACGGAGCAGGCAAACGCGTAAAACCAATATTATTTTTTCGCAAATGTATTAAAAAACGTCGTTCAATGCACGTGCGGAATTGTCATTTTTACTCGTCCTTATAGTTGACCCTCGCCTCGGCTTGGGTCAACAAACCGGGACTCGTAAAGAAATTACAAACTTTCCGCACTTATATTGAAATGTACTATTATTTCACATAGGCCTAACGTACAGGCCCTTGTAAAACGTCAATATGATACTTGTCGCAAATGTATGATGATAACTACAAGACGAGTTAAAACTAAGTTTACGAGGGTTCAAACGTTCCCTGCACTGCGAAGAAATAAGAATCCCACAACAAACTCAACCGGGTTTTGTTTTCTGTTATCACTTTACAAAGGCTCTTAAAAACTAACTGAGCTAGTATAATTACAGCAGTTCATTCATTCCCACGGATTTGATTTATGTAAATAATCCTATAGTAAAATAATACTATAGTAAGCTTTATTAGGGGATTTATTGAATTTATTTGTCTTTCTCACTCTCACGGATACGTTGGTAGGTGCGTCATGCAGCGTCGCGGAAGAATATAACAGAAAAACGACCTTTTGCCGAAACACTCAAAAACTAAGCCAGTTATCAAAAATCGGTTTCTAAGCGTTTTACGACATTATTATTACCGACACAATAAAACAAAAATTACAATTACATCCATTGTAGTTTCCGATAAAAAACAGGAAAACTGAGATTTTGGAGCAACTTTCGGGAGAACTTTCTATCGAGAAAATTTTATCCAATCGTGTTTCTGCTTCAAAGCGATTTTAGATTAAAGACCCAAAATACATGACGTTTAAATTTGAAAGTAATTGTCTTTGTAGTTTTTACGTAAAACTTCATTCAAAATACGGCTTGTACGCCGTTAATGAGCTTGACCAATAATTACTTTCCAAGAACATATAATATTTAATAACTTGTTTTTTTTTAGTTCTTTTAATATGTGTATTTTTAGTTTTTAATTAATATGTTTTTGTAGGTAATAGTAGGTACGACAAACGGTAAAAGACTTTGCACACTGACAGAAGCTATTGTATATTTCTTTCTTTTTAGTGAATGTTTTGTGTATTATAGTCGTTATTGTGCCTTTGAATAAATAAAATAAAATAAATAAATAAAAACATTTTAGGTGTTCACCTGGAAGGAGCTGCAGTGCGCGGCGTGACGAGCAAGCAGTTCATGGGTTGTTTATCCAGCTGCCGGTTGTGGTACAGCTCCACGGCCTTCTGAGCGTCCTCCAGACTCTTGTAGATGACCTCCGCCGTGCCGGGGCGCACCAAGCGAGATTCCACCATGCCGCCAACATCGCCAAATAGTTCCTAGTTTAAGAAAATTCACACTGTTCTTAATATAAAAATAAAATAAAAATAAAAATAGCCTTTATTTAGTGCTGTTTTGCTTATTACTAGTACAATTTAATTATTATATCTCTAAGCACTAAGTGACTCTCGGCAAAGGCCTCCTCTAACGTTGATTTGTTGCCAATAGTAGTTCCTGTAAACGATCTTCTGTTCATAGAGTCTGTGTATTTAATGTTCCTATGTATAAAACTTTTTTAATAATTAGTTTGTCTTGCTTTTGACGGGTGGTACAGGTGGTTTTGTCTTCTTTGAAATTGGTTAGAGGGTTGCGGTCGTTTCCCCCCACGGTGACCGCTGTCCGGATTGGGGGGGGTGTAATGGTTTTGGTTTGTTTTGTTGCTATTGGTAGTTATTTGATTCTTAATATTCATTCGTGCAAATATTTGGGAGGTAACACAGTCGTATTTCACAGATCATTTTCCGCAATTTTTTACACATACAATTAAATCTTTATAAAGTCTTAAGTTTCGAATACCTTGCCTGAATCAGGGGCCATACCACCATCTCTTAAAGCACTGCGCAGTGTTATTGTAATACTGTTTTGACATTTTCATACAAAGTCAGTATGAATGTTTTATGTTTTAAAATATTACAATAATACTGCCATCTGTATAATAATCACTTCTTTCATTGAGAAGATTTCTCTTGAGCCTTATTTGGTTCTCCAAAATATCGTGGTTATCATTTTAATCTTCGAATCACTTTTGGCATTATAAGCTGTACTGCTGAGTGGTTTACGTTAGCCAGTTAGCTATTTTGGAAATGTAGCAGTTTCTTTTTTCCTAGGCAATTTCGACGCTATTCAATCATTCTTGGGCTTGTAGTTACCGACTTGGTACAATTTGTTTGCCAATGTCTTTTTTTTTCTATACAAGTTAGTACTTGAATGCGATCTCACCTGATAGTAAGTGATGATGCAGTCTAAGATGTTATTGTACTAACTTGGAAGGGTAAGTGAATTTACCCCAACGGTTTCTACACATCGCACAGGAACACTAAATCGCTTGGCGGAGCGTCTGTGCTTGGTAGGGTGGTAACTAGTCACGGCCGAAGCCTCCCACCAGACCAGACCTGATACAATTTAGAAATTATAAAATCCCAAAGAGACCTGTGGCCGGAATCGAACCCGCGACCTCCCACTGGAATCCGAGCGCGCCGCCACTGCGCCACGGAGGTCGTCAAATTATACATGGTGTGCAGGAAACCAGTTTTAGGAATGTGTTAAAACTTGGTAAGTCCGACTTTGATGGTCAGAAGCTCATCAATCTCACACTGCATAATATTGCAGATAGTATGGAGGTGTCTACAATAAGTTGTGTATTAATTTGATTACTCGTACCTCAATATCTCCAGCCGTGACGGTGCTACGCAAGTTACTGACAATGATCCTAAACTCAGTGGGAGGTTTCTCAATTTTTTCAACTTTGTTTTCACTACGCAAAGCCGCCATTGGTCTCTTCTTTAAAATGGAGGGAGGTCTCGGTGGACTTTTTTCCTTCTCCATGGTAGCACTCCTGTAATTGTAACAGATAGATAGACAGATAAACACTTTATTGCACACCACAGAATAAAAAAAATAAAAAATAAGAAATAATCAAAACACAAACTTGGAGTAAAACTTGGTGGTAAATACTTAAATAATATGACTTTCTTTCAAACAATTTTTTCATTTTAACAGGCTTGATAATAATCCACATACACCTAAAAGCTGCAAAATAGTAAAGAATTGCAATCTTGCCCCAAAGTAAGCAAACTTGTGTTATGAGTACTAGATAACTGATACATAATGTTTATTATACAATATCTGGACGACAAAGATTTGCTCGGTATTTTTTGGTACATTCGACATGTATTCTAAAAATGTATCCTAATAGCTAGATCGATTTGTCGCCCCCGAAACCCCCTCTAGATTTTATGAAAATCGTTGGGGCCGTTTCCGACATTCAGAAAATATATATACATATACAAGAATTCTCTTTTGAGTTATAAGATAAATATAAAGTATTGAAAAACATCCAGACACTGGAAAACATTCATGCTCATCACAAAAACATTTTCCAGTAAAGGGAATCAAACCCATAACCTCCGATGCAGAAGGCAGCATCGCTACCGCTACAGCATTCGGTTGTCACTGCAAATGCAACTGAAACTTAAAAACTGCTACTACCAAAACAATAACATACTTAGTTATTAAAAATATGTGTTTGGTACACATATTTTTAATATACATATAACATTTACCTGAATGCATTATTGTTATGTGCAACAATCTTGAGCTGCAAACTGGCCTTACGGTTAGACATTGTTCTAAGATCATAATCGTCTTCCATTGGATCATCAATAATTTCAATGTCATTTTCCACGGTTCTTATTATTGGTTTTAGCATAGGTGGAAGTTTTGCTACAAAACAAAATTTCATAACTGTTTGGTGATGGATACCTGGAGTAATTTTGAAAAATTTCAAATTCAGGTTTTTTTTTATTTAATTATTTAGCATATTATTTTCATTTAAATGTGATAATTTTCAGTTACCCAAATTTCTGGATTTTATAGATCTGTCTCTCAAGAACTTTTGATTATTATTGAAGTTCTGCTTTCTTACTGGATTCATACTGAGGGGCTGAGACACAACTTGCCTTGAAGGATCTGTGAACACTATCAAATACAAACACTTGTTCAAAATGATGAATTAATAAAATTGTACTGTTCCACTGTTTTTTTGCAATGGACTTAGAAACAATTTCACCAAGCAATTAACCGTGGTTTGATGGCACATTTTAAAAATTGCATATTATAGCATCTCCAAAAAAGGACATCATTGCAAGGAAAGGAAAAAAAGGACAAGGACACACAATGATTACCTAAACGGGGGTTAAATCCTAAAAGAAAGAAAAGAACTAGGAATATTAAGGAAATGAGCATTTATTGCAACATTTATTTATAATTTTATTTGTTGTTATGTGTAAAACATTTTTCTATAATTATACTTAAGATTCTATAATTATATAAAAGATGGCGCCGGTGTGCCAACGTTAACATCGTCTGTGTTATTTCCGTATTTAAAAACTAAATAAACCAAGTTTCGGCTTTAAAAGTAGTTAAATTGTATAGTGTTATCGACAAAAACAATAAGGGGAAAAGTGGCAAAACATCATTAACATTTACCTACTACAAAACCGAAAAACAAATCATGCTTTGTGTCTAACCTAACCTAACCTGAACTACTGTGAACGGTCAAGTTTTCCCAGGACATAAGTGTTTCAAAGTGAACAGTTACTAACGAAAACCCATAAAAACATTAATCTTGTTGATTTTTACAAAACAAGTCAAGTGAAGTGAAGTGGTGTTTCGAAAACGGTTAAATCTAGTGAACAATTACATTTAAAGTTGGAAAACTAACGAACGGGTGTCCTACTATAAACGCTTCTAAATAAACCACTTTAAGGACAAAACCAACCAAACACCTTAAAAATCTTGGTGCAAAATTGCTATGAACCATTGTGAAACACAATCTTAACCTAAAAAAAAAATTAAAAATTAAGCATTAAAATTACCAACATTACGAACTTTATTCTACTTTTTGGATTTTAAACGTATTAAAAATTAACAATTCACCTAAAAATACCTCTTGCTAACGGTATCTAAGACATAATATGCGATACCCCATAATTTAAGTGCAACCTCATATGTTCCGGTGACGTTTGGAAATTCCATAACAAACAATAGGAAACATGGAGCAACTCATGAATCAACTGATGGAAAAATGCTTCTAAAAATGAAGGAAGAGTTTGAAAAACAAACAAATACCATCACAAAAAATGTTACCGATAGTGTGGTGGGAACTATTGATGAAAAACTCAAGCCACTCTTACAAGAAAACCAGGAGCTAAAAAAACAAGTGAATACTCTGAAAAGCAAAATAAAACAACTAGAGAGAGATGCAAGAAGGAGCAACATTATAGTGCATGGTGTTAAAGAGTCGGAGAACAGTAATTCAGAACTAGTGGCCCTAGTTCTGGATATTTTAAACACAACAAACACAAATAGCAGCGAAAGCTGGGACAAATGGGAGATCAGTAGTGCACGAAGACTTGGGGAAAAACGTGAACAGAAACCAAGACCCATTTTAATAACTGTCACGCTGGAATGGAGGAAATTTGAACTGTGGAAGAGCAAAAGGCTGCTGCCTGAAAACATATATATTACGGAAGACTTCCCAAAGGATGTCATGGATAAAAGGAAAGAACTTAGAATACAACAACAGGAACAAATTAAGAATGGGAAGCAAGCCTTCATACGATATGACAAATTAATTATAAAAGAGAAACCTGTAGAGAAACGCAAAAGGTCACCAACAGATTCACCCAAGAATCCTCCTAACCAAAGCGAAGGTAGAATAACAACTCCAGCAAAAATGAACAAGACCAGCAAACTCGAGTATGCACAACGAGTGAGATCAGACTCAATTTCACGAGGAAATACACAAAAACAATAGCAAATAACCACTACCCGGACGCCACAAACAGCAAACAGAAACAAATATATAAATAACTACTACTTCCCCAAGACAGCTGGTCACCGAGGGGAAGAATGACCAACTCCCTCCAAGAAAGATTAACAAAGGCAACTGTTTACACATATGCACACTGAACACATTTACATACTGAACACTGGATAGCCTTAGATCTAATAGAAAATACAACCAAATAGAAACAAAACTCAAAGAAATAACTAAATCTATTCCTAAGAACAACAAATCTCAAGATATAAGCGAACAAACTTTGGAACTCCTGGAAAAAAGAAAAATACTAAAGTCAGGTCAAGAAAATAGAGTACCTAACAAAATTGGAGGAGGCCTTTACCGAAAGGCACTCCAAAATTAGGGGCATCATTTAAAAATTTTAGAAAATATTATGTAATAATGTCACTTATGTAATGTAATAATGTCACTAATTCTGGTGTAAATAAAAGGCTATTTTATTTTATTTTATTTTATTTTATACTTAAGATATATTTTGACGGGCAAGCAAATATTCAACTAACACACCTTCATTTTATCTTGAAAAGCTCAAAATATTTCAAACAAAAACTATTCAACTTTATTTTCACAATTTTCCATCACCAAAATTGTCAATTGTTGTGGATTAGTGCCTTTTTCAAACCCAAAATTAGGTGGACCAATTTTGATGTAATTTATAATTCAAATTATTATAAGTTCGAGCATTATTTATGTCCAACTATATTATATTTTTAAACAATTAGGTTTATCTTGAGACAGTAACTTACCTCTTTCAATTCTAGCTGGATTTTGGTATTGGGGATATCTACGGTGATACTGGACATTGTCTCCAGGTATTCTTGCCATTGCCTGCTTCAGAACAATATTCTATCAGAAAATATAAAACACAATGTACAGAGGCTTAAATTAGAGTCTAGCATACCTTTTTTGCTCTTAACTCCTCTAATCGTATCCGTGCATCTTTTTGCTTTGCAATTTCCGCTAACTTTTCTCTAGCATCCATAATGTAAGTGCGTTTTTTAGATATTATCTTATTTCTTGCATCAATTACATTTTGTTTTTTGATGGGAAGTTGCGTCTTCATCTTTGACTTTGGCCTGAAAGCAGATGAGCTTGTAAGTGTCTATTGAGAGGGTTGAATACCTACCCATTAGCTCTATTTAGGTATGGTTATTGATTAAAGTTATATTGAGGTGGACCTATTTTTATTACCCGACTGCACTGACGACAGGAAGTAGTTAAATCATATAATTGAGCATATTTAATAAACCATTTAATCATTTATACATAATACTAAATAGGTAGGTACCGAGCATAAGAAAGACGCCAAAAGAAAACTCTACATGAAGTCACAATTACACAACTTATTTCGGACAACAACTGAAAATACTACATGTGAAACATTAAACAGGAATGGCATAAAATATGAATACCTACCTGAAGGTTTCCCTCTTCTTTTTTTGTATGATATCGTCTAAACTCATATCAACATATGAAGCCATGTTTGTATTTTTTTGTATCAATTATTAGTGGAAGACGGAACACAGCAAATTGAATTAGTAGCCGTAATGTTATATTCTCATTTCACGCCGTGTAAATCATGTGTAAATTCACGCCGACTGGGATAGATCACTTTTTTTCTCAAATCAAAGCACAATCAAAGGCATAGAGTAGGTTGGTACCTCACAAAGGCACCAAAAGGCACAAAGTAATTTTTGAATGATCATTGGTCGTAGGTCCATAGACTATAAGTTATAATCTATGCGTAGGTCGCACTCTGTGGTCAACCCGCAGATCATGTACAAGATATCAAGACTTGTTCTGTGTTAATAAAGGTAAACTTGAACAGTGATTTGTGCGAGTGTGGTGAGGTGGGTGACCTGAATCATATATTTTTATCTTGCCCAAAATATAACCGGGATCCATTTTACCAGGGTCTTATTCAGTGTAATATACCACTTCCTACTTCCGTTGACATCCATTCTATTAAATGATATTAAGTTGTAAATATGTAGTATAAGTCTTAAATAAGTATTCCATTATATTTTTATCTCTCCTTTTCTGATCCTTTTCTAAATTCCGTTGTATATTTCAAAATTTTGGTTTAAATTTATAAACAAGTTTCCTCGTTTTATTAGGTAAAAAAAAAAAAGAAATAAAATAACAAAAATTTGACAATGGCTCAATCACTCAACGCGCGGAGCCAATTCCTCAAAAAGAAAGAAAAGGTAAACCAAAGATATTAGGTTAGGCTCAGAAGGGCTAGAACCCAGAGCCGTAAAGCCAGCCACCAAAGATATTATACACTAACAAGATTGAGTACTAACCATTCTTGCTAAGCTAAATTGACACTTATTGCTTTCAACTTAGAGGAGCTATTATCTTACAAGCAGAAGCTAATGAATTTTCAAATTCAATTTTTTAAATTTTGACACATTCTTGTCCAATGCTTGCTGCCACGGTCAGATTTCGATTTTGAAAGAATTCGGTCCAATAACAAAAAAGTTCTAAATGGCGGCTACTTTTTTCAATTTTAATATTATATCAAATGAAGTGAAAGACCGTCACTCACCATCAAAGAAAATTACCGTATTTAATATGCAGAGCAACAGGCGACGCCGTTTCTCATTTTATTTCATCGCGGGCAGCAAGATGTTTGACCGATTAATCTTGGGTCTTTTAATTTTGTTATACTTTTTCCGCTAAGCCCCGTACGCGATATCGTCCGAAAAGAAACGTTGTTTCAACAAGAGGCCAGTCATTAAAGTTTTTTTTTATATCTCAAATGTCCTGCTACTAACATACAGTTTATACCTTACATCTAGGGAAAATAATTTCAATGTAGACTGGTCACACTGATGGTCGCTGAGGTTTGCTATTTCGAATTTTAATCTGAACGCGCAGTGACTCGTCAGCGGCACAGAACACTATACTCTCTACCGAGGGTCAGCGGTTCGCTACGTACTAAGCATAGACAACCATAAGTAGGTACACCATGTAGCCTACATCAGTGATGTAGGTACAGCCACAGCACATAATGCCGCAGCGACAGCTGTTTCCACGTCCATCTCGTTCGAGTACCGAGCGCACAAATGCGCGAGCGAGAATGTGGAGAGCTGCTCTCGTCTCATCAATAGTTTTGGCCAGAAATCTCTCGTGGAGAATGTGGAGCGCGCTTAACTCAATAGGGATACGACTTCCTGTTTTGTATCCCAAATGCTTCTTGGTCTTAGCTCACTCCCGATGTTGCGTGCGTACCTATATGTGTTCTGTGGTGCGCTCTATCCATCTGTAGTAATCTGTGCTATGCAGTGCTATGTAATACCTAAAAAAAATTGTTTTCTACGTGTTCACTGAGTATATATGTATTATCTATGGTTCACTGTTTCTCAAATCTGTATGTTTGAAAGCTTGTGACGATGTCGAAAATATTGAATATTTTACATAGTTCGAAAGTAGTGCCGCGAATATTTCAATTACAATACTGTAGCAGTGGTATTATGCGCCTCGCTAATCGCTATTATGCAATGATGAAAGATTCTATTACGATCTATGCTATTAGGCACAAACGTCTTGGACATCGTCTCAGAGACATCGTCTTCTTCTTTTTGAGGAATTGGCTCCGCGCGTTGAGCGATTGAGCCATTGTCAAATTTTTGTTATTTTCTTTCTTTCTTTTTTTTTTTCATTAATAAAACGAGGAAACTTGTTTATAAATTTAAACCAAAATTTTGAAATATACAACGGAATTTAGAAAAGGATCAGAAAAGGATATAATGGAATAAAGATAAAAAATATAATGGAATACTTATTTAAGACTTATACTACATATTTACAACTTAATATCATTTAATAGAATGAATGAAGAAAACAGTTTATATACACAGGATATATCGGAGGACAAGAGGATGTCAACAGAAGTAGGAAGTGGTATATTACACTGAATAAGACCCTGGTAAAATGGATCCCGGTTATATTTTGGGCAAGATAAAAATATATGATTCAGGTCACCCACCTCACCACACTCGCACAAATCACTGTTCACAATACGAAATCTAGCCAGATGAACTGGAGAGCAAACGTGGCCCAGACGCATACGCGTCAAGATACACGTCACTCTCCTGCTCAACTTCAAACTTGAGAACCATGGCTTCGATGGAATAGAGCTTTGAATCCTAGCAAATTTTTTGCCTTTTGACTGGCTGGAAATCGACCAAGTCACTCTCCAAGATTCTTGAAGTGAATTCTTTGGCAATGTACACAAATCATGGGCATCATTGCAATAGTCTGCCATATCTCCGCATAAAATAGCCTCATTGGCAAGCTGATCAGCGCGTTCATTTCCCGAATATATAATATCTTAATTTAAAAGCAAACTGAAGGACTGGTTGACTAAAAAATGTTTCTACAGCATAAATGAATTTTTAAATGAGTAAATTTAAACTGACCTCAGTTCCACGACATCCAACTTAATATTAATAAAAACATATGATTATTTGTATTAATGTATAAAATGACTTTTATCTGGGGAAAAAATGTTTAGATTTAAGTATAATTTGCCACGCCCTGACAGGGCATTTTGACTGTATATATGGATTATGTGGTCATGTAAGCAAAGAAATAAAGAATAAAGAAATGCCGGAGTGACCTGGTACCCAGGAAAACACCACTGTATAGCCTTTTTCATTACATGTAACTAGTAGGTTTCTGATTTTAATAATAACATGGTTGATCTGACCAGACTTAGATTTGAATGGGAACCTAGATAAAGCTTGCAGAGCACTCATAGAGTCAGTAAATATAACGGATTTCTTAAGTTTAGCAAGAAGAATATATTCAACAGATTTAAACAGGCCAAGACATTCTCCAGTAAATACAGATGATTCAGGCGGAAGTTTTGTTTTCTGGACAATATTATAGTGGAAATGGAAAACTCCCACTCCAACTATGCCATTTGATGAATGTTTCGAAGCATCACTATATATATAATGAAAATCCAAAAATTCATTTGCTTTTAATATGTTCATTAGCGGATTAGAAATAAAGCGTTAGCGGCATCAATCAAGACTTTAGTAAACTCATCGGCACATACTGTTTCATTACCACTGTTAGCAACAGGAAGGCTAGATAGTTTTTTTTCCACATAATGTTTAAATGTACTCCAGTCATCTGGCAATTTATGTTTTAATCTAGGTTTGTGTTGTAGGTTACGAGGAGGGCAGGATATCGGTAATGAAAGAAGAATTGGAATATGATCACTGCCAAAAGAATTATCAAGTACACTCCAGGATATCAGAGATGCCAGACTTGGGGAGCAAAGGGACAAGTCAGGAGCACTAAGAATTTCAGTGGGACCAGTACGTCGAGTTGGAGTGCCGTTGTTCAATATACATACATTTTGATAGTCTAATATATCTGCCATCATTTCACCAGAACAATTAGTGCTAACACTACCCCATGATCGATTTTGGCAGTTAAAGTCCCCAAGTACTAAAAATGGGCTAGGCAAGGTAGTAAGCAACTGACTAAATTCATTGTATAAGGAAGAAGAAGGATGAGGTATATACACAGAAATTATACAAATTTTATTTACTATTACAGCAATGGCATTAATACCATCACTGAGGGGAGGGAGTGAAATAATCTTATGTGAGAAGGCTTTATTAATGAGTATGGCCACTCCACCATACCCATCATGTCTATCACTTCTCACAGTAACGAAACCAGAGATCCTGAAGGAAAACTCTGGTTTTAACCATGTCTCAGAGAGACACATAGCCATGGGCTTATATTTATTTAATAAGTAAATAATATCAGTTTTTTTGCTTATTGCACTTCTACAATTCCATTGAAGTATGTTGTGATCCATACTTAAAAAAATTGTTTAAAGCTGTCAATAATGATTCGGCGGCGTTGGACGGTGAAGAGCTATCGCTCGGAAATAGATTACTGGTATTTGAAAGTAATTTAATAAGTTCCAAAATTAATTGACCTATAGATTGTTGAGGTATTGTCGTATTTGATTTATGTTTTAGTACATTTCCATTAGGTGTTTGAGAATTATTATTATTGTATTCCTTTATAATTTCGTCATGTATGGTGCGGTCGTAACCTCCAGTTTGTTTTGGGGGTACACGCCGCTGAATATACACTGTTTTTTTATGAGAATTTGTATTGGGCGAAGATGGTCTTGTTAGTGTAATATTTTTATTTTCGAACTGAGGCGACGAAGCTGCAACATCGGTATAAGATTTTGAAGAAGGGGGATGGATTTTGGCTGCCTCTGCGTAAGATATACAGCTCTGGGCCATAGAAATTTTAATTTTTTGTTGTCTCAAGAACTCGGGACAAAGTTTGCTAGTGGCAAAGTGGCGACCAGTGCAATGGAGACAATAAGCATTTTCCAAGATAATGTTACAAGTGTCTGAGACATGTTCGTCCCCGCATTTAAAACAACGAGGCTTTGACCTGCACTGCAATTTAGTATGACCAAATTTGCAGCAGTTGTAGCACTGTATAGTTGGAAATATGTACAATTCAACAGGGAGCGCTGTATAGCACATGTAAACTCTTTTTGGTAATATTTGACCATCGAACGTCAATACAACCATGTTGGTATTAATAAATAAACTAGTACCATCATCTTTCGGTGTTTTTCTTTTAATACGCCTAACCTTTATAATTTTTCCACAACCCATAGGAACAGTAATGTTTTCCTGAATCTCGTCCTCAGACCAGTCTTGGGGTACACCCTTTACGATACCTACTCTTGTGACAATAAAACTAGGTATGAAAACCTTGTATGAGAGATTAGCAATAAGTGGGTTATCTGTGAACAAATTAGCATCTTCGTAGTTGGTAAATGCCATAGAAACTCTATTTCTGCCAATACGTTTTAAGCTACCATTAACTATATTATTAATATTATATTTTTTTAAATCTTTACCAAATTGAATAGGATGCAGCGTAACAGGATCATTCGGAGATGTGGTTATCCTTTGAATGTGAACAGTGAACGGCCCTGAATCTGTGCTTACATATTTCCTTACTAACTGCGGTTGTGAGGGACCTGCACCAGTGGGTTGTGTAGCAGAGACACTATTATTGAAAGGAGGGACATGAGTTTCAACAGGCACAGTTTTTTCGCCTTGAGCATTATTCACAACAGGGACCAACTTCTCGTCTGAATCGTCACATTGGCATTCATGAGTAATCTGTTTACCGTTCCTACTTCTACTTCTCTTTGTTTTGCAAATTCGGCACCTTTTTTGTGGTTTGACTCTTTTCCGTTCTGAGAGAGGAATAAGACCATCCTCAGTGTCCATCGATGAGTCGTCAATAACTACATTATAAGCTACAGGACTAGGAGGGCCAGTGTCTGGCCCTGGACCCCCCAGTCCGGGGTTATCCGGGGGTGGGTCAACCCCCGGGCCCATAGTAGAAAACTATACGCTTACCAGATAAGTAGTACCTATATACACTATTTATATGAAATATCAATAAAAATATGTAAAAACTATTAACTAACTACTATTTTACACAAAAAAACCTCCACTGATCCACTTTATAAAACAATTAAAATCAATAAACCAAAAAACACGTCCACCAAATCAGAAGTTTCCCGCGCTTTTTTTTCCAGAGACATCGTGCGTCTATCTCTCTCCAATATACCAACAATATACTCTATGATCTCTCTGCTGTGGTTGTCTATGCTTGGGTGTGCATTGCATTGTGCAATACAGATTACAGAACAAAAAATAAAAAAATGAAGTAAAAGAATAATGTAGTAGAAGAAGCTTGAAGAAAGCTCATAAAACGTAGTAATATTCAAGTAATAAAATTTAAAATATACCAACATAGAGTACGACAAAGAAGAAGGTGAAATGAGTGATGACGCTGAAATGATTGTGGATGAGGAACGCCAAGACACTGATGAAATTGATACTAAATGTACCGTGGTATGTACTATTTTATTTTATATTTGTTCGAAGAGGCAAGGAGTATCCTGTGAGTGTGTATGAGCACTATCACTGAACTACTATTAATTAGTTAGTACTTTGATGATATACTCTCAAAGTAGTAATAAACTAGTATTGCCCTTAGGTATGGGCAATAATATTGACATTGTAAACCCCGTAATATTGTGGTGTCCTTGCTTCCTTATTGACTTCAAATAATATTGATAGTGTAACATAAGTGTAAACAATAATTTAAATAAAAATCTTATTTGTTGTTATTGCAGCTTTACACAGCAGATAAAAATGGCCCGCTTGTAAAAAAGTTGACGAAAATCGATGCTTCCAAGCTTGAAGAGAGAGCAAAGCGGTTTGGCTTGGACCTCAGTGGGAACCGCATGGTCACACAGGCGCAAATAGATGAACTTTACAAGAACTTTGGCATTGAGAGTGGAAATGAACGTCACTTTAGATTTGATACTTTGCATTTGAACGGTGTCCACGGTCTGACAACGAAAGATATTTTTGAATATTTAGAGGATTATAAGCCTGTGTCTCTGGAATGGATAGACAGTAACTCATGTGAGTGACGACATTTGAATTGAAATGACTATTTTTTTGTTTGATTGCATGATTCACAAAATTCAGTTAGTTTTGTGCAATGTTATGTAGGTACATACCAATATTTTATTTTACACAAAAGAATGATGAGACAAGCACTATGTTCACCTGATGTCAAGTGATAGACCTGTCCAATGACCATGTCAGATGCAGTGTGTCCTGTGATTTGGCATTACAGTCACACCTACTCTGATCCCCCTGACACATCAGTTCTGAGGTCTCATTTTACACAGTAATCTCAATACACACACACACACTACAGCAGTACATACACACACAGTACAGTATAAGACTACAGTGCCCTTCACACAAACACCAAAACACATTAGCACAGACAGATTAATTTGTTTTATAATAACTTGTTAAAATGTTTTGTAATATAATCCACTACTTGAAAATAATCTGTATAGTATAGTCCCAATATAAAGGAACCCCACACAATTCTTCCAACAATTTCTTGACACATGGTTCGCCCCAACACTGAGACATCCTCAAGAGCTGTTGAATTCACACTGCAAAATTGTAGAGATTTTAACTTCACAATGCGGAATCTCTACCCCTCATCTTTTGAGGATCACTGTTTTGTATTAGTAGTAGTATTAGAGTAAAGTTACAAGCATAGGCTATGTTTAAGTATACAAAAAAATATTTGAAGTAATATTTACATGTTAAAAACAACAATTGCAGGTAATGTCGTCTGTCAAGATCACATATCTGTTGCATTAGCGTTATTGGTGCATTCCAGGGAAATAACAAACAAGGACATAAATCACATGCTTCATGAAAGGTCTGCATACCATTGGAGAGAAGGAATGCCTCATCCAAGAACAGATTTAATATTAATGCGTTTTGCTACAAACAGCGATAAAAAAGTGCCTGGGAAAGTGCCAGAGCAAAAAGTGAAAGAGCACGATGACGAAAACCTTAATAATGTTGGGAAAAATCCGTGGGGTGATTTATGTAGATCATGGGGAGTTTATGATCATCAAGAGGTTTTCCAGAGAAAGCTGCCTAAAACAGATTATGAAGATGACATGCCCAAAAAGGAATATCAGTCTGTACCAATAAAAAACAAAAGATTAGCAATGCGACTTGGAAAAAGAAGGCACAGAGACGAAAATGATGACGACAGCAGTTCAGATTCAGAATGGAAAATAAAATCCAAAACGCCAAGGATGAGAATGCATGCAGACGATGAGGAGTCAAAACAAAGAAAGCAAAATCTCATTCAAGAATACAAAGTTGAAGAGGATGGATATGCTCCTTTGTCTATAGAGGTCATTAACTCAAGAAGCACATTTACTCCAAGAGAAACGAAAAATATATCACAGAAGTTTAGATTTAAGGAAACAAAAACAAACAATGTACATGGAAATATTCAATCAAGATTGGGGGTTAAGGTAGCACCAGAAGAGCACGCAAGTTCAAGTGATGAATCTTCATCTAATGATTCAGATCATAATATTGTGAGCCGAGTGGAGAAAGTTACCAGCCACTCAAAGAACTTATCAGACGTGTGGTCAAGATTAGAAGGTGCACCACAGAATGATCTAAGACAAGTTTTGAAAACACGTCAACATCACAAATCGGATGACTTGAGAGAAAGAATTGGAAAATCAAAGCAATGTAATCTACGCATTGAAATAGATAATAATTATGCTGATGAATAAATCAATTGTTTTACATAGATTTTACAGTATATATTTATATTTTAGTGCTCTTTTTTATGATTTTAATGAAATTGGAGATTAATTAAAACCAGATGAGTTTAATCACATTTTTAAGTTCTTCTTTCACTTGCCTGCCAAGTAGCCCAAAATTATTAAAAAGATAGGTAACATAATACAAAATATAGCATTACCTAAAATCTACATACTATCTCTAAGATTTTTAGGGTTCTGTACCAAAATGGTAAAATGGAACTCTTATGGTGCGACTGTCTGACTGTCTGTCTGTCTGTCTGTCCGTCACACTCGATTATTTCAGTAACTACCGGAGCTATCGATATGAAATTTGGAATAGTTGTGTATATTAGTGGCCCAATGACACTGGAATAAAAAAAAATGGAAATTATTTTTGTTCTTATTTAAAAAGGGGGGAAAATCGGAGGGTTGAAATTTAAAAGTGAGGTAACTGTACTGTGTGGGGTATCATATAAAAGGGTTTACTTTGTACATTCTAAAACCGATTTTCAATTACTTTTAGTCATGATAGTTTTTGATTTATCGGGGAAAATGTCTAAAAAAATACCGTTCCCCCCCTTATTTCCGGAGTTTACCAATCGAAAAATCTCAAATAAGTAATATGGTCAATAGGAATTTACGTATATTTTACAGGAAAACTATAGCCAATGCTCTAACTAGCATAGTTTTTTTGATATTAACAATAAACCTCTACAAACAAAGTTAGTTTTGCGGTTCATTAACAAAGGTAATTAAAACGCAAGTTCTTCGAAGACTTAGAATCTAAATACTCGTCGTCAAATAAACATATTGGTTTTTGCCTGATTGTTTTGCTTCAGTACTTCTTGAGTACGGAACCCTCGGTGCGCGAGTCCGACTCGCACTTGGCCGGTTTTTTTTTATTCTATAGAAGTTAGTACTTGACTGCTATCTCACCTGATGGTAAGTGATGATGCAGACTAAGATGTTATTGTACTAACTTGGAAGGGTAAGTAAATTTACGCCAACGGTTTCTACACAGCATCGCACCGGAACGCTAAATCGATAGGCGGTGCGTCTTTGCTGGTAGGGTGGTAACTAGCCACGGCCGAAGCAGTGTTTGTTGGTGATTGATGAAATCTTACTTCATCTATTACTTCCTCGCTTTCTAGTAATGTTATATTGTTATAAACGCGAAAGTTTGTGTCTTTATATTGAGTAGCTGCCAGGGATGCAAAAGATTTTTTAAATTTTAACTATAATAATAAGGTGGTTTAGCGCATCGGACGAATTCCATAGGTGGCGGGCAAACGTACCGTACCAACCGTACGCAAATGCAGCACCACAAATGTTTTCGCGAGGCTATGCCTGTTTTAAGTAATGAAATAAAACTTCATTATAAATATTTTAATCGTGTATATTAATTAAATATATTTTTGTGCATTAATTACAGGTAAATAATATAATCGAAAAGTGCACATATACAGTGTGAGTCTTCATAATGTGCACATATTGCAATGAGGGAAACTATGCTTAATATTATCGACGGAAAACGTATTTAAAAAAATCTAAAATTTTTTTGGAATTTTTTAAATTTTTGTTCGCTACTATGACCCTTGTGTAAACAAAACGGTGTAACTTGTAAACTAAATGATCTATCACGATGAATCAAACTTATTAATGATTGGAAGTAATGGTCCGTCCTCATGAAATGAAAATTGTGGAAAAAAATTACCCTCAATGGAAAATACACGTGTTTTAAATAAAATTTCTGTTTTTTTTTCACTAATTTTTACAATAATCGTAAAATTTCTCAATAAAAAGCCCCCATTGTGTGCCTTTTTTATTACTTTAAATTATTCCTCATCGTATTAGCTACCTAATGGTAAAAATTGCATGTTTGTAACTTAATCCTAACATCTCTTTTTAACTGTTCAAAAATAGCACTCCAAACGCGCAAGTTATTGTTTTCCTAAGGAGGGTTTTACGTGATATCTACAATCTCAATAATTAGTGCGTAGCAGTGTCCTAGGCCTTTCTTTAACACTTGATAAGAAATGTTAGAATTGAGTTGTAACCATGCAATTTTTACCATTAGGTAGCTAATACGATGAGTAATAATTTAAAGTAATAAAAAAGGTACACAATGGGGGCATTTTATTGAGAAATTTTACGATTATTGTAAAAATTAGTGAAAAAAACCAGAAATTTTATGAAGCACACGTGTATTTTCCATTAAGGGTAATTTTTTTCCACAATTTTCATTTCATGAGGACGGACCATTACTTCCAATCATTAATAAGTTTGATTCATCGTGATAGATCATTTAGTTTAAAAGTTACACCGTTTTGTTTACACAAGGGTCATAGTAGCGAAAAAAAATTTTAAAAATTCCAAAAAAATATAAAAAAATTTTTTAGATTTTTTTAATACGTTTCCCGTCGATAAAATTAAGCAAAGTTTCCCTCATTTCAATATGTGCACATTATGAAGACTCACACTGTATTTAAATAAAAAATATTATAACTAATAAGTGTTTATGGGTAAACGATTTGTTCAAGACCTGATTGTAAATAAAATACAAAATAATAAATTGACAAAAAAAAATGATCTACTCTGTAGCAAACAAAAATTGATATCAATTTGTTTAGAAAGTACAAAACTAGTTTTATGCCTATTGCTCTTCTACATTTGCTTTCAACCTTTGTAAATATAGTATTGATATAAATGTAAATAACATATGGTTAACAAAATATGGTCCAAAGTTGAGGAATAACATAAGAGCGCCACAAACTTTATATGATTGTAGTCTCGTTAACTATAGAGTTAAATTTACATAATAATCTGCATTACTTATTTAAAATGGCTATTTTCGTATGTAAATTAAGCTTGAATTGAAACATTCATTTACTATAAGAAATTCGATCTCTATAATAATAATTATTTATTAATAATAATTAAATACTAATAGAACAGCATTGCAACCCTGGTGTTGTAAAATAAATTATTATAATAAATGAGTAAATGATATTTGAGTTCAAGTAGATTTTCAAAAGAGACTGGAGAAGATTTGATCTCTTATAAGATCTCTTAGTCAAGAATAAAGTATTTGCAGCCATAAGTTTTGGCAGCTTAAGTACCTAATTCGTCAAATAAGTTATAATATGCCACTTTTCTTAATTCATTTTAAAGAACCAAAACAAATAAAGTGCTGGGTAACTGGTAATGCAAATAACAAAAAAATTCAAATCTTCATTTTTACCATAGGCTTATTTCATACAGGCTCTTATGGAAAATCAATAATAAAATGCCACAATATTTCATGTTATTACTGCTATGACATTCACGTAACGTTTTCACACACTCAGTGATGTGATACAAGAAAAAGAAAAAAATATTAACACTGAGAAATGAACTTTACACCTATTGGCTTAGTGTAAAATTGAATGTATTTCATCATAGGAAATACAATGCGCAACTTGACGCGCATAAGTAATTTCAATCTCGGAACTGTCGACCAATATGGCGTTTTGAACTACATTCAATTTTACGCTCTATGTCAATTGTGTTAAAACTAATTTTTCAGTGTTCGCAAAAAATGTTTGAATTCAATATCGTCTGCTTATGTATGTAAATACCATCACCTTTTTAAACATATCACATCACGAAATGTAGCCGACACGTAACGTGAATAGCCCCCCTGGAATCAATTTTGATATGTAAATATTTTTACGTTTTCTGTGAAAGACAATACTTAAATTTAGTTTTGTGCAACCAAATAGGCACCATTATAATGTGCGAATTTACGGTTAGATGTGGAATTTTAATAATAAAAACAAAGCAGAAATGAAATATAAATTTCATTACCATAACTTAACATTACGAGTTAAATTTTTGGTGCATATAAGTAGCGGAATTCATAAAGTTAAATTAAAAATTTCATTTTTTATATGAAAGTAATATATAATTCCTAATTGCATATTACTTTCATATAAAAAAATCCTAATTGGCATAAATTACATTGATTTCAAAATTTGAAACACTTATGGAAGCACCAGCACAAGATTAAGCTGGAAGTGTGTACCAAAAATAATCAAAAATTATGGTTTAAAGCATAAAAAAATATTTGTAAAATCAAGAAAATTTATATTTAAAGCACAAGCTTTAGGATGTTTTATATCATAGCCCAAAATATCAAGTGATTGTATGGCTACATTTGACACAAAAGTAGCATAGCAAGGTAATGGTGGCCATACATACGTCGCCGATTAGACGATAGGCAGGATTGTGTATGGCTGACATAACACATCTCTGATGGTGATGGTCAAGAACCAAAAACCATGAGTCAAATTATAGCAAGACAGAATTGTAGACACCGGCTCTAAAAGTTTTGTTGAATAAACAATATTTTGAATTTAAAACAAACTATATACCTATGTATCTATGTAATTTTAACAGCTACAATTATTATTTGTGTATAATTCTAAAGTTGAGATTCTGTTATTAATATTAATTTGCCGCTGTAATAAAAGCGAATAATACTGTAAACTTGGTAGTAAAGTAAATTAAATTCAATAAACAACTGCACCAAAATAACTTAATTGTTAAAGTGGAGACAATAAATCATGCATTACCCAAAGAGTTACCTCATTTTTAACTAATATAGTATAAGTACCTGCTATTCATTTTGTGCTCTATTATAATAACAAGTAAACTACTCGTATGTTGAAAGAATGTAAACATTGGAAAGTAATGGGAAATATAAAAAATCATGTGCGAGTACGTGCCATTAAGTTCCTCACTATACTAGATAACACAATGGATCATGATGTATAAACAATAACACGTAATAAAATTCTTGTTTAAATCAAGTAAGATAAACAGATATAAAGTTTTATTAAAAAAAATTAGCAGTTTTGCTGACATTTCATTTACTCATTCAATTTAAGTGGAATGTTTCAGTCTTCTTAAGTACTTTACGCGCTATCATGTGATACGACATTTGAGTTCAAATCAAGCTTTAAAATGCAGACTTTTTGCATATTACAATAAACGATAAGGTCTTTGTTAGTGGATGAAGAGTTATCATTTTAAAATTATTTTGATTTTTTGTCTTTTTCAGGTTTATCCTCGTCTTTTTTCTTGGAAATTAACGTATGTTTCGCTCTTTTCAGCTGCTTTTTAACTTTGTCCTTCACTTTATTCTTCTTTACCGGTGTCGCTGCAGCTGTGTCGGCCGACTTCATAGATGAACTATTTGAATCGCTGTTTCTTTGAGCTGAAAAGAGATACCATATTTATATTATTATTACAGTTTCGCGCAATTTAGAACATAAACATGCTAAGAACGACATAGCAGCAATGGTCATGCTGCAAAAAAAATCACAGTAATTGCCAATACGGATGGAACGCCAATAAGGTATTTAAATTTTAATCCATTTATTCTAACAACATAATATTCTGCAGCCGAAATTCCACGACATCCATGACTTCATAAACTCCACACCTGACAACTTAGGTGACTTGGCTGCTTAAGCACCAGTCGTCAGCTGATATTTTAACAAAACCCGAAAGTTTATCGGTCTTACTTTTACTACAATTATTTTTTCATGTTTCTAATCTTAATGTCAGCTTTGTAGCGGATTAGTTTTAGTGCTAAACATCTGTTCCTTTCTTGGAGGTACATGGATCAATGAGTCCATCTGGTGCTCGGCGTCGATCTGCTGAACCAGCTCGTCGCGCAGCCGCACGATCTGCACCAGCCGCCACAGATGTTGCTCCTCGTCCACATACACACGTACCTCTCTTGGAGGCGATGGAGGCGGCGATGGCGCAGTCCTCCTGGCGCTCGCGGCGGCGCTCGGCGTCGATCTGCTGCACCAGCTCGTCGCGCAGCCGCACGATCTGCACCAGCCGCCACAGATGTTGCTCCTCGTCCATATACACACGTACCTCTCTTGGAGGCGATGGAGGCGGCGATGGCGCAGTCCTCCTGGCGCTCGCGGCGGCGCTCGGCGTCGATCTGCTGCACCAGCTCGTCGCGCAGCCGCACGATCTGCACCAGCCGCCACAGATGTTGCTCCTCGTCCACATACACACGTACCTCTCTTGGAGGCGATGGAGGCGGCGATGGCGCAGTCCTCCTGGCGCTCGCGGCGGCGCCCGGCGTCGATCTGCTGCACCAGCTCGTCGCGCAGCCGCACGATCTGCACCAGCCGCCACAGATGTTGCTCCTCGTCCACATACACACGTACCTCTCTTGGAGGCGATGGAGGCGGCGATGGCGCAGTCCTCCTGGCGCTCGCGGCGGCGCTCGGCGTCGATCTGCTGCACCAGCTCGTCGCGCAGCCGCACGATCTGCACCAGCCGCCACAGATGTTGCTCCTCGTCCACATACACACGTACCTCTCTTGGAGGCGATGGAGGCGGCGATGGCGCAGTCCTCCTGGCGCTCGCGGCGGCGCTCGGCGTCGATCTGCTGCACCAGCTCGTCGCGCAGCCGCACGATCTGCACCAGCCGCCACAGATGTTGCTCCTCGTCCACATACACACGTACCTCTCTTGGAGGCGATGGAGGCGGCGATGGCGCAGTCCTCCTGGCGCTCGCGGCGGCGCTCGGCGTCGATCTGCTGCACCAGCTCGTCGCGCAGCCGCACGATCTGCACCAGCCGCGACACCAACTGCTCCTCTCGCACCTACGCATACACGAATATTTGTATATTGCATGTCTTTAATCGAAATAAAATTTATTTCTAGTGTTGAATTATAACAATACCGCTAGACTGCTATAACATCTGTTTTCTGATTGTCAGAGCAAGGTGTACACTCGTAAATTTTTTTAACCCACTTCAAAGAAAGGAGGAGGTTCTCAATTCGTCGGAATCTTTTTGTAGAACGACAAGACAGTTCTCGCGGGACGGGGATTAATTTGTGGGCAGAAGATGGATGGCACATCTAAAAGTGTTGCAGCTTATAATGATTTTTGTATGGTTGCGACTGCGGCCAAGCCAACCATGTGTATGTGCAGCCATTGTTAACAACCTATTAATTTTTCTGACCTGCAGTTCCATTACATGTAATATTTTAAAAAACTGTACATCGAATCTTATCGATAATACAAGTATGTGTACTATGTATTTATGTGTTTATGTATTTACTTGTACTTTATAGTACTTGTTATTTATGTACATAATGTCTTACCTTGTCAGCGTCGATCCTATTGACAGCAGGCCGTGACTGTAAAACCCTGATTTCATGCTCTATATCAGCTTGCTCTTGTTCCAGCCTTTGTTGCCTTCGTCTATAGAAACAGAAAATAAAAACACTATCGTTACTCATCACTGCACCGAAGGTCACTTTGACGACATTTCAGTGTCGCGTTACATAGCAATACTTAAGCCTACCGTAAGAAACGGTCAGTGAGTGACCTCCTCAGTTGTAGATGATAACTTCAGTGCAAGAGTCAACGTTTCCTAGTAGTAACTTTTGACTCCATTGAATTTGCGATAATCGAATTTGACCTTTGAATATTTGATCATTGAGTCGTTTCAATTGCTCAGCAGGCTAAAAAAACTAATTATACAGCTTAAAATATGCATTTTGACGGTGTATGATAGTGCAAATGTGTATATATATATATATATATATATATATATATATATATATATATATATATATATATATATATATATACCTACTATATATAGACCTACTATATATAGACTATATATATATACCTCTACTATATATAGACTATAATATAGTCTAACTATAACGTTTGATATCAGGAAGTGGGAGAAAGACGACATTCGAATGCTAGATTTGCTATTCCACGATTTGTATAATTATTCCCTAAGTAACTAGCCTTAAGTATGCTGACAAAGTTTTGAAGAAATATTAGGTATGGACTTGATTTTATAAAACTACTTTATTGATAAGCCTACTATTTACAAGGTAGCCATAAACAAGTCCTTTCCATGTAAAATGACGATAGACCTAAATACAAACCTTTTTATATATGGCGGGTGCGGCCGAACATACCTATGTTACGTAAGTAAAGTATTTAATTGAACGAACAAGTATTACTCACATGTACATGAGCTCTGTTTGCTTCCTAAACAGGTCATTTTTCTCGTTGACTAGTTCACATAGCTGTATCACAAGGTCTTCTATTTCCTCTTGCGGTGCCGTGGGGCCTTCGTCGCCTGTGACGCACATTTAAATACATATTTAATTAATTACACTCATACCTACCAGTACAAGTATTTCGAGTTAAACATAAACAAATTAATTAAGAATATTATTGATAGGTAAGTGTATGACTGTATGTATTCTATTGTACCTATACATTTATAATCACTTATTCTTAGGCTCACAGCCAGTTGACTCACTACCTAAGGACAGCGGGTGTAATACAAAATTCACGAAAAAAAGTGTCCCGAGAAAACCTATTTATATACGAGTATATACACGCGGGTATGTGTATTTTTATAAACAAACTAAAACATTGTAATTTATGTCTTAAACCATTATTATACAGCCTAATTTTACTTGACATTTTGATTAAGCTATAGTGCGATTCTCGCGTTTTATCTCTTTCGGTTCGGATACTTTTTAGCGCTGACCCGTCATCCTTAGTATTATATATCTATGCTCACAGCACATGATTTAGAAACTATCTACTTAATCAGTATTCAATTAAAAATTTTCATTAAAAAACGAATCGATTTTTTAATAATTTTTTAAAAGGCTGTACTGATTTTGATAGAACAGCATTAAGTTCAAACGTGAAGTGAAACTGTTGCAACATGACAAGACAGTTATAGTATATAAACAAGTATTTAAGCTTGGTGATAGCTGTGCTTAGCTAATTCAAATAGACATCTGCTTATAATATGTAAGTGCGACAGTGTGCAGGTGATGATTATTACTTATGGCTATTAGCTAGGAAAAAAATAGGTATTCCCAAAATGAAGCTAGCCTCACACCTTCATTTTGACAGACAAAAAATACAGCAGCGGAACATTTGTGGACTTCATAACACTGATATAGGTACATATAAACTGATTTATATAAGTCTGGCTTTGGCCGTGGCTAGTTACCACGTCCTACCAGCAAAGACGCACCGCCCAGCAATTTAGCGTTCCGGTGCGATGCTTGTAGAAACCGTTGGGGTAAATTTACTTACCCTTCCAAGTTAGTACGATAACATCTTAGGCTGCATCATCACTTATCATCAGGTGAGATCGCAGTCAAGTACTAACTTGTATAGAGTAAAAAATAAAAACAGTCTGATGAATCTATCGCTCGCTGCAATGTTATCTACATTGAGAACTAGATTTTTAGCGCGTCAACACGCAAAAAATTCCGTCCGCTCCTTTAGCCTCAGCAGTCGGCACAGAAAATAACAAAAAAATTGGTTGCCTGTAAAGTCGGTTTACTGACGATAGTTGAACGTGACAACGTCTTCTTTGTCGCTCGTTCCGCACTCGCGAGGTAACGCCGGTAACGCCGCATGAGCGAGGTAACGCCGGATGAGTCATGTTTTTTCGTGCGTGCAACCGGCTCTATCGATTTATAAGACGTTGTCGCGTCAAAAATTGGTTGCCTGTAAAGTCGGTTTACTGACGATAGTTGAACGTGACAACGTCTTCTTTGTCGCTCGTTCCGCGCTCGCGAGGTAACGCCGGTAACGCCGCATGAGCGAGGTAACGCCGGATGAGTCATGTTTTTTCGTGCGTGCAACCGGCTCTATCGATTTATAAGACGTTGTCGCGTCAAAAATTGGTTGCCTGTAAAGTCGGTTTACTGACGATAGTTGAACGTGACAACGTCTTCTTTGTCGCTCGTTCCGCGCTCGCGAGGTAACGCCGATAACGCCGCATGAGCGAGGTAACGCCGGTAACGCCGGATGAGTCATGTTTTTTCGTGCGTGCAACCGGCTCTATCGATTTATAAGACGTTGTCACGTCAAAATAATAAATTGGCGAGAAGTTGATGAATAAACAAGCGTGTAGCGGCGAGTAGAGTGCACTGTGCAGTCGCGATTTACCCTCACACTTGTCGCGGATCATCTGCTCGATGAGCACGCCCTGCCGCTCCAGGCCCAGCTGCTGCGTCTCCAGCAGGTCGAGCTGCACCTGCAGCTGCTCCGGCGTCAGCTGCATCTTCACGGCGAGTAGAGTGCACTGTGCAGTCGCGATTTACCCTCACACTTGTCGCGGATCATCTGCTCGATGAGCACGCCCTGCCGCTCCAGGCCCAGCTGCTGCGTCTCCAGCAGGTCGAGCTGCACCTGCAGCTGCTCCGGCGTCAGCTGCATCTTCACGGCGAGTAGAGTGCACTGTGCAGTCGCGATTTACCCTCACACTTGTCGCGGATCATCTGCTCGATGAGCACGCCCTGCCGCTCCAGGCCCAGCTGCTGCGTCTCCAGCAGGTCGAGCTGCACCTGCAGCTGCTCCGGCGTCAGCTGCATCTTCACGGCGAGTAGAGTGCACTGTGCAGTCGCGATTTACCCTCACACTTGTCGCGGATCATCTGCTCGATGAGCACGCCCTGCCGCTCCAGGCCCAGCTGCTGCGTCTCCAGCAGGTCGAGCTGCACCTGCAGCTGCTCCGGCGTCAGCTGCATCTTCACGGCGAGTAGAGTGCACTGTGCAGTCGCGATTTACCCTCACACTTGTCGCGGATCATCTGCTCGATGAGCACGCCCTGCCGCTACAGGCCCAGCTGCTGCGTCTCCAGCAGGTCGAGCTGCACCTGCAGCTGCTCCGGCGTCAGCTGCATCTTCACGGCGAGTAGAGTGCACTGTGCAGTCGCGATTTACCCTCACACTTGTCGCGGATCATCTGCTCGATGAGCACGCCCTGCCGCTCCAGGCCCAGCTGCTGCGTCTCCAGCAGGTCGAGCTGCACCTGCAGCTGCTCCGGCGTCAGCTGCATCTTCACGGCGAGTAGAGTGCACTGTGCAGTCGCGATTTACCCTCACACTTGTCGCGGATCATCTGCTCCATGAGCACGCCCTGCCGCTCCAGGCCCAGCTGCTGCGTCTCCAGCAGGTCGAGCTGCACCTGCAGCTGCTCCGGCGTCAGCTGCATCTTCACGGCGAGTAGAGTGCACTGTGCAGTCGCGATTTACCCTCACACTTGTCGCGGATCATCTGCTCGATGAGCACGCCCTGCCGCTACAGGCCCAGCTGCTGCGTCTCCAGCAGGTCGAGCTGCACCTGCAGCTGCTCCGGCGTCAGCTGCATCTTCACGGCGAGTAGAGTGCACTGTGCAGTCGCGATTTACCCTCACACTTGTCGCGGATCATCTGCTCGATGAGCACGCCCTGCCGCTCCAGGCCCAGCTGCTGCGTCTCCAGCAGGTCGAGCTGCACCTGCAGCTGCTCCGGCGTCAGCTGCATCTTCACGGCGAGTAGAGTGCACTGTGCAGTCGCGATTTACCCTCACACTTGTCGCGGATCATCTGCTCGATGAGCACGCCCTGCCGCTCCAGGCCCAGCTGCTGCGTCTCCAGCAGGTCGAGCTGCACCTGCAGCTGCTCCGGCGTCAGCTGCATCTTCACGGCGAGTAGAGTGCACTGTGCAGTCGCGATTTACCCTCACACTTGTCGCGGATCATCTGCTCGATGAGCACGCCCTGCCGCTCCAGGCCCAGCTGCTGCGTCTCCAGCAGGTCGAGCTGCACCTGCAGCTGCTCCGGCGTCAGCTGCATCTTCACGGCGAGTAGAGTGCACTGTGCAGTCGCGATTTACCCTCACACTTGTCGCGGATCATCTGCTCGATGAGCACGCCCTGCCGCTCCAGGCCCAGCTGCTGCGTCTCCAGCAGGTCGAGCTGCACCTGCAGCTGCTCCGGCGTCAGCTGCATCTTCACGGCGAGTAGAGTGCACTGTGCAGTCGCGATTTACCCTCACACTTGTCGCGGATCATCTGCTCGATGAGCACGCCCTGCCGCTCCAGGCCCAGCTGCTGCGTCTCCAGCAGGTCGAGCTGCACCTGCAGCTGCTCCGGCGTCAGCTGCATCTTCACGGCGCGCCGCTCGGGCAGCGGCAGCCCCGGCGCCGGGCCCTTCGCGCGCCGCCCTGCTACATCACGCAATTCAATTCAAACTTCCGGAAATAATTCCTATAAATTTAAATACGAATCAAAATTTTTCACTCGCAGCGGGATTTGAACCCGCGTCTCCCCATCTCTCGCGGCTGGGTGCTCTTACCACTGAGCTATACGACGCTATATGCTGCGGACAGCGACGGCGCGGCGAGTCCGTCTTTCGTATCGTCCTGCTCCAGAATGAGGAGAGTGAGCCCATAGGGACAAGGAGCGAGAGGAAACAACTTGTAGGGAGTCAAGAAGGCGCCCCGGGAACACGCCAAGAGCAAGTACCGAACGGGCGCCCTCCCGCGTTTCGGCCCCCATAACTGCGAGGTTGATTGGGCCATGGGTGGTGGAGGGTTGTCCCTATAAATCAATTCAAATATCTTTACCTATTTGCGAATTTGGGTACAATATATAGATGTTACAAAATATGATAGTTCTTATGCAAATCCAGCCTTACGGCATGCAATGTTACACAATAAAATAAATGAAAGTCAAAAATAATGAAGAAAACAATTGCAAATATTACGTCAATTAAATTCATCTGTGAGGTAATAATTTAAAGAATAATATGTCTTATCATACAAAATTTTTTTAACTTATTTTTGAATATTGGAATTGCACATAATATGTTTTGGTAAATGATTATATAGAATAGGACCAGTGCAGAAAACGGACGCTCTATATAGTAGTAAACCGATCAAGTGCGAGTTGGCCTCGCCCACCGAGGGTTCCGTAAAGTCGCTTAGAATTTGTCGCTACAAGTAGATGCGCAAGGGCAACGTCGTCTGATGTCCTTTGAGAATACCGACGCCGCAACCAGCCGCGCGACAATATGAAAGCGAAGCAGTTTATACTATCGAGAGCATTTTTCCATAATATGCGTCTTTAGAATCATTTTCATCTTTCATTGATTTTCCAGTTCTTAGGTTATTACATCATTTTTTACAGTTTTTGGATTTTTCTCTACCTGATGATACATACCAGCTGATGCTATACTTTACACAGGTTTAAAGTCACTCAAAAAACATCTAATAAATCGGGGTTACTGTACTATTGAAGAATTTTTCAATGACAAGAATTCTTGGAATGATAGGGATTATTTTCCATCTCCTCACGAGTTATCTTAAAAACCATGTAATAATTTTTGATATTATTTAAGAAATTGTATATAATGATTTTTTTTATTTAAAAAAAGAGCAAGTGCCGAGCTTCTTGCCAATTCTTCTTGGTGCAAACCTGCTTTCCGAACCTGGCGGTAGAGTTTTGACTTTTCATAAGAGCCTATTAATTGGGCCTATGTGAAAATAAAGATTTTACATTTTCATTTTCATATAACCATTTCTTTTTGCAAAATTACATTATTATGGGACAGTGGGAAGAACCGTGTTTTAAGGACCCTTAGCCATTATTGCCTAAATTATTTAGACTATAAACAGCTTTATTTATAAAATTAGTATCTGTTTGTATACATACCATCTGACGACGCGTTGCGTGCATCCGATAAGTCCACACCTTTTTCCATAGACTCTCCGCATCCTGACAGTGTTGATAGGCTGTCTGGAGGAGTCGGTGCCGGCCTCTTCTTCTTTAGTTTTGGGGTAGACTTGCCGAAGGATTTCTTAGAAATAAAATATTTCTTATTGAGAGCATACCAATAAATAACCTATTAGACTTAGATTAGAACTTAGGAAAAAACATGACGTTTTTACTGATTTTGTATGGCATATGTTGCTCCTCAGATAGCTTATCTGGCGATTGAAAAAATCAGCCCTTAGAGGTAAATAAAGTTTAAACTATTGTTGTTCTAGGTAAAATAAAAACAAGGGAAGACATAATTGCGTAAAAAGTCCAATAAGTCTCTTGTGCATAAAAATCTATATAAATACTAGCTGACCGGGCAAACTTCGTTTTGCCGTTTAGGGACATCAAATATAGATAACAAGCCGCTCCCGGGCCCAGAGAACATACACTGAAAATTTCATAACGATCGGTCCATCCGTCTCGGAGGAGTTTGGTTACAAAGAAAATCGAGAGAATTTTATATATTAGAAAGATGTATCATTCTAAAGTGTTAAAAGATATTTTGCTCTATGGTAGAATTGTCAAAGATAAGATGCAGCGGCTCATGTTATCATCAGCATACGCTGCCACTGTTCAAATCGATTAATATTTAAATATACCTACGAATCGACCGATTGTTATGAAATTTTCAGTGTTTGTTCAGCAGGTCTGAAAGTAGGTCTTACGCTATTTTTTAATATCCCTAATGGCAACAACGTTTGCCGGGTCAGCTATACTCTTTCCATCCGTTTATTTTCTATTTTTTCTTTGACATATGAAACAGATATAACAATAGCGACGGACCAGAGAGAGATAAAGGTAAAATGGGCTCTTTGCACATGTCACATGATGTCAAGAAAATAAACGAATGGAAAAAGTATACCTACTATTAGTATATAGCCCATAGGTACCTTAGGGTTTGTGATACTTTCTATTTGTGGCTCATTTGCCGCAGTGGCATACCTACGCGTCGCCGTAACAATAAGTCAATGCGGGATTACTTTCACTCTCGTGATAACTTCCAGTTCAATACAAATATCAATATAAGTATGTGGATGTCCTTATAAGTAGGATAGAAAATGTGTATAATCAGAATATACTTAATCTGGATAATCTTGTGTTATCACGATATCGCTCGTGGATTCAATACGCAATTTGCTTGCATGCCTAACTACTTACATGCAGTATGTTGATTCACGGTTCAGTGGTTTTATTTACATAAACATACTTAATGACAACTCAACACGGAATTGAAACCTAAGCTCTAATGGCAATTTGTTTGTTAATAACCATCATTTGTAAGACTCATGTTAATACAATATCATCTCGAGTCTCGACTCGACTTTCGTGATATCGAGTCTTCAAACGTAACAATATTGTATCTAACTAGGTTTTTGAACAACCTCACCTGTCCCCGTTCCCATTTCCGCTTCTTTTTCCAACCTACTTTAAAGTCAGTTTGCTATAGAAATGAAAAGCTATAGCTGTATCTTATCAATCGGCATTCCATCGGCATCATCGATATGTTCATCCAGGTTATAAGCTGTCTACATTCCAACTTCAACAAAATTTGTTCAATAGTCGTAGCGTGATTGAGTAACGATCATCCAAATTCACAAACTTTCACATTTATAATATGAATAAGATTATAAATTATCTATTTTTATAACTTTACATAATTTGATAGTAAAATAAACCAAGTGCCATAATTATGATTTATAATAGGTCGTCCGACTAGATAGAGCCCAAACTAACAACGACCGCTCCGAGAGTGCGGCAACTTTTCTTGTCGTGTGAGTGTGTCAATTTAAAATTTGATGCTAACACTAGCATCGGCGCACCATACAAAAATTGTGTAGCGACGGTTCGGGTATGCGAACTTTGACAGAGTATTTATTGCCGCACTTCTGAAGTCGCGTGTCTATGGCCATAATATTGTTTTGTCGTCCTCCGAAAAGCAATATTCCATGAATCTGTATTCCGTATGGACACCTCAGCGACTCTCACAGACTGACAGACAGAAAGAAATACACCCACCGGGCCACCGATAAGACACATAGGTATTTGCTACAAACACATACCTGATCAGAGTGTACGGTGGAGGTGTGCGAGCTGAACGACGATATACTGGCCACATCGTCCATGGAAGTGGAGGGCACGTCCAGGTGCTCGGCGATGGCGGCGGGCGGCGGCGGCGCCCTGGGCTTCCTGCGCCGAGGCGTGCTCGCCGGCAGGTTGGGCGTGCTCGTCGTTATCGACGACTTCTGCATGCTCGAGCTGAAATATCTATGCATTCAACACGCAAGCCTCCACGGATGTGTGCGTGTATTGCATGGACGCCAACGATAACGCTGAACATACAGTCTTCCACTGTCCACGTTTTGCTTTGGAAAGAGAAGGTTGCTATACATCTAGGTAGAGACATTTCCGTGGGAAACCTTGTTTCCCTTATTGATGCAAAGCCAGAATTGGGATAGTGTGAAACACTTCATAGAGGATATTATAAAAATAAAAGAAATAGATGGAAGAGAAGACAGATGATAGAAAAGACAAGTGGCAGTGATGGTTAGGCTTATTCGGCAGGTACATCATTGCTTGGAGAGAGGAGAGGTTTTTTTAGTCAGTAAGAGTCCAACACAGCGTCCATGAGGAGTTATCCCCTCCTTTGAGAGAAAAAAGCCTCCACAAATGCTTCAGGGTTTTTACAGCAAAAATGAGAGACGAGCAAAGATGTCGATAGAACTGCACATATCAAACGCAATGCGTCCTAGGAATTTGCATTGCAATGTTATGTCACGTACTGCACTGCGTTCATCATGAGACATTAGTTATGAGTCTTGTTTTGCCCTGTTATTTCTCCAGCTACAGTTCTGTGTTGGATGCGTACAATGTGGTTGTATGCATCCAAGCAGTCTCAAGTGCAAGAAGGCCTATCACCTAGTAAAGAGTTTTACTAAATCTGAGATAGCAAAATAACAAGCGGTAGACAAAAGGTGAAGGTTACAGAGTAGGTACTTGATTTATTTTATTAAAATAGTTGCAGTTCTTTGTTTAAAAATCTAAAACATAAAGCTAAAGGAACATAATATTATTCAACAAGTTGAAATCTGTTTAACCAATTCCTACTCTAGCTAAATTAATATATGTCAAAATAATCACTGGCGAAAGGTAGTAATCTCATATAAAATAGATCAAATCATAATATTTACCTCTTATCAGTTTCTTCATCTGAAGATGGTTCCTCACCATCAGACCAAAATGGATTATATGCCTTGATAAGCCTTTTCCTAAAAACAATAAGCAGTCCAATTAGGTATCTTCATCATTTGGCCTGGGTCTCAAAGGAAATAAATATTCAAAACATACACTGGAGTCGAAGTTTGAACATCATGTACTTTAGGTGTGGGCTGGATGGGTGGAACTTCATCTTCTTCCTCTTCACTGCTGCCAAATGGATTGGTGCTAACTCTTCGTGGCATTTCAGTATTGTCATGCTATATAAAAAGTTGAAATGCATGCATTAAATTTACAGAAGAATTAAAATAACTCCCATTCTAAAACCTATATTACATACCTCATCTTCGTCATCAGAAAATGGATTTAAATGATCAGGATATTCTTTATCACTTTTTATAGGAGAAATTGCTTCTTTCCGTAAAGAGTCCTTAACAGCTTTCTCTTGATAGCTATCTACTTTTTTATCAGTTAAATGTTTCTTTCTCCTTGGTGGAACACTAATAATTATTTCTTGTTCTGAAGTCTGTACTTCTGGAGGTTCAGGTGTGTCTATGTTTGTGGGAATACAACTATTCTGAGCTAGTCTACTATCATCAGTAATATTACTTTCATCTATTAAATTATCTGATATGCTCTTTTGATCAGAGGTTAATAAATCATTTGTAACACAGTCATCTTTGATATGCGCTGAATCACAATCTTTTTGGCTGTTTATAGTAATATCAGCATCTAAAGTGTCATCAGATAATTGAGTTTGTAAAAAATCGAATTTGTCTTTACTACTTCTATATGTTTTTTCAGGTTTAGTTTCATAAATATTTTTACTCTCTAATTGTAAGTTATCATCCATCGGTGTTACAATCTCAAACTCTTTGTTTTTTGTTTCTAAGTCCTGACCATTAATTCTAACAGGTTTAATAACATCATTTAATTTATACACTTGATTATCATTACACTTATCATTATAATTGTCTTTTAAGCTAATATTTCCTATTTTATCTTGAATACTGGTGTCTTTTTCTATGTTTTTCTCAAACATACTTATTTTTTCTGCAATAATTTATTAGAAAATTTAGTGGCATTGCTAACAATTCATATTTTTGTTAAACTTAAGTAAATAAATTAAATTATTAATATTTTTTTTATAACATTACAGTTTATTAAGTACATTAACAAAGTTAACTTACTTATAACAAAGTTATATGTTAGTGATAACAAACATCAGACATAACAATTAGAAGAAAAAAGAAATGAATAGTATTAAGATCAGAGAAACATGCACTTTAAAGGGGTGATAAAAGGTAAAATTATTGTTGATTTCTCACCTAATATAGATTGTGGTCTTGGTAAACTTTTTGTGCTAACAGGCTGTTCGATTTTGAGACCTTGACTTGAAATCACATCATTACTGAATGCCAGCATTCCTATTTGATCATTGTTGTTAAGCAATTTAGGCGTGTTCTTTTCATTGTTACATGTATCACAGGAAAACTCGGTAGAGCCAATGACATGATAATTTTTTGGGTTCAAATGTCCCAAGCATTTGGAACATCTGAAGCATCTCCTGTGATAGAGTTTCTGGGCCACCATGAGTCTTTGTGCCAAGTACACAGGCAACCCGCATGCAGCACACTTATCTAGCGCCACTTTTCCAAATTTGATTGGAGTCTAAAAGGGTGAACATACAGTATAGAATTAAGAATATAAGGATCAGAGAATAACATCACAAAGAGAGCAGTGCAGGTGAAGCTCGTGACAAACAAATCTGAAATTTTGTGCAAGCAATACAACATGTTATACTAACTGGTGCTTGGTCTGTAGATGATGATACTTTAGGCTCACTTTCTGATGATTTTGTGTTCACTGCAAGGAACAATTATTTATATTTCAAATGCCTACTGTCTATGAACATACCAAATTATGAATACTTTAGTTTTAATCAGGAATATATTGTTACTGTTAGAAAAATTAGTGAGTAAATGAACATAATATTGAATGAATTATAGAGACAATTTACAATGAAATTACTTGTCATAAGAGCCTCTGTATGTTAGGCCTACATGAAATAAAGTATTTTCTATTCTATTAAATTCAATTCCATTTTATAATGTTTCATAGTTTTTAGAGCTTGATAAAAACTGTTAGTGTGCAAACTAACTCTACTCATTTAGAGTGTATATAACTTACCAGTGTGCCCTAAATGTTGATAGAATTGGGATAAATATGTTAGAATTGACAGTCTGTCGGGAATTTCATTCTCTACCATATCCTCTGGGTCCAAAAGTGCAGGAATGCCCAAATGTTTTTCAGCAATACTGTACGCAAGTTTATTATTCTCATATATATTTTCTGGCCTTAATTTTGACAGGTCTCTGAAAATAAACCAGCATAAATACACCACAGACACACTCTAGATAAATTAATGAAACTTAAATTCTTTAACTGCCTGCAGGCAGAAGGGTTACCAGCCTAGTGTCTATACTGGGGAAATGTTTTTAGCAACCAACAAGGTTCCTATAAGAGGGTTTATATCTTTACCATGAAACAATGTATTTCATAGCAGAATGTAAAAGTTGACAAAAGACATTTGACAAAAATACTAGGAAAATACATCATACTTACATTAGATCTGGTCTAAAGTGGTGAACTAGAGCACAGAAAGCCATCCCATCTCTCCATGATGTTGTCATATTATCTATTTGCACATCTGGACAATCTTTTACTAACCGTTTACACCATAATTCCAAGGCTTTCGTTCCTTTAACTTCTGACATGGTGAAGAGGTATTAAAAAGTTCACTTTTTTATCAATATTATATTGATATCATTTTGGTTACAGTTCGTCAGGCTTAAAATCAATCGCAGAGTGTTTGCTTCCATAATGTTAGTGCATGATGAGTTACACTGGCGTTAAAAACTTTTAACTAACATTTAACAGAAAGAATAAGTACATTTTACAGTTACTTTATCAATTGAGATTCTGTATAAGTTTACATTTAGCAGTTTATTGCTGATTATTTAATTTTTATTGTTCTTTTTTAGCTAACAAAGTTAGCTAATTTCTATTTTCTAAAATTCTAATGAATAAATCACAGATATCCTTTAGAGCGTCGAGCGTCCGGATTCGGGTCGATGTCACTTTCGGCCTCGCGCGTCCCGCGACCGGATTGCGGTCGGCGGACGCGCTAATTTCGCCTCTTCATATTTCCTTCTACAGTGTTTACTGATCTATAGTCGACCTTTTTTATCTTGTTCTAAACTAATGTCAATGAAATGAGACAGCAAATACGACCGTTGAAAGTCGCCTTAATATTATTAGTCTTTGGCAAATCCGCTCGTTTGAGAGGGCGTTTTTATGTACTCCTTTGTACCCCATTACAAAAACGACCAATGTGACGAAAAAATGTATGAAGACCTACGATATTTTTGTTGTTTCTTATTGCTAAAGGTATAAGGTGTAAATTAAACAATATACTTTAGTTAAGAAATGGTTATAGAAATGGTAGTCTTTGAATAATTCAATGAAATAGTACCCTGAGGACCCGTCCCGTCTATTTTGGGTATCAGCTTGGCTAAAATTCATTACCAATGACTCTTAAATTTACAGAAAATAGATTACCTAATCAAGTTTTTGTTAAATTTTTGTTAGAATTAAATAATCAATAGAAAACGAGTGATTTAAGATATACTGCGGCATGCGCCAGCAAAAATCCCGAAGCGTCGGGCAGCCGGAATCCGGTCGGACGTACTACGTCATGACGCGAAGTGGGGATGGACGCTGGAAAGGATATTAACCACAAGTGTAAATGAATGATGTGTCAAACTGTCAGATTAGTTTATTGACACTTGACACTTAACTAGACGTTGACAAGCACAGAGTATTAACTGTAGTTGACAAGAACTGAAATCACAGATTAGTGATATACTCAAGATTTACTTGAAGGACAAAGATCTCTTGGCACTTGAATGACATTGTCGGAGGGCGCAGTTGTAGAACAAATGTAGAACTATTGCAGCCAGCTAATATTTTCTCAACTATCAATTTTAGTTAGTAATAAACCAAAACAACTCAAAATACTTGCAACATACCGACAAATATGCCGACGGAGCGAACTATTGAACAATGTCACAAGATAGCGGTGTTAGTTTTGATTTTGACCACGCGCAAAGATAGAAGATAGCTTTGTCGCACTTGTATGACCGTAGCAATGATGAAAGATAATAAGTCTTTCATCATTGGACCGTAGCATAGATCTTAGATAGTATGGACCGTAGAGTAATATAGTCTGTGGCAACAGGTATAACCTCAGATGAAGGTATAACAATCTCTGCTGTGTGGTTCGTGGAAGTGACTATCATCATCATCATCATAGACAACCCACAGCAGAGAGAGAGAACTATCATTCTGAGATCATACTGAATCATACCCGTACCCGCCTTGAGCCTTATTATTAGACCAAACATTTTTGTTTATTTTATCAGGTAAATATCCTATCGATGAATAGTTGACGACCGACATTACAACGGTGTTAGAGTTTTTAGAGTCTCTACGTTTAGCGCGTCTCTTCTCTTATCTTCTTAATGAAGCGGCTATGCAGGACTTCTCCGCTGCCAGAAGCACTTTGACAGTCTCCGATATATTGTGCTTGCTGCTTCGTTTATTTTTTATCCATTGAAGGTTTTCCACTAAATTAATATATATATATTTTTTATAACGGGACATTTTACACATCACAATCTAGCACCAAAGTAAGCGATAGCCTGTGTTATGGGTACTAGATAACTGATAAATATACATACATACTAATATACATAAAATATAATATATATTGAAAAGCACCCAGACACTGGAAAACATTCATGCTCATCACACAAACATTTACCAATTGTGGGAATCGAACCCACGACCTCCGGCGCAGACAGCAGGTTCACTACCACTACGCCATTTGGTCGTCAAATGTTATTTTTGTTCCACTTAATAAAGCAGTAATGTGTAGCGAACCATAGACAACAGTGATTATCACTGAGATACAGAATAAGGGCCCAACCTTAGGAAGAGCATCACGTCCTTTGCAGGGGTATATTTGACCTCCGGCCTTCAATCAGGCCAGGGCACAGTATACACTATACAATTCAAAGGAGTTAGTAGGTACTCCTTTTACTAGGGTAAGTATTTGTGGAAAGACAGTGAAGGCTTTTTTCTCCAAATGTCATTTGAATGAGACCTAAATTAATTAAGTCGACTAATATTAGGTGTCTGAGTATTAGGTAGATATTCCTTTCAACAGGTACCGTTGTGAAATATATTTACTTACTACAAGTTTCGTAGTTTCATAATCAATACAAGGAATAGTCACTGACTTTCATTACATGACAACTTTGGTTTATTAGTATTAACACGCAAAATTGCTTAATAAGGATACGGAGATTGCTACCAAACGAACCCGACCCCGGGCCCCTGACGAGAGGCATAAGAAAAATGAAAATATTTAGAAAGAATATAATATATTATTTTATTTATAAGAATATAACATCATATTAAAGTTGTTGTAGTTACATCATGGACTGAGCACACATCCAATAAAAAAAATCATGACATCCATGATGATATCGCCATGTAGTTTTATAAAATTTTGAAAAGTTATTTTTATTTTATTCTTACTTAAGAAGAAGAAGTAAGAGTGGCTACAGTACTCGTCTGCAGTATCCAAGAGCGTCGAGTCTATATCCTCTCGGGCATTGGTTGGGTACATTCGTGATTCTGAACGGTTTTTTATCAGACTCAGTGTCAGCTTCATCGGCTTCCATTTCAGCTGGGATGGCTTGCGAAAATTCGTTTTCAATTACTGTTTTAATCGGAGAATTCAAATATCTGAAACAAAAAAATACGATTATAGTGCCACTAAATTATTTGTAAAGTAACGTCGCTGTTGATTAGTTGAGTTTGCTCTCTACTCGGTTGTATTTTACAGTGAGTTGCAAAGTTGTGTTATTATTTTCGTTTTGTAGTTTTATCTGCGTAAACATACCTTTCACAATAAGAAGTGATGCGCGAAACATTAGGTATCTAACAAAGCGAAACATAACCACTACAATCGTCAGCAGCGACACCCACGTCACGGAGCCAGATAAGTTGTGGCACTGTAGTCTGTATACCTAGTTAATTGTTTTGCACACCACAAATGCTATGCCTACGTAATTAATGCGGTACGGCAAAAACGTAGATATACACATATCGCACTCTAATTATTCTACGGTCTGTGGCATATCGCAAATGGCTTGAATTTGAAAAATAACGAAAGCCGCTAAACTAACACCTAACTAACTTTCGGCTCGGGGTCCCGGGCCGGAGTATCGTCTCGGTTAAGATTTGGTTTATGCCCATGTTTTACAATCTGCTAATTTTAGTCGCAAGGCGCCGTAAACGTAAAAAATATAAATTAGTATATTTCTTCGGCTTAAATATACTTATGGCGGACAGAAAACTATAACGTGGCCTCTGTCCATTTGGTTGGTTTGGTTCATCCACGCGGCTGACACACTGAGTGAGTCCGCCGATCCGCGATCGGGGCATGACGCGCACCCGCACCTTACAGTTTAATCTTGATACTTCGGATTTATGTGACTTTGCTATTATTCTCAAAAGACACTGCTAGAAGAGATTCTTTCACTTAGGTACCTAAACACAATATGATTCAGATGTAGAGCATGATAATCACTTATAGCCACAACAGTCATTACTGAAAATACTACTATAGTTAAAATAGATACCTATAAATTAACATTGTACAAATTCATTCCTCTTTAAGCGTTAACTTTGCAAAGGATTTAGTAGGTAAGTAGGTACATTACGTAGACAAAAAAATTATGTAAAGGTGTTTCTTTCGTTTGATACGTACAATAAGTTATTAAACGTTAGTTAAGGATATTTAAAGTTGTTTTCTGCAAATTCCAAGGGCGTCAGCTTTGTATCCTTCAGGACATTGATTCGGGACGCTGATAATATTCCTGATTCCATCTTGGGATTCAAGGGGCGCGTCAGTGTTTATATTTTCTTCGACTTGCTTGAAGTTTGATATGTAGGCACTTTTAGTTTTAGCCCAAATGTTTTCCACTAACTTTTGAAAAGACTCCGAATCTCTGAAAAAGATACGGCGTATGCAAAATACATTCTAAATGATTGATGCTTAGATATCTACATGATGAAATAACTTGTGCACCTATTAAGTTCGTTGGACTGTGATAAATTTTGAGTTGCACCATATTATTTAAGTACTTATGTACCTACCTACCTGTTTACTACTAATTAACGGGTAGGTAACTAACACGTGTAAAACCCGATTGCTTCAACTATTTAGCATTTACAGACACGTACCTAACTGTTGAAATTCGTTGAATCAACTGGCCCATCTGTTAAAAATAGTTCCAGGACTTATGCATCGAGATTTGCCATAGGTGGATGAAAATATTAATAAGGCCCAGTTTCTTCAACAAACACACAAGTACCTACCTACATCATAAACGCGGCTTTTTCTATGACATTTTGTTTTGTAGCGCCATGTGTCTGTTAAAGTTAGTTGAAGCTGTAAGGCCTAAGATTTTTCCCGTATATAAAACAAACTCACGCCAATGCTCCTCCTCTCCATACGTCACGGCATTGTCCATTCACCCACTGCTGACCAGGGGGGCAGTTAGGTGGGACTGTTATCATATTTTGTACGTCAATATCTGCTAGCCTGAAAACACCAATATCCACATTTTCATCAATTTCTAATGTGATTATAATATATTCATGAGATTAATTAGCTTTGCATTCGTATTTTGATTGGTATCTAAATCTATCTAATCAGCAAAAGAACAATACCTATAGACGAACCTAGCGGATTTATCGCTTTTTATTTCTCTTACGACGACCTTACGACCCTATTAAATTTATCAGGGGGAATTGTTTATGAATAATCATATCAAACAGATATTATAATCTGGTTATTTACTGAAGTGGTAAGTACCTACCTATATAAAATTCCAGTGATTATTAACAATTGATGTTGTAAGTTGATTGTCCCTAGCTCATGATTTGCAACTTCACTATGTGAAGAAATTGGACGTAAACACACTACAAGCTTAGGATCGCCTAAAATAAGTTCTACTTAGATATACTTCGATAAACTTAGGTAGATACCTACTTATTACTTATGAGTTTCAACTGTGGCTGCGGATTGCGGTATTATTTTACAGGCTTAAATATATTTTCCAGTATAACTTAGATCATTTATTACGATATATTATCCTACTCACAAGAATGGAAATTCAGGAATATCTTCCTACTTACGCTTTCGGTGCAACAGCGGATTCATTGGGACGTGCTGAGCAAATGCTGAAAATGCTTAACATAAGAAGCAATCGAAGCTGCATCTTGCAACACTGCTTTTGGGAAGAACTGTTTGTCTACGGGAAGAGTTTACTTATTGGAAGCACGTAATCGCACAAGAACTCAAGTGTAACTAATCTTTAACTTCGGAAAACAAAGATAAATCAAAGGATTGATTGCGATATGTTATCATTCATGTCGAACTTATTTATAGTGTCGATGAAGTACCTATTAGAGGTGGAAACAAAAGAGCAGCTATCTAACAAGTAGGTACACAAATAATATGTGTAGTCTGAAATTCTTATGAAAGTACTTACCTCATGATAGTCATGGAATTCTGACATAGGTAGGTACCTACTCAAGTACAGGTAGGTACTGATCTACTTACTAAAGCTTACAAAGGAAACGTATTAATTATATATATTATGTATAGTATACCTACTATAAATATTTCTCACATAGTTATAAAACACTAGCTGACCTGACGTTGTTTTGCCATTAGGGATATAAAATATAGCTTAAGACTAGCTACTTACTCCCTACGTCCCCATCTTACCTTCGCTCCCTTAAAGACACGCCAGAAACAAGTCCTTTACGAGTTTTACGACCCAGATCACGACGGACAACAATCTCGCTAACTCAAGACTAGGACATCACACACCCACACATCTTGTACAGCGCCGGCGAAGACGAAGGATCCAACTTCATTCGTCACCCGCACTTGGATCACACCCACCGTCTAGGGGGCGTGCGGACTAGTCTAGTCCAATCCATTACCCTCCCTAGCGTCACAAAGTCACCTAGTGCCGAGTGCGAGCCTCACAGGAGGCACTCTGTGGACGTTGTCCCCCGATTTTATCGAGCGATCTTCTCATATCCCGGCAATGCTACTACGTCCGCCCAACTCACCCGGTGACGCTGGTCGATGTTACGGTCACTATTGGCCATGTAGCTTACTCAATCCGAAAAAAACTTACTCTCAGACCTACTGAATATCCGAAGTCCGAACAATAACATACCTACACAGTGTCGGCGGAGTTTCATACGTGCTATCACAGGCACGAGAATTTTATATACAGTGTGAGTCTTCATAATGTGCACATATTGAAATGAGGGAAACTATGCTTAATTTTATCGACGGAAAACGTATTAAAAAAAATCTAAAATTTTTTTTTATATTTTTTTTGGATTTTTTAAAATTGTTGTTCGCTACTATGACCCTTGTGTAAACAAAACGGTGTAACTTTTAAACTAAATGATCTATCACGATGAATCAAACTTATTAATGATTGGAATTAATGGTCCGTCCTCATGAAATGCAAATTGTGGATAAAAATTACCCTTAATGGAAAATACACGTGTTTTAAATAAAATTTCTGGTTTTTTTTTCACTAATTTTTACAATAATCGTAAAATTTCTCAATAAAATGCCCCCATTGTATGCCTTTTTTATTACTTTAAATTATTCCTCATCGTATTAGCTACCTAATCGTAAAAATTGCATGCTTATAACTCAATTCTAACATTTCTTATCAAGTGTTAAAGAAAGGCCTAGGACACGGCTACGCACTAATTATTGAGATTGTAGATATCACGTAGAACCCCTCCTAAGGAAAACAATAACTTGCGCGTTTGGAGTGCTATTTTTGAACAGTTAAAAAGAGATGTTAGAATTAAGTTATAAACATGCAATTTTTACCATTAGGTAGCTAATACGATGAGGAATAATTTAAAGTAATAAAAAAGGCACACAATGGGGGCATTTTATTGAGAAATTTTACGATTATTGTAAAAATTAGTGAAAAAAAAAACAGAAATTTTATTAAAAACACGTGTGTTTTCCATTGAGGGTAATTTTTTTCCACAATTTTCATTTCATGAGGACGGACCATTACTTCCAATCATTAATAAGTTTGATTCATCGTGATAGATCATTTAGTTTAAAAGTTACACCGTTTTGTTTACACAAGGGTCATAGTAGCGAACAACAATTTTAAAAAATCCAAAAAAAATATTTAAAAATTTTTTAGATTTTTTTTAATACGTTTTCCGTCGATAAAATTAAGCATAGTTTCCCTCATTTCAATATGTGCACATTATGAAGACTCACACTGTATTACTTAGATTAGATCTAGGTCCAAGTAGTGAGGTACGAGTCAGTCATGCATATATTTTGGGTCTCGTACCATCAAACCATAAATGGTTTACTATGAGTAAGTAGTCTGGTCAGTACGCCCAGCCAGAAAAGCGCGGGACGCAGTCGTCTGAAGATTTTTTTTTATACCTACCTCTAAGAGACTATACAGTATGTATATAGATATCAATTTGATATTTCTACGTGTTCCTGAGCCTGCAGGGCTTTTACGTGGCGTGTCAACAAAGTGATTATGGCCAGAAGGGTAATTCTTATGTCATTTTTGAGGTAAGGGTGTATCTTCGTCCTCGGGTGTTTTGATCTTTCTTCTTTCTTTCTTTCTTCTCCTGGGACTTTTCCGCGATTGGCCGAAATCTCTTCGTCCGTTGCGCGTGGAGTCGCCGATGCGGGTCCTCGCCGGATCACTCCAGCCAGCCGAGCTCACTCCAGAATCCGAAGAGGCCTCCCAGGTCGCACAGGATTTCTTGGAGTGTTGCTGAGGAGCCCAAGTAGGTCTCGCGTTGATCCGACACTTCGGTGCACCGTAGTAGCACGTGTGCCGGCGTTTCGTCCTCCTTCATGCAGGCTCTGCACAGAGGGCTGTCCGTGATTCCTAGAGTGGAAAAGTGTTTATTTAGTGGGCAATGTCCTGTTATCATGCCTATACTACTATTCTTAGTTTGTCTTTACTGAGTCGTAAGAGTTTTGCTGTTAGGCGTTTGTCTAAATGTGTTATTGCTGTTTTTGCTTGTCTACAGTCTGTAGTGCGTTCCCATATTTGTGAGTGTGCCTGGTATGTGCTTTTGTGTAGCCAGGATTTGTATTCGCTAAACGGTATTGGGACAATGGGTTCAGGTCCCATTACCATCGTAGTTGCAGCACGTCGTGCTAGGTCATCGGCTGCGTCGTTACCTACATTACCACTGTGGCCTCTAATCCAGCGTAATGTTACATTGTTTGTTTTCGATATTGTTCTTAGTCTTTTGTGGCACCCCAGTAAAAGCTTTGAGGATGCGGTGTTTTTTGCCAGTGCCTTGAGAACTGCCTGACTGTCGCTGTAAATGTTTATATTAAAGTTTGTTACCTTTCTGTTCGCTATCGCAATTGCAGCGTTTTCGATGCCAGCACACTCCGCTTGGAAGACTGAGTTGTTCTTACCGAGTGGGTGGGCGATTTTTATGTTTAACTCCGGGCAGTAAACTCCCGCTCCCGTCCCGTTGTTCATTTTGGATCCGTCCGTATACACGTCTACCGTGCTAGTACTTGGTTTATAGTTTTGTTCCTCCTCGGTGATAATTTCGTATGGTTTATCCATTACGTGTACCTTCCTTGCTTTGTCACAGACCCAATCTATGAAAGGGCAATTCTTTGTTTCTTGTAGTATTTTAGTGTGGCCTGTGTGATTTTTTTTCCACAGTCCGCATGTTCTCAGCCTGAGTGCTGTGAGTGCTGCTTCCTCCCTAATGTGGAGGTGTAGTGGGGGTATATTTAATATCGCTTCCAATGCAGCGGTTGGTGTGGTGCACATGCTCCCAGAGATCGCTAGGCATGCTTGCCTTTGGAATTTTTGCAGTTCTTGTTGTGCCGTCGTTAGAAGTGTTCTCGGCCACCATACTAGTGAGGCGTACGTGAGTAAACTTCTAATGACTGTGCGATATAGCCAATGTATTACTTTCGGTTTTAAACCCCATGTTTTTCCTATCATGCGTTTGCATTGATTCAGAATGATGGTCGCCTTTTGTATTTTATTGTCTAGGTGTGGTTTCCAGTTCAATTTTCCATCTAAGATTACCCCGAGGTACTTTACCTCCGTGGATAACGTTAGATTTGTGCCGAAGAGTGTTGGTGTTTTTGGTATATTAGGTTTTCTTTTGTTTGTGAACAATATTAGTTCGGTCTTTTTTGGGTTTACAGTTAGTTCGTTTTCCTTGCACCATCTCTCGATAAGTTTCAGTGCGTTTTGCATCACTGTGCTCAGTGTGTTCTCTTGTTTTCCACCGATGAGGACTGTTAGATCGTCCGCATACCCTATTGTGAAGAAACCGTTGCTGTTCAGTTTTGTTATAAGGTCGTCGACGACAAGGTTCCACAGTAACGGCGAAAGAACACCGCCCTGAGGACAGCCCTTCGCGACTATACCTTTTGTAGTTCCATTTATCTCCAGTTGGATCACCCTTTTCTCCAGTAGCGATCCTATCCATCCACGTTCGTAGGGTGTCAGGCACCTTGTGCCTGGCCAATGCTGCGTCTATGCTTTTGAAAGTCGTTTTGTCAAACGCTCCCTCGATGTCAACAAAGACTGCTAGCGTTGATAGTTTGTTTTCTAGATTGTATTCTATTTTTCCCACAACCGAATGCAAGGCTGTTTCTGTAGATTTGCCCGTGCTTTAGGCGTGTTGGTTTCGATGTATTGGCAGGTGATGCATTATTCCATCCCGTAAGTATCTGTCGCCTAGTCTTTCCAGTGTTTTCAGCAGAAAGGATGTAAGGCTAATTGGTCTAAATGATTTTGGTTGGGTGTAGTCTGTTTTGCCAGGTTTTGGCAGGAAGATCACTTTTACCTCCCTCCACTTTTTCGGTATGTATTTATGTGCTATGCAGGCTTTGTAGATGTCTACTAGCCATGGAGTCAGTTTCCCGCTCGACCACTGTAGTAGTGCCGGGAATACGTCGTCCGTTCCTGCTGCTTTGAAAGGGTGGAAGCTGTCAAGGTGTTTTGATATCGCTAGTACCGATAGCTGCGACTAGATGGACGGTTAAAGATTAGATGCCATGTTATAAGTAGGTACGTGTAAATATGCAAAAGTAAAAAATTAGTAGAACTAATCAACTGATATCGGTTAAAGATTCAGTATCATAATAATTATTACCTATTATCAGGTATGAAATTAATGGATAAAATAACTTCACGCAACTGTCAATCCATAATACCTACCTACCTACATAAGTGTAGGTGACTCATTTATAATTGAACTGAAAGTAGGGTTTACTTAGGTAGGTACTTAGCTTACAGAAAAGTTCATATTTTGATGACGATAAAATTATCGTTAGAATTTAGATTTGCCACAGCCCATTGAAGTTAGATACCAAAATACTTACTGATGCTATTTTCCTTCCTAAGTAAGTATTACTTACAGAACTAAAAATTAAAATTCCGAAAAAATTCTTAGATAACATTCGATGGATTTACATAAATATACACCACAGATATAAATAATTAAAAAAGTTACAAGTTACATCCAATAAATAGATTGCCGTCACATCAGCCCCGGATATAGAGCGAGGCAAATCAAGCCACCCGGTCTGCAGTTTCAGGGGCGTCAATGTCATAATTTTATTAGTAGTCCAGTCATTTAAGCCCAAATTAGGTAAGAATCTCGGAATTCGAGATACCCAGCTGTATTTCTGTAAATACTTGTATATTGACTCCCTAAAGGTTGTCTCAAAACCTACATATGGTAGGGTGTGCGCAACTATTAAATTTCAAGGTCAAAAGGTCACAAAGTCGGTTTATTGCGCTTTTTTTGGAAATATCTCATTTCCTATGGGTTTTTTGCTATTTATATTTATTATCAATATTGTAGAATACAAAATTCTCTACAAATTTTGTTTAAAAATTTTTTTATACGGTGAACCGTTTTCGAGATAGAGGGCGGAGAGCGCGCGGTCACAGCATCACTTCTGGTCAGGTTGATGAACTATCGATAAATCAATGATTATAAATATTTGTCAATTTTTATTAACTATTATATTATATTTTATCATTTTCTTATTTTAATTTTGATTTACTTGCCATTTTAATTGGGCGTACACTGTCTTACGAACAAGAAATTTTCTTTAAAAAAGTTGGGAAAGGAAATGTAAAAACGGAAATATACTCGACTAAAAGTTTTGATAATTATCCTCATTCTAAAACACATATTTTATTTCTGCACGCATTAAGTGGCTGTGACACAACTTCTGCGCTTTTTAAAAAGGGAAAAAAAAACTTTTTTTCAAATGTTTGATAAACTGACAAATTTGGATGAACTAGCTACAGCATTTGAGGAAGAAAATTGTTCGGCGCAGAGATTATTAGAGAGTGGAACTCAAACCTTATTGGCAATCTATAATGCTCCGAAATCTGTGAAAAGTCTCGATCATCTTCGTTATATGCATTACGTCAAGTCTACGTAAGTATTAAGTCAAGTCTTAATAAACCTGAGCAGCTTTCAAATATTCCACCAACAAGTACAGCTGCTCATCAACATTTTAACCGTGTATATTATCAAGTTCAAACTTGGTTAGGACATGATTTGGAACCCCAGGTATGGGGCTAGGCAATGCGAAACGATTTTCTGAAGCCTATCATGACAATTTTACCACCTGCTCCAGAAGATTTGCTAAATACAATTTTCTGCAACTGCAAGAGTGGTTGTCGTTCGCGATGCGGATGCAGGAAAGCGGGCTTGCAATGCTCTTTAGCTTGTGGCTAATGTAATGGGCAAGCTTGTCTCAATGCTCAACCATATCAGAGCGACATTAACGAAGATGGAACCTTTGACCCCGAAATCATGGAAGAACTTGAGACAAATGTCGTTGAGGACTATAATGAAGACCAGTTTGAAATTTACCAGCAGCCAGAAGACGACGATGAAGAGGAAAAAGATGATTAAAAAATAATATATTTGTGTTTTTTACATCATATTGTAAGAAGTTATTTATATTAATTAGGTTAAAATTCAAATATAATTCCTATATTTTCATTAACAGTTCTGCAATTACATGGGCAGGTAAGTGTTGTTAAATAAATTAATACTGAATAAAAAGTGGATAGGTTAGGAAAAAAAAATGATAAAATATAATATAATAGTTAATAAAAATTGACAAATATTTATAATCATTGATTTATCGATATTTCATCAACTATATATGGCGCGTTTTTGACCGGAGGCACCGGTTGACCTGAAGTGATGCTGTGACCGCGCGCTCTCCGCCCTCTATCTCGAAAACGTTTCACCGTATAAAAAAATTTTTTATACAAAATTTGTAGAGAATTTTGTATTCTACAATATTGATAATAAATTTAAATAGCAAAAAACCCATAGGAAATGAGATATTTCCAAAAAAAGCGCAATTTACCGACTTTTGTGACCTTTTGACCTTGAAATTTAATAGTTGCGCACCCTATCATATGTAGGTTTTGAGACAACCTTTAGGGAGTCAATATACAAGTATTTACAGAAATACAGCTGGGTATCTCGAATTCCGAGGTGAACTTACTATAATGACTGGACTATAGGTAATAAAATAAAGAACTTGCTTCACACGGTTCCCAGCGTACAAAGTCTGGTTGACTGACGGTCGACTTTAAAAAAAAAAATGCTTCATGCAGAAGAGCATAGAGGCAAATGCTGGAGAGAGGAGCGGTTTCTGCACTTGTTAAAAAAACTAGAAGGTAGAGCCGGGGATTCGTTATAGTAGGTATAAGCCTAAAGTGATAAGTAAATATATCATTACAACTTTATAATAAGTGGTCTCAATCTTTTGAAGACTCGCCCAATTTATCAATTGAGACTTCGAGTGACTGGAAATTGGATAAACTGCTGATAGATAAACTGTAAACAGCCAAAAGAATACCTACAACTCTATGCCCAAGACATAAGGATGGTCCTTTTTATCCTCCATGTTTATCTACAAGCGGTAACAAGGGTAAATGCTACTTCCGTTACACAGCTGCAGTGCTACTACTGGCTTTGAAACAAATATTTGCTACAGAAAAGTAGGTACAATATTTTCATGTTTTCGTAGAATCTTAAGAATCCGCATTAAATTATTTGACACTATAAAATAAATTATGTAAGACATGCTTAGGATCCCTTTATTTTGCTTTCGATTTAATATTTAAATTTTTAAAAATAACGTTTTTTCCCACAGATACGAGAATAAGTTTATATTGTCAAGCAAGTGTCTCCATTTTCCTGTGGTTTTTACTAAATGTAACTAAGTTTAACAGATTACGACAATATTTGGTGGGTAGAGGTCAAATGCGTATATACCTGCTATGCCGTAATGTTTCGTCACCAATACGCGTTCAAGTAACTACCACAAAACAACAACACAAGACATGCCAAGTCCGTTCGGTAGAGACATAGAAATTTTTCAGCCAATATACCTACCATGTGTTTGTTATAACCCGGCTGAGTTTGTTGTGGGCTTCTTCTCAGTGCAAGGCGCGTTTGAACCCTGGTAAACTTAGTTTTAAGTCGACTTTTAGTTATCACCATACTTATGCGACAAATATCATATTGACGTTTTAAAAGAGCCGTTTTACACGAATACGTTAGGCCTGTGTGAAATAAAGATATTTTGAGTTTGAGTTTATACGAACACAAAGGCTGCCATTTTGCTTTGTTATGGATGTGGCTTTGACTACCTATCTATAATAATTATTATTATCTATCCTGTGATCCTATATGTAGGTACTTGGCCATACTATTAGCATCTCGGGAGGTGTAAGTATCCAGGATACTTACACCTCTCGATAATATACTGTATCCTGTGTCATTTTGACTGGACTATAGTCGAAGGTCGAAGTCAAATGATACCAGGGAATGTGCTCACGAGAACTCCACTCAATGAAGGCCGAAGGCCGAGGCCCGTCGAGTCTTAGACTGTGGAATGCGATGTAAACCTCGGAAACGTATCACACACAAAATAAACAAATTGCGGACTGTATTTCATGTGCTTGTGAGTTATAAAGTAATCGTTTATAAGATTTTTAAAAATAATATTAATATTTTATTTAATACTTTTTAAAACAATTTAAAATTAACTGGCTACCTCCCAGCTCTTGGCGCAATACATAGGTATGTAAATTTTAGAAACGGATGCATATGTTATGTAGGTAGGTATTTATTTCAATTTCCTTTAGATTTACAAGCTAGCTACGACTTCTAAATCTTTTTTTCAATGTTGTGAGAAGTAGCTCCGTAGTAACTCTATTGATTTTACGAAAGTAATTTGTTTGCGCACGTCATGCAAAGGTACGAGGAGACCTCCCTACGATAATAAAGGGTGACCGAACGTCGCCGACTACGTTCTAGAATCATACTACGCTGAACACACGCTACTAACTCACGTTGCAGTTCACACGTAGAGATGAATTTTTGCGACGACATTTGAAATTTAAGTGGTAAAAATGAAGAAATCGACCACATTTATAACTGTTTTAGTGGTACTGGCAGTAGTGAGTGATATCAGTGCGAAGAAATTGTCCCGCAGTCGGAGCTCGAGCTCTAGTCGAAGAAAATCTCAGCCCCAGCCTGCACCGACCTCTTTTAGCTATCCTCAACCGGCGTCAGCTCCAAAACCGTCTCTGTTCGGATGGCAGGAGAAGCCCGCTCAAAAAACTCAAACGTCTTGGCAGCAGGCTCAACCGAGTAATAAAGGTCATTCTTATCCATCGAGCAATACTGGTCTATCAGGCAGTAACCAAGCCAAACAGCCATCAGTTCACCAAGAAAGCATTCAAAAAAGTAGTGCCCCTGTACAACATTCTGCTCCGCAATCGAACCAGAATGGTCACTCTTATCCAGCGTCAACTGGACTGTCCGGAAGTTCCGGAGGTGGGTATCCACAACCTAAACAGCCACCAAGTTATCAAGAAAGCATTCAACGAAGCAATGTTCCTGTGCAACAATCAGCTCCAGCACATAGTCCAAGTGGTCACTCCTATCCGGCGTCTAATGGACTGTCAGGAAGTGCCGGTTCGAGTTCAGGAGTCGGGTACCCCCAAGGGCAAGGATTATCCGGTCACAATGCCGCACCTCCACCCTATCAAAGTGTTAATTACAATAAACCACCAGCTGGAAGTGGGTATCCTCATGCTAACACGGGTAACAATTATAATCAAGGAGCGCCACCCCCTTACTCGAGTGGAGGCAATGGCTACTACAACCACCATCCTCAAGGACCACCGCCACCGTACTCATCTGGGCACGGCTATGGAGGATATGGAGGACCAGGGCAATATAGTCCACAAGCACCCGGGTACTTCGGAAACTATGCAAACAGCGGGAGAGGATTTGGAGGTGTCAGTCGGACGGGAAGTGCACTAACCGGAGTGGGTATCGCAGGTGCTGGAATAGGAACTGTTTTGACCGGATTAGCCTTATGGAATCTAGCCAGATCGACTGGTCATCATCATAATACAGTAATTTACGATAACAGAGGTCAGCCCGTCGCAGTCGCCCCGAACAATAGCACTACACCTATTGTCGATCCCATTTTAGGCGATTTAGTTAATTGTACACTTACAATTGACAGCGAGAACGCTACAGAAGTGCTAGCGATACCTTGCTCAATTGCGACTTCATTTACCCCTGAAGCTGATGTGAAAGACGTGAGTATGAAAAACCAGACGGACGATAAAACAAAATGTACGATAACCGTCGTCACAAAAGCTGGGAAAGAATTCTTGACCACAATTCCGTGTTCGGTCTTACTGAACACGGCTGCTGAAAATAATGTTACGGAGCCCCCGATTCTCGAACCCGAACCAAAAATTGAAAATGGAACTGCGTTCGCGAATTCAACAGAGACCACAATAGTCACTTCGGATCAACCAACTGCTTTACGACTATCTACAAATGAAGAGAACGCAAAACTTGAAGACACTGACTTAAATTGTACTAAGGAAGAAGGAGATGTTCGAGATCCAATCAATCCTTGCTTTACAGTTAAGCACAACTTGACTGTCATTCCGCTTGATACAACCGAGCAACAGAAAACCAACATTTAAAGGACGAGAGCTTGTTAAGATTTATGTTACTAATAATAATTAGTTACGTTGTCTTAATTTTACGCAGAGGTACCTTGTATATTAACTCCCGCGTTTATAGTTAACCACCTAGTTAATTCCTTCAATATTTAAATAATAAATTAATTTAATAAATCCTTTAATAATATAAATAATTAGGTTGATATTATCATAACAAAAATAAATATTTCCACTGTACTTTTCTTTGTTTTAATTTTTTATACCTAGTAAGATTTAATCTAAAAATTATACAGGATGATTAGATTACAAATTTATATTAAGTATCTATTTATTTATTTTGTTTAAAAGAGAATGAACAAAGGTGGTTTATCAACTTTTCTCATGAACCAAAACCAAAAAAAAAATAGTATATTTTAAGAATCATTGACGCTAGGAATTTGATTTTCATATCCGGAATTTAATTTTGCATTCAAAAAGTTACTTTCTTTTTGATGCACATTTCGTGTCATTCTGATTTTGCTAAGAAGTTTGTTTGCATTTAACTTTAGACCCGCATGTTAATTAAAAAAATTGGTTGTCTGTAAAGTCGGTTTACTGACGATAGTTGAACGTGACAACGTCTTCTTTGTCGCTCGTTCCGCGCTCTCGCTTGCACTTCAAGCCTTACATGGAACGCCTCAGAGCGAGGTAACGCCGGTAACGCCGCATGAGCGAGGTAACGCCGGTAACACCGGATGAGTCATGTTTTTTCGTGCGTGCAACCGGCTCTATCGAATTATATGACGTTGTCACGTCAAAAAAAAATTGGTTGCCTGTAAAGTCGGTTTACTGACGATAGTTGAACGTGACAACGTCTTCTTTGTCACTCGTTCCGCGCTCGCGAGGTAACGCCGGTAACGCCGCATGAGCGAGGTAACGCCGGATGAGTCATGTTTTTTCGTGCGTGCAACCGGCTCTATCGATTTATAAGACGTTGTCACGTCAAAAATTGGTGGTCTGTAAAGTCGGTTTACTGGCGATAGTTGAACGTGACAACTCTCGCTTGCACTTCAAGCCTTACATGGAACGCCTCAGAGCGAGGTAACGCGAGCGAGGTAACACCGCATGAGCGAGGTAACGCCGGATGAATCATGTTTTTTTGTGCGTGCAGCCGGCTCTATCGATTTATAAGACGTTGTCACGTCAAAAAGTAATACTTAATTGTAAGAGTTAATGTGGATTCTATGAAAAATAAAGTTAGGGTTTGATTCAGTTTGGTATATGGGATTCCATACATCCAAAGTCATTATCCTTTATTTGTTTTCTAAAATTGAGATTGATTGATTTTTATTTAAAAATTAAAGTAAGATATATTATGATACTAAGAGATGTTTATTTTAAAAATTAAAGTACCTATATAATAGATACAATTCAAATTATTCATTTCCTATTTCTTATCCCTTGTAGATTTTAAAGGCGCTAAATTTAGAGACTCTAAAGCAATCGCTTCCTATCCCGTAGGGAAAGTGACATAATCAGCCTTTGAAAATGGTGAGTATGAGCAATTCTGTGGAGCGATAGTATAATTTTTTTGGTCTCTACGAAATTGTCTTTAATTCAATTTTTACCCACGACGGAACGGAGTACGGGTATATGCGTATAGGGTGAGAGACCGTTTGTACATTACTCTATTAAAAAGATTTTATGTTTGTTTGTATGTTAAATTGTTCACAAAAACCAATAATGCAAAAATATTTTTGTTTGTTTGTTTGTTTGTGTGTTCGTTTGTGCACATCGATATTCCCATTTATTTCAAAAACGGCTTGACCGATTTAGATGCAGTTTTCTGTATAATGTTTGGTGTTCAGCGGCAATGGTTCTTAGATAGTTGTTACGAACATCGATCACCAGGGGGCGCCATAAAATACATTTATATTGCAAACGAATGTTCCCATTTATTTCAAAAACGGCTTGACCAATTTAGATGCAGTTTCCTGTATAATGTTTGGTATTCATTGACGATGGTTCTTTGATAGTTGTTACGAACATCGATCACCAGGGGGCGCCATAAAAAACATTTACAGAGCAAACGAATGTTCTCAATTATTACAAAAACGACTGAACCGATTTGGATACAGTTTTGTATAAAATATTAGTGAGTCATTGGCAATGGTTCGCAGATAATTGTTCTTGTGATTGAACAGCAGGGGGCGCCACAATAAACGTCTCTTTATGACTTGGAAGCTGTGCTTGGAAGGGATGATGCCTTCAAACGCTGCTAGAGGAGCTAATGGCTAGTTTGAAGATTAATTTTCATTTTTTAATAATAATATAATTTAAATTACATTAATATATTAATCGAAAAACTATAAAACAAGTGGAAAATTAAAAAATTTTAAAACACCCACGACTTTTGCAGACTTGTAATTAAAAAAGGATTAAATAATTTTTTTGAAACTCCCCGACTAAAGGAAAGTAAGAACTAAGAACCTATCAGTATAATTACAAATCCAAGAAAATCCGTCGGACTCGCCATTACTATTTTCGTTTCCAATATCAATTAATGTAATTAGTAAGTAATGATAAACTGCCGGTAGAAGTATCAAGAAATTGAATTAGTCATCAACTGGTAAACAGCACCATCAACACCGTCATAGGCAAAACACAGCAGCTCCGGCGGATTTTCTTGGATTTGTAATTATACTGATAGGTTCTTAGTTCTTACTTTCCTTTAGTCGGAGAGTTTCAAAAAAATTATTTAATCCTTTTTCAATTACAAGTCTGCAAAAGTCGTGGGTGTTTTAAAATTTTTTTGTGAAAATTTGTATAAAGACGCGCTTTCGCCGCTTTTGTATTTTCGACCGTTCCCGCGCTTTCCCAAACAAAAATTCAAACTTGTAGGATCTCCACCTAACTTCAGTCTCAACTCTTGGTGTTCAATCTCAGATTAAGAGTGTTCAATGGTGTTCAAGTTGTCAATTCGATTCACAGACCTAGGAAACTATAATTATGTAGACTGTCCTCGTCTACAAAATTAGCGTGCCTATTTTTAATCTTAAGATCTTATGTGGCTTATAAGATGGCATTCCGGTACCTAGTAATTTGAACTCAGTAATTTGAAACACGAACATTTGACAACATATCATGGCGCCGCACCGCATGTCATAGAATGAATGATAGGTTATCTCCATAGTTTTATTATCTCTGTGATTCGATTGTGTAATGTGACACTGACATGTGACTTATTACATTACAATATCCCTGTAACCGGTACAGTCTCGGAGGGTACAGTAGTCTATGTTACGGTACAATGTAGATAAAAATATTTTACAATTGTGTGGTGTGGTTTAAAAGTAATATTATAATTTGTGTTTCATTCAAAAATATGTTACGATTTTACAAGGATTTTATACTCATGATACTTTTTTCAACGTTGGCTTTTGCTTCGCATTATTAATTAAAGGATATTCTTTATTTGTTACAAACTGAAGCACTGCTTCGGAGTTCGGACAAACGCCCAAATTGAGTTTATAAATCATTTGCAATGTTTCGAAAGCGTACACACCTAGAGCGTAAAAAAATATTTTTGAGTTGCGGCCGTGACCTTTATCAACAACTTTTAATTTAAGTAGTGGTTTTGAGTCTGTTCCACAATTTAATGCATTCAATGTAACGAAAATCGATCCAATCGTGTAAAAAAACTTTCAAAATGTCTGATCCTACGATACAAACATTCTGCTGCCACCACACTGGAAATAATGAAGATCTCGCAATTAAAATTATGAGTGAATTCAATACTGAATCTTATAATACAGTCTGTTTGGTATCTTCAACAATTGGAATCCTTGGTTCCTTATATCAGGTGAGCTTTTCCTATTTTTAAATTACTCAAGTTTCAGAAAAGCAGTAAGGTCAAACCTATTTTGAAACCTCTCAATATATTATGTGGAGGTCACACCAAAATATCTGCTGCTGAAGTAATGTAAATTGATAGGCCATTGATACACACCTCTGGCTCCTAGTTGATAAGGCGGTTTCAATCCCAGGCAAGCACATTAATCACATTGCCTCAAATTAATACAAAGTACACACACACACACACACACACACACACACACACACACACACACACAGGGGCAGTTACTCACCTGCTTTAAAATATATTACTATCAAAACAATTGAAAACATGTTGTACCATAGTAATAAATTATGTATTTGTTATGTATTATTGATATATTAAAGATATTGATAACTTTGTAACTACTAAAGTTGTAATAAGCCTGCCAATCTACATTTGAACAGAGTGGTGGGCTAAACACCCTCTGCACATGTTACAATAATAAGTTGGTAATAGATTGTATGAAGTTTTAAATAATAAAATATATTTTTAACTCTTACAGATCTTTCCTCGGAGTGTGTCTCAAAATTCTTACAGACTTCAAAGCCTTTCTTCTACCAGGGGGCGACACATCATTATTTGGTTGGCCGTTGCAGACCTCTTTGCTTCTCTTGGTAAACCATTTTTTATTTTCTGTTATTGCTCATATATTTAGTAGGAAAGATTGATTTGTTTTCCCCTACTTGAAAACATTCTGTATGGTACAATGTGCAGGAACACTGCCCACATGAAAGATCACACACAATTTTCTAACACTTTCTTCGAAGCATGTTTCATCCCACAGATTAGTAAAAGAGCGAGATTGGCCCTATGAATCAAATTGTATTGAAACCTGCTGTCGCCAGTTTTCCCCACCACTTGCTACAAATACACATGCAGCAATAGATGTGAAGTATCTTACACACCACGCACACCGATAGATCAGTGCAAAGTGGTAAGAACAAATATAGTCTTTGTTGTTTATAAAACAGCACTCAATTTAGAACACCGTGCAGATGCACACAATAAAATATCAACCGTGGTGAAACGCCAATGAAAGCCGTCGAAAAGCCATTAATTTTAGGGATGGACTAAAATTTAAAGTTATCGATTCTTCAATTTTTTAATATTCGTGTTTTCACAATATCTCTATTCTCTATTTTTTTATGTATAAAAATCAATTCCAAAACCCCTTGGTCACGACATCACGCGTGAACGGCTAGACCGATTTCAATAAATATTTTTGTGTTGTCAGGAGTAGGTTCTTACGAAAGAAAAAATTAAGAAAATTGCGCGGAAAATTAGACTGTTTCGCAAAACGAAGTTCACCGGGTCAGCTAGTCTACCAATAATTATGAAAAGTAATATACCTACGTGTGTATTCGTTTATATGATATTATTATTATTATGTATCTACAAAAAAAATACGACATAAAATGCCTCAAATGCAATAACGAGGTTCTTAATTCAGTGCTTCTAAAAACAGAGCTTAATATTACATGTCACAGGTCACTAGCTCGTAAAAGAAATCAGTTACACATCTGATATTTTGGTATTTGGTGTAGAACGCCGACCCAAAATTAAATTTTCAAAATTAAATTAAATAAAATGAAAGTTTAATTTTGGGTTGGCGTTGGAGGGGGTACTACGTAAAAAAGAAGCCGGAAGAAATTATTTTTTTCTTACCCGGATTCGGATCGGATGAATGTGTAACTGGCCTAGGTTAAAGCTTTTTTTCTTACTTATAGGTTCTTAATTAATAAAAACAAAGTTCTTCTTAAACTGTATTAACATTATTAAAGAAATTATAATAATAAAAATTGAACAAAATGTTTATTCCTTCACATAGACATATGGAAAGCAATTTTGCATTGAGAAAAATGTGCAAGAAACTCGTTGCTCTTTTTGAAAAATAATATTGTTTACAATTTTGTGCAAAGTAATACATCAGATTGTTATAGTATCCTGTGAGCAGACGGAGACTAGTAGATTTACTACCAGTTTGCTCAGCCGTTCAAAAAGTCATATATTGTATAGTTACCCTGATTTAAAGATATTTTTAACCAGATTGTTCGAACCTTTGTTAACCTTTACATAGTCCAACTGCTAAACTTAATTTAGTATCATATTATAAAAGCGTATACTCAACCCCACAAAGGAGTTCCGTACTCTGCGTGTTTAATTTATGACATTTCTTTGTTTAGAAAGATTGATATTTTGATGTAAAATATATATTTATTATTTATATATGTTTTTCCCAATTTACAACATTACTGTATATATATTGGGAAGCAAAAATATTAATTCATTATCAAAAGTTCTTGAATTTCATTGGTTAAGGAGTTCTGTACTCTGCTGTACAGGATTGAGGAGTTGCACTCAGAACCATTAATAAAATATTTTTCAAAACGGTTTAGAAATCTTGAACAAATCGAAACAGATAGGTACGTAAAATATGTATCACACAAAATAAATCGTTAAAAATATCGAAAACATCGCCCATCTCTAGTTTACGCAAGCTCACAGCGGCCTTACCACGAAACACACCACGAAACGTGCAAGTAAAAATCGGTAAAGCACACTCAACCATTGCGTCGTAAGACCGGCCGGTTCATTGATTGATTTATAGTAAGCAAGCAATGGTTTTTGTTTATAATGTGATACAAAGTTGTCACTTTACATATTTTGATACTGCTAAATAATGTTTTATTGATTTTTATGGAAAATTACAACAAAATACATGTACTTACGAGTGAAATGAGATGCCATCTTTAGTATTATTCACTTTTTTGCTTGATTTTTTGCAAACAATCACTGAACAACACGGCATTTTTATAAAAATCGAGAGCAGTGAAGCGATCGTTGGACGACACTCCACTAAAGACAGAAACGGTTAGGAGGTGTATTTTAAACTACATAAGCTCGCACGGACCACACCTCCTTGGCCCATCTTGCTCTTTTACTAATCTGTGTTTCATCCCAAGATGATGACTTCACAATGTGAAATCGTAGAGTCAAATCGCAGTGTAATTATGGATTTCTGCAAGATAGAGCCTGCTTCCTTTTAATGCTCGTATATTTATCAATTGTTTGCAGTTGATAGTTGGTGATTGTTAATATTTTACCTAATATGTATTTGTTATTTTTAGGTGTTCTAATAAGATCATCACTATGGTTGCAATACAAAAGTATTATGCCAATGCCTAATGATGATGTTAGCGTTTTGTTTTGCAGTATAATATCAGTAAGTTCCTAGTTTTTTTTTAAGTCTATACAAGTTAGTACTTGACTGTGATCTCATCTGATGGTAAGTGATGATGCAGCCTCAGATGTTATCGTACTAACTTGGAAGGGTAAGTAAAGTTACCCCAACGGTTTCTACAAGCTTCACACCGGAACGCTAAAATCGCTTGGCGGTGTGTATTTGCTGGTAGGGTGGTAACTAGCCACGGCCGAAGCCTCCCACCAGACCAGACCTGAGCCAATTTAGAAATTATAAAATTCCAATGTGGCCCGTAGCGGGAATTGAGTCAGCGACCTCCCACTCGAATCCGAGCGCGCCGCCATTGCGCCAGGGAGGTTTCTTGCTCAATATTTAGTTCAATTACTTTTATACAACGAGAGTGTAATAATTGATTTATTTTCAAGGCTTGGACTCAGTATTTCTATACAGCAACATGGTTTTGGACATTATTTTATGCAATCGACACCTGGCATTCTATAAAAGGCATTGATTCGCGTCCCGTACTTTACCATTCTTTGGCTTGGGGGATACCTGCAGCCACTACTAGTATTGGTTTATCAATTCTTTACATTCCTGATGCAACGTGAGTAAATTTGCTTTTGATAGATTAAAATATTTTAAACCATAGAGTACAATCATGTCATGTGTTGAAATTGAGCTAAGTCTGTATTTATAAAGAAAAGGTGATCGATTGACTAACTGACTGACTGATTTATCAAGATCATGCTCTTTAATCATGACAAGAAGTAGCCAATAGTTGGCATACTAAGACAAGGCAATTATGTTGTAACATAATTTCCAGCTATGTGTTTTAAAATAATTCAACATTAATAGAGGTAAAATGTATAGTTTACCAAACTATAGGCATCCAGTAGTGCAATATATTTGTCTGTTTGTTTCAGTTGTCATAATATTTCATCAATTTCAACTGCATTCCTGAGAATTCTTCCAAACTACTGTGTGACATATGTGCCCATAGCAATGGTGATGATAGTGAACCCTATTATTTATGTTATGGCAAGTAAGAAGATTGAAACGGCCGTAGCACTCCCATTGGCTCAGGTATTACTTACCAACCATGCTTTTGCTAAAAAAGTCCGGTCGCGGAATAGGAAGAATTTCGTTCATTAACCTGTTACTACCTGTCTCTGTCACTCCCGCGTCAAAATAATGCGTCACGCTCGCACAGGACGGCGGTCATTGCATCTGTGCGAGCGTGACGCATTATTTTGACGCGGGAGTGACAGAGACAGGTAGTAACAGGTTAATGTACGAAATTCTTCCTATTCCGCGACCGGACTTACCTATACAGGGGTCTGATTGCGTTAGGTAAACGTATTCATTGTTATCGTAATCGTTACCGTTCTGCCCCCCGATTGGCAGACGTAAATCAGCGAACCAATTAGCAGGCAGAATATGTTTCCGATTACGATGAATACATTTTTCTTACACAATCTAGGGGCAGTTGATCATACTTTCACAGATGCATATTTGTGTTTGTTCTTTAATCTTGATTCAACCATAGATTAATGTGAGTGTTAAATATTTAATATTCAAAATAAACAAGCTGAATGTCATGAGTACAAGTTTTAAGATTTTTATTTGTCCATAGTAGATAATTTGATGAATCACAAAAATTCCAATTGATTAAGAATAATGGTGCACATTACTACAAATTATAATTTAAATTTGCCTCATAATAATTAATGAGCCAGTATTTTAATGACTATTATTAGTAAATAATTTTTTTTGTTAAGACATTTGTTAAACTAGGCTTCCTTTTTCCTTCCTTTGGTATTATTTTTAAATCAAGGCAAATTAGTTAATTACTTAAAATAGTTTGGGATCGAAAAGAATTTATATGTTTACATCAATTAATGTTATTCCATGATTAGTTTTTGTAAGTTCATCTATCCTTTAAGCTATTGCTGTTGCTACCTGTTGACTCAGAATTATAGTCATGATCATTTCCTTATTTGGAAACCTAGAAACTGTTTATTCAAAAAACAAAACAGGTTTTAAAATATTTCATGTGTACATATAAATATCTAAGCCATCTTTGTTTCCTTCAAGTTAGGTTTTAGTTTGCAAACTGTAAATAGTATTAGTTATTATTTCATAGTAGTAAAATATTATTTTTTCATAATATTCCAGTTTACAAGCAAAGAACGGAGAGTTGTGGACACACTGAGATTGAAATTCTTTCTTATAAATGCTGTTTTTTATGTGTGTTGGATACCAAACCTTATTAATGGAATCTTGGTGTGGACAATGTGGTTTAACATGCCAGTGAAAGTCATAATCTCAATATGGTATATAATGGTGAGTTATTTGGACAAACTATAGCAGCTGATTTTTGATTAGACTTAATTATTATTATAATACTATAAATTGCAAAATTAAAAAAAAAATTGGTTCTGCCTAAGGACCTCAATATTACGAATCTAAATTTCATCGCAGAGAGCTCGTGGTTAGAGCACCCAGCTGCGATAGCTGGGGGACGCGGGTTCAAATCCCGCTGCGAGTGAAATTTTGATTCGTATTTAAATTTATAGAAAATTTCAAAACCACCGAAAATCACTTTGAATTTGCTTTGAATAGCTGATCAGGTCATGATTAATCGGACATAAGGAACTTAGTCAGATCCCCTCATCAACTAGAAAAGAGCTGATGATCTTCAAACTGCTGAACAGATTTTCATGAAACATAGCTATGAACACTCGGGATAAAATTATCTATGACAAAAAACACATGAAAATCGGTTCATCCATTTGGGCGCTACAATAGACAGACATGTTAAACTTTTAATACCTCTTTGTGGGTTGGGGGTTCAGTATGAAGAAAATGCTACAATGCCACTGATTTGAAGCAAAACTGCTGCAATAAAATATTGTGTATAATCCATATTAAAAAAAAACAATTAAATAAATAAATTAAAAATCTAAAGCATAGCAATAGCAATGAATTGAAAATAAAGATTTATTTGTGGTTTCAGGCTTTATTAAACCCGATGCAAGCTTTGCTAAATGCTCTCGTATACAGAAAATGGAATCCAGGTGAAAGGCAACAGAGACCTACTGTTCCTAACTTACAGAAAAGCTTTTCTTTTCAAGATGAGCAATCACCGCTGCTCGGTTCAGAGCCACCACGTTTGCCTATGGCGCCTATACCTCCCGCCATAAATAATTATGCTACTATGTGATTTTATTTTATTGAGTTATATAATTATTAAGTTTTGATACTTTTTACAACATAAAACTAAGTCAAATATTCTTTACACTTTGTAATACAAAAATAAACTTTACACGTTTGCTGTGTACATTTGATACATTTTTTTTTTTTTTTAGGGTTCTGTACCCAAAGAATAAAAACGGGAACCTATTACATACTTAGAGACTTCGCCGTCCGTCCGTCTGTCACCAGACTGTGATAGCTACAGACATGAAATTTTCACAGATGATGTATTTCTGTTGCCGCTATAACAACAAATACTAATAAATAAGATAAAATTTTTTTGCTTGCTTTTGCTTGACATTGATAACGGTAACAGGTACACGCTTAAAATTTGCACAGAATATTTAGTTGCATATTTACTGTAGAAATAAATAGTTATATAAGTAGATAAAATAAAGTCTCTCCCATATGTGATTTTTTGCGATAGTACGAAAGTACGAAACCCTCAGTTCACGAGCCCGATTCATACATCGCCCATTCGTTTATAGCATACATGAATTTCCTTTCACTGTTATAGAAAAGGTAAATAGTATAATACAAATTGCTTTGAGGTGATAAAATAAAATAATAGAAATTTAATTTGAAATTAATATATTTCTTATTAGTTTAGTATTTATACATTTTAACATTATTTACAAAATATAATCTTTTAAAAACTTTTATCACATTTATCAATCATCATTATCAGGTGGAGACATAGTAAGATCGGTAACATCTTTTACAATCATGTGAGCAATTTGCCATGCCATTTCTTCTTCCACTTTTGACGTGTTAGTTGGCACAAATTTGCTCACCATTTTCTTTAAGACAGACTTCTCTTTTTTGTCAGGATCTGGTTCAAATTTTGATTCAAACCTTCCTAAACTATTGATTCTACCAAGAATGAGACCATCATGTTTTTTCCGTTGCCACAATGCATCTGCATTGTACAGTTGATTGGCATCTATGGACATGTCAGGTACAGATTGATTACGTTTTTTTCTAAAATTGGTATCGCCTGTCGCTAAAAGAGTATTTTGTGTGCTTATGCTAAACTCGCTGCTGCAGTCAGAATGGGACTTGCAGTTTGGAGACCATGTCTGATCAACTGATTTAATCATCTCAGATAGGTAAGCATAATACAGTTCTGATCCTAGGAATGTTTTCACGTAATTACTAAGGGTTTTATATACAATGATGTATGGTGTGTCAAAACAGGAGGCTATCGGTTCACTGCAAATATCACTTTCGACCTTTAGTCGAATTTCGGTGGGAAAACCAATAGGGTTTGTAGCTTGAAGAGAAAAATATTTATCATACAGGACAATAGCGTCACCTTGAGCTTGTTCAAGGTTAGGAGCATTGTCCCCGATCAGATTGTCCCTAAAATGCATAATGCTGATCAGAAATTCAAGCAAATTGCTGCAAGATTCCTGTTCTAAGAACTCAGTGAAATAAAATAATATTGTGTCATTATAAAGTATATCTTTGAGATTTATACAGCCACTAGTCAATATATCTATCTGCGATTTTATATAGAGAGGGCTGTTTTGAAATCCTAAGAAGTAGTTTTTGTCTATTTCCTCAAACAAAGCATCCTGTACTGGCTTAAAGCAGTCTTCAGATATTTGACCTTCAGGTTGACATATATTTGATATAACTGCTTTTCGAACATCATCTGTTAATTCCACCTGATATGGTGCTTCTAAAGCCACATATTTCTTAAACAAGTCTATAGATTTTTCAGTAAAATTAATTGTGTTTTTATTTTCACAATATTCACAGTTATCCAAATGTTGCATTAAATTACCACAAGAGTTTTCTGAACATTCATTGTTACTTTTTCTCAAGTTACTGGTACTTGCTCTCCAACCAAATTTTTTAATCATAAAATTTTCACAATTGTTTTCTATTTCTGTATTGTTTGAGGCTTCATCAAAGCTTCTTGTGTGACTTATTTTTGAATGAGTAACTTCTTTGTGGTGTACATTACAGTTTGAAATTATTTGCAACCTGAAGTGTTCTAATTCCATCCAGCACTTAATAAGATATTGTTTCCCGATATTTTCCATGTACATAGTAAAATATTTGATAGCTGTTTTTCCTATAAGTATATCATGTAAATTGATAGATAGTTTAGATTTTTTTTCAAAAATATCCGATTTGTCTGAAAATACCATAAAAGTTTACTAAAACTTTATAAAAACTGAAGAATGACTAGTATTCGAGGAAATATTTACCGTCGACGTCACAGCTTCCTTCAATATCCAATAGTTTATTCTGCGTGTTTCCATTCGTTTCTGGAGGACGTACGGGGCATCCAGATTTTCCTTTTGCTGGAAATAATGTTAAAATAAGTGAACTTACACTTAGAGTAAAGTAATTACATAAAACGAAAATAAATAAAGTTAAAGCAATCGGACACCTGCGCTTTTCCAAAACTTTATCATTTTTTACAACACAATAGTAATGAAATAGCTACCACTAGATCGATATCAAAATTGCTGAAATTGAATTAATCAAGGTAACAATTGTTCTTGCTAACAGTTTATAATTACACTGCAATGAACAATACCAATATTTTGTAAATAAAGAGTAAAACTTAGCATTCTGATTCTGTCTTCTGTTCTGATGTTTCATGTTTGACACTATTGGTTTGACAGTTGACACCGTCCATAGACTATATTTTAATAATCACAGAACAAATACAACGTAAGAACTGTCAACGTATTATGCGCCTCTCTCTAACACAGTACCTATATAGCTTGTTTATGTAGTGCGACCGAGAAGCAAAGATTCCGACGTTGAGAACCTTTTTTTGAATTCGGTTAAGGCCGATATTACACTATCATATATATAGGATCATAGAAATATGAGTCATTTTTATATGAGGAACATATGACAGTGTAATATCTAGATTTGTCTATAATCATAGTTCTAGGATCCTATTTGATAGCATGCGTACAATTAGGATCATATGTCTCTACTCTCTACTCTCGTCTGTGTAACCAAAAAAATGGCGTCTTCCAAAACGAAAAATTTCGACTGGAATTTTGAAAGTACAAAAAAGCTAATTAGCCTTTACGAAGAAAATGAGTGTTTGTACAATAATCTGGTTCCAGATTATAAAAATCGTGACAAACGATTGTCAATAATGGTAGTCATTGCAGAAACATTATCGGATTTATCGGGAAGAGTATGCCTCGTTGCAGATGTACGAATAAAATAGCCTCAGATCTCAATATCAACGAATACACGGCTAAATCGTTATCCATCTTGATAGTAAGTATATGACGTATAGATGATCATTGTAGTGTAATATGTAAAAATGAAGAACTGAATCATATAAAAATGATCATAGAATTTGACAGATATGACATCATATTTAAATGATGAATATATGATAGTGTAATATCGGCCTAAAAATAATGACAGTCGTATTGATATTATGCCGTGGCGTAGACTACATTACCGCTATACGGTAATTTAGCAATTCTGGCTATATTATTTTGATTCGAAATTCCAATTATTTACAACTTTTCAATATATTATTATAGTAAGCTTCGCTGTTATATTACCTTGTAGCAAGTCAAGATGCAATAGAAGATGTAGTTGTACTAACTTGAAAGCGATAAATAAACCAGAAGTTGCTGTTCAACATCGCGCGGGCGGTTGGTTTTTGGAGGTGGTGGCTCTACTCTTGGGAATCGTACTCGAGACATCCAGCCCACGCCTTTTGCGCCTGAGGGGTTGTCAAGCATAAACTTGGCTTCTAAGTTTGAAAAAGCCAGTCAAGTGTTTGTCGTACTCAGACACAAAAGGTTCCGAATTCCGTAGGTACCTACCACCAAATAAGGTGTAAGAGCAAGAAAATTGATAAGTAATTATGCCGAAAAAACTACACCTTACTTAATGTGTCGCAGTGAAGCAGTTTTTGGGTCCCCAACGTTCGTTTGCTCTACGAGCTTTATTGCCGTTGCCACTTTAGCTTTACGTACCTAGTTGGTCTATGCTCTTATACCTCATCTTACTTTCCTATTTCGTAGATGGCCTGAGTTTGCCTGTGAGTTCTATTATTCAGTTGAAGTGATGGCCCCTTCCCCCTGGTGGGGGATGACCATTAAATTCCATATGCATGATGCATGTATCCGCTTCGTTAGTTTAAAATTTGTACCTGCATACGTACTTAGATAGGTATAGGTCGCACAGCGAGAGTTGAGGCGAACAACACATGCAAAGTTTATGTATCTGTACACGCTCGATGCGCTGACGTTTTGCAGTGGTCCCGCTTGCACAAATCAGTTATAATTAGCAAGAGCGAGATAGCTAGTTTTTTTGACATTTGAATGAGACTGATACAGAGTGTTGTATGAAAACTAAGCATATACCCACATATTATTAGAAAATTATTTTGCGCTTATATTATTGGAATTTTTTAAGATATGTTTTTTGAAGGCTGTTCACTTTTTTTTAATAGAAGTTGAGTTTAAATTTTGTTTTGATTGTGATTTTGCTTTTATAACAATACAACGTTAGATTTAAATATTACTCATTATAAAATACTTGTTATTTGTACCTATTGACACAGAATACCATAATTTATACCTTATGCTAAGTGAATCTGTCAAGCAGTCAATCAATCAAACTACAAGCGATCAAGAGACATATTTCGGATAAGAAGTGCAAAATAAAAGGTTCATCAGGTATTTTTCTTCTAATCTTCAAACCCCAGCACGTAATCTATGGAATCTTCTTCTACACAGGACGCGCCAAAACACTACATGGACAAAGTCGTGAAATTGTATTTAATGTGTTCAATTATTTTCTAATATAATTATGACTGAATTGTTTAAACTGACGTCCCGTCTTACATCTTACAAAAATGAAACACCTTGTATGCAAATATTACGTTAGTGTGAGTGCCGTGTTCGCCTCAACTTTCGTTGTGCGACCTATACCTACTATTTAATATTGTTAAGAAAATTACATTGTAAAAAATATCTAAGTACCTAGGTTTTCACTGTTTAGTTTAATTAAAGAAATACGGCTACGGGAACCAAAAAATATCGGTGTGGCGGCGCGCTCGGATTCGATTCCCGCCACGGGCCAATTCAAGTGTGCATGCCAATTTGACAGAAACACGGTAAGTGCGCAGCCTCCAGGAGGCTGCTGCGCACTTACGGGTTTTTGTCAAGGTCACGCGCGTTTTTAATTCATATTAAACAGTTTCTATTCAGGTTGTTGTATATGTTTAAGCAAATTCTTAATCTTTATTAAATAGACCTTTATTCCTGTGAATTTGAGCTTCATTAATACAATAAGAAAAATTAAAAAAATAAAATAAAAAAAAAATAGAAAAAAATGTATAATTTATGATACCATTTTATTTACTACATCTTATTAAAACCACCGAACACCATACTGTTTTGTTTTATTTATACTCTGTAACATTATGAATAATAAACAAAAGAAACATAGATACGTCTTCATAGATTATATTCTCACAATACTTGTTTTAGACTAGGTACAAAAACCACCAACTTCAAGTGGGCCTCATGTAAACATTTTTTTCTAAATTGGTCCTTGGCATTGAGAACAAAGAGCTTCTGTGTTCAGTCCCTTGAATATATAAACTGTATGGACATGACCCACCACAAGGACTTAGTAAAATATGGATATTTTTAAATAATCTACAAAGCTCAAGGTCCGAAAGCGCGCGTAAATCGGCCGCCAAGATAGCAATGCGCACTTAAGGTGTAAACGTCAAAAGCCGCCAGGATAGCGGTGCGCACTTGAGCGGAGGTACTTTGTGGTACTTATTTTATAATTTCTAAATTGGCACATGTCTGGTATGGTGAGAGGCTTCGGCCGTGGCTAGTTACCACCCTACCAGCAAAGACGCACCGCCAAGCGATTTAGCGTTCCGGTGCGATGCTTGTTGAAACCGTTGGGGTAAATTTACTTACCCTTTCAAGTCAGTACGATAACATCTTAGGCTGCATCATCACTTACCATCAGGTGAGATCGCAGTCAAGTACTAATACTTGTTTATAAAAAAAACTATTTGTTATAGATACTTTAGGTACCTTGTATCGGTAACTATACCGGTACCTTGTACCGGTAACTGTAGGTACCTTGATACCTTCTACATAAGGTGCTGTTTAATTTTTGTTCAAAGTTAGATATTTTTACTCTAATAGTATGAGTCCTAAGGTCTCTTTACGCAATCTGAGACGACGCTGTGCACTAGCGGAGGATATTGACCTTCTCACGGTTACTTGAATTAACTGTTATGTTGGAAATAACTTGAGCACGAAGCACGTAGGGCGGCGGCTAGCGGCTGGCCAGTTGCGCAAGATCGCGGGACTCGATCGGAGTTACTCCTATACAAATCGAGCATCAACAACAGGTTTTTGATATGTTCGTATTAATAAGCTTGGTTTGTTCTCTGCTATCGAGCTATGCAGATTTAACACAATACGACCAGCGGCAAACGGGAGACGTTAATGTCCAAGTTGACCTCAAGGATTTGCAATTTTTTGCAGTTTTGAAAGGCGACAAAGAGGAATATGTGGTAAGAAATAAAATAGACTTTGTTTATTAATTGGAGATAAGGGTTTGGATTAATTGCCTATAGAATTTGAATGTTATTGAACTTGTTGATACGAGTATGTAATGACGGTAAAGGATTCAGCAGCTCGACTTTTTTAAAATATTTTTTCCAAATCTCTCATCTTCATCAGCATAAAATCTTTTACGGCCTGCAATTACTGGGAAAGGGTTAATTATAGTGGTTCTGTTATAACTTAAAGCCTTATTAGTGGTTTGGTTGTAGCCCATTGTGTTGTTCAAGTGCTGATTGGTAGGTTTCACACACCTGTGGGGACATAGCATCTCAAGTAGACTTCGCATTCTGTTTTGCCTCACCTGGCATAACAGTATAAACACATACGACTCAAATTATTACGTATTCGCCTATTCTAGGCCGAAGTCAATAATAATCAGTAAATATCCAAAGAGCCTTACGTATGCGGCAGAGATACTTCTATTCCTAGAAAAAATGTTACCGTTTTCATTCTCAACAAGTTAATCCTTGACTGTGATCTCACCTGATGGTAAGTGATGATGCAGCCGCAGATGTTATCGTACTAACTTAGAAGGGGTAAGTATTACCTACTTAGGTACCCCTTTCTAAGTTTATATAGTACAAACGGTTTCTAAACAGCATTGCTCTACGCTAACGTTTGGCGGTGCGTCTTTGCTGGTAGAGTGGTAACTAGCTACGGCCGAAGCCAAACTCTCGTCAGCCAATTTATAAATTATCAAATTCGAAAGTGGCCCGTGGCGGGAATCGAACCCCCGATCTCACACTCACATCTAAGAGCGCGCCACTGCGCCAGGGAGGTCGTCAAAAGTTAATTAATGTTTAATTTTCCTTTTCAGGACTACGACTACGCTTACGATTATTCAGAGTTAACAATAAAACCGCAGAACCGCACAACGCCGAAGCCGTTTAACGGTACGAGTGCTTCGACCGAAAAAATTGATGCCGGAGATAAAACAACGGCTGTTACAACGGTGTTACAAGAACGCGTGAATGAAACAAGCAGCAATAACGAATCGACGACCTCAGGATTTACTGTTCAAGATAAAGACGATAGCACGACAATGAAAAGCTCTTCGGACGTCACAACTGAGCGTAGTACAGCAACGGTTCGAAATGTAACCGCCGACTCCGCGCCTAGCAATCAATCAACGCATAAACCCTGTAGGAAGGGATACGTTTTGAACAAGAAAGGGCAATGTCAACTGAAAATGAACACTGCTGAAAATGCGTAAGTTCTTTACTTACCTACTCGTTATTTAGTTCTTTATAATGCAACCACATGTCATTAATTACTATCAACTCGCGCATCTGATGTCGTAGAAAAGATAGATTTACTTATATACTTAGTTGAAGGATCTGGAGCGGGCCATATACAGTATACCTACTAATTCAGTTTGGTGGGTAAATCCTACGAATGTAGCTACCTTGATAGGTAGGCAATAAGTTGCTGTTGCCCGTAGCTCGCACGAATTTCGGGTTGTCGCATAATCCATAGGTACCACACCAAAGACTTTTCTGATAGATATATCATATAAGGGGGACATACTCGTATCTTCATTCGAAAATTCCAAACACTCGATCAGCATAGTTGCGGCAAGATAGGTGCATACGAACTTTCGGGTTTTACCTTTACAACGTTAAGTCATTTTAATCATAATCTTTTTGTTATGTCCACGTAAGATGTTATTTCTATAAATTTTTATAGTACGGCATATTAAACTAATGTTCCTTTGTTACAGATTATTAAGACTGGTTAAATTATCTCAAAAATTAAAATCAAAAAGAGAAAACAAGAGTAATGACAACCACTAATTGTTTTACAAATAAGTACCTAGGTAAGTAACTACTGAATGAATACACGAATGATAATTGGGACATGGGAGTACCTACTTAAACCCACAAGTGATTTAGTCATAAGTTGACTGCATTATTAACATTAAATTAAATGACTAATATTTGTTTTATTTTTCCTTTCTTATTAGTAAAACTTTTATTTTTCCTTGCATATAAATAATTCCTGCTTACGAAAAATTTTCTTTAGTAAAATTCAGTTTTTCCGTAATTTCCACGGAACCAATGCGACAAATGATCAATCATTTTTCCGGGAAAGGTAACAAAGGCTACAATTTCAATTCCAAACTTCAGACAAATCAGTTCTGTAGTTGCAAAATGAAGAAGTATACCTACTTACCTACAAACATACAAACTTTCGCCAATCGCCTTTTTATACAATAGTGTGTCGTCCACTGCTGATCACATGCCTCCTAAAATGACCGCCAAATCGAATCCGCCTGAAGCCAGCGAATCCCTTGATGTCGTTCATACACCTAGTTGTGCCAACACTGCGCTTCTCGGTGCGTTGTCGCAATTCTATTACGGTCTAGTGGACTCACAAGCTGTTTGGGGTGCCCGAAAAAATACCCGAACACTCGTAAACTTAATTTTAAATCAAGTTGTAGTTATCATCATACATATATATGCGACAAATATCATATTGACGTTTGTCAAGAGCCTGTACGTGAGGCCTAAGTGAAATAAAGATATTTTGACTTTGACTTTGATACCCCGAGCATAACTTCCGAGCAGCTTCCGTGTTCCCAGCCAAATACAATCTGGGTGCCTTCAAGAGAAGAGTGAATAGGCATTTTCTAGGCATGCTTGCTCGCTCCATCCTAGACCTCATCGTTTCTGTTCATCAGACTTGATTGTAGTCAAGCGCAAGCCTATCAATTATAAAAAAAAAACTATCTGTAACTGTGGTCCTGGAGACCCATAGTCAGCGATCTAGATGCGGATCCGTTAGATCATCACTGGTAACAAACACTGTTCGAAGACTTGTCTTGATGCATTGAAGGACTGGACGATAGGGCACCACGCGGTTTACGTCACAGTCGATTATTCAGTAACTATTAAAGCTATTGAGTTGAAATTTGGAATAAGGAAATAGTGACCCAACATGGTTGCAATCATAAAAATTGGAAAATCGTTTTTATTTCTATTTAAAAGTGGGGAACCAGGGCGTTGAAATTTCAAAATGAAAAAACAATATTGGGTATCATAAGAAAGAGCGTTACTTGTATATTCTAAACCAGATTTTTTTTATTTTTGCACGTGATAGTTTTTGATTTATTGAGCAAACTGTCAAAAAAAATACATACCCCCCCCTTATCTCCGAAGTTTATCGTTCAAATAATGTGAAATGTAAATTCATAAACAAAAGTGTTTCTTTTTGTTTTAACATTTATTAGTAGTTACTGTATCTTTTTGCTGTTAGGTTAAGCTGGAGGAGGGCGCTAATAACTGTAACACAGTTTCTAACTACAACAGTTATTAGCGTTCAATAGTTTGTAAGAAACCATTGTAACTTAAAAAAGATAATAAAGTTTATTAATGTTTTACTTCTTTAATAGTACGCGCCTCCTACGTAGTTTAAATGCAATGAAGTGAAAAGTGAAACTATTACCAATTTTAGTTCGAAATCATTTATTTACATAAAATTGTGCATCTGCGAAGAATAGTGCTTATAAATAATACAAGGATAGAGACATGGTGTAGATGCCCTATTGAGATAAATCTAAAGCCCTCTGTTCAACTCTACAACTTGATTCCGGAAAATTAAAAAAAAATAACTTAGGTATTCGCTACAACATAAATTTTACTTCAACAATAATTCAGTATGGATAAAATTGTGTATAAGGGCTAATTTAGACATGTATCCCAGAGTACTTGGTCATAAAATTATAAGAGATCTTTGGCATGTCCCTACCCCATGTTTGCTAGAATATTCCATTTGGGACGGGAAGCTAGTAATAATTTTTCATGATTTGTACTATTTGGTTTGAGCTTAGACAAATTAGGAAAAACTATCATATACATACCTATTACTGACATATTATATGCTTACAAAAGTAAAAAACAAAGCTTAAATAAACAAAAATTGAGACACAGAATATTATGGACAGACAAAAAATAAGATCACTCAACAACATTGTAAGTGGTAATGTTAACAATCATAATAATCAATACTCTAAAGTCATATTGGTTTTATACTATATCTATTGGCCAAAGTTAATAGCCTATCATATCCAGATTTGTCCTACTACAGATAGAAATCTGACATAAGTTGCTTAATTTAATATGGACTATGGAGTACAATCTTAGGACAAATCGGTTTAGGATAGATTAAATATTTTTGGCTGTAATTATATTTCAAGGATGCATTATGACAACAATAATATTGGGCAAACACAAAACCTGCTGTTACCATGTATTGCATATTGCCTGGTGACTTAGAATATAAAAGCTGACATAAAATACATCTTTCTGTATGGGTGCATGAATTAAATAATTCTAGCAAAAAAAAATTAGGCAGTCTTGGCTAAGGTGCTTGTTCAAGAGAGACGTGCTAATGTACTGTGTGTACACATCACAAACTCTACAAACAACATTTCTGATAGAAGAAATCAAATTAAAATATTGTTGCACTTGCCATAAAATGTTGTGTAGCAACATAGCACATCTCTGGTGGACAAGCACCTTCATAAATATTTTATATCCTAAAACATTTATGACAGCAGTGGAAGCACTATATGAACAGATTTGTTTTGATTACTATTTGTTAGCATTCCATACAAAGTCAAAATCAAATTTATAATTTACAAAGACAAAACAATAGAGGTATAAAAGCACCAATCGTGATAAACACGGGAATAAGCACTGAGCTATCGTCCATGGAATAAGGATCTGGTTGTTTTGGTCCACTACCTCGCCGAGATTTTGTGCTCTTTTCCTCCACTTCTTCTCTAGGTTCCTCGGTCTCCGCTTCAGGCCACACTATCGGAGGTAACTTAGGAACTTCATCTATCGAGCCTCTCACAACATACAAGGCATTAATCTTTGGATTGTCTCTATACCCTTTAATGAACTCAACTTTAATTTTTCCACCTCTTATATCGGACTCCTCGTCGTTGTAATAAAGTTTACCATTCTTGATAGAATAAGACACATACTCATCGTGAGCTACACCACGACCCACTTTGTCAAAAATGTCTAAATCCGCTACGATGGTATGGTCGCCGTTTAGGACCACGTCGAACACCTTCATGTTGGGCGCATTGAAGTATACCTCGCTGAACTTGAGCACTAGCACGTAGTCGCCGTCCTTGTTAGCCGGAATGTCGTAGCCGAAGGTGCTGTGGTGGTATCGTTCGGTCTGGTACAGTATTTCGTCTTTAGAATTGACCCTTCCGATCATAACCAGTTGCTTGCCGTAGTCTGAAGCGGTGCCCACTCTCCCTTGCAAGGGATCTTTTTCATAGTGAATGCCATATATATCAGTGTGAGCGGGCCCGCCTGCGTTGATTGCGTATATCACTTCCCCCAAACCGGTGGCGCTTTCTAATAAGCAAGTGCTTAAAAGAATAATTGTTAATATTACTGGCATTTTCAGCGTCTTTCACGCAATCTCAACAACGAAAAGTTTGACAGGGCACATATAATTGTTTAGCACATCATGTTACAAACGAATTATTTGTTTATTTAATAACCGGCAACCTAAGGCCACTTTTTTTCAATATCTAATTCAAAATTTCAAATTACAATTTCAAATTTGTTGTGTGATAAAAAAATGCCATCGCAACGCCAACAGCGTTTACTTGACATTGACAGATGAGTAATGACAGCATGACAGCACCACAGACCTAATCTATTAACCACTTTACAGTCAATGATTAAATAGGTTTCTCTAATCATTGTTTACAGTGCAGTCTGTGGACAGCAGATATGACAAGCTGATAGGTCTCAGATGAATGATCCCATAGATGGACAGTTAAAATAGCAACGACATGCACTATTTTTGTACTCTTTTTACTTATGTGCTTGGTAGGTTGCTAAAAAGAGACAATTCCATAATGCCTCTTTCGAAAATTAGTAGGTTGTCACAAGGTTCGATTATGCTAGTGATGAGCTGGAGTCGATATTAGATTCGACGATTAACATTAACTAGTTGGGTGATTGAACTTTGCTCGTTATTTTTTTTTTGGTAAATACATTTTCTAAAAATGAATCCTAGCTAGATCAATTTATCGCCCTCAAAACCCCCCGTATACTAAATTTCATGAAAATCGTTCGAGCCGTTTTCGAGATTCAAATTATATAGAAATATATGTACCTACTAGCTGATGCCCGCGACTTCGTCCACGTGGGATAAAAACTATTCTATCTTTTAAGTTGGACCAAATGACAGATATTCACGAAGTTTTAACTAAAGCGGTTCAGTAGTTTAGGAGTCCATCGCGGACAAACATTGTGACACGAGGTTTATATATATTAAGAATAAGACTAGCTGACCCGGCCACGCGTTGCTGTGGCTAAAGTTTTTGTTATATTAATAAATTAAAATTGCGACTATAATTTGAGATTTAAACTGTCCTATCTCTCAAGTTGGATCGAACTGCACATGGTGTGCGAATTTTATTATAATCGGTTCAGTAGTTTAGGAGTCCATCGCGGACAAACATCGTGACACGAGATTTATATATATTAAGAGATAAGATACAAAAATTGCTCGTTTAAAGGTATAAATAAATAATAATAATAATATATAATAAATATAAAAGATAAAATATTGTTTACCCAACCATTGTTATAGTTTCTTCAGCAAGAGGAAGTGACACTATTCTTGGCTAGCCACTAATTATGCGGAAAAAAACATCGCGTGATTCGCGGATAGATTAAAAATTGTAGCATAACCACAGCGTAACCCATGGGTTATGAGAATTTTACACTACTGCCTACAAACCACCATAACTTCTGAAGAGACTTGGACATAGACTTTTTATTACTGGATATGAAAGAAAACTTCATTTTATTTTTAAAATAGTTTATTATAATAATAAATCTGACTGAGCTAACATTGTTTTGCCATTTGAAATATAAAAAATAGCTTACAACCTATACTTACATCTAAAGAATGTACACAAAAAACTTTAGAGAAATCGCTCAAGCAGTTTCGAAGGGGTTTGGTTACAAACATACAAACACTGACACGACAATGTTATATATTACGACGACTAGTTGACGCCTCAAACGTTGTTTTGCCATATATTTTTCATTCAGTCGCGTTACTCTTTTTGTGAGGGTGTTGATTTTCTTAAGGCGGCGTTTCAAAACATTTTTAAAATATTCTACTTTTTTTCTAATATTTGTATTCTTTTATAAGACTCATCTTCAGTATAAGTGCCACATGTACACGAAAGTTTTCTTTTCAAAATATTTGGCTCAGCCATATTGTTCAACACCTCTCTGGGGTTTGGTGATGGTGTTTCCTATAACAAACAACAACTATTAAAAAATGTTCGTACACGAAAGTTTAAAAAATTTCGTCCTCAAATCTTCATCCTTAGGAAATCTGAAGAGTATTTATTTATTCTAGTTACAGATATATTGACACTATCGATATAGTGAATTTTCACAACACTAATAACCTGAAATTGCGTTTTCCGAAATATTTAAAAAATATTTTAATTACCGTAAACCATCTTGTAATTGGGTGTTTACCCGGACGTTTACTAAATTGCGCTTCTTCTTTACATTTTTCTGAGCAAAATACTTACATCTATATGAAAAAAAATAGCTTCAAACTAACCGATGCAATCCAACTGATTTATTTTCGTTTTCTTTCTGTGAGATACGTGTTTTGCAACCTTCTACCGAAGAAGACATTTTTAATCATCTCTCATTATACTTAAATTTATATACAAATCTCAATTTTTTCACATTTTTTCACAAGAAAATCTAAATAATCTTTTCAGCACTTCTCACGAAACATCTACAAATATTATGAGACAAAATTAAATATATACGACGACTTAGGTAATTCGACCAGAAACGCGAATACTTTTAAAATTGGCAGTATTAAAAGGTTGCAAATGGTTGCAAAATATTTGGACCTTGTGACATGTCAAAAAAAATAAAAACTGACACCTGATTTTCGTCTCACTCACACTAATACTGATACCATTTAGAAACTTGATATACGTTTACTATGTTTTATTTTAGCCTTGTGTCTATGGGATTATTGACTGCAACAGATAAGAAAGGACTATAATACCGGAATCGGTAATTTAGAAATCTCTGCTTATATCCCACTAGCTAATCACTAAATTCACTCGGTTGAAAGCGTTATAAAACAAATAAAGTCATACATCTATCTAATCACTCAGATCAATGCTGGCCTCTACTTTGCCCAGAGAATTAGTATCGCGATACAACGAGGCAATGAGGCTAGCATTTTGGGAACAATTCCCTCTGACAGCGGTCTACTAGATTAATTTGTTTTAATATTTTAGTTACTTATATATGTAGTTTTTACTTTAGATATTATGTAGTTTTTAATTGAGATATATTTTAATTTTACAACTAGTTTTAATTTTTAATTTCGTATCTTTGGATGATGTAACAATTAAAATCACTCAGAAAAATTATAATGTTATTACTTTTTCAAACTCATTGTATAGGTAGGTAGGTATAGTACGATTCACGAAAGATAACCACAAATGGCGGGCCTATTTTAGGTCTCTTTGGGCTTATCTAACTAATATTATGGTCTTATTTATTTTAACTAATATATATGGTCTTATTTAACTAAAATATGGTAATTATTTTGGCTTAAGTCTTTTCTTCATCAGTGTACATGAAGAAAAGACCCGCCATTTGTGGTCATCTTTCGTGAATCGTACTATACAGGTTTACATGATGTTCTATGTCACCGTTAAGTAAGCAAGTACCTACCTAACGTGGAGACCCTGGGGCCATGGAGTCATAGTGCCAAAAAATTCCTTCAAGAGCTTTCTCCGTGGTTAATAGGCTCAACTGGTGACAGAAGGGCTGACCCATTTTTTGCGCAACGTATCAGCCTAGGTGTTCAACGCGGAAACGCAGCCAGTATTCTTGGCACCTTTCCACGCGGGCAAGACTTGTTTATAGTAATTAGAATAAGCTAGTTATGTTTTATTGTAAAATTAAAAAAAAATTAAGTAAGTACCTAATTTTTAGTTTCAACTAGCTTTTGCCCGCGGCTCCGCCCGCGTTAAATTCGATTTTTTACTAATCCCGAGAAAAAATTTAATTTCCTTTTCAATGACCTTTACACCTACTTTTTTAGGAATGATTGTCAAAGTAATCTACCTATAGCTGTAGCTATAGATTACTTTTGAAAATTAGGGGTTTTTTAAATATCCCATGGGAACTATGGATTTTCTCGGGATAAAAAGTAGCCTATGTTTTAATCTGGGTTATAAGCTATCTATGTTCCAAATTTCAGCCAAATCGGTTCAGTAGTTGCGGCGTGAAGGAGTAACAAACATACACACTTACACACACATACACTTACACACAAACTTTCGCCTTTATAATACCTATTAGTTATTTTATATTTTATAGTTTCAATAAGCCTATAATATATAAGATACTCGTAAATGTGAAAAGTCAGAAATGCGTGCCTAGGACTCGAACCTCTCACCCCAAGTAGAGGTCTTATGAACCATTGGCTATCACTGCTTCTATGCCTGATTTAAATTTAGGTACCCCGTGCATATTCGTATTATTCATTGTAATTGTGTACTACCGAAATAAAGTGGTAAAATAATAGCGGCTATGAAACTTAGAAGCTATTTATTTTACACGAAACATCTTTGTGGAGGCTTACTTGACGTCAATATAAGTTTGCGTTTCGCACATCAAATAAACGTCCGTGCGTAGAAAACGAGAGCTTTGATTATGTAGGTAGATACGCGGACTTACCCACATAATTAGGAATTTAGATGGGTAGTTAATATTTATTTTAGTCAACTTTCACTGTAATTTGCAAATCTCAACTAAGGATTATTCATAAAACAAACGAATTGGCGTTCACCAGAACTTATCTTATACTTCTCAAGTAACAGAGGATGATTGGCCTTCTTGACTAGTAATCTGTGTTCTTGACCTCATTGATTTTGTACGTAAGGCTAAAAATCAATCTCGGAAAGGATGAAACGGAAGGCGAATATAGCGGCCACAGGATCTCACTTCCATTCACCGAGACTTGTTCTACAATTTATTTTGGTACCTATTTGTTTCATCAACAACGATAATAACAACAACAGATTAATAAATTTATTTTTATAAAACATAACTAATTATTATAATTAATACATAATATTTATAGTCCGAGCATAACTGGCAGACACAGAATATTTATTATGAATATCTTCTTAATATATATAAATCAAGTGTCACGTTGTTTGTCCGCGATGGACTCCTAAACTACTGAACCGATTTAGTTCAAACTTCGTAAATATCTGTCATTTGGTACAACTTAAAAGATAGAATAGTTTTTATCCCACGTGGACGAAGTCGCGGGCATCAGCTAGTAATATAATATAACAGTTAAAAATAGTCAATAATATAATAAGTGGGTCCCTAGATACCTAAATACCTAACTAATGATTACATGAGGAAACAGTGATTGAGGTCTAATAATTTAAAATAGGAAAGTTCTGTAGGGACCCCAGAATTTACAGCTTGCTAAACTTCTGTCTAAAGCGAGGGTTTGAGTCTTGTTTGCCTCAATTCAATAACGTGAAAATTCGATAAAGATCTTTGCTTATTTAGCACGAACCCAGTTTAAAAATAAATGGTACTGGGTATCTACTCTTATAACATTAACTATTGACGACGTTCTTTTTGCATTTGGAAGCGGTTTTTAATAATGCAAGCCAATCGGAATGTAACTCCTTCGGGAGTCACCACAGAAAATGTAGCCAACTTTCGACGCGGATTAATCGTTACGTAGGTACTCAATTGATTACCCAGGTGAATATTTACACAAGGTACCAAAGTATCTATTTCTAGGTAATTTTAATATTTCCGCAAAATGACGCCTGCCTCCATTCAATATGAAGTAGATTTGACAGGTTCTGAATTAGCTTTGAATTACTGTGATGATGACGTGTGGGTACTGAGTACCTACTCGATGAATTTATAACGTTGAGAATAACAAAAAACTGATATAACTCGCTCAAGATAGAATCAGCATAAAAACTGTTTATTAAAACACTCCATCATTGACAGACGGGGCATGGGCACGTCACCACGTGGGAGGCGCAGACTGCTACAGCAGCACCGAGTGAAATTGTCTGACATTGTCGGCTTGGTATGGCTGAGATTTATAAAACATATTCTTTTATAATATGATGTTTTCGTAGGTACAGTGGCGTAGCGATGCTAACCACCGTAGAAGGCATTCGGAGTAGGCACTGATGCGCCTACGTCGAAGTGCGTAGTAGCGTTGTAACTCTATCGTAGGTCGTACCTAGTTAAGAGATGGCTATTTCGGCTCGGTATCGCTGGGATTTATAAAACATATTTTTCTATGTATCAGGACATTATACACACATCGCAATCTAGTCCAAAAGGCGATAGCTTGTCATGGGTACTAGATAACTGATAAATATACATATTATTTAATATACATAAATATAATATATTGAAAACCATCCAGTCACTGCAACACATTCATGCTCATCACACAAACATTTTCCAGTTGTTGAACCCACGATTTCCGACGCAGACGGCAGGATCGCTATTCGCTACCGCTGCGCCATTCGGTCCTGAAATGTTATATTACTCAAATATATTTTATTTTTAATCAAATATATTATAAATTTACTATATAAAAAAGAGGTAGATATCGCACAAACACGCGGTATTTGTTGAGGAGTGATCAATACACATAAAGTTTTTCTAACGGTATCAAGTTCTTGTGGCCTGGGATTACACAGAAGCACAAGTAGGTTGATTGTAATCTATAACATCACAAAATATTAAATAATTCATCTTGACTAAACGTTTCGCGGTCAATCAGGATGATTAATTTTTTTGTAGCAATAACTACATTAGAGAAAATGCAGAGCTATAGCTGAATATACCTACAGATAATATTCCAGGTAATACAACTATATTAGGTAGATTTTTTCCGCCGCTTATAATAATTATCCAATGAAGAGAAGTCCTAGAAATGGACCCCGAGTATAACGATCGATGTTATTTCTACGAAGTGGGATATAAAATCCTCAATTAATTAATTTTCCTCAAGTTACAATGGAGAACTTAGAAGGTAGGTATTTTTCCGAGACACTTTCATCAGTCTTACAAAGCGCCGTTATTAATTATATTGTTTCAAAATATTTTATGAGGATTTTGGTAGTTTACAGCAAGTATTAACTCATTACCAATTCCATGATTTCGAAATCAAGGTAGGTAAATACTAAAATTGTATGCCTACCTATGTGATGAAACATTATTTCCGAAACCAATAATACATGGATTGAGCCATCGTTTCGAACAATGGGTCTATTTGTGGTCTAGCTATACAATAGGTATTCGTGCACTAATGCATATTCGAGTACACTTAATCCATGGATTAATGGACAGGCGTATTCGAACAGCTCAGAAGTGTAAATAGCGGATAATGGGTTGATAATAGATAACCATCAATATTTGAGCTGTAACTTATACGCACATTCGCATTCGTAGTTAGTTGCTCTTGCTCAGCTATTAACGTTTTGGATAGAAGCAGGCGTTACTTTGCGCAAGTTCATGATTAACAAGATAGGAAAAAATTATTTGCTATAATCCGCCAACAGAAAAAATTCTGAATGGTCAAACATGCAGGTACAAACTAAGCAACGCTAACCTTCCCACTAAAGCATGACAGCCAAGTTATCCAGCAAGCAATGCCACCACCACCACTTACATGCACCACCACACAAAAAAAAAATTATATAACTCTCGACGCACGTTTCGCCCCGAAACCGGAGCATCATCAGGAGATTTCGACTTCACAATTCAAGATTCTCTAGGCTAGACTAGCGGATTATAGCAAATAATTTTTCCTTTCTTGTTATTTACGTTTTGCCAAACCCTAGTGAATTTAAGGTAGGTATTTCCAAATTGTAATAAACAACGTAATGATGATGAGATGATCAAGACATTCACCTGATGTTAAGTGATTCGCCTGCCCATGTCCAGACACACTGCGTTCCATGACTTTGCATTGTAATATAATATCATACGACGCACTGCACTGCCATATCAGTTCTAATTACCGGGACGGATAAGTTTTTTATTTGCCCTCCTTCGGTTTCATTAGACCTCTTAATGTTGAGTTCCTCTTATGGTTTGAATTATCAAAAATAGTATATTTTAGCAGATGGCAGATAATTTTATTATCTCAAGTCACCAAGCGAACCTGTTTATTTTATTACGCCAAAGAGAGAAAATACTAGGTATGTTGGTTTGAAAAATAAAAATATAATCAGACAAATGGTGTTTGAATGGACCTGTTAAGTGATCCGTATCCACCGTTTCCTCCTGACCCCAGACTCGAACAACCCGTTAGAATGTGGCGCATAGGTACCTAACAGATTTTGTGACGGTATTCGTATTTTTTTCCAAATAACCAACTTCAAATGCCACTACAAAGAGTGAAATAATTTTTAATGTACACGAATTCGAAGTCGGGCAATGTTTCGATCAATCACTAATAGTCCTTCGTATTATACAACTTGATGTGCGAAGAAACGACAAAATTATAGACAATCGCCCGACTTCGAATTGGTGTACAATAATAGTTATTTGTTATGCAAGGGCGCAAAATGGATTTTTGGGCCGAGTGTCAAATTTGAATGCTGAGCGGCGAAGGATTCTAGGGTTGAACCCTGAGCGCAGCGAGGGGTTCAAAGAATAGAATCCTGAGCATAGCGAGGCATTCAAAGGACACGAGACCCAAAAAAATTTGCGGCCGTACATAACACAAAATTTTTCATCTCACCACAGCGAGGAAAATTACTAGAAGAACACTTGGATCGGCATTGCTAGTATGTAAGATGTTGTCTTGAGTAATATTCTGCAATAACTTCACTCACTTAATTAAATCCACCTTAAATCATCACTCATCTTATTACAAAACAGTAATGAATAAAAACAAAATATTATTATGTATTTATCACGATTAGAAAAAAAATGAGTTACTTTTTTTTCTACTTGTATTTTGGATGCGTTCAGAAATATCAATTTCTAAGAACCAACGATAATAGAAGATTAAAAAAATAACAATAATTAGATAAACAATAAATAAATACCATGGATTTAATTAGATTTCCTTTATAATTAATAAAAAATAAAAAATAGGAGTTATTATTTTTATTGATATTCTAAGAAAATGTAAAAACAAAAAGTAATGTACACATATACAAACTCAAAGGTCGAACTTCGTTACTGACCGACTGACATTATTTAAAAAAAAAAGAAGTCTTCAGTTTAATGGTGGCACCACACATTTGTATTTGCCTATTTTTTATATTTGTCAAATAACTTCCATGTGTGGAGAGTATATTTGCCAAAATTATTGCCATATTTGCCTGTTTGGCAAATACAGCCAATAACATATTTGGCTCCATGAGGTCGAAAATTTTGGCAAATACGCGATCATCCAATCACAAATACAAATAGCCATGTGTGGTGCCACCATTAGACATTATTATAGACGCAATACGAGATTACGTCATGTTCGAATTTAGAAATGCTTTGCGGCCCTAGGGCGGGAAAGGATTTTCATACTACTTTCTCGCCCTAGGGCGGGAAAGGATTATCATACTACTTTCTCGCCCTAGGGAGAAATGAAAATTCTTTTGGGCCCTAGGGAATATAATAGCATTTCCCGCCCGCATTTTGGGCATTAAAAATCTCCTTTCCGAGCGGGTGAGATGAAAAAATTATTTCACTCTTTGTAGTGGCATTTGAAGTTAGTTTTTTGGAAAGAATTTTCAATTTTATTTTTTACTTTTTAGTGGAAAACAACTAATGCGCAACGCATTGGAAAAAATGCCGAAATCGCTTGAAGTATGCTGCTAAAATCTGAAGAGTTCCCTCAATTTCTCCAAGATCCCATCATCAGATCCTGACTTGATGAATACAGTCATTACTTGATGACTGTATTCAGCAAATGCAATTATAACTATAAAAAATACCCAAATCGCTTCAAGCATACTAGCAAAATTTGAAGAGTTCACTCGATTTTACCAAGATCCCATCATCAGATCCCAATTTGATGACCATAAGATATACCCAAATCACTTCAAGTGTGCTTATAAAATTTGAAGAGTTCCCTCGATTTCTCCAGAATTTCATCATCGGATCCTGACTTGATGACTATGGAACCATCTGTGAAGTATACCCTTTCAAACAAAAAAAGAATTTTCTGAATTTGTTCACGCATCTTCGAGTAATCGGGGAACACACCAAAAAAAAAAGATTCCGACGAATTGAGAACCTCCTCTTTTTTTGAAGTCGGTTAAAAATAGGCTATAGGTATCAATACCAATGATAGTAGGCACTAGGTAGTGATATAGAGTAGGTTAGTAAACTGTGCGTATGTTGCGTGGTTATTCAAACTGGAGAAAAAATACTTACGGCGGTAATCGCACATTTCATCTAAAGTGTTATTAATCAAAGTATGAGATGGGATCTACCGGTACAAATTACACACCAACCAGTGTTAGTTTTTGGATGTCGTGTTACAACACGTAATTAGTTTTACGTGTTGTTACACAACACGTTTACAGATGTGGTTAGAATGAAACAAGTTTACTTTTATTTACTGTTATTTAGAAACTTTCCATGCGATCTGCCAGCTTCAAACTCGCTCAGAAGTGAGAGTATTGGAAATTGACTTAAGGATTTATTTAAGTAACTAGCTGACCCGGCAAACGTTGTTTTGCCTTATTAATTATGTCTCACTTATTAAGCTTTCTGCGAAGAACCAATTCATTGTGACAATTATATATAATAATATTTCGAGTTTTTTGATATGATATACCTATGATTTCAGCTATCTCAACGGCCCCCAGTATCAATGAAACAAATTAATAAAGTAGAATCTCTCCATCGTCTACAATCGTTAAAAAATGGTCAGAAGAATTGACGCATTGACGAATTGATTGTATACGATGGAGAGATTCTACTTTATTAATCTGTTTCAGCGTTAACCCTTTCTTGAACAAATACATCTACGTAATGTTCGATTTTCTCCGAAACCTACAATCGGACTGATCGCATCTTATGTTATTTGCATATCAAATAAACTTTGTGCTAATAAATTAAATAGACCAAAGAGGTCGGACCTTACACTACAGTAAATCTATGGAAAAATCTGACGTATAATAATTATTTAAAAAAAAACGTGAAAAAATTTGACAGCAATGAAATGTTTACTTAGCAACGCCATTAAATCAATTTATTAATTTTATTTTTATTTTGAAAATACTCGATAATTATAATTCTCCACATATAAGTCGTCGACTCGGATCGAGTATTTTTTTACGCTCTTTCATTTTATGTGCGATTCGTTTGATTATGTTTATTTTGTTTATATCAAAGTTTTCTGCATATTCCGTGTTTCAAGCTATTTGGACAAATACTGAGGGTTATTATGCCTATTTTTTCTGAACTACAAAACCGATGACTTTGAAATATTTACAGAACAATCTTTAATGTATCCCCTTTCTAACAAAAAAAAGAATGAATGAAATCGAACCACGCGTTAATGATTTACAACTCAGTATACGTTTTAACTTTTATCCCCTCTCCTAAGGGAACTATGCTGAATTTCGGGATAAAAAGTATTCTATGTCCTTCCTCGTAGTATGAACTCAAGTCATACCAAGTTTCATTGGAATTCATTCAGTAGTTTCGGCGTGATGCGCGGCCGTGATACAGAAAGACAGACAGACAGACAGACAGACAGACAGACAGACAGACAAAAATTAAAAAAAATACAGTTTTGGGTTCAGAACCGATTTTAGAGTGCCCTTGAAAAAAAATTTTCAAAATATCTTTAATGTACAGAATTTGACCTGTTACAGATTTATTATAAGTATAGATTTTCAAATGAATTGTCAGTTAGGTACATTGAGTTGGTTTATTCAAGATGAAAGCTATTATGGGCTAGCTTGAAATAAAACGTTTCTACCGTCGCGTCGATTTAATTTAAACACTTTGAGATATTTATCTGATTTAATCTATCACTTTGTTACATCTAACGTAAGGCATAACAATGCGCGAAACTGCGGATTAAAATATAGAGAGTAGGTAAATATTGAAAGTAAAGTAAAGTATACATTGAATAACATTTACCGTGTAATAATTTGTTAGTGTGACGTGTAACTGTGACAAAAGACAAAATTGTACGACATAACAAAAAGAACAAGGTTACTAAAATGGAAGTGGGCAGGACATCTATGTAGGATGGAAGATATAAGATGGGCTAAACGTCTTACAGAATGGATTTCAAGAAACAGGAAAAGGAAGAAAGGAAGACAAAGGAGAAGATGGAGAGATATCTTCAATCAAATTGTGGGACCAAACTGGATGACGGTAGCAAGAGATAGGGAAGAAATTGGGGGAGGCCTACGCCGAGAAGGCGACCATATAGACCAGATAGCATAGTTATTTAATTATTATTTTTATTATTATTTTTGTAACCTTTTAAATACATAGTAAAGATAGTGTGACGGACATGTAAATGATTGTTAATTTAAGGTTCATATTGAAATAAGTAATGCATGCAAAGAAGTGATAACTATAAAAACGCAAAATTGGTAGTAGCAATAAAGGCTTTTTTATTTTTTTATTTTATTTTTAATTTGTTAGTGATCTGTAGATATAAGATAAATATAACGACGTCAGTATGGTTTACCTACCTATGACACATAAATAGGTACCTGCAGGGCTAGACAATGTCACTTAAGCGTTTGGCGTTAACGCTAGTCGCTAGTCGACAAAAATGTATGGACAAAACAAATGACTGTAGAAAAACCACGACATTAATTAACTAAACACGCTGTGTTTGATACTGTCGGCTGTCAATTGTCAAGCGAAGTACGCTAAAGTTATCTACAAGCTTCGCGAGATCGCCAGCGAGCGTTGAAGTTAGCGTAGTTAATTATTCAAACACAGCGTGTTTAGTTAATTAATGTCGTGGTTTTTCTACAGTCATTTGTTTTGTCCATACATTTTTGTCGACTAGCGACTAGCGTTAACGCCAAACGCATAAGTGACATTGTCTAGCCCTGCAGGTATAGGTTATAATAGGTATGTACACAGGTCAGAGAAATAAGTTTATTGAACAAGAGTATGTATATTGTATAGTGTACACCACAGAATTCGATTCATGGTAGACCACTTGGAAACAATTTTAATCTATCGTAATTAAGTATGTACTATTTATTGCATTTTAAAATAATATACTATCGACAAGCTTAATTAGATAAACAAATCGAATTTGTTTAAATAACAATCCAATTTATTTTGAAATTGGTATTCACTCAATTCATCGGTAGATACTAATGCTATTTCAGATTTGCGAATGTAAATAAATTATTTATTTAAATAAGTCTAACCCTTTCAAGTCTTCTACTGTAATATTTTTATTATTGTATCCTTTACTACGAGTAAATCAGCAAAAGCAAGGGATTTGATTGATCGCTGAGATAATGTTTTCGTAGGTACAGCGGCGTAGCGATGCTCACCACCGTAGAAGGCATTCGTAGTATAGTAAGCAATGACGCGCCTACGTCGAAGTGCGTAGGGGCGTTGTAACTCTATCGTAGGCCGTAACTACGTAATGAAAACATTTTTTCGTAGATCTTAATTATGAACTATAATTGGGATTATAATTGGGATTATTATTGAATTATAATTGGGGGCTATGAATTATGATGAACTCAGTAATTGGGACTCGAAATTGTATAATGCCAATGTCACCTATGTAGTTTTAAATGAGCGCTTTTTGTGTTTTATTTCAGTAAATGTTAGTTCCGTACTCTTTTATTCGATAACGAATTTCCGCTCAGCTGTATCCGTCCGTCCTTGCCCAGAGGTTAAAAAATTCCACTTTAAATTAGAATTGCTTTTAATCTAGGTAATGGTCTGGTTATTATAAAAAATTGCTTCAAACTACATGATTACTAACGAAATGGCTTTAAATATAAATAGAATTTACACACCTATTCAGCAAACTTCAATCAAAATTATGTATCGTTTCAGCAAGCTTTGAATAATTAGCTTTTCGCTTTTCAGTAGCACACATAACGTGTTAAGCCTCAAAATTCGTTGTAATGTATCCATCCAGTTAATGCTTTATTGCTTAATTGGTACGCAGCGTTTCGTTAATTAATGTGTTTTAAATCTCGTTATATACGAGTATCTAAAGGGCTAAACATAATCCACCTCGCGCGAGTTTTTAATGCCAAATAAAAAATATACGGCAGGAGGTGTGCTACGCGAATTGCAAATGAGATTTGCAATTTGTAATTCAGTCAATTTGAATTTAGGTTACCGTGTTAAGTGTAACTAACTGGATAGGTTTGGTTAGGACTTATTATCTTTTTGATTAGTGTTTTACACACTTATGACGTAATTCCTATACATTTAAATACGAATTATTACGAAATGGCTAGTCCTGCCTGAGGACCTGATAATACGAATCGAAAATTTCACCGCAGAGGGATATGGCTCGTATAGCTCAGCGGTCAGAGCACCCAGCCGCGAAAGCTGGAAAATCGAAAAATCCCGCTGCGCGTGAAAAATTTTGATTCGTATTTAAATTTATATAGGTTAGGACTTTTCATGGAACGCCATGGAAACTCCTTAAAGTTACATACGAGAAGCGTATAATGGCTAGAAGTTGTGGCCTGAGAATGTCATGGAACATTATATGTTGAAGCAAACTTCAACTTGAGCTTACCCTGCGTCCAAAAGTTATCGGATTGAAATTGCTCTTCGTGTCACCGCATATCGAAATCGCTTTTGATTGACAAGTACTTTATATTCTATCCACCAGCACTGGGTCAAATGGATATTTTGCGAATTGCGATAAGAAGCCGGAACTTCTATTTTTGTTTTCATATTTTTAAGTACTGCTATAATAGTAGGTATACCTTTTTTCAATCGACATCAAAAAAGGAGGAGGTTCTCAATTCAACTATATGTTTTTTATAATATGTTTGTTACTTCATAACTTTTGAGTGGATTACTTCATCACTTTCATAAGTTTTGACCAATTTTGATGATACTTTTTTATTAGAAAGCTGACGCTTCCCGAGTGGTTCCATTTCAATTTAGTCCAGTTCTGATAATGGTATCCATGAGAGAATCATATGTCTTAAATTTTTTTAACAGTAGTTTGATGAGAGTTGAAGTCGGTTTCTTTGTAAATTATTTGCGTGTTTATTCAAGAACAATCGGAAGTGCGGCAAAGTCAACTACTTTTACCGAGTTTTAACTTAGTTAACACTAAGCATTCATCATCATCATCAGCCCATTTCAGTCCACTGCTGGACTAAGGCCTCTCCATTTGCACGCCATCCGCTTCTGCTCTTTGTTTTCTGTAGCCACTGTCTTCCCGCTGCCCTAACGATATCATCTCGCCATCGTGCAGGCAAACTAAGCATTACACAACAGAAAATACTTCCGATGTTGATAATATCTAAATTATGTAATGACAGTTCGGAAAGGTCGAAGCCGGCTCGCCAGGCGGTGATCAATCAATGATTCAATACCCGTACGAGACCGTTACACCAGTTCAATAGGTGCTTACTGCTTACATATCTCGAGAGTCTCCAAGTATTTGACAAGTGGATTACGGGTTACCGATAGGTTCGCACGCTATCGCGTTTATATGTACGTCATATTTACTATTACCTTATATAAATTCTCTTCCAAAATATCTGTAAATATACGTTAATATGAGCACATTTCTAAAGACTTTCTATAGAACGTTCTCACATATTAAACGAGCAGTAAGTATCAAAGCTCCTTGGTTCAGACTTCAGAGTTCTATCGGTTAGTCGAGAGTTCAGCGTGCGAATCCCAGGCACACACTTCTGATGTTTCGTAGTTCTTCAGTGGATTGATTCTGTACTGTTCAGTTTGTTAGTAATTAGTAACCCTCACTGGGTTATTAAATAAGAAAACGGAGGCAATAATCCTCTTTCTGCATTTTTTTGCGACAGTATATCAACCTAGATTGGTATTGTATCATGTCAACATACCATGCTAGTTGTTAAGTGAGCAAAAAGAATACAAAAAAATAGAATTTTTGCCTCCGTTTTCTTAGATAATAACCCAGTGAGAGTTACTAACTAACAAACTGAACGAGACAGTATCAGTCCATAGATGACGACGAATGAAAACATTGTCAGAAATTCTACATGCCTAAAAATATTTGTAATGCATATAATGGTGTGAAGTCTGCCGAACCGCACCTAATCAGCACCTATTTACAAAGACATTCTGAGAGGAGATCTTTATTCAGTAGTCGGCCGTCAAGAAGAGGTTGAGTCTCATTAGGTATTTACCTATCGTATTTTTTCAATATACTTAACTAGCTCACCCGACAGACGTTGTTTTTCCATTAGGGCTATAAAAATTAGCTTACGACCTCCTCTCAGACCTGCCGAACGTATACAGCAAATTTCATAACAATCGGTTGAGCCGTTTCTGAGGAGTTTGGTAACAAAAATTGGCACGAGAATTTTATATATTAGAGAAAAAGAGATAACGGGGAAATGATAGAAGATTTTCCAAAATTGTTATTCTCATTTTCGTATAACTGCAGTAAAGGCTATCCGTTTTAAATTAGCGTAGGAACTAACCGCGATTACTCTTGCCAACGCTATTCGTACATTTTCAGTGGAGTTTACAGCTATTCACATTTCACAGTCGGAGTGAGTGAGGCCTGGGCGGTACACGCCGCTGTAGCGGCGCTCCGTCACTTTCGATCGCGAAAATAATTTATTTCCAACATCCACTCTCTTGGCAATTCAAAAAAAAAACTTAATTACTTACATTACACTTACAAGTTAAGTTTGTGCGATCACCTTTAGAAGTGTATTAGATTACCGAAACGGAAAGTTTCGTAGAGTTGCGTGACAGTTCTAATTACTTCAAAGTGATGTAGTTTATTACAACTATATTGGTAAGTTAATCTATTTTTTTAAGTTGTTTAAGTACTATTATCATACCTACACTCATATACCATAACATACTCGTACATCATTAGTATACCAACTTATGGAGGATTACATGGGGAAGAAAGTTATTCGCGCGCATAACGAATTGTGGTCGAGACTCGAGGCTATTGGTTGAAATTTTACCATAAGCGTAAACCGTGTTAACAAACACCGACCGAATGGCATAATGGTAGCGAACCTGCCGTCTACGCCGGAGGTCGTGGGTTCGATTCCCACTACTGGTAAATGTTTGTGTGATGAGCATGAATGTTTTCCAGTGTCTGGGTGTTTTTCAATATATTATATTTATGTATATTAGTATGTATGTATATTTATCAGTTATCTAGTACCCATAACACAAGCTATCGCTTACTTTGGGGCTAGAATGCGATGTGTAAAATGTCCTGTATATATGTATGTATGTATGTATTAATTATTTCAAACCCTTCGCGACTCCGCAAATTCACTATGTATAAAATTAGTATAAATTAAGTTAGTACCTAGTAAAAATGAGTTCATTAGTGTTGACATAATATTATAACGTGACCTATTTTTACCTGATTATGGGCTTTATTATCCGATATCTAATTATGTATGTGTGTAGGAGGTTTCGTTGTCACCTCCCATAGCGATATTATAATATGTATAATATAGTATTGTGGCCAGAAATGGTTGTATTTCCGTGGCCTGCTATGAAGTAAAGAGATACACCGTACCTATTAGAAGAGGGAGATGGGATATTGGACATGAGAATAGAAAGGAATGGAAAGAATTTTCTATATCAACTAGACATAGAAGACCGATTTTTTCAAAAAAAAAATCATCATAATTAGAGCTAGGTTAAGTGATGGAACACACGTTGAAATGGAATTTGATAATTTGCTGTGACTCTTTCAGTAATAGCTGATTCTGAAATTTTCGCTGGGTCTACAAATATAAAAAAATATCACACATTAAGGGCCGACTTTTCAATCGTCCTAAGTCTTGTCGTGATTTATTTCATAAAATAGGATCGTTGTAGTTAATCATGAAATAGATATTGAGATGAGATACAAGTACTTACCTAAGTAAATTATTTTGTTAAATACATATTAATTACAAGCAAACTCAATTAATTTCGTCGTAGACGATATTGTAGTGCTCTGATTTTGCCAAATTGTTATTGAAATAGGTAGGTACCTTATCAATATTTTCCAGCAGCTAAGATCAAGTCGCAAGTGTAGAGGGTATTAAAAGCTTTTGACAAGTTGAATTTGCATATTACAACGTTTGCAATTAAGCTTTGAACGTACGAAGTACCTACTTTGATTTCAAGCATTTCCAACGCCAGCCAAGTGCTACTATCAAGTACCTCTTTGTACCCAACAAAGTTAATTCTTCCCTTTTATATATTTTTTCGATTTATTTTTCCTGTATAACACAGGCCTGCTTATTATTCTAACAAGAATTTGTGCGTGTACCTACCGGCTTTTAGTGATTGCCGTCTGACGTAAAGTAGGCAGCATACGAGTAGATATATGGGTAGGTAATAGGTATACTTAAAGGTTACACATGTGGAACTTTTGGCTGATAATTTTATTTTACGTTTATACCTATTAAATACAAGTATTAATTAAATCACTAACTTATCCTATTTTAGGAGATAAATCTTTTTTAAAAAACCTGATTGCGATGTCCGCAAAAAAAAAGATTATAACCATCCTTAGGCAGGTACGGATTTCCGCACTAAAAAATGTTGAAAATATTTTTAAGAGCTTTCTATTTTTTTATTTTATTGTTCCACTTTCGAGCTCGTAACAACTTTTCGCGGAAAATCAAACCCTCGAAAAGTTCGACGGATCGCAATTTCCGAATAAAACAATAAACCTTTTTTAAGTTTCTTTAGGAGTTTAAAACAACTAGGTATTTTATAACAATAAAAACTTAGCTGATGTCGAACTCCAAACAACAACGTAGCGACCTATCTACTTTTTAGTAGGTATTCGTTATCCTACTCAGTGCTATCGAATCAATCTTACGAGTTGGTACGAGTTCCGAAATTGATTTCGAAAGTGAAAAGTTCTGTTCTATTTTTTTTTTAGAATAAAAGTCTAAACTAACCTGACAGGTCCAAATATAGCATAATCCTTTCCCATTGGGAATATGTGACAACTGACATTACCTAAAGTACTCTACCTATTCTGCAGTGTTTTAGAAAAGAAAGCACTATTTTCGACATGTTTAGTGTACACGAGTAAACAAAGCAAAGAACAGCAAAGCATAGCGTCGGCTAACTTGACAAATAGACTTCGCGGCGTATAGAAATGGAACCAAATTCAGAAAATGTAGGTATGCAAATTGACGTGTAACGCTCAGCTGTGCGTCACCAAGTGTCAAAATAGCGATAGTTCGCATACTTTTTTTGAATTTTGTTCCATTTCTCTATGATTTTTATACGTCGCGACGAAACGCCATTTGTCGCTTGGCTCAGGCAGCTGCACTTTATTAGATCAGTGTTAGCAGTTGGTACTTGGTAGATGAAACTACGCTTGCCTGTTGCAAATTGCAGACAGAACATTTAAGAATGAATGTCGATATTTTGACTCTTGAAAAGTTTCGACTTTTAAGTTCATTTGGCTTTGGCGTCGATGGCATGCATTTCAAAAATTGAAAACAGCTTTTCCAAGCGCTTGATACTTATGAATAGTAAAGAAGTAATTATTGAACGCGTTGTCTACTAATAATTATGGTATTCCGTGGCGCTGTTTTACATTATATTGATACTTACGCGCTACTAAGTATAGTAACAAAACTCAGGATCACTATGTTCACCTGGAGGCTAGAATACCTTGAGGCTAGAGGCACCGAGTTATTAAGTTGTGCGTACCAATCTATTTAATTAAACATCATCATTCATATATTTTCGTTGTTATCGCTATGGCGATAGGCATCATAAATTCCGGGCAGCTAATTTGTCTTCATGTTGACTATTATTAAACGCTTACAATTAAACTCACAGATTGATAACTCGATGTTAATGTACTGCGGACGGAAAATCCTTTGTGAAAGGAAGATTTTAGGCCTTATAAATATTTATGAACCGAAACTCTTTTAAGGAGAGAGCAATTTGGCAATAACAATTACTGCTTTCTTATATCATACTGGATACATTACATTACATTAGAGTTTAATGTAATATGTATTTGGAAATCTATTTTTGCCAAATTATTTATTAAAAACGTATATAGGTACCTACTTTTAAACACTTCTGGTAGGTGTCTATTGTTTAGCTTTAGGTAAGTACTTACGTAGGTATAGATAAAATTATATATGTATAGAAACGCCTAATAATACGATGCATTATGGCGATGCTCGTCTCAAAATAGGTTCACTTACTTTTGAAAGTATATTTTAGAGAAAAAGTTTGTAAGAAAATACTCTCAATTCGCTTTGCCAATAATCCAGATACGGCTTAATTAAAACAAAAAGTGCCTGCTGAAATAATAATATACACATTGTCTTCATAGTGTTTTACACCTGTTCATCTGTTTCACGACCTATTAATAAAAAAGTGTGGGAATAAAATATAGAGACAAGGAAGTCACCTACAACCAAAAGTCATAAATTGACCGATTTATAAATAGGTTAACACAGTTTTTTTATGCTTCGCGCCCTTGTTCGCGCCCTGTGTTTCTCTGACAAGACGACAGAGACAGAGTAGTAAAAGGGCCTAAGTATTATGAGACACGAAGTAAAAATCGATTTAAAAAAATTTGTTAAAAAGTAGACCTCATGATTCTTACTCGCTTTGCAACTAAAAACATTTTTTTACCCACGACGGAACGGAGTACGGGTATATGCGTTTAGGGTGAGAGACCGTTTGTACATTACTTTATTATTGAGATGTTATGTTTGTTTGTTTATTAAATTGTTCACAAAAACCAATAATGCAAAAATATTTTTGTTTGTTTGTTTGTTTGTGTGTGCACATCAATGTTCCCATTTATTTCAAAAACGGCTTGACCGATTTAGATGCGGTTTTCTGTATAATGTTTGGTGTTCAGCGGCAATGGTTCTTAGATAGTTGTTACGAACATCGATCACCAGGGGGCGCCATAAAAAACATTTACAGTGCAAACGAATGTTCTCAATTATTACAAAAACGACAGAACCGATTTGGATACAGTTTTTTATAAAATATTAGTGAGTCATTGGGAATGGTTCATAGATAATTGTTCTTGTGATTGAACAGCAGGGGGCGCCACAATAAACGCCTCTTTATGACTTGGAAGGGATGATGCCTTCAAACGCTGCTAGAGGAGCTAATGGCTAGTTTGAAGATTACCTAATTTTCATTTTTTAATAATAATATAATTTAAATAACATTAATATATTAATCGAAAAACTATAAAACAAGTGGAAAATCAAAAAATTTTTAAACACCCACGACTTTTGCAGACTTGTAATTGAAAAAGGATTAAATAATTTTTTTGAAACTCCCCGACTAAAGGAAAGTCAGAACTAAGAACCTATCAGTATAATTACAAATCCAAGAAAATCCGTCGGAGCTGCCATTGCTATTTTCGTTTCCAATATCAATTAATGTAATTAGTAAGTATTGATAAACTGCCGGTATATGAGAAGTATCAAGAAATTGAATTAGTCATCAGCTGGTAAACAGCACCATCAACACCGTCATAGGCAAAACACAGCAGCTCCGGCGGATTTTCTTGGATTTGTAATTAAACTGATAGGTTCTTAGTTCTTACTTTCCTTTAGTCAGGGAGTTTCAAAAAAATTATTTATTCCTTTTTCAATTACAAGTCTGCAAAAGTCGTGGGTGTTTTAAATTTTTTAATTTTCCACTTGTTATCATACGAATACATTATACATTTATAATAAACCTAGAATAAAAAAGTAAAGCTGTAGCCAACAGCAAAGCTAATACACTGACGTCAGATACTCAGAACCTTGTTATCTTGAAATATTTTCTATAAGCAATTTGCCAATTGCCCTTTGTTACCCACGACGGAACGGAGTACGGGTATATGCGTTTAGGGTGAGAGACCGTTTGTACTTTACTTTGTTAATGAGATTTTATGTTTCTTTGTATGTTAAATTGTTCACAAAAACCAATAATGCAAAAATATTTTTGTTTGTTTGTTTGTGTGTTTGTTTGTTTGTTTGTTTGTTTGTGTGTGCACATCAATGTTCCCATTTATTTCAAAAACGGTTTGACCGATTTAGATGCGGTATTCTGTATAATGTTTGGTGTTCAGCGGCAATGGTTCTTAGATAGTTGTTACGAACATCGATCACCAGGGGGCGCCATAAAATACATTTATATTGCAAACGAATGTTCCCATTTATTTCAAAAACGGCTTGACCGATATAGATGCAGTTTTCTGTATAATGTTTGGTATTTATTGGCGATGGTTTTTAGATAGTTGTTACGAACATCGATCACCAGGGGGCGCCATTAAAAACATTTACAGTGCAAAAGAATGTTCTCAATTATTACAAAAACGACTGAACCAATTTGGATACAGTTTTGTATATAATATTAGTGAGTCATTGGCGATGGTTCGTAGATAAATGTTCTTGTGATTGAACAGCAGGGGGCGCCACAATAAACGTATCTTTATGACTTGGAAGGGAAATTCTCTGTTTTTAAGTTATCTGTCTAATAATATTCCTTGTGTTAGGGATTACGTTTGTTTTAACTAGTCTCAAACATTAAATTTGGTGACAAGGGCCTGATGATGTAACATGGGCCTGATTAGCGATGCTTAATAATGGTAACTAGTAAATAAATCGAGTCTAGTCTCATTTGATTTGGTTAAACTATTCTAACACATTAGGCTTGATGGCGAGGATTAATGAATGAATGTTGCGTATTTACCAGAGGGGCAAGAGGGCCATGGCCCAGGGCGTCAGCCTCATAAGGGCGGCGCTAGTCGCACCTCGCTCAGCTTTTTTTACTTTTTTAGAGAAATTCTATGTTTAATGTGTTATCTTTCTAGTAAACACG